>BNCR01000001.1:59515104-60846840 GCA_014656515.1 Oryzias celebensis
TTTAATAACGTTCATACAGAAAAAAAAATAGCATGACAAAAAGATGAGGATTTTCAAGAACATGTTTAAAACAAGTATCAGAACAAGAATGGTTATTCTGCCAAATAGAACGACTGAGTAATAGCTGTTTATGTCTCTATGAAAGTCTATGGAATTTTGGCTTCATGGAAGCAGGGGGTACTACCTGCTTGGAACGTGAGGGAGAGGGGGTCACTCGCCCCTGGCAGGAGAAGGGTCACTCAGTCCAGTTCTCTATACCCATTTGGAAAAGAACTGCAGAAAAGCATAATCACCTGTAGCACTAAATCTTATGTATTGTGAATCTTATAAGTCTCATACTAGGAAAAACTCTTGAAAGTGGACACTTTCTCATTCGTTTTATATATAACTTTAAAAAGAATTATATATTTAAGCTTTACAAATAGTCTTTGTGGAATATAAGAAATATGAAAGGCAACTATGTCTTCCATACTCATATCAATTTTTAAAAACCTTTTTCTTACATGTCCCTTTTCCAGACGTGCTTTTCACAACATTACATGTAGGTTTTCTGCAAGTCAAATACTTATTCTTCAGAGGGAAATTAGGTTTTCTTCATATGCTGATTTTACTTCTATTATATGTGAAGGTTAGGGGTCAGGGTTTGAGTCTCCAAAAGGAGAATTTTCTGTCTCAAGTGTTACCAATCTAACTACAATGATACATCAGCTTTCAGGGCAAAGATACATTGCATGTATTCGTATGGAAGACATTTTGTACTTGTTATAAAAGTCTTGTACAAAAATAAAGAAGTCTTTCTCTAGCAACACTTAAAAGAATATGTGAGTCCTCTATCTCTTTGCTTCATATTGATTACTTCCATGTGTATTTTGAATATCTGCTGTGTGGATACAACATCACATTGCCATTTCATCAGGAAAAGTTGGTCCTAAAATCCTAAATATCAATCGTTACTCCTGTAATACTGTTAGCAACATCCATCAGTTGAGAGACAATATAGAGCTGCCTGGTTTATAGAAAACCTAACAAATGCTAAAGTTTAAAAGTCCAATGTTTTGTGTCAAAACACATTTTTTTTCAAATGCGACTTGTAAATGTTTTTTACGATTATTGTAGGACTGCAGTTTCTCTTAAAGTTATTCATCTCATACAAATTATACACATCCACTAACGAAAACATATGTGGAAATATGATATCCTTTTATTTAAAACCAAAACATGCAAGTTTCATATTGTGCTTTTGTTGGGATCGTATAACTGCTTATAACTGTCTTATGCTTAACTTATAAGCCTCAGATAAACAGGCAAAAACTTTATACGATTCATCTATATCATTTCCATATGGGTATACAGTCAATGCTCAGCATCTGGCAGTGTCAGCAGCTTTTGGTTGTCCAGCTGCTTTCTTGGTGTCTCTGTTGGTAAACTCTTGTTCTCTTTGTTGTGAGCCTCAGCTCAGCTACTAGTTTAGTTGCACTTTTACTGAGGGATAATTGTGAATAATCATAAAGTCACGAATAGAAAGGGAGTTTCAGTTGTCTGCAGTATAGTGTATTCAAGTTTACCTGTTTCACTGGATTATTTGTACAAATGATGGTTTCCTTCCTTGTTTAACAGCTGGCTTCAGATTAATGAACTGCTGTGCTCCCCTACAGCCCGTTCAGATCTGGGATGTAACAGAATCCCTGAACCTTAAAGATACCTTGTTTTTATTCAAATACAAATATGCTTCCTTTTACCCAAATGGGGCCAATCCTTCCTTACTTGGGTCAACATTTTTTTAAAAAGTGCTTATCAACTCACCTTTTCTAGAGGATAAAGTCAAGAGCAGGTCAAATCACACTGCTGCATTGTGTAGTGTATGAGGGAAACTCATGTCCTTGTCTCTGGTGATTAAGTGTAGTGTGAAACATGCTCCTCTGGTGTGAGCATCTGTGACCCAAACCAGCTGTGCTCTATTTATTTGAATCCCAGAAATGATGCTACAATCAATAGGGGCTTTGTCAGAAACATTTTAATGACTTTTAATAGAATTTAGCCAATCGCAATCTGTGTGTTCCATTTCTTCATTGTGATTGGCTGAATTACATGTCATAGCAAACCTGTGGCTAATTGAACTTCAGAGCCTGAGTGGCCAAACAAGAAGAGCAATTTCATTTGTTTCTGTGACCAGAACCACAATGGTTTGTACTTCTAAATAGGTAAACTATTTGTGTTATTTTCCTGTTTACATCATTTACATTTTTTTCTAAACAGACTTTTTTCCTTTTATTTCCAGTCTTTAAATGGGAAATTCCCAGTAATCTGAGTAAAATATTTTGCTTTCTTTTTTATGTGAAGCAATGAAAAGTAACCTATTGCGATAACATTTTCAATAAACAGGTTATCTGTATTCAGTGTTATTGTAAGGGTTCAAAGAATGCAGTTGGAATGGTTGTCCTTCACACATTTTCACAGCGCCATTGTCACTTCAATTGATATAGATCAAGTTACTTTATCTTACTATATTTTAATATACCATTAGGTTTAATGGAAACTATAAATTCAAACCAATTTATTATTTTTAAATTAAGTTTTTTTTTTCTTTAACTTTTAAGTCATGGTTTTATACATTTAGGAATAGGTTGTACTCTTTAATCGAATCATAAAGTATAATTAATTAAGCTGAGATGCTGCTGAAATCCTAAGCAATCTAATGAACAAAAAAAAAACATTTATTAATTACAGAAATCCCTGGTACCGGAAGCTTTTCTATGCTAAAAACAGTGGAGAGAACTTTTTTTTTTTAGCTTTAGTTTAACCGTATTTTCAGTATTGTGACGAGCCATTAATCTTCCTGGATGCAAATGAAAGGTGTATCGATCGGGTGAAGGTTCCTCAGCCGTAATGGAGGTGAGGTGTGCCTCCGGTGTTCTTGATTTCCTTTTTTTTACCTTGATGAATGTGCCTAACCTTCAGGCAAAAACATGTTTCAGTGCCACAACTGCAAAAAAAAAAAAAAAATCAGAAGAAAATGTCCCAGCTCGCAATTATGAACATTTTAAATAATTTATTTGTTGCTCCTAGGAATAATGTAGGGACCTTGCAGCTCAGCTTGTTGTCCACAATTATTTTAGTATGACACAACTTTATGCCATAACTGGATGGAAAGAACAGGAATTATTAGGAAAAATAGTTTCTGCCGTCAGTCAAGGATAAAAGTGAGTCAGTTTACCAACATTTCTTCATTGTTCCTCTGCTAACAGGAGGTCCGGGTTAGCGTTTTTCTCCATCAGAATTGAAGTCACATACGTCCAAGAGGAAAACAAATGAAAACAGTGTTTCTGACGGGCAAACTGCTGATTCATTCCAAGCTGGAGCTGTCAGTCTCACTAGAGAGCCTCTGTTCTTTCACAAATCACTGAAGCAAGAGCCTGCATGTTCAGGTGAATGATTTTACACAAATGTAACCAACTGGGATGGTTAAGAAAACACTTGCATTTAATTATTTAGATGGGTGGGTGAAGGCTTTTGGCATGGGTGGGTGTTGGGTATGTAAGACTAGGAACAAAAAACTCTGTATAATGGAAGCTTTTACTTCACTTTTACATTTTTTATTCTAACAACAATATTCTCCAACTGTCAGTTGCAGCAGCCTTTCATGATCTAACATGTTGAAATTAATAAGAAATTAAATTACTTTACACTTTGCATTTCATGCACACTGGAAACTGATAGATGGATTGCCATTTCTGGAAAATAAAAACATCTTTGCCACACATAGGCAATGGAAAGCAGGCTGCTTTCATCGCAGACGCTGTCATGGCGTACGCACCCACATATCTGAACCACAGCACCTGTCATATCACTTCTTTTTTTAAGGAAGCGGGCTGAAACGGATAAGGACTTGACATCAGCATGTATCATTAAGATAACTGTTTGTTTCATACGTTTTTCTTAACTGACACCAGAGGAGGAGTCCACATGAAGCGCATCCATTACAGTCCAGAGGGGGAAAGTGACACATTCTCATTTGTCTAAAAAAATAAAAACCTGCTCTCATATGCACGCTGATTCAGCCACACAGAAGCAGCTGTAGATTAATACGGCAGAATGGATGCAGCAGCAACACCGGCACACTCAATCTTCATCTCCCACTTGTCTTGTGTGACACGGCTGTGCTTTTACATGGAAATCCAGCTTGTAGTTAAATAAATCGCTCTATTAACTGCTTGTGGGAGCCAACAAAGTCTTATGACACACACAAAGGGGACTGAGAGAAGTGCGCACGTCGTGAAACCTCCCATGGACTGCTACACACTTGTCAATCATCCAGGAGGCTCTGTACTGCAATGCTTGACTTGCATGAACTCACAATGCACGCATCTCAAAGACAGAATAAATGAAAGTAAAGGAAAGGATTTATTCAAATGCTTTGAAGTGGATTGAAGTTTGGTGTGTGAAACAGGGGTGGATTGAATCTCTTTTAACCTAATCTCAAACTGGAAAAATAAAAAAAAAACCTCTGAAGATATACATTTTAGATTTGAACAGTTAGATTTGACTGACAGTATTGTAGTATGTTTTGACTTACTTACTGAGCTAAATTTAAAACAATATTTCTCTTCGTGATTCTTGCTTGGATCCGTCATCCATCGAAAACCTCATGGAGAGACCAAACGTGTCTGTGATCCCTCTGGTGAACTCATGTATGCACACAGACCTGCAGGGTCCACAGCAGTGTGCGCTTGCATGCTTTGAAAAGGTTTCTGACTATCTCATCTGTGTGGGAAGCCTCACTTGACAAAAAGAAAAGCTGTGAACTGGTTCCGATGTAACACCTTCAGGTCTGCAGCTACAAGTGCTCAGCAGAATCAGGGCTAGGTTCTCCTCTGGACTGTTTTCCTGTCCTGTGCCGTGTTTTGTAATGTGTTTTTAGGGTTCACTGTCCCTTCAGTGCAAACTGCCCACAACCTTCATAGCTTTCTTTTGACAGTCACGTCTTCTGGGGCTCTGCAGGTTGCATGACCTCCAGCGTGCGGTTGGCGGGCAGAGGTGCGGGGCTCCACTCCGGCTGATAAAAGTGGATATCGAACGTCCGTGCCCAGTTGGCAAACACTCGCTTCTCCGTGATGAAGCGGTGGTGGCTGCCGCGCCTCCCTCGCTCATGTGAAATGTACATGGCGCACTCGTCCGGGCCACGCGGTTCATAGTAGTGGTAGGGGACGGACTGGTGCTGAGGCTCCCTGCAGTGGAGGAACCAGAAAAAAAAGCTGACATTTAAAAGCACTCAAACAAGCATTTGGGGGCTGACCTTCATTCTTTTGTCATTTGCATAGCCTACAAAGATAAATTGAACTTGTTTAATGACCTAAAAAGTCAACTCTCTCGGTAGGAAATTAAAAAGCTAAAATTAGTTGTAAAAAGTTGCTGCTGGTCTCACATAAAACACTTCCAGCAGCTTTTCACAAGTTTAAAAGACTATAAAGCAGAAAGAAGTGATCATGTGAAATTGTTCTACAGTATTCTCACTAGTTAATCATGAGCTTGTTAAAAATGAGGGAAACCCTTCAGCTTTCAAATTGAAGCTTGTTTGAAAACAAAGTAGGAGGAGTCAGGGGAACATCAATCATTGTTCCCCATAAACAAGGAGGTTCACATTAACCCCAATGGTAAATGGTTACCCTCGAGGCCTGAAGTTTGACACACCTGGGTTACAACCTAAAATATCTATTTGAGAAACACTCATTTTAATATCTTTGGCTACTCAGACTACGGTGACATATCCCAAAATGCAAAATCCCAAAATTGCACTCCTGGTAAAGCTCCATAGCTCCATAGAACAAATGTTCTTGATTCATGAATATCTTTTACCCACACCGATAAAATACATGTCTTTCTTATTTGCTTTTAGTAACAAGCTAATCAGATTTAGATTGACTGGTGAAGACAACACCGTAGATATTGTTAGAAAAAGTGTGATAGAGAGGATCAGAGTGGTGGGAAGGTGAGTGTGGTAAAGATAAAGACATCTCAAAGGAGGAGCTCTGTCTGATACAAAATGATAAGTGTTCTTCTTTTTAGATGAACTTCCATTGAAAATCACATAAAAGTGAACAGTTGAAGTTCTACAGCACAATAAAATGAACCTCAATATACTGGAGATGCTGCAGGTTTTTACAGTCTTAAAGGTCCACTCCAATGAAAGATTATGAATAATACAATGAACTTAGAATTCTAACTACGTTTCTGAGTATTTTTAAATGTAATTTGTGATGGATCAGGAGCAGATGAAAAGTGGGAGATTGCAAAGAAAGGGAAGATGGGATATCAACGTAAGGTTACTTCCGCTTCAACAGTCCCACCCTCAACTTAGAGGGAAATTTCTGATGAGCTCTTGCTTTGCTGCAGAATCTGTCTTAAAAAAAACCCCAACACAACGCTTTTTTATTTTGGCTCAAAACTGCATAATCATAATTAAAACACCACTGGGAATGATTTTACAGCAGATAAGAAATATAGTGGGAGTGGAACTTTAAGTGTAGGAGAACATCAGCTGACAGCTTAATGGGGATTTGCTTCTCTGTGAAGAAACTGCATCCAAAACAGGAACTCTGTGACTAACTGTACTTTTAGAAGGCTGTAAAGATTGTGTGATTGCACCTGTATGGTGTTTTATGGTGTTTATTTTTTTTATTTTATTTTATTTTTTAACTGATGTGTTGGATTAGGAGAGCCTGGAAACACTGTGTGCCATAAACTGCAAAAACAACTCTTGGAACTGATTGTACGATCAGTGAAATCACCCAGATTGCATAATAAAAACTCAAGGAGAACGGAAAGCAGTCATTTTTAAAGATGAATATTCAATTTTAGGTCACATTTTGATGCATTTTCTATTAAAAAGAGTGTATGAAAGGCAAGAGTCAATCAATAAAGGAATCACATTACTGGGAATTACTGTCTTGTATTTACATTTTTGTTCAAAAGGTCATCATTAGCAAAAGCAGACATAAAAAAAAAAACCTTCTGCATCTTAAGACACAAAGGGCAGATGCTAGAGTCACATAAGAGCTGCTTTCATTTTGAATTTGATGCATGATTTAAAGCATTAAGTAATTAATCAGTGTGTTGGCTTTTTAAAAATAAATGCTCCATTTGAATGAAAGATTACTGTCAGAACATTTGAAGAAGTGTTTTTAAATATGCAGGCGGGTCTCTACAGACTTCAGTTGTGTTGCTGAAAGAAGGGAGTTGAGCTCTTGGTTATTCCTAAATTGATTACAAGAATAATAATACATTTGCTGTTTTAAAAGTTTGCATGACATCTTGCATTATGTGTAAATACAGAGACTTTTAATGAAATTCTTCTGACTGCAGTATTTTAGTCCTTCCCACATCCAACACAGTATATTCCATTTCTTTTATAGTTAAGCTTTCAGCCACAGCTCCACAAAGCCGGAAACATTTACAAAGTTCTCTCAGAGCTGCAAAGAGCAGCACTTTTAAACTTGTTACATTCTTAAGTTCCATTTTTGTTTTTTTAGGCCACATTAGGCAGCTCCCAGCCAACAGCACATTTACTGTATTTATT
Source organism: Oryzias celebensis (assembly GCA_014656515.1). Taxonomy (NCBI): domain Eukaryota; kingdom Metazoa; phylum Chordata; class Actinopteri; order Beloniformes; family Adrianichthyidae; genus Oryzias; species Oryzias celebensis. The sequence goes on from BNCR01000001.1 coordinate 59,522,678, forward strand.
TTATGGACCTGCAGTTTCGCTGAAGAACACTCAGGGAAAAACATCGAGACGTCCTGGATTTAAAACCAGAGGGTACAAATAATGTTCTTAACTCTTCAACCACATTCGTTAAATGTCTTTGGCAAGACTTGTGCTCTTATTGTTCAAAATGTTGAAGGATGTCAATTGTTCAATCCTCTGAATTGAATACATTTTATGTGACATTTTCTTTTGATTAATGACCTTTCCAGACTATAGTTTACCGGCATTTTTGTTACATTAAACCTTTTCTTGGCTGTGACTTCCCTGTAAAATTATACCACGTTGGAGAAGAGATTTTCAAATCTGTGAAGGTTAATTTAAAGCTGTTGACTTATTTTACTATGAAAAATAAAAAAAGAAAAGAAAGCCGCGAGGGGTGCTTCCTGCCCCTGCCCTCACTGGCTGAGCGGCGGCTACATGCCCCTCTTTCTCCCCCTCTGCCCCTGCCACCTTGTTCAGAGCTGCAAGTGACAAATTCATGAAAAATACATTTTTCAAAATGAGGGTTTTATCTCCATAGCAACTATTTTATTTTATGGTCGCCTAGGGATGACAAAATGGTCTATACAATTTCTTAGAAGAAATGGCAAAAGTACATTTTTTGGCAACTGAGGTTTTGTGTAAACCACGCCCACATTTCTAATCTGTTCATAATGTATGTTCTATCGATCCGTTCAGCCTGAGGTAATGATTCACATGTTAAATGATTACAGTATTCTGGAAAAAAATGTGCGAACAACAGGGAAAGGCCACATTTGGGAGCTTGCAAAGCTGGCGCCGTTCCAGATCTACAAACTTTGTTTAAACATTTTTCGTAAGTAGTTTCCCAATGATGTTCGAGAAGTTAGTTAGGAAGCGATGGATTAAAATCCCTAGCAGGAGCTTAAAATTGTACTACAATCAATTTCTTTTGTTATTCAAGATGGCGGCGCAGAAACTTTAGCGATGGTTGTAGTCATAACTTTGAAGCCCATGCGTGACATTTCATGAAAAACGCTTGAACAAAAGCTTTTTTTTCCTATAAAGTGGGGAAAATGTGAAAAAAAAAATTTTCATATTTTGCCACAAAGCGGTGGTCAAGCTGTAGGCCATCTCTTCATAATTTCAAAACTTCTTTGTAACATCCCCAACACGATGTACAAAGTATATATATTGTATTTTATTCTATTTTTTAACCCTTTAGGAGATTTTGGCCCCACTCTTTTTTTTGAACGTTTTCTCTCGCTGTGATGCCACTATTTTTGCTGTTCAATATGTCAAACAGTCCTTTTCACCAAGTACCAGGTGCACGCAAATCTGGTGAGTTTTTGGCAAGGATCAATATGTTGCTTAACTCACAATAAGAAGGAAGAATTGCAAAAATTCTGCTCCTTGCCGTCCAGGACTGCTGTGGAACAGAATAATCAAAAATTCTATTTGGATCCCAAAGAGAAAATTCCAGGCAGCTCAATGCTGCTGCTTTGAACTCCAGATTGTTGCCACCATCTGATTGCAGAAACGCACAGATATGTGGGCATGAGAGGCTCTGCTAGGCTGAGTAGACACAGTTGGGCATGAGATGAGGCTGGCTTCCTTTAGCCATCTTCTCTGACAAACTCTTCAAAAAGAAAAGTCATCCAAGTCAAATATTTACCTTTTTATGAGCCACACACGTCACATTAGCCTGGGTTCAAGGTTACGGTTTGGGCATTGATACTAGCAAAACCACATTTCTAAATTGACTATTCAAGTATGTAAGAAGACAGAAAAAAGCGCCGTTTGTCTCAGTTTGAAGACCCAGGTGTCTTCAAAAGCTAAGTCTGTTTTGTGTGTCAGTCAGTTGCTGGTTGGCTTTTTTAATGCCACACTGCAGCGAATGAAAAATTAAAAGACTTGTTGTGGAGGTGCCGCATGCTGCAGAAAGCTAAAGCGCAAAAGAAACTAAGGCTGACAGCTGGGGAATGAAACCAGACTACAAAATACAAAAAATGTAGAAAAAAACCCCACACAATCACCATTTTTTTTCTAAACACACAATTTAAGTATTCCACAAACATCTCCCACCACACTGAAACTTTATTATCTGTGTCTTGAATATATTTACAGTTTTAATCTTCCTTATCAGGCGCCTGTCCTGCTGTGAATGTTGAAGGAGCCGCACACGCAGCTCTGCCTGAGAAAATCTCTTCAGCCGGGGCTTGTTTCTTTGGCTGGATGTTGTCATTTACATTCAGCTCCACTGTCTCACCTGCAGAAGTCGGGAGCCACCATGCCGTAAACATTGATCCTATCACACAGCTCCAGGGCGATGGTCATGGTGAACCAGCCTGTGCTCAGCCAGGAGTTCGATATCCTCCTGAGAAGATGTGTAAAGAGAGAGAAACATGACAATTAGATGGGTTTTTCATGCAAGAAAGATCTGAGCCGATTTATGGTTCTTTGTATGATTAACAAGGATAGATAGTCAGAATATTTCACATCAATTTATTCCAGAAGAATGAAGATTTATCTTGATCCACAGGTCGATTCTCCTGACTGTAAGATCACTAAGGTGCCCTCACAGCTTCATTAAAAAACAGATCCATCCTTTGTATTGATTGATAAAAATGAGCCCCATCAAATAATCAAACCCTTCATCAAGAAGTGGTCTGCATGAACTGCTGAGAGCTGAAATCAAATAGCCTCCGCTGCAAAGTGGTCTGCAGAGAAAGGAGAACTAATCACCATTTTTGAGACTGGCTGTGATGAAAGAAATAGGAAAAGATATTTACATGGCATTAAGAAACCTCTCTACAAATAAAAGATCTTCGGTGTGGACTTTCATAGAAGTCAGATGAAAACACATCCCAGAGCAACTCCTATTCAGGAGCTGGATTTGAATAGATAAATTGAAGTTTGGGAACATGAAGATGAATTTCATGAAAGGGTTAAACAGAAAAATACATAAGAAAACATGTTTTTAGTTTTCTGTGACGGACTGAACATGTTTGCAGTGAGAACTATTTAAACTTCCACTCAGTTTAATTTTTATTTTATTATAGATATTTCATGCTTTTAATTGCACAATCCTATATTAGAGTGAAAATTACATTTTGCATTTTATGCCGAGAGCATGACAAAGCAAGGTATCTTTATTATTAAAACACATTTTATATACACTATGAAGGTAATTCAAAGTGCAGAAAGCTTTGGCAGCAATAAAATAAAATGTTTCACAAATTGCATGCAAAGAAATAACAGTTCTTCCAGCCAACAGGACTGTTTCCTACAACAAACTAATAGTTTTAGTCATAACTGGAAAGTCTTCATTACAGCTTGACCCTTGATAGGTAAAAATAGAAAATATACTTTTAAAAATGTGCTTAAAAAGTAATTGGAAACACATCTTTCTTGCAGAACAAAAATGATTTTGGAACCAAACTTTAAAATGTCTTCTAACTGCTGTAAACATGGTAATTTTCAGCTGCTTGGGCCGCTCACTTTAACTGTTACTGTTCTACTCTTTGGACTTTAATGAGGTTTGACTGAAAATAAGCAAATTTCCCTGCATCCTTCCAAGGACGATGCTTTTATTAAGGTGATAACAAATCTACAGCCAAACGAGAAAGTCTTAGGTATGTAACACCTTTATACAGCTTGTTTATTTGTTCGCCTTTCGGCTTATCCCGCCAGGGGTCGCCACAGCGAATCAGCTTTCACTGATTTGCACAGGTGGTTTGGCAGAGATTTTTACACCAGATGCCCTTCCTGGCACAACCCTTTATTTTAACACAGTTAGGCAGCAGCGTGAAGGGTCTTGCTTAAGGACCCTCACTGGATTAGGCTCATTGCACTCCTTGAGAAGCCGATCAGAGATGTAAAATAACTTCTTTATTTAATAAAGTCAGTATTATGAGTTAACCAAAACCCTATGACTCCCACCTTTACATACTTGGCTGATTGCAAACACTACTTTTACAATAGGCAAAAAGAGGCATATTTACAAAGTTTAAGCCATTTTAACTGCACTGTACACTGTTAGCTCTGGTAAAATCCATGTTTTGCTGTCTCACCTAACAGCATTCACCAGTAAACTACAGTAGTTATAGAAAAAATGACAACTGGTGAATAAGAGATATATCAGATTTAGCAATCACTAGTTATTTAGTTTTGTTTATAAGGTTCACATGTAAGGTAAAGATATGCATTAAAAATGCTGAAAACTAGCTGATAAAAAACTGATATATATTTTGGCTCTATGAATTATCCATGCAGGGGTTTATATTTATTAACTGTGATGAAGATATTGGATCAGATTAACTGAGGAGAGAGCCTTTTAACATGTGATAGGATTCAGTTTAGCATAACATAATTTCAATCAATCCTAACTTGGTAACTACTAAACTGATTAATCAAATCCATTAACTGACTTTCTTTTAAAGTCATTTTTTTATTTTCTTCAGGCAAAAAAAACCCTACTTTTCTATGTTAGAAGTCATACATTTCTCAATAAAATTTTGTATTGTGTTAAGTTTAAATCACAAGCTATGAGAACGGATTTTTTCAAATCTGACAAAATTGATTTTAAAATAGAAATGGTAAAAATTAATCGATTTTTGTTTATTTGTGTTGAATTAGATATTAGACTGAATTGTGAATTCCTTTTAAGAAACAATTTGCTGCTGCACTCTAAAATACTACACAACAAAAACTACAAAATTATAAACTGCAAACTATGTATGAATAGAACTAGTCAATTTTTCTAAATGTCCATAACAGATCAAGAAATGCTCCAGTTTTAAATGAATAAAACCAAAAGTCATTAAATTAAGTTCAAATAAAATATGAATACAGAGACTCTTGAAACTCCAACAGCTTTAAAAACAGTAAGTGATCACTTTTTATGCATTATGATCAGGTTGTTTACTGTATGTAGAGATTGATAAATAAAAATGAACCAAACAGATAAATAAAATATTTCTTTGTTTTATAGGGAAATGATACTTCTGGTATAATTGCTGCAGTAATGTTTGCTTTGTTTATTCATGTCACACTAATCACATTCATTACATTCTGTGCACTTCTCAAAGATATGATATTGTGGGGAAAAAAAGCAAGAAAACCTGGAAAAATCACAGCTCAAAGCTGAGAAATTTGTTTACAGAATGAGATTGTGCAAAGAGTCCCCCGAGCCAAAATAGCTGAAATGATTTTGGCAATAAGCCACCGAACTAATTTCATTTAGAGTGACCAGTCAGATTTTTGGAAAACAGATCGGTGTGTCTGTCCTAGACATTTAGAAGGAGGAAATATCTGCCAAAATGCCACAAAAGAGAAATGACTTAACAATGACTGCAAAGAGACCTACAGTCACCATAAAGTGACCCTTAATGACCAAAAAATGACAGCAGAAAGATGATTAAATATGCATTAAAACTGGAAGAGGTACATAATTACCCCATATAAGATTAGATGGCATAAATTGACCACAATGAGCTCCAGAGTCTGAAATGAGAAAAAAAGGAGGCAGAAAACAACCACAAAAAGCCAAATCAAAGACTGCACTGTAGCATGGAACTACAAACAAATGTAACACAACCAAAGACAAATCTCCTAATGTGGTATGCTTCTGAACGCCCACCCCACACAAAATACCACAAATAATGAGCTAATGCAATACAAAAAGAGGAAATCCAAGAATATAAGCTGGAAAAAAAAAACCAGATGGCCAGAAAAGGCACAGGACCCTAATACAACACTGCAAAATGATGCAAACATGTGAAACGCACAGTGACATGCTCAAAGACACAAATCATCCACAAAAGCAAGGCTGTCCTGTTTGTATTTTCCTCCAGTGGCTGTGTAGCTGCTTAGGAGAAAATCAGGCGTCTAACAGATGTGCTGTCCCACCTTAGGGCCCAGCTCCTTCTTCTGGTTGTTCTGACTCCCAAAAATCCCCACACCTTTCAAACTTAAATGTCATAGATGAGATAAAACACAACCTAAATTGTTTTTAGATTCTGGGCTTATTCTTTTTTTTAAAAAAGGCACTTTAAAAAAAAAAAGACAAAGTGTCAGGGGGCGGGCCTTAAAGCTGCTTCTCAAGGTACTTACAGATTATCTTCCCACAAATACAAACCTCCACCAAAGCTGAGGCTTAAACACTGAAAGGCACAGAAACAAAGCCTGAGCTCTGATATGAGAAGCCTTGAAACAAACAACCAGGATGCTTCATCTGCCGCTGACACTTCTGCAACCCAAGCCTCGCTTGCTTCTTAAGCTCGTGTCACATTTTCTCACAGACAGTGATTTTGGGAAATAAACATCAGAGAAGAATCCTGCAAAAGGCTTTCTTTAAATGTTCACTTAAATGTTTTTCTTCATGGAGGTGAGAGCGGAGGATTAGAAATTCCCACATGCATCCACACCTCCAGTGGTTAGTTTGCAGTTTTTAAGAACCATCACAGGTGGAGAGTGGACTAAAGTGGACTATAGACTAATCTTTTTTTATTCCATTTTACCGTAAGCTAGAGGAAGACGATGGATTTCTTTTCTTAAAATTTGCAATTATGGAACTATAAAGGTTTTATTTAGTTATTCCTATTAAAACATTTTTAGATATATATATAGATATGTATAAATAGGAACTATTTTTCCACTGTTAATTGGATTCCCTCTCAATTTAGACAAATCTAATTCCTCCCCATGCATGCCTGTTTCATTCTTAAGATTTACCAAAGACATGTTGTCAAATTGTGTTGTCTTTTTAAGCCAGTTTGATTATAATGAATAAAAGGAGTTCAAATTTACAAGTGGAAGATCATTCAAAAAAGAGAAGAAACTTGCAATGTGCATTTACAGTAAAATGGTGATGGGAATCACAGTATTCACACACTCAACATAAAATCATTAAAAAAACGAAAAATTCTGTCTGGGGAAAAAAGTGATTAATTTTGCTGTAGGTACTCCAGAAATGTTCAACGAACATTCTATAGCCCCTAGTGGAATGATGATGAACTACGGGGCAGAAAACATGGACCAGGTTCATTGGGTTTTTCAGGGAAGTTTTGATCATGCTACTTAGATAGAGGTCTCAGAAATGCATGAATCAAATTTGATACATGGTTAGAAATGGTTATGGGTTGATATCTTTAAATGTAATAAAAATGTGTTGAACAGTTTATGGGAGAGTGAATTATTTGCTGCTCAGAGAAAATCAGTCAAAATATTAAAGAACTTAGAAACAAAATTAGGAAAATATTAAATTGATTAAAAATCCATTCATCAAAAAAAAAATAAAAGAACTAGCATCCACTGAACAAACCGGAGGCAAACAATCGTATAAACAGCATGACTGTGACGCTGAGTTTGTCCAACTTTTATCTTTAGTTATTAGGTTCTGTTTATGCAGCTGCCAAAGTGATGTTATCGTGCCGCAGACTTCTCATTTTCCTTTAATGAAGAAGTCAGGTTGTCTGGAACTTGCTGATTTGTTGTGATATGTAAACACAAAGCCTTTGGGGTGTCGCATCCTACAAAAACACACAAATACATAATTCCCTCTTGCAAATTAGAAACATCAAAGCATGGCGTTATGCCATAGAGCAATCAGTGACGGTTGCATGTAAGCCTTACTCAGGAGGCGTGCACCTAATCTCACTTCTTATGAAGTCTTCCTCATTTCTTTGTTTATGAACATGCTGATGAATAATGTGGTGTGAAATGTCAAACTCCCAGCTTCAGCTGCTGTCTTTTGAAAGGATTTGAGAGAAGCAGGGCGGAGGGGTGGGTGGACTCAGGTTTTTCCTCTCAGGGACGGCTGCTCAGTTTAAAAAAAAAAATTGGCAAAACAAGTCAGGAGTTTCAGTCTGAATAATTTAGCCTTTTCTATAAGCAGATACTATTTTGTGTATTAATTCAAAACAATGATGACTATTTACTAAACAGGGTGAAGAGAGTTGTTCTGATTCTCATGTTAGGACTTCACTTTTCTTTTAATTCTGAGGATTTTATTGCACTGTGAGAGACTGGCGACCTTTCAAAGGTGTGCCCCGCCTTCGCCTGACAGTGGCTGGGACGGGCTCCAGCAACCACACGACCCAGACAGAGAAAAAGCTGCAAGAAAATGGATAAACAGGTTTTCTCGCAGCTTTTTGAAATGAAGGTCACTCAAAGCTGTCCCTTGGGTGTGATCAGAGTGAACAGCATCAGTTGAACATTTTTAAGCTGATTCACCTGTGTTTTTAAGTGCAGACACTTAAAGAGTATGAGGTTTATAGCATTTATAGCAGGCAAGTTCATCATGAGTTAACTGCACTGATTGCAGGTAGTCCAGGGCTGATTACCGGTTTGAGTTTTTCTTCTAGTCCCATATGTACTTGACCTTCACAGCACTTTCTGCCTGTTTACAGCTTCTGCTCCATCACTGATTCACACTACTGAGACAGGCAGCAGCTTTATTAAGGCACATTTTACCCACAACATTTCCTGACTGCTGCAACTGTCTCCCTTTTTCCTTTGTGTATCCACTTTAAAACATAAATTACTCATCTGTTCACTGACTAACAATGAAGATGAACATCCAGCAGCAATGGGCTAGTTTGAGAATTTTTTGGAGAAAAAATATCTGTCAAATAGATGACAAACTTCTATTTTCCTGATGTTTGTCTCTAATGATTTGGCCACAGTTGTGAGAACTGGGCAGAAGTTCCTTCTTTCTTCTCCTTTTAGTCTCTCTTTATTTACCCGTCTGTTGAATCCAGAATCAAATTTAGAATTATCCTCCACACAGATGAAGCTTTGAATGTCTAACTGTTGTCAGGTCTTATAGAAGTCTATTTATATGCCAAACAGGAGGGTCAAGGTTCTCTGTCATCCTGGTGCAGTTATCAGAGAGCTGAGTTTTGCCAGCTGAACATCTTCTCGTAGAGTTGAAACATTTTGTTCCTCATCTGAGAATCTTCTTCAGACAGCAGGCCCCCGTCTTTAAACATCCATCAGCACTTCTTTTGTGGAATCAGCTCTCAGTTTCGTTTCAGAAGGGAGAGCCTTTTTTTTAACCTTCAGGGCTAAACTTAAAATGTTCCCATATTAGTTGTGCTGTTCACTGAGCTGCGTCTCACTTTCCTATTAACGCAAATTCAAAGTGTGAGACAGATTTTGTGAGTGACAAATCACGCCTTTATCATCGTTACAGCTGAGAAAACTGTTGACACTTGTGAGTCCAAAGGTTTGCTGTGATCTATGTGAGCTGAAACCTTATTAGAAAAGTGACTTTAAGCTCAAAGGTGTGAACATGACCTTTAAAGGTTACTTTATAAGAATCCAAACCCTTTTCTGATTCTGATGATACAGAAACTGCAGGATTATAAAGAAGAAATAAATCCGAGTTGACAAGGTTTTTTTTTGTTTGTTTTATTCAAAATATTTTATAATTATTTTGCAGAAAGTGGTATCAGGTTATTTTATTTAATGCATTTCCGATTTTTTTAATTTACTATAAACACATGTCTATACATCTGTCATACAAAAAGGTAGAGTACCTGTGGTGCATTTTACAAATTAAAAATATTTTGAAATGTTAACAATGAGCTTTAACCTCATGTTGTTAAAAATGTGAGCCCCCTTAAAGACTACAGATGGACTCGATGCCAATTTACAATATGAATAATAGATTGCATTTTCCACATATCTAGAGCTTAAATTCTGCAGGAATATCTCCACCACAAAAGCATAAATTACTGATGCTTATCCTTTAAATCAGAGAATTTGGGTTTGTGTTGTTACTCACAGCTCAATTGTTCCTTTAGTCTTGAGCATTTCCTCAAAGAAAAGTCTTTATAATGGAATGGATGAAACTTTTATGTTTTTCAGCATGCGTGGACATCACAGTTTGGGTTTATTTTGCCACAGTAGTTAAATCTGCTTAAAGACCTACTCCAATAAAAAGCATCTTTTTTGTGTTTTTAACATGTTCTTGTAGAATTTTCCCATAATAGAAGACCTGTATAAAAGAATGTATTATTAAAACTGTGTCTGAGTATTTTTCTTAATTCAAATCTTGTTGGATCAGAAATCAGATGCTAAAATAAACCAGGGGCTGGTGACATAATTACCCCCTGAATGCCAAAGTCTCTCGTACTACTCCTCTGTCCCCTTGCACACATTCATTTTTCTTGTCCAAGCCAACCTCTAACTCAAAACTGTACGGCTAGATTGATCCAATATTACTCGCCATTATTTTTGTTTCGTTAATGCTAGCTTGGGGCTACAAACTTGAGCGTGAGCGTGCAGACAGAGCTATCACCAACGGGGAGGGGGTGGGATTTCTGTGAGCCAACAGTCCCGCCCGCAAACCTGAATTGTATTTCTAATGAGCTACTGCAGCTTGGTATAAAATACGTCTTTAACCAAAACAAAGGCTTTTTGATTTTGGCAACAACACAACACAATTAGGGCTACTGGGAATGATTTTACAAAAGAAAAAAATATGGGTGGAATGGGACTTTAACTGGGGCTCTAAGACTACATGTGTAGAGGGTTAGTTCTTATATTGGCCAGGTTTTAATGGAGTAATGCAGACTTTTCTTTAAAGAAGAAGCCTGCTGTCACAACGAGCAGCAGACCAGCATACACACTTTAAAGCAAAGCAGATGTTTTTTTATATATATACACACGTGGACAAAATTGTTGGTACCCCTCAGTTAAAGAAGGAAAAACCCACAATTCTCACTGAAATCACTTGAAACTTACAAAAGTAACAATAAATAAAAATTTATTAAAAATTGAATAATCAAAATCAGCCATCACTTTTGAATTGCTGATTAACATAATTATTTAAAAAAAACAAACTAATGAAACAGGCCTGGACAAAAATGATGGTACCCATAACTTAATATTTTGCTGCACAACCTTTTGAGGCAATCACTGCAGTGAAGCGATTTCTGTATTTGTCAATGAGCGTTCTGCAGCTGTCAACAGGTATTTTGGCCCACTCCTCATGAGCAAACTGCTCCAGTTGTCTCAGGTTTGATGGGTGTCTTCTCCAAATGGCATGTTTCAGCTCCTTCCACAGATGTTGAATGGGATTCAGATCTGGGCTCATGGAAGGCCACTTTAGAATAGTCCAACGCTTTTCTCTCAGCCATTCAATCCAAACGACACCCCTGCGTCTCACATACTTCACCCTTACTTACCCTTTTGTTTTGTACAGAATTTCGCCATGTCGCCAGCAGCGTACAAGTTTATCCATTTTTCATCCACAAACAACTCATATCTACTCATGAGGGCAGTTGTGACAGAGGCATAAAGTGGTATTCTTTGAGTCAGAAACAGTAAAACAGCGATCACATAACTTCTCGAGTTTGTTTAAACAACAACATTCTGATACTAGTCTAAAAAAGAATGTCATCTGACTCCTGCTGAACTGCTTTTGGAAACAGGAAACGTTTAGCGAGTAGAAAAGAAAAAGTGGATGAGTATTAAAGACTTTTATAAATGCTATTCTGCTTTGCTTGATAAAGATCTCCTGAAGCAACCCTTCACTCTTGTCAAGGAAAATTACCGTTCTTGATGCAGTGCTGTCTAAAGGAACAGAGATCACAGCTTATTCCTCCAGACTCTTCTGAATGTTTAATGATATTTTGCTCTTTACCTGCATTGTGTGAAAATTCTTTCCAGACTTGAAAAAGTGTCATAGAGGTAAAGAAACAGGAACAAAGATAAACTTAGGACTCCTACTCTTATGTCATCTGTTTTTATAGAAACTGAGTTTTTCATTACTATTGAAGATTTAAAGAAAAGAGAGAAATGCAAAGTTGCTTAAACCTTTGAGGAACAAACAAAAGGAGCCATCCTCAGATACAAACCTATCCTTTTTTCTGTTTCAATGACAGATGAAAATTCAAGGACTTTAAGTCACAGCTTTACGGTCGTTGAGTTTTTTGAAATACTAACATCATCCCAGAGAAGCTGAGAAAATGCCTTTCTATCTGCCGTCTGTTTTCCTCAACTGATAACAACTAGCTTGTTAACCCTCCCTTTCTTTATTTTAATAAATATCATCATTGTATCATGCTTTTATTGTCCATGTGCTCAGCCTTCACTTTAAAAGCAATCTAGCCTGACATCTTTTTGACAGACAGGAGAATAGGAGCGTACCCGGCCCTGATGAGTCCAAATGAAACCCCAGTGTGACTGTTTGAGATCACAATAAGACATCATTGAGAGTGAAAGCAGCAGCTGAAAAAAAAAAACAAATGTAAAAATCAAATACTAGACTGCTCTAATCACCACTTGAGGCACATTTGCTAATTTAGAACAAAGGGTGAAGAGGGACACCTCTTTTCCAGAGCAGCTATACAGGCTTTATTAAAATCTGTGATTCATCCCACATCACACTTAACATTTAAATACCCATAAACCAGCAGGGGTTGCAGTCCCACACCTGATTATCCACAAACTGCTATTATTGCTGCGTAAAAGGAGGCAAAACACATATTTAGACATTTTTGTAATTCCAGTAGCTTCTTGTTGTCTTTGAAGAACCTTTTAATGCTAAACATCTGAAAGTCTGGTTTGACACCCCACAGCAGGTGTAGCCTTTAACAGACTGTGTTATCTAATAATGCAGCACCATGGATAACTGTATGTTTACTCTAAACCTCTACCATAGTTATACCGATTCTAAAAGTTGCCGTGTTTGAAGCATTCTGCAAATATCCTGTTTGACATTTTCCTTCAGCAGAGTCTGTCTTCAGCTGCAGTCTGATCCAGTCCCTCTGGACTCCCCAGATAAAAGGGTCAGACAGGAGGAGGGAGACACCAACAGAGAGGTTGTGTATGGTTGTGTTTTCATTAGGCTTTAATAGCTGTTGGACTAAGAACTCGCCATGGAGCCATTAAAGCTCAGTCCTTTAATGCTTTTCAGCTTTAGACAAAGAGTTGTGGGCGCAGGCACACGGAGCGGCGTTTACTGAGCCTTGTGGAAGGAACGCCGTAGAAAAGCAACCTCTGATCCAACGTTCAACACCGTTTTACAAAACCGTTATGTGTTAAACTGACAGAGCAGCTTAGTTTATGAATGTAGAAACATAATTTTCTTTACCTATCCTGCAGGCTGTGAAATACGTTTCAACATTAAATACTCAGCTCAACATCAAGTGACAGCTCACTAATGGCCCTTCATTACACGTACCTTTAAAGACCCACTCTGACAGAATGTGTGTTTTTGATTTCGAACGTATTTATTATGGCATTCTGTTTTATGATTGAGAAAAGAAAATTAAGCTCAAAATTGCATTTCTGAATTTTTCTTCATTCAAATTATTATTCGTTTGGACTAGACAATAAAATGCTGTTTGAAAAAGATTGTAGTTATGTAGTTATGTAGAAACCTAAGAGTGCAACGATTCTTTTTCTGCTTTGGGTTCCTTTGATGTCATTTCCGGGTGAGCTTTCACCACTGCTAGATCATTGCTTTTGTTGCTCATGTTATTAGATTGTCTGATTTGCTAATATTTACTTAGTGTTATCTGGTTCAGAGTTCAAAAATTCTAAGACAATCAGAGGTTTCTAAAATTCAATGTAGAATCGCTGTGTAAATTTGCTACGTCAATGTCAGACACTGCAATTTTCTCTGGTCCCTTAACGAATCTAGTCAGGGATAAAATGTGCAGCCATTTCAAATCCATTCACTTTTAAGTTTGATAAAGTTCAGCCCATTATTTTTTTCCACATCAAAATCGTTCAAACAGAACATTATTAAAACATTCTCTCACACTGTATGGTCACGTCTTTGTAAAATTCAGTTTAATTCATATTTCAAAATTCATATTTTTAAAGAGAATTGTGGGGCTTTGGATGCATGTTTTCGTTTGTTTTTCCAATAGTATCAGGTGCTGATGCTGGCCAGTCCCACATCCTACAGTGCTTGCAGCACTAAGGCCGGCTAATAGGTCATCTATTCTTTCAAGCCGGTTTTGACTATTGATTTGTCCTGATTAACTCAGTTGTGCTACAAGTCCTTTTCACCAAAAACATGATCAAAATTAAAGTTCAGCTGTCAAGTCTGTGTTTAAGGCGTGTCGTGAAAAGCGCCTTTATGTTCTTCTGTATCACAAACAGATTTACCACATTTGCTTCGTAACCTTTAACCATTTTGTGAACCTGCTTCTTCCTTTATGAGGGTTCAGAAAGCTAGATTCAGTTCCAGCTATGTCTCACAGCATTCTAAGTGAGAAACATTCCCTTTCACACAACTGTAAAATTAGAATAGGCAATTATCACCTCCTAACAGTGCTAACTCTCACACCATCATATTGTTACAAATTTGTCTGGAACATTTGCAAATTTTCTGCTGGTGAGCAACTTGAGTAGGTAACACGCAAATTACTTTGTTTGTGTTTCTGTGAAGGCAAAAAGTGTTTCTGTTAAAAACTCAGTCCGTTTGTTTTTAAAGTCTCTTATTTACAGGTTTATATTCAGAAAACATTGTTCTGCTACTAAAAGCAGCAAAAAATCTCAGTTTGGATAAAATCTGTTGCAACATAAAATAGCTGAAAATAAAGTGTAACTTCTAATTCTCTGAGTTTGTTTTGCCTGTTTCACATAAAATACATATATATAAGTGTACAAAGTCTCAAACATACCCTCTTTACAAAGATTTTATAGGAATGGTTTCCTTTTTTTAATATCAAACCATCATTGCACTGTATGCTACAAGAATCTGTGCTCTCTTAAATTTCAGTCTAAAAGATTCTGTAATATAAGATTTGCAATTTGAATGGAGAACACACTGACCTGTCCTTTCCAGTCTCCTTTTTGAAGAGTTCATCAAACTGCAGCATCTTCTGCCAAGAGATGATGTAGACTTTGAGTTTGGGCAGCACCTGGTTCATCAGCCTCAGATTGTTGTACACCAGGCCCTTCCCGTCACGCCTCATGTAGTTGCTGGGGCCCCAGAAGATGAAGACTGTGTCTTGGCTGGCGTTGAGCAGCTCATGGCGGCTGCGCAGGACCCGCTGCATGCTGGAGTGAGCGATGACACGCAGGGAGGTGCGGCGGCCGACATCATGGGCATAACCTCTGGCAGTGGGTGCATCATTCATGCGTATGATGCACTCAGCCTGGTCGATCTCCTCGCCCCGACCACCTCCAATGAGATGACCCGAGCTGGTCACCAGAGAGCAGGTGCTGCAGTGCATCCTGAGAGGCTAATCGATGGAGAGGAGAAAAACCATATAAACACCATTAGCTTTGCATCCAAAAACTTCCACCTCTTAGTCTCCTCTTATTTTTTTTAAACATCTACTATACATTTTTGCAGAAATCCACTGATGTTCTGTTTAGCTAAAGTTTAAAGAGAATTATGCAAAGCAGACAGAAAAGCACACTTTAGGCAACTTCAGCGAGAAGCCTCACCATGTGTTTGAGAAGGAAAGTGTTTTGTTGACAAACATGTAGTGACAGGGCCTCCGGGGCATATGTAGCTTGTCAAAATGCTTTCCATGTAGTAGAAACCCTGAGGTTCTACAAAGAACTCACCTCAAATCTCACTCCCACTCATGCAAAAAAAAAAGAATATGTGTTTACCTCCCAACTTTCTGTTGGATCTGTGAAAACCTGCTGTTCAAGTGAAGAAAGGCAAAACAGATGAGCCTTTTCCTTAAAGATATTTGCACTGATGAGCACATGATCCACAGAACATGGTTAAAATGGCCTTAGTGAGGGAAAAATGTTACAAAAAATTAATATCTGTGTGGGTTCACTGACAGAATCCTCCCACTATATCAAATAATTGACAAACATATTGACAATTTAATATTTGGAAACTAAGACGTTTTTTAAAGCCTTTGATTAAATCCACAAAATATTTTGCAAGGCCAGTTTTTTATGATATATAGATGGGATTGAGTTATAATTCACGAGCGACCGCCATATATGCTATTTACAATAATGTTAGTTTAAGATGCAAAAACATTGACTTGAGTGTTGAGGAAAAAAGCCCTTCACTTACCCACTTTGTGTTAAATTGATCCACACATTTTTAACATGATGTAGCTGCATTATAAATTATTTAATACATGTTGCATTCTCTCAATACAGCCAACAGTCATTTAAAGAATGAATAACAATAGATGAGTTATTCTCACCATTAAGTTTTAAATTCAATCAAAACTTTTCCCGCCAGAAGTGTTTCTGAGATTTCATGGAAGCAGCCATTTGAAATTCGCAGGAAAAGCCCTTCTACTGCCCCTAGTGGAAAAATGATAAAATACAGGGCAGAAAACATGGAGCAGGTTGGAGCAGGCATGAATGTTTACTGGTAATTAGATCTTCACAGTTGTTTTTGCTAATGTGCTATGAAAATTAATATATACAGCAGCTGTGTGTTATTCTTGATTCAAGTTTTTTTAAAAGAAAAAAATAATCTATTCACTTTTGGTTCTACTCTTGTTATTGAAGACTTTTTGTTTAACAGTAGGGATATTTTGAACATGTTTTTGTGTAAGTTATACAGAGTTCCCATACCAAGGTTCAGATATACACTTTGCTACTAAATTATGAAGCTCCCATAAAGTTTTTGTTGAACTGTAGCTGTCCCGCAGAAAAGAAGTTTTGCATATATGAAAGACATCGGACAAACTGTAGCTTTATCTTTTGCACAGTCAGGTGTTCATTTAAGATAGAAATAGAACACATTTATTTTGAAATCCTTCTGATTGGTCTGTGCATTTCCTGTTTGTATTTTGACCTACACCTTGACCCTGAAAAGGAGGAAGCGATGATGGATGTGTTGATCTGTTCATCCTTTCTTTCATTAAAGATGGTATCAGACAGCAGTCACACACATTGTTATCTGTGGTGTATACATATCTTAAAACAAGACTGGCCTCTTTTTCTCCCTAGTATGCACATAAATCTTTTTAGGAATCTATTTCAGTGTGGCGAGCTGCCATACCCTTAATTAGTGTTTCAGGTGTGTCCAGGGGTGCAGGTGTCCCCATGTTTTCATGCAGACCTCTGCACTGAAATCAAAGTCATGCCTCATAGGCCTGCAGAACCTTATAATGTGCTCTGGAATGTTACCCCAGCGGGAATTTACATTCTTATTGCCACAATATAGAAAATTAACATTTTCTTGGCATTAACAAAAACAAATGATTATGGCTGCAGTAGAAATGTGTGCGTGGAGGGGGGAAGAAGAGGGGATGTGTCGCTATCATTATTATCTCCTGACTTTGACTTAGTGGCAGATTAGCAGCGTTACAAACTCATCTGCTTAATGAAACCTGAAGGTGCTGGAGAGCAAGCAGGGGAAGGAAGGGGAGGGAGGAGAAGGAAACAGAACGTGGAAGGAAATGATGAAAACCAGGAAAAAGAAAGGAGGGCAGCAGGGGAGAGATATATGGTGGCAGTGAGAGCACCCTGGTGCCATAGTGTTTGATGAAATGTTGAGCTAATGAGGTCCTGGCGGTCTACATCATCAGTGGCAGCAGCAGCCATTCATCCCTTTCTGCCCTTCCCTCTCATACCTGCCTGAGCCGTGACAGTCAATCTGGGTGTAGCGCTGCGACACCAGCGGAGCAGGTCACAAATCCCATTTTTACCCAGAAGCTTTTAAGTGGCTCTGCAGACCGGATTCCTGCTTCTCTGTCTCACAGAGAATTTAAGTGGGACTTAAGGTTTGGAACGGCCACTTCAGGACATTTGGCAATTAGAGAGAAGCAGGCTGAGCAGTCAGGACAAGGCTGTGGTTTTCACACTGAATGATGTCTCCCCTCTGATCCTCTGCTTTGAGTTCAGCCAGCGGAGTCAAAATAAACCACTGCAAGTGAGTTTTCTCCTTAAAACTCCAGGAAAAAAATGTTGTTTATTGATTTATGCAATAAATGGTTTACAATTCAAAACACACGTATCATTCATGCGTTCAATATCACCAGCTTTGTTCCTTCTTACCGAGCAAAATGCCTTTGATCATAATTAGAAGATCTGCAACATTTAAACTGCATGTTCCCCATCAGTGTCTGCCTTCACCTGATCAAAGATGCAATCAATAATGCAGCCCCAGCATGAACAATGGATTTTGATTACTTTTGTGTGACTGGAGGTGAAAACACAGACGAGAGAAGGAAGAAAGAACATGCTTCTGTGCAAGGAAAAAAAAAGGAATCGCAGCTCTTCCTCTTAAAATGTGTTCTTCTTAGCTGTGTGAGAACAAAAAAATCAATGAGACGCCTCAAACCTTTTGACAGTTAAAGCTGATTGATGTTCATATTCTCCTCCATCAACAGCACAGAGAGAACTTTTCCTCTTTTCTGAGCTGATATCATTTTCATTGGTGGAGTTTCTTTTCTAAATTCCTCTGTACTCGGATGTTTTCAGGGACTGTGGTGAACAGAGTTTAAGTGGAATCAACCTTTGATTGTAGACTCAGATGATGCTTTGCCCCACACTAAAGAGTCCATTTACTGGTTGAAAGTCAGAAAAGGTTTTTCTTTTCCCTGTGATGAATTTCCTCTATTGCCTGTCCATCCTGATGTTCTTCTGGTTGTTTTTCACTCAACATCATTGATTTTTCTTTTTAAACTCAAGGTTAATTCAAATGAATCATTTTTCCATTTCTCAAAATTTTGGGACCTCCTGAATAAAGTAAGCCTACAATATCTGTAGAACTTCAAATTAAATTTCAGTTCAGTTGGAGCATTAAAGGGCTGATTTCATGAAAATCCTGTTTGTATCACATGGAATAAAAGCTAAATGGACGGAATAATGAAAACTAAACAAATTAATAAAATATGATTGAACACGGTACAGAGACATAACAGTACCGTTGTGGTGACGAGAGAGCTGAGCCAGAAAGCAAAGCTCTCAATTTACCTGTCGATCTTTGGCTGGCCTGGGAACGCCTCGAGGTCCTCCCAGAGGAGCTTGAGGAAGTGACCGGGGAGAGGAAAGTTTGGGCATCTTTGCTCACCGAGCCGGTCCCAGATAAGCAGAGGTAGGTGGATGGATTGAACACATCAAGCTCCTTCTTTCCAAAAGTTTAAAATTTAGGTTTTTTTTTAAGCAAACAGAGTTATAAATAAACCATCTTAATAGCAGAAGGAGAATTTTTGACCCCTTCCAGCCGTATGGTGCTGAATTGTAATGTACTTTTTATTCCAGGATTTCATTGAAGTTATCCTTACCTTGAACAAAAAGACACTAAAGAATATTGTTTGTAGACATACATATCTAAATACAACAAAAAATAAATGAGCTAGCAAATAAATTGAATCTCAAGTAGGATCTGATTCCTGTAGTTCTTTTTTAATTATGTTTGCCTCATGTCTGTCCTTTTTTTTGTGTATTGTATTTTTAAGTATGTAAGTATATTAATACATTTATATGAATAAATCTATGCCATGTTTATGGGATATTGTAACATCCTCTTGTTTGTTAAGTTGTTTACAGGCTTTATCTTAAGGTGCATTCAATCTCAAGTCAATGGTTTAGACGCAAATTGAGGTTCTGCGGCATGAATTGAGGAGCCGGCGTGGCGCGAAAGCCTGGAAGGGAGGTCGCCACATCTGGGTCAGCCAATCAGGGACTCAACTTTGGACATGTGAGGGTTTCAGTAACAGCGGATAGAATACACATCCCACATGGTGGATCGAATCTCCTGAACTTCCATTCATTTTCTTAACCTGATGGATCCCTTTTCTGGACACCGTGGTTTCCTGAACCCGTTCCACTACTGTTGGGCGACAGTCTGCTTCAAACACAGTCAGAGAGTCATCCAGACACAGCGGGACTGAAGCTCACAATACCCAGAGAACCTCTAAATCAGGGGTGCTCACACTTTTTTGGCATGTGAGCTACTTAAAACTCATAAAATAATGTGAGGTTTTCATTGTAAGTGCTCAAACATACAACAGACACGCTGTTACAACAGAAACACATGATGCCTGTTTAAAAACTATGAAAAATCCATGGATGAACAAATCCTTTAGTGACAACCCGAGCGATCCCTTCACTCAGCATTTTGTGGGTAGCTATCTTTATAAAGTGACAAACTTACACATGTCAGCTGTTCTCAAGGCGACAGTGGCAAGTCCCCATGCATTGTAATTATTGTTGTCTAAAGAACCCCGGATTAGAATCCCACACCCGGCTTTTGTAGTTCGTTGAATCTTTTTTCCGCTAAATTACTTAAACATTACTATAAATATTCATTAAAAACATCAGGATAATTCTTTGGATTTGAAACATCACTGGAATGTATTTTTTATAGCCATGATTTTTTTAAAGTAATACATAGTTAGCACAAGTAAATGTAATAAATGAAACCTTTAGTTAAAAATTTCTTAGTGGTTTTAAAAAGATGTTCATAGAAATGTATTTTAAAAATGATGAATTCTTTATGCTTAATAAAATGCAAATAAATATTTAAAAAGTAAAACACAACAACACTGACATTCCAACCAGGTTACATCTAAAATGGTGGTGATACAAGTGCACAACAAACCGCTGTCGGCCTCAAGCACAACAGTGTTTGTTATTTGATCACTGAATTTTACTTTTTTTATTTTTTGTGTGTTGCAGGATTTTATATTCGTTAATTTATTCTTGATGGCCCGCAATCCACATGGAAACGTGATCACCATTGTTTTTGTAGAGCTCTTCAAGAAAGCAAATAGCTGATCTCTAAACATCATCCGTGTCTTTCATGCATTGTAAATGAAATACAGATAAAGCTTCATGTGGTGATTAACAACTTTAGCTGTGAGCTCCTCCCACACGCGAACGAGGCGGCGAGCTTAGGGAACGCATCTTTGGCCACGCGACAAGCAGTACATTTGTGGTGCGCTGAGAATGCACCTTTAGCTACTTGGTTTTGTTTGTATCATTCAGATTAAAACAAAAAGTGAATTAAACATAATTATTGTTTTATATCCTGCAATTGAACATGAATTTTAACACGAAGGGGATAAGGATGAGTTTGTTCTTGTCCTGCTTTTGCCAGGTTCATCCACCCATCAGCCGTCGGTAGATAACTTACAAAAAAAGTCCAAAAAGGTGAACAGAAGCAGATCGTCACCTCTCTGGTCTGCCTGCTGGAGCGACAGGTTCAGACAGCCGAGGCCACTCAGTTCTGCTTCCTCATTCTGTTGGCATCCAAAGCCTCATCTGCTTCCACCGAGCTTGTCCTTCACTGAGCTGCAGGAGCCATCACCGTCTGACTTTCTGCCTGACTTTCTGACCTGAGAAAAACACGGCGCACAAATCTGGAAGGATTAACCTTGAGAGACAGTGGAGGGGATGAAAGGGAGAGTGGGCCGCTCCAGACCGCATGGGGAGGCAGCTTTCATGGAAGCCGTCACAGATGAGGGGGACCAAAGAATGAAGGTGTGCAGCGGGCAAATCTGCTGCTTTTTGAAATAGAACGTCGATGGTGCTTGACATTCAGAACATGTGCGGTTTTTAGAAATACACTGCTGCTGTTTGTTTTCACACGGCTCCTCTGATTGATTTGGCATTGAAGGCTGTTCACAAGAGAGTGTAATTAAGCAATGGGGAAGAAAAGAAATCTATAGAGTACTTATATAATCACAACTTCTACCTTTGTTAATGCGAATAGAAAGAGTGTGATGTGCTCAGTTATTCTGTTGTGGTTGGATGACAAGTGGTTAAATCAGACAGATAATCAGCTTGAAGCCAGCGTTTCAATGTCCTTTCCTCAATTTCCCATATCAACTTGTCCTCTTTAGAAACAGACATACTGACACTGCAGTGAGAGGTTTCAGCAGAGAAATAGCCTTCGAGTGTTCTCATTGATTTTATGTGGGTGAATGCTGTGGGAAGGGGGATCGAGCGAAGGCTTAGGAGGGGATGTGGGTTCTACAGGCAAGCGAGGATGCGGCCCGTAGATGCGAGCGCAGACAGGCTGCAATCATCCAGCTCAGCAGGATGCTGTCTGGATGTCTGCTTTGGCCCATAGATGCCACAACAGAAGAGTATTTTTCCAACTCCTCAGTGTTGACCTTTATACGCATCAATAATGCCTTTGTTTGCTATAACTTCCTCAGGGTAAAAGGATTCTAACACATTCTGGTTGTAATGGCACTTTCAAACAACAAAGTTAAAAAAAGTTTCCTTTTTTTAACCTGGATATGCATTTCTCATCAGTTCATCAGAAATTCACCGCTGAGTTGTAGGCGGGTCTGTTGGCGTGGAGTAAGTCTGCCCCCTTTCCATCATCCTTCTGTTTACATGCTCTCCTGCTAGCTTACAGCCCCCCCAACCTAACACTATCCGTAGAACAAAAATGGTGAACAATGTCAGTCTAGCCCAGAGGTGGGCAAACGTTTTGACTTGTCAGCCACAATGGATTCTAAATATTGATAGAAGAGCCAGACCAGGAGCAGATGAGTGGAGAGTTTTGCTAATCAACACGTCCATCCATCTGTACAGTTTTTGAGCCAGATGCATGGATTTATATGTCTACAAGTGGATGCACTGGAATGGAACAAAGCAAGAAGCTTTTGGCCCGCCTACTGTTGCTCCTACGTCACAACAAACTTTTTCGAATGACATTTTTTGTCTGCTCTTGATTCACAACAATTTGAATTAAAAAAAAAATACACAGAAATGCAATTTTTCTCTTGATTTTCTGTGTCTATGTCCTCCATCATAAGAAAAACGATAAAAGAACATGTTCAAAAACACAAAAACCCAATTTTCCTTGGAGTGGATCTTTAAGGCATTTCTTTTTGTGGTCAATTTAAATCAAATGTTTAAAGAAGATAATATCCTTTAGCAAAAAGGCTTGAACTAAAAAGCCACTTAAACCCATTTAAAAGTCCCTCTAAATTAAATTTATTCTGAAGCTGGTTTCCATCATCAGAATGAGACTTTTCAATCTAAAACAGGAGCTGGTTAGATGAAGAGCAGAATAGGAGACTAACGTTTAAAGAGAAAGCAAAGGAAATTAGAAGTCAGCAGAGGATGAGCAGATTACAGAGGCGGAACAACTGAAGCCACCAATTAGAGGAACATTCAACATCTGCAGGCAAAAGGACAAAAGACGGGAATTGTTCTTTTTCGAGGGAAACGCCTGTTTCTTTATGAACACATAGACTTTCTGGCAGGCTGAGTGCTGCAGTCCACGCAGCTTGTTTAGAGCTGTTTGTCTGGCGTGTATGTTTGACCAGTCATTAGGGAGAGCCGAGGTGGGAAGTTAGCTGAGAACTAATGAAGACGAGGAGAGGAGGAAGAAGAGGAGGAGAGAGCAGATATTGAAGCACAGGCAATTAGGGTATCTAGTGGTCAGCAGTCATACTCCAGGTTGACAGCTCCTGGGGTTCTAACAGTCTGCTCTTAATTGGGGTGAGGTTTTCTATGAGGATCTCAGAGGCAGACATCTTTGATGGAGGGCAATTATCTACTTCAGAAAAAAAACATTGGACTTGAAAGGAGACTAATAAAAGTTGGTGATGAAGGCCGGCAGTGCTTTCTGAATAAACGACAAAGCTGCTGGTCTTGAAAGGGGAGAAAATAAAAGCTCAGATCATCCTGAGCTTTTAGGAAGCGGAGGATGGACTTCTGCTCTTCAAAGCCGCCACTTGTCTAAAGGGAGCTTTTCTATTCAAATGTGCACGCATGTTTCTGAAGATAATGACGTTTCACTGACCGAGCTACACATTAGAAATTAAAGGTGGCTCTATGTGCACAAACAGGAGAAATCAATGGGACACAGAATTGCAGCATCTCTTTCCATTTTTGACAAATCACTAACGTCAGCCACCAACTAGAGAAACATTTCTACAAACATTCCAGCATGATTCCATTTTTACCAGCAGGATGTGCTCATATATGCGCTCATATATGCTCCAAATCCCTATAAATGTAGACAGCAGTACTGTTGGAGCCAGACAGAAGGACAAAGCATAAATGAAGGTGAAACTCTTCCATACAGCATTCAGAAGCATCTCATTTCAACAAAAATGTGGTCAAATTCAACTGACCCGCTGAGGTTAAATATTGCCAATGAACTGAAGTCGGGGATTAGCAGCAGTGACAGGAAACTGTCTTTCAAAATAGACTTATTAAGACTTTAAGTGAAAACAAAATGTCTTGCATAAATTCCATCCTTTACACAGCACAAGCTTTTCAAAGTACGGACAGAATGCTCTTAGGTTAAGTTCAATCTTTCAGGACACCCTGTGTTGTTGTGTTTTTCCCCAGTCTTTTCTTCCACTAAAGCTTTCATGCCAGATGCTGCTGCTGACAGAACGACCATCACAGAGAGAAGTAGACTTGATGAGAGAGCCAGAACTACATATTCATTCCAGCAAACATCAAGAGATGCAAATTAAGTAATATTTGGATGCAAAAATGAACAGTTTGAACATTTAGTTTCCATTTCTCTGCCAGAAAAGCAGCATCAGTCAAGTAAACTTGCCTTAAGCAGCAAATTTAGATTTTTTTTTAAAATTTTAAATCACACTTGCTTTTATTTTTTTTAATCACCAGCCAAACAGCCTGTTTGTAATTTTGACCTGAATTTTTGTAGTTCAGGGCCTTTTTGAAATGTTTTTTTCTACTTCCCAATTTTCGTTGGTAATTTATCTTAAAA
Organism: Oryzias celebensis; assembly: GCA_014656515.1. Classification (NCBI taxonomy): domain Eukaryota; kingdom Metazoa; phylum Chordata; class Actinopteri; order Beloniformes; family Adrianichthyidae; genus Oryzias; species Oryzias celebensis. The sequence continues at coordinate 59,547,276 of BNCR01000001.1, forward strand.
ACTAATTTCTGTGGCAATGCCTGGTATACATCTTTTTACCCCAGCGTCTTTTTTCATACAGATATATTTTTGATTATATTACAAAACAATCATACAACGAATCTGAAACTCTAACAAACACTTAAATAAAAGTCGTAAATGTTGACATCTTTTACTGCTAAAATTGAGATTAAACCGCTATTAGAAATAGGACATCTTCAAAGCAGCAGAGGGCAAGGACATCAATAGGTTTATGTTTTTAATGAGAGAGTTTTGAATGTTCTCTGTTTTTGATGCTGCAGTGGATCAAATGACATATTTTCTTGACAGTAATATCGACCCCCACGAAGGCGGTGAATTTCAGCCTGGCGAGCAGGGCGAATGAAAAAAAGAATCCTGCAGAGGTGTGAAGCTCTTCTTTTTGCTGGAGTTTTCAGAGATGGTTGATCCTCAAATGCAGTTTTTTAGTTTAAATTCTTAAGTTTTAACATATTATGTATTTTTTGGAAACCTCTGCAAAACACTTGTTGATTTTAGGAAAACCCCAAACCGTCATTGCACTTTCTGAAAGTTTTGTCAGCAGAGGATTTTTTTTGTATTTTTTTGTACCAGAACTGTCAGTTTTATTGTGATGGATAGACTTCCCATAACTCCCCCCTTTTGTTTTTGTTTTTTTGCTTGACAGAGGCTAGCCTTACACAGATGCCAAATAATTCCTATACTGTTGATGCCATAGGTGTGCCAAATGTACTAGTATAGACTTTAATTCTCTTTTGTTCAATCTTTAATCAAAAAAGAGTTTTTCTACAATTTGTAAAAACATCAGAGTTAATTGATCAAGATTTTTTCACATTTTCCCCATTATTTAAAAATATACGGATTCTCTTTATAGCTTTAGTTACACCTGCTTGTTTAAGGTACATGCTTGCAGTGTGTGCATAAAACTGTAATCTACTGAACAGGATTTAACAGAAATTCTGCACCAAGGCAAAGCCAGCCTGTGATTTCTAGGAAACTGTAAAACATCTTGAAAAGTAAGAACTACCTTTAACTGTGTTCTCCATGTTGCTGCCTGTGTGTCCACCCACGCCGCCTCTCACTGTACTCCAGGCTCTGTCTCCCCACTCAGAGATGCTCTTGTGTGACCCGAACACCTGTGCAGCTGGACTCTGCCCCAAAGGCAGAACTCTGCCATTAAACCCAACTTCCCTCACCACTTGTACACCTTTTTCTGCCTTGTTTTATTCTCCCTTCTTCTCTCACCTCATCTTATGCTGGTAACCTCAAACAGAGCTAACATTCCCTCCTACTATGGGTTTATGTCGGTGTGGACAGCTGGAGCCCAGGCACCCTGCTGGATGGTGTTGGCTTGCACCTGCTTGCAACACAAACTCCCATGCCTTAATCGAGTCCGTATCAGCCAGCTACAGTGGGTGCTGGTGCAAACGGTACAATGATGCAGCCACTGCATGCGCCTGTGTCCTCCACCCAAACGGAAGAGGGAAGAGATGCTGGTGTGAGGACCACACCGACACCCTCCCGGAGGAATGATTGCTTTGGCATGGATACAAAAAGATGAGCTGCAATTTAACAGGTCACAGAATCTCTTCCTCTCCCTGCTCCTAAATTGCAGCAGCTGTTGGTGAGCAGGAAAGATAGAAGAGGAAAAAGCCTGGAGAAAATGACAGAAGGACATTAGGAGGAGGGGGAGGAAAAATGTGAGAAATATAGACGAAATAAAACAGATGGAGCAATAACAGTAAGAGGCGAGCTGAGGAGGGGGAAAGAATGAAATGCAATCTGCAAGATGAAAAAGACAGAACGAGAAAAAGGAGTAGCTTTGAAAAAAGAAACGCTTTAGAGGGGAAGAAATGTTGGGCAACAGAGACACGGAGGGATTTCAGGACCATTCTTTGATGAGGAAAAGTTAGAAAAACACACTCTCCCACCTCACAGCAGCACCAAAAAGATCATTTCTGATTAGGTCCTTATGCAGTGCAGAGGGGCATCCTCACAAACACCATCAGAACATCTGCAGGACTCCCGCCTCACACCTGAAGGTCACTCTGCATGCACAGAAGTGTCATAAATGCAAGTGAGCTTCAGCCGCCTTCATCACATGACTGGTCCTTCGTACAACAGGCTGTTCTGCTCCCATAACCCTCTCTGATCAGTTGTTTGGAGAGATCGTCATGGTTATTGCCTCGCACTGCGCGGCAAACAATAGCCTGAATCAATAAGGAGATGATGATCTTGTTAAGAGAAGTCTGCTGAGACTGGAATGACTGGAAGACGTCTGAGCCGGTTCATTTTCACATCACGTTCACTGCAAACCTGCCTTTTCTACAGAACAATAACATCTCACCACTGAGTCCAATGATTTCATGCACAGAGATGGGAGGAGGATACCCAGCCCGTGAGTAAGCTTATATAACTTCTGGTGAGAAGTTTTCACAGTTTTTACATTGATCAAGAACTACCAGGAGTCTGCAGAGAGTCGAGTAGAGTAGAGTAGAATAGAATAGAATTATTTCTATAGCACTTTTCGAGGAGCGACAGCTTGAAAAGAGAGATCTCTTCTATTCTTAAAGCAGGATTTTGGAATTCTTATGAGATGTTGGTTGGAAGACCTCAAGAATCAGGCCGAAGAGTTGGGGTTTAAAGGTCAAAGATGTCTGGGTTTGACCATGCAAGGCTCTAAAAATTAAAAGTAAAATTTAAAAATCATCTTGAAATTTGATAACCAACAATGTAAAGCAGACAGCAGAAGACTGATGTGAGTCAGTTTACTGGTTCTGGTGCTGCATAGTTTGGGACGAACTGAAGATGGTTTAGGGACCTGTTTGTTAAAACAGGTCAAAAGAGAGTTGCACTAATCTAAACGAAAAGAAAAAAGCATGAAAAGTTGTTTCCAGGTCAGATTGAGACAAAACACTTTTTAATTTTGTCACATTTAATGACATGGAGTGGGCGGCCGTGGTGCACTGGAAAGGACGTTTGTTCTTTGATTGAAAGATTGCAGGTTCAATTCCCACCTTGCCCGCTCATGTGTCCAAGTGTCCTTGGGCAAGACACTGAACCCCACATTGCCCCTGATGGAAGGTTGGCACCAGTGTTCAGCAGCAGAGCCACCATCAGTGTGTGAATGTGTGAATGGGCCCGTGACTGTAAAGCGCTTTGGGCCTTCAATGAAGGTAGTAAAGGGCTATACAAGTAAACGCCATTTACCATTTTTTTAGATGATAACAACAGTTTTTTAATCATCTGGTTTTTTTTTTTGACAAAGACTTGTCAAAAAACAAACAAACCCAATTTTAAACTGACCCAGAGAGACTGTAGTCATTGTGATAACGTTCAATTAAAATGCTGTGATCTACAGTGTCAAAAACCGATTTCAAGTCTAAAAGAACTAGGACAGTGTCCTGGCTCGAGTCAGCAGCCATAAGCACATCATTAGGAGAGCTGTCTCAGTGGAATGATTCTTCTTAAAGCCTGACTGAAAACAACCTGAAATTTTGTCTTCTTCCAGGCACAAATGTAGTTGGACAGCGACCACATTCTCCAGGATTTTAGAAATGAAAGGAAGCATTGAGATTGGTCAAAAGTCTTTTTAGATCTGACAGGTCTAAATTGTTTTTTTTTAAGAACAGGTTTGATTAAGGCGTGCCTTACGAAGTTGTGGACTGATCCTGACTTCAAGGAGGGATTAATGAAGTCGAAATCAGTAGAACCTATTATGTCCAGAGGGCAGGACGAGTGTTTTTATAGTTTTCAGTATAAACCACTGTCACAAGAGAGAAATTAGACCATGACTGTGAAAACTGTTGGCTCTGAGAGAGCCAAATGCTGGCTAAAGAAGGGATGTTTGCTCCAACATCCAAAACCTTAACTAAAAAACTCGGAAGAAATAAACTACAGTCAGGCTGAGAACGTTTTGAGAATTTCGGAGCACAAGGTGAAACAAGAGAATCAAGAGTGTTGAAACCAATCTTAGGATTTCTTCTACCTGTAGAAATAGGTTTGCAAAATAAAGCTGATCTGGCTTGTCTCATCATTTCATTTAGAGATCAGATCTTCAAAATTAGTTGATTTCCACAAACGCTCTACTTTGCAACAAAGCCTTCTGGAGCAATGGATTTCTTCATTTATCTATGGAGAAGGCATTTTAGGAGAGGGAGTTTTCACTTTGACAAGAGCGACCATATTCAGAATGGTTTCATAATGACTGTTAAAGGATTGCATCACAGATTCGACATTGTAAAAGCTCTTAACAAGCAGGTAAATAAAACCATCAAACATTCTGACCTAGAATATGTCGCTGAAACACAGCAGGAGACTAAGAGGGTGAAAGGGAGACCATTCACATTGAAAGAATGATCAATGTGAATATTAAAATCGCCCACTAAAAGCACTTTATCAAATTTGATGATACTTGATTAAAAACTCAGCAAACTCATCCTAGAAGACTAATGCAGGGCCAGGAGGGCAGTAGAATAATGCAGTAAAACACTGGGTTAGTAGATCCAACCTTGACCATCTGGAATTCAAATGAGCCAAAAGAGTCAGAGTTCACTTTGGTGCTGGGGAAAAAGTCCCGATGGATGAAAGCCACCTCACCCCCATCCCGGCCAGATGAGTGGGGGGAGCAGATCAGTCCGGGTGGCACAGCTCGCTCAGGTGGATGCGGTCCGTCCGCGCTGCCATATCTCCGTCAGGCACAGGAAGTCCAAACATTCCAATGAGAAGGTGTCATCTTCTTCAAACAGAGCACTTGTTTGAACCTTCCTCGAAAAGAACTACAGTAATAATAATTGTCTGCACAAAACTTTTGATGGAGGAATTTGTTCCGCTGTAAAACAACAAGGCTGTGAAAAACAAAAAGACAATATGTGTAATAACTGGGCGACACAAAGCAGCGGCTCTGTGGGGAGAAGTTCTGTTTCCTCTGAAAACATTCAGTGCTAAATGTCCTCGTGTTCCTGCTGGAGTGTGTCCGGTGAGTGCTGGAACGGAGGATAATGAGGCACAGTAACTGAGTGTGTGTGTGTTTATGAAACAGCAGCTGCCAGCGACAATGCTCCTAAAGAGGAAGCAATCTCCTGGGAGGAGACACATTTTATATTGGTGTGCTGAATGCCACTATGTCTTTTCATTAGCAAGTTTCTGTGTGTCTCTGTGTTTGCTTGTTTAGTTTTCTCCAGTAATTTGATGGTAAAATCTAACTGATGCTTGCTTCTTCACCGCACCACCACATTGTACTTAAACAGTTTCCTATTTTGTTGTGGTTTTATCAGAAAATACTGCAGATTTCAGTGCATGTCCTTCAGCTGCTCACAGTAGAATATCACACTCACTGATTCTAGCTCTGATGGAGCACTTAGATTAAGAAAAAATAAAAAAACTTTTTGCTTGATTATATTGGAACTCTCTGGACTTGTTTGTCTTAAAACAACTCATGACTATTAAAGCTGGGTTTGATGGTTTTTGCCTTTTGTTTATTGCCTTGAGACAACCAAAGCTGTAAAATGAGTTGATAAATTAACTCAGTAGACTATTTAAGCAAATAAACTGGGCCTGGAATTGTACTTTACATTACAGAAACGGAATTACTGGATATGATTATGTATCCTAACTTGTACAAAGTAATTAAAGTCTGCCATCATGAATATATTTCACTGCTTAGGCAGGAGAATCACACAGTAAAAAATATATTTAGAGTCTTGGAGACAAATATTTGGTGCTGTCCTTTGAAACAAACAGATATACAATGAAAAAAACAACATCAAGTTCACTGAAGTGTATCATTCCCTCCTTCCCTTTATATGACAGAATCTCCTTCATACTTCAATTCCCAAACAAAAAGCATATTTGGTAGCTTGAAATCCATGCACCGTGCAGATAAACTTGATCTCAATTGATGGTTTTGATGTTAAAAGCAACTAAAAAGGCGGTAGACTTTCTTTCTAAAATGCAACATCAAATGTCAAAGCTGACTTAAGGACCTTCAGAGATATTCTTCTTTTTTTGACCATCACGTTTTTCCAGAGAATAGGCAGCTAAAGAGCCCCTGAAAGTTGAATAAAACATTTTCCATGTAAGTTAGAAACTCAGAAACAAAGCTTTGCAAAGGTCAAAATAAAAAGAACTCAGAGAAAGGACAAGATAAACAAAATAAAACAAATATCTCCTCATTGCTGGGAGCTAAGAGTCAGTGAAAAGGGTGATAAAAAACATGACACGGATGAGTAGTGCAAAGATAAACTCATTTCATAAACACACATCCGAGATGCAAGAACGGCCAACTCAGATGTCAGGAACATAAAACTAAAGATCTTAGCTGATCCTCCCAGTGAAAGCAATGTTTCCCAGCAGCAGCTCATGAATGCGCATCCGAAAAGACCATGTTTTTTTCTAGGTTCTCTTGCCAAAGTGATGAATTCCCTCCACAAACAGAGGGCTCATTAATCTAATCCTGAGAGTATTCAGTTTAGCAGAAATGTATTAAGACCCAAACAACGCACAGTCGTCTACTGACAGCTTTCTGTCAAGTAGATGCTCCCCTAGCGTTTCCTTAATGAACCCCGAGCCGCAGAGGAGAAAGCATAAGAGCTGAAGCAGCCAGGACATATTTATGTGCAGAAATAGTCATATTCAAGTAAAAAAGACACATTTTCTTTTTGATAAAATATTTTTTAAAAAAAACCAAAGTGGGCTTTTAAATGGTTCTGAAAACTCTTTCATTGAGGCACAAAGTTCTCCTCCCTGTCCTTTTAGAAAGCATCTGACCTCCTTATTAAACTGTAATCTCAAATTATATTCTGGACAAATAATGTATTTAATGAATTCATCTGTAAATGTTAATCCCTTTCGTGTTTAACTGGGAAAAATGTCCCCAGTTTAAAACTGCTGGCTCTCTTGTTTTAGGTTTGCCTTTGTGCATCTTGGGCAGGGTTATGACTGACGGATGAGTGGGTGTCGATACCTTCCCCTCTCGGTTATTAGCCCAGCATCTGATGATGTCATTACAATCAAGCCTTTCATTGCATTATTGATGAAACGATGGTCGAGGGCGGAATTAACAAAGTGGTTTGAACCAGAGGAAAACCAAGTCGTCCTCGGCTCATAAACACACTTGACACTGGAGTTGCCACAATAAATCCCATTGCATAGGTTTTTATTATTTGTATCTTTATTGTACTCGTCATCCGCTCTCCAAAGAAAACTGTTAAAAGATATCGTCTATTCGGCTCTACATCTTTCCTCTGTATTCATCTTTGATGGCAAAACATCCCAATTGTGACAGTGAAATGTCTCATTAACCTCCGGTCCAAGTATGAATAATTAAAACAGTGGGCGATGGTATTTTAATAACATTATAGGGGCATTCCCCCTTTGTTCTCTGTTCCGAGGCACTGAGGTGTGGACATTGAGGACATTCACAGAGACTTTAATGTAGCAGTTTAAAAGGACGGTCTACTTTGCCCTGTTTGACTCCAGCAACCTTCTGTTACTTGTGCATTATTCATTTTTATTCATTCATCTATTTTTGACCCTCTCTTTTTTCACGCCAGGCTTGAAGAGTTGGCCTGAGTGGATTCCAGTTGTGGTCAGATGAGGACAGGGGATGTTTTTTTTCTGTCGAAACAGCAGATGACTCCGATGGCACTCAACCACTTGGACCATAAGCTCAGATCACCATCAAAAGAGTAAAAGCGCAGTCATAAGTGAGATGTGATGTCTCACTCTTTTATATATTTCTGGAAGGCTCTCAAAGGATTCAGAAGGGCGAAAATGAAGCCAGAAATGGTGATGACTTCCAGTTTTAAGACAGCAAGAATGAACAACTGGTTGGGACAAATGTTAAAAACAGAAGTTGTCCCCTGTTGTTTCTGAATGGAACAATTACTTGATTCCTAATGTAAGTCTTGGTCTCTGGGAACAAACAGAGCGACCAAGCACAGCCTGTGATGACTGGGAAGAGCAGACTACGGATGTTAGATGTGTGGATGTTCTGAGCACCACTACTGCTCTACTACTGAGCCAGCTGCCCTAGATTTGGCCTGAGCAAAATTGAAGATCTGTGCTTTAAATCAGCAAGGCTCCAGAGTCAAAAGAGAGGAGATGACATCAGTAACAAGTTTCCAAAGGAAATAAGCAAGATTTTTGCTTCCTCTGACAATGACAACAGACTTTATACAAGGCAAGTTATAAATGTGTGTGTTTTATTATTATTTATTATACTTCTAAGAACATCTGATGGAAAAAACAAACAAAACAGTCTTGGAAGAGTGTTAATTGCTGTAAAGAAGATTTTTTTTTTTTTTACAGAGATGTCCAAGACAGTATTTTCTGGTTAATATATAGGTCTATATGTCACATGCTAAATTGCTGTCGGTTGTTCAAGTTTAGACAATTGTTTATATTACTGTGGCTGATGTGAAAACAACAATAACATATGTCCTCAACACAGGTTTGCAAGGTATGCCCACCTGATGTCCTTCTGGAGCCAGATTTCATTTGTTGGGACTTTTTAGAAGCTCCAGGAGACATCTAGCAAAATCTAAAGACTACATTTTCCTGTAGTAAACAAAAAAATAAAAATGCCGTTCTGCTTTCCCCCCCTCCATACCATACTGGAAATGACTGAGAGGTCTTACATCAAACACAGAGGTAACGCACATATGGTCCATTCATTTAGACTTCTTATACTTATACTTATGGTGGTGCAATCTAAATGTCATAAATATACATAGTGTTATAATTGGTATTCTCTAAGTCACTCCTTTCTGTTGCTTCCATTTTTCTAAGTAAGCGTTTCTGCTTTTAAAGCTTGCCTCTGTGCTTACTCCTCCTCAGCTCCACTGTCATCTTTGCTGGGGGAGAAAGGATAACAGGGGAGCTGAGGAGGAGAATTGGCTGAGTGATGGTGCAGCGGAGAGAAGGAGGGGTGTCATGTGGAGAAGTTCATCGCTGCTCAGTATAAACTGAACCAGGCAGACATGGATTTACAAACTCAAGGAACAGAAGAGAGATGAGAAAACAGAAGAGGGAGAGAAACACTTCATTCTGTAAATAAACTCAGATAAAAAGTTAGAAGTGCAACCTAAAATCACATTTGAGCACATTTCAGCATTTGTTTATGTTTTAAAGAAAACTTGTGAGTTCCTTAAAGTGTTTTCACTTTTTAACCAATCGTACTAAACAGACTTTATAACATTCAAAAACACATATTTTTTTTAGAGTTAAACCAATCAACAAAATATTGAACATGTTCTTGCGTATGTTCATGCATTTTGTCTGGTTACTGCACCTCTTTAGTTAGGTTTTTGCAATAATATTTAGTAAAACCCAGTAAGGTTAAATCGAAATCAACACCCTTCCAAATCAAAACCGTTTCAGTGACACTTGCAACCATGAAACTCCTGCTGTTGACCTACATGTTGGCATGACTCACTTGCCTCTGAGGCTTATCTATGATCACTGGATATTTAAAGTCCATCTGCTCCTTACAAGAGTCACAGCTGAAGCTGGAAAGCGTCACAAAGTGGTCAGTTGTTTCCCTTTAAAATTTCTGGAACAAACAAAGCATCGCCCAATTTTTCCAGACCGACAAGAAGTCTGAGAGCTGGCTCTGCTCACCTGTCAGGACAATTTCCTTCTATTTTCATGTCATAACAAAACTGCACTCCCATCTGTGCCATGGAGAAAATGGAGATGGCGTGTTAGCAGTGAAATGACAGAAACTGTGATTTTGGGCTTGTATGCTGTTGTTTGACCTTCAGAGTGCCATGTGTACTCCCTGTTATATGGACCACATCCTGAAATGAGCCAGCTGTGACAGAAAAAGGACATTCTGAGCCGGATGTGTGTTTTACACTTTTCAGTCCCAAATTACTTTTTAGTGAGGGAAACATCAAACAGACAGCTGTGGAGAAACCTGAAATCTCCTGACAAGAAAATGTGACAAACATGACTTTAAAGTCAAGTTCTTGTTTTTTCAGGTGAACCGACCCCGGTAAAGAAATATTTTATAGTAAAGTGTTTGGTAATTATATCATATTTCCAGTATATTACTAATTTAGTTAAATTATTAGACTTATTGTTGAGAATAATGCAATTTTCTCTACTCTTCTAAAAAACAAAAGAAATGAGTAATTGTGGTTTGTGTCCGGCCAGAATTAGGACATTAAGTCGTCATGTATCAGTAAAGAGCTGAGAAAAAAAAAGGCTGGAGCAAGATCCACCGGATTTGCATTACTTTGACATTTTCTCCAAGTCTCTTTCAACTGTAGGTGGCGGACATTCACTAATAAAAAATATAAAAAGAAAAGAAGCCCCTTCCTGCTTGTCCAGTGTGAACACCATGGGCTAAATGTACTTTAGAACTTTCTTCAAATTGCGTCGCATGCCCAGTGTGTCTGTAGCTTTAGGATTTAAGTTAAAGGCAAAAAAATGAAAATGTAACCTATTAAAATGAATTGTGACATGAATAAATGCATGTGGGGGTGGTCTGTGCCAGAAATCCAAATGATAACAATGGCATCGGAAAGAAACAACAGGCAACCACAAGTCTGCAAACATTGATACAGTAAATTTTTAGAAAAAATGCTGCTGCTGTCAAAAACTATTTCTCTTTCTAATATTAAAATTAATAATCGTGCTGCAATTGTCCGTTTAGCTTCATGTTTAAATAAAATTGTGTCATCAAATGTAATGTCAAACTTTCTGAATCCTGCTGGCTTGATGGATTTCAACAGCCTCAGTGCTGCACTGCTGACCCAAGTGTCAGAAGCAATCTCAAGTGTCTTATCTCTGCTTTGCAGCACAGAATCTCAGAGTCAGAGAGAAATGAGGAACAATTGAAATTTAATTTGACATTTAAGTATAGGGCAGTTCTAAAGTAGTTATGGCTCACCAAGAAACAAAAAACACAAACCTCACTAATGCATGTGTCTATATCCTACAAGTAAAATTATATGTTACCTTTAAATTTGACTTCTACAGTGGCACCACCTCGCTAACTTGGCAGCTTTACTGTGTCAATAAAAAAGCTTTTAGCAAGGATCAGCATTTCTGCTTTTCTTTTATAGCTCCCAGTCTTCTATCAGTGCAGGGGTGCATCTTTCTGGCCTTATTTTGTGCACAGGCAGTCATTATGACGACGGTCCAGTCCATGAGTCAAATCATGTCACATCAAACAATCCAGTGAACCTTTATGTCCTCTGGATGTCACCGCAAACAGGACAGAAACGCCTTATCCTTTTATGAAGTTGATCAAAGGAGAATGTTGTCTTGATCTGAACTGAGAGGCTTAGCCAAGTTGCTGCACCAAACCAAAAGGCCTCCACATTGTTCAGTGAAAAACCATCTTTGTTCAACCTCTAAAGGTCACATTGAGAAACTGTTACAAGCTCTGTTTTGATTCAGTCACAGGGTCTGTGGTCAGGTTGAGGAAAAAGGCAAATTTGTTTTGAGCTCTTATACCAGCAAGTTTATATTTCCCACTTTGTTTCAAAGACTTCTTGACTCCATTCTGTTGGATTTTTCTTTTTCAAATGAAACTTAAGGACTCCAATAAATAACGTGGAAAAGATCAGCTCAAAGTCTCACATAAAATATATTTTGATCTATAATAAAAGCGTTCCCAAAGGTCTTTTTTAATAAATAGTAAGATTTACACAAACTCCTCGGTTCATGTTTCAAGTCGGGTTGGGATGGGAGCTGATATCTCAGCAACGCCTGTTGCATTGTGGACCCTCATATCCCCAACCTAACATTACCAGTGCAGAAAAATGGTGAGCAATATCAGAGCTATCCAGCCGTACAGTTTTGATCCAGATTCCAGCCCAGATGAGGAAAACAAAGACCTACATGGATCTATTTCTCTGCAAGTGGCTGCATCAGAACAAAGCGGAGTAGTGAGCTTGTGACCCACACATTTTAATTGCTGTGTCACAAATGAGACCTTTTTGAAATTGCAGGTTTTCATCTGCTCCTGATCCATCACGATTTAAATAAAGAGTTACTTAGAAACACAGTTTTAATCATAAATTATTTTATATATGTCCTCCATCATGAGAAAAGGCCACAAGAACATGTTGAAAACACCAAAAACATGATTTTTATTGGAGTGGGTCTTTCAAACATCAGACACTCTCTTTCTGAAGCCGTTGAGACCCATGCCACAGTCACGAATGAAAATAGTTTGAGCTAAACCTATTTTTTCTCTGCAGTTACTATTTATTATGATTTCCTATAACAACGAAAGAATAAATGCATGAAAAATTATTCTGCTCAATGCAATCCAGCCTTTTTAAACATAATTGCAGTGGATGATTGCCTCTTTTCTATCAAGACGGCGGCTGTGACAGTTTTGTCTTTGCAAAGTGACCTTCATCTCAGCAGATAAACCTTTTTGTTCTTTAAGATTTCACATTTGCTTTATGTGCTGGTGGCCTAACTATGCAAATATCTGTTCCATGCACACTGACATAAAGATTCATGCTCTATAACATGGAGGTTTAAACTGGGATGTTGGAATTTTCTTTGTTCTGTTTTTGATGATTTTTCATGTTTTTTGTATGAAACTTGTCTAAAAGGGTTTGAGAAAGAAAAGAGCCATTAGATGTGATTAGACTGAGCTCTTCCACTCGTTCTCCTAAATATTGCTTGCATTAAAAAAACACAAATATTTTGTGAGCCAAATCAAACAACAAATGAAAAAACATACTTTGAGAATAAATATGTGAAATTGTTTGTTTCCTCTGTAGACTCATCTCTCTCTGAAGCCACAGTCAACATATCAACAGAAAACAAAAGTATGAAGCAAATGATTCTGTTGCAGATCAAACAATTCATGTAATGTACCAACACACTTAGCTAACACTGTAAAAAGCTACAAACTAAATAGCACAAACTACAAACTAACTAATGAAAGACCTCCAAAAAGAAAATACTAATGAAAACTGAATTGGTTTCACTTCTAGGAGGAGAATATCAGATTTTGATAACTTGGGGTATAAAAACATTTTAGTAAGTTAATTTTCCTGCTTCTCCCAGCTCCCAGGGCTGTAAGAAAAATCATTACTTTTTATAATATTTTATTATATTGTTTCTAATAATAAAGTAATCACTAATTATTTCTCACTGACTTGGCTGAGGGGTTTTTCTTGACCTACACAGTTCTCCTAATATCAACCCTCTGATTAGTCAACACATAAATTGGGCATGGTTGATGCATACATTGAATTTGCATCTATATTCGTGTGTGTGTGTTGACTCAATGCTGAGATGATCATTTTGGAGAAACTTTAACTAGAATGAACTTAATTATTTTTGCTTTTATCCTTAGAGAAGAACTACATTGAGAGTTATTGCAGAGCTTTTCAAAGAATCAAAAGTTACTGATTGAAAGAATTTCTGCAGCAATTTTTGGCTTTTAACTAAGATGAACTCTCATTCTCATTAGTTATCTTTGTGTTTTAGGTCATTCAGATGGTTCAAAATGTGTACAATTTGTAGTAAAGTATGGAACAGTGCATCATTCCATTTATGTCTGACACTGTCTGGAGTGTCTGTTTTCCACTTTAGAAAGTTTGTCTTGCATGGCGAATACAGATGGAATGTGCATTAATGAGCCACACCAGTGGAGGGTGAAGGAAAATGAAGTAGAAGCACAAATATACTGATTGAAAATACTAAACAGCTCTCCTGAAGTTTGATGGATATTTTTTTCAGTGAGATTAAGAGGCTATAAGGCTGCAATCAGCAGCTTCGACGCTCTGGTTTACCAGTGTTCCCAACGAAGACAGAAACCATCTCACCTGCAGACACCAGAACTATCAAGTCACATTTATTCATTTGCATTTGTTCAGGTAACTTTTTGTGAACATTTTACCTCTAAGAGTAGTTTCACCACACTAAGCAGCTTACTTCAATTTAAATAAATATTGTACATTTACTCAGCCTGAATGGGCTTTTTCTGAGTTATTATTTAGATAGATAGATAGATAAAACATCAACATAAAATTAGTAGTAACAGATATTTAAATCAAATGATAATTAATGACGTTGGACAGCCTAATGATTTCTGTCAATTTTAAAACCATCACTTCATCTGTAACAATCATTGCCAAATCCTGAGACAGAAACCTAATGTTTGTAACGTTCGAGGTCAAATTCAGAAAACTGACAATGCATTAAAGAAAGAAATCAGACAAAGCATGATGCTTTATCTGCTGCTTTAACTGCTTTATCTGAGCAATAGCGGAGCTATCCAGCATGGGCGGGTCAAAGCAACTAGAGGCTGAAGTTATGGAAGTCTTGTGCTTTACAATCCTTGTTGTGTAGTTCACTTGTTCAGACTTTTTATATCAATTTTGAGAACGTTTGTATCAATGTCCGATTCAACATTGTTTTACTGCTACCATCTCCCAGACAATCCGAACTTGACCATAGAATTTCCTAATGTCTTCTAAACTTGTAGAAAAAAAACATGTTTATGATAATGTTTTTGTTTATTGTTTATTTTTAAGATTTTTTTTCTGTTGTGTTGCTGCAGGTAGAAATACTGTAAATCTGATCTGAAACATCTGTTAAACACTGTTAAATTGAAATATTTGTACATACTCCGAAGAAACGAACAAAATAAAAAAACAGCAAAAAATGTCAGTGTAGTTCATCTTTCAGCAGCTCTGCACATTTGTGAATATCTTATTGTTGCCCCAAAACAGAGTTGGAACCTTCTATTTTCATGTTTGCTTGCTTGATCACAGACCCTAAATTCGGTTTGTTCTGTTTTTACTTTGCTAACAATTAGTATTAATTTTTTCTAGCTACTTTTTTTACTCTTACATGAGTAAATATTTAGAAAAATACTTGTCACTTTGTGAGTGATTTTGTTTTGAGTGAATTTTTGGACACTTTGTCCGCCTTTTCTTTCTGGCATAAAGTGCACTCCATAATACTCCCCATGCATCTTACAGATTTATCACCTGCAGCTTTTTTTTCTCTGCTCTTTGCCAAAAAGGTAATTAGTTTGAATGAAAGTAATTTCTAACAACAATTAATATGATTTGCATCAAGTGTGTTTTGAATCTAGATTCCAAAGCCAGCTAGCTTCCAAATGTTTATTTTGATCATTCTTGTCCCCAACCAAAAAGGCTGTCGTCATGAATCACACAGTAAGAGCTGTGCAATGCGACTGGCCTTGAATTTCTGCAAAGCCAGAGAAAAGCAAAGACATGTTTTTTTTTTTTGCACCACATCAGGCATCTTTTTGTTCTTCCACTCATCTTGGAGGGTGGCGGCCCATCATCAATATATCTGGATGGTGTGCCAAATGGTATTGTCCATTTATCAAAGCTTAACCTTATCATGTCCCCCGCAGTTTTCAGAAAAGAAGGACTACAGCTGGAGCGCCAAATGTTAAAACACGTTATTATTCAGCTCAGGATACAGGCCTCTAGACACAAGCCTCCACTTGATTTCAGGCTAGAAAGCATAACTTTCCTGGTGATTCCCAAACCACAGAATGCCAAAAAGCACAGAGAGTAAGATTAGCCCATCAAGGGAATGCTTATCGTGAGGCAGTGTCTCCTCTCAAACACATCACCCGTAATTGCTTTCCAGGCCTGTGCTGGAAGCAGCCTGGAACTGTGTTGTTTGGAGGGAGCGGAATCCACCAGAGACCAGAGAAAATCCAACAGTCTGCTCCTACTGGGACCAGTGTGGCGCAACCATGTCATGGTTCTGTTCAGTCAGAGCTGAACACGTTTGGTATTCTAACAAGGTCTCAATGATGTAAAAATAGTGGTTATCTGTCACTAGCCTTTTATTCAGTTCAGAAGAATTTAAAGATGCTTCGAAGATGGAGACATAACCACATGAACAGCTCTGACACACAGCACAAGGTTTCACATGAGTCCACAGCGGCCCTAGTGGCCTAATTGGGGAGCTGTTGTTATGGCACCGCGCAGCAAAAATTTTAATGATCAGTGAAAAATGACTGGGGAAAGAAAAAAAACTCTGAAGATGCGGCTGTCTGACATGAAAAATGAAGCATCTCAGTTCTCCAGCTGTCAGCTGCAGCGCAGAAAAAAAACCAAGCCTTGTCACGTCTCCTCGGCACAGATGGATTTGCGTTCATGCCTCCGAGCAAAGTGTACCAATTCACAGAGAATTTGTAGCCTGGATCTGTCTCAGGCCGACTTTGACCAGGGTTCGTTCTGAAGAGGCTGCTTTGTTAAATTTGTGGTTCCATCTCAGCAGAGTTTTTTTTTCTGCTGCAGCACAACAATCACTGGCTTTCTATAAATATGACTCTGACAGTTGGACTGAAATGGAATTCCTCTTGCTATTCTAAGAAGATGACACCCAGCCTTTGGTGACTACTGGACCTTTGTTTCAGGCAGAACCATGGAGGTGACATCGATCAGTATGCAAAGAAATCTGGGGGAATTTTGGATGGCCTGCCATGACAGCTGGCGGATTCACAGATTTAAAGTGAGCACAAGATTTCTTTTTCCAGTTCCTGCAGCCATGTGGGAAGGAAAAGTTAGTTTTGAAATGTGTGAGATGAATTTGCAATAGTTTTGAAGCTTTAGTGACAGTGATGATTCTGGCCCGCAAGTTTTACCAGATGAGTTAATATAGTGCGGCTGCTGCAGAAAGAAGCTTTTCCCCCAAAAGTCCTCTCAGACTTTGAGTTTGAAATTGAAGCAGACCAGTTATTTAGATTTTGAGCAAATATTTCCCATTTTCCCCATCAGTCTAGGATTTGTTTTGTATAATGTAAAAAAATTAGAAAGCTGTAATAAGCTTTTGAACATGTACCAGCTAAGCATTCAAATGGGATTAACTCCAGGAATGATTATAAAGAGGAACGCTCCTGATTTTACATTTTTATCCAATTGTATTAAAGCTTCTTCTGGCTCCAGACAGAGTTGTGTTACATCAGATTTTACATCAGAAAAAACTAGTTTGAAAGCACAACCAAAATATCCCTGTGGGCTTTTTTTCAAATAATAAGTCCTGACAGTCTTGATGGGACTTCATGAGAACACACTTTCTCTCACTGCTTCTTTGAACAGCAGCTGCAGGTCAGTTTATGTAGCAAGGCTGATCTGCAGCACAAAGAGTGAGCCGCACAACCACGGTGCAGAGGAACCAACAGATTTCTGTTTAGGCTCTGTGATGGAAATGAAGTGTGGGGGGGGTCAGGGGCACCGAGCATCCAGAAGTCCCCGTAGACAGATCCTGAAAGCGGCTTTGATTTGAAAAGGAATCATTCAGTTTTAAAGTGATGAAAAGGGAGCCAAGAAAGCTGCAGCTCAACAGAACTCTCCGACCTGTCTAAAGCAGAGATACAACATCTCCAGCGTTCCTGGCAAGTTCTGGCAGATTACAAAAGAACAAAAAAGGCAACACTGCATTCTGACAGTTCTTCAGAAGGTTTAGGAGTTTTCTTTTAATCATCAACCACATCATGGAGAGCCAGACACAATCGGCCTTGTTCGTCAGCAGAAGCACATCAAAGCCCCCCTCCTGTTTGACAAGACTCCTCCATTATTTTGGCTCCACCTGACTCATCATTTGGGAATCTGCATGACTGGTGTCACAGAGGCAATCAGAGCAAAGCGACTCCTCTGTCTTATCGCTCCTTTCTCCCTTTGAGAGGCAGATGAGATCGGTTTCCTGTCGTCCTCCTCCCAGAAAAAATAAAAAACAGGATGGTGCTGGAAGAAAGGAAACCCCTTTGGGATCTCACTCGCTATCTTTCACTTGTGTGTCGGTGTCTGCCTCCACCTCCTTCCCACTCTTGTCTGAGTCTCTCAGGCTGAACCTTTCCTGACTCCTTTCATCAACTTTGCCTTTCTCCACTTTTGTCCTCCTCTCTCATTCCATGTGCCCTCACGCTACAAGAGTTTCTTTGCCTTTTCATCTGCAGCCCAAGTTTTCCTCCTTATCTCGCCATAACCAACCATGACGCACAGCAAGCAATGGCTTACCCTTCATTTCTGACCTAAATCAAACACGTTGATTCGAAAATAATAAATTCTATGGGTAAAAGAGGCAGAGAGACTTTTAGAAATATGTCTGTGGAGGAATCAAACAACCAAAGGTGAAGTGGGCAGGATCAGACTGATGTGAGGAGAGGTCAGAGTGTTTTTAAAAATCACTCGGCACTGCAGAGAACACATGTGGGATAAAAGGATAAAACTGGTCTGAAAGAATATAAAAATTAACATAATAATTAACTTCTGCTCTTGTGTCCTGTTCTTTCAAAATTAGAGTTATGGAGCAGGGATTGCTCTCGGCACAAAAGAGAACCTCAGCCTTTCCGTGGACTGCAGTTCCACAAAGTGTTTGATGACCATGCTGGATAATGTACTACCACTGGCTGGAGTAGCAAATGCCACGCCAGTCATAAAAGTATTGATTGCAGCTTGAAGTGCAAGAATGTGAAGGGTGACACACACACACGAGTGGTGTACATATGTGTAGAAGCAGAAATGACACCCAGCAGCGCGGCAGTGCCGCTGCCCTGAAAGATGACCCTTGTGGGCAGAATGTCGATAAGCATATTCCAAAGAGAAAAAAAATAATAAATTGAAGCTTTACGTATGAAGCGCAGAATGCTTCAGTTCTCCTAAAGAAAGTCAATTTTTCTGTTTTGCTGACAAATAACAGAAAGATCTCAACAAATCAAATCACATGGCTGCTGATTATTGGCTTCTCAGTCACAGACTGAGCTGCAGTAAAAGAGGCAGCAGGGGATCATTGGAGGTTTGATTGTTGGCATTTCTGCCCCTGGAGGTGCAGGTGAGCAGCAAGTGATTTAAAGACGAAGACCTAAAAACCTTCAACTGTATAGTTTCTAACAGTGTAAGGCAGGAAACCGTTACAACCGATGCAGCCATAAAGCCATCTGAATAAACTCTGACTATTAGATCCCTAAGCTAATTTAGATGTTAATAAGGAGAACACCAGCAGATGTGCAGGGAACTTTTCACACATTATCGGCTGCATTAATTACCCTGCTCTCCCTAATTAACAAAAAATATGAACCCTTATATGTGAAAAGCACACAAACAGCACTTTGAAGAGGTGAGGGCCTTCTCTTACCAGCACGCAAAAGCTGCATGTGGGCTTAAAAAATATTAGTTTCTGGTAAATTTGATCAACAAGCCGAAACTTTCCTTCCTGGCAGGATATTTCAGATTTACTATGTAATAAAAGAAAGCAGATGAATCATATTTCCAAAACTTGCTGATGATTTAGTCAAAAGCCATGGTTTCAATTCAAATGTTTAAGTTTGTTTACCACAAGAATAGTAGATTTAGATTCAGATAGTAGATAAACTGAAACAGACTTTTCTTCTATTTTTTCTGGGTCTTGTTTTGATTTGGTTTGACATTTGTGTTTTACAAAACAACAATTTAAAAATTTGAGGGGAAAGAAAATCAATTTTTAAATGTGTTAAAAGGCAAATAAGAACGAAGAAAGCCTTTCAGTTGGTGTATGTACTAAGCCTGGTGTCATGTGGTGTCATGGTGTATATGCCTAGCATATGGTTGTTGCTTTTTTAAAATTATTTTTAACACCAGCATTTATGTATTCTTGCTTAACCTGCCTGTTGGCTACCTCATCACACGTTTGTAGAGAGGCTTTTTTAAAATTCACATTCACATCAAAATGGTGAGTTTAGTTTATTTTGAAGACTTTTATCCTCCTTCCCGTCAGCTGCTTCCTGCTCCAGAGCGAATCATCTGCCGTACTCGTGCTCCTGAATTAATTCACACTTTTTTTAGACCAGCTGGAAGGATGCTCTGCATTGTTTATGCGTCGTTGTTTTACAAAGAGGGTTTAATTTTTTTTATGTCTGTGTCACCGGGAGGCTTTGACGCCATGTTTGGGTCAGTCCTTGCAGCTGTCGTCTTTAGCGTGTGGTGCTCAGACTCAGCTCGGCTTTTGTTTCACTTAGAAACAGAAAACATGATGTTGGTTTTCTTTTATAGTTGGTGTCCTCACAGCCGGGGGTCGACAGTAACGCAGCAGACCGTAACGCTTCACACACCCTGTTGCAGCTCAAGTTCAGTGCTGCAGTGAGAACAAACACTGCTTTCAAACAGCTGTGAAGCAACAGAACAGGAGAACCCAGTCCAAATAACAGCTTCATGCAGTCAGCGCAGCGGCAGTACCTTCATTCATTATTCACGGCTTTTTTGACGTTTCATTATGATCTTGTGTGGCCTTATTAACCCGAATGCTCTTTTAAAAGCAAACAGCAGACAGACTCCCACTTTCAACGTGCTCAGAATAAGTCTGCCCTATTTCTCTTTATCAAATAAATTGTTATTGGACGCATTTTATGTTTGGTTGCTTAAAAGCAACAATGTTTGCAACGGCAGAAGCATGAAATTCTCCCATCAAACAATATGATTCATCAGCAAGCAAAGGTGTGTTCGTGTCCTCTTCCTGTTTGAAGCCAGTTAAAAAATAAAGCCAGGTCAGTTCATTAAAAAAATGGATAGATGGCTTGTTACACAAACAAGATAGTTTCCATCTATAGATGCTGCTGTAACTCTTTTGGTGTCACGGAGTAGCTGGAGCCTATCCTAACTGTTGGCTGAAGATGGGGTAGACCCTGAACAGGCATGTTTTTTGGACTGTGGGAGGAAACCAGAGTTCCTGAAGAAAACTATGTATGTATGAGGAGAACATGCAAACTCCACACAAAAAAGATCCACTTGGAATTTGAACTACATCCTTCTTACTGTATGTTCAAAAGTGTTGACCACTACACCACCGCGCAGCCCTTCAACAGTTAAGTTTAAAGATCTAGATTAAGAAGTTGAAGACCATTTCTTAATCTATTCTCAATCCTCATAAAATATTCAAAATCCATGCAAAAAAGTCCAAGGCGGAATTCAAACCGGAATTCAAACCAGGCCCTTCTCACTATGAGATGGGAGAGCAAACCACCGCACCACCAATCAGCCTTTCAAGTCAGTTTCCATTTAGTATAATATGATTTCTCTACAGAAATGAGCATACACTTTTTTGTCATTACCTTTAGTAACTATAACTGATTTCATGCAGCCTGCTTTCAATATTTTCCTGTAAAAACCGGTCAAACTTATGCACAAATTTGACCATGGCTTGTGGCTTAAGCATAACGACACAAACATTGTACATTGTTTACCGTTTAAGCGATCCAAAAATTAAAAACTTGTTCTCAGGTCAACTGTTTTAAAGTTGTCAGCTGTTACCCCTTCACGCCGTATGTCACTTATTCACAATGTACGATTAAAACAAGGACTTAACTTAATTTAGCATGATCTTGAACAGAAAAAAAAACGTGGATGTTTATTGTTATAGGATTGGAAACAAATTTAGCCATGAAGAGGATATAAGTTTAAAGTTTTCACTCCACCTGAAATAAAACACAAAGAAAACCTTCCACTCACTTTTATTATCTACTCTTGTTTTTATCAAAAGATGAAGTGACTCATAAGGCGATAAAGGCAACAGGCTGTCCAGTTACTCGCGTGTAAATGACAAAACCTGAAGATTTCACACTCATTCTTTAGAAACCAACATATACTTTTGCTGACAGATTGAAGCGCGAACTGGAATGTCACTCGTGGTGTCAACGCTCCGCCGCCACAGATGGATCACTGAATGCGCCAATAAGAACAGGAGTGAGAGAAATGATGCTTCCTGTTAGCTCAGTCATCCAAAATCCAAACTGTGACAGTAGATACTGAAAGGCAGGGGGGGTAAAAAGTGAAAGGAAAAAATTGACAAAACACAACTGCAATGCCCCAAAGTGACAACAGAAAACCCTCAATGATAGTGGAGGAAAACATGTATTTATTTTTTGTTCGTGTAAAGCATGAAAAGGCCCTCTCCTGCAGACAAATAAAGAATGATAACGGGGAGATGGGGGGGACGTCACTGGGAAATAAAAACATACAAAACCACAAGGCGATACAAAATGAATCAATGAAACACAAACATCGGACAGATAACATCACAGAACTTTAACAGTTCCATAGTCAGATGCAACATTGCAGTGCGAATACAAAACTATTATGGAGCCACAAAAAAAGAGACATTATAAAATGTGTTCAGACAGCTGCAAAATGACACCAGAGATTCAAAAATGACTGCAGGGAGGCGAAAAGTGAGCACGGGGAAATGCAAAAAGATGCAAAAATGCCTGCTCAGAAATTCCAAACGACTTTTGAGTGGCGGTGTAAAACAACAGATGGATGCTAAGTCATTACAACAGTTTAGGAAATGACAATAAAGCAATGCAGAATGGATAAACAAACACAAACGCAAAATAAGGTCAGAGGTTTAAAACTCGAGTTGATGGTCAAATCTCGCAGATTGCCATGAGAACGGCCTCCTGAAAGCCTTCACAAGGTGATTAGGTCTGCTTTGCTTCCAGAGCCTTTGCTCCCTACTCGTATTGATTGTTTTCTCTTGGCCTGGTAAACAGAAGGAAGTCAATGCCCCCCTCGAACGGCATCAGGGTTCACCCCCCCCCAAGGGTGGCCTTATCAATTAGGGTGAACCGGTGCAGCCAAGGATTTCATTTGTAGCCTAAGCTGTTATTAGCTGTGACAGGTGGGTATTGAGTGTGGCGGAACGCTGCTAGTTAAAATTGTGATAAATGGCAGAGGGGAGGCTCTCTGGCTAAAGAGCCATGTGCACAGAGGGCGCACATTGTGAGGGGTGTGTTATTATGGAGCAACTGAAAATTGGTTTCCTACAGATTTGAAATCAGCTTAACTTTCAAAGACTTTGCACATTGGAGGCTTGTCATTCACCCATTCCCTTAATTAGTGGAGAAGCCTCATCTGCCTACCTTATGGTCAATGATGCCGCTGTATCCCTGGAGGACCGGCGGGTGAGGCTTGGCCACAGTGGCTGAGGCTTTGGTGGGACGCTGCAGCTGCTCGTTGGGTCTGGCGCGGGTGTCGTTGGCCTCCCTGGAAGCGCTGTAGAAGCTGCCGTTGTACACCAGGAACAAGCTGGCGCACAGAAGCAGCACGAGGAGCACAGCAACCCCATGACGCTGATGGAAGGACACAAACACACACATATGAAGCTTGTTGCACTGGACTGTTCAGGCTGCTGAAGCTCACACACATCATCAGCCTTTTTCTAGTTTATCAAGACAATCTCCCTCCTGCTGGGGTTCATGCTCCTCTGCATGTCTCCTAAAAGCACTGATCCTATTGTCATGAACTGAGATGTTAACAAAAGTGACATGAAATCAGGCTCTTCATGACTATTTCATGACTAGATGATCTCTGGAGCACATTAGTCATTTTAAATGAATGTCAGAGGACACAGAAAGCTATGAGATGATCATCTGTTCTACAAACTCCTCTCAGATGCACCAGAAAATCTCTTCATCACACTTTTTATTGCAAACCGTTTCATGCATGAAACTGTTCCGTCTGTTTTCCCATCTTCACAAATGACTCCGTGCGCTCTTCTAAACTGGACCATCTGCATTAAAGCGTGAGGATCCTGACGGCGCGCGCGGAGGAACGCCACGCTGGAGCCGTGGTGCCAAACGGTGCGCACAGCTGGATGACCATCCCGCACATCCTAATCTCCCGATCCGCGCACAGCGGGGTTTAGGAGGCGACACTTCACGGAACAAACCAGGCGTCAGTGGGACGGAGCAGCGCAAACATTTACCATAGGAGTCTTCATGTTGCTGAATTATCGCTGCGGCGCAGTCCGGCTGACTCCAGAGGCGTCCCGCATCTCCTCCGGTCTGTCCGCGCACAGCCCGCCTGCGTGCGTGAGTGTCTTCAGATCGGAGCTCAAGCGCAATTCATCCAGAGGAGACAGATGTTCACTACTGTACCTCTGCTGGGTCTCAACGCCCCCCGCTTTCCGGTCTGGAAGGAGGCGGCGCGTCAATGAAACGCGTCAGAAAAAGAGAGTTTGGTCCAAAGTACATTTATGTTGCTGAGCATCAGTCTATAGGTTATTTCGACAAATTATTCAAGACAACTTTTGCTGCATAAAAGTTGAGCTTCCAGATTCAAACTTTATCTTTGTCAATAGTAGTCCACACAAGTTTGTGAAGGATACTTGCAAGTCTGCTTTACCATGTACAATGTAGGAAGTATACAAACTGAATACTACTTTAGCCTACATTGGAACATTTTAGTTTTACAGGAATAGTAAAAAAGCAAACTTCAAGTATACTGCCTCACTTTTAAAATTGACAAAGTATACTTGTAGTACATTTGAATACTTTTTGCCAAGGGAATCCCATCATGTGTTCCGTCTAGTTTTGCCTTTAAGCGTGAACTCAGTTAAGAAATTCACTTTTCAAATTTCTCAGCTACTGTCTTTTTGCTGATGATATTTAAATCTGAATAATTCATCAAGTCAAAGAGACTTTCACAGAAAGTGTTTCAAATTGAAGATTTCGCCTCTGAATTATAGAGCAAGTTTAGAAGTTAAAAAGCCTTCTCATGAATGTTTGATTCCCACCATTTTTCTTGTGAGGTTAAATGTGAAAAGACCCAGTGACACTGAACTTGAGATTGTTCCATCTACTGCATTGAACAGTTGCATACAGATAAATCAGTGAGATCGAACCTAAAAATAAACAAGTATTCTACAAAGAGGCTCAATCCAACCTGACCTAACAAAGAGGGAGAACTGAAAAACAAATGACATCCTTATAAAAACAAAACAGCAAGACAACTAAGCACAATACACATCATGGAGAGAGCAGTTATGAAACTCATGTGGTTTTTGATTGAGAGACACTGCAGAGGAAGTAAAGTAACATAAAAGTAGTGTGACATGCGAAGTCTACAAAGGTAAAACCAGGAGATCAGAATATGCAGAAAGGCCAGAGACAACAAGGACCTTAGAGATGACCACGCAAGACCTCAGAACTGAACTGAGCAAAAAAGGCAAAAGAGCAGAAGATGATCCCACTCCGATCATCTTTTGATCTATTTTCGCAGTGTTCCCAGTGATCTTTTAATTGTGATCATGTCCTTTTTAGCCAAACTCAAAAACCTGTGTCATTTTCTCGGACATAGTTTCTGTAAGAGCCGAAGTAGATCAGTAAAATTTGCCTGAGCTGTTGGCGAATATGTTCTCAAAAGTAAGCCTGTGCTTATTTCCCATCATCCCTTTGTTTACACTCTCTCCCACTAGCTTAGAGCCCCTCAACCTAACATTAGCAATGCAGAAAAAAATGGTGAGCAATATTAGAGCTATTCAGCCTAGCAGTTTAGAGCGAGATTCCAGCTCATTTCACTTGTCTGCAAGTGGATGCATCAGAATGGAGCTGAAGCAGGGAGCCGGCGGCCAGCAGATAGTAGTTTATATGCCACAACTATAAGCTTTATCAAACTTTATTTATCATCTGCTCCTGATTCACAACGACCTGAAAAAAGTAGTTCTCGGAATTAAAGTTTTAATCTTAAATTAAAGGTAAAGTTTCATTTTATAGTCAAATGATTGAACAGTTTGGAGTTTTGTGTTAACCATTTTATCTTCTATTCATGAAAACTGTTAGAGAATTATTTGGTTTAATTAAATACATATTTAGACATTAGTAGGGGCATGCTTTGATTGGCATGTGGATGGACTAAAAAATGTCATGCTTTGTCTTACCATGACTGAGGAACTCATCTTGAGTTTAATTTCTCCATTTAGAAACATATGAGTGAATTCAGGAACCTGTCAGAGTTGGTATATTATTGAGCCTGACATGTTTGTTCAACAAGACACCTACTGACTTGTTTCCATCACTTTTAAACCCAGTCTCAAACAAAAAAGGTTGCCCAATAAGTCCAGGTTTATTATTCCCCTCATTTTTTTCCCATTGGACTTCAAAATAATGAATTCACAACATTATAACTAAAAGACTTGCTCTGATGAAAATGGTTTTTCATATGTTTCTAACATTTTTTGTGGCATTTATCTGACGATAGAGGACATACTCTATCAAAAGGCTCAAAATTACCTTTCTGAGCATTTCTTTTTTAAAATGATTGTGAATCAGGAGCAAGTGAAAAAATGAAGTTTGAAAAATAGCGTATTTGTTAGATAAAAAAATACACTCCCTGCTCAGAGCTCTCAGCGAGAGAGAGAGAAAGAGAAAAAAAGAAGGGGTGGGCTTACCATGCACCAACAGTCCTGCCCACAATTCCAAGGTGAATTTTAAACGAACTTCTGCCGCTCTCCCGTCTCCTAGAAAATGACACAGGTTTAAAGATTTTGCCTTAATGCAGCATGTTCATAAATAAAAGACCACTGGGAACTATTTTACAAAAGATCAAAAGATAATGGGAGTGGGTCTGTAATGAAAGGCGGGAAACAAAAGCTGCATAGCCTGTAGCAATATTACCAGCAAGCATTATCATTCTAGTTTTCATGTTTTTTTACATGCACAACTGTAACTGATATCAAACCATAAAATAATTTTGTTTTAAGGCTCTCTTTAAGAAACTACTATTTTTGGGGTTATTACAGTCCCCCGTGTCTAAAACCACATCATTTTTGCATTTTAAGAGTCTGCTGCACTTTTATAGATGCACATTATGAGCATTATTAGGACAACTCTGAATAATCTCCTAAAAAGAACTCCATGTTGCTTCCAAGAGGGTCTCCTTGTCAGCTTTACTTCAGCAGGTCAGCACTCTTTCAACACAGCCTGGGATCACATGAAAGCTGTGTTCTGCCTGAGGGTCTCATCTTCATCAGTAAATACCAGGTCAGTGGTGCAAAAACTACAAGTGTGAATAAAGTGGCAAGAGTGATTCTGCAGCACAGTACAGTGACAATGAAAACATATGTAAGACAGGCACGTCCTGCACATTTACCAAAAGAAGTCTTGTTGCTGTGGTTGAAGCAGGAGGAGAGGGAATCCACTTTAAGGAGGATTACTGCCTTAAAAAAATAGATGTACAACATTGCCCTTAACATTTATCAGCTCACCTGGATAGAAAAGAGGAGGTTTTCTAGAGGGAACGTGACTACGTTTAGGTAGACATGATCACTTGTCAAAGTCAGGAAAACACTTTAGCTTAAATCAGTCATAAAACAACCAATAGAAGATAGAAATGTTCATCTTTGTCTAACTAGCAACAAGCCCTGCTGGTTAGAGTGGTTTTAGACACAAATCCATAAATAGATCCATATTCTCTTTAAGAGGAATTCAAAAACAACATGAGCTGCAAAAAACCCACATGCAGTACGTTTTCTTTTAAAGATTGAGACAAATTGTGCTTTTTCAAAGAAATAGTTTTAATATTCTTTTTTGTTTTCCTTGTTATTTCTTACCAATTTACTTGCACAGCTTTGAAAAATAAACACTTTGCAGTGTTTCATATTTGAATAGAAATTCAGAAAAAACTAACTCCCTTGTCTATGGAAAACCTCATCGGACCTTGAAATGACAAAAAGTTTTGATTAAACTATGAGAGGTGCCTCAGCGCTTTCGCACATGCTGCACTTTCTCACAAAAAGGCTCAGAAAGTAAACTGTCTGACGCTGTGGGAAAAAAATGTAAAAGATTATAGGAACGTGTTAGCCACGTCAGCCAACTTTGAGGCTGAAAGTTTTGACAACAGCAGCCTTTCGATGGTTTGAAATGATCTCCAGGCGGCTTGATGGCAACAATTCTTTTCTATTCAAGACTGAAAAGCAAAACAAATAGCTAAGAGAGTGGAACTGTGTCTGTTTTACTCCAATCTGCGAGCACATGCTTGTGGCAGTCCACCTGAGGTTGTATGAAATGCTCAGGGGAGATGCAGGGTAAACTTCCTGAGGCCACAACTCGCATTAGGGCAGCCATCAGAATCACTGGGGGATAATGAGCAACACCACCAACCGAGTCTGCAGGCATGGAAAACTTTTCATGAGCGTTTTCCAGGAAGAGGGCAGGTCTGGAAGATTGCTTGTTTAATCAATAGAATTTGGTTTAACTGGCTCATGCAGAATCAGAATCTTTTTTGGGGGCTTAAAGGTAAACCATCAAAAGTGCACTTTGAGATTTAGGATAGATTTTTCATGGTGAAGTTAAATTCTGCCTCATTTCAGAAACATTTTTGCAGTCTAAATTAAAACTATGACGGTGACTGCAATAAAACATTGGATTTCCGTTAGGAGGTGTCCTGAAACAGCTGAGTGGTGAAGACATTTTGCCAGTAACAATTATTTTAAAGGTTTATATGTC
Organism: Oryzias celebensis; assembly: GCA_014656515.1. Taxonomy (NCBI): domain Eukaryota; kingdom Metazoa; phylum Chordata; class Actinopteri; order Beloniformes; family Adrianichthyidae; genus Oryzias; species Oryzias celebensis. Next base: position 59,575,498 of record BNCR01000001.1, read on the forward strand.
GGATAGATTTGACTTTTTTGGAGTAATCTCCCACTCAATCAATGTCACGACATAACATGCGGTACGAGCTGCATGTATTTGGTGATTCTGCAGCAAAACTTCAAGTCTCAAGAATGCCAAAGTGCCTTACACTCAGCAGCTGTCAGAAGATGATGGGGTTAGGAAAAACACCATGTTTCTGCATTTGGTCCGAAGGAACAGCCAGCACAAACTCATTTGTTTTTCCATCAATTGTTTTTTGCTGGCTTATTTGCGTGAACCAAACCAACAGCGCTCTGCGTTCTGCAGGCCAGCATTTAATGCCATGCCATGATGGAGGCACTGGTTTCTTTGCTGTTATATATATATATAAATATAGTGTGTTGATGTTTTTGTAATGCAGAACAGTGAAAAACCCTCGCCGTCTGTCATAGTAACACAACATGATGCTTTGAGAAGGATTTCTAAATTCATTGCCCTTCTGAAGTAACCACACTTATGGACCAGAAAAGGTCCTATCCATTGTTGCTAAAGACACTAAAGACACTCAGTACTTTTACATCTGCACCAAAATCCTACAGGTCATTTGTTTAACTGAGATTTTCTCTAAATTCATTTAAAATTGTAATTTAGATATATTTACCAGCTTCTGGAGTCAGAAGCAGACAACCTTTTAAGGTAACCCCTTCTTCCCCTCTTTATTTTCAACTATTATAAAAAAAAATTCTTCCCTTTTTAAAAAAAAAATCTCGGATCAAAGGGAACGTTGTGAAATAATGACATGTAACGTGAAAGAGTTAAGGAAAGCGCAGCCTGTTTGCATGTTCTCTCATCTTGTTGGATGATAACACAAGTGCAAAAAGAATAAGATTTAATAGGAAACAGGAACAGAGGTAAACCAAAGTGAAGGTGGAGGATTCATTTAAGGTTTTACTTAGAAATTCTGCAGGGATTTTAGGGAAAAACGAACAAATTCACTACAAAGCTGCAGTAGCTATTAAGTTAAGGAAGTAGCTAAAATAGTGACTGATTTAAAGTCTACTCATGGACTCTTGCTCCTCACAAACCCACAGGCTTGATGGGGGGGGGCACTCGAAATCTTAAAATAACCACAGTTTCATGGGAACTCCAGTCATTGCAAGGTTTTCCTGTGACTGCACGGAGATGTGGGAGGGGTTACGTGTGTGCAGGGTGTGCACATGGCTGCTGCGTAGGAGTCTCAGCTTTATGTAATCTCCCCATCACCACCAGGCCGCGTGCAGTCATACAAGTTTAAAATGCAATCACCATACAAGCAGCCTACAGGATGCCAGCAGCTGCGGGGCTATGCTGATCGATCATAAAGGCCTTTGTACCACCAAGGTTATGACGCTCCCTGCCTGATTGTAAAGGCCAGCTCCATTATGATGATGATGATGATGGTGATGATGATGAGACCGCTGCTGATCAGCAGGTGCCAGCACAGCTCAAGTGCTCACTTATCACCTGTCGTGGGCTGTTACATGGTTGAGAGTATGTGGTCTGCACGGCCCGTTTTTCTCCCTTTCATGCTGCCCGTAAGTCACCGCGGACACGAGTCCCACCTCTGATTTACGGCTGAGAGCAGCTCTGCGGGAGGAGGACCTTGACGAGGGACTCTGACTAGCTTTTGTCCTTTCCATAATTAGACAGTACATCCAATTCACCCCGTTCATTACCCCTGCGTCTGCTGACAAATGATGAGCAGGCCCACTTTAATGCACGCTCTCTGGCTGTCCTGTTTGGGGTGAGTGAGCAACATCACATACAAGAGAATCTGGGATGTGAGATGAATTTACAAGGCAGTTCAGTTATCACATCTTACTATATGTGTTACAGCAGCACAGTTCACGCACAAACCGTAAAGGTCCTCAGAGCAACTCTGAGTCATTTCCTAAAAATAACACACAGATGTTAGTTCTTCAGACACCCCTGGTAAACACAGCCCTGCAAATTCCTGTCTTCATGTTGGACCAAGCATCTAATGAATCTTCATTAAATTCCAAAAAATATTCTCTTATTACCAAGTTAGAAACCCATTTTATTGGGATGATGTTTTACAGTACTGACACAGCTCCTCGTGATATGGGAGCTGTACATGTTAAAACTACATGAAAAACTCTCCTCCATTGTTTGACTATATGATTGTCAGGAATGCTTGCTCAAATTCTATCACAGCTTTGGCAAGTAAGTGCCAGACTGCAAAAACAGACCCTTTAGAAATAAGTCACACATTTTTACTCCACTGGCAGATTTCGTTTAAATATAATAAATCTAAGATCTCTTCTTGTTGAACTGATATTTGAGCTCAAATAAAACCAAAACTTATTCAAACAAAAATTCAATTGAATAATTTGCATATATATAAAACTATAAACATTTGAAAAGTTTGACACCAGACTACATACACATTTATTCTGATGTAAAAATCTGACATTTTAACAGGAGACCAACTGAAAAATTGCTCCTGTCTGACTTCAGATTTCTGAGGAAATGATCAAGGACTGAACTTCGTCCTCAAAGGAAAGTTGTGTTTTTTTTCAGTGCCCTCTTTTAAAGCAAACATTCAGAATGTAATTTTGTAGGAATTGGATAAATAGTATTTAATGTTTTTCCCATCTGCAAGCCAAGATTGAACCACTAAGGTGACGGAGGCATTCCTAATCATTTTACATTTTTTTTTTTTTTTTTACAGTTTCTTTCCCCCCCCCCCAATTAAGATATTCTCTTTAACATTTGTCTTGGAATGATACATTTTTATATTAAAAGCAAGAAGTTCTTATTTGAAAATTATAAACCCCTTCAGTTATTGCATTTAAGGACATTTTAATGCGTTATTTTTTCCTTTCAGAAAAAACGTGTTCGATTTAAATTAGAATCCAGAGTTTTCAAACCCTTAGTTTGAAATGGTATTGTTAATCTTAATTAACCCTGAGACAAACATTTCTGACTCACAAACAATTACATGGAACGTTTTACATTTTGGATTGTTTATTTTCACATCACTGGGTAATGTTTCCCGTTTTGATTTCTCTTTAAACTACAGATTATTTTTTAGAATAAACTAGCAGAAAAATTATGCATTTCAGTTGTCATCTTGTTGGTTTATGTTCCTGGGTTCTCTTCTTTCAGTGTCTTGCACCCGTTTTAGAAAGTTTAGATTTTTTTTTGGGGGCCGATTCCTGTTTCACTTTGTAAAGTTCTGTTCTGGAGGATTTTGTTTTAACCGTTTCTGCTCTTGAGTTCAATTCAATTGAGTATTTTAAAGCCATAGTTCACAACCCAGCTTGTTTCAAAGCACTGCAGAAAAGCAAAGATATGCATGACTGCTGGAATAAAAAACAAAAACAAAAGGTCCCTGCACATCTGTTGTCTGGAATGAAGTGGATGATGAGTGAATATGCAGAAATATGCTAGTAACTGCAATAAAACAATGAAAATGGACAAACTCAAGAAGACTAATTCCTTTTTGGAGAGATTTGTAAAGAAGGAGAACAGGAGGTAGACAGGATAATGCAAGAATGGGAACATCTTATGGAAGACAGGAAACAAGTGTTACTTACGCTGAATTGGGATGACCCAGATACAAGAAATTAACAGGCAAGTGGAGTGAGGAGAATGTGGAGAGCCCAACCAAAAAAAAAATTTAGGGCTTTTAAAGATAATTTTAAAAAGTTGGTTTTTGTTTGCTCATTTTGGGAAGCAACAATTAACAGCCAAACAATTATATATTAAAACTATATAAATTAATGGCCAAATTTGACCTTGTGGGTTCTATAGGGTTGACAAAAGCTTCCACTCCTAGTGGGAAATACACCAATCTCATAGCAACAACCCAAAGGGCCATAGCACAGCTATACATTACCAAACAGAAAGTCACTCCAACACTGAGCTTAGAAACAGAGGAGCTTAAATAGAACACATACAAATTAACTTAAGTCCAGGCAGCTGTGCGCTCTCCTAGGAGACAAACAGGTGAGGGGGCGGAGCCTTCCAGGAGAAGTCACAGTCAACCTGATCAAAAACAAGGATCTAAGAACAAAACAAAAAGGAAAATGACAGACCACAACAATGACACTTACAGTTTGTAAGATGTAAAATGTTGGAAAGATCTACAGATAGGTACTGTAAAATTACCCCAGTTTTATACAATGAGTTTGGGACACTCTGTGATGGATTGGAGAACCATGCAGGGTGTACCCTGCCTTTGCCCAGCACTTGCTAGGATAAGCTCCAGCAACCCAATGACCCCAAAAGGGATTAGGTAGGTTTGGAAAATGGATGCATGTGTTGCATTCATGCTGTTTGCCTGCCAAACTGAAAATGGAAGTTGATCCACAAGGAGCATTTCTAAAGAAGGAATACTGCACCAATGTCTTGTAGTTAATCAGTGTGTAATGAAGTCGCTGCTGCTGATTGTAAACCATGTTAAGTTCCTCCATCAAAGGAGAATTTAGAAAAGTTACTGAAATCTTTGAGTTGTTTTAACAGTTCTTAGTGTTTTCCTTTTTTTTTGTTTGGAGTCTTAAGGTTCCAAATCTAAGCTGAGGTCTTTTAACTTGGGATCACTTAAATTTGCTGCAACAAAAGTTTTCAGCTTGACCTCATCCATCCTCACAGAGTTGTGAGGTTAACTTTGCATGTAATTAACTCATTGGAAACATAATAATGAAAGCTGACAGGCCATTAAAGAGGAAGTAAATGACTCGTATTATCACACAGGTCAAAATATGAGATGTGTTCATGATGGACGGCAGAAAACTCCAAAAGGCTTGTCCCAGAATTTTATAGTTTCAATCACCATCCCCATTTTTATGTAAATAAAGCCAAAACACTGCTTAGTTCTACCCACTCACTCAGTAAATGACAGTCATTATACTGCAATCTGTTCACTTGGTGTGTATTTACAGTTGTATTGAATCAGGAGGTTGGATACAATAGGATTCATTTGTTTTCAAGTTTTGGACTGTGGATGCATGACCAAAAGGGGGATGGGAATCCTTTGCACTGAGGTGGCCTTTAATTAAATTGCTCCCTCAGGCATGATGAGAGAGAATCTCGTTTCAGGGGTGACTGCTTGGTGGTGGTGCTTTGTTAAAGGCTCTGCTCCAGTCCAGATTCAGCCGCAGAACCATCGTCTTACTGTTACTACCAACAAAAATGACATCTCACCACCTGTAATAGAAACAAATATGTTGTAGAAATTTGTGCAGCATTGAAAACGCACCAAGAATATTTGACTTTTGTACTATTATTGCAGAATAGTTCATTTCAGTTATTTACACTTGCAAATATTCCAGTTATAACACCAGTTGCTCAAAATCTTTCATGTTTTGAGATTTACTTACCTCACAATCAACCCATTTAATTGTTCTACTTCAGTGTTTAAGCAGCAGTTTTGATACTTCTTTTAACTTCTGGGAGAACACAATCATAACCCAGTTTGAAGACCAATGTCTTTTGTGTATGTCCGGCTTAGTCGGATTTCCTAGACATGTCAGCAGAGATCATTTTATATTTTCACAAAAGTAAATATGGAAGGTTAGATTATTACAAGACACACTAGTCAACTATTTGCACAATGTTCCATTTTTAAAGGTTTATTATTAGTGTGTAAACTACTGAAGACTGTCAGTTACCTTGTATCTGTGATGGTGGGCTGTGAGTGTCTTAAGCCTTGGCCATGTACGGCATTGACTCACATAGGTGGATTCTTGGATTGTCTGGATCAGTAGAGGGCCGAAGATGGGATCATCTTAAGAGGAGCACAGGTGTATCCTGCAGTACATACCCATAGAAAAAAATGTACCCAAACATTGTCTTTCCATAGGCTCACTAAGACCTTGATATTTTGTGCGAGTCACCTGCATGTCCCGTACAGGTTTGCCCATTTTTCACACACGTACAGCTCATATCCACCCGTAAGAGCAGTTGTGACTAAGGCTTTACCTGAAGTCAAATCTTAAAACGATCATTCTGAAAGTAGACTTTGACGAAGAAAAGAACAAGTCAGAAACCATTCATGCAGATTCCTTTGGGGATTTTTCCTGCCCTGATTTTTCTTTTTGCCTGCATTTCCTGCTTAGGCTTAGGCAGCGTGGTATGGTGTTATAAATGCACATTGCTGTCAGACTTTTTGCTTATTTCAGCTGAAAGTAGAAACCATTTAAACTCAGCCAAACAGCTGCAGTTCTCTTCTTCCTCTGTTTCACAGAAATCAAAGTGTAATGGAACCTTCCTGTAAGAATGGCTGCACTTGCAGCCACTTAAGTGTCCATCTACTATTTCAGCTAATGGAAATTCCCTCTTTTCTGGTTTTCTCAATGTGCAGCCTTAATGTCCTGTTCTGAGCCCTCTTGATTTAAATCTTTGTTGAAAGTTGTGCTCCAATCTGAGGAAAATTCTCCCTTGTGCTTGTTGTTTGGGGGGCAAATTACAGTTTGTGTCAGATGTAATTTCAGCACTCCACCCCCTCTCTCATCCTCACTGGCTTGAGAGGAGGAGAACCTGGTGTCCTCGCCATCAACAGAAGAGACAGAGAAACTGTCTGCTCCCACTCCCCGGTAATATCCCAATGAGATTCAGGCCAAGAACCATTGTCCCCCTCTGGCTGATTACTGTTAAGGCTGAATGAGAAGCAACCAATTAATTCTCCGAGTGTTGTTTGTCTGGCTTTATGATCCCATGGAGTGCCAGTTTGTTGTTGTCATCGGTGAGCGAATGTGATGGCCTGGCTGCTCCTGATGTTAGCAAAATCCCAGCAGGTGCTCTGAGCTTTGGCGCTGGCAGCGTGCCGCTGCTCCTGCCTCGCCACGCTAATGTAAGTGTCTCATTATCAGGGTCTGGGGGAGTCACGCCCGTATGTGCTGTCATGATAACTCCCAGTGGACGGACAAACAGGCCAGATGCTGGTCGAGGCCTTCCCAACGACCATGCATTAGTCTGTGGTCAGCAGTGAGAAAAACATGGGATCTGATGTCATTCAAGTATCTTTTTAGGAGTGTTGAAGGCAGGAAAGCTCCATCTTTATGTTGTTATTCTTGAAAATACATTCACCTCTCAAATGATTGATTCTATTCTAACATATCTAATATTCATCTCAGACTTTTTTTAAATTTTCTCCTTTTGGTGTGTTAAACAAAGTAAGCAATACATTTCTCAAATACCTCTGTATACTTTTCTTAAGTTTTAATCCAAATAAACCGACCAACTTATTATTTTCTTTCAAATTAAAAAAATAATATTCCTTTACTTAACTTTAGAAAAGTTTTTCTTATTCTTGGAAACAAACAAACACAAAGGCTGATTCCAGACATCATCTATGATCATCTGCACTTCTTTGACAGATAGATTTTGGAGTTTCACTCCAACTATATTTTGATCTTTTGTAAAATCGCTGTAAGTGGTCTTTTAATTTTTGTTGTGCAGTTTTTAGCCAAAATCAAAAAAGACATTTTCTGCAGAGTGGCAGGAGTTTGTCAGAAATGTGCTTCTCAGTGGTGGGCGGAACAGTTGGCGCGGAAGTAACCATGATATCACAGCATTCCTTTGTTTTCCTTTCCTTCCCTCTCTTTTGCAGACCCTCACAACCCCAAGCTAACATCACTATAGCAACAAAAATGGTGAGCATGTTGGAGCTATCCAGTTGTACAGTTTTGATCCAGATTCAGAAGAAAACGAAGACATAAATGGATATATTTGTCTTCAAGTGAATGCATCAGAATGGAGCAGCGCAGAGAGACGTTGGGCCACCATATGCAGTTGCTGTATCACAAACCCGAGCTTTTTAGAATGGCGGTGTGAGCGCGCCACATTGTAAGAGTATACTCTTCTGTATTCACTCGCACCTCTACAGCATTTCTGTATGCGACCCTTGAACAAACACTCTTCGTCTCCATTACTTTGTTTGCTTTTTAGTTTATTTTTCCCTTTTTTATGGTTTTTGACTTGACTGGCAAACAATGGCTTGTAATATAACATAAACGGGGACGGTCAGGAAGGGTCAGTTGAAAGACTGCATCACTCTTAGGTAGGAAGTGTTCTGTTGATTGCATTGTGCTCGGCGCTTTAAAACATCATCAACCAGTCACAACAGAGGACCCTCTTTCTGGACCACAATCAAATAAAGTAAACAACTATTAAATACACAAAAAAATCATGTTCCCTGCAATCTAAGATAAATATTATTCAAGAAACAAACAGAACAATATCAGAATGGTTCTTACAGACAGGTTTTTATCTGTCTGTATCACGATTTGATTAAAGAAATAGTTAAGAAATGCAGTTTTAATCTTCATTTTATGTCCTCCATCATAAAGAAAATGCTACAAGAACATGTTAGCAACACAATCTTTACTGGAGTGGGTCTTTAAAAAGAAAAAATGAAAAATTCCCAGCAATAAGCCCTTTTCATTTACAGCACATAGTTTTGACTGTGTAGGGTGGATTCTGTGTGGTGATCCTCATCAGAAGACGTTTTGATGCAGTTTAGAACAGAAATGACTGACATTTTTTTAATGATTCTGCACTGAATTTTCAGTGCATCAGTTTTGAGTCTTTTGCTTTTTCCCAAAACTTTACCTTAATGCAAAATGGTCTCAGTCAAATGTTTGATTAGGCTCTAACTTATCATCTCCTCTCTGAAACTAATAACGATTTATTTCTTTTCAATATTTTATAGAACAGACTGAACTTATAGATAACTGAGGGCCTCCTCACAGTACATCATTCCCTCCAGGCCTCATGATCTTTGACCTCAAAGCACAATTTATTTGGCCTTTATTAGGTCATGGTATCAGTGATGTGAGGTCAAGGAAAGAGCATTCTAAAACATATAACTAAAAAAATATGATCAAGTAAGATAAAGAACTGAAATTGAAGAACTCTGAGGTGAGGTAGAGACATTGTGCCTCCATGCAGAATGCACAAACACTAACAAAATGTGTTGATAGTGGTGCACATTGTTGCTGTTTTACAACAGTCACCCAGAGCAGGATAAAGACCCTCAGGTACCCCAGGGCACTCAGGCTCAGTACAGTTTTTTGTTTAAATAACATTCAGATTTTTTATTTTTTGTCATTCTTGTAAGTAACAGTAAAGTAAATAAGTAAATAAGTAATACATTGCAATGCAATGCTAAAACGAATGGTAGAGAAGAACCAGGAATGAGGAACTGCTGGAACAAAAGAAATGGTTTGCTGCTCTTTCTTATTTAACCCATGAAGTGTTTTCTGTGACAGAAGCGCTACAGGAGCGACGCTCTGGCTGTAGCAGCAGATACTGGAAATCTGATCAGGTTTGTTTTATGTTGAGAAAAAAGAATGTTGGCCTAACCTCAAAGGAGGAGATGCCGTTTTCTCATGGACAACACAAAACCAGTCTGAGATGAAACCATTCTTTCCTCCTCCTCCACCTCTGAAAAGTGTTTGAAATGCAAATAGGAGGTTGAGCAGATATCTCTGTCAATGCTAGTCTTAAGTTTGCTTCCCATAGGCTCACAGGAAGCCAGTCACCTGGTGATGCAATCAAGAGTAACCCCAAGGAAAGATTATAACTTTGTATAGCCACGCCTAAATTAAAGTGATACATGTAAAAACAGAGACCTTTGTAGTAAATCCAGTCTTTACTCCTACATTGAGGTTTAGCTGGAACTTTGGAATTTGGCTGCTAGAAAAAAAAACGAAAAATACTTTTAGTTCAGTTAAAAAATTGAGCTCCTGTTCAGAAAGTTCTGGAACTGAAGCAGGAACATACACATCCTTGTAATTGTGGCCCCCCCACCGGGTTCATGGAGGTCTGTGAAGAGATCCAGGATGTTGCGAGAAACATTTATTTCTAGGAAGCACTTCCAGTCAGCGGGAGCTTCCTTTGATCCTTAAGCGCCTTGAAAGCAGCTGTCACAGTCCTGCAGGGTATTCGACAGGACAGTTAGTCCCATCATTCTGGTGTCACAAATAACAGGACATCATCAGCATAAAACGCGAAATGTTCAGAGAGTACATAGGAATAAAAGATGTGCAGTAGGATAAACAGTCATCTGCTGACATGATAAAAACAAGGCAAGTCAATGTGGCTGTTTTAAACGCTTGTTACAAGAGGGATTACAGAATGTGGGATGGGATGATTCCAAGTAAACTTTTTTTTTGCTTGAACCTGTACATTAAATAATCTGTATTTGCACAGATTTTGTGCACTTTTATTGAATTCCTGTTTACACAAAGACCTCTAAAAACACAACCTGAAAAAAATGCAACCCTGCATGACAACTCAGATTTTGTCAGAGCTACAGCAACAATTAGTCACAGCTGAATGCTTTCCGATGCCTAAGATAATTTGAAAATCATTGACATTTCGTGGCAGCTTGTACTTTTTATCCAACAAGCACTTCTGGTTGCTGACAGGCGCCGCACTCTCAGAAAAGGTGAGGGTAGCAGGATGAGGGACGAGAGGCGGAGGAAGGTGTAATCAATAAAAACATGAGGCAATTAGTGCAGAACTCATATTTCTTCAGGGAGGTGAGTGTAAAAATGTGGTGACCAAAAGGATGTCTGCGCCATGCAAGTCATTACTGAGGCACCAGAGCAGCTACAGGAGCTCACGTGTTGCCTGAGATCCTTGATGAGACCTGTATGGAATTAATTAAACCACAAAAAAGTCATCTCCTCCATCTTTGATGCACTTTTTATAGTTTTATTGATGATGTGTGAGTCTGCTTTCAAAGAGGAAAAAAAAATTTGGCTGCTTACTCTAATGTGGACTCACATTTATCTTCCAGAGGCTGCTCATATTTCATGGCTTTCTTTGTCATACAATCACTACTGAAGGAGTGGCATTAAAAATAATTTCAGAACCGAACCATGAGGATGTATAGAGTCTTAAAACCACAGTTGTTCCTTCAGTTTCAGCAAAACATGTGACTGACTGGAGATGCAAACATCTGAAAGTGCTCACAGGCAGAGCAGCATGAACCGAGCACAGCTGGAATCAGCACTGCAGGAAAGGTGATGTCTTGCAGTGTGCTTTGACTAAAAGTTCCCTCCCACTCTTGACTAATTGGCTTCATCTGTCAACAGAGCAGCAAGATTGTCATTAGAGCAGAAGATCAGAGAAAAAAATACTGGAAAGTAAAGATTCAGCTGGACTGGACCAGAACGAAATCAGATTTCAGAGACACCTCTGATGTCCAGGATACACCTGTTATTATGTTTCATAACTGATAGAAATGCAGTGAATCACTAAACTACATCATAAAAACACTTTTTTTCTGTTTATTGTATGTATAAAAAATGTTAAAATCATTGAAGAACTTCAAAATATATCTACATTTTTTTACAGGTAGATTTGGAAACGGATAACCCTCAGTGCAAATTGATTGAGAGAACAGGATTGATAAATATAAAGGCAAACTTTAATCTTTTTGTCAGCCAACACAAAATTAAAAGGAATATATTTTACATAGAATGACTGGACATAAATGAAAATACTTCAAGCCTGTCTGTCCTGCAACTGTGTTGGATTACAGCCATAGTAAAAACCTGGAATTGAGTATCTTACATGAGTGTCAGGATTTTGAAAACAATATTTTATTGACAACTGAGTGGCCTAACACCACGGACGACACGACTCCACCAACTATCACTAATTGTAGAAACTTCATGCCGGACTTTAGCCTACGTCAATTTTGAGCCTCTCCAATCTTTCTCCAGAATCTGGGACTTACAGTTTGAATTAAATTCTAATTGTCTGTGGTCTGGAAAATGGGTTTTGGAACACTGATGAACAGTCTAGTTCTTTCCTCTTTGCAATGGTGAGATATTTCTGTAGTTTTCTTTGGTTCAGGCGTGTCCTGACATGAGGAATCTGACATTTGCAGCTCATGTCCAGTATTTATCTGTGCTGTGACTCTGGATGCTCTGACTCCAGTTCACTCCCTGTGAAGCTCCACAAAGTCTTGAATAGGTTTTGTTTGACAATCCTCTCAAAGCTGCAGTTCACACGTTGCCGTTGCACATTTTCCTACCCTTTCTGTCAATATACTTGGATGCAGCTCTCTGTGAACAACCAGCTTGTTTAGCAACGGTCAATTCTAATGCCCTCCTTGTGAAGTGTGTTGACATTTATTTTTGTTTAACTTTAAACATATGTGCAAGCCATACAAAAAGAGAAGTGTCCTTGTTCCACTCTCAAATGCAGTGCAATAAAAGTTTCAATTTGCCTTTCTTTCTTCTCCTTTGTTTTTCACTGTTTGTATTTGATGTTTTTTTTTTTTTGTCAGTGTCCCTGGGCTCTGCAGAGCCGCGTGCAATGGGGAGCTCATCGTGCTGCAAATGTGTTCCAGAGGTCAAACATTCAGCAGGAACAAATATGCAACCGTTTAATGGAAAAGACTTCAGCCGTCTGTTTGACCTTGCTCACGCTGGCCTTGCACAGAAACATAAAACATCCGTTCAGCTGCGGGGAAAGCAGCATCGGGGCTTACTGCAAAGCAGACAGACGGTAGATCCTTCCTCTCTGGAAACGTATTGTCCAACCAGCCCGGCAACTCATTAGTTACTCTGTTGTTGTAAATTGCATCACGTCCATTAATCCTGTGTAGCTCTGTCTATGGTTCTATTGTCAGCCTCAGAGAAATGAATGGGCTGCAGAGCTGCACTCGCAGCCATTTAGTTATTAGTAAATATATCAGACGTGTCATTGTGCTTTCTGAAAACCCCATTAAGAAGACTGAGGATGCTGCTGAACCCATGAGGTCAGCTCACTTCCTGGATGCCCGAAACTTTCCTTTATTCCTCTTTACGTAATATCTGGCATGTTTTATGACTAAGAAGTAGTGAGCAGATGTACAGCTGCGAGCTGTGCTAAAATCACAGAGGTTTTTCAAGAATAATCAATTAAAACAGCATCAGTTCTCGTTACCACAAGGCTGATTTTCCTAACATCTTGGAGATATTGGCACAGCTCCTTCGTGGATTTAGTCTGCTTCAGTGTCCTCTGTCACTTCATATCATCTCCAGCAGAATCCAGAATGTTGACAGTGAGTTGAAATGAGGCTTCTGTGGGGCCCAGCCATCTGCTGCAGTAATCCTTGTTGTTTTTGCAGCTGAAGATTTTTTGTTTCGACGGCAGATGGTGAAACTTTTGACCAATCCGGTTGCTCCCTGACAGTTCCGCCTGATGCAGTTTTACCTTCTTTAGCAAAGGTTTGAATCTTTGCACCAAGTTGTGTCTGCATCCTGAAGACACTGATGTTAGTATCCCTGCATCCCTGGAAGTTTGCTTCTACAAATAACATCAAGCAGTGTGTCAGAGAAGCTAATAAAAAAGAAACCTGACTGTTTTATTTAATGTTTAGCTTTAATTTCGGAGAGCATCTCAGCCATAAAGAAGATCAGCATCAAGACCAGTTTCTCTGACGGATTATCCTAAAGACTTTAATAACTGGCACAAAAAGTCTGAAATAGGAGGGTTACTTATTAAAGCAAATGATAGGGATATCAGATTAATTCATTTTGCAATGAGTGTGCAGGTATCCTTTGTAATTTTAGATCCTTCTCTATATCCATAAAGCAAAAACATGAATGCATCTCTTTACAAAGAAAATCTTATTACAATTTGGATGTCATTTTGAGTCAAATTTAAACATATGAGAAATAGGGAAATCCTCCGAGACCGATCTGTTGTAAGAGATCAATAGATTCTGAGTAAAAAAAAATCTAATTTCTTCCACTAATAAAAGTCCATGCAAGAAATAAATTGTAATTCTTTTTTTTTGGCTATGGTTCTTTTTATCACATAATTGCCTAATCCCATTGACCACTTCAATTTAATTAGCATTTTTATGCCTTTTTAACAGGAATTTTCAGCCGTAACACAAAATCATTTTCACACACATTTCTAATTTATCTCATTTTACATGAGAGCCTGATATCTGTGTATTTTTGAGACTAAAACCAAATGCTGTAATGCTGTACAACGCTAACAAAACTAGTCTCATCATTCTGGTTTTGCTGAAAAAAAAGTTTTTAAAATCTCTTTCCTAATGTGCCTTAAATGATATTTAACCTCCTAAGATCAGAGCTATTTGAGCTGAGATTTGACTACTGAAGGTGTTTTTTTAATACTTTTATTCAATACTTTTAATGATTTTATACTTGATACTTTTATTAACACATCTATTAACACATAATGCTTACATTAACCTATTCATTGAATCCTAAGGAGCACATGGAGCTGCAAATCAGTTAAAACTAGTTAGGGAATGCTTCAAAACTTACTTCAGTACGAAAACAAAGCTATAAATTATCCTTCTGGTAGGAGCAAGGTGAGCGCTATGCTGGCCACTTAAAAGGTACATATTGTGAAGGTACATGTAGAGTATTGAGGCCTGTGAAGCGCTTCTCCTGTCCTATCAGACATTGGCCTGAAGCCATAGGGAACACCCCTCGGGCTACTGTACTACTTTTGTCACTTTCCTGCTCATCAATGAACAGGGAGAGGTTGGCTCATATACAAAACAGGTGGCCGCTGAGCGTGCGGAGAAAGTTGAATTAGGTCGAACTTTTACCAATCAGGGACTCGGACTTGGTAGAGATGTTCGGATGATGTCGATTTTAATTCACAGAAGTTCCAACCATTTGAACATTGATCATGGAGGAGAAATTAATATTGTGGATTGTTCCCGACTGGAATTATTTGACACCAAGTCTTTTATATATCGGGAAAGAGCTGTGAAAGAGAAAGCCTGAATCTGGTGAATCAAGAAGATTCACCAGATTTGGACCACTTTGACATTTCACACACCAAGCCTCTTCCAACGGTAAGTGCTGGACATGTGCTAGTAAACAGTCAAAAAATTAAAGGAAGAAGAGCCCCCTGTGCATTTAGCATGTCCTAAAACACACATCAAATTCATTTTTATTTTAGTTATTTCTCAGGGTCAGTGCACAGTAAAAGCATTGCATGCAATGTGCCAGAATTAGCCCAGTGGCTATTTTTCAACTGCTATCGTAATGCCTGCTGTGTTTGTGGCTTCATACGCTGCAGGCTCCAGGTGGAAATATTCTAGCTGAACGAAAAACTAGATTTCATTTAAGCCCATCTTCAATAGTGAGGAACAGAACATGTTTTTTGTTCCTATTCATTTCTCAGATATCCTTGTGTCTACCAGCAATGCTAATGTGTCCTCTCTAAAGGACATTTTCTCAACCTGAAAATCTTAATAATAAAGACATCGTTTTAAAAGTTGAGACCTGACATCTGGATTTCAAATCTTCTTCCATGAAACGTTCAACCACCCATTCGAGTGGCTTCATCACATGGATACATGGGAACCTTCAACAGCAACCTAAACAAGAGGAAAAAGGGGAAGGATTTTTTCCTATTACTTTTTGGCTTGTATGAGCAAAAGACACAATCAGTGGTTTCAAAAATGTGCTTTACTATTTTATTGAGTTGGAAGTTAAATTGTATTTTTTTTAAACCTCTATTTAACCAGGTGAAACCCATTGAGATCAGGATCTCTTTTTCAAGGATGACCTAATTACGGTAAAACACTTCTTTCTAAACTGAAACAATAAAAGCAGATTTTAACAACTCCCTCAGATTACCACTCATTACTAAATTCCTGAGCTGTTAACTCAGATCTGAACCAAAAGAAACATAAAACATGATTTTTGTTTTTTTATTATTTTCACAGAAAAAAAGACAGAAGACAGAATTCACATCAGTTAAAAAGAACATACAGAAGATATCTCATTTGAATGAATAAGTAGACAACACATAACAAACACAAATCCTCACTTTTAACAGTTGAAAAACCTGCAGTATTCCATGCTGCGTGTGTGCTGCTGTCCATTGATAGGATGAGTGTGTTAAAAGTGTTAGAAAGCCATAGCGTCTGACATTAGAGCAATGCAAACCTAACATTACATTCTATGCAGCTGAAAATACCCAGAGTTCAAATTAGTAAAGGACACTTAACCTGGGAATAGGGCGGAAAGTGCTTGACAAAACATAAAAAAAGATATGCACAAAGGAAAAAAGATGATAAAGTTTGCAAAGTAAGAAAGCACTTGGTAAAAATGGCAACATAACACAATCAAAAGTAGTGAAGAGGTCATGGCGTGCACTCCAGCACAATCACACATTCTTTCAAATCAGTCTGTGAGCTTCGGGTCTGATCAGCACCAGAAACAGAAAAATTATTTGAGATGTAACTAACAGAAATGTTTGTTCTGCCAAAATGAACTTGAGCCTGCATGCTTTGTTCAGGACTTCCAACCACCTCCATTTTCAGGGGGACGGCCTCCAAACGTGAACTGTTTCTGGTTCCTCATCTGCACTGAGAGCTATTGAACGGCCTCCGCTTTAAAAAAATTAAAAAGATGATTAACAGTTCAGTTTAAGCCTGGAACACTGATGGAAAATTTCTGTGCTCCAAAACATTTGCTCTTTCCATGGAAACATAAAGAATTTCCAATGTGTTTCTGCATTGGTGTAATCCTCCATCAGGAAACACAACACTTCCCGTTCAACTTCAAGTTTGGAGTTTTATTTTTGCTTTTCCAAGAGTCTTTGATGTGGAATCTTACTTTACATCAGCTAATAGCACAAAAGTGTGTTCTGAATGAGCAAATGTTGAACGATTAACAAACGTTTACAGATCAGAGCTGTGTGCTTCTGGAGAAGCTCGGTGCTCATAAGACAGCAAACCTTGTTTTGGAAGTCCTGCTTTTTTTCAGAAATGTAGTGACAACAGATAAAAGTAAAGTCACTGTCAAAAACGGTCGCAGAAATCTGCATGATTCCACTGATAAAAAGGGAACTTATGTGTATTCTGTGAAAATGTAACCACTGTGGTGATATTGTGAATGTGCAGAGGAAGGTTAGTGCGACACTTGTTTGTGAACCCGCAGACATCAGCTTAGGAATATTTGATAGCCCAAGACGCGGCGTGAGTCAAATTCCGACTCAGTCCAGCACAACTGCAGCCGGAGGTTAGGCCAGATTCATGTCGTAGTTTGTTTGTTTTCATGAAGGAACCATATTTTGGATCACAACATGTCAAACATTTAACTGGAGTATTGCAACAGAAGAGAAAAATGTCACAATGGATTGGTAAGGTATTTCTGCAACTGTCCACAGTGTCGTGTGTTGCTGCATCAGCTTTCCACACACTGCTTTCCCAGCTAAGCATAAAAGCATTATTACAATAAAAGCCTTCTGAAAATAGAACTTGAAGTTCAGAAAGAGTGTGATACAAACGAATGAAACAGATTTTCTAAATGCGGATCTCGAGTTAATGGTAGGTAGTGGGTTTTTTGTCTCATCTGAACAGAACTCTTATACCCGCACTTCAGTCTTCGAGCCAAGATGACTGCATAAATCATCTCAGAGTGTTTCAACTAATGAAAAATGCCACTGATCTAGAAGTTTCTTATTAGCATCCTGGCTTTGACTTCTGCCTGCGTGGGCTTATGTGACTGCAGTCCTCTCCTGTGAGGATTCACGGGTCTATCAAAAGGGCGTCTTCCTCATAATCTGCTTCCACAGCCAGTGTCTTAAAGCTAAAGACAATGAACTGGTTGTTGTTTAGAAAATGAAGATGTGTGGGTTGAAGCAGCAAAGCAAAAACAGAACAAAAACCACGGCTTCAACAAGAACAAAGGCAACTGTAAAAAACTGCAAATGCAGAACGATAACAGACAAAGTGAGGAAACGGCACTCTCACCTGTGAGCAAAAGGTTAAAAATAGCCATAAAATCATGTCTCACAGCAAAAAAACACTGGTGTTAGTCACTTTACAGCTCCCGCAGAGTAAACATGAGTGATGCTAAGCTGCCAGTTTGAACGCACGACCCAGAGCTGGGAGGAGTTTGGAAAATTTTCCAATGGTCATTCAGTCATGTCTACAGTCTCAATCCTCAGAACAGACGTACGCACGTTGATTCCCAGGTGCTGATGCGGCCCACCCCTCAGGCATGTGTCATCCTGCAGGAGACCGTCCTGCTGACCCCCCCACCGCACTGCCTCCTGTCCGCAGACAGAGCTGCATTTAAAACAGCAGCTTTTTACATTTTGCTGATGCTCCTGTCAATGCGATGGATTTACAATAAGCGACAAGGTGACAGTCTGCTGATTGCAGGCGCACATCAGTTCTGCCATACTCTGAAAAATACATATTTTCTCTGCAGCTGATGCCAAATCAGCAAATCATTTTCAAATGTGCAGCAGGGATGAAAACGCAGAGGGCGGGACTTTGTTGATTAGCAGGCCAACAGTCAACATCAGAGATAAAGATGACCTATAATTAAAGATACATTCTAAATATCATCTTTTTATCACACGTTTTCAAGCATGCTGTAAAAAAAACTGTGGGAAATAAAAGGCAATTATTTCTGTAGAAGTTCATTTCTGATTAAAATGCAGACTTTTTATAGGTGTGCACAAAATAAATCAGTTTTTTAGCCAAATGAGTATCACTTTAACTCATCCTATTCCACATATTGTTCTGCTACATGCATGTGATGAAAAGCATCATCAGGCTGGAGGAAAGACTGCTGCTCATGACAAAAACACACATAGAGGAACATTTAGTGCTTCCAAAAGTTCATACGTTTCTTTTTTTAGCTTATAACGGCCAAATTAATTCTAGCTACAAAAACTGTACAATCTCTGTATTTTTAGAAAAATATCTGTAATAATATCTTTATCCTCTTTACTGTAGCGGTTTCATTTTTTATTTTGAAGCTTTTTTTTAGTTTTGAGATCAGCCGTATTTTTGATTTTTTTTCAGGGAATTTACTATATAGTGAATATATATACCCTTCAAAAGGCCTTTTAAAAAAAGTATTTATGCTTTTCTTTCTTTGGGTGTACTGTAATAAGTACTGTTGACCTGCTAATCCCCACATCCCTGCTCGTGACACCACAGCTCCTCTGAGAGTGAGAAAAGATGGCTTAGCAGCAGTGGTAGTGAAGCTCAGCTGCTGTAAATTACTGTCGTCCAGAGACCTGTGCATCAAGTCCCTTAAATAAGAAGTCTTTACAACTGCCACCCCTTTGGACCACAGAGCAGGACAGCGATCTCTCCCAGCTGCCTGCCAAACCCTCCACCTAAGCACACCACAGATAAATCCAGACTGTCCTGAAATAAATGCTCTGAAGTGTAATGTATAAACCAAGAGACGCACATGATGCATCCACAGACAAATGGGGAGGCGTGTTAACAAAGTGATGCTTTACACAAAGAGGCACGAAGCTGGATGAGAGTCACAGAGAAGACTGCATCTTCCTCTGTGTCTATGCAATGAACAGTGGAGTACTGTATAATGCAGGCACACAATGATAATAGAATACAATTAACCTTAAACGGTCTCACTGAACGCATAAATCTCTCCCTCTGCAGGACCACAAATGACTTTATTCCTTCCAGAAAGACAGAGTTTCTAATTGCACATTGTTCTCTGTGCAGTGGCTCACATTGTCAGCGGCACACAGATGAAAGTAGCGCCTCTGCAGAATAGATGAGCAAACCTCTCCGCCATCCAAGCCGCAACGCCGCTCTAAACAATCCACTTTCACAGCATCCTAACAGGAAAATCGCCGACATCTTTGAGTTGTGTGACGGGACACACAGTGTGGAAACGTGCCTCATTTGTAGCTCGAGTGAACCAGCAGGTTTGCCTCCAATCTGCTTTGGGCCCACTCCAGCTCTCTTCTTTCATATGACCTTGCTTGCTAAGAGTCTTTGCAAGGCTCTGAATAAATCGAATCCGACAGAGCATCTGCCTTCAGTCCTGCCTCCACCAGGGCCGGAGTGACGCTCGTTATGGATTAATTATAGTTAGGTTTGTCAGACGTCAACGTGACTCGATTGCTGTTCTTCACGAACAGTGAGGAGTAAAATACTAATTTAAGCAACTTGACAGATGTTGAATATTCTCCTTTTTCCATGTCCAAGTCCTCTTTCTCGACCACAGTGCAGAGCAGCTGGATGGGCACATTCTTCAGCTGTAACGTTCAAAAACACAAAACTAACAACTCCGAAAGCAGGAGATATGTTGTTTTTGTCAAAGTTGGGAAGGAAAAGAAGAAATTCAGGCCAAAATATGCTTTTTTCTGGTGTTTGCCTGTTTTTGAAATGACAGTACAGAGATTTGTTTGGTCTGAGGTTCATAACGCAGGTGACCTTCACAGCAGTGAGGTCACGCTCGTTCAGCCGGGGTCACGACAGCTGCCACGGAGGCTTGAAAAACTTGATGGGGTGAGTCTTTGCCCACTTGGCAAAAACAGACTTCTCTGTGATGAAGCGATGTCCTCCATGGGGGGCGTTCTCGTGCAGGAGGTACTCGGCACACTCGTCCCGGCTGCCAGCCTCGTAGTAATGGTAGGGTACTGTTCTTTTACTCTCCAGCCTGAAGGAAAACAAAAAGGATTTTACTAGGGTTAAGAAAAGCAAAGTCTGAGACAGATAAACTAAGAAGATACAATCACAGACATTCAGTTGACTAAAAGACAAAGTAAACTACATTGATCGAACAAGCAGCTTATTTATACAGTCAAACTTTATGATTGGTAAAATACTACACAGCTCAAATAATGTTCAAAGCAGAATAAAAGTTATTATCAAAAAACATGCAAAAGTTATTCATCTAAACAGAGGAAAACTATAATTCCAGGGGATAAATGGAAATATATTATATACAAGGCAAGCACAGACACACAACAGGGAACAGAACTAGTTTATACTTAAAACAAGGTTTTAAACATGAAAAAATATGGAAATGTGATTATTAATAGATTTGTGTATATACAAAGCAGAAATAAACTGTGATGTTTCTGTAAATATTGTGGGGTGCACTTGGGTGTGTTAGGGATTAAAGGAACCAAATGAGCCTTTGTACTTCACAAACATGTGTTGACTGTTTTCATGCGTGTTTGTTTTCACGTGTATACCTATCTTTTTGTGTAGTTACATGTGTTTGTTTTCGGTTACCTGGAATTGAAAGTGTCCTCATTAGAGAGGGAACGGGGCTATAATAGATAGTTGGAGCACTGAGTGCGGTAATAAGTTTGGTCTAAGACATGTGGGTAAGAATTTTTAGGGCTTATAATTCTTCCCCCTCCCCCACATCAATGAATTTCTGTTGTGAATATCAAGAGCAAAAGCTAAAAGTACAGGTCTTACATCTCCTGTGGTGCAGAAAAAGACCAGAAGACTCAGTTTGAAGAACGTCTTACATGGTTAACTTTCTAGGTGATTTAATGCTCTTAGGTCTGAGAAATCAGAGGCTACAATTTTTTTCTCTGTTTGCTTCTCAATTGTTTGGAATATGCTTGCTGATTTTCTTTTTATATCTACCAGCAAATGATCCTCAGTAAAGACCTTCACATTTGACAGGTTTTGAGCTCTAAAAGCTTTAAATTGGATTTTGGAAACAACATTTTGGCTCAGAGGTGTTCTTGTTGGTCAGAGTGCCAGATTAGATGCCACCAGGCCGTTATCCATCACGGCTGGACAACAGTTTTTTGAATTTCTTCTCATGACTTATTCCAGCTACATACTGACCATTGGTTTATTTCAGCTTATGACAGACTGAAACATGGTTTGCTCCAACACTTGCCAAGTAATTTTTGGAAGCACTTGCCCTCTACCAAGTACTTTTCTGCAACAACCTCCCAGATGGCTGTGAGTAAAAGAACATCTGCTGCATCAGGTTTCCCCATCGGCCACTTCTGAGATAAACTGCAGCTGGGAGCCAGGCTTTATCGACTAAAATCTTATTAATGCTGTTCAGTCTGAGCGGGAACAAATCCCCCGCAGGTTTCAAATCTTGCGGAAAAAAACTTCCAGAAAAAAAAAGGAGTCTGTTAAAGCAGCCGATTAATGTTCCTGCACAGCGTGGTTCCATTTTGGCCTGACTTGAGATGCTGATCTGATTACATGCATTTGGATTGTTGCAGATTTTTGTTTTTTCTTCTGAGAGCAATGATATTTTATTGAAACTCAATGAAATCACAAGTATGGATGTAAAGTGATGAAGTATTTTTAACATCAAAAAATGATTGGGGGAACCTGTGGCCTACGCTCCTATAAAAAAATATTTGAAATCAAGGAATAAGGAAGGCAGAGAGAAGCAGGGACACATGCACGGATATGGAACAGAGATGATAACAAACATGCTCTAACAAAAAATGGCAATAATTTTTGCCAAAAAATAATATTTAATACAAAAAAACAACCTTGATTCAGCATGGATCCAGTTTTCACCTGTTCATGCTGGGATTAATACTCCATGTGTAAATAAGATCATTTTATTCAACTTTTACAAAAATGCTTTGTTTCTTTATGTCTTTGGAACACCAAATAAACACATGTGCACAAGTGGTTTTTCTATGAATGCACACACAGATCTGTGGACGCAAAACTCAAGTTTGTTTGCACCTTGGACTGATCCACCAATTAGCATCTTTCTCCTCTCAGCAGCCAATCAGCTGGCCAAATGCTACACTGATAGATTCATATTATGAACACTGTTTGAAAATAAAACATTGGATTATTTTCGACATTCTGTTTTTATGTGGTCATAAACAACAGGCTGTTATGACTGCAGTCAACAGAACAAAAAAAATCGTTTGATGGTGGCGAGGTAATAATCTTAACAGTAATGTCTGAAGAACCCATTGGGCCTAAATTCCTGTTCTGAACGTTTTGCTTTCACATCAGTTCTGATTGCAAAGGGATCATGAAAACTTGAAATAAGATTGATATTCAAGTTTTTTAAGTACATTTTAAACTAAGACAATGAATGTAGAATTAAGTGTTTATTTGTGTTTAAAATCTGTCACCAACCGACACACAGAACTCAAGACGTATACCCAAAACAAGTGTGAAGGAAAAGAATAAACTAACAAAACACATCAAACAATAAAAAATAACAGAAACTGAAATGAATGAAGTTACCTGTGTGTTTTTAATGTGAATTTTTATCCTCAGAATGATTGAACTCAGATTTCATGTGTTTTTATATCATATGAGCAAACTGCAGAAATGTCATGTAAAAGATTTAGTAAAGATTAGGTTTAAGAAAATGGAGGCGTAGAATTCTCTAGTATGAATCTTAGATATCCAAACATTATTAATCTAATATTTTATGAGGCTGTAAGCAACATTCAACAAACAAACAGCAGGTCCCCACTATCTAGAAAAAAAGGTGAGCAACAGGAAACCATAAAACACGCCAGCAAACTGTAAGTCGGATTTGTTAATGTATTCGGACCAGTATTTCCTGCGGAGTCCTTCTGTTTACAGTTTGAATTATAAAGAATGTGAGATCAATAAAAAGAAAGGGGGAAGTAGAGTGATGGATCAAGCTCAGTGTGCTTCTGCCGCGGGTTTCTAATAGCGAATGACAGCTTTATGAAAGGATGACTTGTGCAGCTATTGTACAGAGGTAGTCAACACAGAGAGAAGAGAAACAGCCATCGGAGCAGCCGGTGGCTCCACAGATCTGCAGTGGCTGTCTGCCAGCTTACTGTAATACAGAGGCCAGTCGCACTGCTTCTCTG
This sequence comes from Oryzias celebensis, assembly GCA_014656515.1. Lineage (NCBI taxonomy): Eukaryota > Metazoa > Chordata > Actinopteri > Beloniformes > Adrianichthyidae > Oryzias > Oryzias celebensis. The sequence goes on from BNCR01000001.1 coordinate 59,599,063, forward strand.
CCGTGTCACACGGTGGTGCGCAGCGGTGTTAGCAAATAAATTCAATTTCACCCTCTCTGCAGCACCTGCCAGGGCTCTGTCGCCGCACAGTCGCTGAGCTCCACTCCGGCGAAATCCTTAAATGCGACCCCCCCCCACACACACAACTCCACTGTGCTGTGGTCCACAGTGGAATACAATCTCCTCCCGTCCTGCGCAGAATGGAGAGGAATCAACGAGGGAGGACAGATGGAGGAGAATGCCCTTTGACTGTGTCACTGAATCATAAATTACTCCAAGGTGGTGGAATTATTTCCTCTCTCTGTGGCTCCTATATAAGCACCTCCTGTGCAACAGGGACAAGCTCAGCATGAAAGACAGGGTTTCAGCAAATATTAGGAAAAGGTGTTCGATTTAGAAGATAAAGGCAGCTCAGGAACAGCAGCGAGAGGAATCAAGTTTTTAAAGGGCGGGATGTCTTGAGACTGAGAAAGAAAAAGTATTTTCAGCCTGACAGGGATCACTCAGAGAGAAGAAAACAGGCCTGCACACCGTTGCTGCAAAATTAGTAGCAGAACAGAAAGTAGGAGCCGCCCTCCAGACCCAGCAGCCTGTTGGATACCTTTGACATGAATATAACATAATGGTATTCACAGCACAGAGAGCCCCGTATAGATTTCTTCAAAGAAAACCAGCCATTAAATCCAGGCTAAGGCACTGGAAATGTAATGCGGCAGTTCAGTTAAAGCTGTGGCTGGACTGCTCTGCTGCAAATGCATTATGCTTGGTGTTGAAGGGAGCTTTAGAGGGGAAGAACTGCATGATCACCGGTGTCTTACTTGCAGTAGGTGTCGTTTATCATGCCGTAGATATGGATCTCTTTGCACATGTCCATGGCGAGGATGAGTGTGAACCAGCCGGTGCTCAAGTAGGAGCCAGACTGGACGCTGCAAACACACAGGAAGAAACATGTTTTAATGCAATTTTCATTTAAGAACAATTTGCATTTGGGTGCAACCTGAGCAGGAAATAACTGGCGGTGGTTCTCCGACCTCAGTGCTCTTTGCTCATTGCTACTTGTTGTGCAGCTGATAGGTCTATTTTACTGGAGCAGAGGCTAAGCAGTTGGGTGTTTCTCAGCTGACATGTAAATCTGAATGTTAATTTCTGAACAGGGCAGCGTGGTCAAGTTAGATTTGTCAGCATCAATCATGTAACAAAATTTAGAGACCAATATACTGCCTCAGGGGTTTGGAGCATCAATGCTTCTGAGAAATTGAAATGGTTTACAGGCTGAAAAAAGGCAGAAGTGTACTCCTAAATTATACAAGCACCTGCTGGGCAAATCAATACCAACATGGATGATCTTTTCATCAACAGTGGGTAACACGTGTCTGAGTCACAGTCTTTAACTGTTTTCCAACACAGATAAAAGTTGTAGAGGAGCATCCTGGCCCTGGGTTTTACATAAATCTGACGTATCTAAACTTAGTGTGAAAGGCCAATGAAGGAAATATGCAGTAAGATAATGGGTATAAAAACGTTTTTTTGAGGTGTGTTTTTTAACAAATAAAAAACCTTTAAATGATTGATAATTTCAACAAAGCTGTACCACAAAACTGTTTAATTACATTTCATTTTATTGCATATATTTGTTAGGAGAATTTAGAAATGATTAGTTTCCAGCAAACCAGTGACCCTAAAAGGGATTAAGCGAGTTTAGAAAAATAATTGTTTTATTTACCAATAAATAAATAAAATAATTTAACAGCCTCCTCAAAAAAACTACAAGCAGAAGGTTTCCTGTGTTACCTAAAGTTTAAAGCAATCTAAATTACAAATTAATAATAAAAAAAGAAATGTATCATTATAAAAAGTTATAATTATTATTTATAGGCACTTTTTTGCGTTTAAACATAAAGTAATTTTTTTAATAATAAATAATTGTAACATCTGTCAAATTATTATCTTTTTTCTATAATTGTAATTAATTTAAAATAAAAAGAAACTTGACAGCAACAAACATTTATTTAAACAGAAGTAACTCTTTCAAGTGCAACTGCAAAATGAGAACTCCAACCTTCAGGTGGTTTCAGGATCAGCACCATGGACAGCGATTTGTTTCAGTCAACTTTAGTTTTCTGTTTATAAAAAACTGTAAACTGCACAGAATGAATTTAAATGAGAAAAATAGTTGTAACTATATTTTATCTGAATCAGCGCTATATTTAATAAAACATTTTTTCAATGCCTGTTTGAGTTTACCGACTTCTGTTTTTTTTTATTTTGCACAACTGCAACCTTCTTTCCAAAGTTAAGCACTGGTGTGATGCCAACATCTGCAATTACTTCTGCGAGCAAAGATTTATGAAAAAGTGTGGCATGAAAAACTGCAACAATATAATACTGATCAATAGTTATACGAAGACAGAGTTTTCAGACTTTCTATCCTTAGATATATTTATTGTACAATCTCACAGGAAATTATCATCCTCATGCCATGGTCATTTACAGAAAAAATAAATATTAAATACATCTTTAAAACTTTTAATCCTGTTATATTTTAAACTTTAAATCGTTTTCTACAAAAGCGGACTATAAAAACCCAGTGCGTCACGTTGTCATGGCAACAGCTTCAGCCCGCGCAGCGGCTGCGCTCTACTCTAGCTTTTTCCTTTGTTGAAAGCGATCGTCATAGAAAATACACAAAGCATAATTTCAGAGGGAAAGTTTGCCTCCTGCTGCATGTCCCTAAGAGGAAGTATAACTAATTAAATTCCTCCGGTGTCACATCCTTGTGTCTCATTTCCTTCTCATCTTCTCTCTTTTTTTTCTGCTTCATTCCAATCTTTAAAATGATCAAATTCACCAAACAGGTTAAAGGAAAATACAAAATCTCTAAATGTCTTTTCTACTGTCTTGTTGTTGTGATAAACTATGAAATAAGGTATGTCAACATATTACGTATTATGATCAGGGCTTTAAATGCTAACGCTTAAACACAGGCAATTAACAAAAAAAAAAAAACAACGTGTTATCATTTATTAATGCAGAATAATTACATGTCAAAAGCAGCCGTTTTCCGCTTTGTGTTGGACGGTTCAGGCTTCCACTGCGTTCATTAATTTCTGAAAATACACAATTCGTTGGGCACTATCCCCCTTATAACATGGCCACTTTGAAAATGAATAAATATGTAAATAGTTTATAGTACTTTATTCTTGGACCAGATGTATTTTTTTTATTTTTGTTTGTTAAAAATATGTGAGATTACAATCGATTAATTACATTATTTAATAAGAGGTCACAATAAACACAAAAAAATCATCGCATGACAGCAACAACACCAAATAAATGAAATTAAATCTAGAATCAGTGCGCCAGTCGCACACAACACAAACCCAATCTGCTTCTAATTGACAGTTGTGGATGAATTTGTAAAGTTGAGGATAATTGCCAAAACTGCTGAATTGATTCAGCTCAATGTTTTTCTTATTTTCATTCAAAAGATTTTTGTTTGGTTACAAAGAGAGTTTTTACATAATTTCTATGTGAAACTAAAACAAATGTATATTTTCCTGAGTAAAACTCAATAAAAAATATAACAGTAACAACACAACAGTTTTGACCACAGAAAAAGCATCAAAAGAAAATCAAACCATAAAGTTGTGAAGTTTTTTAAAACCCAGCTTTATTAATCTGCACATTTGTGTGTCTTCAACAAGAGAGAAGTTATTGCAGTCAGGTAAGATTCAACCATACAACTAAAAAAACAACAGGTAGAGTGTTTGACTTGAGAGGATCTGATTAAATAAACTTCACTACTGCAATCTTTCAGCTTCAGTATCTTGATCCTTTAAATGATGTTCATAGCTCTTGACATTGATCTTTAGGTTACTGAACCTGACTTCATAAAACATCCTCTTGCTGCTTTGTCCTTTTTTCAATCTTTCAGAGGTTTCAGATTTTTTTATTTATTTTTTTTCATTTTTAATGAGTCATAGAAGGAAATTTGCAGGCGGTATTCTCATAGCTTTCAATTTCACAGCTACTTTGATGAATTTTTGCTTTGGTTTTTACCACAGTGTCCAGAGATAAATCACTCGCCTCACTCTGGCCACATCATGTACCTGTAATACTGTAAGTGCTTGTGCTGAAGGATTTTACTCATCGCATTTCTGAAGTTTTTAAAGTTAAAATTCAAAAAGAGCAACAGAAGCTTCTTCTGCTTTTAGCTTTTATTTTAAAACTGAGCTCAACACATGCAAGAATAGAATCTCCCACAAGGAAAAAAAAATCATGTGATGGACAGGTAACAAAAACACCTGCTGCTCTAAAGTTTGTCAATCTTAATATTAAAGCAACTGATTGTTGCTTGGGCATCTCAAAGTCCCACGCTGATCATCTTTTGATGTTGCTGCTACAAACTTTTTCAGAAGGCTTTTTTTTTTATCTCATTCTGATTCACAACGATTTGAAAAAGAAATACTCAGAAATATAATTGTAATCTTAATTTTGTTTAAATAAGTCTTCCATCATGAGAAAAATGCTATGAGAACATGTTAAAAACTTAAAAAACACAATTTTCATCATCCTGACTCTTTGTGGACTGATTAAGGTTGTGACTCTCAATACAGAACACTAAGATTTTTTTGAAAATGCTGGAGTATTATCCATGAAATGTTTGTCACGGCTTGGTTGGTTTTTATTTGGTTTAACTAAGTTTGTCTTAAATTATTTGTAGGTGATCAAATGACCTTTTGAAGAGAGGCTGCAGACTGATTCATGAGAAAATCTGAAGTGTCCTACATGTCTGAGCCTAAAGAAATAAAACAAATCCTTAAAACATTCTAGCCATTGAGGTACTTCTAAATGAACAAATGAAAGACTGAAAGCAAAATGAGGTCATTTGGAAAGCATGAGTGTTTTCAAGCATTTAGGACAGAATATCTCAGATGTCAAAAGAATCCCCCGCCATCTTTGGCAATGAATTAAAATGATTTCAACCGCTGCATCTGGTCCTCTTTCTTTCTACCACATTCTAGAATTGAATTGTGAAAGGTAAACCAACCGTTTCTGATCAAATCCAAAACCTGCAAAAAATTCATCAATGGTGCATTCCAGCAGAAACACATTTGTGAGAGAGAACAAACTTTATATCTAAAAATGCTGTTTGTAAACTAGAACATCCCAGAATCAGGAGGTCTCAGATTCAAAGACAGTTATATCGCTCCACAGTGACTAAAAAATACAAAACAGACTTGCTTCATTGAGTTGTTTCTTTTTCTAAATTGGACAGATTAGGAACAATTTCTTCTTAGGAGTCCAATTGGGCTTCTGGAGCCTCTCTTGGAAATCTTTGTTTCCACTTCCCACTAGTGATCAGTTCCCCAAATTCATCTGCCAGCGTGCCACTGAGAAGCTGATCTTATAAAGCTGTAACCTTTAGGAGTGTGTTTTAATCTGAAGGACCAAGCAGAGCAGTGTTCGGCTCCTGAGCGCTTCAAAAGAGTTCGACAAGGAACATTTTTCATGCAGCTGAGAGCTGGGATTTTATGGCTTTATCAGACAAAGAGAGCCCAACTTCTGTGATGAAAGAAACTCTGATTACAGACATAAAAATGAAATGGAGACCAATAAGCTACTCATTCAGCTACAAACTTGCTGAAAGCTCCAAAAACAGTGTAGCTTGTCTTTTCTGTCCAACAAACTCCCACATAGATGCACCGACACTTGAGTTATGAGGAAGGGAAATTAGACAGAAATGCAATTTGTTGTAATAAAGGAGCTTCTGAGGAGCACAGGAGGGAGACGGGATATTAGAAGCAACACGAAGCTTGGCAGCTCCTAGCTGTCAGAGCTGTCAACACCGTCACTATAACCCTACATTATTCATTAGCCATTTGCCACTCCAGCAGCTGACAAACAGGCACACATACACCACGTTCCCAACGGACAGATGAATGTTCTGGAGCAAAAAAGGTTTGCTGGAATGAATAGAGGCAGGAGGAATCTGCTGAACTGATAACCAACGTTTCAAAGCAGACGTCTGGATGTGCAGAAACACTGATAGAAACTCCAGGTCTGTGTTTGCCCCTGAACATTTTAATGGGGTAACTTTGCAGAGGGAAAGCTGCAGTTTTGTGGCCAATTTTTTAGAGGGATAAGCACAGAGATGCTGTGGCAAGCAACAAATAACATCCTGAAGACACAAAGAATGCAGTTTGTTTTGTTACAGCCTTTACTAAAAGCAAACAGGCACCAGGTCTGGCAAAGCATGGAGTCTGTTCAGTTCCTTGAAGGTCAAGCAAAACAACGAACGGTGGTGGTATATTCACACCGGCCTCTGCAACACACATTCAAGCTGTCACTTCAAATAAAAAATATGTGCATATATGTACGTTTTAGGCTTCCACGTTCAAAACTTACGCAGTGACACATCGTTTTTGGGTTCTACTTACAAAAAGAATAGCCACTAGACGCGCATTGAAAGTTAAAGCAGTTGAACTTTGACCAATCAGGGACTTGGATTTGGTAGTCGTGTATCGGTAGCGTCTCTTTTATTTAGCGGAACTGTTTAAGAATTGGTCATAAAGGAGAAATTATTATTATTATTATTATTATTGGAATTTTATGACAGCAAGTCTTTCATATATCAAAACAGAGCTGTAAAATGTACAATTTTTTCCCCATATTTTCTCGTTTTCATTCTATATTCAAATTTTATTTTATTCAACCTTGACTTTTATAAATTCTTTAAACAGCTGGAGAGTACCAACATTTTTGTTGTATCACAATCTTCATTTTCCAACAATAACAATACGTGGATTTCTGATTCTGAAAGAAAAAGCCTGGAGCAGGGTTTGCACCGCTTTAACATTTCTCACCAAGCCTCTTCACACATATACAGCATATGTTAATTGCCTGTTCAATAACCCGTGTTCAGTACGTTCTTGAAGGTACATCACATACCCAGTGTGCGTAGCATGATGTGTTTAAGCAGTGAAAGAACAGGATCAAAGGAAGAAAAGTGATGCACATCAAAGCTACATTGTATTCTTCTTTTTACTTATTTTTAGAACTTATCTTTGAGAAATGATTGACACTAACAATGAAGTAGGCCTAAACAAATAATGCCGAAGTCTTACTGAGCTGGAGCTCGTTTTTCTTTACCCACAGAGAGCTGGAAGCTGCTGCGCAGCGGAGAACCGTCCAGGATCAGCCAGACACTCATCTACCTTCCCACCCTTTCAATAACACACACTTGACATTCACCGTGGGAGAGCTGTCCGTGTGTGTGAGAAAATCCTCACTGAAGACCAGTTCAGCTGAACTGTGCTTTATGATGCCTCTGCTGGCTGCACAAATATGATCTGACACCTGTCAAAATCACTTAGCTGAATATAACTCAGTTCTATTGTGAGAGGCTGATCCCCCACTCAGAGAGGAAGTCGTGCAGACTGTTACTGTACACAGCAGGCCCAAGTGAGTGGCAGGGTATTAAGGAAATGCACACTACCAAAAAATGAGCCCTATATGTTGCTGCTTCTCCTATTAATGTCTACATTGATTCAATAAACTTCAGGGCTGATAGGAAACATTTAGTGTGAATTAAGAGATGAGTGTTTTTGAGGATAAAAAAGAATGTTTCTATTTTTCACAAATTGTCATAAAAAGTTAGATATTTGCCAAATTTTATGTACATTAAGCCTAAAGTCTCACTCCAATCATCTTTTGATCTATTTTCAAAATCTTCCCAATGTGCTGTTTTTAGCACAAATTTAAAAAAAAACCAAAAACTGTTATTTTCTAGGACATCATTTCTGCAGAACAGCAGTAGTTCATTAGAAATTCACCCTCTGAGTTGCAGGCGAGACTCCATTGAGCCCCATTTCCTGTCATACATCTTTTTCACCATATGCATAACAGAACTCCAAGAAGCTCAGACAAGTCAAAATTCCATAGACTTGAGGTGCCTGCTGACCCCACCTCCAACGCTTGATTGACAGATTCTCACGAGCTGTTTTCAGTGGAAGGGGTGTGGACTTGGAACAGGTTCACTTATGATTGGCGACAGTAGTTGCCCTAAAAATGTGACTCAGACCGTCTCAAACCAATCAATGTCATCTGGCTCCAAATGGCATCCGTATCGTGGGAAAATGGCAACTGGCTTCGATGGAGCCGGAGGTAAGACATTTTCTATGGGTGACGTCACACTCGCTCAGTCCAGTTCTTTTAAACAGTCAATGGTTTTCACTCTCTCCAGCTAGCATACGGCCCCTCACGCCCCCAACCTAACGTTACTGATGCAACATAAATGGCAATCAAATTTGGAGCTTTCCAGCCGTACAGTTTTGATCCAGATTCCAGCTCAGATGAAGAAAACAAAGACGAACATGGATCTATTTGTCTGTGGATGCATCAGAATGGAGCAGAGAAGGGAGCTTAGGGCTTGCTGATTGTAACTTCTGCGTCACACCCAGAGTTTATTTCAAACAATATGTTTCCGTCTGATCTTGACTCTCAACGATTTGAATGAAGAAATACTCAGAAAAGTAATTTTAATCTTAATTTACTTTATATACATCCTCCGTCATCCAAAAGATACAACACGAACATGTAAGAAACACTCAAATTTTCATCTTTCAGACTTGTACCTTCCACTTCAATACTTTAAAAAGTGCTTCCACATTGCAGACTTGTTGACCTCCTCCTGGAGGTACAATACCTTGTCATGCTGCAGCTCGCAAGATTTCTCCAGCTGGAGAATCAGGGTTTGTTGATAATTAAACAAAGTGTCATTATAAAGCCAATATCTGCAGACACCAATATAAGCCGTTATTACCCCACATCCCTCAGGCAGATTACTACACTTTAGGAAATATGCAGATTTGTTTTTCTTGTCTGCAGGCAGATATAGTCTGATGTGCCTTTTGTTCTTACTTGTTAAGCAGACAGACAGCTTAGCCTTTAGCCAGATGCTTTCTGCTGTAATACTAGAAGAAAAAGCCAAATATTGTAACAACATTTTTTATTTCAAGCTGTTTGTCTTTGTGGGGATTATAATGACCGACTGAAGGTTTGGAAAACATCATTGGACTTAAGCTCATACCTTAGTAAAAAGAAAACTTTCAGTTTCGGATTCCAAGCAAATTCTTTTAAACTACTTTTATTAAAATATTCTTGAATGTATGTGGCTGAATATTTCTAAAAAGCTGATGACTTGATGGATCCATGCATAGCAACTTTACTGTTTCAAAAATATTTGACCTTCGCTTGTGTTTTTTTTTTTCTTCTGATTCTGATTCCATCTAGAAGAGCATTACATTTTAATTTTAGTCTTAACTTTCGCAGGTCTGGAGCTCCGTGTAACTGTGCTTTCTGAATGAATTTATAATGGCATCATTTTGCTAAATAGCAGGTTCAGTGCTGCTCATCCTTCCAGCCAGGTCAGCCTGTGCTTCTCAGATGTGGACCCACAGCCTCCCACACAAGGTCCCACAGTGAGCTTACACAACCTGCAGAGAGCATTTCATCAGGCTGAGCTTCCTTTGTCTCTGAGAGGCGGCCGGCTTTCACACTAGACATTTCTCTCTGTTTTCCCTCCTCTGTCTTAGATTGAACAAATTGCCACTTGAGCAGAAGCTTACATATACACAGTCTCAGGTTTCAAAAGCACCATCCAACCTCTGCTTGTTTCAAACAAGTACTTATAGCGGAGATACACTGCATAAAAATCGATCGGAGCCCTGAGATCCCCAACAGCGGAAACACCAGCCCCGTCACCCCTCTTCGTCATCTCCCAGCAGGATTCTGTCAGATGAGTTTGTTATTAATTGATTGCTTCAAACAGCAATAAGCTCTGAAACATGCTGTTGCCTGTGGGTGGCTCCTGTGTAGAGCAACAAAACACCATGTCTTCCTTTGCCTTTGAAGAAGCTGGAGAGCTCCAGGGAAGTGCTGGTGACAAAATTCCATGCAGAGCTGCGGGGGTGAAAGAAGTTTTTTCTCCAAACATTTTTCTTTGCTGCATTAAAAAAAAAAAAAAAACTGCTATGCATTGTAGAAGTGCTTCCACATTCTCCAGGAGATTCATGGGAAATTCAAGTCTTGTGAAAACATGCTGTGGGTTTTGGCTTTTTATTTTATATTTTCCATAAATCTGTCTACTGTCTCCTGTCACATGTATGTTTTCCGGCCCTTTAGTCTTTTGAACAGTTATGCTTCTCTTTTTTCTCTTCGATAATGCAAACAAACGTAACAGGAGAGAAGTTTTACTATTACCATGTTCCTTTGCATCTGGTCTGCTGTTTTCTGTCTCCTAGCAACAGGAGGGAGGAAGCTGAGGCACTGACATCATTCTGATTTTCATATTCTTGCAGGTTATTTATTCATTTTGATTTGTTGTGCGCCTGTGACCACAGGTTGGATGCACTTAATTTATTCTTAAGGGCAACACCTGTCTATTAAGTGCTTGAAGAGTCGAAGTTTCTTCAAAACTTGTATAAATGTATATAATCAAAAAATTAAAAGTTCTTTCGACACAGGATCAGTCAAAATAATGCAGCAACCGATGTTAACATTTTTTATGATGTGTTAATCAGTTCTTTAATACTGGAGGATTAAAGTTCTTCAACAAATGCAGAAAGTATGTTAATGAGCACGACATGGGAAGTAGACTCTGCATTTAAACATTGGTTGTAAAAAAGAAAATACTTTCTTTAAGCTATTTTTCCAAGAAGATATGGCTCCTACACATCCTGTTTTTGCAGCATGTTCATACAGCAGCTGTTGAACAGAAGATTCCGGGGGTTGGAGGTGCGTAATCTCCGTGCTTCGTACAACTGTCTAGTAGGAGCTCCTGAGAGAAAAACCTAGACTGCCAGACCTATGCAGAAATGCTGGTAAGCTTGTTCATAGCTGTCTTGAGTCATTGGAGGTTTTAGTGTTTGCTGGAGGGTGAACACATTAAAAATCATTCAAGATAATTGTTTAGTAGCTGGTTTTATCTCATGTGCCAAAGGGAAGGTTACTTGGTTTTTTCCCCTCTGTTTAGTTATGTGATATGGATTGCATTTTGCTGGAAATGGATGATTTGTGCTGCAGTCCTTGAGGGCTGGACATATTGGATTTTTGTTCCTTGGAGTGTCTCCTTGTTTCTGGTTTAATATTCTTCCCAGTTTTGAATTTTCTGCCTTTTCTCTGGTGAGCATTTTCCACCATTTCCTCCTCACATTCAATCTCTGCACTTGTTTTTATCCCTGCTATCAACAATTTCTTCCTCTGACCCTTTCAGCCCATTTCCATCTGGCCTCTTGCTCTGTTTATCACTCTCTAGTTTTCCGTGTCCTGACACGCTTACCCCCCCTGCCAGTTAATGGCCATGTAGTTCTGCTGAAGCACATGCCCATGTGAGTGTGGTGGGGGCACAGGAAGCAGAAGGCTGGTTAAAAAAAGAAAAAGGTACAAGGATGCTGCAGAGTCCCAGTAGATTCCAGCACCAAAGACTCTGCACCACCATTGTGGCATCACCGTCTATTTTAGAGATGATGAGAAGGGAGGAGTTTGAAGACATAACTATATGTTTAAACATCATGAGCAGATTTTTAAAAATGTAAAACCAGAAACAATCTGATAAATCTACATAAATTCTGCTTTTCGATCACACATTGGTCCACTTGTTGCTGTCACCAATACCTGTAGAATGAAAAGCAACACAGTGTGACCCAATGGTTTAGCAAGTGTTTAGCAAGTGTTTCTGCTTTACCATGCAGCCATCAGAAACTCGGAAATACTTTGTTTGGAGATGCCGCTCGATTTGTTTGATCTGTTCACATTATCTTCTTTAAATAAACATTTTTAAAACTCTTTTAAGACCCACTCCAATGAAAATGGTGTAGTTGATGATTTTAACATGTTCTTGTGGCATTTTTCTATATATATATATATATATATATATATATATATATATATATATATATAATTTAAGGTTAAAACTCAATTTCTTGATTCAAATTGTTGTGAATTGTTTGTTTTGCTCATCTGAGCTGGTATCTGGATCAAAACTGTTTGGCTGGATGGCTCAGATATAGCTTGTTTTTTTTTTTTTTTTTTTTTGCTATGTCAATGTTGGGTTTGGGGTTGTAACGGTGTGTCAGCTAGCATGAGAGCATGTAAGCAAAGAAATGCTGGAATATGAATGTAGAGTGACTTCCACACCAGCAGTCCCACCCACAACCCAGAGATGAATTTCAAAGTCCTCCTGCTCTGCAGATCAATAATCACTGGGAACGGTTTTACAATAGATCAAAATATACAGTAGTTGGAGAGAGACTTTGATTCTTCTAGTTAAATTTGAGTTACCTGACCTTTTGCAATATTTATACTATATTTTTTTGCAGTTTTTGGCCCCAGTTAGCAGTGGAAATCTATCAGGCAAGAGATCCGTTTTGAGCCTCAAATTTTCCCTCATCTACTAAACATATTTCCTCATCCTGATACACCTAGAAATTATCTTCTTCTCCTGCAGTGCTGGTCTCAATCTATACTATAATGAGTTCCATATGTCTTTGAGTCGTGCACTTTTAGCTCATTCTGCTTGGAGATTGGAATCAAATATCTTTTTATGCTTCAACCAAGAGATGTTGACATATTTTGCACAGCAGGTTCCTACACTGCCATGCCTACAGCACATCAAAAAAGAGCAGACCTTCCAGTGCTCAGATCAAAACATTATACTTGTGCTGGGTTTGACGGGCCCACAGAAAAAGGAAATGAGTTCTGTTAGCGTGTGTGTCTTAGTGTGCATTTGTTACACGCGTCAAACTGACCCAAATATTTCAACAGGGACATTCATGTGTGGACATTTTCTCAAATAAAATTTCTTATTTCTCAAATTCTGCACTTTATTTTACACACAATTAGACAGTGGAGTCTCAGCTCATGTATTTTTGCACAGTTTTTTTTCTTTTTACCACTGAAATGGGTCACCATGACCCTAATGTTACTCAGGGATGGAGAGTGCAGTGAGCCTGCTTCAGGATTAGCAGCATTATTTGGAGGCGCTTACTCTCATCCAAGCTGCAAAACCTCAACAGTTATTTAAAAAATGTAATCCCTCAAGCTCCTGTCAGCTTCCTAAAATTCTGAATTATGAAGGTCACAAGTCATGAAATCCAGAAGTAACCAAAATCTGACCTCTAGATGCACCATAGCAAAAGGAGGAATCCAGCTCTTCTGGCGTTCCACAGAGTTCTATACTCAGCTCCCTTTGATTCTTGACCTACCCAATAGTTCTAAGCTGATCAAGTTTATGGAGGAAGCTCCCCTGCATGACCAACTCACTCACACTCTAACTCCCCTCGTCAGTCTGACAGAAAAAAGCAATGCAAATACCCAAATGGCCAAGCAGATGGTGTTAAATGGCTTGCACTGAAAAAACAACATATTTTATCGCTCTCAGCCTCCATCCTGACACAGCAGAGCTCCCGCTGATCTCCTCGTCTCCGCCTGGCAACAAGAACTTTAATAATTCTCTCAGAGCAAAAGAAGGCGCCTGATACTTTCATGCCCACCACGTCCCCAGCAGTTTTCCCTCATTAATTCAGCATCACCCCAGAGGGTCGTGGAAAAATACTTTGAGGAACAGACCACATATTTGGATCTTAATCTGTGTCCTTTTAAGTCTAAGGTAAATCCGTCAGAGCTGTTTGTTTAACACGCAATATTTCCTTTCTTTGTGCAAGCAGGTCTGCACAACACCGGGTAGGAAAATCTGGCAGACTGCCTTACATCATGGTACATTTCTAACACTTATCAGCTGATCCCAGACAAATCATTTCTCTGCTTGTTAAAATAAAACAATACTATTTCATGTTTTAAGAGACATTTGATCAAATATTACATCGAATATGGGCTTTTTTTCAGCTTATTTGTGTGAAGAGCTAATTTTGCTCTTTTTAGGGGAGAAAAGCAGAAGATATCACAGTGTGGTGTATGATGATGACTACAGCCCTCTGCAGCAAAATAATGCACAACTGAATCAGCCTTTAAATCCTTCACATTATACTGGAGCAAACAGCTCTTGTGATAAATCACAATTAAGTATCTGCTTGTCTGTACAATATAGTAATGCTAGGTGTCATTACCCTTAAGCACACGGTTCAAGGAATGACTAATAACTTGAAATCCAGAGGAAACAAAACGATTTTGTTTTAACCACTCAAAACACGCTTGTTTGACAGCAGAGCATCGTTGCCATTGATGCCTTTAAACGAGGTCAACTGTTTGCACTTCAATGCCTCAAAAGTAAGTCAAAGTCTAAAGCAGCCTGCACGCTCCAATAGTTGAATCACACAATTAACGCCCACAGATAATGTCTCCATCTCAGTCACACTCCGGCTACAACTTCAAAGCAGATTTCTCTCCCAGCGCTTTTGAAACAAGTGGTGTGATATCCAAACTGATTCTACAACCTCATTTCTCATTTCAAAAGACAAAGGTTGATTAGATAACCGGCTCAAAAGTGAATCATTTTGAGGGCATGCTTTGTTGTAATCGATGGGAGGAACATAACACTGCTTCAGTTTTATGTGTGTGTGTGTGTGTGTGTGTGTGTGTGTGTGTTTGTGTGTGTGTGTGTGTGTGCGTGGGGGGGGGGGGTCTCATGGTCAGTCTCATTATTGTACCTTGTTGAACCCAAACCTCTTTGATCAAAACTAATTTCCAAAAATCCAGAGCATTTGCTTAAATGTGAAACCTAAAACTATAAATGCTGTTTTCAGCTGTGAATGATTACAAATATATTTGTCTAAGCTTGGATGCTCAGTAAATTGAATAGAAATCATGGTAACACGTTATAATAACTACCTGTTATAGCTAGTTAACAAGTCTTTTTTTAAACTGTTAGCTATTGAGTTATAAATGACATGTAAAATAACAGTTTACAGTTTTTTGGTTCGGGTAGTTGCTATGAAGTGTTACCAGAATCATTAAAACAACACCAACATGAAACATGACTTTTTCTGTATTGCTTTGTACAAGTTCCTTCTTTTTATTAAGTAACCATAGTCATTGAAAAGTAAACTATGTACTATAAATAATACAAATAAACAAAAATGATGTAATCCCATTTCAGATTCAATTCACATCCTAAAAAACTACTGTAAATGCAATAATTTCATTGTCTTTGCTAAAATAAACTTGTATTTTATATAAACAATTTACTGAATGAAGCAACTTTATCCTGAAACCAAATGATAAAATAATAATCATCACAAGCGACAATGGAGTAGCTATTTGTTGTATTTTGTAACAGTTTAATGACCATCCAACAACTGTGCGTTCATATTTGTTCTCTGTATTGTTTTCTTAAATACTTTTAACAACATTTAAAAATCAGTACTAGAGTAAAAAGTTTTATGATTGCACTAATAAACAATTCAAACGTGTTCATCAGTTTGTTTGAACATGGTTTCATTATCATCTATGAAAAATAAAAGCTGGGAATAATGGTCTTTTTATGGTGGGACAAAGCTTTCTTTCTAGCATCTATTAATAAGATTTATATATGCTACTTAAAGGCACATTTCTTATGCTCAATGCAAATGTGCAATACTTAGTATATAGAAGATATATTATGTAGCAGTATATAGTAGTATTTAGTATATAATAGTAGAATTCATCAAAGCAGAAAACTACAAAGACAGGTAAACAACAGGTAAAGAATTAGACTATAATGTCACAGTTAAGAACTGAAACGTAGATTCTAAACCTATCCAGGTTGAAGTAATTGGTAAAAGAAGCCTTTTTTGTTAGAAAAGACAAACTTCTTCAAAAGACTATTACCTTTTATCCATCTACAACTGTCTGTTGAAACTCAACAAACTGGTTTTACCCAAAGGAGCAAACAAGGCTGCAGCACCTGAAATTACTTAAATTATTGTTTATCTTTTATTCTGCTAACCTATAGTCGAGGGTTTGGGTCTTAAACATCTTCTTCCTGAGAGCACATAAACCAGCTCTCCTTCCACTGTATTCCAGAATTGATTAAGGTGAAACGACGGCAATGATAAAAGTATAACCAGTCCAGCTGACTTTTTTTTTTATGATGGTAAACTGATGAACTGAACACAAGTTAAAACAGGAGTTCTGATGGAGGACGTGAAAAGAGAGTGAAGGTACAATTCTGAGACAAGTGAATTCCTGAGCTGGGTAGAACAGTGACTAAAAGGTCTCCTCCCGTTTGAAGACAGTCAAGCTGGAGGAACAGACAGGAAGAGGGCTTAGGAGAGGAGGAGGGAACGGAAATGTGTCAGAGAAAAACTGAAGGAGCAAGGCTGTGATTGGCCTTGAAAGTAAGCAGACGGATTTCAGATTCAAACGATGGCAACTGGGAGCTGCTGGAGAACTGGAACGAGGTGATGGATGGAGACGGTTCTGATGGTGATGTGGAGATGAATTCTGGACCAAATGAAGCTTTTAGAGAGATATGTGAGCGAGGCCAAAGAAAATGGAGTTGCAATAATCCAGACGCGAAGTGGCAAAACTGTGACAGAAGTGCAGTGGTGTGGGGGAGGTAAGGAATGGGCCAGGCAGCAGTTTCTGCTGCAGAGGTGGGAGTATGTAGATAGGGTAAACTTGTTGATTTGGGACAGAAAAGATCCAGTACAGTTTCTACCACTTAAATAACTTAGCTTGGCTTCAAATTGTTTAGGCTAAAAATATGTCAAATGACATTATCGAAAGTTTGACAGAACATTCTTAATGACATCTTTGAAAACGTGTGAAAAGAAATGCTCCTGCTGTTGTAGTGGTTAATACTTGTTTTAAATGCTCTCCAAACCTTTAGAATACTGTTTCTTTTATCATTTAATAACACCGTAATAATGGCAGCATAGTTATATCAATCTTACACAAAATACCCACGACTCTCATGGATCATCAAACACAGAAGAAGACATATGGAAGCATGTGGGATTTAGTGTCTTTACCAAGGACACTAAACAAAGATTGGATTGCTGAGTCTTCTGAATTAAAGATGACCACTCAGTCACAGTAATGGAGTGTTTTGTACCGCAGTGCCCCTTTCACTTTACCTCATTAACCCCTTAACATTTCTGTGAATGAGGGCACGCCCTCAATGAATTCTCTGGAAGCAAAAATGTGTTAGAGTAATTAAAACTAAGAGTGAAATCTGTAGACCTTTTCTTTTTCCAAGCATCATGCAAGTTGTCTCCATCTTGATATTATTTTTTTTTATTTGAGACAAAGGCAGAATCCGAATTCTTACCCTACCCCTCCGGCTTCTCCCTATCCCTCCAACTGTAGGGGCATTTAGAGTGATACGGGGGTCCGAAAAAGGTTTTTTTAGGGTGACTTTGAGTTCTGTATCCCTCTGTCGGTGTGGTGTTCCGCATCACACCGTGCAATGTAGGAGAAACGCATTTCTTCATGTGGATGTGCTCTGAAGCTCAGAAGTTTACATTTAAATGTAAGTTATACATCTTTCTTTTAGCGTGACCTTTTAAAGTTTTAAAACAAATGTTATGTATTTTCAGAGCGCTGGTAGCTACACGCTAACGTAGATGACCAACAAATATTGATGACGTCATCCTGTCCGAATTCGAAGATACTATTTTTCAATATCTCTCTGTGTGGAGGGATAAATGAAGAGACGGGGAGAAGCCTTAAGGGTAGGGGAAAAATTCGGCCTTAATGCTTGAACTTTAAAGGCTGAGTTCGAATTCTTCCCCTACCCTTACGGCTTCTCTCTTTCCGTACATATATCCCACCAAGCGGAGATCAATGGAAAAAATAGTGTCTAAAGTTTCAAAAGTTGCCACTGCTTGATGACGTCATCAATAGTCACCGGTCATCTATGTTAGCACGTAACTGCCAGTGCTCTGAAAATACATAACAACATCGATTTTAGAACTTTAAAAAGTTTTGCTAAAGCAAAAAGTCAAGACTTACATTTATATGTAACTCCTGTGCTTCAGAGCACACCCAAATGAAGAAATGCATTTCTCCCCCGCCCATAACTGTAATGCAGATCACCCTTCCGGCGAAAGCATTGTTAGCCATAAGTCGCTATCGCTCCCACTTAAAAAAATCTTTTGGACAACACAAAAGCTTAAAATGCCCCTACAGTTGGAGGAAAAGGGTGTAGCCAGAGGCATAACAAAGCAATTTAAATTCAGCCTGTGGTTTACGCTGAGAAATACACATTTTAAAAGATCTTAACAGCTTAGTCAAGGGATGTCATAACCCAAAGTACCAGCTGTTGCTGACTATCTTGGAGCAGCTTAAGCTTTGTCACCTTAGCCCTTGTGGTCTGCGGGTGAAAAACGATCAACCCTGTACAGGGAACACAGGTGGACCACACAAAATATTGTGGTCGTAGTTCGCTTGGTGAGCCATAGAGTGAAAATGTTCATGCATGTTTTCTATACAGGCGTGCTGCGGGAGATGGATCGTAGTGAATGTAAGTAAAGATGAAGTTGATGAAAAGCAGGCATGAGGTATGGATTTTTTTTACCCCTCCCAATTCTGTGCAAGGAACCTATCAGAGCTGTTTATGTGATAAGTGTGCGTGTTCCTCGTGTGCAGCCTGACTATTAGAAATTAGACAATACATATGTAGTTTGTATGAACATCCTATGGGCGGTCCTATGAGCATGCAGTCAGTATGGGGCCAGTACTCACACTTTATTAAAAACAAGAGTTTGGCATAAGGGCACCTTGTGGCAGCATCACCCGTACACCATAAGTGTGTGCAACTTCAATTTAATTCAATTAAATTTTATTTATATAACCCGATATTACAACACAGTTGTTTTAATAGACAACTTCTAGGAATCACAAGCGGTCCTGCACTTTGGGAGTGAAGTGTTCTGATTGGTTGGTAAGGCGCTATGAGATTTTTAATGGACGTAGGATGGGGCCATACCATTCAGGGCCTTATAGGTTAGCAGGAGAATTTTGAACTTCACTCTAGATTCAACTGGGAGCCAGTGAAGTAAAGCTAACACAGGAGTAATATGTTCTCTTATGATAATTCCTGCTAACAATCTTGCTGCAGCATTTTGAACAAGCTGAAACTTCCATTAGTCTTATGAAATGGATACACTTACCACACACGGCAGTGGTTTGTTTCATTTTCATTCCCTTAAGGTGGACGCACCAGCCCCAAAGGAAGTGAAACACACACCTGCACTCCTCTCTACAACCTGGACAACCTAGAAACCCGCCGCACCCGTACAGGTCAACCCCCGTATAGGTCAACCCCCGTACGGATGCATGTGGATAAGCCCTTAGCTATAGGCTTTCAGAGCTCAGCAGTTCAAACCCCAGATTTTCTTTGTGTACATGTGTCTAATTGACTAAGAGTGTTCTCTGAAATGAAATGTTTTATTGAAAAAAGGGTAATTAAAACAATAAATTGAAACGACCAATGCATTGTCAAGGGTAAAGCGCAATAGCGTAGACCTGCTGGGAAACATAAACGTATGGGAACAATTTCGGCAGGGGATAGAAAGCTACTTTTTGCTACTTCTGACAATAAGGAATACACAAAAACATAACAAACAGGATTTGTCCTGCTTTGATTGAGTGTATACTCACAGTATCTTTAAGTCATGCGGGCTTTTATTTTGGAAGACCTATTGACCAGCACTTCAATAAAAGAAAGCCATAAAAGTTGACAAAGTTTAAAGCTTTCAAAACATCCCAAGTCAAATGAAAGCTATTTTTAGATTCCAATCCAAACAAACCTCTTCAGTGTGTTCACAACTGTAAGCACTCATGCTGGGAGCAGGTGCCAGAGCCGCAGATGCCTCAAAATGTGCACGCTCTGCCGCAAGAGCCTCAGGTGAGCCGGTCAACAGCATGTGCTCTGGTGTCATGGAAACAAGCCACCTGTCAGCAGCAGCCTTCAACGCGCCACCTGTCACTTTTCAAAAACCAAAATTCTTTATTTTTAGAGAAGAAAGCAAACAGATGTTCTGCAAATAGCAGGTATCACTTTACATTAACTGGCAAAAAGCAGAGGAGCGTCTGCTGTGACAAAAATCTTATAATGTAGGCAGTAGATGTTTTTATCCAATGATGCGACAGTAAACTGCTCTAAGAACGTTTATTTTACAGATTTTATTCTTAACAGAGACAGTAATCATCCAAGGGAGTATAATTTCTCGTCAAGAAAATACATGTAGTGTTCTTGCTTTAATGCCTTCAGATTAAGACGAAGTTATAAATAAATGCATCCATGAATCTAATTCGCTAACGAAAAGGAAAGATTAGAGTGTGGCTCCAGTTCATTCAGAGGGCAAGGAACAACTTCTGGCAGCTAAAAAAAGACATGTTGGCTCAGGTCAGAAATGGGACAGAAAGAAATGAGAAGGATCCATCCATGCATGAAATCAAAGCACCCCAAAAATGATGTTAAAATGATAGTACTTGAAATCAGATTTTCTCAAGTATTTATTTTTCAGAACATTAATGATGATACCTAATGCTGCAAACAAACTAAGAAAATACATAAAAATACACATTGTGCAGTCCACCCATACTCCTGACATCAGGGCACCCAAGGTAGGAGATTAAGACCTAAAGGTACTGTGAGGGTCCACTGGGAACATCAGGGAGGTCTTTCTGCAAGCACCGTTTTCGGTACAGGTGGGAAGCTGCTGACTTCGACTGGGGACATTGTTGGGCATTGGAAAGAATACTTCAAGGATCTCCTCAATCCTGCTGACACTCCTTTTCTTGGGGAATTACACCCTGGGGACTTTGGGATGGGACTGTCCATCACCCAAGCTGTCCACTCAGAGTACATCAAGTCTCTGGATGCTGTGGGAGTGTCTTGGCTGACACAACAGCATTGTGTGGCAGACGGGAACCGTACCACTGGACTGGCAGACAGGGGTGGTGGTTCCCCTTTTCAAGAAGTGTTTGTGGATTTGGAGAAGGCGTTCAACCACGTCCCCCGTGGTGTCCTGAGGAGAGTGCTCTTGGGGTATGGGGTCCAGGGAGCCTTACTGAGAGCCATCCAGTCTCTGTATGACCGTAGCAGGACCTTGGTTCACATAGCTGGCAGTAAGTTGATCTGCATCGGAGATCTGGATAAAGCATGTCCAGATTCCAGATGTTATTCCAGACACACATACAAGCCTGACAGTCTTTCAAAAATTCCCAAGAAACGCTTTGGTAGAGCTAAGGATTCAATCCACGTTGATATCAAAACCCAATTCAGTTTGAGAGACATTTCAAAATGTTGTAATATAGAAAGTCATGAAAATCAAGTTCCAGTGGACATAAAGGCTTAAAATGTTTCAGAAACCAAGTTAAATCTGCTCAGCAGCCATGTCATTTCAGATTTAACTGACACACCATCTAGTGGTTATATGGAAAGCGACATAGGCCCAGGTAATTATGTATTTGAAACCTGACAGAAACCAGAAATGGCAGCAACAGAATTTATTTACTAGCAAACCAGCACTTATTCCCATTTTTAGGCAAACCAGATTTGGCTTGTTTGGTCAAAACCAGAAATCATTTGAACTTTTAAAAGCTTTGGCATCATCTCTGATATAGGTGGGTTCCCAATCACAGAATACCTAAAAATTGAGTTTTTAGGTTTTTGAGTGTTTTTGAAATTACAAACTATTTTTATTTCCGTAATAACATTACCTGGAACTTTTTATATATTTCATGTTTTTAACAAATGCTAAATAAGTTCAAATGAATCTTTTCTGAGGACATTCTCTCTCACAAACTACCAGATTCAGTCACACTTCAGCCAAAGCTTGCATTGCTCCATGAACATGGTGCAATGCCATACTATATTAACATTCAGAAACCGGAGCCTGATGGCTAATAAGCTGTTCTTGCTCAAAATGACAAACAGCCTGAAGCAGGAGAATCTTATCACCTCGCAAAAGCAAACAGCATTTTTCACTGAGTCTGATTTATGCATTATTCAAGGGTCAATATGAGGCATTTTGGAAACCCAAACCTTGTACCAGTTCAGAGGTTTGTTTTAACCAGACTCCTGAACACATGACTGCAGTTGTCCCTGTAAGACAAACACTGTCTGGCACCAATGCTACGATGTTGTAACCACTTGATTGGGCAATGGCGTAAGGTTTCTACCTCTGGATACAACAGCCAAAAACCTTTCATGAGGATTTAGTTTGAATAAATCCACACTGTTGAGTCGCTGAAGGTCTTAGGAGGTGAGAACGGCTCTGAACTTGTCAAATTAAGGAATGACAGTTTTTTTTCATATCCAAACAGCAGAAAACAGTAAACAAAAAACTCCACCTACACGAAAAAAAAACAACAACAGTCCGGCGAAACTGAAGGTGAACAAAACAAATGAAGATGAATTTTCTCACATGAAAGAGAAAACCGAGCTCATTTAACAGAACTTCTGATTATCATTGATCTCCCTCTTAATCGGTTCATCTTAGATTTCTTAGAAGCCTGTTCTCTGGAGATACCCTTCTGAAAACTCCACAAAAGGGACTAATCCCAATAACTGTGGCACCATTAAGCTTTAGCTGGCTGCTCTTAAGCTGCACTGGGTCATGTCTCATACAGTAAAAGAGATTTACGATAGCTCCCATAGAAAATGTGCTTCACCTCAAAATGAAACACCCCTTTACTCCTGGTTTTACAGGACGCTTACAGACTTTGCAGCCATCATTTTAGATTTTCATTTACATCACATCAGGACGACGGTAGATGACGCTGAACACAAATCACAAATCCAACGTGTGACAGATGGTAAAATAAAGTAATTACTCTTCCTTTAAAGTGTAATACATTTACTAATTTGACATTTTTACATCTCCATGCTTCTTATTCCTTTTCCAAATAAGATTTACAGTCTGTTCATATAGACAAAGACTCTGGCTTAGAGGTTTATCTGAATATTCTATAAATGCCTTGCACTCAGATATGCTATGTGATCCAGAAGTGATTGATCTGAAGGGATGAGCGGCGAAGAGCAGGACAAGTGCAGGTGGGACAACTGCAGCTAAAAAAAAGGTGAACTATCAAACCCAACACTGTCAGCAGTTTGAGCAGCAGCACGGCTCACTAAGGAAATCCTTCATGAGCTCCATTCCTGTTGTAAAGTGCACCAAACATAAGCCTCCCAAAGTCAGAATTCTCCAGAGAAAACACAGGTAAAAGGACTTTTTCTTTACTTTTGCAAATCTCGAAAAACAAAACAAAAGCATAACATCACTGCCCGTACTGAAAACGGATTCCATTCATTAGCGGAACAAAGCGGCCGTGGTGCAGTGGAAAGGGCAGTCGGCCTGTGATCGAAGGATTGCAGGTTCGATTCCCACCTTGCCCGCCCATGTGTCGAAGTGTCCTTGGGCAAGGCACTGAACCCTACATTGCCTCTGATGGAAGGTTGGCGCCAATGTTCAGCAGCGGAGCCACCATCAGTGTATGAATGTGTGGGTGAATGGGTGTGACTGTAAAGTGCTTTGGGCCTTCAATGAAGGTAGCAAAGCACTATATATGTAAACGCCATTTACCATTTACCAAGTTTAAGTGACAAACAGAGCGATGTCAGTGAAAGACTAAAGTCTCATTCTGATCATCTTTTGATCGGTTTTCAAAGCGTTCCCAGTGGTCTTTAAATTATGATTATACTGTTTTAGGTATGATTAAAAAAAAAAAAAACCTCTGTTGTTTTCTAGGACAGTTTCTGCAGAGCGGCAGGAGTTCATTAGAAATTGACATATGAGTTGTGTGCAGGACTGTTGGCAGGGAGTAAGCATGCCCTTATTTCCTGTGATTCCTTTGTTTACATGCTCTCAATGTTGGAGCTTTTCAACCGTACAGTTTTGATCCAGATTCCAGCTCAGACGAGGAAAACAAAGACGTACATGGATCTGTTTGTCTGCAAGTGGATGCATCAGAATGAAGCAGAGCAAGGAGCTTGTAGCCCTAGATTTATCTAGATTTAAGTTATAGTCACATCTACCAGGACAGAGGTTGACCCGTATGAGTGATGTGGGATTTTGGGTTGTCCCAGGGATGGTCGTTACTTATTACCTTACGTGTTGTAAAAGTGTTCACTATGACCTGTTGGCCACAGCTTGCCTGTAGAAGAAAAATTCCATGAACATTTTTGCCTTGCGGGTTTGCTGAACAGTCCATAACTTTAATATTTTGTGGGGGCCACCTGTGTGCTCTTTACAGGTTTGTCCACTCATTGTCCACAGAAAGTCTGCATCTACCTGTAAGGGCAGTTGTGACCAAGCCATTACTTGGAAAGCACTAGAAGTCACTTCCTCAGTGAAACATGCCATAACGAGGCATCAGCTTAAATGTATATCTCTCAGGTCTCTTCACAGTACAACATAAGTGGGTGTGTTTCAATGCTGCTAAGTCTTTGGGAGATTCTCAGCAGAAGCTTAACCATCTCATTTCACGCTGGAAATCTCTTGCTCGGATTACTATCATTTCAAACATGGAAAACAAAATGAAAAGCAGTGAAGAGCAGCGTCACCGACTGAAAACATCACTGAAAGCTGGTACTTGTCAGGCAAACCAAACAGCTGAATTATTATTTGAGGAGAACAGGCGCCTCTCTGTTTGGGGAGATGAGAGCTTGACAATTTTACAAGCGGATTTTAATACTGCTGCCAAGAGGTGACTGCCTCTCGTTCCCACAGTGTTGTACAAATATTATCTGAAGAGACTCCTTGGCATCCAATTTAGAGCTGAACATCTAAGACATCAACGGTGACAGGATGCGATACAGCAGATGCTGCACTCAGCGTTGTGGCTAGAATCATTCTTCATGCTTAGAACAATAACTACAGATCCATCTTTGTCTGGCCCATGACAGTAAGTGAATTACTTGACATCAGAGAGAGGGGGACGCTGTTTTAAATTATGCAGCAGGCCAACATGCTTTACGTTTGTATGTTTCTGTCCTGCCACCTAACTTGATAGTGAAAGCACATTACAGAGGGAGAAAGATGACAACCAGCTACAAACATCAGGCAAAAGTCCCACGATGTTTGAGGAGGCCTGAAACCTTCGGGGAGTCATCTTGTGCAACTTAGAATTCTGCACCTGGTGCAGTTAAAATGTCAAACGTCGACCTGGGAGAAGGAAAAAAAAGGGGAGAACATGCAGAAGGAGGAGAGCAAGTGGTAAAAAAACATACAGCTGGATCTGCTTGTAAAAAATACCCCACTTTACCACAGCATCCTACATTTCACTGGCTCTCACCTTCCCACCTTGCTCCTGCACACAAAAGCAGCGTGAGCATGAGTCAGAGATAATGAATTGCTCCTTTGCTATAATGATCCGGAAAAGCAGCACAAGCGTGTGTGTGGGCCTCAGGGGGGCCGATGAACATTAGGACACTTCATTTATTTTGCACTAATTTTATAACGCATTACTTAGGATATTAAAAAAGTTATTCATTGCCATCACAATGTCTATAAAAATCAAATTAATTTAATTTAAAGACATAACAATATATCAATGTATTTATTATTTAACATAATACTTTTTGTGTTAAGAATCCATATGATATACAAGTCTGTGCTTGATAATTACTTCAATTACAAAAATTACAATTTGTTTTTTAAAGAGCAAAATGTGGATTCTTGATTGGTAAACAAACTATTACTAAAATGCTAAAGCTCCAAATGGGTTCATTTAATTAATTAATTTTTTTTTTTGGGGTGGGGGCATGCCACACATAGCTTTAAGAATAATAAAGCTTGTCAGAAGAGGTAGCCAGCTGCATGGCTTGTGAGGCAGACGTTGGTTTGGAAGATTTCGCCCAACTGAGCTTATTTAGGTGCAGCAGAGCAGAGCAGAAAATGCATTTACAGCCTTTGTGGCCGTGGGCTAACCAGCTCGTCTACCTGCACCACTGCCCAGATGCTGGAAAACGGATTCATCTGAGGTGCATGTGATTTTATCACTGCCAACCGCAGTCGAATTTTACAGCAAGATAAAGAATTGGGCTAGTTTTAATTTTTGTGGCAAGAAAACTGTTGTTTTGCCACCCTCTAAATGTAGACAAGAAGGCAAAGAGGAATCTGACATGTGCTTGCAGATCTTAAATAAAACAGTTGAAAACTGAAATCTTGACCTTGATTGATGCAGATGGTCCAAGGTGATAAAAGCAGCAGCGGTGAAACATGGTCACTGATTTACAGCCCACTATGAATGCATTTCTACCCAAATGCAGCAGTTACATGCAGGTTTAGATTTGTCATTGGATTGTTGTGAATGCTCACAATGAGAGTGACATAGAATGTGAGATTATAAGGCTGCTGCATTTTTGTTTAAAGTTCCGTTAGAGTAGTTTGACAAAATATACATTCCAGTCTAGTGAGAATGTTTACAGTTGGTTGTAGTTTTCTTTAAGAGTTATGCAAAGATGTGATGGTGTATATTGCTTCTTCATAACAAGTTGGTCCAAGTTCAAATCTTGTCTGAGTGTCTTCTTTTATTTCATGTTATCTTAGTGTTTGCATAGATTTATTCCTGAGTTTGGCGTAAACCAGGAAGCACCGGAATGCTGCAGTTCTTCTAAAGACCTCTGGAGGCTGAGTCAGAAGGGAAGACTTTTCCTTTGCAAGTTAGAAAGTCTGGCTTTACATCTACTATAAATGCATGTACAAATGACGTCCATAAGTTTATTTTTTATTCCTGACAAGAGTGTGTGTTGGAGAGGGGTTGTATCCTGTATTTTAAGGATGTGGTATTTAGATTGAAATAAGCATGGTCTTTGCATGGACCCAACAGATCTACAAACTTGACTATGTCGCACCCAATTGAACAATGTTGAGTTAGGCAGAGTTGGTGCTATTTTCACTTCTAACTTCCTTTTTGTTGGTAAGAATCTTATCGGTGATGGCAGAGATAATCAGTTCAGTCTTTACATATGAGCAGCAACTGTTATTGCTAAAGAATGCATGTGAAAGCAGAGACATAACCATGGATGCCATTACTTTGGTCTTCGGTCATACTATTGATAAAGACTTGATTTTTAAAACATTTAATTTCTGCAAAATTTTTTAAAACCCGAAACACACAATTCAGTTGAAATGCTTCTTAAAATTGTTTTTTTGACAGGTAAGCCTTAAACCTTAACTGAAAAGAAGATGGAGCCAATAGTTGATCATCTGAGGGCAGGATTGCCTGAATAAAAGCACTGACCATGAAAAAAAAAGCTTTAAGAAAATACCAAGACACCACACATTTTTATGCCCCCCTGATGATGGTTTGAAAATTAGGGAAAATTGTTCACCAAGCAACAACTATTAAGATCTTCTTCACCTAGATGTACATTTCACAGCTCTCTAATAGAAATAAAAAAAACTGAATTTGGATCCAGCACTTTTTTTTTAATACTGCTTAATATTTAAGATGACTGCACCAGGAACATATTTGGATTTCTTTAATTTTTATTTTTTTTACTATTTCATGGTGGGATTTCACTTGGATGGATGCTCCTTTTTTCATTTACCCATCATTGTTCACTAATGATTTTACTGATCACTTTCCAACAACTAACCCGATTCCCCTATTGTTGAAAAGCTGGGGGTTCACTAAAACACGTTTAAAAATCACTTCTGTTCTATGGTCTGGTGAAATTTCTACAGTTACACTGTTACCTAACTGCACCAGAGTTCACCTGCAAGAGAACCAACATCTACTTGTAAGAAGAATGAGAGTAAAGACATGCTAGACCAGCCAAACTAAGAGGATTACGCAAGGAAACAAACTTTCATCTGAGCGAAAAACTCTAATGTGAATGCATCTGAACGCCAGCTCTACTAATTCTTTTGAACTATTTTCAAGCTAACCAGGTTCAAAGAATTACATGTTCTTCTAATCGTAGAAAATTTAGAGTAGGTAAGAATTTGATGCACCACAATCATTGACCAAGTCACTGCTCCACACAAAAGTCCTAGTCTTGCTGGCACAGCCAGAAAGCCATTATCTCAATATACCATTCAGAAAGACCTTGCACATTACCTTTATCTGAGCACTTTTCTTACTCTTTCTTTGGGACTAACTTTTCTCTTTTGAAAGGTTATAAAAGCACAGATGAGCACAGCTCCCCCTTGCTTTGAGAGGATAATCCAATGACTTTCCTATTACTCTGAATTGACTGCCTTTGACCCGGCGAATCACCACCCAAGAAAGCAGTTTCCAGTGGCTTCATTTAATAGGATAATTTCACACCAATTAAAAGCTGTCAACACACAGAAGTAATGTCATTATACGCTTGAGAAATTTTTCGTCAGCATGAAGCTCAACATGCAGAGCTGGATTTTGAAGCTGAGGAAAACAGAAATTGCAGCTTTATGTAAAAGGAACTACAGTGATTCTTTTGTTTTTTTTAATTTTATTTAAACCTCATCTTGGAATAAGCATGGAATTACGGTAATACAGTAATGCTCCAAGCAGCATGTTTCCAGCCCCTGCATGACCTTGCAGAGGTAATATTCCTGCAGTATCTGCTGTTTATTGTCCCAACACAGAAAACACAAAGCAATTACAGACATGGTCACAAACTATACACAAGGCTCAAGTTATTTGACACTGAACACCGAGACTGTTCCTAATCACTGGAGGATGCAGACTGACCCGACAACATCCACAGATTATTTTCTATCACTTTATTTTGGACTGGACTTCTTCAGGCCTTTGCTTGGGCTCTGTGTTGGATGCACACAAATACAGTTTTTAATGTGTGCTCCATGAATTGACTGTATTTTTTGGAATATAAGTTGCAGGTTTTTTTGCGATGTTTGGCCAGGGGTGCGACTTATCCTCAAGTGCAACTTATATGTGATTAAAAATAAATAAAAAGCAAAAACAACTAGAGAGCACTCTATGTTTGTGCATCAGTATTTCATACTGACAGCAACATTAAAAAAAGATTTGCATCTCAGTCTTAAGCTGGGCTTGGCGGAATGTTCCAAAGCGACACAAAAATGAAGAACTCACTGGATTAAGTGATTGAAAGTGATATAAAGAGTTTAGTTGACTAATAATCATGTACTTTATGCAATTATTATCTGAATAATTGTTCATATGTTTTTTGTTGTTGATTGTTTTCTCATGATATTGAGATAATGATTCTGTTTCGTCCATCTCTCCCTTTCCTGCTCTGAGACGCGGAGACTCTGATTGAAGTCTGTTTATTTTAGGCCATAACCAACTCCTTACAGTTTATACAGACAACTCACAACAACAGCAAAAGAAACGCTCACCAAAAGTTGTTTTTTTTTTCCTTTTTTTATTTATTGATGCTGCTATGCTCCTCAACTTAATTCAGTCTCATGCACCAGCCCCTCAATTTATTTCCTTTAAATCTCCGACAACTGGTTGAACGACAGAACCCCGGACCCTGGTGTGTTCACTGAGTTCCGAACCTTGGCATGCCCAAACAGACACACAGCCTAACTCAGTTCACTACATTTTTTTCCCCGTTTTTATACAATCCGCAGCAAAACAAAGCGTTTTGTCAGAAAAAATGTTGACACAATTAAAGCAATCAATTATAATTGATCAGTTCTCCTGGTGTTTGACCTTTACGCTGATAAACTGCTTAGATTTGTTGTAGATGTCCAGAGCTCAGTAAACCCACCAGAGGAGAAATGCTCGGCGGTCCGGGGTTTGTCATTTTCAGTGACTGATTACGGTATTTAGGCTTAAATAGCGGATGATGTCCTCCGGCCAACTGTTTAACTGACATCAACTCATAACTGCACGATCCCTGGGTTCTGTCCCCACCAAGCACACATTTGAGAAACACTGTTTTGATGTGATTTGTCCTGCATCCGTTTGAGCCACTTTTTAAAGACAAACAAAAACTGTCTAAAGTCAATGAGGAGCAATGATGAAATAACTGCTGTGAGCACATTTAAACAAGTAAGCCTTAGTTATTTTAGAGAGATTCATTTCATAGGGATCAACAACCATCTGATTGTAAGGGATTCTAGTTTTTGGCTTCCTGTTTTTGTGAAGGGTTGTTGAAACTGGGTTAGGTTGAAGACAGGCACAAACTGCTGATAAGTTGATATTTGGAGTGTACAGATGAAAGCTTAAAGATATTTCATTGCTGACTAGAACTAAGGAAATCAGTTTCGAATGAACTAAGACCATCAAATACAAAATGTTTCTCTTGCCTTCATGAACGTAAAGCATGGATTATCTTCTGCTTAAGTCCAGGGGTTGATTGCAGATTCAGCAGTCTCAGTAAAAGAAGGCCAAATCTCCCTCTCAGCTGGCACCTCCTCCAGCTCCCCAACCCATCTAGGTACTGCTGGATGGTCTCACCAGGAAGGTGCCTATTTTATAAAAATTAAAATATCTTTTTCATTTATGCGAAAGGGTTGACGAAGGGTTTTTTTCTTGCTCTGACCAAGGAGGGTTGTTGGTCACTTGGTCGTATCTTTAATGTTTTTTGCATGTCCCACTATTGCCCTCATGTAGAAACAAGTCAGCGTCGGTTTACCAGATCTAACTTGGAAGGTCCAAAATGAAAAGGCAAACATCTTTTAAATGTTCTTTTGAAGCAGACAACCTCCCTAAGTTCTTTTAAACAGGAAGGTTCTGCCAGTTTTTGAAGTTCAATGTATCTTTTTATTTGTAATTAAAAAGAAAATTACTCTGCATAAAAAAAACTAAAGAAAATGGTAAAAACAACAACAACATTGTATGTAAAAAGACAGAGGTATGTTGGTGAAAATAAGAAATCAAAGCAATGTCAGCATGTCAATGTAAAAACAAAAAAACGATATAAAACTGAAGGTGAAAAGCAACCCAATTATCATAATTATTATCATTATCTAACACATTTTTTTTTATCAAAAACAAAAAAATTTGGATACTATAACGAAGCCACTAAGACAACAATATTTAAATGAGAATTATCCTGTCTTGTTGGGGAATGTCAATAAAAAGTCAGATATCAAGCAATAAATGTCTAGTGTCTTTTAGTCACATTGTTTCAATGAACGCAAAAGCTGAACGACTAAACCCTGATAATCATTCCTTAGGTTTTTTTAAGTAAAACTACATTTTTTCAGTTGTCATAAATAGGAACTAAACCAGTGAATGTTTAAAATGTCTTTAATTCTGGCTCTGTTAATATTTTGATAGGAATAAATCATACATTTAAACGATAATTAAAAAAAAAAAATTAAATCAGCAATAAGAAAATGGTCCTTTCTGACACCAGCCTCCAGTGGTCATTTGAGGAATTGTAAATTTACATTACAAAACCAGTATTTTTGTTTAGGTACCCAAAAATATGACATACGAGGCAAAAGAAAAGTTAATGTTTCTGTCATAAAATGACATTTCTGTTGGCTTTCTAGACCTCAAACTAAAGTGTTTGCACGTAAACTAGAGAGATTTCTGTTTCAAACTAAAGCTTGTAAACAAAGACTAAAGATCTTTTCAGTCATTGGCCAGGAATTATGAGGGTGGGGCAAACCAATGAGAGAAAGAAAAATGGAAGCCCTTTGCGTTGCAATCCTCGTTAGGGTAGTTCACTTACTGAAACTTTATATTTGGCTGACCAATTTTGAACGTCTGTGTCAACATGAGATACAACGGTTTTTACTGCTACTTTGATACAGTGGAGATATGCTGTGAGGCGATTACTGAGGAGACGACGGCTAAGAAAATACACTGATAAGTGTTTATGACATATAAAACAGTGTAGGAAGCAATGTGTATCACGTTAAAAGTTGATTTAATGAGCCTGCATTCATCTGACTTCAATGAATTACTAACCGACAATGAATAATTAACTTTGGATCCCTTTAAGCGAACCAAATGTGTCCAGTCTGAATACACCTTTTGTCTCATCCCAGTCTTTGTTTTTTCTTTGCTTTTTTTTAATATTCAGTTGAAGATTTTTTTCAAGTGAGGTTCTTACCTACAGGCGTTTGGGCTCTCCATAACCTCC
This sequence comes from Oryzias celebensis, assembly GCA_014656515.1. Lineage (NCBI taxonomy): Eukaryota > Metazoa > Chordata > Actinopteri > Beloniformes > Adrianichthyidae > Oryzias > Oryzias celebensis. The sequence continues at coordinate 59,631,032 of BNCR01000001.1, forward strand.
ATTCCTGACAGATAATCTAAGGTCATGTTATGAACTCATAATGAAATAGCTAAATGAGCCTTTCTTTGTTCTGCAACTGAGAAAACCACAGTAAGCAAAATTCTAAATGCAGGAACTTGACCTTCAATGTGCTCTACCTTCGAAGATAAAAATACTTGCTAGAAAAAGATTGCATCCTGAGAAAAACAGCAGAAAAATGTCACACAGTCTCTTTTGCATATTAACACACCAGTTTGAACCTGTGACAGAGTAGCTGACCAGCGGGCAGAGACCTGGGTCGCACACAGCCTGGTGGCACTGTTGTAAAGTGACACTGTGATTTAGGTGCTGTGCCGTCTGAAGGTTTGTTATCTATCCCTGCTAACAGCGTCGCACTGATATGCTCCCAACAGCCAGAAACCAACACTGATAAGAAGGCCTCAGCTCAAGCAGCTTTCCAACACAGTGAACCACTAAATGAATCAAACCTTTAAGGGCCTGTCATTTTTTTCATTTACAATGAGAACTTTTCAATCCTCAAACAGACAGAATGTGACACCTCTGTGTTTACAGGCTTAAGTCCCTCCTATGGGGAGATTTGTTAAGTAACAATAAGTATAAATTCTTCTTTACATTTTTACAGGGATCTTTTGAACATGAAATATTTCAAATGCATTTTGATAACTTTAACAGACACCTAATGCATCATTTGTGTGGTCTATGCCAGTTATGAAACAAACTCATTGCAAAGTTTACTTTTTTTTTTATCCTCTTGAGACAGAGCAGCACTCTGCTTGACATCTAAGTGTGCTCTTTCTATTTTCTTGATCTGTTTTTGACTCAGTCCATCCTGATGGTGATAGTCTTTGCTGCAGACATGTTGTCATCATGGTTACCCCTCATCACACCCCTACAGTTTCATTTACGATGCACTTTCCAGACAAGACTGAGCTCCGTGACAGACCTTTTGAATCCACGGCTGACAGTCGGTTACACGGTCGGCTGGAGCTTCAGTCAGAACTGATGCTGTGTTTCCCTTGATCAAATGGATGGAAGTTGAGATGTCATGGCTCCTCTGCTGCTAGCTGCAATCTAGATAATTAGAGGTGTGTTTGATCAGTGTTCAATCTTCTCCAAGCTGGTGATCACCCCAGTATCAGATACGAGCCACGGGACGGCCAGTGAGCTAACAATCCAGGCTGAACACTGAATCTCATCACAACACACTTATTATGCACCAGCACTGAAAAACTGGTTCAATCTTTTAACTACTCATCACAAAAGTGTGATCAGCTATCATTGCAACACCACAGGTCTGGTTAATGGTTGTAAAAAGCTGTAGAAGTTTCATTTCTAGTCTCAAGACTTTTTCTGAGAGGATTCTGCCTTCTACATAAACTCAGACTTACCTTTTATATTTTTTTTAACTCAGACAATGAAGATGATTGAATGAATACCAAACATGTTAATCCTCTGCAAAGGTAAAGAAAGATCAAGATGAAAGACATGAGAAGAAAGCTGTGTGGGAAAAAAAAAACTACCCTGTGACATTATGTTCATCCAAAAAACTGTTGTGTTCCAAAACGGAAAGATAAATGAGAAAAATTATGCTTTTGTCTACAATACCAAACTATTCATAAAGCCTCGCTCACATTCATACCATACAGGGGATGCAGGTCTTTGGGTTGTAGAGAGGATGCATCTGTGCATCTGAGTGCAGCTGTGTCTTAAGTTCCCTCTTGGCTTGTATGGCCACCTTAAGAGATGTCATGAAAATGGAGCGTAATATTGTTGTGTGAGTGGTAAATGTATCGTGACGTATTTGTAAGGATAATGTAAGTTACATTATTTCTGAGGACTGACTCCCCACTGAGTGAAAACAGTTTGCAATTTTTTTGTTGTAAATATTCCTAAAAACTCTACATACACATGTAAAACTGTGGGTTTGAACGTAATAGAAATCTGGAGAAACGCAATCACATTCTAAACAGACAGACTATCTGCTGGCTTTAACTTGAATGAGCACAAAAACACCTGAAGACATCAATTAGCTGAAGCAAGAAGCGACTATCACCCCCACAGGGTTTTGGATAATAATGACACCACTGCCCAACAGCTCCAACACACAATGATCAGGCAAATAGTGCTTGATTGATCCGCAAGTTGAATCACTTGCCAGTTTTTCAAATGTGGGGTGCTGATGTTGATTTAGTGTTTGGAGATGGTGCCAGAGACATGCTTTCTCAATAATGAGAGTTTTGTCCAAACAAGTATTATTCAAAAGTACATCTTTCTAAATATCCTCCAAAAAGCAACTTCAGTGCTGTGTGAAAAAAAAAAATTCAAAAAAACAAATTTTGTTAGGACATGAAAAACAATGATCAGATTATCTGCTGATGTTCAGTAAAGACAGAGTGAGGTACTGAAAGCCAGATCTGTCTGGGAGGGATTCAGGGACACTGTGCTAAAAGCAGAAATGAGCTGTCGCTTCAGAAGCAGACACAAAAGCAGAGAAGCAGATGAAGTTTGGCTCACCGGTCCTTTCCTGTCTCTTTCTTGAACACCATGTCGCAGTGGTTCATCCTCTCGTCTGTGGTGATGTAGATGCGAGCGCGCGGGTACTTTTCTGATGCTTGACGCAGCATGTTGTACACAATACCCTTCCCGTCCTTCCTCATGTTCCGGAGCGGCCCCCACACCACATAGGTCGTCCCGTTTTCCTGCCCAAAGAAGTACTGGGGCTTCTGCAGGAGCAGAGGGACGCTGGTGTGGGAGACCACCCTCACAGTGGTTCTTCTGCCGACATCCATCTCAAATCCTGCCGTGGGAGCGTTGTTCGTCCGAAAGACACAAGGCGAGCGGTCGATTTGTGGGCCCGCACCTTGGCCCAGCATCTGCCCAGAACTGGACACTATGGTGCACAGGTCACAGTGGAGCTCCAGGGGCTGGAGGACAGAGAGCAGGAGGTTAAAGGAAAGAAAGGCTCTTTTTTAATTTCATTTCCTCCTCTGTAAAGTTGGTTATAGACTATGGTGAGCTATGGGGGATTGTTTCCTGATTTCTTTCATCTAACTTGAGCATTTTCCTCTAGTTGGGAAAAAGCAAGTTACTTTTGATAAGATTTTAGAGAAAATAACTGGTTTAATACTGAATACTTTCATCATTGGTGAAATAAAACCCACATTTCTAACTTAAGTGTTGTCCAATAAAATCAAACTTAGTTCTTGTAAGATAGAATCTTTTTAAGTTCTTCTGGGCTGCTCAAGGCATGTCATTTTAAAGGGAAAAAATACCTAAAATGAACACTGACAAGTACTGACGTCTTACATTCCCTTCAGTGGCACAAAACAAGTTAGTTTCTTTTGAAAAGTGAAAGTATTTATCAGATAACCACGTCAAAATTTAGGTTAAACCGCATTGTAGGTTTACACTGTTTCAAAGAAACAATTTTCAATTGAAAGGACAAGGTTTTATTCAAAAGCTCTAGAAAGTAAAGCTTTTTGTTGTTGTTTTTTTTTTTGCTTTTAGTTAAGAAACTTTCAATTGAAAAAGGATAGTTCAACTCCAGTTATTAAAAGCTCCTACATTAAAATAAACAACATAAAGAAATAAAAAGCAGAAAATGAAAGTTCCTTTCTTTCTACTATGATAATGAGTCAAGAGAAAGCATTCAAGTCCTATAATAATTTGATATAAAGAGCCTGGATAACATCAAAGCTGCATGTCTGAGATGATTCCAGTTCACAGCCTCTTCAGAACAAACAAACATACAAACAAAACTCCACTAAAATCAGGAGTCAGCTCATTTGTAATCTAATCAAACATCGTGATTTCCTGGATTTTTTTTTACATTCTGTCACTCACATCTGAAGTATTACTATGATGAACATTACAGACCTAACTCAGCTTTTTAAGTGGGACAACTTGCAGTGACTGACAGATACTTTTTCTCCTCACTGCTACACGTGGATCTTAAACTCAAGCTGGATGCATCTAACACAAGAAAGACCCGATGGACAAGCAGAGGGCTTTGAACAAAAGGAAGTTCAAGCAGGTAACCTCCTGCAGTCCTTTTTCAAAAGGCTAAAATCATCACTGCCTGCTGTTGCCATAGTGACAAAGACATTTTAGAAACAGGCTGGTGCAGAGAAGGTAACATCTACGAGAATATCAATGTTTCAACACAAAGCACATGTTTGAAAACCCAATTATCAAGACAAAAAGAAACTAAAAAAAGAATGAAAACTATCGTTTCTAAAAGGGACTTTAGAAACAATATTTATTTTATGCATAAATTATACACGTGATTTAATTTTAAATTGGATGATGTCACACTGATGTTACTTTAGGGTACCACCACTTCCCCACCCCAGAAGTACTCCTGACACGCAACTCTGTAATTTAATTACCGGCATGATCATTATTTTTCTAAGATTAGAAAGACAAACATTAAACTTCCACTTAAGGGTTAATTAACGCCCACTCGCTCACAGCATCAGGTATCAAAGCGTCACGCATCAATGTGATGGGAATTGAGAAATTAATTAGAATGCACATTGACTTTATTTTTCAAAACTAAGACTTTCTGTCAATGCAAGGTGATCATTGCCCTCTACCTCCGTCTCACTCATGGTGCAGAAAGAAATAAACACGACGGGATAAAAAACCAAAGGCCAAACAGAGTAAAACAACCAGACAACAAAACACATAAACAAAAACCCACACTTAAACTCAAATCTGCCCAGACAAACAAAAGAAATATTATTCCCACAGTTCCTTGCGTTGCCAGATCTGACAGGAGGTCCAATGTGTCTGTGATCATCACAACAATATATATGATATATTATAATATATAATATATGATCATCATATTAGCCATGCTTGAGATAACCCAGTTAGACACAGCGCAGAACCAGACCGACTGGTGCGCGGTGTATGCTAGTTAGTTTTTCGCTCCAACGTTACATGTCAATCATCATAAAAATATCACGAGAAAGAGCCAGGTGCAGGGCGCCTACTTAGGCAAGCGCAGTAAAATGACTACAAAACAATGTATTACTGATAATTGTGTCCTGACAGTTCTTGTAGTTAAAAGTGATGCTGATCACAAATGTTTGGTGCTCATGAAGGAAATCTGGGAATTTTATAACACCTTCTGCAAATATTGAATCACTGGTGAAAAAATAAACAAGATTTCTATGTATGTATTTGGTTGAATATAATGGTATCATTTGATATTTTTTTTACTTGAAACATTTAGTTATTTTATTTTATCTACTGATAATCATTTAGGTTTTCATGCTAAAAATCAGACAGACCTTTCAATTTATGCAACAAAAGGAACTCAGTAGTACAGGCATCACAAATCATCTTTGGTTTTGTGTTTATTGTTGCCTTTTACCTGTAAAGCCCCAAGTGCAAATAAAGTGGAACCTAAGACCTGTTCTTCTTTTAAGTGGACACTTCTTGGTGTCCACTTAAATCACTGGTCATAACAACTAAGCAGTTGGACCTTATTTCTGTTTGATAACACGACAAGATCCATTTATATTTCTGCCACACCACTAGTGCTCACCATCATTTATTAAAGCAGACATCTGCGTCTTATTCAGGCCATGGAGTGGCAAGCTCCTTACATGTGTGAGTAGCTACAGATAAAGGGATTTTGGGAAATTGTAGTAGGTGATTTTACAGTGGAGCTGTGGATCCAACAATTCCGCATGGCATGCTCAATTTCTGAGGAGCTGTGTGATGCTGTGGGACCTCTAGTGACTCCCGCTGTGCAGTGCCCAAGGCAGCCAGTTTTGACCAAGAAAGTCACATGATTTTTTAATTCAAAAAGGGTGTTTCCATTGCAGTTTTGCTAAATATGTCAGGCCTCAAAAATAACCTCCTTCAAGTGCAAAAACGTTTTTTTTTATTGATAAATGCGAGTTTTTGTTGTTAAAAATCCACGCAAATCCAATTTTCACAATTTCACAGTCAATGGAAACGCAGCTAATCTTGACTTGTTTAACAACAAACCCACTACGAAAATGCATTTCTTTAGGTCAAAATTCTATCTGAATTATTTTTTGTTTTTTGTTCTATCATATAAATAAACTGATGTTTTGGCACAATGACTACACAGCTAGAAAAGAAGAATAAATGCATTTCCAAATGATCTATAAGGCCAAACGATTGACATTAGATTAACAAATGTTCTCCACATTTGTAAGCAATTTCGCTAAATGTAACTACTAAGGGGTTTTGAAGGTGGTGTAGTGGTTAGCACTCTTACAGCGGGAAAGCCGTGGTTCAAATCCAAGCTGCGTTCTTACTGTGTGGAGTTCCTGTGTGGGTTTTCTCTGGTTTTCTTCCACAGTCCAAAAACAGGCTTCATAGATTAAAGTGTGTTTCTAAATTGTCCTGAGATGTGTCTATAAGTGTGTGGTCCTACAACAGACTGCCAACCATTTGTATCCGACATTTGCCCAACAGTAACCGGACAGGCTCTAGCAAACCCCAAACAAGACTCAGCGGGTTCAGAAAATGAATAGATGGAAACTAAAAGAAGAGCTTCTGCCAAAGGAGAAAGATTAACATAAATGTAATATATTTAAATGTTGTTGTTGGGCACGATTATTGCTTGGTGAAATAGTTATTTCCAAAACAACCAAAAAGAAAGCCATCCTTGTCAGAGAAAGTTATTAGTGTCTGTGGTCCTGAAGGAAAGTGGGTTTTTCCAACCTTCAACCTGCAGAAATGAAACTCCCATCAGTGTGTTTTGCAGAACATCAACTATGAAATAAAAACAAGCAAAGAAATAAAACCAAAAATACTATTTAAAATGCCATCCACTATTTAATATTGAAAGTTGCATACATACCACTCATGAATAAAAAAAAAATCAGACTTAGTTGGTAATGAATGAGCTATAATAAATCTGTAATTAGGTGCAGCAGAGGTTGATATTTTGAGCATTGTTTGGTGGGTGAGACAAAGAACACAGCTGCCTGGAGTTGTCAGCTGCTCATCCATCATCACTGTCTCCCCTTTAGCCCAGCTCATAACTCCATCACGCCTTTCAGCACTCGCAGATTGGCTGGATCTGTGGGGAACACTGGCTGGCTAACAGCATTTCAGACACATGGCTGTGTGACTGGAAAATGGCAGCGGAAGCTCTGAGCAAAACATTTAACCTGCAGCTGCAACTTCAACAGCATGATGCGCGGATAAAAGCAGACACTTTCTGCATTTGAAAGTTTAAAATCAAGTTCTAGATTTAAGAGTAGAGGTTCGGAAGATAAGAGTGAGTTGTTTCAAACCTCTTCTTCAGACTGATAAACAGGAATTACCTTTATATTTATGAGATATTTTGATGTCAGGAATCATTTTTCAGTTTCATGTTCTGGACTAAGGCATGAAGCCATCGTGAAAAAGGCCTGCACTCATAATCATTCCAATTTTAGCGCTCTGATAAACATTAAACCTAATCTCCAAAGTCTCTGATTTAAACGCATGACTGAGTTAAAAATAAAGTGAGCTATTTAAAAAAAAAAAAAAAAAGGAGGAGGCCTCGTGCCAGAAACATGGCCACCATTGAAATAAACCACTGGGGTGTAAACTTAACCTTGGCGCTCATTAAAATGCTCAAAATGCGGTTATTTAATAAGCAATAATGATTGCATTAACATCCAGAGGATCTCAGTGTCTCGCTGGGATTTCAAACTCCTTCTGCGTAAAAAAACGGGTTTGATTAGCTTTAGCTCTGCGTCGGTAAACATGTTCAGTTCCAACTGCTCCTCTTAAGAAGATCTGCCAACTGTTACAGTTTTGCAGTTGAACACTCATTTTCTTTGCATTTTGCAGCTCTTAAACACACACTGCTCCAAGGAAAAAATGTTTACCAAATTTTGCACATTCATGACATGTTTCGAAAATATATTTTTAATGTAATATTTTCTTTTAAATGTGCTTTATCCATATATTGTTGTTTAAAAGCTTAAACGTTCAATATTAAATTGAGATTTCACTTTTAAAGATAATTTATGGCTTCAAATCTCATAACACTTTTAATGACAAGTTGAGTATGGTCTTTGTGTTAATATGTGTTATGTGTGTTAATTCACAACTGTCAGCAGCATTAAGCTGGCTGTTACTGAGGTGATTCACTCGGCTGAAGAGAGAAGAGAACAGCCTCACAGTGTCAGCGAAACAACATATTTGCTGGAACGTTTGATTACTTTTGTTTTTTTAATAACATAAATTGAGAATTGTCAAAAAAGCATGTTGATTTCTTTAAATAAATACAAATATAATATACAGACTAATATATAGATGCATTAACAAGGCAAGTGAGTTTCAGCTTTAGATGTGAATATGTATTTTGGAATGACTTAGAGTCCTGTTTTTGCAGACAATAAGAGCGTCCCTTCTTCCCACAGCTCTTTCAGAACTAAAGTTTTTAAAGTTCGTAGACTTCTGTGTGGGGGCAGCTGTGGTGCAGCCGCAAAACCCTGGTCAGAACAGCCCTTACGGGTGGATACAGGCTGTCTGCGCTGGATAAATAGGCAAATCTGCACGGGGCATACAGGTGGTCCACGCTAAATATCACAATCGTAGACCAGCACACATTTTTTTCTATAGGAATACTGTGGGTAACAGCTCACAGCAAGCATGTAAACAACACGTAAGGAGGAAGTGAGTGAGAGAAATGTTTCCATTCTTCTCACCCCTTGAATTGTGCACACTTTGCAGGAAGCCTGTTAGTGCTGTTCACGTGAAAGGAACAAGTAGTGAAAATACTTGCGTGCAGCCTCACTGTTGGAAATAAGAAAATTAGACAATCAGAATAGTTTGTGTGGACATACTATGGGTGTGATCATCATGTGATCACCCTGTGTGTCCTGCATTTCTGCGCGGTCAGTAAGCAGTCACTGTGCGCAAACAACTGGTGTGCTGTGTGAAGCTCACGGTACGACAGCATCACCTGTACGTTGTAAGTGCGAGTAACCTATTTTATTCTTACAAACACTTCACAATACACTTACCACACACACGACAATTGCACCTTCCATTTTCAAGATGCAACTTAAGGTGGCCATACAAGCATCAAAGGAAATGAAACACAGCCCCTGCGCACCCTTTAAGATGCAGCCTCTCCTCTCTATAACCCTACATGGACCCGGACAGTTTAACCCTGGGACAAAAGCATGCGACCAAGGTTTAAAGCAGTCAAACTCTGAGCAGATGGCTGCAGATTCAGTTTCTACCTTGCCTGTCCATGTGTCAAAATGTTTTTTGGTAAGACACTGAACCCCACAGTACTACTGATGGTTACAGGTCGATGCATTGCATGCCACAAGTATGTGAATGTGTGCCTAACTAGCTCAGTCTTGGCTGGTTCAGGACAATTCTCTGCAATGACAGGACAGCCGGCTTGTCTTTTAGCCCCTGTTTTATTTTCTTAGCCATGCCTGCATAACATAAAGTGATGGTCAGACACAGAAGACTCTCACCCATACTACACAAGCATGAAACTACAAAAACTAAAAAGTGTCTTTAACATACACAGATTAGTTAACTTAAAATGCCGTAACGTAAAAAAGAAAAACTTTAATAACATACTAAGTATTCAATGTACAATGATGATAAAAAAGTCTCACAGTAAGACGTTGGTACAAATAATATAAATAATAATGCTGCATTGTGTGACCTAATTCAGATGTGTCTGTGTCAAAAAATGTTGCTACTGCACAACAACAACAGAAACAATACAAGATGAGGCACCCAGAAGCCCATTTAAAAATAATAATTAAATAATGATAATCATTATGCCAAGTGACAAGTGGATATATTCTGTTACACGTATTACTGAATTGGAACGTGGCTTTAAAGTGCTTTGAGATTTAATCAAGGAAGGAATATTCCGACAAAAGTTCAGTATTCGTTCATTTAGGTTCCTATTTCATCAATTTAAATCCTGTTTGCAAAAGGTCTATATTGCTTTGCTGTTGACCTGAACATTAGGCTTTAAAATGATATGCAGTCACTGAACTACTTCATTAAATTCTCTGGTAAAGCTGATTTTATATTTGCGCTTTACAATACATGTTGACATTTGGAGTTTGCAGTTTGAATCAAACTGTTGGTATTCAGTAAAAAAAAAAAAAAAAAACAGATTCGTGACCTTAGGAACAATAATAAAGACACATTTAGATAGCAAAAGTCTTTGGTCAAACTTGTTTTTGGATGATACACAGAAAAAGAACTTTTTCAGAACATTTCGTCACATTTTATATCAGATAAGTTCAGAATAACAGGATCCATGTAATCTAAAACCAGGAGGACCTTCTCCGGTTTGGAATATGAAATGCGTCCGCGCTGGCGTGTGGCGAGCCAGACGCATGAATGAAAAATGCCATAAGACAAATGCTTTGCATTCCCCTTAAAAAGCAGTGCAGGAACAATCTTTCACACCTGCAGAAAGACTCAATCAAATGAGGAAAATAAAGCCGGCCGATCCCCTACTGCTGCTTTATGCATAATACATGCAGCTGTGTAATATTTTGGTGACACCTCTCTGTGGCTCACGTAAGATTGCCTTACTGTCTGGAGTAAATATATATGTCTCTGGAGGTGTTGTTGTTTGCTTAACATCGGCTGACAGCTCACAGTTCACTGCCCTTTTTAGTTTGCTACAAAGAACCCACTATTGGGGGAATTTGAGCCAAAAAGAGGACTAATTCTGCAGAAGCTGCCTGTCTTTTCCAATGATTTGCATTAATCTCCATGGGGAGGGAGCAGTGATTTAAGCAGACTTGTCTGAAGGCAGAAGAAGGTGCAGACATAGAGATTGGTGTAATGCATGATTGCTTCTGGGCCGATGTTGTGTGGATGATGCTCTCCAGAGGCAGAGAAAGACGCTGCACATTAATCTGCCAATATTATCCTGCTGAATATAAGGCATCCACTTCTGCAGAAGGACCAGTACCTCTATTACCATTCTAAAACCAGACTCCACTCTGAAAGCATCAAGCATGAATACTCATTCCCCTCCACCACAAGCGTGAGCACCATGTGAGTGAAGCCCCAAACAACAAGCATTTCTCCATTTTGGTCACATAGGGAATTAAAAGGCTTTGATATTTTAATTTCCATAAATTGCACAGGGACCATACAGCAAGGAGCTGTTTGATGGGAGTAGCAAAGAATCAAAAGTACAGACGGCTATTTGGGTTTTCAAACCAAAATATAAAGAAAATAATGCAAACAAGAGACAACAAAGAGACATTTTCCGTCACAACACATAACCGGATACAACAAATAAAGAAAACCCTGAAGCAATCGTTTTTATTTGCATGACTTGTCCTCTTAATATGGAAATGAAACATTGTAAACCCATAACTGCTGGCAGAAAAGAAAGCAAAAAGAAAGGTTTTCTCTGTGTGACGCAAGTTACAACATAAACTGTGGGAAATGTGGACGAAAAACACAGGAGCATTTTCTGATGGTAAAACTATGGTGGGATAAATATTTATAAAGAAGAACTTCTGCAAGAAAAAGCAGCAAAGCAGAGAAGAATGTTTGATGCTGAATACATAAAGACTAAACTTCATGGATCTCATTCATTTTTCTTTATAGAGTAAAACATTCTTTACACGCTCTTACTCTTAGGGTGTATTATAGTGGAAAAGATCGGATCGAGACCTGAACCTTGCTTGGAGCCCATGGAGCTGAAGCGAAAGAGCCCGCTATGCTAGCCAGTTTTGGTCCAGTTATTCTGCTTCCGAGCACAGAGCCTGTTCAGGCAGAGGAAACTCAGAGCGAACCAGAGCTCAGTCCGATTGAAAACGAACTAAGGTCATCTCAAAAGATGGATCCAAGAGCAGTTCCTGGTCCCAGACCAGGCTCCACTTGGGCAAATCCAGACTGAAAATGTGTACTGGATTATAGGAAGAAACAACCCCTGATTCACTATAAGCGAACCAAATGTGTCCAGTCTGAATACACCCTCAGATGCGTTTCTCACATTCCTGCAGTGTTACAATGTATTCTTTTAATGTTATATTTGAATTACAGTAGTTTTTCATTCCTCATACTTTTAAGATAAATCTGTCAGATGCCTTGATTTGCTATCTGAACACATCAACTGAGATTCTGTAAATAAAAAAGGATGCAGACACTTTTAACCATTGATTTCAGAACATTATGATAACAACTGTCTAAAAACTTAGTCACAGGTTTTTGGTTTGTCTGGGTTTGTAGAGGTTCATAGAGAGGATTGGCTGCATCTTAAGGGGAGCGGAGGTGTGTCTTGCAGTTCTCTTGAGGCTCTTACGACGACCTCAAGGTGACATCATGAAAATGGAACATACCATTGTCGTGCGTGTGGTAAGTATCTCATGAAATATTCATAAGGATAATGTGAGTTGCACGCACTTATGACGTGTGTGTGATGTTACCGTCTGGTACCCTTATGCCACACTAAAGTCATTAGTAAAATGCGAGGACTGGTTTCTTACTGATTGTGCGCAAATGTGTGCAGGTGATACATAATTGCCCATAGAACGCCCATAGGATGTCCACACAAACTACAGTTTCATTGTCTGATTTCTAAGACTCTTTTACCCCTATGTGTTGTATATGTGTCCTGTTTGAGCTGTTCACAGCACGCCAAAAGAAAAAATTGAACATGAACGTTTTTGCTCTACAGGATCACTGAGCTGTATATGACTTTGATACTTCGTGCTGACCACCTGTGTGCCCCGTACAGGTGTCCGCATTTTTTCAACCGCAGACAGCCCATGTCTAGAAACAAAAGCAGTTGTGACTACGGCTTTCGTGAGAGCTGATCTAAAGCTTGGGTCTGACCAAGATCAGACCTTAAAGCCTCAACTTTTAGAAAACAGGATCAAGGTGGAACACCTTTGACCTTAATGATGGAAAACTTTTGTCACTCACCTCCTCTTTGGGGATGCTGACATATCCCTGGTGAAGCTTGAAGACCTTGTAGGTCTGCTTCGAGAACATCCAGTCGCTGTTGAATGTTTGACCAAACACAGGCAGCAAGAGGAAGTTGGATTTCTCAGAGTTGGTTACCACGACCACGAGGAGTGTTACAGCCACAACCAGGCTGGTGGCGATGAATGACTTCCTCTGTGAAGGCACAGACAGTGTTTCTCATGAGTTTAATTCTTAGACAGTTATCCTCACAAGGACATCAGAAATACACACGTTTGCATAATTGATGGAACCTTTCTGTCAAAGAAAGATACTGAATTAACTTCACATGAACAGTTGAATTATATTTAACACTTACTGACTGTCGACCAATGAAAAGCATTTTCAAAACTTTTTGAGGTACTGTTTACGAGAATAAAAAACAAAACAACTAATGACACAGATCTACACTAAAGTCACAATACCTTTTAACCTGGTTTTCAGGGTTAGGATGTCCACATGTAAATCTAAGTTGCATCTTTTATGTGTTTTGAATGCTTTACTTGTATGTTTGTCAGATCCTTTTCAGGAGGATGCAACATCCATACTACTGCAATGCCCATTCTACTATCTAAATGATACAACTTACTTTTATAATACTAAGTCAAAGTTCTAAGGTGTATTTCATGTTCCAAAGAGTACGAGCAAATGCGTTTTGAATAAAACATCTGAATTTTTGTGAGGAAAGATCCTCAGTCGTCTATGAACCGAGAGCGTACCAGACACCAGCCCTCCTACTGCGAGGAGACATTTTCAAAGCAACTGAGTGGCTATGAAGAAAATGTTCAGTTCAATCATATTTTTCAGTCAAGGCTGATGACTCACGGTAACATATTCCCTTCACTTCAGTTTCATCAAGTATAAAAAGATCCCTCTGACAAAATCCCCCTTCTCCTCATACAGTCAATTTGCAGAGATTAACACTTAATCTCTGCTCGTTGACACACACGATTTCTCTTCTGCTAATGTGATTGAGTTGGCACACTTTAAAAACCTGAACAAGCTCGAGCAAAGTTATTGATTTTTATAGTAGCGACACAGTTATGGAGACGCATGCCGGTCAGAAGTCTGAGACCATCACGGCCTGGGCTGAAATTGATCAAAAAAAGAGTCACTTTTAAATTTAAGGACTGTCATTTCTCTAAAATATGAATCCTTCAGACCAAAACAATCCTTTTAAAGGATTGCAAAATGAGCTTCACAGAAAAGTTGGTAGAAATGTGTGGTCAGAATGTGTATAATCACATGAAACTGGGTTACATGCTGAGTTTTCATATAATAACCTCATTATATTTAGCCAAATCCAATTTGTGGTTGCTGAATTTTACCACGTTAAGATCAGTGTTCTCTTTACTGAAATTCAGTTCTTTGCCTTTTGCCCTATATTGTACAAAGCAAGGATTAACCAATCATTTTTGTGCTGTGAAAAATAGTTTTAAATATAGTTTGTTTTTGCAGGTGTGTTGTCAACAACAAGGAAAGGGAGATATTTTTTCTTTTTCAAAAAGGTGGCCACAGGGACAAATTTGCACTAAATAAAGCTCTCTGTATGTCTCCCTGATTTAGCCTCACACAGCTGTTCCAAGGCCTGTCGACTTCTTTTGTTAAAGGATTAGGGACCCCGTTCCTGTCCCTTAATCTGCTTTTCTGTTTCAGAATTTCCACCCATAAAGCAACAGCTGGGACGACATTGTTTAACACATAGCAGAATCTAGAGGGAATGGCTTCCACGGGCCAGCAGGACGAGCTGGGAGTGATGAATAATAGATAAAAGAAGGAGAAGGAAAGGTCTGACGGAGGAGCAGCCATTGACAGGAGATTAATGAACACAAGTGAGAAAATACAACATACTAGAATGTAATAAAAATCTCAATTTGATCTAGGAGTGTAACAATTAATTGACTTAATCAATGAATTGATTTATATTCCTATCATCCCACCGGATCAATCTGTCAGAGAGAAGCTTTAATCAAATCGAATTGAACTATATCAATACTAAATCATTTCAAAATGAAATATATTGATTACTTTGATCTTGGAAATTACCATTTGGATTAAGACACAGTAGGTTTATTTTACAATAAAGTAAAATCTGCCAAGTATCATCACAGTGGACAACAAACACGTGATGCAACAAAAAATGATCAACCATCATTACAGTCCAATGTGTGGAAACTATGAATATATTCATAGTTGGACAAAAAGGATATGAATAGATTCTTGTTTACTTGTACACATTTAATTTACATTTGATTATCCTGAAGAAATACAAGGAATCTGGAAAACTTCACCTGCACTGTTCAGTACCAGGTATTTATCTCTGAGTTAAAGTGGTTGAACCTTTGGCCAAAGATGTCCTGGATCCATTTTAGATCAGTGAATCGGATCCAATCGGATTGTTTAAAATGAACCAATATCCACTGTGAATTACGTCGCCAACCACAACTTATGATTTGAATCAAATTGTTGATAAAATGACTTGTTACACCCCTAATTTGCTCCAAATCAGAGATCTACTATAAAGTTCCGATGGGTCAGTCTATACTGCTTTTCTTAGGAAAACTTTTAAACCTACATATTGCTGATCTGACAGATAACACCAACAGAAAAAAAAAATGTTGTGGACTTTTTCAAAAAGTTAGATGTTTTGTGGAGTCTTTGAAGTTATCTTGATGGTGAGGAAATTGGATGTAGCATCAGGTAATAGACAAGCTCCCGCCGCCAAAGTAGCTGTGAGCTCTGAAGTCCAACATCAAACGTCCCAAGGGAGGTGCTGAAGGCTTTGCTTGATGGAGATGAGATCAAACAGTTTGCCAGGGGCAGGGCTGGAAACACGGCGACCATTTGCTTCCTTGACTAACCCATAATCTTTCAGTTACATAGGTGTTGCATCACTCATCGTTTGATAGCACAAAGCCATCGTTGATAAAAAACAATGAGATCTCAGGATTATTCTAGCTCAAAATACCACATTATTTTCTTTCCATATCCAACTTAAACCATTTATGAAATAACATATTTTCTCAGTGTCCAATTTCATTTGAAAAAAAGGCTAGTTGTTTTCTAAAAATGGGCTGTAATAGCCAGTCATCAAAGCTCTATTATGGAGAATGAAACCAGTTCCTCATAAAGCAACAGTTCTTCAAAAGGGAAAGAAAGAAGCAGCATTATGCTCAGTGGGCAGAACTGAAAACATCCATCTGATCCCATGTGGACAGAAAATGTCCTCCTCTCTTTCCACCTCAACTCTGCCACAAATCACAGGGGAAACCATGTGATCCTCCCGTTGCCTGCAGGAGCTCTGTGTAGGCAGTACAGGGCGCTCAACCTACACCAGCAAAGAGACTCAAAATCCTCGCCGCGGCTCATTCATCAGGGTCATTTTAAGATAGCCCACTGAGCTGTGTGACATGAGCATTGAAAGGATCAATGCTGGAGGACTGCAGTGAGGGGCAAGGAACTTTTACAAGCAGTAGAGTGAGAGCAAAGACATGTCAAATTGGAACAGTAAGGCTTTCTGAAATGATGGAAGACAGTAACCGACTTCAAATTTGCAGGCAAGAATTCTGTTTGGTTGCATCTGATCAAACAGCGGCGACCATCCCGCAGCGATGTTTATGGCTGCAGCCTAGAGGCAGTTTATTAAATGCACCTTGACTGAAAGCTTAGTGGTGCTTTTTTCTGAAGGTGCTAAAACCTACCCTCTGATGGACTATTGATCTCAACTCTGGAATTGTGAGGGATCATTGGAACCTGGGTCAAAAGAGATTCATAATTTTGCTCCAATCTTTTCTGCTGCAGGTCTGGGTGAGCAGATTACAAACAAGCAGGAACAAGCTGACAGATATTTATGACCTTAACCCAAATGGATTTAGAAAAAAATGAGGTACAGAAACATATATTTGGATTATTTTGTAGCTTCATTTCTGACACATTAAACAGCCAAATTCCAAGTTTGTTGGAATACTACATAATGAAGACAAAGTCAATCTAATTTATGCAACCTTTTATACTTGTGTTTTGGTTGATTGTACCCAGAATCGAATCATCGGCTTGTTTGTGACAGATCCAAAGCAGTGTCCACTGCCCCACAGTCCTTATATAGTGCCGTATACAGTGACACCGATGTTCAACAATATCTATGCTCAAACACACTTTCTAACCGGCTATGTTTTAATGATGAAAAGTTGTTATTAAAGAAATAAAAGCAGAAATATGAGAATACTCTCTATAGTCATCTTTTCCTATAAACAGCACAAAATGAGGGACAAATTCCAGAACTACAAACGTGGAGTGCTTTATTTGTGTAGTGAATGAAAATTCAATGCCACTCTTTACCTTATATATTTCTCTTTTCAATCAGAATCTTACTTCCATCAGGTTGAGACCAGTAAACAACAGGACCACAGTGAGTTTCAGAGAATAAATAGCAGCAGGGGTGGAATTAATGAGAAGTTCAATCTGAAGTAAATGGCTCACGAAAAACCACAGCTGATGTCTTTCAAGGGTCTCTTGAGCAACTGACAAAAACAAAAAAAAAGAAAGAAATTCCATTTGCAATGCAGAAGCATTCCCTCCCAAACCCCTGATTTCTGTCACAACAGTCCAGCGAGCAGTCGAAATCCAATTCCAATTAAAAGGGTTGGGAAAACATATTTACCAAGTGTTTCTTTTTCTCCTCCCTCACCTCCTCCTTTAATGCTGATCTCAGAGGGGAGAAGACTGAAGGATAAACAAATGGCTGCTCTGGAGAGAAATGGGCTCCAGATACACGGCTTCATTTATGTCACATTTCAAGCAAAGGTCTCGCTTCAAAAGTCAACCAACTACAAGATAACAAACTGTTGTTTCCCCTGAGGAGGAACGAGCCGGAGCCTTAGCTGCCAGAAGGTTATGCACAACTTCCCCGCCTTCCCCTCCTCTGACCTGCTGGAGCTGTGGGTGACACTGGAGCTCAAAATCAGCAAATCAAACTTTAAAGAGCCACACTGATGAAAATTGGTGTTTTTTGTTCTTTTCAACCTGTTCTTGAGGCATTTTTTTTTCTGATTATGGAGGTCATATAATAAGTAAGTAAATGTTTATTTCTAAACAACCTTTCTAAGATAAAAATCACAAAGTGCTTCACAGTAGTAAAGAGAGAAATAACATTACAAGTCATCATACACATATCCCAGACAAAGTAAAGATGAGGTCACAGTAAAGGACACAATCAGATCATTCATAAACTCTAAAAGTGTGTTTCTGAGTGTGTCCTTATTCAATCGTGGTGAATCAGGAGCAGATGATGAAAATGCTGTTGGAAGAAGATAGTATTTGTGACGTAAAACATGCACTAGGTGGGTCACACGGTCCCTGCTCCGCTCTGATGCACCCACAAAAACATCCATGTACGTCTTTGTTTTCCTGAGTCCTGACTCCGTCTGAGCTGGTATCTGGCTAAAAACTGAACAGCTGGATAGCTCCAATATCGCTCGCTATTTTTGTTGCACCAATATTGTTATGTTGAGGTTGTCAGGGGCAATGAGCTAGCAGGAAACCACATATACAGAGAGATTTCAGTTTTGAGACAAAGGAATACAGGGCGGGGTTGCTCTGCGCCAACAGCCCCACCCAACAATTCAGAGGTCAATTTGTGATGAAATCCTGTGGCTCTGCAGAAACTATGTTCTACAAAACACAGGTCTTTTGATTTTGGCTAAAAAAGACATAATCAGTATTAAAAGACCACTGGGAACGATTTTACAATAGATCATAAGATGACCAAAAAAAGAAAGTCACTGTATGCATTTATTAAGGAACTGTTTGTTTTTTTTCTTTGATTTCAGATTTACTAAACACCAAAGTTGTTGTAATGTTGCTTGTAATGGAAAATCAACATGTTTTTAATAAAAAGGAACTAAAGTGAAAGCGTTTTTAAATATGTACAGTAGCTTCAGCTAGTCGGTCTTTTAACCAGTCATTCATTAAAGGTTTACAATGAAGCGCATGAACATGGTGGAAGTGCATTGGCCAACAGCTCCTCCTCTGTCCCGGCCACCCCTCAGGGATCATTCAAATGATCCTGCCAAACTGTTGTTTTTGCTTGGCAGCTTTCCAGACTGAGTGAAGTGATCCAAAGTAACTCAATGAATGTCTCCACAAGAGCTAATTCAATGCTACAAATGCTTTTATGAAAGGGAGTGGGATGAGGATCTGCCTCCATTTTTGACAGTTTCTGTCTTTTATTGTATGAAAGATGAACACAGTTCTGGTCAGTCAAAAACGTGCAATAGTGTAAAACTATTAATAAAATCTACTGACCACAACTCATATCTTATTTCTTTTAGTAAAATGTATTCCCCAAAGTCACAGTGTTATCAATTTGTGATAAAGAAATTCTGCCAATTATGAATATTTTATAATCAAACACATGGCTTTAGAGACGCACAATCTTCTATAACCAGGTTAAATATTTCACTGTTTTACTACGATGCATCTTTGATGTAAGTTAGAAAATCTGCCAATTTCTGACCCAATCCAAATCTGAGGTTTTGAGTTAGAAAATTATAGCAACAATCAATTATGTCTCAGTTTATTCATTTTTTATTATTTTTTATCTATTCGCTTTCATGCTGTCAGGAGACAGTGCAAAGTGAACTACTTCATTGACTGTTTTCTTTTCTTTTGGTACAGAAACTCCAGCCTAATGAGGCATATTTTCACGTCTCCTACTTTTCTAAATTAGACCCAGAATATTTTAGCAACTACTGCATGCATTAAAGAAGACAGTGTCAGAATGACATGTAAGAGTACAGTATAAAGACAGAGGATAGCATACATTTAATATCTTTCTGCTTATTCATATTTACAAATCTTGTTTTACAAGTATCAATTTTCTTTTACTAGTATACTGTCACATTAAGCCTGAAGGTGTTTTAAAAATAAATTATAAGCTGTTTCTCTTTCAGTGATTTCAGTGCAGAGGCATGCGGCGGGCGGTATTGACACATCATTCTGCATGCTCCGTTGATCCAGTATTGGAGTGAACACATCGGTCGCACATATCAGCTCCATTATCCAAGATCCAGTCGAGTTATTCCATCAATACCGAAGCAATGTCTGATATTGGATTGGTGTATCTCTATTTCCAGCTCTATCCTTTTTGTCCAAATATCATTACTGATGACTACACTTGTGATTTTCTACACCTGCTGTATCCTATTTCCGTGGGGTTTGAATCTATTCCAGTTAAGAGTGGCACACTGAACTGAAAACACGCACCTATAAAGCACACAAAGCAATGAGGAGAATGTCAAAAAAGAATAGATACAGACTAAGAACAACTCAAACTGATACAACTGTGACATTTAAGCACAGAAGCTTTAAACCTTCTACTGGTAAGTGCTAAAATGATTACAGATAATTAGCATGGTTAAAGAGAACTGTTTGAAGTGCTCTTCAATAAAATTAAATTAAAAAGCAGATGTGCAAATTAAACCATGCATTGAGTTTAAAACGTGTAATAACCTATGTGGTATTTTTATAACTATTCTGTTCCACTGTCTCAGCTGTTTCTTTTTCATTTTTTTCATGGACTACAGCTATAAGAGCATTCATTTCCTGAAGTCGTGGCAGCATGACTGAGCGTGCAATCTCTCTGCTCATGTGGAGGTTGGAAGCCTGCTGATCCTGGTCAAGCCCAGTAGGGGGGGCAGTCATCCTGCACAGCTGCCGCGAGGCGACCCAGAGGGATCAGAAGAGCCACAGCTGCTGCCTTGCATCTCAAAAATGAAGCTCAGTAAGCTTTTGGCTTGGAGAACTCTTCCCAAACACTCATTAGTTTAGTGGCAACACACACACACAAAAATCCCAATCATGTGAACTGTGCTTCAAAAAAATGTGTCTGTAATTTTTCAAACATAGTTGCACAATGTTCGCCATAAGAAAACTTCCACCAAACTCCATTCATCTCCTTTTTAATCAACTTTTGTCACCACTTTTAAATTTGCATCTGGGAAATGTAAGAGGAGAGTTAAAAAAAAAGTAAATGAACACATGCATTTTATAATCGGTGAGGCTTGTAGCAAACATTTATATAACATGTAAGGGTAAGTAAGGGTGAGGTAGGTGAGATGCAGACATGTCATACTGATTTTTCCTTTTTTTAACCTCTCCCTCCAAAAAAATCCTGTGGACTACGCAAGGAGCTAGTGAATGTTGTTCACATGATGCATGCGCTTTCATTGCATGCAGCCTGACTGTTAGAAATGAGGAAATTAGACAATCAAAAAGTAGTTTGTGTGGACATCTTACAGTTACTTACGTATCACGTGCACAACCCATGTGTGTAGCATTTGCATACGATCAGTAAGAAGCCATTCCTCACCTTACCAACGACTATAGTGTGGCATAAGGGCACCATATGACAGCATCACCTGTATGTCATAAGTCAATGTAATTTCCCTTATCCTTGGGAATAATTTTCAGATGCACATGGGTACGTTCCATTTTCATGACTCTTTAGCTGGCTGTACAAGCCTCAAGGAAACTGCCAGACACACCTGCGCTCCCCTTAAGATATGATCAGTCCTGTCTATGACCCTCCACGGAACCAGACAACCCCAAAATCGGCAGCACCCATACGGGTCAATCCTCAAACAAGTGACCTAGATTTAAGAGAAACACTACAAAATACACACAGAAAAAGGAAACCAGAAGAAGATTACTGTAAAAACACCAACAGTTATTCATGGCTACTCGTTTCCAAGAAGGCAAAAGCTGAATTATAAAATAAACTGATACATTTATAAAAGATTTCAGAAAGTGTCCAGCCCAGATAAAATACAGGTTTTTTGTCAGAAAAGACATCCAGCATAAAACTCTCCGCCAAAGCAAATGGGCAGATCAGTGAAAGCTGATTCACTGTGGCGACCCCTGAGGGGATATGCTAAAAGGTAAATAACAACAGAAAGTTTCCAGCATTAGATGATTCAATGAGTAAACAGTGACTAAAATCTGACTGTGGAAAAATATAGGGACACGTATGAAACCATTTAAGATTAAGACTGAGGTTCTGAGTTTTTCTTTTTCCAAATCGTGATGAATCAGGAGCAGATGAAAACCCGCAGTTTGAAAAAGCATGGGTTTTTGAAGCACCAACTGACATAAGCAGGCCAGGGTCTCCTTTCTCCTCTACAATTCTGAAGCATCCACTTGCAGACAAATAAATCTATTAATGTCTTTATGCTCCTCTGAGCTGCCATCTGGCTCAAAACTGTACGGCTGAGTAGCTCTAACATTGCTTGCCTATATGTTTGTTTTGTTTTTGCAAAGTTAATGTTTGCTTGGACTTGTGAGGTGCTATAGGCATAGGGTCTAAACAAAGGGCTGATGGGAAATTAGCGGAGCCGACTTCCGCACCAACAGTCAGATGAGAACTTCTAATGAGCTGCCGTGCTGCAGAAAATATGTCTCAAAAACAACACAGGCTTTCTGATTTTAGATCATTTTCATTTCATGTGTACGTGCTGTCATGTCCCTTACTAAGATCAATGGAAGAAAATGTTTTGAAGATTTTCCTTAATCCACAGTTTACAAATGTAAGCATAACACCTTCTGCTGTGGTCCGCCATCACAGCAGAAGGGCCAGAATTACCCACATTAATGCCACGACATCTGAAGCAACAAAAGATATCAAAGGTACCACAACAAAAACATCCTACACCCACAGTCCCCTCAACAGGCTAGTCCTTGAACGGCCGGGACAACATTATATCAATAAATCCCTTTAACAAGCTGCCACATTCTAGACCATCTGCCTGAGTACATCAAAGGGATCTAATGGTCGGATCCCTGCTTTGTTTTTGAGAGATGCTCATTACTGTTTATGGATCATCTGTAGCACAGCCATAAAGCAGTAATGGGGAAAAAGATAAGCACAAATACAGAACCTCCATGGCAGCACTTCATATCTGTTTCTAGCTTTAGTCCAGATGTCCACATTATGCAAATGAAACACGACTTTCTCTGGTCTGGTCTGGGCAGAGCGCCCTCCGTTCCTGATGCTGTTCCCTTGGTGCTTGCCTACTTCTACGCTATCACCCTTATCAGCCATGACATATGAAAAGTAAATCCTTCAATCCAGGTCACATGCACACTAATCTACTCTGCTGGCATGAACCTGGATCAGTATAGTTCAGAGCATCACAGTGAATCTTAATCCCAGCCTTGATTTGATGTACAGAAACCTGCTTAGTGAAAATAGAGATGAATCTTATTCCTTAAAGACAGAAAATACAAAGACAATCTAAAATCTATATGTGTGTGTGTTTATGTGTGTGGAATTTGAACCTGCTGCTGCTGCTGCATGTGACTGCAGCAGGAAGCACTCAAAACCCATCTGACTAATGCATCATATCTGATATCAAATGGAGGATAATCCCCACAACTCTGAAAGATTAAACTTGGTGTTACATTCATGTTGCCCTTTGATGCCTGAAACTTCCAAAACTTAGAAAAAAAAAAAAACATCACGTTGGGTCAGGAAATAAAGTGTTGCCCAACGTAGTAGAGTAGAGTAGATGCAGAGAGGAGAAGAATGGGCTGTGAAGTAGAACACCTCCATGGATTTACCTGATGCAGATAACAGTATTCTGAAGGAAAAGACATATTATAAGGCTTCATAGATGCAAACATTTCTATATAATTCCAAAGTCAATGGCAAAGCAAATCTGTAATTGGATGTATAATAGAATCTCTTTTAAAGATGCTCAGTTTCTGACGTGATTTATGAATATTGCTTGAAATTAAGATTAGAATTGCCACAAACAACAAAAAAAAAAGTAATTTATTAAACTGTCAATGATCAAAAGCTAAATGACTTGGATGTGTGACAGAGGGGGGCACACAGATAAAATGTCCCCTTGGGTGGCTGAGCCAAATTTCTCGAGGCATTAAGCCAATCAGAGAGACATTTTGCCAGCCGTTTAGGAGACCTTTCACTTTCATTCTTAGGACAGAAAAGAGTTGTCTGCACACAGCCAACAAAACACAGTCCAGTAAACTGAGGGGGGCGCTGCTGTTCTGTGAAGCATCAGCTTTTCTTTATTCACTGCAGACCTTAAAGACCCACTTCTATCATCTTTAGAACTTTTTTAAAAGCTATTTTAAAAGCTATTTTAAAAGCGGTCTTTTATTTATGATTATGCCGTTTTATGCCAGGATCAAATTAACATTATCTAGAACATAGTTTCTGCAGAGCGACAGGAGTTCATTAGAAATTCACCTCTGAGTTGTGAGTGAGACACAACAGTGTGAGTGTTGACGAGAAAGCCCCCCCTCCATGAGAGCTCTCTGTTTACACCCTGTCCCACTAGCTTACAGCTTCTCACAACCTCAACCTAGCATTACTAGTGCAACAAAAATGGTAAGCAATATCGGAGCTATCCAGCCGTACAATTTTGATCCAGATTCCAGCTCAGATGAGGAAAACACAGATGTACATGGATCTATTTGTCTGTAACTGGATGCATCAGAATGGAGCGGAACCCAGAGTATTTTCTACGTGACAAATAACCTTTTTTTCCAACAGCAATTTGTGTCTGGTCCTGTTTTACAATTTAAAATATAGAAATACACAGAAAACTTAATTAAACTTGATTTTCTTTATAAATATCCTCCATCATCAGAAAAATACCACAAGAACATATTAATAACACCAAAAAAGTGTTTTGGAGTGGATCTTTAAGACTTAAACCCACATAAATGAAAGAGCAAAAACTCAAACATCTATTGAACAGATCCATCCTTAAACAACTGTAGAAACCTACTCAAAATAAAAGTTGGTTTTATTAGTATTTTTTTCCCAGTGTTAAAGTGAGGAGATCTGACTGGTCAGAAAAAATTGAACGCAAAAAATCTATTTCAATTTGTCAAATGCCAGAGCAGGATTACTGACACTGAGCAACCGATATTTCCTGTAAAATTCAATACGACCCCTCATAACACTGTAGTAGAGCTTGATCACATCATAGTCTTTGTAGAACACAAGGCACACATGGCTTACGTAAGTGCAGACTGCGAAGGCATGAAGAGTCCAGCAGAATCTGGACAGACATTCACAAATGCACAAACACTTCATACACTTGACTGAAGAACGATTTTTTTTTCTGAACATTTTGTTGTGTAAGAAACCTGCCTCAAAAGGAAGCACCTTTTCAAGGCTGCCAGAGAAACGCAACAGAAAAGCACATTGTCATTTAAAGTGGCTCAGCAATTAAAGGACTTTGTTCCAGCAATGGCTTAGCCCTGAGAAGGGTACCAGCTCACAAAACCAGAGGAAGCAAAAGCATTGCTATAACCAGGAACGGTTTTTAATTTGTCTTTTCTATTTGGTTTCAGCCAAAGACGGATGAGTAAAGAACAACTCTAACCAGTCCAGCACATGAAAAATGGATGCTTTCAAATATCCATCATTACAATATTATACCACTGAGGTGCAAACGCTGACAAACAGGTTCAACTTCCTTCCATCTATGTGAAGCATCTGCTCTGGTCTGTGAAATGTTGGAAATAAGAGGATAAGTGCTGAGTGGTTTCTTTGGTACACAGACATACTGCTCTTCACAAGGAGGAACCTGCCAGTAAGCAGTTCTGTGATGCTGTGCAATACTGCAAACACTGGCTGTGTTTGAGTGAAAACCATGAGGAGAAGATTCACCAAAATAGTTAGTTTTCAGTGTTTTTGTTTCTTTAGCGATTTATTTGTCCATCAAACTATTCCGTGTAAATAAAGCTGGCTGATCAAGTGAGGTCATATGACCCACAGGTTTTTATAGAGCTGATCTGAACCTGTTTTTGAGTGATCTGATGATTTTTACAGAATATGAAGTCACAAAAGCCCCACCCTCTAAAAACTGGCGAGCCGAACCAAGAGGACCTGGCTACAGACATCAAGGTCCAAAGCCGGACGTCCACCCCATGGAACTGGAAGCCCCCACCATCAGAGCTGTATTATGGACCAGTGGGGCCGACGCCCAGCAGTCCAGCAGTCAAAAGTGAAGTAGATGCAGATGCCAATTGTGATGTCTTTTGGATCTTATGACTTATGATCTTATGACAGGATCTTACGACTATTCACACGGTATAGGGCATGTCCGGTGAAAACCGAGAGAAGGATTATATGAATTGGGCGAGGGGGACAAGGATGGCAATCAGAGGGACCCTGGGCTGGCTCTGCTGGAGTGCCTCTCATTAATATTATATGAAGCCCTGATGGGAGAGCATTCTGTTAAGAGGGCCTTTTGATTACAAATGTTTTTACAAAGGGCCTCCTTTCAGCAAGCCCTAAGGCCCAGGATATGCTAGCTGTGTTACTTCATTTACGTGCGCAACCGCACATACTGTACTGTGCATCAGAACAATTAGAGCACTATCCACGATACTGGTAGTGTTGCCAAAAACAAATCACCAAAAGTCGCTATTGACTCTCTGAAAAGTCAATCAATTGCATCATGACATTACTCTGATGTAATAATAAATAATATGATGTAACGTCACGCACAACTCACTGATCTCAAGAAAATGTGTCTACATGGCTATGTTGATAATCCCCAAGGCTACAGTTTCGAGATCGGGGCTAATGAGCAGTGCTGCTTAACCATGAAGTAAGCTTCTGGTGGCGGTGCAGAGCACAAGTTGCATTGAAAAACAGTGATTTTGACACTCAAGAGATGAGTCTTTTTAAAGTCACCAGATTCACCTAAAAAGCCGCTAAGGGGCTAGATGAGATTTTAGTTGCCAGACGGCCAAGAGCCACTAAATCTATCGACAAAATCGCTAAATTGGCAACACTGAATACTGGCGGTATCATGCAGGGGGCAGATAGCCAACCGGGCTCTCATTAATATTTTCCACCATTGTTTGACTCAACCAACATGGAGGTTTGGAAGATCGCCCCTTGCAGTTGTGTCAATATTGCAACTTCCAGGCCCTGGGGCCCAGACCCCCCATATTACAGCCCCTCATATTGCTCAAAAAATTTTAATCAAACTGACAATCCTGACAGTTATTTTACCTTTTTAAGCTTTACTACACTTTTTTAAAAATTATTTTTTAATTCATTGAACCAGGTAAAGGAAACCAATTCTTTCCCCACACTGTAAAATCAACAGGACAGCTCGTAGTGTCTAACCTGGAAGAGGGAGTTGAACTGTGCTGAAAGCATCACAAACGAATATAAAGATAACATCTACTTCAATCCGACAAATGAACCACATTAATCTCATGCAGCTGCTGCAGCTTTACTCAGAGTTTATTGCTGCGTTTTCAGCTTAACCTGATTGTGGTGATAGGTAACAGGACACACACACAGGACCTGAGATTTACTTGAGTTTGGAGAAAAGAAGGAATTGCCTGCCTTTCTTTTTAATTTCCTCATTTAACCTCCTGTCTTTGTTAATGTCTATCACACCCTTCAGTTGGCAGAAGCAATCAGCAGCCCGGTGCCGCAACCAAGATCGCTGCCATCCAACAAGGATAATAACAGTGACACGGCAGGCTTTTATTAGGCTGGCTTGGTCAGGAGTCATCAGGAAAGGGCCTGTGCTATCACCAGGCTGTCTTCCTCTAAGCACATCACTGACCCTAAAGCACAATCTGACACTTAACAGATACACAAGCTGAGCTAGAGTTACTCACAGGGGATCTCTGACACTTGGTGTGCTATCCAAGATTATGCAGTGGGAAGAAAATAAATCTTAACAAGTCAAGGAAATGAATTAGGCTAAAAAGTCTGTCTGGAGGGAGCGGGTGTAGCGCACAGCTCCACAACACTAATGCAATTACAGGGATTTTCTGCTTACTCAGAGACTTGGTCCAAGGGCAAACTGAAAGCTGTAGGGAGGCTGCACAACATCAGCTGTTACTCGGGGTAATAGGCAAGCCTGATCTTGCCACCTCACTGTCTGGGAAAGCTGACGAGGAAATAAACAGTGGATTACAGCAGTGCCGGCTCTGAGATCAGCTATGTGTGGTCCAACTGCTTTACTCTTTTCAACTTTTGTAAAAAATAAAATAAAATAAAAATAAAAAGGGGATTCTAGTTTAACCTCCTAAAGCCCGCTGCATCAAAGAATTGACAAAAAAAATCTGAAATGATGATGTTTTTTTAAACCCCAACATTTTTTGCAGTATTATTTGCAGAAGGAGATAAAAATTGATTCAATGATTTTTTTAAGGCTGCTACAGAAAGGCAACACTTGAACTGTTCCTTCTGTCTGTATAATGTTTGAACTCAGACCTCAAACTCATAGCTGCCCTTCTGATCCTTTCACTGTGGTTTTGGGCAGCATTTGTAAGGCCCATGCAACACGGAGGAGAGCTGAACTTTCCAAATACATGGCCTCTGCTGATCTGTCTCTTCTGGGGCTTTAGGTCAACCTCGTGCCAACAGGCAGTGAGTTGCAGCCAAGAATAAAAGCTCTCAGGCTTTGCCAAGCCCACAATGTGCAGGGAGGGTGTTGCCAAGTGTAATCCAGCAAACTCAGTCAAATGGATCCGAGTGGATGGTGTTCATCCCTGTCACCACTTCAGGTAGAGGAATAACAGAGCCACATGTTTTTAACTATTATTTTAAAGCAAAAACTCCTTTGCCAATTCTATTATTTTCTTTATGCAGTATCTCTGAAATAGCAAAGAAGTCCACAAGAATTCTTCTTTTTCCTGTTTAAAACTACAGATTAAGTTGCACAGTAGCAAATAAAAATGATTGAAAGTGATAAATGAAAATAATTTGCAACAGCTACTATCAGCCTTTAAAAAGCTTCAGTAGCTTAAAATGAGAACATTTTTAACCCTTTTGTCAGGCAGAGCCTTTCATGATCTTGTCCATCTGAAACAATGCAGCTCAACAGAATTCATGCTTTCACATTTTAAACCTGGTCTGAAAGAAATATCACCCTCCAAGGAACTGATGTCATCCCATTTTTTCTTTAAGCATAAATGTATTGTATGAGTTACAAATCACAAATTACACACACACAAATCCAAAGTTACACACAAATCAAGAATTACACACACATAAATAGGACGAGACTATTTTCTCTCCATACTAAAAGTTTAAATAGGATTGTGATGCAACAATAATAATGTTTAGCTTTCAACTTGCACTTATAAATATTGCTTTTTCATTTCTTGAAGCACTGACATTTGGGTTCTGAACACCAGAGGAGCAGAAGGCATAAACACAGCATGTCCATCTGATGTTTGCCATTCCCAAACTGCATCTCAGCAGCCAATTGGCTCCAACAGGAAACCATCAGGGCCGGACAGTGTCATCTGACCAACAGTGATGTAGTGTCTTGGCAACTTTGTGTCTTGGTTCAGTCTGTGCAGTGTTCAGTAAGATGTTCACTAATTCCCACAAGTCTGAGCTCAAAACTGACCGTCCTTAAAGTGTTTCTTTAAGCCTGGAGCAAGATGGTGGCTCAGCACCTTTGGTGCTGTATGTCCTCCATAATCAGAGAAATGCCACAAGAACATGTTAAAATCACCAAAAACACAGTTTTCATTGGAGTGAGTCTTTAAAATATGCAATATCTAAGAACAGTGACAAAGATAAATAGTAAGTATCTGAGTTTGCCTTCAATCACTGGGAGTCTACTGCGGTATCTTTCCGCTGACTGACACTTTATTGTGGCAAATCAGAAACCTTAATTATTTATTTACAACCTGTCACTTTTTTATACATCTTTTAACTATCACAACCTAAAACCCTTACACTTCTGCTTTGGTCATTAAGAAAAGAATCTGCATTTAAAACACATCAGCAATTATAGCCCAGATGTTTTCCTTTCCAGATGCACACTATTTTGAGTTTTTACATTACAGCTTCTGCTGAAAAGTCTCAGTACTGAATGCAGTTTGATTTCTGTATTGGCTGCATTTGTACACTATTAAATATCTGTGCTGATATTTTTTTCAGATCCATTTTTAGAGTAAATATTGTAAAAACATGAAGTTGAACTTTAACTTGATCTTTGACGGTTTGAAAGCATGATCAATGTTCATAGAGGTTAAGAGCTGTGCATAAGTTTCTATTGAAATGTGTTCATTAAACTCTTGACTTCAGTTTTAGTATCAGAAGTGGCAGCTCTGCTTCTGACCGTGAAGTTCAAGCAGGCTGAACTAGCAGGATTAGAAACAGCCTGAATGACAGCGTGCACGATCAGCTAAAGCCTTCCCAGATGCTGATAAGATTCAATGGTGGAGAGAAGTGTCAGTCTCTGCTCCAGCTAGGATTGGATAAAGGTTATCAACCCTGATTTTTGATGTAAATGAGTTAACCTTGGTTTTACTACTACAGCGTGCGTGTGTATCTGTCCGAACAAAAGACTGCATTTCCATACCAGGACAGCCTCATGGTGGTGCTTTTCTGGCTTCTAAAGGATAAAATAATAAACTCAACTGGTAAAGTGTCATAAGACAAACCCTGTCTTTTAGGACATTTGTTCATATATAGGATTCAACAAAAATGTAAATAGGGAATGTGGTGGATCCAATAAAATAAAAGGCTGTAAATTGCTTTTAACTAGTAAATAGACAGGAATATTTGCATACCTGTGCTGTTTATATCATATTTTATTTTTTAAGGCAAAACAAAGTCTTGATTTCAATCAGGTCAGTGTCTGTTAAAAGATGAATGAAAATTTGATATCTTCTTACCCACTAGTTTCCTTCAGCCAAGTTTAAGTTTGTATTTAGGTTCTCCAAATATCTTTTGGTGTATTCAGACTGGAAAAGTTCACTGGAGCAGACCAAAAATAGTCACTAGTTACTTCTACAACATATTTTAGCAATAATTATGTTCAGTTCTGTGCGAGTTACTGAGCTGTAAAATTCAGTTTGCGTTGTTTTAGCGCAAACTTTGTCACCAGAATGCACTGGGGTTGGTGGCTCGTGAGAAGAAAAAAAAGTTTAGGACTCTAGAAAGATGTCAGTGATGTCCTTGTACCGAAACACAACATGAATAAACATGTCTTTTTGACCCACTTATGACCAATTTGGAACAAAAGTTCCGTTTGTGATTCGCATCTTTAGTTTGGTTTTACTCCAGATGCCTTTCCTGACACAACCATTGACTGTAATATGGATGAACAGAGTCTGCTGTGACGTCACCCATAGAAAATGCTTTACCAGCTTCAGCGAAATGATGCCAATCAGTTGCCATTTTTCCGCGATACGGGCACCACCATTTGGAGCCAATCGACAGTGATTTGTTTGAGTCAGTCTGAGTCATGTTTCTAGGTCAACTACTGTCACCAATCATGAGTGAGCTTGATCAAAGTCCAAACCCCTACCACTGAAAGCGGGCTTGGGAGAATCTGTCATCGAAACATTCAAGGTGGGGCTGTACATGTTTTTACCGAGGTCTCTGATTGGTCAGTTTATAATTTGAATAAGTTGCGTTAAAGAAAAAATATAATGAAAAAACCTTAGGATTAGCAAAAACATGTTAAGAAAAGGTATGAGAGCAAGAATGGTTAATCTGATGAATGGAATGACTGAGTAATAACTTAACTATTTCTTTATAGAAGACTATGGGATTTTGGCTACTTGGAATCACCAGGTACTTCCTGTTTGGAACGCAGGGGGGAGGTGTCACTCACTCCAGTTCCTATATAAAGTCAATAGGCACAACTTTTTACATCTAGCCAAACTTCGGACAGGCACACAAAAGCACTGGATTGGGCCCCCTTGTGGTTAGATTGATATCACAAATCAAAGTAGTAAAAAAGCCACATTGTGGTGCTTTTCTAGCTCCAAAGGCTTTTACAGCCTCTTGGAGAAGAGGGGGAGAAATATTCTGTAATCAAAAATAGAAAACCAATCCCAGCGACTGCTTTTATAACCACTTCTGCAACAGACACTTTCTTTTCCACACACACATATTTAAATTGGTGAATATTTAGTTTTTCAAATCTGACAGATTGTGTCATTAAACGCATGAGTTGCTACACTGTAAAAACTTTTATCCTCCATAGATTTAACTGCAGTAAATAAATGCAGCATCTGACTGTCTTATCCAACGTCTGAGTCCAACGAACCAGAAAAAAATGCTGAAAAACACCTTTGGAGAATAACAGAACATCTTTTACAACGAGTGGCAAAAAACTCCTTCAAACTCTAAGCTTTTCATGAAACCGTGGAGAATCATCAATCTGAGGTAATTACAGGTGCTCATACTAAAATCAAAGCCCCATAAAGTAAATCTATAAAACCTTTATTGGGCTTCTGGCAGCCTTTGTAACTGATAAATCACTATAAAGCAGCCATGCAGTCCTAGTGCATATGGTTAACTGTTGTTTTAATCCAAGTCAGTAATCATACGTATACTGTGTGCAACTGAGTTTGGATAAATGCCAGCAGGGTGCAGACATATGGTTCTGTTTACATCTCAAATGCAAGCAGTTGCTGTTGCTGTTTGGCCCTGATTTTCTGTTTGCATTTTAACTCCCAGCAATATATGGTTGAGAAAGATGGATGGAGGAATCAACGCAACTGTTTGTTTAGCCTAAAGCTTCATATGGTTTAGTCCTCAGAGTCTTTGTCTGCAGTCACTGTTTAACTCCTCAGAGAGCAGAAAGTTGTGAAGGCTGGATATTTTCATCTGCTTCCACTGCATTTACCACAAACACCAGTGACAAGTGGAAATACAACAATTTACTTTCCCCACGATTCCATTCAGTTGTGTTTTGTTTTGGTTCATGTAAATTTGCATTACACAAGAAATTAAAAATTTTAACTTTTTTAATTTCTGATAGAGAAGTCAAAAGAAAAACCTTTCAATTGCCTCATTCTAAGTCTTGTGTAATGTAGTAAAACAATAAATAATAGTTTCTTAAATTTAGAACAATTGTTTAACACTTTCAATTTAAACATACAGTTGTGATGCAACAATTCACTTTCACAGCTTAGTGTTGTAAGGTGATGGTGATAATCTGAATATTATTATGTATGTCAGAACCAGATTTTGCTCATCCGTTTTATTTTTGGTAAAAAAAAAAAACAAGCAAAAGAAGCTTATCTTTGCTGTGCTGGAACAACAAAAACAGGTTAATAATGGAAAGTTAGTTGGATACCACAATAATCCTGCCCATAAATAAGACGTTTAGATAAATCATTTGAGTCATAAAATAAATCAAAGTGTAAAATGATTTTTTGATAACTCATTTTCACCAATTAATTCGTTTCAATTCCCCAGCTGCTTCAGGTTTTTCTGGAAGAAAGTCACTCATACACAGAGAACATCTACTGCATCCTTCACGTGCACCTTTTTGATGACTTTTGCAACATAATTCTTGAAGATAAAACTGTAAATGAGAAGATCCATAAACATCAAGTTTATCATTTTCACACATCTGTCATACCTTTAAAGTGTTGTCTTTTTGAGCAACTGGCTGGAGCGTTGGAGCATTGAAACAGTGACGTTTTCTACAAAAAAATGTAGTTCACAGTGCTTTTTCTTTTGTAATAAATTCTGATTTAGGTTTATTTTTTTCATTAGCTAAAACTTCATTAGATAAAACTGTTCTTTTACTAAATGAATGAAGTATTAACTTAATTCAGTGTCAAATTTCAGGTATATTTCCCATCCATGAAGCAAAAGAGGTGAAATTAGAAAATAAACAAAGTGAAACTTAATACCAGTTTTGGTGTTAGTTCAAATAAAATAAAACGTTTCAAGTTCGAACTGTCAGGGAACTTTTCTATCAGTCTGTCTTCGTACATGAGACAAAGGGGAGCTTCATGAAGAGCCATAATACCACAGCCTCTGAGGAAGCACCCCGATGTCTGCAGCAGACCTTTGGGTCCTGCAACGTTTGCTCTATGGCGAGGCTCAGGCACAATCATATAAATGTCTGAGGCAGAGCGTGCAGGTGAGCTTCCTCTTGGGGTCAGGTTAAAAGTGGAAGCTCTTGAGTCAAGCACCGCACTCAGAAATGCTTTGACCTCTCTGGCCTGCAGCTTGCTTTGGTCAAACCGAGCCTCAGGCACAAAACGTGCTCCAGCAGGGTAACTTTAAGACAAGAGTAATGCTTTACAGTTCTATAGAAGCGAAAGGACTGTAAACACGCACTAACTGGAGGGCTGGGTCATGACACTGATGGAGATGTCGAAAACCATCGCTTAGAATTAGTACATTCAGGAAAACTTAAAATAAAAAAAGATGCACTGGCATGCCCCACTCTGAAAGCCCCACTTGCAGATCAAATCTACAATTGTTTATACTTGCTAAAAATGTAAACTTTGTTTAATAGATAAGCCGTTGTTCACAACTTCCATGATGCTGCATTCACACCGGAGGCAATTTGAGCATCAATTTCACATTCTCTCTTTTAACGTCAAATATGCTGCTCGACGCCTGTCCAAAAATGCGGTTGACACTTCGATGCCCCAGATGCCTGTGGGAGGAGCTACCACCAAAAGTTTGTGCTGCATGAAGCACTGTCTGTGTGTACCTTATTCCAATGCATGGAAGATACGCAGGATGTTTAGAGATCAGATTTACTTATAATAAAAAGCTCTACAAAAGCATTGGTGATCATGTTTCCATCCCTGTTTCCATGTTCATAAGATCATCCTGTTTGGATGAACACAGAGCTATGGTTAATGGTTAATGTATTAAAGGCCAATTAGGTGAAATGGAATAGTTTCCTAAGGCACACTAGTGTACTGATGCACACTGACCGAAAACACTGCATTAAGCAGACCTTTGGGAACCTCTTAATGCTTTAATGCCCATATTTGAACAAAAACCTGCAATTGCCACAAGACCTGTAAAAAATCAGCAATTGAATTTTCTTAGTTCTACATTATTTTTATCTCAAAAACAATGTTAAATACAAACAACTGCATCAGCGTGTTAAATAAATGGATGTTTATGTGGTAAAAATGCAGCTATGTTAGCCCATTAAAGTGAATCGGTTTCATTGATTTTAGGATCAAACCACATGTGAATTTTGATCAAAACTTCAATCAAACCAGAAGTTCACAAACATTTATTATGGATCTGTTTTTTTTCAAAGCCACTAAAATCAACAGCAGTAATATAATTTAATTTAAAGCCACTCTTCATTTACCCGTCCACTTCCAGATTACATTTCTTTGTTCTGTGTTTTTGGCATATATTAACATACTACAGTGTCAAATCTAGTGTGAAATTAACTCAGATAACAAGAGGGGAACGAACCAGCAGGCGAGTGCGTGACCAAGTTTTTAAAGCAAAATATTGCTGAAGGATTATTTCCAATGTGAACAAGAACAATTAATAGATGAGTGACAGCACACAAAGAGAATTAAAAGAACTACTAAATTATACTTTTAGAAAAAGGACAGTTTTATGCCAATATTTAATTTAGTCAGAAGATTAGATAGCATTTTTAGTTTATTAGCGGTCAGCATTAAATAAAGTTTAGCAATTGAGCTGATGGAGCAGTAATTTCAGTTTGTATTTGTCTCATTGTGATTGCTGAAGCTTGCAGTAATGAGAAGTCACAAAAAAGCTGAAACTTTTTTTATTGATGCTTTTTTTTGTTACACAGTTTTTATGTGACTCCAAAAGTTCATCCTTTTTCTGTCAAAGTTTTTTTTCTGTTTCAACAACGGTTCTTAAAGTGGAAATCTCAGGTTTTCCTCAAACAAAAAGAAAATTTGTGGCAATGAGACTTTTTGGTAGTTTTGTGACACAAACCTTTTAAAACTGCAAACATTGATAAAACTTTTGGGCCAACATAACGCCAGCTTTCTACATGTAGACGCTGAGGTAAAAAACATTCTGATTTGAACTGAAATTTTAGGCTGAACAAAAAAAGCTTTTTTTCAGGGATTACAGTGTAAATGAATGTGCTTCAGAGGCTTAAATCATCTGGTCGGGTCAGTGGGTTCAGTGTGTGAAAAGAACTCGTCTCTGTATGCAGAAAGCATTTATCACCTCACTAAATCTATTCTAACACTTTTCTCATTCATTCCTGTAACGTTCTTCTGTTTAGAATTGGTACCAACTTAGTTTTCAACAGTCAGTCAGAAAAAAAAACAATAGATATTTCTTATTATTTGTCAAAGTCATCTTCAGTAGTCCAACACTAACTTCTAACCTTCACTTGTAGCATTAAGCAGCTAACTTTGTGTTTTTACTGTCAAATCAGAAGCAATTACAGGCTAAAACAAACTTTTTTCATAGAGGTTATAATTAGGTATTGTTCAAACCTGAAAAAACATTAAAGAAACAAATCCTATGAAGTATATTTATACATTCCTGTTTGTCATGAATGAGAAGGTTTTACTTGGCCCTCTGGTAGATAGCAATGTGTTATTAGAGGCCAATAAAAGTTAGCAAAACTTTCAATCACACCTTTTTAATGACCTTATTTCGTTAAAATGTGTCATTTCTAAAGTTCAAGATGGGAAAAAAAGATATGACTATATTTTTCTGTTATCCAATGTCCTAAACAGTTTGTATGAACTTCCAAAGCTGCTTGTACCCCATTATCATCTCTCAATTAAAGATTGAGTCATAAATCAAGGTCTTTTGGGTTTTTTTGAAATCCTAAAACTATATTCTTGGTCACATTTTGATATTTAAACATATTTAAATTCACTTGGTAACAGGAAAGCAGTTCTTAACTTTACAGCCCCTTGTGTCAACAACTGAGAGGACAGGATGAGCACAGCCACCAGGCCTGAACAGGAGGAACATGAGAGGAAAGAGGGGAAAACATCTGAGCAGGAAGTGTGTTTGGGAAGGGAACACCTGAGAAGGAGGAGGAGCTTGAGAGGAGAACACCTCAGCAAGTGCATGGTGGAGCACCTCAACAGGAGGAGCATGAGAGGAGAAGGCCTGACAGGAGGCTCATGAGAAGGGAACATGTAACAGGAGGTACATAGGTGAACACCTGCAGCAAACAGCGGGGTTTGTTTTTGTGTCGCAGGAGACATGAGCAGGAGCAGGGAAAGAGGCCGTGGAGCATCCCCAGCACATGCTGCCTCACACAGGGTCCTCCATGTCTTCGTCCATCACCTCCATTCGACCACTTTTAGCCCGTTTGAAAGTAAATCTCTGAGAAGCCCCTCTTACCTTCCACAGCCAGGCCATCCTCATGTCTGCGCAGACAATGGAGGACCGCTTGTTTTCTTCACCTCCGAAGCGCCGTCATCGCATCGGTCTGCATGAACGTTTGTTCAGGCGTTCATCACGGGCACGGGCCCGTTCGCTGGGAAAAACCGGGAATCGGTTCCATAAATGTTGCTGAGTGCACCGTTATTCGTGTCTTCTCTTGGGCTCCTTCTTTTTCCTCCCATAGATCTGTTAGACCAACGCTGCGCTGCTATTGGCCGGTGGGGACGCAGAGCTCCGCCCAGTCACGTCACGTGACAGCCTGTGATTTCCTGACTCCTGCTTCTGACATCAAACAACACGAGCGCATGAACAAACGGAGAGGGGTTTTATTTTGAAAAACTATTATGAAGTTTGATTTAAAACATTACATTTATATATAATTAGTCGAAGTTAATGGTGCGTTAGTGTTTTAATCATTTTTAAAACAAATTTATGTGAAAATACAAAAAACAAACTTTTGGTATAATCATGTTGGTGGCAAACGTTGCATGTGAAAACAGAGAAAAATAGATTAATTTAAATTGTAAAAGGCCCACTCCGATGAAAACGGTGTTTGAGGTGTTTTTCACATGCTGTGCACTTTAGGACAGGTTATAAAGATGATTAAGATTAAGATTGTGTTTCTTCATTTGAGAGTCAAGAGAAGACCAAAAAAAAATGCAGATTGACAAAGGTTTCTTATCACACACAAATGTGCTGAGCACGCCACAAGATTCCTTCAGACAAATCCATCCATAGACGTCTTAATTTTCCTCGTCTGAGCTGGCACCTGGATCAAACCTGTACGGCTGGATAGCGTTGATATTGGACGCCATTTTTGCTGCACTGCTAATGTTAGGTTGGGGGTGTGAGGGGCTGTAAGCTAGTGGGAGAACATGTAAACAAAGGATCGATGGAGAAATTAGCGCAGGTTTACTCTGCACCAACAGTCCCTCCCACAACTCAGAGGTAAGTTTCTAATGAACTCCTGCTGCTCTGCAGAAACTATGTCTTAGAAAACGACACAGTTTTTTAAAATTTATTTTGATAAAAACTGCATCATAATTAAAGACCACTGGAAACGCTTTAAAAGTAGATCAAAAGTTGATTGGATGAGTGGGCCTTTAAGTCCTAGAAAAAAAAACCAAGGATATAAGGAGGGTTAAGAACTGTTCATTTTGCTGTTTCCATTCACTTTGGTGATGTGTTTCTGTTACAGTGAAATCAGGTGCTTGACTGGCAGCCCTTGTGAGTTAAAGTGTTCAGTAGGTGTTTGCTTTCAAATAAACACAGCCTGTTGGGAGTGGCCTATACAAGCCCTTTCTGATAAAACAACTTTAAACTGTTGCTCTACAGACTCAAGTTCAAGGATTGTTTGGAGTAAGCTGGAGTACCGTCTCCAAAACCTAAAATATTTTCTAATGTAAGATGTAAGAGATCTGCTTGTTTGTTCCAGATGGACCATACAACTACAGTGACTAACTTGTAACAGATGCTGGTTAAAGAATGGGCTACTGTCCCACAATAGTGAGTAATCTAAATGGTGACTGTCGTGAAGCTGTTGTGGTTGTGTAAGGTTCTTCCACACATGAGCACAGCTCCAGTTTCTCAAATGATCTACTCCAAATCCACAAAACACCAAGAGTTAACAGAATATGTAGTCTGACATTAATAGGAGATTTCTCATTAAATCCCAGATACTCCGCTCTGTCTGTCATCCTAGATGTCCCCTACTAGAGTGGCACCATTTACTAGTGAAAAACAGGTTTCAAATGAAGGCAGATTTATTCATGAAAAGTTCTGTCACCTCAAAAAAAGTTAAAGCAAAATTTCCATGTTTCATTTCTGCCAATTATGCGCTGAACAAGGTTAACAGTTGCAAATAAGACCACTTCTTTAAAAATATGTAAATAAAAATGTACAATGTGTTTATTGAAATTAAATTTGATCAACTAAAAACAGTGCTGTGAGCAGACTTTGACATGGTATTGTTTTCTACAGCTGTATTGTGAAAAAATTCAAAGTCGAATGTAAAACTCCCTGAAGTAAAACCACCAAACAGCAGCATTTTTTCTCTATATTGAAACATGGAACCAAGCTGTCTGTTTTCGCTTTGTTTCTTCTATTACAATATTTAAAAGGTTATAGTAAAAAAGGAGGAGGAGTTAATTTGTTGAGGAAAACTTTCTTTTTATTTATCCTCTACTGTGCAGCTTCTGAAGTAAAGGAAAAATATTTTATCAGAAGCATATCATATTAGAATAATCTTTACAGAAATTAGATTTGTTTTTAGTCCAATCATAAAATACAAGTCTAAAGGAAAACCATTAGGGTTTAAAGAAACTTATTTATACATTTTGCTCTGATCTTTGTTGGAATTCTTTTTGTCAAAGGTTTGCATTTCTAATGCAGCTGCTCACAACAGTTTTGTCTAGACATCAGCAGAGCTTTTCTTTTAAGGAAGATAATTACATGTTTCTGTCTTTTCTTTCACCTTGCATTTAATATATTTGTCAAATTTTACTCTGAAAAGGAAGATTTGTTTTCTCTTGAAAGCTTTCTCTTTTATCTATTTTTTTCCATTGCTGTGTTGTCACCATTCTCTAATTTTGCAAGTAAAAAAAAATTGTCCATATCAATAAGAGTTCTCCAAGGTCAACAACATCATCAGCAACATCTTGTTCAAGCTTGGAACCACATCACGTTCTGGAAGATTCTAAACTGCTACAGAAGCGTAATATTGCAGCTAAGATAGATGAGTTAATCCGTTTTTTTTTATAAAGCATTAGTTTACAATCAAACTAGTCTTAAGGCACTAAAGGAAAAAAAGCTTTGTAATTGTTTTAATCGAATATATTCCAGATCAATGCTTTTTTAAACAAGATGATTCAAATAAGACCAGACTGTGTTTATTGCTTAATTAGGGCTGTTTGAATGAACAACTGATTCCATCAAAGGACTTTCAGTGTATTCCCTAACAGTGAGGAGGGATCTCTCCCTAAATGGAAGAATTAGGAAGAAACAGAACCAGACTCAGTACCTGGTCTTTTGCTGTGAAGAGTTGAGTTCTGAGAGGACAGGAAAGAGACGGACAAAGATGGGAAAATACTGGAGAAACTGTTGGAACTGCAACAATGAGAGGCAGGAAGCAGACAGATGAACATCTGTTACAGGACAAAAACCAAACAGGTTAGTTACTGCTGCAGTATGACAGCGAAGCAGGGAAGCACAAAGTCTCTGAACACGTTAGACAAAAGAGATTTGTTGGTAACTGGTACAGCAACAAGACATTATGAAGATATCTGAACTGAAAAATTCCTGAAACTTGTGTCATAGCTGGCAAAGTTCACTTTAAGTGGCAGTTTTTCCAGAGATAATCTCAAAGTGCTCAAGAAACTCAAGACAAAAACCACACAAAACAGGATAAAACAAGACATGGAACGTGTTAAAAAATAAACAGGAAATAGTAACATAAAAATGAACATTTAGCTAAAAGCCCACTGTTTTATTTCACTGGGCTTTTGGTGCATTTTAAAAGCCTCAGGTGAGAACATTACAGAGTTTAGGATCCATAACTTGGAACCCTTCATCTTCTCCAGTTTGAAATATGTGCCAGGTAAAACTAATAAAACTGAGGAGCATCAAAAAGTATGTGAAGTCTGACAAGCTCATGAGGAGTCTGATCACGAAGAACTCTAAAAGATACAGTGAACATTTCTAAGTGGATTATAAAAAGACATGGAAACCAGTTGGGTGCTTCTAAAACTGCAGTGATGTGTGCTTTTCTACTGGTGTGGGTTAAAAGACATGCAGCAGATCCAGGTATTGGGCTATCCAAAACATTTCCACTCGTTGCAAAAGGGCAAGGGCAACCAAAGCAAGTCTATTTGCATGGCACGTTTAATGTTCAAAGACAATTCGAGAGCTTTACGTAAGACATTAAAAGAAAACATTTAAAAGAAAATTAGAAGTGATCATTAAAATAAGATTTAAAAGAACTCAAACAAAACGGAATTTAAATCAAGCATAGATAAACACTCTGGGTGTAAACACTTAAATACAAAATAATCAAATGTAGATGAGAACAGGTGGGTCTTTAACTTGGATTTAAATGTGTTTTAGCTGATCTAAGGCTTTCTGGTTGTCTGTTCCAGATATGTGGAGCATATAAGCTGAATGCAGCTTCTCCATGTTTTGCTTTGACTCTAGTAACAGACAAAAGACCGGATCCAGATGACCAGAGAGATCTGGCTGGTACATATTGGGTCAGAAGGTCAGTCACGCATTTTGGTTCTAAACCATTCAAAGCTTTATAAAACAGTGACATAACATTGAAGTCTATCTCTGGCAGACAGACAGCCAGTGTAAAGAGCTCAGAACTGGACTTGTGTGCCAGTCTTTTGGTCCTTGTGAGAACCCAATTAGCAGAGATCTGAATAAGCTTTAGTTGCCTGATTGTGTTGGGTGAACACAATGAAATTTGGAAAATATTTCCATCTAAATCAAACGTGTTAATATGGCAATAAACATTTGTGTTGGGAGATCTGAATGCAAGTATGCTGGTGTAACAGAATTTATTAATGTTGCTGTAAAATGATGATTGCAGCAGATGACCCAACCCTGCAGCTAGTATGAGGAACTGGTGGAGAATGACCCAACATACAGGAGACAAGGCATGGCAGCAGAAACAAAACATTTTATTTATAACAGTAATAATAATAATAATTTAACCTGAAACTGCTGTGACTGACGAGGACAACATGACCACATATACTGTAACTAAATCCAAACTAAACCACAGAATCAGAATCAAACAAAAAAAATATAAACAAGAGCTGGTTGATAAACAAATTAAACAGATTAAGCTAAACTGACATCCCTCCCCTTAGACTCTCCTTCTCGGTGAGGAAAAACTCATTAAAAAAAAACCTCTATGTTAGGAAAAAAAAGAAGGCTGGTTTGTATTTTATCTTCGACACCAGTTGGAGTTGAACTGGACTTATTTTTAAATGACTATCAATTATTTCATGAATCTTTTTCACATTATTAAAACGTAAACCGTTTCTTATTTTTAAATCTACTTGGTTTTGCTGGGTTAGCATGAATTACTTACATTTTAATTTTGAGAATTACCTTATAGAATTAATTAAAACCAAAACCATTAGAATTAAGTGAAACCAAACTTATAATTCAACTTATAATTCAAGTTGAGATAACACAACAAAATTACATCAGGTTATATCTAGCTTTGTTACCATAACTAATACAAATCTAGTTGAACTGCACCTTGATAATCATGTTACAGCAACATTAATATGTTGCACCAACATAATCTCATTCAGATCTCCAGACACAAATGTTTATTTCTATATTAACACATTTGATTTAGATGGAAATACTTTCCAAAATGTTATTATGTTCAATCAACAAAGATTTTTTTGAGCATATATATTCCATTAAGCCATTGATTGTATGTTTAAATAATATCTGTTATTAGTTTTATTTATTGTAATGGTCCAAATGTAAAATTTACATGACATCAAAAAGGGATAAATATGATGTCAAAGTGATATTATAGTTGACTCAAATCAAGCCAACTTGATTTGGAAATTAAACTCGCACATAAAACTCTGACCTCAATTTGATGTCGAGCTTCGATGTTGATTTGACGCCATTTCATCATCAATTGTCCACTGGGTATTTCTAGACTCACTGCTGTGACTGCTGGGATATGCAGCATCATTGAATTATAGGGTCCATTCAATTCAGTTTGAATTGAAAAGTAAACATCAAATATAATTTTAAGACACATGCTGAGATTTAATTAACCCTAAATTAATTAAATTAACCCTAAATTAATGTATTATGCTTGAATCCCTCAGAAAGCATGGAAGTCAATTTGATATTAAATTGACATCAGTTTGAAGTTTAACATGTAGCCATCCAATTGAAATCAAATGAACGTCAACTGTATTGGTCAGCATTCTTAATTTTGTTTTTTTCAGATTGTGAGATTGAATGTCTACTGTTCTTGTATTTCCCACACTAAACCAATGATATGAAAACAAAAGTTAAAATAACATTGTCCACTAGTTGGATCAAACGTCAACTAAATTTTCACATCAAGCCGACATCAAAGTGCCTGCTGGGATGAGAGACATGTTTATAACTGAAAGGGAACAGAAAGAAGTTGGATAATCCCCAAAATCCCAGGAACATATGTCACATGACAGAAAAGATAAGTTAGTTGTGAAGAAACAAAGTAAATGAGCTTGAAAGTCACTGGAACATCTGTTAGGACAAATAGTATATTATAGTGTGTTAGTTAGATACAGTATGTTATTAAGTCTCCATTCTTTTCCTGAACTGATAAGATCTAATGGAGAAACCTGCAGTTTTGTGTTGGGTTACAGCAGTTCCATAAAATAATCCATCATGATAGCATCTATTACCTGCACGACTTGAGATGAACTGCAGAAAAGATCTTTAGTGCTGATTTCAGCCATGAAAAATTGTTGCAGTGAAGTAATCAATCATTGTCCTCTAAGCTAAACTAAATTTAATTTTTAGGTGCAGATTCTCTGTAAAACTCAAAGATAAAGGTCACTTACGGACCTTTTGCCTGCAGGAGCTCACACACAGCCAAAGACTGTGGGCCAACAGATGCAGTGGGAGCAGGTTGAAGCATGCAAACAGTATACAGGGTGAATTTAGTTGACACATCACGGGATTTAACTCAAGCTGTGAAATGCACTAATAAATTCAATGGCTTCATTTGTGCATCAATCTGTCATAATTCTATTAAACTCAGTTTTAATCATCTTTTTGTGTGTTTGTTTTTGCTCTCCCTGACACATGATAAAGCAGATCCATCTGACTCACATTCAAAAGCTTTTGTAAGATCTTTAAAAGGTAAGGGAAAAGAAGGACATAACTATATGTGTTTTTTGTGAGGATTTTGTAAGAAAGTCTGTCTGAGTCAGTTTAACCCACACATTCATTACAAAGTTGTAGTAAAATTATTTGTTGGAATCTTGACAGGATCACATATACTTTTTTTATATGAACCTGTAAACAAACATTATCCCAGACAAAACTGGATCAGCTTTCTGGAACAGACTTTTAACTTTGACTAAAGCTATGAAGTAAAGACAGAGACATTGCAGAATTCTTCTTTGCATTGTTATTCAGACATTAGTGGGAGTCTTTGTGCTTCCTCATCTGCACAGGAGGCTGAAATTGGGTTCAGCTACAGCTGTCTGTCTGCCAGATGACATGACACCCAGAGTAAATAGAAATTTTTCACAATGTCTGTCTTGTTTGCAAATGAAAGAAAACAATTTTGCTTTTCTGTCTTCAAATAAACATTTATATACGGTGACTGGTGGCCATAATTACAAAAAAGCTTGAGGTGAAGGTAAAGCAGCACGTAGCTGCATATCTAAATCCTCTAACCACAACCTGCAGACTTCATTTGATTAACTATGGGTGCAATCACTGGAGCTCCAAGTGGTTTTCTGTAGGTGGAACACAGGTCCTTCCACACAATCAAGGCTTGATTAAGGTTATCACTTTATCTCCCCCTCTATTTTAAGCTTTTTACATAGTGTGTTAAAAGAGGAAATCTTCAAACTCAGAGTGCCCCATAGTGGATTAAATGCAAAATGCTTTCCCTGAAAGGAGAAAGGGACAAAACTGGTTTAGAAAATAGATGGATAGATGCATCAGAATGATGTGGGTTCATCGGAGTAGGTCTGTAAA
Source organism: Oryzias celebensis (assembly GCA_014656515.1). Classification (NCBI taxonomy): domain Eukaryota; kingdom Metazoa; phylum Chordata; class Actinopteri; order Beloniformes; family Adrianichthyidae; genus Oryzias; species Oryzias celebensis. The sequence goes on from BNCR01000001.1 coordinate 59,675,892, forward strand.
TAGAACATCAGTCCCTTAAAATGTAATTTTATTCCTTAATTTTGGTTTTAAAAAAATCACAATATTTTGTTATACATCTAATGTATGTTCAAAAATACTAATAAAGAGAAGAATGACAGTTGGTGTTGCACTCAGGACTACACATCACTGCTTTGACTCTGGTTCAGTGTAGTTTGGGATGAACAGGGGGGATCAGATCTGAAAATAAAATGTTAAAAATAAAAATGTTTGTGCCGCTGCTGGGTGGACACTCCCATGTTTCTGCAAATATCCAGGTTGTGTTTGGAGACATCTGGAAGGATGGAATGTCCCTGGAAAGAGGTATGATGGAGAGATGGCACGTTAAAGAAGGCATCTTGGATGCATTTTTGATGAATCCAGCCTCATTTGAGTCTCCTCGAATTCTTAATGATGGGGTTTTCTTTTTCTTTGAAGAATATGTAAAAATGAGCACAATGGGTTTCCTGTGTGATTTTTTGTGCTAACCCACTGACACCCTGCTGGAGAGCAGAGCTCTGATATCACTCGTGGAAAACCAGTGCCCTGTTGGCCTGATGAGAAAACTGTGGATGCTGGTCTAGCTCTCAGGCTTCAGTGAAACCAATCGGATGCTTGAGAAACGATTCTCCCTGGAACTCTCCTCCACTGCTGACAGAAACTAACAAAGGCACTGATGTATGTTCTCAGCTGACAGAGCAAAGTCTGGCTGGCTGGTGTAGCAGCATGAAAGTGTGGATAAAGGTGTTTCAAAACTTGGATTCAGAAAACCTGCATGATGCTATTTTTATTTCTAGTGAATTAACTTTGGGTTGCATGTTTTTGCTGAGCACTTCTTAAGATATATAAAGAAAAATGTCAGCTTCACAGAATTTACAGTGTTGCTGAAACTTCCAAATATCTATTTAGTCTTATCTTGCATAAAGATTGTTTTTAAAGACCAACTTTGATTTTAAAAAAATGTATTTTGGTTGTTTCAACACCTTCTTGTAACATTTTTCTATTTACTGTAGAGGAAATTAAGTTTTCTTTACTCAAATTGTTGTGAATCGGGAGCAGTTTTTAAATTACCAGTTGAAAAAGAGCTTAATCATTATGTAGAAGCTACAATCTACAGGCCACAAGCTTCCTGCTCTAATCCATTCTGATGCATCACGTGTTGACAAATAGATCCATGAACGTCTTAGTTTTCCTCATTTGAGCTGGAATCTATATCAAAAGTGTACAGCTGGATAGCTCCAATATTGCTCGCCATTTTTGTTACCCAGTTAATGTTAGGTTGGGGCTGTGAGGGTCTGTAAGCTAGTGGGAGAGAGTGCTCTCAGTATGGGTGATTGGAAATGGGGGTGTGCTTACTCAACAGTCCCACCCACAAATCAGACGTGAATTTCTAATGAACTCCTACAGAAACCATGTTCAAGAAATTGAGAAAATTTTTGTTTTTTTTTTATTTTGGCTAAAAACTGCATAATCATAATTAAAGACCACTAGAAACACTTTGAAAATATGTCAAAAGATGATCGTAGTGGGTCTGTAATGGAAATAATTCTTCCTTTGATTATTATCTGTTTTGCCACTTTTTTCTCCAAAACTTGGCCCTTTTTGTCAATTTGAGTTTTTTCATGATTCTCTAACTGTGATGCTGCTCCACCAACAGATACTTGAGAAAAAAGTGTGCTCAAGTTTCTCAGAATACATATCACTGAAGATGTAGCCTGGACTCTACTTGACATACAAACACTGGAAAAGAAAGTCTGACAAAGACTCTCCTTCCCAAGGATGTTTTGCTATGAACGCCAGCATCCTCATAAACTTCCAAAGGTGTACCATTGAGTGCCTTCTGACTGGTTGTATTACAGTGTGGTACGGGAACTTGGAGCCTATTTGCCCCTTCTATTTTATTGCATTAAATAAAAGGCAATTTTGCTATTTTTATTATTTTTGTACTTTTCCATCTATATTTTTGCAAGCTACTGCTATTGCATGCAATGAGTACATCGCAATTAATTTACTGAGTTAACGTTTTTGTCAGGAAACCTCTTTTGAGAATGAACTATCACTTAATTACTGTATTTGTTTCAATTAGGACAGTGCATATTCCTCAATGTCTAAGCATAACAAAAGCATAAATGGGGCAAAATTAGCACAGGAGCTGAATTTCATGTGTTGTCCTAAGGCAGGTAAAAGAGAAAACATATAAACATTGAACACATTGAGAAATGCTGACAATAACACAATAACAGACAAAGGTGAAAACATATAGCTTATACAGAATACAACAACAAAATAGACATAAGCAGAGAGAAAAAATGAAACACTCCACAGGTTAATGGACCAAAGGAATAGTTTTAAGTGTGAGTCCAAGTCTGGTTTGCTTTTAATCACTGGTTTGTACTTTGCACAGCTTTCACAGTTTCTGATGTGAACTGACAGTGTTTTCCAAAAATGTTCTCCCTCTGACAGACACCACCATCTCACTGAATTTGGCCCTACGTCTTTGTACTTGACAGTCTCCTCTGGTGTGAATTCCTACACAATTTTTCTTGTGAATCAAAGCCATTAAAATAGTGGAAAAAGACCATTTAAAACTTAAAAAAATAGACAGGCAGTGGAAAACAGCTGATACGTTTCTAAATATAACACATGATAGTTATTGAGAATGAAGCAATAGTGATACTGCAAAGGCTTCTTGTCAAGTATTGTCAACACAAAGAGGGATTGAAGTGGCTTTAAAACAGTTGCATTTGTTTGGGACCAAGTAGATCCATTTTCCGAGGACCCATTAAACTCCAGAGCAAGTAGGAAGATATTACAACAGCAGACAACCCAGTAACCATAAAGAAATGCTGCAAGTAGTGTCCAGTTTCAAGATATGCAAAATAGTCAAGTCAAAAAACAAAAGTCAAGAGTCAAAATGCATCTTTTCGAGTTTTACTTGCGAGCAAAGAGTGACAGACGATGCCTACATTCAAACATTAAACAAATGTGTTAAAAATAAACTAATAGGTAAAATCCGACCCTTCTTGTAAAAAGTGTTTGCAGTGACCTCGCAGTTATGAGGACTCAGTAGTAAAGATGAAAGATGTTGGGTTGCAGAACTGAAATCTAAAGAATTAAACAAATGGATGTAGTTAAATGCATAAACAAAATAAAAAGGACATGGATAAGTCTGGGATGTGTGTTTGATGTAAAGCAGCATCTAAGCCTCTGCCTCTGTTTCTGCCTCTCTGGCTCCTGCTGATTTCCAGTCCTGGCTGGTTTGCTTTGGTTAATTCAAACATTTAAAACATGTACGTAACAGAAAAAATAGAGCAACAAGCAACACTTACCACAAAACAGTCTGAATCCCACAAAATCCTAAATGTCAGACTACAAAACTAAGTTGAGACGATTTGGATTAAATTAAAGCCTAAAAGAAAAGAACTTCAGTTTGACAGATCAAAAATGTGTTGTGAAGTGAAATCTAATCACTGACAGGGTTACTTTCAAACTGGAAAATGACTGAATCATCCAAGCATTCATATTTAAAATGTGCGTAATCCCTTTCGGGGTCACATGGTTGCTGGAGCCTATCCCCATTATTCTCAGGTGAAGTAGTTATTAATTAAAAAACACATATTTATCTTTTTGGGCTTCCTCTCTTTCATCAAAATTTTTTCTTATGTTTTTACATTTTTGCAGCTTTGTAAACTAAAGTAGATAAGGTCAAAGGCAGAAAAGCCTGCGGCACAACTCTCTCATTATCTGCATCAAAGACAGAGCTGCTACCACAGGGTCTGGGGAGATTTTTGCATATTTTCACTTCTTTAAAGACCAAAATGCTTCTTGATTGAACATCATTTAAGTTCTGAAAGCCAGTCTGTCTAGATGTATCTCAGTTTTGTTTGATTTGGTGCTGGAATTAATCTATAATGCAAACACTCTCATCAATATGATGCTTCAATAGGAAACAATTCCAGTTAACTGGAATCCCTGTGATGCAAAGCAAATACCAGCTCCTATTTTTTTTTAAACAAATGCAGAATCTTTTTCTGCTTGATTCTTTTGGAAATTTCAAATTAAAAGAGGCAGGCGTATTTACTGCCAACATTCACACTATACAAGTTCAAAAGAAGCATTCACTTGTCTTTTGTATAAATTACAGAAAGGTTGCATCTCTTTGCAGCAGATTTGCACACAGTGCAGGGGTAATTCAAGCAGCATTTAGACATATTTTGGAAATTCAGAGATCTCAGTAAGAAATTCAAACTTTTTTGCCTGATAAACACCAGCAGCAATAAAACTTATTTGATTTTCTCTTGTAACTGTTGTGATACAGTCTAGTGCTCTACTGCCCCCTATTGACAAAAAGACAAATAACATTAAAGATTTTCTACATTTTCTTTTCTCTTTTTATCAGGTCATTGGTATTCATTATATGAACATATATGTTGCATGTTTTCTGAGTTTTCAGAGTGGCAGGTCCCTTTAGGTTCGCGTGTACAGTGGAGCTGCTGGTGACTTGTAAAACATTAGGGCAAATTTCAGTGTTGTTCTTCTGCCACACATATGATGTCTGCGTATTATTTATTGAGGGTGCAATGTCAACATTATATAGTATTAATGTTCCATTAACCTCACCAACCCACCTGCAACGTGCAACGCTAACATTAAAAAGGTGAAAACCTTCTGAGGAAAGTTGTTGCAGCTGAGATCCATCCATCTGTTTGAGCCTCTGTCATCTGTCATCCTTTCTTCCAGATTTTCATCTGTCTCTCTTCCACTAATGAATGCTGTTGGGGTTTCTCTGCTGTTGGGGTTTCTCTGTGGGCCAACAGGCTGAATGTTTGGCTCTGCTCAGAAGAAGAGGGCTGTTGGAATGCTGCTCTAAATCAGCTTAGAAAACACACAAAATACCTGCACTTCTTGCTCTTTTTCTGCTGAGAAAATCTCACATTAACACAGGAGTGAGAGCTCCAGTTCTATTATAAAACTTAACATGCCACCAATTTGAAGCGTGTGCTCAGCACTCCCAGTGAGTAAATAGGTAACAAAGCTTACTTCCAGGAAATTCCATCCTTTTTTTTGAGAACAGGATTATTGACATGTTAATTAAAATTAAAAGTTTATTTCAAAAAGAGGGAAACTTCTGAAATTTGACATAAAAAACCTGAGATTGTTCTGCTTTCTACAACAAAGTCCATCCTTTCATTTTTCAAACTCACATTATCTTTTTTGAGGTCATGGGGTTGCTGGAGCCTATCCCAGATCATCTTGGGCAAAAGAAGAGTACAATTGTGAACAGGTTGCCAGTGTGTCGCAGGTCCATACAATCACACACTCACACTCACACCTAGGGACAATTTTATGAAGCATGTTCTTTAGAAGAAGCCGGAGTCTACAAATACATTTTTTTACCAAATGTACCTCATAGGATGCTGATCATTTCAGTTATCTACACGTGTCTTGGGAATAACAACAAGGTGATCTGACTTCTAGTTTACTCTGATTCAGTGGCAGAACTGAAACTTTTTAATATCAAGGGGGTCAGAACACTGGAAGAGGGGTAAAGAAGCACAGCAGAGTGGATCATCATTATGGTCATTACAAGTAAAAAAATCAAAAATACACAGTTCAAACAGTTTTGTTATTGGTAATAAAAAAGCAGTTCTTTTAGCTGAGGTGCTAATATTGATGCTCAAAGAAAGCTTGTGCTGATGATGTCTTAATCTTTGTCAGTAATAATTCTAACACTGACTCAAAACTTGGGTGGCAAAGCTTTTTACCCCCCTGTAGCTCCGCCCCTGTTCCAGTGACAAATTCTTGACTCGATTTTTTGTAAACTCCAAATTACAATAAAGCGTAAAGTGCTTCTCTTTAACCCCTTGGAGCCTGAATTTACTTCCAGCTACAGTATGAAAAACAACTTTTGCTTATGTTTTTGCTGTTAAACAGATGCTACATTTAGGTCATTTTAAAGCCAAAGTGGTTTGTAGCACATTGGCGACCACAGGCATTATTGAGTTCTAAAGCTCTGGATTAATCTGAACTTGTGATTAAAAAACTCCTTAGACTGAGTTCATCAACACTTCTATCTACAGGTTCACCCTCACATGCACTAGGACAGGGCTGGCCAACCTCAGGAGCCACAATTCTGCCTGTTTTCCAGCTCTCCCTGGACTGCTTGATGCCGAGTATCGTAATCAGGTGTGTTGAGTCAATCAGAATGTAGAATCATTTGAGTCAGCTAATCAACAGCAAGCTAGTCAGGGAGAACTGGAAAACAGGAAGCGTTGTGGCTCTTGAGTACCAGGGTTGGCCAGCCCTGCACGAGGAAAACATGCAAACTCCTCACAGAAAGAACCCAGCTGGGATTCAAACCAGGACCCTCTCAGTTGTGAGGCAAGAGTGCAAACCACTACCTCACCATGCAGCCTTATTTAAAACAAGAAAAACTACAAATACTGAAGAAGAAAAAACAAAGGGAGTAATGAGTTAGTGAGACAGCATCTGAAAAGATGAAGCACAAACGGATCAAGAATCCTCTTAGAGAAGAGAGTCTCTATACATAGGTGTCCAAATCCAGGCCTCGAGCGCCGGTGTCCTACATCCAATCAACCTGCCATTGAAGCTCCTTATTGGCTAAACACACAAACATTACAATCTTTTAATTAAGAGGCTTTTTTTTTTATCTCACGGAGTGTTTTGAAAGTGGATTTTGGTCAGTAAGAAACTGGGCCCTTTTTTTTTAGCTTCAACGGTGAAGCCCCCTGCTACAGACAGGTAAGAGTTGTGTGACTGCAGGGGCGTGGTTAGTGAAGCGCCTCTCGCAGATCCACACATGGATTCTCTTATCCAACAGTTGAACATCGCTGTGTTTTTTACCCTGTAAGTCAACATTTTCTAGAAAAGAAACTGTTAGGCCCAAACTCAACCCAAATTGAAGGCATGCTTCCTCATAGGAACATTCTTTTCAGAGGATTTTGGTTCAGTGAAGCCTCAGAAGTTGATGTGCATCAGAATATTCATGACTGACGTGCCCAACTCCATCACCATACAGCAATTAGTGAGGATTGAATGGTTTTCCGCAGATACTGCTATCACTTCATAAGTTTAGCATTTTATGACAGCAGGGGGAAACCGTTGCAGATCAAAGTGCCATCTCATCTTGGTTTGGATGCTGGGGAGGGAGGACAGAATCTTCATGGTAGAGGGGAAAAACAGGTGGGGAAAAAACTGCTTCTAATTACTGTGTGTGTATCCATCTTCATGCAGGTGCAAAATGACGTGTGTGTGCTGCAGCTGCTTTGAAAGTCTCTTCCAGAAACTCGTAGACTGCTAAGTGAGGAGCTGGAGGAGTCTCCTGTCTGTGCACATCTGTCTCCGTTCAGCTGTCACAGTATTTTACACAAAGAAAAGCTGCAGAATAAAGTCATCTTACTAACAAGTTACTGAGATTTAACAAACAGCAAAATCCATCCTGTTGTGCGTTTTTGAAAAAGCAAACTGAATCGATACTTTACAAGTATAAATATAACACGTCTGTTTTTGTTTCCACCTTTCAAAGATCTGAAACAGCTTTGTGAAAGTTTTGTTAGTGAACTATTCTCACTTGGCTGTGAAGATGCTGGATGATCCTGAGCTGCTGTAGTCGCATGCAGAGATGCTCTCAATGTCTTTTTTTTTTTTTTTTTTTTTTTAAAGTTTCATGCTGTGTATTAAAGTTAAGTCTTAAAAAAATCTGATCAAACTTAACGTTTTACTACGTCTACTGTCTGCCAGAAGGACATCAGGAAGACCCCAAAATGCAGCACCTCCCACAGGGGAATTTTACATGTTTCCACAGACAGAAACCCCTGGATAAAAAACTACTGTTATGCTGCATTTTATTCAGATCATATTTGAACTTTAATTTCTTGTACAACACACACTGCTTATGGCTTAATTTATGATGTTCAGTTAAACCTTTTTATTTGTTGTAAATTAGGTTTGACTGATTTCTGCATTTCTGACTTTTTAATTGATTTTTTATTTATTTATTATTTTCCCGTTTTTAAGGTGTGATGCAGAACTAATGCCAACCTAAAATACTCTGCTGATGATGAGAAGACACAGAGTAAAGGTTTTGCTGTAAATAAAATGATGCTCCATCAGCAAATAACACAAATAAAAACCATATTGAAACCGTGGCTTCTGGTGTATTCATTTACTCAAGACAGCCCACCTCTGCTCCTTAAGACCCATCACCCCGGCTGGTTTCCAGCCCTCCCTGCTGCAGATTAACCAGATCAGGTGTGCTCGGAATCAGAATAAGGAGACACCGTGAGTCAGCTGATCAGAAGAGAGAACTGGGAAACAGGTACGACAGGTAGATCTCAGGGAGCAGGGTTGGTCAGCCCCAATATTACCACCTGTCAAGAATTAATGCGGCACAAACTTTTGTAGCTTGCTGTCATTGATGTGTAAAATGTGTCAAAGGGTCACAGTTTTGTGACTCAACTGCATGTTTTTTCCAGCACAAGTGGATCACTTACAAAACTACATGATGATTTATGATTGCTTGAGTTTCACCAAGAAAAATAATTATTTTTAGGATTAAAAATGACTGAGTTTTAAGGGTTTTTACAGGTGATTGATTTGTTTACAAAAAAGAAGCTGAAGGTCAAAGATGGGAAATACTTGATGTATTTTAACACCGGGACGTTTTCACTAATACAATAGTTATTGAAGTTATAACTGAGCATTTGTTGCATTAAAGTTAGAGTTTTTGAATTGAAGTTTTGAAAAGGTCTTTCTTATTAAAAAAAATCTTTAGGAACGTTATAGTTACGTTTTTTTCTTCTTGTAACAGGCTGAATAGTTTTAGCCTGATTGTGACAACAGAGATGTTTGCGAACATTCCCACAGAAGACAGTGAGCAAAATGTGAATGAGAAAAGAGTTCCATCGTGTGTCGTTCAGACGATCAGACGCAGCCGCTCACAGAGTGACACATTTTAATAAATATTGTAGCTGGAAGGATGGGTAAGACATTAAAGGTGGCATCAAAAGGATGTTTACAGTCACAGGAGCCTTCTGAGGCCTGCCAACACTTTTTTTGAAGCTGGGTAATTGAAGTGACATGAAATAGTCTTTGCAGGCGTTCTGAGCGTGAATCTGCAGCTTTGAAGCCCATTAACACAGAGTCGTGTGATTGCTTTTGTGCCCTTCACTTGCTCTTCATTTGTCATACACAGATGCTGTTTGATGTGCAGCTGCGGGCACATGAAGCCAGAAACACAAGACAACAGAGAGATGCACTGCCACTACTGTAAAATCACAAACTGTTGCCAGTCTTGGTTTCTAAAACATAAAAAAAGATCATTATCTCTCTCGCCTGAACAATTTCCTCATAAAATGTCTCTATTTTTTCACAACAATCCTTCAGCTAGTCAGAAGTTGTTAAGTTGATAAGAGCACCAAACAGAACAGAAATTAGGCAGGAGATGTTCCAGGACTTCCTTCAGGTTGATCCAGTGGAGAGCTTCAGGAATGTTGAGTGACACACGGTTGGAGACTTTCCTCATTTGTTCAATGAATAATCTCAACACTGTGTGAAAAACGAGCGACTCCAGTAACAGCTGTGTGTTGTGGCTTCGTCTCTGCTTCCATTGTCCAAACATGGAGGTTGGGGTTTAGAAGAGCATCGCATACATGAGCAAAGCGCCTGGAGGCTAGCTGAGAAGATCCGGCTGCAGGTTGATCCTCCGTAAGACGTCCTCAGGCATGCACAACACCGGATTTACTGCTTTGACTTGTTCCTCGCCAAGAAGGGAGAGTCCCGCCACTCCGAACAGAGTGTGGAAAGGGTCGACCTTCAAAAACCATAATGACGACAGGCTTTTGTTAGACAGAGAAGGTTTGTCTGATCACGACTTGTGTGTGTGATTCCTCACCATGTCTCCTGGTCTGTCAGCGAAACCCCCCGTCTCCTCGTCCTGACAGGCCAGAATAAACTTTCGCAATCTGGATTTGTCGATCCAGTGGATCCTACCAATGATTTTCAGAGATGCCAGAACCCACCAAGAGTAGCAAACATCTGGAAGCTGCACAGACAGATGGCTTTGAGACAGGAAGTGCAAAACATTCACACCTTCATTCATCTACTGTCAGATAAAAACAAAAAATAAATATTTTAAAAAAGAGAGCAAACTGGATGTTTGCCCTTCTGCAACAAAATGCTTTCATCTCTTTTCCTCCACACAACCTTCCGTCATCCTACAGGTATGTTTCATGGTTAAAAAGTTTTCATCAGTTGTGGACTTGACATGTGCTCCAACACAAACGTTACAAGGAGAACTAAACTGTTGACCTCCCATGTCATGAAGAAAATTTGCAGGCTGTCGAGCTCGATCTTTAGCTGGAATTTTGTTGTAACTGAGAGACTTTATGAACCAAATCAGTACAAGTTAAAAAGGAATGTTAAGAACCTTTGATTGTCTAAACTGATTATATTCATGTTGGAGCTACTATACTTGTTTGATGGAGACAGCTTGATGGTGAAACTTGTTCAGAATAAGAACCATTTGACAAAGTTGCAATGATAAAGTTGCTGTGTCAGGAAAAAGATGTGGGATTTGGTTGAATTTACGGGAGTTGGTGCGACTGGAACATAAGGAAATCCTGGAGGGGCTAAAATTTGGAGTCAACCCAAAAGCTGCAAATGTTACAGCAAATATTTAATGTTCTGTGTTTTTAATTTCTTCCTTAAAAGCTGAGAAATTAAGGAATATGTATACACACAAGAGCTGGGCGATATGGCCCAAAAATTAAATCTCTGATTTTTTCACATACAATTCGATTTTTGATTTTAATTAATTTTTTTATTCCTCCTACTTTCTATTAAAAATTACAAATGACAGAATATATTTAACAAAAACTATTTTATTTTAGCATTTGCTTTGGAAATATGCTCAAACACAAATTTCAACCATATACAAGCTGGAAGACATGTTTGTAGATCAATGCAGCAGATGTTTTATGAGCTACCAATAGCTTAAACATCCCATACAGAGAAACACTTCTTGCTCTTGACAGAGTGCTTGATTCAAGTGTTGAAACAAATTTGTCGTACTTTCACTTTTGGCAGCTACAACCTTCAAGCAGGTTTTGCTGCGCGTGGTTTGATGCTCCAAGTTTGAAGTCACAACCCCACTGGTCAAAATTTCATTTTTGACTCACCCACCAAGTTAGCCAATGGATGAAAAAAATCTACCAATCAGGCACATTTTTCACCAGACAAATTATTACATTACTTTACAAAGAAAAACTATAGATGTTATTTTACAAAATATGATGTTAAATGCAAAAAGAGAGGACGTCCCACTATAACAAAAACATAAAATAACAGTTTTAGGTGACTAAGATTTCTAATCAGTCTTTGCTCTCTGCTTTTGGCATTTTCACACAGTCTATGAAGTGTTTGATTTTCTATCACAAATGATTTGTTTCTTCTCTTTAGAAAAGCTAGAGCTGTCAGTCATCTTTAGTCTGAACCACTGACATACATATATTTATATATACACGCATACATACATATATATATAAAGAATTAAAAGTATTTTCATAATTATTTAAGAATGAAAAATAGCATTAAAGTACTATATAAATAGTATGAACACATCTTTAATATCGTCTAACTGTAATTCAAACATGCTGAGAAAACAAGGACAGATTTACTACAAAGGAGCAGATTGATAGACAATGCTCTTTTCCCTATTCTGCCTCCAGCTGATTCATCTTTATATTATATCATAACAAAAACAGCCTAAAAGCATTATAATTTTTTAGATTCTTGTTATGTCATTGTCAGTTAAGATGCAGCAATCTCACAAAGGGGGCTTTTTTCCACTCTACACTGGCTCTGTAATGTTAGATATTGCCGATAAAGTTTTATTCAAAGAGGATTCGCTTCTGTTTTTGCATTTAGAAAATACCAATTTTCTCTATGAATGTCCTATGAATTAAGTTTGCTGTATTTATCCGCTACGTCTTAAAATAAACACGCTGTAGAAGTCTGAACCGTCCAACGCAAAGCAGAAGACGGTTGCTTCTGACATGTAATTGATCTGCGTTACTAAATATTAACTCGTTAATTGTTTTCAATTATTTGCGTGCGTTAACGTGTTACTGTTGACAGCCCCAGTTAAAATTTAAAATATCAAAGGCAGTTTCAACAAATAGATTTCTGATTTCATGTTTGAAGTTGTCAAACCTTCTCAGGCCTTCCGTTGAGTCCTCCGGAAGGCAGCTGGCGTTCACAGAGCCACCAGCCAAGCAGGTCTGCATTCAGCTGGTGCAGTTGGCCCGTGAGAGACAAGAAACCGGTGCAGCAGTAGATCTGAGATCAGAACCAGAAAAGGTTTAGCGTTCTGAGACACACCTGAAGCTTCAAGATAAATACAGATATGGTCAAGCATTGTTTATGCTGAGAATGTTTCATCAGACTGCAAAGAGCACATGAAGTGCTGCTTTTTTATTTTTTTTATTATTTTTTATTATACTTGATATTGACTAAAAAATTTGGCTTTGCTTATTGCTTTATAGGAAAATAACTCTTTAGAGTGCTACACGGTGGCGCAGTGGTTAGCGCTCTTGCCTCACAGCAAGAAGGCCCCCAGTTCTAATCCCAGCTGTTGGACCTGAAACAGCATCATCAATGGGGGGACCTTTCTGTGTGGAGTTTGCATGCTCTCCCAGAGCATGCTTGGTTTTCTACAGGGACTCTGGCTTCTTCCCACCATCCAAAAACACCCTTCACAGGGTAGTTGATCACTATAAATTGTCCCTAGGTATGAGAGCGAGTGTGCATTGATGTGTGATTGTGGCCCTGCTAGAAACTGGCGACCTGTCCAGGGTGTACCCTGCCTTCGCCCACGAGCGGCCAGGTTAGGCTCCAGCAACCCCAAAGTGGGTTTAGAAAATGAATGACTGAATGAATGACTCTTTAGATCTTCACCTGACCAGCGTGAGACTCTGAGCCAGGTCTGCAGCCAAAACCTCCATCAAAGTTCATGCAGGACAAGACGAACTCCACAGCTTTATCAAGATTTATCATGTCCATTTTTCCCTTCAAAGAACAGAAGAGGTCATTATTGTGAAAGGTGGTTGTTCTGTTAGATATAACCTTTAGAGATCTGCATGGTTTGAAATGAGAGACTGTTAAAAATTAAATAACCTACCAGTAATGCAAGTGTGGCAACAGCACAGAAAGAAAAGCGTGTGTCTATTTCCCCTGTAAAACAAAAAAAAAAGAAAAAAAGGAACTCATCAAAATGAAAGCTTCTTAAATCTTTTTATAATAGTAAAGCTTCTGTTCTTTCATCTTTTACTAAATATGTGCTTTACCACAAAATGACCCTGAAACTTATTTTTTACTTAAAACCCAAACACTAAATAATTGCATATAAAGAAGGAACGTGGAAGCTTGAAAAATCTAAAGTATTAACCACAAAGCAGCATGAAGCTTTAAATGTCATTTTAAGATTCATGACTTCTTACTCTGTGATGTAATCAGTAATCATCAATAATCAATAATTCATCAAACTTTCATACAATTGAATTTGACCAATTTGTCTTTGACTTAATACAAAATATGACCTTTCCATTTCATTTTAAAATAATGTTATGTCTGAACAAGTACATTTCTTGTGCACATGTAATTAGACTGAAACAGTTTCCTCACCCCATTTGTCTCCTGCAAAAGAGCCATCTTCCTGTTGAAGCCCTTTCACATATTCCACTACTTTGTCCACATCAATGGCATCCAAGCTGTCATAAAGGCATAGGATCTAAAGGAGGGATTTTAAATGTAAATTTTTTACAGTATAATTCAGCAGAGAGAAGTAAAGATGTTAAGTATTTCTTTGGGTTGTGAAATAAATGTTAGGTGGATAAATGAGTTTGTAGACTAAAATCAACTGTGACGCAGATTCACAGTAATTTCTGGGCTGGTCACCTGGACAGCACTGAGGGTGTAGAGCAGGTGAGGGTCGTGTCCGATGCTGGCGCTGAAACCTCCGCAGTCATGTTGACAGGTTTTAATAAAATCTATGATTTCCTGCAGGTTCATTCTGTGCAGCTGGCCCATCAGGTCCATTACCGTCAAACCCCAGTAGATCCCGCTCATCCTGAGGTACTCTGACAGGGTGTACTCCTGAGAACACAAGACTTGCAATCAGTGGCAAATACACTGATGTTACTCGCAGTTAAAAAAATAAAATAAAAACACAAATTTGATCAAAGCAAAAATTTTTGTTGTTGTTTTAAACTATCGCAGAGTTGTTTATCAATCAATCATATTCAGTTTTGTATCTTTTTGGGGGAAAAAAATTCTAGCCGCAGAAGTTCATATACATATTCTGCGTGCTATTGAAACACATTTAGTTAAATAATTGCCATCAGACACAGTTTCATAGCAGCTGTGTGTTTGCAGCAGCTTCACTCACATAGTCGTCCTTCTTGGAGCCGTAGGCTGCGATGTAATCTGCATGTTTGTCCAGCAGCAGCGCGCTGGGAGCGTCCGGCTTCAGAATGACATCTTTAATTTGAGTACCCTGACCACAACCCGTCACAAGACAAGTCAGACCCGAAACACGGACGGAGAAACACTTCAAAACATCACTCAAGTATTTTGTCTGTTTAACGTCAAAGAAAAACGTGTGTTATGAACACAAACACCTGATCGTCGGACTCTTCAACATCTTAATTACAGGTTGCTACATGCTAAGACTTAAGCTAACTGCATTCAGCTTCTCAACTAACTGCTTTCATATATTAACAATAATTTTGCTGTTTAATCTTAAGTATAAAATAAACAACATTGGGTTTATATCGTTTTTATATAATAATGATACAAAAAACCTTTTCACCAGCGTTAGAAAAATTGTTGGAAATTACCATTTTGACATATCCTGCCAGGAGACACTTCCGTCGTCTCTTCTTCTGCTAAATCCACGCTCTGAACTTCCGCTTGTTTGGTGCTATACTCCCTCCTCCGGTCATCTGTGATATACCAACTGTGAGGATTTTTTTTTCCTTCAGGTTTTTTTTTTGTTGTGAATCTTTACGGAACTTTTTTTTTTTTAGCCCATCGTTTTAGGTTGAGAATTGAATATTAGTTTGAATTATTGGTGAAAACACTTCCATTGTTACGGGGCTGTCTACATACTTTTATGATTTTTTTGTTGGCATAAAAAAATCATGTGTAAAACAGCATTTTAATTGATATTGTCACACAAAAGGGACTGCAAAATATGGTTTACGTATATGAAAAGAAAAAAAAAAAAACTTGTGTACTCTTTTAAAAGGAGAATACTAGGGATATAAGCTACAAAAAGTCTCCATCTTTTTAAATTAAGCTAGCTATTGTAGCTATTCTTCCTGGGGTCCAGACACGTATCCACAGAGTGTCTTGAGTGACTCAAACTTGTTCACAATTACCTTTTCTGCTTTCAATTATGTGCCATTTTCAACTAAAAAAATATTTGTTTTTAATTACTGTCTTAATGCTATAAGGATCCCAGCCTGTCACTATTTTGTCAGGGTGCTAGACAGGACAAAGCAATATGGCACAAAAACACAAACATAATTTACAATATGAAAACTTACTGTACTTAAGAGATTTTTCTTTATAAGAAATAAATGACTAAAATGCTACCACAATCTCCAGAAACAAACAGCTGCGTTCATTTTATTTATTTATTTAAACCCTTGTGTATTGAAGAATGGATGAATGAAGAAAATGAAGAGGCACACACTGAATGATAAGATATTGCTTCACAGAGAGCCTACATACCATCATTCCAACACTTTTAGCCTCTAAATCTGCAGTACAACAGTCCAAAAGTATTGCAATTGAGCACATTTGTTGGGAGGCACCAGCTCTCTATACACATTCTAGTGGAAACATGAGATTCACCTTAACTGTTATAATACAAAATCAACATTTAAAAAGAGTGCAGAATGAGGCAAAACAAAGGCATTCAAGATTTTACTGCAGTTTAGGAGGAAAATAAAGTTATGGGGTAATGACTCCGTTTAACATCTACACAACCGATTTTCACAGCAAACAGAGCAGAGTTGCATTCTGATTTTATACTTTTAGCTCTTTTAGTGTGGGACATGACATGTAAAACAGTCTTTGAAGCATATTTTTCCTTTTGTGATTGACAGAAACAGGTTTTGTTTCTTTCCCAGATACTGCAACCTGCAGAGATCTACTGGATGGAAAAAGATTTAAAAAATCCTCACAGGACAGAAACTAAGTTAGCATGAATTCAAGAGCTGTGTTCTGTTGACCAAACAAAGCATAAATTGACATCAAGGCAAACAATCGAGCTGAATCCTGACTTTCAATTGCGGGGTCTCATAATAAGATTGTGTACAGAAAAGCAGAGAGGAGTACATGGACCTGTGGACAGTCCACTCAGCTGGACTCATTTCTTATATTTTCCAATGTGCTCTCTGGAAATGATCAGCCTTTGGATCTGAGCCGTTCCTTCATAGATCTAAGAGGAGAAAACAAAACCATCAAAAATCACATAAAAAAACATAATAATCCTGATTGTGAAATCAGACAACAGGGAGAATAACCTGGTAGATTTTTGCATCCCTCATCAGCTTCTCCACTGGGTAATCACTGTTGAAGCCATTGCCTCCAAAAACCTGGACGGCATCCGTAGCCACCTGGTTGGCAATGTCTCCAGCAAAGGCCTTGGCAATGGAGGCGTAGTACGTGTTTCTGCGGCCCTGGTCCACCTCCCACGCGGCGCGCTGGTAGGCCATCCTGGCCAGTTCCACCTTTATGGCCATCTCAGCCAAGATAAACGACACAGCCTGGTGCTGGGAAACCCAACCACAGCTTAAGGATCCTCTGCTCATCAGTGACTTATTAGTATTTTGTTTTACCAACACAATTACTGTCATAGATTGTTTACAAAAAGAAATGTTTAAATGTGGGGACAACTAACCTCAGCAATAGCTTTGCCAAAGGTCTTCCTCTCCAGAGCATAGTTGGTGGCTTCATCCAGAGCCCTCTGAGCCAGGCCGGTTGCTCCTGCTGCCACCTGATTGATTCAAACACTTTTTATTGGACTTTCAGGAAAAACTGTAACCATGCTTCAGATTTAAACAGAAATCAAAATGTCCTTTTAAATGAAGCATTTCCCTTTTTCTTCCCTGCAGTCTGATTCCATATGATTTTTACTTGAAAACTAACTACTTCTGTTGATCAAAACTACCCACAGTCAACAATCTGAGCAACATAAACACCAGCTATCATGCGGTTTGTCTAATTTTAAGACTTTTTGAAGTCAGAACATTTCATAAATTGTCTTAAATGCAGAAAGAGTTGGAAATTGCATTCCTAAACAAGACTAGGAAAATAAAGAAATGTCAAAATTAAAGAGAGACCATCATATTTTCTACTGCAATTACATTTGTGACAAAATTGTCAACAAAAAAGATTTTATTGTAAAGATAGAATCTTCAGTGGCCTTAGATGATGGCTTGCGTTGCTGCAGATATATATAGATATATATATAAAAACATTTACATTTAAATAAGGAGCAGACTAATTCAATAAATTAATATGACCTCTTAATATGTTTTATGTGATTTCAGGACTTCAAGTCTTTTATTTTGAAGAGCTATGACGTTACAATTTAGTTTTAATACTTTTATTCTTTCCATTTAAAAACTTAAGTTTAAATCTACAAAGAGCTTATTAATGTAATGTTAAGAACACTTCTTAAAATCTGATGGAAAGAAGAACTGAGTTGGTTCACAGAACTCACCGGTGGCCGGGTATTGTCAAAGGCACCCATGGCGATCTTGAAGCCAGCTCCTTCTGTGATCAGAACGTTCTCCTTTGGGATCCTCACATCCTCAAAGGTGATGCCTCTGGTGTCAGAGCATTTCTGGCCCATGTTCATCTCCTGCGGGAGACAGCAAGCATGCAGTAACTCACTGAGCAGTGAAGTTAAGGACCGACTGGTGGATAACAGGAGGTTTGTCACAAAACTGATCAAATATTTGACTGAATCCATAGTTGCATAAAACACAGGAAGCAAGTCTAAATCTCAGCACACAGGTAGAACATTCAGTTCCAGCTGCACATGGAGACATTTTGTTAATTTTATCTGAGAATCAATCTAAAGGATGTTATGTTTTTCTGTTTCATTGTCACTTAATGCTTATCTGTAGAACTGAATTCCAGTAACATTTACATTTGGTCTCTTACTGATCCAAATATCTTCTCACCTTTCTTCCTACTTGAATTCCTGGAGTGTCTGCATCTACAATGAAGCCAGTAAAAGCTTTACTTGCTGGACATTTGGGATCTGGGTTGGTGCGGGCCAGGAGGAAGTACCTGGGAAAAAAAAACAAAAAAAAATCTTGAGTCTTTTAAGTAGGAGTTCTAAAAAACTTAAATAAATGTAAATATTAGGGTCCATCTTTTTTTTCTGTTGAAGCAGCGTAAAGCTCAGTCTCTGTGTGTATGGGTGATCTCTCAAACCAATAGAGGCACTAGGAAAACGCACCAGTTTGCTTTCCCTCCGTTGGTGATCCACATCTTTTGGCCGTTGACGACGTACTCGTCACCCACCCTCACAGCTCGAGTCTTGATGTTAGCCACATCAGAGCCTGCTCCAGGCTCAGTGACACAATACGCCTGGAAAACGGGAACAAAAGAGAAGCTAAAACTGTCTGATCCGAATCAGTTCACAAACGATCCTTCAGAGTTTCTGCTTCAGCCAAATATATTAAAAAAACAATTTTACTTTTCCATTTAAAAACAAATGTATTGTCAGTGGTAAAGGGTTATTGTAGGCTTGAGTCAAAGTGACAGACTTACACACATTAGTGGCTCCTCTGTCATCCTTCCAAGATATTTCTTTTTTTGTGCATCATTGCCAGCAATAATGACGGGCATTTGCTAGGAGACAAAAAAAAGCAACAGGTTACCTATGAAGCATGTTTTGGACGGTGGGAGGAAAACCGGAGTCTCCGGAGAAAACTTATGTATGCACGGTGAGAACATGCAAACTCCACACAGAAAGGTCCCCCACTGGTGATGCTGTTTCTGGTCCCTTGAACCTGGGGCCTTCTTGTTGTGAGGCAAGAGTGCTAACCACTGTCCATTTTTTCCATTGTAATACTTTGGAGATTCAAATTCTATCATTAACTCAGACAACTAAATTTGATGGTGACTATTGATCTCCTCCTCCACTGGTCATTAATGCTGC
Organism: Oryzias celebensis; assembly: GCA_014656515.1. Lineage (NCBI taxonomy): Eukaryota > Metazoa > Chordata > Actinopteri > Beloniformes > Adrianichthyidae > Oryzias > Oryzias celebensis. The sequence continues at coordinate 59,695,153 of BNCR01000001.1, forward strand.
ATCAGTGTTCATCTTCTCTCTAATCTATGTTTTTCCCTCACTGTTCTTTGTATCATGTAGTGCTTCTCTCTTTACAGTAATACTTTTGCTGAAATTAAACATATGTTTAAAAAAAAACCTGCTCACATGACTTCTGTCTTTGCTTAAGAATAGCTCAATATAGGCCCTTGAAGTTCCTGAAATAACTGAATGTAACAGAACTAAACACTTCACAAGTCATCTCTGTCGGTGAATGTAAGCAAGTGAGATTCACTGAAATGCTTTCATGTACTTTTGCAAGAGAAGTGTCATACAAAAGACACTGAAGTAAAACAAAGGGAAACAAAATCCCATTTATCTGACTAAGCAGGAATCAAAGCTACAGCCAAACAGATGTTAGTAAAAATGTAAAAAAAAAAAAAAAAAAAAAAAAAAGAACAAAAACACTTACTCCCAGAGAATTGGCCTCTATGGCAGTCTGCATCCCTGTGCAGGCGTATGCCAGCTCCTCTGTGATGAGGCAGCTGTCAAAGATGGATAACCCCATTCCACCTGAGAATGAAGATCAAGAAACATGACACAGCTAAAAAAAGAGCTTTAACATGGAGCTTAAATGCTGATGAGATTAAATCTTTAATTTTACTTTTTATGTAAAGAAAAATGATCCTCACATCATTTTCTTGTCAAAACAGAAGTTAGAACTTTAACTACATGGGTTAGGTAGTTAACAAAAACAGGAGGAGTACCATATTCCTGTGGAATGTGACCGTTGATGAGTCCAAGCTCCCATGCTTTCTTGATGATAGGGAATGGATACTGCAAAAACATCAAGAGTTCAAACAACTAAAATAACACCTAATACATCAACTTTTCAGCGTTTACAGTTGTTTTTTTTCACCTAATTAGTATTGAAAACTGAATTTATGCATATAGTTTTCAATCTCATCTTTTTCAAACTCACTTCACCACTTCTGTCATAAGCAGCTGCAACAGGGATCATCTCCTCACGTGCAAACTTTCTCGCCAGCTGCTGGAACTCTTTCTGCTGATCCGTCAGCTCTGCAGGTGAAATCAAAGGGAGAAATTATTCCTGTTCAGTACATTTACGTTAGGATGAACTTATCCTCTCTAAATACAGATTAAACCTGTACCCAACAGACAACTAAGCTTAGCTATTATTCAAAGCAATTAAATGTCAAGTAGTTTAAAAGGCACTTTTCAACTGGCACTGAAGGTTTAGTTAAATATCACGTTCTAAAGTCAACTAACCAAAAGAAAACCCAGGAGATCCTGCATAGCTGCTGGAGGCTGCTGAAGCTTTGGCTGTAGCAGCGCTGGAACTCTGCAGACGTATTCCAGACTGCAGACTGGCTCTGAAGACCTTCAAGACACAAGTCATTTTACTGTAGTCACCTTCAAATCATTCAATCTTAAAGAAATCAACTTTAAAGACCCACTAAGATGAAAATTGTACTTGTAGTTTTTCTGACATGCTCTTGTGGTATTTTTCTGATAAGGACATATCTATCCATCCATCCATCTTCTTCCGCTCATCCGACTTTATATTTAAATTTAAATATGTGCGGTCAACAACAAAATTCAGCCTTGGACGCGCTTAAAATATGTGCAGGCAATGTGTATCTTGACTGCACATTTTAAGTGTAGCCAACATGAATTTCCATCATTTTTTGTGCTGGTAACACATAAATACATGCAAATAAGATCAGCCTAAATGAAAACATGATTGGAATGGAACTTACCTAGAACAGCAACATCTCCCTTTAAGGCAAAGTAAACTAAAATCATTCAAAAATTAGGAATGACTCTCAGCAGAACTTATTCTGGTCTTTGGAAATTAGGGGGAGACCAATACCAGCATGCATGTGAGGGGCTCTTGCATTCAAAGTGCAAGGTCTTAGTGACATTACAAAATAAAGATCGCACAGGATGCCGAATCTTTATTTAGCTATCAAAGGCTCACTCTTGTGTTGTATAACTTGCACAACATAATTCGTTTTTTTTTTTTTTTTTTTTTTTTTTTTTTTTTTTTTTTAGTTTAACAGATTACAACCCAATATTGGGTGAATGTCTAAAATAAACCTTTTAATGCTTAAGAAAAAAAGTGGTTAATCAATATTCAATTTAAGGTTATATTAAGGCTTGACAAAGAAAACGAGTTAAAAATAAATAAATAAATACGGGTAGTTTTAAAGACTAGTCTGATGTTCATATTTAAACGACTTAAATGCCATTGTACTAAAATAAATAAATAAATAAAAAAAAAAAAAAAAAGAGACTTAAAAGGATAAATAGACCAGAGTCCACTAGTAAACAGAGCACTCAAACCCACACACAGCAGTGTCCAACAACAACACCGCATTTAAATATTATGTAATGAAGTTCTCGTTGACAGAGAGGATACTTCACATTACAAACAACATACTGTAGAAAACAGCATGTTGTGCTGCTTTGGTACAACTGTGCTAAATATGTTGTCAATGAAATCTTGGAAGCGAAGGTTTAGCTAGCTCAATGTTTAAATGGGAACAAACAACATTTTATTAAACTAAGAAAGAATTACGGACGAGAGGAACTCCACAAATAAAAGCTAAACGACATATCGTGCACTAAACTCAAACATTAAGAAGATTTTTGCTGATTTTTTTTTTAAGATGCTACCTTTTGCTAGCTAAAGTTAGCATGTGACGTAGCAACTAAGTTTTACACTTAAGGCAGAAAGGAAGAAGAATTGTCTGTTTGTAGGATACCCACAAGAGAAAGGTTTCATTTACGTCAAACGTCAATCTATAAACGACGAATTAAAATCAAGAAACCCACCTTACTGAGAAGCATTGTCCTAAAGAACCTGCAGCTGACACAAACCCAAGTCGTCGCCACCGCTGCTCTACTTTTGTATGATCGTCCCCTCCACCAATCACAGCTGCGGAATGGATCACGTGACAGGCCTAGCACTCAAAGCGTTGCCCTTTGCTCCAATTATTCACGTATCCGACCACCTTCAGCTTCTATGTTTACACCGGGTTAATTTCCTCACTTTGTCGCTTTTTAACAAAATAAAAACAATAAGTGTCATGTTTTTGTGGAGTCAGAGGCGCACATTTAAAAACAATGAATTGTGACACGGTGCTTTTAATTTAAAAGATGTTTAAATACAATTGAAACTGAAAAAATACCAACAGAAAGTAGGTATGGCTTCTAATTTACGAAGATGAATACAAACATGCCTAATATGAAAGAAAATACGAGAATAATTAATTATATCAATTTTTTTCTGTTATTCTATTATTACCACAGTAAATAGAGATGGAAAATAGGCTTCTACCAACTTGACGCTCTAAAACACAGAAGCCCCTGGCTGCCATGTAGTTGTTACCTCCTGGTTGGCTAAATTGAGCTTATCTCTGCCACATTGGGCGAAGGCAAGGTTTACCCAGGACTGCTTACCAGTTCATCACAAGGCTTCAATGGACTGGAAACCCTTCATGGGTTTACCCTGCCTACGCCCAAGATTTGCTGGGGTTGGCTTCAGCAACCCTAAACATAGGGAAAAGATAGGACAATAGGAAAAAATGCGGGAAAAATGGAAAAAAACCTACTTACCTGTGAAAAACCTAAACTAAGAAATGAAAGAAAAATCAATGCGGAAAAAAAAACCAACACACAATTGTACATGGCCTACAGTTGCTGGGATAGGCTCCAGCAACACTGTGACCCTGAAAGGGATCCAGTGGATGTAGAAATAACTTGATGAATGGGTGGCATACATAACGTGGAGATAGTGATGTTCATAAAAAAAAACAATACATTTAAAAATAAATAAACAAATAAAACAATACGCATATAAACTCAATGGCCATTTTAAGAGGCACATTTGTCCAGCTGCCCTTTAACGCAAATTTCTAATTAACCAATCACATGGCAGCAACTCAATGCATTTAGGCATGTAGACATAGTCAAGACGATATTCTGCAGTTCAAACCGAGCATCAGAATGGGGAAGGAAGTTCACTGAAGTGACTCTGAATATGGCATAGTTGTTGGTGCCAGATGCGCTGGTCTAAGGATTTCAGAAACTAATGATCTAATGAAAATTTCAACCACAACCATCTCTAGGGTTTACAGAGAGAAAGAGAAAATATCCAGTGAGCGCCATCACTGCCTCTCCTGTCAGCTAACAACAGGAAACTGAGACTACAATTCACACAGGCTCACCAAACTCCTGGTCTGATGAGTCTCCATTTAGGCTGTGACATTCGGGTGGTAGGGTCAGAGTTTGACATCAACAACATGGAAGCATGTTTCCTTGTATCAACCGTTCAGGCTGGTGAAATCTAGGTGGTCATTTACTCACAGGAGACCTTTTCAGAGTCAGTTAGTGTTCCTTGCTATATTGTGGTTTACCTGTCATGGTCTAACTGTTTGCAATTTAATTAGTGCAGTTTTACATGCCTTTTTTTTCTCAGCCAGTGTTTTAAGTAGAAAACAAGAGTGGCGGTACTCTCTTTCATGGAAGTCGAAACATAAAATTAAGAGAATCTTGAATGTAAAATTTGATCAATGAAAAAGAAGCCCCTATTTATTTTGCATCATAATATGAAATAGGAAAGAGGGAGCTCAGGTCAGGACTATAAATAAATGTAGTCATACATTGACTTCTCAGCTGAGCAAACAGTTGAGAGAAAACAGAAAGCATTTTTACAGACACAAAGTTATTATAACAAGTACAAAACTTTTTTACAAACGCACAAAACTGTAGTAACAAATCTAACTTCACATCTGTTTCCTCTTTTCCTTTTTAATGGAGGTACTCTATTGAATCGGGTGCAGGTACTAATTGGTACTAAGTGTCCCAAGAAATAATCCCCCACACCATTACCCCACTAGCCTGAACCGTTGATACAAGGAAGCATGGATCCATGCTCAGGACAGACTTGTGCTGGTTCTTTTCGTGCAAAGAGAAGCCGCACTCCTGAGGACAGGGGCGGACGGAGGACTTCTGCTTCGTTTTTTATGGCGAATATAGCTTCAAGACGGCTGTAGAAAGTTAGAAGCACTAGCCTTGACCAGGAGAGGTGTTCTTTAGTGAGGTGAAGAGCGTAAGAGCCGAGTGAATAAGCCAAGAACAGGGCTTTATAATCCTAAGGCGGGGCCGCTCACCTGTCATTGGGCGTCTTCTGCCTAAAGGCGTGAATAGATGTGTCTTCAGCCAGACACATGAGGGCCCATAGTATATCCTATGATACATGTGTTGTACTGAGTGAATCGATTGAAAGGGAACATCATAATCAGTCATTATATAAAGTTTAGTGACTGTAGATTCAAATTCAGAACTTTTTTGGACCCAATACGATCCGTATTTGTATTTTTAAAAATCCTAAAATCGCTTCAAGGAAGTAGGGGTGGTTGGGGCTGTCTTTCTGGATCTTCGTAAGCCTTTTGAAACTGTGGACCAGTCTGTGGTGCAAGCCAAAATGAAATGCTTTTATCTCTGCAAACACACATTGTGTGTGAAAAGAACAAAGTTAAATTGACAATATCAGGTGTGGACTCATTAAGACACTTCAAAAGTGTTGAAATAAACCGAGAGTCAAATTGGTAACTATTTTGTGTTTAATTAAAAACTCTGACAGTACTCATTTTTAACTATATGTTCAACTATTAAAAATATGGAACACTGGCCAGATTTAGTAAGTGTTCAATTTTAAACATCGACAGGGTTAAAAAAACAACTCCAGATTAGTGTAAATGCCTAAACACTTTCAAAAGCGTTATTTTTACACTTTGTGGTGTGGATTCATAGAGACACTTTATAAGAGTTCAAACTGACTCCTGTAGAGTTGAATCAACCGGGTTTAATTTGCTGTGTAGGTGGAGTGGAGGTGGACTATTTGAAGGTGGACTAACAGGTCCTGGAGGGTCAGAATTCTAGTTGATAGACAGATGTTCAAATACTCATTTAAAGCAGTGGCATACAAATTTTAAAAAATCATGATTTCTCCATGATTTCTAAGAGAGAGAACTTATAAAATCCCAGGGTGTTTGATAAATTTAGTCGCCTCACTTTGCAAGTCGACTTTAAATCAAGCAAATTCATGCTGCTATTTTTCTTTGTAAATTAAGAATTTTTTTTCAACACTCAATGTTGTCTGATTTTCACAATATTCATTAGCATAGAAAAAAGCACAAAGATTAAATGTGTCTTAACCAGTAATGTTTAAATATGGTTAAGAAAACATAGTGTTGTTTATTTCTAACAGCTAAATGTTGACTAAAAAATAGAATAAAAATACTGATCGGTTATACACAAAAGAAAATATAAAATAAAAGTTAAATTTAAATTAATTTTCACATGCTTGCATTGCATTGCAGCGGTGAAATGCTTTTTAAATAACTAAACAGAAACAGACTATAGTAATTAGTTTATACTGCTCAAGTGTGACCAATACTGATGTTACTGCACATGAGAGGAGCAGTTAAAAAGCAGTCACTATTGCAGAAAGAAACACAGCTGTTTAAAGAAAGAGTTACTGAAGTACAGAAACAAAGCAGTAGAAGTCTACTCAACATTGTATTTCTACAGACTGAATGCAGTCGGGTCAAAGGGCCTTCTTTTTGCACTAAGGGTGCAGTAGTTTGCAGCTAATACAGGATTCGTCTCACACGGGGTGAGAGGGACCGCTCAATCTCGTCAACAGCTTTGCTAACATCCTCTTCTCCTCCACCAGGTTCATAGTCCGGTGGCAACCCAGGACAGAGAACATGATTTACGGGAAAATTGAATCATTGACAGGAGTGATTGTTTATTAAAACAAAAGCAACCCAAACGAACCACGTGATAATTTACTATTTAAAACAACTGCCTCCCTGACTGCATTTAGACTGCAGTCATGAATCTTTGGGCTGTCCTTACTGTTACCCTGTGTGGTTTGCTGCCCACGGAGGCAGAGGTTGTTGATGATTTTGTTTATTGTTCTGAGTTCTTTTACAAAGGGAAATCACCTCAAGGCTTTGATCAAAATGCTAAAAAAATATGTCAAAAGACATTTTATGGTGGATATTATTTTGCAACACTGTACTCCACAGCCTATAGGATCCCCCTGTACAGCGCCTATACGTTTAGTTTTGCCTGCAACAACCAGCAAGGACGTAAAAGTGGAAACTGGTACATTGAGCCCCAGGTAAATATTCCTTTTTATCATAATATAAGTAAAATTTATCAGAGCAGTACTGTTTCACTGATGCAAATATGTTTCTTTCAAAATTAGTTTAGTTTTTTAAGCTTTTTGATCTATTGATTTTTTAAAACTAGCAGCAGTAAGAAAGTGAGTTTTTCTGACATTAAAACAAATGTCAGAGAAAAGACAAAATAAGTTTTCTCTGTTTGTATTAGTATTTTCTGTTTTACATATAAGACTTTTTAAGATAAATATGCCTCCTACTCTAATTGCTGTTGCCAAGAATTTTATTCTTCAAGCCCTCAGACTTTTTTTTCTTTTTTAGATAAGCTTTACATCTGGTAAGATCTGAGAAGAAACATTTCTTAAAATGTAATATTCCTATTAATAATGTAATTTAATTTTAATAGTTTTATTGTATTTTAAGAACACCAAAAATACCAAAAAAAGTAAGCATAGGCATCATGAAAACTGCATTTAATTTATAGAATTATTAATTCAATAAAATCAACCTTTATTTCTAAAGCAATATTCCTTCCCCGAGGCAGCTTAAAGCACTGTACATAAAAACAATAGACAATTTAAAAATAAGAAAGATATTCTAAAAACAGTCATGTGCAAATATTTATCATATCTTCACCCAACCCAACATTTACACATATTTATCCTAACACCATCCCAGACAACCCATCTTCTACCCACCCACCTTCCCATTATGAACCTCAAACCCTCAAATGAAAACATAAAACATGGAATAATAATTATGTAAAAGATACATGGTTTGGCACCACTATGAGTAAACATTATTGTGGGGATCCATCTATGCCTGAGGCCCGCCACCCATGTGACAAAGAGACAGAGGCATTTGGATCCATGTGCAAAAGGGTTTAATAGCAAGCAAGGTGAAACAAGTCAAAAAAAGGCAGGATTCAAAACGCTAGAAGGCAGGGACCGGACCACTGCTCAGTCTGTTGGCAAGAGGACAAACAAGTCCTCACACCAAGCAGAGCCAGGTGCCAGATTAAGTACACATGAAGTGATAGCAGATGAACAACAACTGGTGGGACAGAGAGAGGTGGTTGACGGGAAATGAAGTGTGAGGAGAAGAGACCACGGCTGTGTCCAAATTCATTCACTACTCACTATATGGTTTTTTAGTAGTTAGGGGTTAGGGCATGAATTCGGACACAGCCCAAGTTTAATACTAAGGGAATGGCTCTCTCTGGTGGCTGAGGGGGGAGAGACAGAGCCCTGACTCCTGATGGCCAACATAGGGCATCACCACTGTGCCCGCCCACCCCTGGAATGCAGAATGCAAGTAGGCAAGTCCAGAAGTTGCTTGTTATGAAACAAAAGTAGTTTTAATTGTTTCATAGTTCAGATTCTTGTGGATCAAGCACATGTTTGTGTTTCTACACTGCTAATATTTGTTTTACAGTGTCACAATACACATATAATTTACATTATTTTACTGAACAGCTATGATTGCAGAAATAATTATAGTTTTTCTTAAGATGCATTTTAATCAATTCAGTAAATACACTTCATTTTTTGCTTAAATATTTTGCTTGATTTCTCATCTTCATGCATGTACCTGCATGCTACGCTGCTTTAGATCTGATGTTATCTAAAAGATCTGAAGAAGCAGCTATTCAGTTTTTGTTTAGTTTAGTTTTTTTTTTTTTATATTAGATCTTTTGTTTGTTCCGTTTGGTTTTGAGGTTGGAAAAAGTGAGACCTTTTATGATTCCAGGGTTTAATTTAAAACAATGTTTTCTGATGTGGTCAAAAGACAAATGTTTCCTCGAAAAAGACTATAACTAAATTATTTTTCTTTTCACAGACCATAAAGGTTTTTTTGTTACAGAGACTTTACTAACACTTTATAATAACTACCCCAACAAATCATTATTGAAGTGTCAGTTATTAAGTTCTAAATGACTTGTTAAAATACAGTTCACCGTTTGTTAAGGATGTATAAATGGAGGGTTAATGTTAGGATTAAGAGTTAAAACCAAGACTAACATGATTTTTGACTTATCTTTCCTTCAGCTCTAACAAGATGAAGAGTCTGACTTCTAAAACATGGCTTATATGAAGTCATACAGTACAAGGGATTCAGTCAAGCTCAAAGTCAAACAAGCCATTGATGAAGACTACAAACACACTGGCTATGACAGAGGTCATCTGAACCCCAACAGCTTTCAGTGTAATGACGGGCGTGGGGCCACCTTCACCCTAACGAACAGTGTTCCCATGGATGCTTGTTTCAACCGAGTCCATTGGAAAGAATGGGAGGCTGCGGTGATAGGAATTCTGAAGAACCAAGATTCAGCAGGCACTGCTTACTTGGTGACAGGGGCTGTACCATCTCCCATTAATAAAATACCAAAGCAGGGAATTTTTGATGATCCTGATGAACGAGACTTCAACAGAGTATCAGTTCCAACACATATTTGGACAGCAGTGTGTTACATCCATCCAGTGGATCCGGAGGAGTCGTTCTCTTTTGGTTTCATTGGGGTGAATGTACCACATGGCAGCATTCAGGTCAAAACAATAGATGGCCTGACAAGCCACTTGGCTACTCGTTATGCCAGCAACAATTTAAAGATTTTTGAAGATGACTGTACCTTTCAAAACCAAAAGCGCAAATCTGAGAAAGTGGTGAAGAAACTGCATAATACCGTTCAGCAGCCAATGGGTAACCGCCTCACCCTGAAGTCAGGAAAACTTCCAGGCAACTGGTCAGCCCAAGCAGCAGAGCTGGTAGCTCTGACTCAAGCCTGTAAACTTTTCAAAGACCAAGACGTTACCATCTACACTGACAGCCAATATGCACATTACACACTGCACATCTTTGCAGCCCAGTGGGCCAGAAGAGGAATGAGGACCTCTTCCGGAAAGACTGTGCAACATGCGGAGATCCTCCAGGACCTCCTACACGCTGTACTACTCCCACACAAAATTGCTGTGTGCAAATGCCAAGCACACACCAAAGCACAAGACCCTATCTCAATGGGAAACGCCAAAGCTGATGCAGCTGCTAAAATAGCTGCAAGAGGAACCCAAGTCCTCCTCCAACAGGATGACACAGCCCCACCAGAAAAGACTCATAGACCCATCCCCCTACAAGTCCTCCTGGACATGCAGGACAACGCCCCAGACACAGAAAAACAGCAATGGCTCACGGACAATGCTATAAAAGAGCCAGATGGACTTTACACTGTTGACTCGAAACCCTGTCTGCCCCGTAGTCTATTTTCAACTATAGCTAAACTGAGCCATGGGTTAACCCATGTCTCAACAGGGGGGATGATGAAAATGGTGGGGGACACTTTCCACCCTAGCAAAGGACTTCAAACCTACTTAAAAAACTTTTGTAGGAGCTGCCTGACATGCAGCAGACACAATGCCCAAGGCAACATCAGACCAAAAAGAGGGAAATGTCCTACGGGGACATACCCGTTTGAAATAGTTCATATGGACTTCATTGAACTAACAAAAAGCCAAAACTACAAATACTGTCTAGTAATAGTAGACTCTCTAACCAAATGGGTAGAACTAGTACCATCAAAACATCCAGATGCACTAACAGTAGCTAAAGCATTCTGTAAACACATCATTCCAGAACATGGCATCCCAAGGGTGATCTGGAGTGATAATGAATCACACTTTGTAAATGATGTAGTGAAAAATATGGCCAAACACTTAGGAATAGAACTAAAAAACCACTGTGCATACCACCCTCAAAGTGCAGGCTTAGTTGAAAGAACAAACGGAACAGTTAAACTAAGACTAAGAAAAACTATGGAAGAAACAAAGAAACCATGGCCTGAATGCTTAGCTCTGGTAAAAACATATATGAGAATAACTCCATCACCCACAGGGCTAACCCCTTTTGAGGCAGTGCATGGTAGCCCTTTCCACTTACCCTTGTGGGAGGGAAAGGGGTTTCAAGAACAGGAAGGACAGTTAGATCCCTTAACCGAATGGCTTTGCAAGCTATTCGCACAGAAACCAGTCCAAAGAGCAAATGATCTGCCTGTTTCTTCTCTTTCCCCCCAACAGGAACCACTAAGGCCAGGCGACCTGATCCTGCTGAAGGTGGTGAAAAGAAAGAACTGGACTAGCCCAAAGTGGGACGGGCCATTCAGAATCCAGATCACCACCCCCACAGCAGTCAAGATCGCTGAAAGAGAGATTTGGATCCATCAGTCTCACTGCAAAAAGGTTTACGAGCAAAGATGAAGAATCTCAGAGCCGCTATGTCACAAGACCTTGTGGTTAAGCCCGGATGACTGGACTGGCTTTTCACAGGAAGTTGGCAGCAAGTCCTCTTAAAGACAGTGTTACCATTTTTAATTATGTTTGTGTTTGTAATGATCATCCTCACCTTAGCCATGTGTTCATGTTGTGTGATCCCCCTTCTAAAGAGAACCATGAGAAATGTTTTTCTGACCCAGATTTATCATTATAACCAAATTCCCCTGCAAGAGTGGTCACCTGAAACTGACCCCATACTCATTCCCTTGCCAACAGATGACCCCATTCAAATGTTATTTTCATTGTTGACTGTGTTTCTTCCCTATAGATCCAGGCCATGAAGGTTATCACTCCAAGCGGAGGGTAGGAAGGGAATTTTCCCTAAGAATTGCGCATTTAGGGTTTTTCGCCCTTCCCTGAGATCTAACCCTGTTGTGTTTACCCAATGACTCCCCCCTCCTACACCCACACCTGTGGACGGAGAGGGGATGATGTTTTAAAAAAACCCACAACAGGGGGGAAATGTAAGATAAGCTTAAGTCTTGAAGTATATTAATCAAGAAATGCGGTGTGTGTGTGTGTTTGTGTGTTTTTTAAAAACAGAAGACTCTTTGTGTTTACTGTGTTTTCCCAGCGCTGAGCGGTCACTCCTTCGAATTCCTTTTCACTCCTTTTGTTCCTCTTTTATCTTCTCATGCCAACAGACAGTTGTGAATTGTGTGAACTACCTTGAACTTGTGTTGAATAAAGGCAGCGGCAGACAGAGAGTTCGTGCGGAGACCGCTAAGAACAGCACTTTGTTCGTATCTCTCCCTGCTATAGCTGGAAAAAGAAACTTACTCTCTTAATTTGTGTGAACCCTGGTTCTTATGGATTTTTATTAGTTCAAAGACTGTGAACCCAACAATGCGACAGACTGGTCACCTGTCCACCTTTGTTCCACAGTAGCCGGTACACGCATTGCTAGCAAATGATTCTGAATGGGATCCAGCAGGTCAAGAAAAGGGATGGGTGGATATAACTTCTCCATGTAATATCATGAGAGGGATTTTCTTCAGGCATCACTTTATTACATGGAAACAAAATTACAAACATGAAGTCAAAGACTGAGCTCTAAATTATTCATGGATAATCTGAACACACTGTAGAAATAACAAAAATTTGCTGAACATATCCATGTTAAATGTAAAATTATTTCTCTAATCAATGTCAAACCAGAGCAGTTATCTTGTACAGTAATCCCAGCTACCATCATCAGGTTTACACCATTTCTTGGAAGACCCATAATTAGCACAGTTGCGCTGAGAACTGCAAAATTTTCCACTGGTTGTCTTCCCTAGTGGCAGTGGAGGACTGCAATAATCCCAGCTGGAATCAGTGTTGCACCAGTAATAATTGTAATCGTGAAGGCCACAAGTGTGGTCTCTCTTACACCTCTCTCCGTTTACTGTTATATCTGAGTATGTTGGTGAACAGGGTTTTGTCGTGCTCCAAGTGGAACAGTAGTAGCCTGCAGCTGCGTCGTTGAACAGACAGGAGGTCGCACAACCATCTAAAACCTCAGGTGCCAATCTGCAGACGAGCTCCTCAGATGTTTGCCTTTTGCGCCGCAGCTCATCTCTCACAGGTCCGGCAAAGGGTGTAGAAAGCAAGCAGGCAAGTCCAGAGGTTAGTTTCATTACCTCCATCCCCCTTAACCAGGCTTGTACACTGTTGTAAATGAAATCTACTTTAATATCGGTTATCTTTACTCTTTTTGCAGGGTATCTAACACTTTCATCATCAGAGAGACTTAAAGCAGTTTGCAAAGTGTTCATTACATCTGGAGTCATTGTGAGGCGGTTACCCATTGGCTGCTGAACGGTGTTATGCAGTTTCTTCACCACTTTCTCAGATTTGCGCTTTTGGTTTGGAAAGGTACAGTCATCTTCAAAAATCTTTAAATTGTTGCTGGCATAACGAGTAGCCAAGTGGCTTGTCAGGTCATCTATTGTTTTGACCTGAATGCTGCCATGTGGTACATTCACCCCAATGAAACCAAAAGAGAACGACTCCTCCGGATCCACTGGATGGATGTAACACACTGCTGTCCAAATATGTGTTGGAACTGATACTCTGTTGAAGTCTCGTTCATCAGGATCATCAAAAATTCCCTGCTTTGGTATTTTATTAATGGGAGATGGTACAGCCCCTGTCACCAAGTAAGCAGTGCCTGCTGAATCTTGGTTCGTCAGAATTCCTATCACCGCAGCCTCCCATTCTTTCCAATGGACTCGGTTGAAACAAGCATCCATGGGAACACTGTTAGTTAGGGTGAAGGTGGCCCCACGCCCGTCATTACACTGAAAGCTGTTGGGGTTCAGATGACCTCTGTCATAGCCAGTGTGTTTGTAGTCTTCATCAATGGCTTGTTTGACTTTGAGCTTGACTGAATCCCTTGTACTGTATGACTTCATGTAAGCCATGTTTGAGAAGTCAGACTCTTCATCTTGTGAGAGCTGAAGGAAAGATAAGTCAAAAATCATGTTAGTCTTGGTTCTAACTCTTAATCCTAACATTAACCCTCCATTTATACATCCTTAACAAACGGTGAACTGTAATTTAACAAGTCATTTAGAACTTAATAACTAACACTTCAATAATGATTTGTTGGGGTAGTTATTATAAAGTGTTAGTAAAGTCTCTGTAACAAAAAAACCTTTATGGTCTGTGAAAAGAAAAATAATTTAGTTATAGTCTTTTTCGAGGAAACATTTGTCTTTTGACCACATCAGAAAACATTGTTTTAAATTAAACCCTGGAATCATAAAAGGTCTCACTTTTTCCAACCTCAAAACCAAACGGAACAAACAAAAGATCTAATATATAAAAAAAAAAAAAAAACTAAACTAAACAAAAACTGAATAGCTGCTTCTTCAGGTCTTTTAGATAACATCAGATTCCTGTAGTGTGCATAAGTAAATGGAGATGAGAAATCATTCTCTAAAAATGGGTTTCTCTGCACAGTACATGGAAAAACGAAGAGTTTTTACTGAATTGATTAAAACGCATCCTAAGAGAAGCTGTAATTACTTCTGCAATGATAGCTGTTCAGTAAAATCATGTAAATTACATGTGTATTGTGACATTAATCTTCAGTGTAAAAAAAAAACGAATTTATAAACAGTGTAGAAACTCAATCATGGGCTTGATCTACAAGAATCTGAACTGTGAAACAAATAAAACTAATTTTGTTTCATAACACAACCTCTGGACTTAACAGCTTGCATTCTTCATTCCTGGGCTGGGTGGGCACAGTGGTGATGCCCAATACTGTTTAAACTGTTGAATACTGTTTGCTAACAGCGGTGCTAAACCATGTGTTTCTTTTACATAAATACATTTACATGTTTTATGCTTATATAAGGAGTTGACGTTCATGCTGGGAAGTTGGGTGGGTGGAAGGATGGGGCTGAGGTTGGTTGGCTGATATGGTGTTAGGATAATTATGTCTAAATTTTGGGTGGATGGTGGGTCGGGTGAAGATATGATAAATATTTGCACATGACTGTTTTCGAATATCTTTCGTGTTTTTAAATTATTCTTCGTTATTGTTTTTATGTACAGTACTTTAAACTGCCTCAGGGAAGGAATATTGCTTTAGAAATAAAGGTTGATTTTACTGAATTAATAATTCTATAAATTAAATGCAGTTTTCATAATGCCTATGTTTACTTTTTTTGTTTTTTTTGGTGTTCTAAAATACAATAAAACTGTAAAAAATATTAAAATTAAATTACATTATTAATAGGAATATTACATTTAAGAAATATTTCTTCTCAGATCTTACCAGATGTAAAGCTTATCTAAAAAAGAAAAAAAAGTCTGAGGGCTTGAAGAATAAAATTCTTGGCAACAGCAATTAGAGTAGGAGGCATATTAATCTTAAAAAGTCTTATATGTAAAACAGAGAATAGCTGCAGAAAACGTATTTTGTCTTTTCTCTGACATTTGTTTTAATGTCAGAAAAACTCACTTTCTTACTGCCGCAAGTTTTCAAAAATCAATACATCAAAAAGCTTAAAAAACTAAACTAATTTTGAAAGAAACATATTTGCATCAGTGAAACAGTACTGCTCTGATCAATTTTACTTATATTATGATAAAAAGGAATATTTACCTGGGGCTCAATGTACCAGTTTCCACTTTTACGTCCTTCCTGGTTGTTGCAGGCAAAACTAAACGTGTAGGCGCTGTACAGGGGGATCCTATAGGCTGTGGAGTACAGTGTTGCAAAATAATATCCACCATAAAATGTCTTTTGACATATTTTTTTAGCATTTTGATCAAAGCCTTGAGGTGATTTCCCTTTGTAAAAGAACTCAGAACAATACACAAAATCATCAACAACCTCTGCCTCCGTGGGCAGCAAACCACACAAGGTAACAGTAAGGACAGCCCAAAGATTCATGACTGCAGTCTAAATGCAGTCAGGGAGGCAGTTGTTTTAAATAGTAAATTATCACGTGGTTCATTTGGGTTGCTTTTGCTTTAATAAACAATCACTCTTGTCAATGATTCAATTTTCCCATAAACCATGTTCTCTGTCCTGGGTTGCCACCGGACTATGAACCTGGTGGAGGAGAAGAGGATGTTAGCAAAGCTGTTGACGAGATTGAGCGGTCCCTCTCACCCCGTGTGAGACGAATCCTGTATTAGCTGCAAACTACTGCACCCTTAGTGCAAAAAGAAGGCCCTTTGACCCGACCGCATTCAGTCTGTAGAAATACAATGTTGAGTAGACTTCTACTGCTTTGTTTCTGTACTTCAGTAACTCTTTCTTTAAACAGCTGTGTTTCTGTCTGCAATAGTGACTGCTTTTTAACTGCTCCTCTCATGTGCAGTAACATCAGTATTGGTCACACTTGAGCAGTATAAACTAATTACTATATTCTGTTTCTATTTAGTTATTTAAAAAGCATTTCACCGCTGCAATGCAATGCAAGTATGTGAAAATAAATTTGAATTTAACTTTTATTTCATATTATTTTTATAGTGTATAACCGATAAGTATGTTTATTCTATTTTTTAGTCTACATTTAGCTGTTAGAAATAAACAGCACTATATTTTCTCAACCACACATTTTAAACATTACTGGTTAAGGCACATCTAATCTTTGTGCTTTTTTCTATGTTGAAAAATATTGTGAAAATCAGACAACATTGAGTGTTGAAAAAAATGTCTTAATTTACAAAGAAAAAAAAGCAGCATGAATTTGCTTGATTTAAAGGCAACTTGTAAAGTGAGGCAAAGTTTTTGAAAACACTGTGGTTTTGCAAGTTCTCCCTCTTAGAAGTCATGGAGGGTCTCAAATGTTCATCTGAGGTGCATGTCCACTGTGAGAGACATGATCTAAAAAAATCTGGATATCACATTGTATGATTTTTAAAATAATGCATTTGCATGTTACTGCCGCAAATAAGTATTTGAACATTTCTGTCTCTCAGCTAGAATTCTGACCCTCAAAAACCTGTTAGTCCGTTTTAAAATAGTTTACCTCCACTCCACCTAATATCCTAAATTAGAAGCACCTGTTTGAGGTCATTAGCTGTATTATGACAGCTGTCCATTCCACACAATTAGCGAGACTCCAACATGTCCAGACCCATCTTAAGTTTGGCAATGACCATTTAGATGATCCAGAGGAATCATCGGAGAAAGTCATGTTGTCAGAGGAAACCAAAATAGAACTTTGAATTTTAATTTTATTGAAGAATGATGAGTACCATCCCAAGAACACCATCCCTACTGTGAAGCATGGGGGTGGTAGCATCATGCCTTGGGGTTGTTTTTTCTGAAATTGGGACAGGTCGACTGAATTGTATAAAGGAGAGGATGATATTGTGAGAATTTGGGTAACAACCTCCTCCTCTCATTTAGAGCACTGAAGATGGGTCGTAGTTGGATCTTCCAACATGATAATTCCCCCAAGCACATAGCCAGGATAACAAAGGAGTGGTTCCTAAAGAAGCATATCAAGATTCTGGAATGTCCAGTCAATAATGGTGGGGAATGACCCAAAATACAGGAAACCAGGCTCTGGCAGAAACAGAAAAAGACATTTAATGATACTACTACTACTACTACTAAAACTACTACTACTACTACTACTGCTAATAATAATAATAATAATAATAATAATAATAAAATAACAACAACAAAATTATAACCTTGAAAAGAGAGAACCAAAAAGCTACCAAGGCAGAGCAGATGAGCTGAAAACCAGACTCTTAAATACACTGAGGTTGATTCACTTAATGAGGACAGCTGTGGATAAGAGGGTCTGAATACTTTCCTTTACCCACTCCATGTTTAGTGCACACAACACTTTCCCCTCATCGTTGTTCACCTTCAGAGTGATTATTTACTTCCTAATAGATTTTATATCTTTTTAACAACATAACCCTGCTCATCTATGATTTCTACCAACACTGCTGTTGCTTGATTGATTTTTGGAAAATGATTTATCTTTTACATTCCTAACCAATACTGCTGTTGCTCCCAGTGCTCGATCATCTTATTATACTTATTTTGATCTTTGACATCCTTACTTTTTACTGACTTTGCACCAAGCTACAAAAGAAAAATATATCTATAATTTCTTACATGCTGAATAATTAAAACTTTTTATGAAAAAATATTACTCAACTCATTAAAAAAAACGTTCCAGCATTTTTTGGGGGTTTTTAGACTGGTTGTACATACTAATGTGGTAATCTCAATTTCAACATTTAGTTTGTAACACACAATGAACATTGGTGCTTTCATGACAAATTTGAATCTGAACAGAATTTCTGTCTCAGCAGATCAGTGAACAAGTAAAAGAGGCTTTTTATGCTGAAAAAAGTCCATAGCTGAGAATTTCTCAATCTTTTGGGTAGTTCATGGACTTTCCTGTTGACATACTGTAAAGAGTTGAGCACATGTTCTCTATGACCTTTCTCAGTGGTAATGGCTTGTGTATTCAACACTGCTGTCATTCCACTTTTCCAGGACCACATTTGTACAAATATTAAATGATTAACAATAACAATTTGATGAATTGTAGTCAGTGGACAGCTTGTAGGGTATCCATGAAAAAAATATAAAAAATTATTAAACAAAATGAAAATCAACTGATCTTCAGCGTCGCCTTCCTTGCATAATTTAGTAATGTAGTCATTTTACTTTTAAAGCAATGACCGTCTGCAAAGTATGAACATGGTTCAAGACTTAAACTGGCTTCATTTGAATTCAGACAACAGTGTGAAAGAACAGAAATAAGTTACTACATATGTAGTCTATGCCATTGACTAGGTCTATTCTATTGAGGTTGGGGAGGCCCTTCTGCCTGACTCAAATACTGTACATGGGGTTTCTGTAATAGTTCTTTTATTTGGGAGACTCCTGCTCTTAAATCAATCAGAAGTAAAGTGTCAGATCTTACTTCTTTTAGCTCTGAGAAGATTCCTGAATATGTTTTAGTATCACTCTGAACGGGCATTTTCTTTTCTTCTGCAATGTAATTAGTTTGAGCAGAATGGATTGCTGCAGAACATTGTGGCATTGCATTTTGTTGTCGGGTTCCTCACTTTTGAGCCTGGACCAACAGGAAATGTCTCAACTGGGCCAAGAGAAGGACTGGGCTGTTGGCCAAAGGGTCCTGTTTTTTTTATGAAAGTAAAGTCTGTTTTTCATTTGGGAATCAGGGTCCAAAGGATTGGAGGAAGACTGTTGAGGACCAGAACCCATGCTGCTGGGGGTCCACCGTGAAATCTCCACATTCAGTCATGGTAGAGAACTACCACCCTAGAATTGGGGTGGTAGGTGTTGGAGATGTCGATTTCATTTTTTCAGCAGAACCCTATTCCTGTCCGTAAACTAAACAAGCTTCTGGTGTATTTTGGAGTTTGGCCATCATGTTCCTGTAAACCACATATTTGGAATTCATTCAAGGTTGTGTCCCAGATAACTTTTGCCTCATTACAAAGTAGCTTTTAGAGTCTCTTTGCTCAGGGTCTACCATCACATATATCATTACAAAATACATCTCACTCTATTAGTTAAAATATGAATAAAATACAAAGGTAATCACAAATTATTTTTTATTATTATTTCCACGACAAGATTTTGGCACAAGCTCAAGCTGCATTAAATCCAAATGCTGTTTGTGCACCAGGGACGTCCAGTTTCTATGTTTGGTTAATGAACAGATGCAATCATAGGTCCTGAAGCGCAATTTGAATGTCCGGCACGAAGCATCTGACCTGCAGCAGCGCAATTTGAGCTTTACTGCATGATTTGGATGTCACGTTGAGACGCATCGAGTGTTCTACAATCTTAACATTGGCAGGGACTAGGCTTAAGGCACGTGACGTGTTCAGTGACTCGATCAGCGGGTGAAGCACTAATCCAACATCCGAGCTTTCTCATCCTGAACTCCCTTCCGTCCATGTCCTTGCAGCAGACAGGATACCAGCTGTGGCATGGGGAGACAGCTTGCTCAGGCCTCCTGAACTGTGATATTTGTTCTTATTTTCATCGAGACAATGCTGAAATGATCCTCTGGTTGCATTTTTACTTTTCCCCTCTCAGGTTAAAGCTCAACAGCAAGTATTCAAACTGGATCACAGATGCAGCTTCCACAACAGGAGTGCGGGTCACCATACCGGAGGAATCTCTGAATGATTTTATGAACCCAGACATGGAAACGTGTTTACTATGGGTCTAACAATTCATTTTAGAGCACACATTCAGAGCGCACCCGTTTCTCTTCCACGGCATCACCACGGATCACCCTGAGGGATACCCAGAAATAAATCCTTACCCCTTCCCCTTAAAAAAACTAATTTTTTGGCTCCACTGAATCTCCAAATGCCCCTACAATTGGAGGGGTGGGGGGAAGCTGTAGAAGTAGGGGAAGAAGTCTGATTTAGTTAAAAATGACATGGTTACTGACAGGTAAAGTCACCGACATACACAATAAGGAAAGACACAGTAAGAGACCACACCAACAGGGAAAGTTTCTTGTACACAAGAGAGAAACAAGTATGGTCAGGAAATCCCACCATCCTTTTTCCTCAAAGGACTGCTCCTCTCCTGCTCCTGTCATTGAGAATTCAAGCGGGAGGTTATAACATTCAAGAAGAGAAACAGTGTTGAATTAGTTTATTAGGGATGTCGTGTAATGAACCTTTTGGGAATGTTTTCAAACAGCACCTTCCTTATCATGCTAAGGACAGAGTGAAGAAAAATCCCCCCATCCTAGTTTGGTAAAAAGGTAAAAAGGTGATCTTTAAACTATAGCTTTTCTTTCACAGTAACTTCCATTCCCTGAAAATATACGTCAGTTTTGGAACCAAAAGTGGAGGATATCAACTAACTTACCCTTAAAATTAGATGAATATTAGGTATCTGAAGCCATGGTGGGACAATATGTTTAGTTTTTGAGATCTTGCTCTTTTTCCTGAAGTTTCTATTTATGCTTTTGACTACATTAAATAGTAAAGTTTCTGACTTGAAACAAACAATGAATTTCCATCAGGGTCTATAAACTATTATTGTATTGCCTTGTATTGACTTTGTATTTGAAGATTTCCCACTTTTTGGTTGGGGACTCTGATTTACCTTGATATTTAATATCTGACAGTCCAGACTTTATTTCTTCACAATAAGAGGTTCTGTTTAGGAGATCAGAGTTACATTTCCCGTATTTACCCTTTCTGGGCAGTTTGTTTTAGGATTTAATAAATAAGACAGTGAGAAAAACAACAGATGTATCAGTGTCTTTCACCAGTCAATTGACATTTCTTGATTTTTTTAATGGAGCTGAACCATGAATATTTAATTGTATCCCGGTTGATGCCACACGTACTGGGTTTTACTAATTACATAAATTATTGATCGGAACATTAGGGTGACTCCATGAATGTTCTAAAGGTATTTTCTCATCAAATTCATATTAAATAATGTTCAGGTCACCCCCAATTATTACATTGTTTGTTGAATAATTTAATTTGATAAAGATTAACCAATGACCTTGTTGGTCTTTGTAATGACATTGCTTGACCATGAAAGCTTTTTAGTAAAATAGCGACCCCTATGGTGCCTTGAGGTGCCATGACAAAATAAGCAAAGAGTTTCCACATTAGTATTCTTCCTTTTATAAAAAAAAGAGACTTTTACATTTATTTGTATTTCTTAAGCCCCTTGTATTAAAATAAATCAGAGAGTTCACTTTTTAACTGAGACTTAAAACACTAATAAACACAAAAATGGCAAAACACAGGTGGGGCAACCACAGAAACTGCGAACAAACCCAACTGGGGCTCACATTTGCTGCCCACTTTTTAACCATTTGGGGCCCCACTTGGAAAAACATAACTAATTACTTTTAAGATTAAGTAACTGAGTCACTAACTTAGTTGTTTTTTGGGCAATGTAACTAGTAACTACTTTTTAATTACTTTAAGTAAGATTCCCAACCCTGCTCCTGTGCAATGTGTCTTGCAGCTTCATTTGCTCTAGGAGGACATCTAGCGGACGAAAAAATATCCCTAAGGAGGAATTTGAAGTGTGTGGCAATTTGCTGAAAGCCTGTGAATAAAAGTGTGAAAAAAAGTTGTTTTTCTTCACAAAAGGACATATAATTATAAATTATGAAAATTATCGTTTACAGTGATGGCTGGGTACCATTGGGATTTTATTGGGTGCTGGTGCCGAACTGGTTCTTCTGAAGAAGTTCTAGTCCCAAACAGTGCTCAAACCGGTGTTTCAGAAGAAAATGAAAAAACTGACGATTTTTTCCAAAAGCATTTTAGTGAGACAAAGCAGCATCATGGGGTGAAGAAAATAGCATTTGGATTGAGGTGTTTATATTACTTTAACATTAAAACAACCAAGTGCCATCACAGCAAAAATGATCAACCCTCATTACAATCCAATGTGTGGAAACACTTCGGATTTAACAAAGATGTGACCATACAGTGTGGTAGAATGGTCTAATAAATGTTCCCTTTGGATTATTCCCTTTGAAAAACAACAGTGGGCTGAACTTTATGAAACTAAAATGTAAATGGATTTGACTTTAATTCTTGCATTCTAGCAGCATTTCACTTGAAGGTTTTTTTAAGACCTGAATCCAAGAATGTTGGATATGATAATCTTATGTCTGTTCGTCTATGTGCACAAGGAATTAGCAGTCCGAGCAGTTTATGACACAAGTCATGGGAAAAATAAATAACAGTTAGACCTAACTTTAACATTTTTGTTTTAGATCTTAAACATACATGGTTAATCGTTTAAAATCAACTTTTCTTTTTAAACATTGCAAACAGCATACCTTAACTGACACGTTTCTTCTGAGAATATCTGCCTTTGATGTAGAGAAAACGCAGCAAATGTATATTAAATGAGAGCAAACATTAACAACTTTATAACTCTTCTTATTATGTAGATATGTTTATACAGTTCTTCAATAAATAGTCCATCTTTATTTTTGCTGATAAACTTGTGTTCAATGGTGAACTTTAAGCCTGCAGTCCTTTCTTTATATTGGCTGCTGTTTTTTTAATCAGTTACTCCTTAAAACTTTTTTTTTCTAGTACTACAACCCAGTTTTATTTTGTAATTTCTTTACAGGGTTTGGTGATGTGTATTTGTCTAAAACCATTTGTCAAAAAGAGTGCCATCTAAAAATATTCCATTATTCATTTTGAATACAGCATACTGTTTTTAAAAAGCTGATAAGCATTTTTTTCTTCTAAAACCAATCTTGAACATGATGTCTATCCTTCTTGACTTTCTGATTTCATAAAACAGAATTTGCCTTTAATTGTTTAACTTGTAATCAACAACTGCTGGAAACTCTTTTCTTAAAGAAAATCAGAATCAAGGCTACCAAAACAAAAGCAGAAACACAGAGTTCTGGGACATTTGATTTTATTGAAGTATCAAACAGCTGTACATCTATTTGCCTTTCTTTGCCTTGATCTTCCTCAAGTAGAACTCCAGTTCCTTGCCTTCCAGGATGTAGCCATCTGCCCTCCCACACTGGCCAGGCCTGGAGGCAATGCAAGCTGAGGAGAAAAAAAAAAAGACACATAAGGTTTAGGCAAGGAGTGAATGAAATTACAGGCATCAATATAAACAGCAGCACTGTGCAGCTGATTATGTTAAATCTGAACTTTTTTATTTTTATGTTTGAAACAAAAACTTATTAAATACATGAACATAATTTGCTTGTGTAAATTCTGAAGAATAAGAAAATAAACTCCCCATAAACCCCGAACCCCAGAGCTTTAGCTCCTGTGTTATCATGATTTTATTATCAAAACTTGTCAATTGTTTATTCAATTAACATAATTCCAGTAGATTCTGAAGTAGAGAAAAGTGTCTTTCCACCCCTTTTCTTCACTTCAGAATCAGCTGATTTACCTGAATTGGATAAACCAGAGGTGTCCAACCATAGTCCTCAAGAGCCCCAACCCTGCCTGTTTTCCAGTTCTCCTTGACCAGCTTTCTCCTGGTAAGCTTAGTCAAGTGATTCCACATTTTGATTGACTGAACACACCTGATTTAACTAGTCAGCTTTAAGCAGTGCAGGGACACCTGGAAAACAGGTAAGGATTGTGGCTCTTAATGAGCAGGGTTGGCCACTCCTGGTATAACTGGTCAAAGAGTTATTTAAGTGTTGCCAGCAACATCTCTAGTGTTAAAGGGTTAATGTACAAACTGTCGTTCTAGTACCACAATTCTTGCTGTGAGAAACTTTTGCACCTTTTAGGAAAACAACTTTTTGTGTTGTCCCTTAACAGTTTACCTTCTCAATGGCAGGACGAACTAATAAAAACATATAATCCAAAGCAGGAGCTACCAATTAACATGTTTTTGATCCATGTGGTTGTGGCCTTTGATAGATTTTAAAGACTTATGAATGAAGAAGTTTTTTTTTTACACTTCATGTTCTAGAGTTGATAAAAAAAAGGCAGAGCCAGCACTTACCAAGCAGCTTTCCCTGCAAGAACTGCTCTTCAAGCAGAGGGCTGATCTTGGCCACTTTTTTCCGCTCATCATATTTCTTCTGGGTCTTCTTTGACCTTTTCTTGTTCAGAACCTCCTCCTCGTCAGGAGTCTGCAGAAAAAGAAAAAAAGCTTAGGATACGAATAACTCTGAAATATAGTTTAGTGTGAAAGTTTGAGTCTAAACTGTCAATGCAAAATATGGTTGTTAGGTGACAAGTCTTTCTCAGAGTCTTAAAATTCATCTCTTATATTCAGTAGCAGAACTGGACAAAGTTATCTTCACAGAAAGACATCACCAGATTTACCACACTTAAAGTTATTTGTTTAAATCATCAAGTTGCCTGTTCACTCAATGCACTTCTTTGACCATACACTTTTAGAACCTAAAGCTAAAGTTATTCATTCATCAAAACAAGCACAGCCAGCGTTTAATTAACGCTTGAAAAACGTAATTAAAATTAGACGAAAGTCATACCAGTTTGGCTCCTTTCTTGCGTCCCAGAGGAGTAGCATAGTGAGCTTCATACCACTGCCTGAAGGGAAGGCTGTCCACCAGGACAACACAGTTCTTCACCAGGGTCTTGGTTCTGACCAGCTCGTTGTTGGAGGCATTGTAGACCACATCAATGATTCTGGTCTTGCGTGTACAGCCTACATAACCAACAACTTTCATTAACACATTTAAAGGCAGTATCCAGATTCCAGCAGATTTTCTAAATGTATAGTGCTATCAACTAACAGTCTTTCTCAGAACTTAAATATCACCACTTGCACTCAGTAGCAGAACTGGTCAAAGTTATCATCACTGAAAGATGGATGCAGGTTCACCAAAAATGTGTCATAAAACCAACTTACACTCTGAGCCCCATGAGAAGTTTCCATTATCCAACCTCAGGGCACGGTATTTTTTGTTCCCACCTCGCACCCTCACTGTGTGGATACGACGAGGTCCAATCTATGAAGATATTAGACTATGAGTGAAAGCATGCTTACATGAAACAACCATAAGTTCTGTGCACATGCGTGTCAGTGTAACTATGACAAGCCCCAACATTGGTAAGCCCAAAGTTTTGGGCCAAAACAGCCCAACTAAGACCTACCTAAGGTCCAGTTTTCATCATCCACGCTGACCCAAACCTGACATGACCAAAACACAATATTACTCACCTTTGTGTTTGCAGGAGGGCGTCCGAGCTCATACTTCCTCTTTTTGTGGTAGGGCTTACGTTTACCGCCGGTCTTGCGGCGTTTATGCCAGTTGTCCCTTGAGATACCTGCATGTCAGTAAAGTACAGAAAGGTACCAGATTAGGAGTGATATAATCTTAAAACACAAAAAAGAAGAAAAAAAAAAAGTTTCTTTGCTTGAGTGATCAGTTCTCCAAGGTAAGTTGTCCGCATGCGTTTGTTGGATTCCGCATAAAAAGCGTCATCACGCCACTCAAGCAACAGAACCATTATTTTCACATAAAATACATATAAACGTAATACAAAAAGTCTCGTATCACTCCGGGTTTTTAAACTTAATAAATAATGCCACGCTATTTTAGTAGCATCACTACTGTTAACATCTAACAGCTAAAGGGCACAAGGAGCCAGACCTCTAGCTTGTCAAAATAAGAATCTCTACACTAAAATATATATAATTTTTAAAAAGTGCCACCTATTAGTTTGTTTTCTGCAGCTCAATACAAGACCACTAGCATGCCATGATGAAAACGAGCTGACCTCAACACTGTTGAGCTAACGTCTCATGTAGCCTCACACGTTACAGTCCCCAATTAAATAAATTGCAACAAATTTACCAGTACAAATGTGATTCTGCATAAATGATAAAACGTTGAACCAAAATGTAGCCAAATAAAAGGTTTTCTCTTAATTGAAAGCTAACGACATGACTAGTGAGAGAAGCCATCTTGAAGCGTTTCCACTGTCTTCTGAAAATTACTCAAATAAACACAATCATACGATTTCTGATCAGAAAGACGGAGCTAAACATTTAGAAGAAATATTTAACACTAATATAGCAAACCATGATGAGTAAATTCCGTCGTTATAACATCAGATGTCGAGAGATTCTGCTTCCAATGCAACCAAAACACGTACCCATTCTCAGGCGCCGGCTAGAAAGAGGGAGCGAAAAGGCTCATGGGAAAGTTTGAAGACACGAGTTCTCGCGAGAAACCTAAAAACAACGGAAGTACTGCTGTACAGGTACATCGACCATTTTTCATGCCAATGCTTAATTGAATGCCAATCATTCATGAATATTAGGATCTACATGATAATTTTAAGACGTAGTTCCTAAAGTTTACGATAAAATATTTTCTAATGACTGCTAAATTATAACACATGGCTTGTTTTACATTGAAGGCATATAACTGGATTTTATTGAACATCTTAATGATTGTAACTGTCATAGACAGAAATGTTTATTTTACCATAAGATAATTTCTTGTTTATATTAATTTTGTATGATTTTGATTTTAATACTCTCCTTGTGAAGTGTTAAAAGACCAACACAAAGATAGTGTTTCATTACAATATTTACTTGCATTCCTTTAGTTCTACCTGCTAAAAAGAAATCTCATGAA
The DNA here is from genome assembly GCA_014656515.1 of Oryzias celebensis. Classification (NCBI taxonomy): domain Eukaryota; kingdom Metazoa; phylum Chordata; class Actinopteri; order Beloniformes; family Adrianichthyidae; genus Oryzias; species Oryzias celebensis. The sequence continues at coordinate 59,722,228 of BNCR01000001.1, forward strand.
GCAAACCATAAATTATAGCATTTTTCTTAATTTAAGAAAAAAAAGAGAAAATGTTGCATTTTCTGTTAGAAATTAGAAAACAAAAACAGATTTACTCTATTTGACTTGTTTTAGCCTGTTATCCTTTAATAACCAACATGTCTATTTCTTTTTAAAAAAAATACTTTAGGATAATTTTGTCCAATGAATCAAAACTCTAAGCCAGTTACTTAATGTTTTGACATAACTTTATTATTTACAGCTATTTTTAAATTGACATATGTAATGATAAACGTGGATTTATCGGAGTAGCTGTGATTTGAAGAAAGCAGCATTCATCAAGAGAGATCACTCTTCCCATGGACTCATGTCAGTGTCAATGGCAACGCAGTTGTATGCAGCATATCGTAGTTTCTCCTCACAGACCTTTGCACTGCAGCAATGGGTAAGAATAGAGGAAAGGAAATGATGTTAATAAGAAAATAAAAGTCCTGAAAAAGAAAGTGTATATAGTAAAAGCATAGAAAAAACAGAACTGGTCAAACCTTGGGTAGTTGGGCAGATAAAGGGTACTAGAACATGTGGAGGACTGTGGAAGTGCATCAGTTGTTTCAGAGCTGAAAGAGAACAGAGGTTAATGCAAACATCACTTCTTCTTCATTTGTTTACTGAACATGAACTAATAATTGCTCATTTAATGAAGCAGTTCTCACCCCTGTTTTTCAGGAAAGACATATATGGGTGCAGGAAGACGACTTCGGCCAGTGACAAACCTCAGAAATCTGCTCCTGTCCTCTGAAAACAGAATTCAAATGTTTGAGTTTCTCCAGGAAAGCTGAGGAAATGCAAAACAAAAGGTGAAGTTCTTGAAAGAACAGAACAAACGGCTGACCATTGGTGAAATTTCTCAGGGCTTCCCATAAGTACTGCACTCTGACATCGTTGTGTTCCAGATCTTCAAAGCGTGCTTGGAGGAAGAATAAAGCAATCAGAATGACAGTGTTCTTTGCCTTTACATGGAAACCTGGATTCTAAACCTGAAGGGCTCTGCTTCGCACGGGGAGAAAAGCTTTTAGCTAAATCCAGAACAAATGTCTATTCTTTTGTAAGAGAAACGCAATTGTTTATGGTCCCCTAACAAACAAATGTACAAATATATAAAATATTTACAACTTAATTAATATTTGATGTTATTTTTATTTTAAAAAACATGAACTTTGATTCCAAGCTGAACACTCACTGAGTCGTTTCAGAGCTTCCACACTGATCTCTGGGTCTCCACAGACTTTTTTCTCCACCTCCTGCCAGGTGAGCAGGTCCAACACAGCTTGAGGAACCACCTTCAGCAGGCCTGCCTGCATGGCTGCAATCTGTAACACACAAGCAGGTAGAGTTCCATTGGGAGCAGTTTGGACAGAAAGGAATAAAAGCAAACCCATGACAGGTTTATGAAGGCATGTCCGACCTGCTGCTTACTCTCCTCCAGTCGAGCTTTCTGCACCAAGCGGATGAACTCACTGCGGTCCTCGTAGCGAACAGCTACGCTGCTGCCGCCTGGGATAAGCTCCATCATCTGACCGTCCGTCAGCAGCGTGTTGTAGACTAGCTCTTCTCCAAACCTGAACTCAAAGGTATCCTTGTCCATGTTCTCCATGGCGTCCAGCAAGTTTACCTAGAACATATATGATCCATGTTTAGAGAGGAGTTAACAGAACCCCAAGTCCTAAAGCCACAACAAAGAAATGAGGTACATGCATGAGAAACTGCAAATGACAATGTCTTTTTTAACACAATAGAAACACAGAACAGAATGTGACAATAAAAGTTCAAATGTGAGAATAAAACATATAAACCTTTTTTTTTTTTTAAGTTATTAGTTTCTTATCATGATTGTAGAGCAGCAGGGAATCAAATGTTCTCACCAGGACAGAGTCAACTGAAGGGAAGTCTTTGCTCCAGCTGATGGCCTCACCAGTCAGCTGTTTCCACACCAAGCCAGGTAGAGCCAGGACCTGCAGGAGCAAAACATGAAGCATCTACTGGTCCTCCAGAATGAACACAGTGGTGTGAAGAAGTGCCTGTTTGCATGGTTGTCACATTTGTTTATTTTTAAAGGAGCAAACACCAAACCTCAGTGGTTCTGTATGATAAAGGTGATCTAAATCTGGGCTTGACCTCTGCCTGCCCGACCCAGATTTACATCAGCAGCTACAATCAAGCATTTGCAATAAGAGTCAGTTCATGTTTTATAGCGCTGTGGAGGTATTTCCAATCAATCATCTTTGCAGAATAATACAACTCCACCAAATTGGAGAGTCTGTGTGCATAAATCACCTTTTTAAAGCCATGTAAGGATTGACACCAGATCCAGGTCAAGACTTTAACAAAATCATTCCATAGACTTCCTCTTGTTCTTCTTAAGCCACTCACAGAAGGACCTGCTAGTGTGACTTGGACCCTATTTGCTGTAGAACCTAAGAGGGTTTCAGCTTATATGTCACAGATGGAGGGTAATTTTCCCTCAGGATTCAGCAGAATTCAGCTTGCCACACACCATTCAAGTTATTTGAACTGAACCATTTCAGGGGGGCTTAAAAAAAGAAAATCAGGAAGCAAGGGGCAAAGACTATCACACCAGTGGACACACTGTAGAATTTTGAAGAAAAATGCCAAAAAGTGGAACTTTTGATGAAGAAGTCAGTTCAGAGAGAAATAGACCTAAATGTTCTTATAGCTTAAATAAACTCATCAGATAAGTGTACCCGAGGTGTAATTTAACTTACCCACATTTATTTTCCTTACACTATATTCTACTTTGTAAATAAACTCAACTTTCCCCTCTTTCTCTGAGAAACATTTCTCTCATGAGTCTAATTCTGTAGTGACCAGAATGCCTTTGATGGAAATGACCTTCACTCACCAAGAAATCCTTCCCCCTGAGTGCAGCCCCCATCAGCTGACCGATCCACTCGTATTTCTGGAAGTCCTTACAGGATGGATTGGGAACATAGTAATCTCTGGCCTCCAAAGAGCCCTGAAGAAAATAAGAGAAGGTAAAGGAGGTGAAGTCCAGCATGTTTCTAACAGAAAGCAGGCAGAGATAAGGAGCAGCAACCTGGTTAGACGTCCGGAGGAAAAATGGCAGAGGTATGGGACACTCAGCTGAGCTGGGGCAAAGCTCCTCTGACATGTCTGCCAGGCTGTCCCGAAAACCTCCACCTTGGTCGATGATTCCCTCTGCGATGAACTTGCATTCCCACCACTGGTCATATCGAGCTGGCCATCTGGTGAGGTGAGAGGAGATTGTAAATTACAACCCAGTACTCAAATTAGGATCAGATGAGTGATGGAGTGAAGATGTACCTGTAATCCAGAGTCTTCTCTAATTTGTCAGACGGCTTCAAACCCTCATACACCTGCAAAGAAAAAGAAGATAGACAAGCTTGATACTCGAGTACTTCTAAACTGAAGCTGGTCTTTGTGCCCTGTGGGGGTTCTTGGTGTCGTACCTGACTGAACACAGCATTCTTGCAGCTTGAGTCCAGAGACGGGTTGTCCCTGTGTTCCATGGCCAGACGTCTATTGATGTAAAGTCGTGGCATGAAGTTCGGCTTACTGGTCTCTGAGTCCTTCAGACACTGAGTGATGAGGGCTGACCGGCGTTTGGACAACAGTAAGAACCGCTTTATGTTCTTAGAGAGAGCAAAAACACAACAGGTTCATGACAAATTAACATAAGTTAACATATAAAAGAAGATTTTTTTATGCTAAAACTTGTGCTGTTCAAAACAAAAAAAACTAAGGATAACTAAATTCAAAGTAAGAAAAGTTTGGAGGGTATCATTTAGCTTTGCCTTCTTTTCCCGTGAAACATAAAACTTTCCTCCAACAGTGTAGATGACCAAAGATCCAGCGCGTCTTTATACATGCTTATTCTCACACCTTGTGCTAATTATCAAAACCTAACCAGAACTTCTGTCTTTTGTCAGACAGAAACAGAACTCCAGTACTTTTACCAGTCATCCTGAAAAGACAATGTTCTGGTTTACTTACTTTGATCTGGTTAAAGGTACCCAGACTATAATCCCAGGCCGGCACCAAGTGTGGCAGCACGCTATCCAGAAGGCAAATGAACCTAAAGAGAAAGAAAAATGTGAGACGGCTATAAACCAAACCTCCACTGTCCTCTCTGTGAGATCCCTTGACTGTGTATGAGAACTTGAGTGACACCCCCCACCCCCCAGCGTTACAAACAGGAAGTACCCACTGATTCAAAGAAGCCAAAATCCCAGACTTCTTTAGAGAAATAAACAGTTGTTACTCAGGTATTCTATTGGTCAGAATAACCCTTGATACCTTTTTGTAAACACATTCTTAATATTCCTATTTTTAAATATTTTTCTGTATTGCAAGTTATGCAAGTAATAAACTGACCAATCAGATGCCTCAATAAAAGTAGGTGGCGCTCGTTGGCGCCCACATCAAAATGAGCCCACTTTAAGTGGTAGGGGCATGACCTTCCAACTACCTCTGCTGATTCGTAAAAGTGGTTGTCATAGAAACGCCGACTCAGACTGACTCTGACCAATCATTGCTTCCTGACGCCTTTTGGTTCCAACATGGCGGGGTACAGATCGTAAAAAAATGGTGACTGAATTGGCTTAATTTGATTGAAGTCAGAAAGAAACGGTTTTCTACGGACGACGTCACACTCACTCGATTCAGTTCTCATATACAGCCAACGGTAAGATCACATAATCACCAGCCCACCTTTGGATAACCAATGCCCTGCGGTACAATACATCAGGAGGCGTCCCCTGGAGGCGAGGGTAGCGCACCAGGTTAGAGGACTGGAAAACATCAGCGTTCAGACCCAAGTCCCTCTCACAGGAGGACTTGATCTTCAAACCTCGGATTCGGACGTCTATTCCCTCATCTTTAAACACCAAAGGAGGAGAAAACTTTTAGGGTTTACCAGAATTTTAGGTTCAGCCAATGAAGAAAAAGAGACATAAAACCAAGAAAAAGAGCCTTACCGCGACATTCCTCGATTCGAACCTCGATGACGGGCAGGTGGGAGGTCATATCCTCCAGCACACACACTTCTCCAATCAGATTGCTGAAAGCAACATGAAAAGCCAGGTTTGGATTTAAAGAGATTTCTCTTTTTTAACCAGAAAATAAGTAAGATCAATAGATTGGACATTTTTTTTGGTTAACTTGGGGAAAAAAGAACATTAATAATTCTTTTTAAAGTTTATTCTAGAAGATTAAAATCCTTTTAAACCCTATTTTTAAGATTCTGAAGGAACATTCATTCCTTCAGTTTATGATTGGGGAAAAAGAAAAGTCAAAGGGAAACACAAACCAGGCATTTATAAGAGCATAAAGCTAACACATAATACCCAGATGTGAAGAAAAAAAACTATTGTCAGACTTAACTGGTTTTACAAACAACAGTCATGAAAACACTTTAATATGTTAGTGTGCAAATAAACGTTCATCGCACTTTTGCTCTGGTCTGAAGCACCGATGTACAGACTCACTCATCAATGGTCACGTCACTCAGCTTCTTCAGGCTGTCTCCCTCCCCTCCATAAACAGTGACTCTCTTGGGCATGTAGTTGTCATCTGTGGAGTCCACCGTCAGGATCAGCTTACTAGAAAAAACAGAGGCTTGCTCTTAATGGTTGGGTCTTGCATTAAATTATTAGGTTTCTAAAGAACAGTCTGGAAAAAGAATGAGATGACTTCGAAGGAGAAACCAAACTAAACCTTTATGCCGGTCTGAATTACACAAATGAGAAGACAAGGAGGAAATCAGGAGTGAGATGACACTAAACTGTTTCTCATTTTAAATATTTTAAATAACAGTCAGTTTCAAAGTTCACATTTTGGCATTGACTATATTATAAAACCTGTCTTCATCATGTTATTACAGCACATTAGTTATATCAGATTATTCTTACTAAATATCAAATAACTGACATTTTTGCAGCTAAATAAATGTGACTGTGAGGAAATAGCATTGATCCCACTGCAGCTGCTCATTTTCCTACTTCACAACAGTGCCTCTCTTCATATGCAGACGGATCCAGTGCTGTCCCTGCATGCCATCGCTCTCCCAGTAGGTTTCAGTGTCGCCGTCCGTCAGACAACTCGCCCCCACACTGGGATCTTCCTGTAAGGATATGTCAGAGTACTGTAACTGGCATGTATTGTCAGAGTATTTCAGAGTTTGTCAGAGGATTGTCAAAGTAGTACGTTTGAGTTCTGTCAGAGTATTTCAGTATCTCATGTCATTCATTACAGTTTCAACTGTATCACTGACATAAAGCACTAGTCAGAGTATTCAAGACTATTGTCAAAGTAGTCAGAGTATTGTTAGAGCATTGTCAGAGAACTGTCAAAGTATTATGTCTGAGTATAGTCAAAGTATTTCAGTTTATTTGGTATTTCATTTCATTTGTCCTAGTTTCAATGACATTGCACTAGTCAAACTATTTAAGAGAACGGTCATAGTATGTCCGAGTTGTCCGAGTATTGTCAGAGTGTTATCAGAGTATGTTAAAGTTAGTCTGAGTATTTCAGTTTTTTGATATTTTCTGTCATTCATTCGAGTTTGAACTGTGCCATTGACATTGAGCACTAGTTCCATTTTTTTGATGTTTTAAAGGTGAAATGCAGAAAAACAGACATCATGGTCTGTTGGTCAACAATCTAAAAGTCCAATAATGCATAAATAGTTAAACCCAGTTTTAGAAATGTCTGCTTACTAAGCAAGAGGACACATCTATGCTGGTCACACACTGCTTCACACTTCCTAGGTTTTCATCTTCTCTTCCAATGTATTCGTAGAAGTAATGCACCAAATCCTCGTCACTTTCATAAGTCCAGTTTGGTGGAACATACCTATGAATAAAAAGATTGTACAAATTTGTTTTGCTTCATGTGAACGTTGCTCCAAGAGAGGCATCAGAAATGTGTGACACAAACACCAGGTTCACCTGAGCCTTTGGACCGCTGCAGCATCACAGTCTGCAATCTTTGGTTTGGATCCAATGTAAAGCGCGTTCTCTACATCCACCACCTGTTCCCACCTGTTGCAAGGCTTATGGTCATAACCAAAGAGCTGCTGTTGCCTGCTGAGCGCCTCTGGTGACTCCACAGGGACCAGCCTGTCTCCTCCCTCTGTGTGTTTGCAAACCAGAATCCAGCCTTCCTCCAGCTCCTGGCCGGGCCGATGCTCGTCCAGCTGCTCCTGGGGACACAAATTGATTCTGCGGTCATCTAAAGTACCCACAAACCTCGAAACAAAACAAAAACGAATCAGATGGTCAGTGAATGATAAAAAAATGGCAGCAGCTGTTCTAACAAACCTTGTTCATTTTGATCCAAAGGCCCTGACTGTTGCAGTACTCCTCTCCGGTGGTACGTATGCAAGTCCCTTTCTTTGGCTCAATGCTGAATTTACATGATTTCTTACTCTGAGGAGTCTGATGAGGACTCTCAAAGACAGACACCAGGGTCTTCCCAACCAAGGAACCTCCAGATGAAGCCCCACAGGAGGAGGAGAAGTTGGATGATGAATCCTTGCATATTTTGTAGCACACTTCTTTGGGAACATAACACAAGGGTTCGGGTACCGGCTCGCTCTTCCTAAAACTCTCGATACAGCTGTTCAAGAACCGAATCCTCCCGAGAAGCAGGTGAGGGCTGTCGCCCAGAGACATGATGAGAACGGTGAAGTTACCAGCTCAGCGGCAGAGGCATCAGATGACGTCACACCCCGTCCTGTTTGGGTTTCTCCTCCTGCCGTAGAAAACAGTGTCATGTTTAGAGGAACCAACGATTCACCGAGGAGCAGTCCAACCAGCCTCAGACTCACGGACCGGCTGAACACTCAACAATCTACACCCAAACAGCCACCTTTTCATCATCAGATAAACATTTTTCTTTTCAAACAATCAAAATCCGTGTGCTCATATTTAGCAACCTAGCTAGGTGTTAGGTAAATGAGAGGACTGCCAGATGTTATCCCAAAGCAGACCCGTTAACCTGCATCGTATCTGCCAGAGCTGTACGGATGAAAACATGAGGGAAAAGCAGCGGTCACTGACAGCAGCGTACCTGCTGGAAGCAAACTCGATGATGATGCCTTTATTTAACTTTCTGACAACGCGGAAGTGCCAGATACACGCTGATCACAGTGAACTTCCGGCTTTTTCAAAATAAGAGCATGTGCGTGTCTGCGTCTCTACGTGTGCGTGTATTTGTGTGTATGCGTGTATTTGTGTGTGTGTGTGTGTTTGCAAAAGTACTATGTATACAAGAATCAAATGCATTTCTGTCACTTTGGTCATTTCTTTACTATTGACATTGAAAACAAAACAAGTTGTTAGTAAATTGTCCCCTACTACATTAAAATGCTTAAATTATTTACAATTAACATTTAAAAAGTTAGAGCTTAACTGCACATAAAAAGTGTTGAATGTTTCAATTTTTATGACGTTGAATGAATTATTAATCCACTTATATATTTGCAAGTTTTCTTATTATTTCCTTTCTAAATAAACACAAAAAGTGTAACATTTATTGAACAAAGTTTGTAAGTATACATCCGTTGAATAACTTCTGACCTGTCTCCTCATTTCCATGCTTTTTAAAAAATAAATAAAATAACAAAAACTCCTTAATGATTTATTTGTTACATTTGTAGAAATCACAGCTCTTCAGCCCCTTCAAAAACAAAAATGCCCTTTCTGAAAAAAAAAAAAAATTCCAGTTCAGATATTTACTGACATTAAAAAGCAATTACATCACAATTGTGTTGCAAATTACAATTTACATGATAATCACACATTAGGCTTTTTGTTAGTTGTGTTTATTCTTTTCTGTCAACTATTAACGTGAGAAAATCTTTAATACCATAAACATCATACAGAATCTAGAAATCTCCCGAATTTATTGATGTACCACACAAAATGTTGACATGTTTTATAATTTACTAGAATGATAAGCCACTTCAGTTTTGCCCATAAATCACAGGAGCATTCTGGCCAGTTTCCATATTTCTCAGTTTATTTGTTCGGGTGCAATCAGAGCGTTCTGCTGTTCTCTGTTACTGACAGCATCGGTGTTGTGCTCGCTGTTCTCGTCTTCTTTATTTGGGTGAAATAAGACATCAGTGAGATAAATGTGGCTCTCGCTGTTTACACTGCCATTTGTCCTCTGCAGGAATTCATCAAACCCATCAACCAGAGAGGCCCGATGCTGCAAAAACCGTCTGTTTGCTGGAGCTTCTTTTGGCTGGAGAATCTCCAGATCTTCAACACTCATTCTGTGAATAGAAGAAAGTTTCATCTTTAATGTAGTGGCATATCCTCAATACAAGAAAAAATAATACGGAATTTCCATTAAAAAAAAATCCATTGTTCTCAGGTATGTGATGGGGACAAAAGTAAAAACAGACTTTCAAAATAAAGACAAACATCAAGAAGATAAATCTAAATTGGCAAATTGTCTGGTTTTGTTTTGCACAAATAAGAGTCAGAATAATTTATAAATCTGAAACCTTTATAAGAAAAACCTTAAAATTTATGTTGCATTTTAATTGATTTAAGAATTCTGTTTCTGCATTTGGCTCGTGATTGTACGTGTACAACACAATGTACGCACACATAAAAAACCTCAGTAGATTTTTCTGGGTTAAAGTGAGATTTGCATAACTTCGATCCAGTGTCATTTTCTGCATCATAATTTTGTCTTGCTTAAAAAATTGTTTGCGTTTTCAAGCTTATTTATGAAATTTGAGGTCAGCCCTGAAAAAAGTGTTACATTACTGACAGCATTTATTTGTGTAATTGAGTCTAGTTTGAACTTTTATTTCACAATTTAACTTTACAGAACTGATCTTTTCTTTTTTTTTTAGGCAAAACTAATGTACTGTAGTCATGTATTATTGTTTTTAAATTTTAACTGAAAGTCTGCAAATTCATATTTTGCTAAATCATCATATTTTTATTGTACACCTTCATCCCTCTGTGTAAAAAAAAACTTTTTTTTTTCAAAAACCCAGACAGAAAAGTTTCATTTCTGTTATTTAATTTCAGTAAATACATGGTATCATTTCAATGATATTGGCTGCTGAAGATAAATGTAAAAGTCATTTCACTTGAACGTTCAGTTTTAGGAATTTGGGCTCTACTGGTAACATGCTTGCATGTATTCTTTATTTGCTAAACTGAATTCAATCGGAATTTTTGAGCTGATACTTTTAGTGTACTGTTCACACTCACATGTGCATTTCGTAATCTGCACAGTTTTGTGGTGCAATAACCTTCATATGCTGAAAGCAATAAAACCCTATTTGCTTTGCAAAAGGGCACCTCAGCACAAAGAGACCAGAAATCAACCCAGGTAACCTTCAAATGACAGAAGACTGCTCCAGAGCCACACCCACATCTCATTGTTATAGATCTGTTATAGAAAACTTTCCAACTCTTTTTACTTCACCTCATGTCAAATGTGGAACCCTTGAAAGCTGGTCTGTGGGACTCAGCTGCTGTGGACAAAGTGTAAGGGATAGAGAAGTGTCTCTGGTTCCAGTGTTTATCCTTTACAATCGGGGCTAAATTCTGGTACATGTCATCCACAGCCAACATGGACACCTGGGGGAACCAAGAACAGCAAAACTTCACTTTATGTGCTCATGCAAATGCTAACAGAGGTAATGACTTTGAGATTACCACCTGAATGTTTCTATCAATGAGCTGGTTTGTTTCAAAGTCATCATCATCTTCTCCGAATGGGTTGATGATCAGCTCCCCCACCTGCAGAGTGAAATTCAACTGAACCAAAAGTCTGATTCTGAAGGCACTGACACATTTTAGCTCCAAAAAATGTCATATTTTTTCACATGAAAATCTATAAATATCTTCCGGTGAATTCTGCTAACGTTTTTAAGGGTGTTTTTAATTAATTAAATCTGTTTTTTAACAGACGAAAGACAGTTAAATAGATTGAAGTTATCTTAGAAATACTTCATAGATTTCTTGGAATACCTTGAGCCAACCAGTGTAGAAGAAGAACTGCAGCAGGGTGAAAACAGGAACATACATGTCCAGTTTATGACCGCTGTAACCCTTCTCAGGATTGAGGAATTGTCGGCCAATCACGCAGAATGCAAAATACGAGTAAACTGCAATAGTTACCACCTATACAAAAAAAGATAGAGACAAAATGTTCACATTGAAGCTTGATATCTGTCAAATCTAGAAAGACTCGAACCCCAAATGTGTAAAATTGGCTGTTTAGCTAGAAGTTCAAGGTGCCAAAAATCTTTTCAATAAAGGGAAGATTATGATTTATCTAAACATGATTGCAGTAAAAAAATAAAATAAATAGTTCATGTAAATCTTCTCCTTAACCAGGACTGGTTTCTGTACACGAGCTTGCAGCTGCTGCCTTCACTTTCTTAACTTTTTTAGCAAATCAGCTCAGACATTTCCTTTTGAAAAGAAAAATATGTAAACTTGTCATCCTAACTGTACTGCAATGACAGTGACCGTATCAATTCACTTTGTGCAACTTGAAAAGCTAGTCTAGATATAGCTGTGGATGGAATGTATTTATTGCATAAAAGTGTAATGGATTTTATGCATAAACGTTTTGTGTGTACATCTGTCACAGCATTATTTCCTCAAAGCTGTCACAGGATTATTTCTTTAGAAGTAAAACTTCCTTGAAGCTGTTGCAGCATTAGTTGTTTTTTTTTCCTCATAGCTGTCGCTGCATTTTTTTTTCACAGTTGTCGCAGCATAATTTCCCTGGAGCTGTCGTAGCATTTATTTCCTTAAATCTGTGGCAGCATTATTTTGTCTGAACTGTTGCAGCATTAGTTGTTGCAGAATTATTTCTTTAGAATTGACTCACTGAATCTCTTTCCAGGTCACATGGCTGCTGGAGCCTATCCAGCTACTGTTGGGTGATTGTGGGGCTCACCCTGAACAGGTCACCAGTCTGTTGCAGGGCCACACATTCACATTCACACCTAGGGGTGATTTAGTGACATCAATTAACCTATGAAGCATGTTTTTGGACTGTGGGAGAAAATTAAATAAAACCCAAACAGGAAGGAGAAAAACATACAAAGTCCACACAGAAAGGACCCAAACCAGGATTCGAACCAAGACCTTCTCTCTGTAAGCCAAGAGTGCAAACTATTACATGAATGAGCAGCCCTATGTGCAATATGCATGAACTACAGGAAACATCTGTCACAAATTGTGCAGTTGAACATTTGTTCTAAGGTCCACAACTAACATTATAATCAACAAAATTATTATGTATGAAGTTGTTTAACCTCTTAATGCTTGTTTTCGCAGTAATCTTTTGCCATAGCTGGAAATAAATTAAGGCATTAAGGGGTTGAGAGAAAACCTTTATATAAGGGAAGCGTTACTTTTCCAGCTCAACAACTTTTAATCCTGCTTCTGCAGATCATCATCCGTCATGACAGAAAATGACAGTCCAGCCGCCAATTGCAGAGTAACCTTTTTTTTCTTTTAGCAGTTTTTAATTTACAAAGTGTGCCAAATATGCCTGTGGATAACATTTCCGCCAGTGTGCAAGAAGTCCAGTTGATCCGTTATTGCACAATAGAGCCTTCTGTGTCATTTACTGTTTCTGGGTGGGTTTAAAGTTTTTCAGGAAGCGAAAATAACTGATAAATGTATTTATCATAAATAAAAAAAATAGATAGATACGTTTATTGTAAAAAATACTCTGCTGCTTCTATTGTACACAGCACATGCACTTCCTTTATCACATAAATAAATACCTGTGTGTAGACCAGGGGGATGCTTATCCAGTCGTAGTGGAACAACAGGCTACACTTGGTTCTATACTTGTTGAGCTCCTGGAGATGCAGGACAAATACTCAGAAATGAGTTAATCCTTTATTATGTCTGACCTACTGTACATAAAAAGTTTCCTTTTCAGTTGTTTGATCTGGATCCAGAGACTCTCAAAGCACTCACATCCATTAGCAGTCTCAGAGCTATGTCGTCCCTCACTCGCCCTTCTTCTCTGGCTCTGGATGCCAGGTTGGAAAACCACGTCAGAGGCATCCAGTACTTGTTGAAATCAGAGTGTAGCGACTCAAAGTTTTTCAGCTCATGTGTCGTCATGAATCCTGGACAAAATATTTTTCACTTTAAAAAATAAATGAAAGTAAACATTCAATGAAAATGCATTTATTAAAGAATGTTGCTTTTTGAAACGGAATGTTTGCAACTCAGGTTCATTGTTCTGTTTTAGCCTTCTGCTGCTTTACTAAAGTTGCATTTGTCTCTTATGCAACCAAACAATGCAATAAATTACACCAGAATACAGTAAAAGTACCAAACAAACTAAACTTTTTTGTTTTCTAAATGGTTGTTTTGATAATTAAAAATACTGGAATGAATAAATGTTCCCCAAAGCCTTTACTAGTCTTTACAGTTTATTTTATATTGATCCTGTTTTCAAATAAAAGCTGTTTTGAATTTTAACCAAAATAAAACCATAATCTGAACAATGTTTAGACTTTTACACGTAGTTATTTAAGACATAGAAGATGCATTTCTTTCTAAATTCTTTTGAAATTCAACCTTAACAAAACTAGACAGATGTTGTTTTGTTCATTTTACCTGCAAAAGTACCAAATAAATGTTAACGAATTGAATGCTATTACTTTGAGTTCTAGAGTTCATTTCAGATAATGAGTTGACTTTAGTCGACAAATAGATAATTTCACAAAAAATAAGGATTAGAATAATTATACAATAATTGTATAAGTAAAGGAAAACACACTTCTGGAAAATACAAGCATCTACTTATTTCTGTTCATTTTTGAGGGCTGACTTACCAAATAACAAATAATAATTAAAAAAGGGGAAGACAGGGTGAATCGTGGACTCATCATTTGATCTATTTTGTATGTGCATTTTTAAAAGTTTTGGGACCTGACTCATCCACACCATGGATGCTGCAGAGTTTCACTTTCATGCACAAGTTTCAGAGACTGTTTCACAAAACGTAGTTCATGTCCCAGTTTCACAGTTGATCTCACCTGCTTCGACAACATGCTCCAAAGTTGGGAAACGTTTGCAAACTCTTGTGCTAATGGAGCGCAGAATCAGCACAGATGATAGGTTGGCGTATCTCATGAGGGTTCGTCGCAGGAGACGACCCCTCTCATCTGCACCGTGGACGTTCCCTGACACCACCATCATCAGGTTGTCAGGCAGTGGGAAGCTTGTGTACTGACCCCACCAGCGGCTGAAGGCTTGGGTCACATAGAAACCTGCAAAGATGAATAAAATGATCCACTTACTGATTCGTGCTCATCTTTGAGCGTAGCAGTCATCTGCAGTCTTACCGAGAACAAACAAAACAGGGATGAAGTTGGAGTTTGTGAACTGATCACAGTAAAGGGCGACACGCTCAAACAGATCCTGCTGCTTTGGCGTGAGGAGAAACCTGTAAAAAAGGAAAGACACATTAAATATTCTATAAATGGAATATACTAAAAACCATTGGACTCACCTGTAAAAGATACTGAAAAAGACATAAACTCCACAAAACACCAGGAGCTCCTTATACAGCAGCCGGTAAATGCTTCCTTTCCACCTGAAGAGGAGCCTGGAGAATCCATAAAACCTTGCATTGGCCACTTCCAGAGAATAGGAAACTGTCATTTTTGAGCAGGGATTTCCCACTAAATGTGAAAAAAACTTTTAAAAATGTTAAGATTTAGTGTAGATGTGAAGATGTTGAAACAAACAGTGGAGGTTTTTCTGATCCCCATGGAAGAAAGAGTCTCCCTCTTGAGCTCACTTTAAACCTTTCTGCCTGGCTGTCATAAAATAACATCCTAAATTTATGACATGGGAACCACAGTACACAGGTACTATTTCACCAGCACTGATCAGACAAAAGGAGCAGCATTAACTATTTCCCAGGAAAAAGAAAAACAACGGCATACTTTATGACCAAATCCATTCACATTCATTTCACTGATAATAAAAACATTTATGTCTGAACATTTGAAGAATGAGAAAAAAATATATCAAAAAAACCCCAACCAAATAAAGTATTTTTGATGCATCTAATTTATGTAACAAATCAATCTAATAGTTGTTGTGAGCATACATCATTCAATACAACTTAGACTACAAAAGGGCTTGTTTAACCAACACAAAAATCTGGATGTGGAAATGGTTCATTTCAAGCAATCAAAAATAAAAATATAAAAATAAACAAGACAAACAACAGAAATATAATATATATATATATATATATATAAATATATATATATATATATATATATATATATATATATAGAGAGAGAGAGAGAGAGAGAGAGAGAGAGAGAGAGAGAGAGAGAGAGAGAGAGAGAGAGAGAGAGAGAGAGAGAGAGAGAGGGAGAGAGAGAGAGAGATATCAAATTTCATTTAATTAGTCATAAAATTGGTTGGAAAATGAGGAAGTGGGAGGAACGAACGTAACTTTTTATTTTTAATTTTCTTCACATAAATTGTCATTACCCGGTTCTTATCATCAAATCAGTCATTTATGCTTTACTAATAAATAGTCGGGTAGTTAAAATCCATAAGTATCAATTTATCAAATGACAAAGATGAATTACATAATTTCTTTAGCAGACATAGCATGATTTTATCATTTTATCATCAGAAATCATTAGCCAGTTCAGGTATCAAATGAAGTGAATATTGTTTGGCATTAGAAAAAAATATTGTAACGTTTAAGAAATGACTGATAGATGACAGCTAATCATCAGGAATCATTAAAATGAATCACATAGTGGGAAACAAAGTGGAGTGCTTATTTACATGATGAGAAATGGTTATTGGGTTTAGTCATCTTTAATAATGTCTTTAATTTTAAATTATTTTTCAATTTCTTATTTGTATTATTGTCTATTAAAAGTCAGTGTCCCTGTCATGGCTAAACTAGGTCACAGATATGAAAAGGTCCATATTCTGTAAATTGGTGACTTCAAGGTTGAATTTCCTTTTGACAGCCTTTCTCATGGATTTAAAAAAGTTTTGGAAGTTCTCTGTTTGGTAGTGTCTGCAGACATCATATGATGAAAATATTATTCACTTATAGCTTAAAACCTGTCTTTCAAGAAATAGAATTTGTGGATTCTACAGTACAAATACACTATTTTCTGTTAATGTGTTTAAAAGACGTGGCTAAATCAGCTGACGACATTGAACCTCTTATCAGTGAGAACTTAATGCCTCAGCATACAAAATCCAATCACTCAGAACGGCTGAAGCGTCTGGTGTTATTTACAGCTGACCGTGATAAGACGGGTCCAGACCTCAAACCTGTCAGCTGCATTCATGTGGTCTGTCTCTGTTGTTTATTGCTGGCTGCTGAGCAAAGCTCTTGTATTTGTTTTTCACATGGTTACAACAACGTACCGTAAATCAGACCTCAACTTTGCAGCAGGGATTTCTCCACCGACTGTTTGCTCTGCACTGAACAGAAATTTATGGGGTCATGCATTCTCTCTCAATGCTCAGACCAGTGGACCTCTGCTCTCGTCGGCTTCACTCTGCTTACATTGTTTTTTCTGCAAGCTTAGTTCAGTTCATCCAGAACAAATTTGAGTTTATGCCACAGTGTTTCTTTGACATTCTATAAATATATATAAATAAATATATACATATATTCTATAAATTTAACATATTTATAGATAGGCACAAACCATGTTACATGACAGCAGCTTAACCTGCATCCAGGATTCACAGCAGCATCTTGCACAACGATTCCAGTTAGAGCTGCCGTTTCTGTTATTATGGTTGAGTTGGATCTGTCTATGCAGACTGTGACATTTTATCTCTTTACTGGGGGCAACAAGGCAGATTCTAACAGCTGACACGTTAATCAGAATGAGAAAGAATGTTCTTTAAGCACGAGTGTGTTTGCATTGCATTGTCCCACAAAGCAAGTTGTTTAAAGGTAAATAAGAACATGAAGAGTACATATGAGTTGTATAAAAGCATATAAGAACTAAAATTCCATAACAGGGGTGTCTTATTTTTCTTACTTTTTTCATTTTCTATTTATTTTATGTAATTATTTATTTATTTCTTTTTCATAGCACACACTCTAATTCAGGGATGGGCAACTCCAGGCCTTGAGGGCCGCTGTGTCTGCATGATTTCCAGATATCCAAGTCCTACTCATGACTGATTACCTGGTTCAGGTGTGTCCAGCCAATTAGAGCATGGCAGAGCATGCTATGTTGGAAAACGTGCAGGAATGCGGCCTTCGAGGCCTGGAGTTGTCCATCCCTGACCTAAGTACTCAAATGTGTGTCTCCACTTTTGCAGCTGAGTCTTGCTGTAAACTCTTGATGTGAAATTACACAGAAACATCAGCATATTAGCAGCAGTCTACTGTTTTCCTTTTGCAATGCATCATTTTTTCTACCGCAGTGCAAACTGGGAGAAATTCTTACAGTATTCTGTTGTTTTTGTGCCGTACGATTTGGTTTACAGGAACTTAGTGTAAACCACTGAGTATCATAGCTGTACAGTAGAATACTTTAAAAGCACTTACAGTACCTTACTGTAATTATTTTACAGTAAGCTGCAGTATAAAATGTTTTGTATTTTATTGGCCAAACTGCTGCTTGTAAAGTGCTGGAAATGTTGAAATGTTTTACAGTGTTGGTCAGCACTTACGTTGGTGTCCTTTGACAGCTTTTTGATGGAGAGGTTACAGTTTGACTGTTTAAGGATATGAACAGGTGACTTTTAAACAGATAACCAGTTCAAGCAGGTGATGTTAATACAGGTAATCAATCGAGGATACAAGAGCTTCTTAAAGAGGAAGAAATAGGTCTGTGAGGAACAGAATTCTTGTTTGTTTTTTGGAGATAAATACTTACTTTCTGCACCATAATTTAAAAATCAAACATTGTGTTTTCCAGGGTTATTTTTTTTTCATCTTGCCTGACAAAGGATTTTCTTATTCAAAAAATATTTTTTCCTAGCTTTATATTTTCAGAAATAGTTTTTTTTTATGATTGAGCTAAAGTTCAAATACATGTTTGTTGGTATTGTTGAGAAAGAAATCTGCTTCATTTTAATAAACCCACAGCACCACCATTTCACCTGCCCATCAAACCCTGTCCAGGTCCTGTGGGGAGATGTCCATGCATTCACTGACCCCCTGACAGAGATCTTCATCAAGTAGACACGTTTCTTTTTTAGGTCTCTATCTAAAGCTGGGAAAGTCAAAATCAATTAGAAAATCTTGTAGTAAAAGTTTTCCCTTTTTCAATTCTGATTACTATTTTTAAAAATAAAGTGGGTTATTGTGAAATTCATTCAAATTAATTTGAGGTCAAATCATACATACTTTTGAATCAAAACTGCATGTTTTAATAGCTTGGAATTGTCACCCAGCCTTCCCACCAGGGTTCTTCCCAGGTCTGTGTGATGAGTGTCTTGCCCAACCCTGGTCTTCAGGGCTCATTGTTCTCTGTCCTGCTCTGTTTAAGCACAGATGGATTTCATGACGTTCATGGTGAAATCTCTACAAAGGTTAATGAAGAACTAAATTAGGTATGCTGTAGCAGAGCAGCATTGAAAACATGCAGAACAGAGGTCTTTGGGGACAAGGGTTGGGGAATACTCTGCTACTGTTTAATATTATGTATCCAGACGACACCATTAAAATTGTTGCTTTGAAAATAAGCAAAATCTCAAGGCTTACAATGAGGTCATCATGAACTTCACAAAACTACACCCAGTATTCTTATCCTGAGTATCCATTTCAGGAGGCTTCAAACGTCCAGAACATCACCTGCTTGACCTGCTGCCCTCTGGACAAGCCTCAAAGGCTCTTTGTGTTGCTATTCATGATAAAAAAAAAATATTAATTAAAAACAAATTCTTCTGCAAGCTTCAATTTATAGCCAGTAGATGGAGCTGTTGCAAAACGTAGAAATTAGCTTCAACCTCCAAACCTGGATTTGTCTCTAAAAACTAAATTACCATTAAGCTTCTTAATTGACAAAAAAAAATGTCAACAGAAGGTCTGATATAAATGAAACTCTCTTAATAGGTTTAATAATCCATCTTTGCATATGTAGAATGTTTTTTCCTCATCTTTTGTCTGTAATGAACAATGGGCTAATTTTTTAAGATTTTCCAAATGCTCCTAAAATGAGAAAAGAGAAAGTTTTGTAAATGCTGAGTGATTTTTGCCTGCCATTCATTTTCATATGAAAACCATTGAGATTCTCCCACAAATGTTTCCAATGCAACATTTTTATGAAACTTCCATCACTTGATCCACACGCTAGAGCGAGGACTTCTGAAAAAGTCACAGTGCGCAGCTCCATGATGGTCATTTCAGAAACCCAATGCTCCAATTACATCTTCCCACGCTGAGTGTAATTGAAGCTCAAGTTGTGAAAAGATGAGAAGCAGGTGAAAACATTTCAGGTAACAGGGCCAGACTGCATCATCGAGAGGACAGGCAGTCAGACAATTATATACACATGTATATATATATATACAACAGAAATGTTCTTTCTGCTATGCATACATTACATCTTCATCACACTAGCAGATAATCTAAGTCAATATTAATAGACTGAGTTTTGAAAAAATTGAACACAGAAAAAAATTGGAGTTTGAACTATGAACCATAACTAATATTTACACAAGTTTAATCTCCATATGGATTATCCGATGCAGACCTCAATGTCTTGTGGGTTTGTCAACATCCTTTCTCAGCATAAGGTTTTTAACTGTTTGGATCATGTCAAAAGAAAAAAGACTATCAAACTAACTTAAAGGACTTTGACTTAATGTATGAAAAATGTGTCATTTATTAAAGTCAGATTCCAGCTTTATAAGAAATGTCACTTTCTTCAGTTTGAAAAATTTTAGACAGCTTTGAACTAAAGAATAAAAGACTTGTTTGTGCCTCCAAAAGGGACAAAGCTTAAAAAAATGTTGCTTTTAAAAGTTTGAATAAAAAGTCAAAATCCATCCAAACGTCTTTTTCTTTCTCCTCGATCACAGTAAACACAGCATCTGTGTTTCACTGAAACCAGTCATTTTTGAAACTGTTGGATGTTTATACGAAACAGTTCAGATAACCATCAGTTGTGTCCTGCAGCTCCACGGTGACCTTGACGTACAGTCTGCGGAAAAGTGAGGCGTGTGCCAGCTTTTTTCTATCTTTCTTTCAACATAGACCGTCATTTTGAATTATTATCTATTTAAAAAACCTGACCTCTCCAGCAACTCTCAACATATAAAACAACATTACCCAGAGACAAAAATGTTCCCAAGAAGACTAAAATGTAAATACTTCTCTGTTTATTCCATAAAGTCCATAAAGTCATAGTAAAGTAGCGACATTTCTGGTTTGAAGGTTATTCTAAATGCTTTTATCTGCAAATCCAAAAACAGGAACTCGTCTTTATTTAGAGCAAGTTATGATTCAAAAGCATTTGCCCTGTTTCTTGTGCATTAAGAGCATTGTACTGTCCTCAATTAAGTGATTTCTAAACAGAATATACAAGTATGTATCTGTCCAAAGCTTTTTCTTGCCTCTCTTTCTCTTCAGACTGTAACTGCGTTCCTTTGCTCCCACAGGAAAAGGCCTGGATTAAATCACTTCCCTCTTCATTGTGATCCGGGGGTCAGACTACACTCTTTTGCTTCTGCTGCAACACAAACAGTCTTCCATGACATTTAGATACAGCCCCCTTTTTTAGACCCCAAAACAGACATGAAAAGCGCTTTTATCTCTGGGAGATGAGGGTGAAGATTTACAGATTTTAATATGAAAACAGGAAAAAGAAGAAATTGTTTTTACCAAGTTTAAAATTAGACCACCTACAGTGTGGCCCATGCACACAAAACATAGGGAAAATGAATTTAATTTAAAAGAAAATAGATATTATTAGAAGGCAGAACTGTACATCAGCAGGCATTACTTTCAGTTTTAAATTGAACATATTTGACGGTGTCCTTCAGAACTCAATGAGGAAGAGTCATTTATGGTCTTAATCAGAACAGACTTCAAGACAAAGAAAGTTGATCTTACATGCTTTTACCAAACTGTTAGTAGGCTCTGTTTTTAAAAATAGTAAGGTTGAAAAGTTCCATTATGTTAAGGGAAAGTTAAGGGATTTCATTTGTGGCTTCATGATTTCTGTGGTGTTTTTATATATTAAACCTAACAGACAAACAGACTCAGAACATCACCACATTTGGATCATCTCATCAATTCATGGAGGCGACTTCAATATGGAACATCTTCCAATTTGCTGCTGTGCTGGAAGCTCTCTTAGGGCTGGTTACCTTCAGTTCAGGTTTTTATCAAACATGTTTAGCGCCACCAGAGAGAGGACATACAGTACTAATAGAAGTTGCTTTTTAAAGCTACTTTTCTTGCTAAAAACATCTATTTTTGGTGCCATGGTTTCAGTAAATGGTACAAAGAGAGAGAAAAGGGTCCATATGTGGATATTATTTCTCTTCAAATGTATTTTTGTGTTGGAATGGACTATTTTGGGGTCAGAAGTTTTTGGCTTTGTACTTTGTAATGCAGGCCTATGACCAAATCCTCTTAAAATTCCCCTGAAGACACATTGAAAAACTGAAAGGTTCATTTTTGGAAGTCGATTATGAGTAAAAATGATGAAGGTTCAGTCCTGAAAGCACTGTTTTGCATTCTTGTAGTTTTATTGGTGATATAATACAGATTCTAAACATTTGTGACATTAAAATTGTTTAAATAAAAAAACAGCTTCAACAAAATTGGTCAAACTTTTCCTTCCTGCAAAGTAACTACATTTCTGTTTACAGGTTTTTCTCCTGTAAAGCCATGCACTAATGAAGCTGAGGCTATTGTGTCTGTGATGTTTGAGGAATTTATTCCTTCCACAGAAAAGGGTGAAATCAGATTTTGTTGGTGGCTTTCAAGCAGTGATAACGATGAATCACAAAACTCCTGGACCTTGTTTGGATATCAGTCGACTCATTTATGTTCACTGATTAAAAACGCAGATATTAAGAATTTCCCTGAGAGTGAAAACAGCTCATCTTCTGCTTCTTGGTTCAGAACACATTGCAGATCAGGAACTGTTGCTTCCAGTGTTTGAGTTTCTCTCACTAAGGAAAAAAAGAGTATTTTTACAGACAGGAAAGACTGTCTCTAGACTGTCCTGTTCATGTTGGTACAGTCAGTGTTTTCAAGATCAAACAGAGCTTTTGTTTTACAGTCATTCAGGATTACAGAAAATTGTGGTACTTACATTAACACAATTTCAACCAGCTTTTGTTGTGGATTTTGGGGGCTATGGTTATATAACAAATTCACTTAAACATTGTCTTTGGCTTCATTAAAGATGGAGTTATGCTGGAGATGCCCTTTCAGATTAAAGCACTTGTGTAATTTATTTTTTTAAAAAGTGAAAAATGTAACAAAAATAAGAAGGATTCTTTGAAAATGACCTTTAAGAGTTGGATCAGTTTTTGCAGAATCTATAGATGATACAAAAACTATTTGAGGTTCACTTCTGATACCTTTTAAAGTTGAAATCACTGTAACTGTGTCATCGTTTGCAAGAAACTCAGTTCCCATTAATGACAACAGTGTTGTAAATTTTGGAGGTCAAAAATTCAGGATTTTTGGGTTTCTTTGGGCTCCTCGAGCGCCTTATGACACTAAAGGCATAAATCTCTACATGATGCAGTGTTCCTTTAAGACCGCATCAGGAGGGAACAACATTCTCATACTCGGCGTGATCCGAGTCCTCCAGTTCGATCCCCGGCACCAGGCTGTAGTACTCAGTGGACTGAGTCATGTAAGCTTTCTCCCTGTCGGCTGAATCTTTCAGCACCTCTGTCACGCTGACCGTGTCCAGCTCCAGTTGTGTCTTAGAGACCCCGTCAGGGCCCTGAGAGTCCTGCTTTCTTTCTGTGTAACTGGAGCAGCGTGAAGAGACGTGTGGTAGAGACTCCATAGAGCCCACCTTGATCTCCACTTCTTCATAGATATCCTTACTGCTGTCCAGAAGTGTGGGGGTCTGGTCTGGTGGTTGATGGTTCTTCAGGATGCCCTGTTTGCCGCAGTGTCCATCTCTACGGTGCTCAGCGACTGCAGGCTGCTGCTTGCTGAGATGTTTCTGGATGGGGCTGCTTGAGGCAAGAGCCCTCTTTTTTGAGGAGCCAAAGACAGGAGCCTCCTTCTTCTTTTTCCTCTTCCTCCCACAACACCAACAGAGCAGCAATGCGGAGAGAATGATGAGCGGCAGCACGATGAAGAGAGCAGTGAGGCTAGCTGGACGACACATGTCATGTTGTCTCAGAGACCAAACCGTCTTACCAGCTACTTGCCAAGGTGAGGAGCAGGTCAGGTTTCCCACGAGATCCTGAACAGCGGAGGTTCTATTAGTCTGCCCTACAACATTCAGACCTTCTAGTAACAAACAAGAGCAGTCCCATTGGTTCCCATCCAACTCCAGCCTCTGGAGATGGGGTAATTGAAGCACATCTTTAGGGAGGGAGCGTAGCTGGTTTGCATGTAGGTACAGCCTTTGGAGGTTGTTGGAGTGCTGCAGAAAGCCCTCAGGAAGCTCCTGCAGAAGGTTTTTACTCAGATTCACCTCTGTCAGGTTAGGCTGGCTGGCAAGAAAGTTCCTTGGCAACACAGTCAGTCTATTGCGATCCAGGTAAACCTTCTGCAGTGAAGAAGGTACCTTGCTTTGACTGTGAATAAAGCTGATGTTACAGTTGGAAAGATCCAGAATCTCTATGTTTGTGTCATTAGTGAACACAGACCAAAGCACGTGGCTGAAAGCTGAGCCAGAATAGTTCACGCAACAACCACCAGCAGCAAGTTCAGAGGGAATCTGGGAGAGAATGGAAGCTTCTGGACAAACACACCCATCAGCAAGGTCCGTGTTCCCCACCCATACAAACCCCAACAGCAGGCTCCAGTGGAAGAGCATCTCTGAAACACAAAAGGACGTTTAAGACGTGTGATGTCATTACCACATATCACTAGAGAAATACCCTTGCCTCCTCCTCCTCACCTAATTTCTCCACTGGTCTTCTTTGTGCACAAACAAGGATGTGAATATGCTACTAAACTCTGCAGCTCCTGTGAGGACTCCTGGTTGCTGCGACAACTGTAAAAGTTGGCATGGCAACACGGATCACTGGGGAGCAAGAGTCCGGTGTTCAGCTGTGGGAGAGGAAACAGATGCTGCCGTGAGTCTACTGTGAAGCCTGTTCATCGCGAAGAGCGAGAAAAACAAACCAAGCAGAAAAAAATCCGTCAACCGCAAATCTGAGTGATAGCGCCATGATGACTCAATCAAACTTAACTGAAAAACAAACTATTCATATTATTAGTCAAACTATTCATTATTCTTTATTTATTGCTTAAATAATTTTACTTCACTGATCAACAAAGGCCAGTGACGTATTTGACCAGGGGTCTGCAACCTTTCATGCTAAGAGTCATTTGGTCCAGTTTTCTTACTGACCAAAACCCAGCAAATACCACAAAGTCCCACTTAAATGAAATACACTTTAATTATGATTTTGTGGCCATGAAGCCAATCATTTACAAGATCTAGCTTTTAAATATTTATAAAGTGCTACATTTTTTTATTTATTGTACATCATAATTTTACTGTTGAAAGTATAAAATACAAATTCCTTTCAAAATAAAATGCATCCTGTGTTAAATAGGACAAAATTGTGTGATAATAATATATGTTTTAAGCTCATTCTAATGAAACGCCCCTCTCACAATAGATTAAACCTTTTGCCATATAACTTTGCTCTGTTATCTGATATGCTAAAAATCTAAACATAGATAACAAAATTTTATTAACTAAAGCAATAAGACCAAAGCTTTAACCAACTGTTGATTCAGCACATTTTTCTATAAATCCAAAGGGCCACAATGTTGACAGAAGCCAAATAAAAATGTTGATTTAGACCAGTTCCCAAGTTTTATCCAACACTCAAAAATTGTATCCATATCAGTTCAAATATAACAGTCTAGAGTCTAGACACTCCTTGGAGCCTCTAAGTGAGCTTTGATTGCTACAAACTGACCTTTAAGCTTCTCAACATGCTCCCTGCATCACACGTAACTGAGCTGTATGTATAAAAAGGGCAGATTTTCAGCTTTTACAGCAGCAGAGCGCTTCTGGACAAAGACAGGAAGTGAGTCGCTGGAGGGAAACATCCAACCTGCTGCTTGTAGACGTGATCTTAAATGTCCAGCATGTGTTCAGTGAAGAATGAAGCTTCAAGGTGGAAGCAACAGCTTCAACAAAATGAGAAATGAAATAGGTTTAGATTGCTTTGTTACTTCTGGAGATTTATTTTAGCTGTAGTCATTCAGGTTTATCTTAAAATGTGTTCCTGTGTTTTTCAAGCTTTAAATGAGCTCAAACATGCATAAAAAGTTTAAATACCAGCATGTCACATTTTTTCAACATTAGCTAAACTATAAACACTTGCTTTATGAAAAGGAAAAATCCAACCGCATTGATTGCTATTTGCAAAAGACATGATCTAAATAAACTCTTTTTCTGCAATCTCCCATTAATTATTTACAAACTGCTTTACGGCTGCAGCTGGGTAACCGGTACATATGGCAAAGAGGCGATACAGCGGCTAAAAGCTCAAATATGCAGACACTTGGTGAGGGGGACATTTGATTTCTATGAGTTCTTTTTCTCTAAAAACTGTGAAAGTAAAAAGGAATTTTCGACAAAGAAGTGACTTCAAGCAAAATCAGATAGATAGGTAAAAGGTCAGGTTAGATAAGGTTTAAAGGCCAGCCAACACCCCCCCCCAACAAAAAAAACAAACAAACTAACGATATGACTAATTAAATTTATCCTGAAGCACAAAAGGTTTATAAAAACTGTAATGATACTCTGCACAGAAGTAAGGCCAAATTAAACAAATATGTGTGAAAACCAAGACAAATCCTTTTTTATTGTCTTGTAAAAGCACAAAACTGAAAGTACCAGTGTTTTTTCCACAACTTTTAATGATTAAAGGTGGAATCCTTATTGATTTCTGAATTTATAATTCTGGAGTTTGTTGTCATGTCAGAGCATGGAGGTTCCTTAACTGCAAAGACAACATAAGGAGATGCTTGGGTTAATATGTTTGACTCTCAGTGGATGATGGTAAAACATCTCAAAATTGTCAGGCATGTTTAGTCTTTTTCTGAAAGAAAGCCCTACAACCCATTTTTTTTTAAATTCCAGTCCAATAATATTCTAAAAATAATCTAACACATGAACTAGGGTAGCCTAGACTTATAGTTGTCATTTAATAATAAAAAATAAAAACTGGTAATAAGAAGAATAAAAAATGAACTACAGGGACATTAGGTGTGCAGACACAGAAATCAATTGTTGTTTGGGACATATACAAAACCTAAAATGGTAGAGTAACATAAAATTGATAACTTTAGCCCGAAAATGGTATTTATGCGTTGAAATAATAAATTAGTGACACTAAGAAAGCAGAGCCTCCATGAAGCTCTGCTATAAGATCAGATGGTCACATTTACATTCACACATTTGCAGTGCCCTTTATGTTTGATCATCAGTCCCCAGATTCTGAGTGCATTTAAAGCTCTGCTGTGTTTGTCTTCAAAGATATGCTCTGTGTTGATTTAAAGCATGTGGCCTTCTGACCCCTGTAACTGTATTGATTTGCATGCAGTGTCTGTGAAAAGCATTTGTTCTCTCCGCTCTCAACACAGGTGATTTCAAACTTTCATTATGAAAAGAAAGGTTTGGGAAAATGCATGGGGGTTCCAACCTCACCTGGTCAGTAACCTCTGGTTTTAAAAGACTGAAGGTTAAGGCAGAAGAGTTTTTCTAAGTGCACACATTCAGCAGTTTAGATCGCTTCATTCCTGAGGTGTCAAACTCCCATCTCAGTCGCAGAACAGGAAAAGTGCAAAGGTTAGAGTGGTGGATCTGCCTTATGTAAGGATTCTGCTGATTTATATCAAGCAGGCAAACAGCCCAGAATAAACGGGCCGAGCCTCGGAGCGTGAAAACACTTCAGTGCTAGACTGCAACTGACCTTTCGAGGCTCTGGGAGTGAAGGCGAAGAGCTGTCATCCAAACTGAAGGTTTAAACCTGGAAACCAAGGATGATTTCACTTGAGAATGTCCTAGTCTGAAATAACAATTTCTGCATCCCTTCATCACAAACAGAATCAGGGGAGCAGCAGGAGACCAAAGGATGTGGTCCAACACAGTTTTAGAGGACAAAAGTTGATTCACATTAATAATAAGACAAAACTTTAAATATACCTTAAGGCTGAGCTGAGATTCAGTAAATGATCTGACTGCACAGAACTCACCTTTACTGCAGTAATCATGAGAGAATAATACAAACTGTGCTGATTAGTTGAGAAATGAAAACGAAAAATCACTTTGAACTAAACCAATAGCAAAAAAAATAGACGCTGTTAACGAAACCATTTCCCACCTGTTGCTTTCAAAAGCTTTAAGGCAAAGTTTCAAACTGTCTCGTCGCATCCATCCGCGGTCCTGCTGCGGCTCTGCCCGGACTGTCGTCATGCGCATGCGCGGACCGTTGCTGGTTTGATGGACTTCAGCTGAACGCCTCGACGCGACGTCCTGATGAAATCATCAGCGCCGTGAACAGAAACAACCAGCGAGAACCTCGCAGAACTCAGAGCAAAGTTTGAGCCGCAGTAGTGCGGTGAAAGGCGCCATCTGGTGGCCAGGCCAGGTCAAGGCCCGATGAAGACCCACTGATGAAAATGGTGTTTTGGATTTTTTAATCTGTTATTGAAGCTTTTTTCTCATGGTGGAGGACACGTATAAAGAAAAGAAAGATCCAAACTGCATTTCTGTGTAAGTCTGTATTCAAATCGTTGCGAATCAGGAGCAGATTAAAACATCCTGTTTAAAAAGGTTGAAGTTGTTGTGTAAAATCTAAAATTGGAAGGAAACAAGCTCCCTGCTCCGCTGCATTCTCATGCATCCAATTATAGACAAATAGATCCGTGTACGTCTTTGTTTTTCTCGTCTGGGCTGCAATCTGGCTCAGAAGTGTATGGTTGGACAGCTCGGATATTGATGACTATTTTTGTTGCACCGGTAATGTCAGGTTGAAGGTGTGAGGGGATGTAAGCTAGAGGGTAGACGGACCGAGATGGCGATGGAACGAGGTGAAGTCAGTTGAATATTAGCAGACAGTCGCTCCGTTCATTGCTATTTAGGGACTATCAACAAATTACCAAGTGTTTTTTTCAATAGCTTTAAAGCTATTGAGGAACTGAAATGATCTAAGAGAGGAAAACAGTACAGCCAGATAAGATATTTATAAATTAAATATTCTTTTCATTTCCACTACAGTTTTTAAGGTGTTTTTATGGAGTGCAATGAGTTTCTTAAATCAACATGCGTGTATCATGTCAGGGCCCGGTGGTGTCCAGTTCTTCTTACCTGAGGGTCTTTCTTGGATCGCTGCCACTCTGATGGTTCCTGGATTCTGTTCAGGAAGGTTGCTGTGCTCTTTTGTCAGAGAGACCAGCCATTGAGAATGTGCTGTCTCTTTCTCCCACATACTTTTCCAGTTCTTTAATTTCCAGCCTTGGTTGGTCTGCTCTGCTGTCTTGACCCTGCATCTGGCCAAACACTTTTGCAGGTTGTGTTGTCTACCTTTTTACATTTGTGCTCATAAGTTTACATACCCTGGAAGAAATGATAACAACACAAAAACGTTTTTTCCACTCATAGTTGTTGGTTGAGTGAAGCCATTTATTGTCAATAAATATGGTTGCCCTTTTTACATCATAATGACAACAGAAACGTCCCAGAATGACCCTGTTCAAAAGTTTCCATATCCTGCTGACTCAACATTTTCTCACTCCCAATTCGTCAGATATTGACACATGGGTTAGGAACCTCCACGTCACTCTTCGACGCTCTGGTTGCTCCCAACTCGTCATTTTTTGATGCTCCGGCTATTCCAATTAAATCAGGGATCCAGTCGTTTTGTGGGACTCCGTGCCAAACATGGACCAAACCTCTGGATGTGTCCGGTACCCTAGCCCAGTCCGTGTCCAGAACTGGTACCGATCGGTGTCCGGTACCAGGTTATGATTAGGGTCGGGGTACATTTTTACTGTTAGGGTACCGGTACAGTCTGGTACCGGACCGGTACTGGTTTGCGGTCTGGAGGTTGGGGAGCATTGATTTAATTGGATGAGCCAGAGCATTAAAAAACGACGAGTTGGGGACACCTGAAGCGTCAATTTTTGACACGGAGGTCTCTTTACCTATGTGTTAATATGCGACAACTTGGGAGTGAGAACGGGTTGGAAGACTTTGTTCTGAGAACATGCACACAAGCTGATACAAATGAGTTTGAATGGCAGCTAAAGGTAACCATCCTCACATGTTTGAGTAAGGCTCCCCGGACACCAGTGCACCCACCATAGAACATCATGGGGACGCAGTCAAACACCTTCTCCAAATCCACAAAACTCATATGAACTGGATGAGACAACTCTCACAAACCCTGGATTTTTTATGACAGCATACAAAAATGACAGAAAAATTCATTTTAGATACCCCAGAGTTTTATGGGCTCCAGGCGATCGTCTACCTTTACCTAATGATAATGGTTAAGGGTCACACGCATGCCCACTAAAGGAGCCGTTTGTTTTTCTTCTTTTCATGCAAAAGTGTTTACTATTAATATATAATATTTTTGATCTATTGGGTTGAGATCTGATGACTGTGGAGGCTGTTTGAGTTCAGTGAACTCATTGTCACGTTCAAGAAACCAGTCTGAGATGATTCCAGCTTTTTGACAAGGTGCCTTATCCTGCTGGAAGTAACATCAGAAGACGGTACACTGTCGTCATGAAGGGATAGACATGGTCAGCAGCCATACTCTGGTAGGCTGTGGTGTCAGTTAAAGGGTAGATAGGCAAAATGCAATGGATTCATCACTGTGTTTAATTTACACTTGATTATCTTGCAATAAATACAAGGAATCTGGAAAACTTCTCCTGCACTGAGCTCACCAATGGGTTGCAGGTTTTCCAGGCCCAGTCTCTCCACAGAGTTGATGAAGTGGAAAGTGGGAGCCACTGGCCTAAAGCTGTTTAGATCTTTAGCCTGAGGTGACTTAGGGGACATTTTCCAGAGCTACATACAACCCTCTGCCTGAAGCCGAGGTTAAAGACAAACTCCAATGCTCCACATAGTCCTTCTGCACAGGAGTTAGGGGGCCTGATTCAAATGCTGTAAATGCCTTTGTCCTCCTCAGTTAAGTTTACACCCCTAACTTAAGGTGAAAATGTTTATGCACATTTTTTTCAAAGGGCAACAAGTTGTAGTGAGCATAAATACAACACGTATGGGTAAGTCAGGGTGAGGTTGGTGAGACGCAGGCGTGTCGTAATAACAGTGACGCGTGCAAGCAGTAGGTGAAAAGTTGAAAAATCTGTGCAGATGATGGGTTTCTTAAGATCATAGACAACCTGGTGAGCTCCTCGGGCGAAAATGTTAATGCACTTTTTTCCCTAAAGGCAGGCTGTCGGCGACAGTTCATAGTGAACACTTAAGAGACACGTAAGTGTAAGAAGGGGGGAAGTAAGTGAGTTACACAGATTTTTCATTCTCTCTAAAACACAAAAATGTACGGATCAACCCTTGAACGTGTGACTCCGTCTGCGGCGGCTAAAAACGGCTACAAACGCTCAGAAATGGAAACAAAGAACAAACTGGAGAGTTCTGATATGAACAGCAATAAGTCCAGATCTGAATCCAATAGAAAACTTGGACTCCTCTCAAAACACCAGTTGGCAGAAGGCATTCTTAAAATTTGAATAACCATTTCAAAATGTATTATGGTGGTGTGTAAATGCATTCATATCTCCTGAAAGGGATTGATTTTAGTGAATAATTTGATCAAAAAGGTGTTCCACTAAGTTTTCATTTACGGGAAGTCAACCTAAATCTGTTCACATAGTCATCCAGAAAAGAGAGAGATACACCAACCAGGTCCTTTGTTTTAACACCAACTGATTTACTTATCAAGTTTACACGTTTGACCACCAGATGACAGCACTAACAGACTGAGATCCCTTGCATTCATGAGAATGTTGCTTCAAGAGGCAAAATCACAAGCAGATTTTCTAAGTTGCAACCTCAACGTTTACTTTATTTTGTCCTTAAATATACAAAGTAGTGAAATCTGGCAAATGTAATACATTACTGGGAATTTACAATAATAAATGACAGCTCAGTGACCATATCAGAAGAATATTGATCTTTATTTAGATATGAAAAAAACAAATCAATTTTTATGTAATCCATACAAAACGATAGTTGGAAAACTATAAAATGCTACAAAATCAGTGTAAACTTTTCCCATTATACTAAAATCTTCACTTGAAGATTGTTCTTGAGGAAAGGAGGATTGGAGGACTGTGTTGATGATTCGTATAGGATAAACAGGAAACAAGATGGTGTGCCGGTCAGAGCACAGGGACATGTAGACAAAGAGAGGGGACTTCAGTTGACTGGTGTTCCAGCTTTATTCAGTTGCTGAACTTGATTCAAAGATGTTCTGCAAACAACAAACAGTCTCTTTTCAGCATAACTTAAATGACTTGAAAATGAAATAAAGCACAACAATAAGAAAACTGACTGAATGTGTCACCCCTGGCATAAACTTCTGACACCGAAAATGACTCTTTAACAGATGTGGCACAACAGTGACACCTGGCGACCACGAAAAAACATTGCACCGATAAACGATTAATGCACCTGCGTCCCGTTGTACCTTATGACACCCCATTACATTTAACAACAAATTAAAAACAGGAACTTACGTTTGGTCAATTACTCAATCAACAGACAGCAACTGGAACAGACAAAAAAGGTCGGGGAAGGTTCTTGGCACTTCACGTCTCTAGCATGCTGCCTCGAGCACATGAAAAAACTGCCTCAACAAAACCACAGAAGAAGAGCTTTACAAACAATAGAAGAAGAACTAGATACACAGTGGGCTGAGCCTTTATAACAGCCGCCCCCAAATGTGCAAGGCACATTTGCTTCAAATAAAGACATGTGAACAGAGCTCAAGCTAACCTAATCTTCCCCAGATGGCAATGCGGGTAACATCACTAAACGTGCCACTGGTCTGGTGTATACATGTCCGTTAACCTCAACATCAGCTGACCGTATGTGTCCATCATCACTCCGATGAGCCTTGACAACTCTTCCGATGGGCCACGAAGCACGGGGCAGCTGAGGGTCAACTAACATAACCACTGCACCTATAAGGAGTTCTGGAGTGGCTGAATGCCATTTCTGCCTTGTCTGCAGGGTGGGGAGATATCCGCGAATGAATCTAACCCAAAAATGGTCGGCGAGCACCTGGGAGTGCCGCCAACGTCTCCGACTCAAGATCTCAGTGTCTGGATAGACCACCTGAGGCAGCGATCCGTCAGGCCGCCCCATCAGAAGACTGTTTGGTGTCACAGGGTCGATGTCAGCCACGTCTGCAGAGACGTAACCAAGAGGTTTGGAGTTGAGGATAGACTCAACTTCCAGGAGCACGGTGAGAAGGACCTCTTCGTAGACTGGTTGGGCTCCAACAGAGGTGTACAGGGCCGTCTTCACAGAGCGGATTTCCCGCTCCCACACCCCACCGAAGTGAGGAGCTGCTGGTGGGTTGAAGTGGAACTTGATCCTCTGACGAGCAAGTTGCTGCTGTAGAGTCGGTCCCATGCTTGTGAAGGCCTCCTTGAGTTCACGCTCTCCACCTTTAAAGTTGGTCCCCTGATCGGACCATATCTCTGCTGGTGTCCCACGTCTGGCGATGAATCTCCTTAGGGCCATGAGGTAGGCGTCCGAGTCCATGCTCCTCAAGAGATCCAGGTGCACTGCTCTGGTGGTCAGACACTTGAAGATCATTCCCCAGCGTTTCTCCTGGCGTCTGGCAACTTTCACCAGCATTGGGCCGAAGCAGTCCACGCCAGTGGAGTAGAAGGCCGGCTTGAATAATCTCAAGCGAGCAGCAGGCAGGTCTGCCATTTTAGGAATGGCTGGTCGTGCTCTCCAGCGCCTGCATCCCACACAGGTATGCTGGTATTTGCGGATGGCCTCTCTGCCACGTAATATCCAGAATGATCTCCGCAACTCAGCAAAGACCCGCTCTGGACCAGAATGTTGGAGGTCTTGGTCATACTTCTTGATCAGCAGCAGGGTGACTGAATGTGATGGGTCTAGGACAATCGGGTGCAATGTTGAGTCACTAAAGCCCTCTAAGCGACGCAGCCGACCACCTACTCTTATTAGGCCTGATGACTGGTCCAGCTCAGGAGATAGAGTGAGTAAGCGGCTGCTGGGTGAGACTGACTTTCCTGCTGCTAACAGTTTGTAATCCTCTGGGAACGACTGCTGTTGCGCCTGCTGTAGGACGAGTTTCTCCGCTTGACGATACTCCTCTGCGCTCAGAGGAGAATCTGAAGGGCTCAATGCATGAAGATCCAATGCTTTAGCCTCTATGCATTCCTGCCAGGTCTTGTAAACAGTCTCTTTTTGGCTGGTAGGTGTAGAAACAGCCAAGCCACAGAAGACAGTTTTCCGAAGCTCCGTAGAGACTTCCTGTGGCTCTGTACTTGGTCTCTCCGGCCAAGTGTCTGGGTCTTGTAGAAGGAAAGAAGGTCCTTGTGACCACCGATTAGGCTCTATGAGGGCTCTCAAGGGTTTCCCTCGTGTCAGGTCATCTGCTGGGTTGTTGACTGAATCTACATAACGCCAGGTATCATTCTTTGTGAGCTCTTGAATCTCGGCTACTCTTCCCCCAACAAAGACTTTGTAGCGACAGGACTGGGATTGTAGCCAGGTTAAAACTGTTGTGGAGTCGGACCATAGCACCGTCTGAGTCACTGTCAGTGTGAGTTCCTTCCTTATGACATGAGCTAGTTGGGCTGCTGTGAGGGCAGCGCAGAGTTCCAGGCGTGGGATTGACTGGACGCGCTTAGGAGCCACTCGTGAACGTGCGAGAATGAAGGACAGGTGTACCTCATCCATGCTGGTTTGAGCTCGCAGGTAGGCCACAGCTCCGTAGGCTTGCTCAGACGCATCAGCAAAGATGTGGACTTGATATGTGGTCCCTCTTGATGTGGAACTAGCAGGCATGTAGGGACGTGGGAGGGACAGCAGAGGCAAAAACTGAAGCTCAGCTTCCCAGCTGGTCCAGGCTTGAATGAGTTCAGAGGGAAGGTTGGAGTCGTCCCAGCCACGTTGCTTGTCCCATAATTGTCGAATGATGAGCTTTGCTCGGGTGGAGTAAGGCAGCAGATACCCCAAGGGATCGTACTGTGTTGCCAGGACTTTGTATATGTTCCTGAGAGTTGGTGTCTCATAGGTCACGGGCCTATGCTTGTAGCCCAGGGTGTCTGTCTGCCAGTTCCAACTGAGGCCAAGAGTGGATTCTTGTGGGTCTGACTTATCTTGTGCAAGCCATAGATCCAGGCTCTCAGATCTGGCATCTTGAGGTAAGTGGCTGAGTACACTTGCATCGTTGCAGGCCCACTGACGTAGATCAAACCCTGCTGATGCTAGGAGGGTTCTTAGACGGTCCACAAGAGACTTAGCTTCCTCTGATGAGCGTAGACTCTGCAAGCAGTTGTCAACATAGAAGCAGTTTTCCACTGAAAATTTCAGGTCCTCACCAGAATATCTCTCATCAACTACCAGGCGTTGAAGGGCATAGGTGGCACAGCAGGGGCTGCATGTTGTGCCAAAAGGAAGGACTTGCCACTCAAAAACTCTTGGAGGTTCACCCACTAGTAGGTCTCGCCACAAGAACTTGAGGAGGGGGCGATCTCCAGGGAGGAGGCGAACCTGGTGGAACATTCCTTTGATGTCACCACTAACTGCAATGGGATGTTCTCGAAATCTTAACAGAACTCCAAGCAAGGAAGCCCCAAGGGTGGGACCAGGTAGGAGGAACTGATTCAGGGACTGTCCATGGTACTCATGAGAGCAGTTGAACACAAGCCGGGATTTCCCGTTGTGGGTAACGAGATGATGGGGGATGTACCATTCCTCCTGGTGGGAGGTTTCTTGAGTGACCTCCTTTACAGCTCCTGCATCTATGAGCTTCTTTATCTCTTTCCTATACACCTCCGCTTGTTCTGGGTTCCTCAGGAGGCGTCTCTCTGTACTGCGCAGGAGGGCCAAGACAGAGTCCTTTGGCGCAGCTAGTAGTGGCATGTCTGGGTGGCGCAGCAGTGGGGTGGCGTACCTTTTGATGCCATGTGCCTCTGAGCGGATTGTCTCGGCTTCAAGCATAGCCATGGCCCGCTGGTCTTCTTTCGAACGTACCACTTCCTTTTCAGGTCGGTATGATACAGTGTCCATCTGCCAGAGCCTCTCAACATGCGTGTAAAGCTCTTCCAGCTTTGGTGGGGATGAGGTGAACAGGCACTGCACAGCGTTGGTAGGCCGCCCCGTCAGATGAACTGGCCCTTGGAGGGTCCACCCAAGTCTTGTGTGAACTGCTGCTGGGCTTCCAGGGGGCCAAGTCTGACTGGCTCGATTGGTGTGATGAGGTGAGGCTGGTCCGAACCGATAAGGAGGAACGGATCAGCGTTTCTGAGAGCAGGAATAGGAAGACCACGCAGGTGTCTGAACTTCTTCTGCAGGCGTTCAATGGGATACGTATGCTGGGCAAGGCTAAGACGGCTAGCTGTGAAGGCACTCTCAATCTTGTAGGTGGTGTGAGGTTTAGCAACTGGGGAGACGTGGAAGGTCACAGTGTATCCATGGAGGACCTGGATATCCTGCCTGACTGTGCGCAGAGGGAGATCTTCAGGTGTCCCCTTAATGCCCAGAGCTTTGGCTGCTGATGGTAGCAGCATGGACCGTTCTGACCCATCATCCAGGAGTGCGAAGGCACTTAGTGTCCGTCCACCATAATGCAGGAGAATGGGAACCACTTTCAGCATGACTCGGCTTCCTGCTCCTGGTCGATCTAGGTATAGGGTGTTGGAAGCAGAGCTGGTTAGGCAGCTCTCCTGTTTGGTTACTTCTCGAGGAACTCTTCCAGCCTTTGTATTAATCTCATGAAGGGCCAGGAGGTGCTTTCCATTGCAAATGCTGCAAGGTTTCTTTAATGTGCACTGAGCCGCAAGGTGGGCTCGTGCACACCGCCAGCAACGCCTGTTGACGTGTATCCAGTCCTTTAGCTGCTCTTGGGAAAGTTGAGCAACTTTGCCACACTGACTGAGATAATGTTCATTGCTCTCACAGTAAGCACAATAGGCAATGATCTTCGACTTCTCCCTGCTGGAACCTTCCTTAAGTTGTAGGGTTGGCTTGGGTTCGCTAGCACCATGGAGCACTATAACACTTTGTTTTGCTGTGTGGTTCTCGCTCCTCATACTCGGCCTGTCTCTGGTGTTCTTCTGAGTGGTTTGGTTGTCGAACCCTTGGCACCAAGACTCGTAGCGTAACCACTCTGACAGGTCAATTAAGGTGTGGCTGGTTCCTGCCTGCTTGAACTGGTGTCGACGGAAATCAGCCCGCTGTTCAGGTGGAAGCTTGCTGAGGAGACGTGCAACATGTGAACCACAGTTCAGTTCGACTTCTCCCTCATGACCCAAGGTTTGCAGCAGCCCCACCAGAGACTGTATTTGGAGGGCAAACTTCTGGAAAGCAGCAATGTCTCCACGCTTGACCTCTGGAGATTCCAGGACACTGGCTATCTTTCTGAGAGCGAGTTGGTGGGGTTGACCAAACTTATCATGGAGAGCTGCCAGGGTGTCAGTGTAGGGAGTTGGGGAGTTCAGATAAGCATCAGCTATGAGCCTGGCTTCTTCTAGCTTAAGGTGGTCCACAAGAACTTGGTATCTGAACAGTTCGGTGGTGTTAGCAGGAAGCAGGTTTCCTAGAGCTATGCGAAGCCTGGCAAACTCACTGGGATCTGGGTTTATGAACTTAGGAATAGTAGGCTGAGGACCTCTGTAGAGCTGTTCAGGTATTGCAAACGGCATGGTGGGTTGAGAAACCTGATTGCTTGGTGCTGCCCTTGTAGCAGGGGAGCAGGGTTGACTTGGCTGCTTTGTAACTACATGAGCTGCAGCTGGTAGAGTATGTGGTGAGGGGGGTGGTGGCCAATGGGAGGTGTTAGCAGGGTTTCTGGAGGAGCAATATAGGTGGTTACTTGCCCCTTCGATCTTCAGCTCCTTCATCTTCTGCTGCCAGTCTTCTTCAGGCTCAGGCCAGGGGGGGGGATCAGGCCAGTCACTCTCCTCCTGAGGCTCTACTTTGAGAAGGGAGATCTGGGGTAATGAAACTCGGGGATGGGAAGCTGGAATGTGAGACTGACCCATTTCTGCTTTGAGTGACCGAGCTACATCGATTAGCTCTTTTATCTCACTTCGAGCCTCGTGCAGTTCCTTTAGGCCTGTCTGGATCCACTGTTGTGACTGGAACAGCCTTGCGTTCTCCTCTTGAATGGCTCTGATCTCTGCTGAGAAAGGGTGTTCATGGCGTGGACCAGTCTGGTACGAGTGTGTGGGTACAGACCGTGTTTCCCATTCCACATTTGTCCTCTGGAAGCTGGTTGGGGCTAGCTGAGGAGTCTCATAGTGAGCAGCATTCTCCATAAAGCTTCGTGAGGAAACTTGGGAGGATGGGAAGGAACTTAGCTGAGCTGGACCCTCCCGCAGGGGGACGGAGGTCCTCACTGGAGGTGGTGAGCCCCACTGTTGCAGGTCTCTGGGCTGATATCCCACATAATCCACTTCATAGTCTTGAAGTCTGAGAGGACGACGAGTCTGTCTTTTGGGCCTTACATCAGGATGCATCTCTTCTGCTCGATCCATCTTGAGTACTGTAATCCGGCTCGAAGGACCAAAATGTTCTTGAGGAAAGGAGGATTGGAGGACTGTGTTGATGATTCGTATAGGATAAACAGGAAACAAGATGGTGTGCCGGTCAGAGCACAGGGACATGTAGACAAAGAGAGGGGACTTCAGTTGACTGGTGTTCCAGCTTTATTCAGTTGCTGAACTTGATTCAAAGATGTTCTGCAAACAACAAACAGTCTCTTTTCAGCATAACTTAAATGACTTGAAAATGAAATAAAGCACAACAATAA
Organism: Oryzias celebensis; assembly: GCA_014656515.1. Classification (NCBI taxonomy): domain Eukaryota; kingdom Metazoa; phylum Chordata; class Actinopteri; order Beloniformes; family Adrianichthyidae; genus Oryzias; species Oryzias celebensis. The sequence continues at coordinate 59,760,483 of BNCR01000001.1, forward strand.
GAAAACTGACTGAATGTGTCACCCCTGGCATAAACTTCTGACACCGAAAATGACTCTTTAACAGATGTGGCACAACAGTGACACCTGGCGACCACGAAAAAACATTGCACCGATAAACGATTAATGCACCTGCGTCCCGTTGTACCTTATGACACCCCATTACATTTAACAACAAATTAAAAACAGGAACTTACGTTTGGTCAATTACTCAATCAACAGACAGCAACTGGAACAGACAAAAAAGGTCGGGGAAGGTTCTTGGCACTTCACGTCTCTAGCATGCTGCCTCGAGCACATGGAAAAACTGCCTCAACAAAACCACAGAAGAAGAGCTTTACAAACAATAGAAGAAGAACTAGATACACAGTGGGCTGAGCCTTTATAACAAAGATGGAGTGTAGAAAAGTTATTTGTAAACGGTCCACTCTTCCTTTTCAATGGAAATAATACTGAAAATGTAGCCATAAATTGAGAACAATACACCAAAATAAAAAAAAGATAAAATAAGATTAGAGTTTCATAATAGGTTTTAAAAAAGTAGTGCATTTTACATTGTTTTTAGTTCAGTTTTGAAATAAGATTGATTTTGAGAACTCTCTTTCACAGCCCTTCAAACACTAGAGGGCAGTCTTGCCTTTTCTTACTGCTGCAGTGCCAAATACCGACCATGTTATGACGTCTGCTCATTTAACAAACTCACATCTAACAAACCAATTTTGAGACCTAAAAAGGTCAAAACCCTCTACTCTCCTCATTTCTGACTCATAGTCTTTACATTGAGTCATGGCATCCGCCCTTAAAATCTTCCGTTTTGAACGACGCCACTAAGATGAGTGGTGAAATGTTTCAAGAAAGAAGATTTGAAGTCCAGCTCCCATGACACAACATAAAGACGATGTCACTTGGATGAATGAGAATCTTTGGGGACATATTTAATGTTCATAACCTATCTGTTCATTTCAATTTTAGACTGTAAAAAAGTTTATACAGCTTTGAAGTTCATAGATTCTTAGTCTTGAAGTTGATTAAAGACAGCATTTGTTTTCCAAACTTTTTTTTATTTTAATTTTGATGTATTGAAACTGCAGTGTCAGACAGTTTTGGGATCTCATGTCAAGCTCTTAATAACCATTGTTTTGCTCATGGACACTTTGACTTGAGCATTGAAAAAGCTGGAGATGAAACCACACACCTTTTGACAGGAGAATAAGACTTTAGTCCTCAAAGGTCTTTTTTATGCTGACGAAACGTGTCTACTGACTCAACGAACTGTATAACCCTGCAAGTTTTTTGTTGCTATGCAAAGAAACCTTCTTTACTGTTTGACTTTGGCAGTGTAAGAGCTGGAGAAACGTAAAAAGTGTAAAGCTTTTCCAATTGCGTTCATAAATGCTGCATTACTTACTGTATTTTCTCTTATTTACATAAATACTCTTAACATTTCGCCTGTTTGGGTCACTCGTGTGTACTTGTTTTGTTTTTCTTCAGTAATTTTTAAAGTGTCCGATACTATTAATTTCTGGAAAAAAAAATTATAGGAGTTAAAGTCCTATTATTTATCGCACACCTAGGTGGGATAAATTTGCTCTCCACATTTGACCCATGCCCTGCGGGAGCAATGAGCTGCAGACACAGCTGCATTTAGGAACCATTTGGTATTTTAACCCCCACAATCCAACCCCTTAATGCTGAGTGTCAAGCAGGAAGGCACTAGGTCCCATTTTAGAGTCTTTGGTATGACCCGATTGTGGATTTGAACCCACAATATTCCAGTCTCAGGGCGGACGCCCTGCACTAGGCCACTGCGTTGGTCTGAAGAAGTAAGGCTGAACAGTTGGTGTAGGATTTTGTTCAGTTTTTCCAAAGCATTTGTGCTTGGTCTTTTGGAACATCCATCTTCAGTCCAGGTAGATGGAGAAGATCTGGCTGAGGCAGCGGTCGACCCCTCCAGCCTGGAAGAAGAAGCTGTCCTCAGGGCAGGCAGATACAGGGTACCTGCCTCCTGCCTGTCCCTGCAGGTCATGCAGCAAGTCAAATCCTGTCAGGTTAGAACAAAAACCTGGTTTGTTTTGTCTTAGTTATTTAGCCCCATAAAGGGTTGACATTGCTGCATTGCTAACCTACCCGCAGAGTGAGAAGCGTTTTCAAAGCTTCCATCACGGACAGTTGGAACCACCTTTGCTTCTGCGTACAGACAGTCTTGGAAGTAAAGAGAAGGAAAGGATGAGAGATGAATGCCTTCAAAATGTTGGGGCTTGTTATTACTTTTATCAAACTGTTTGTACCTTGTTGCTGTGAAAACACAGGCTGTTGGAAGCTGTAGACTTTCTGTAGCTGGACATCGCCTCTCTCCATGGGGGGGCTAAGCAGATTCACATCAGTGGACTCAAACAAAGACGCTGGTCTGTACCTGCTGATAAATCAACTTTTCAGTTTCACAGTTACATTAGCCCACACCGATCATCTTTGAATCTATTCTCAAAGCATTCAGTGGTCTTTTAATTTGATTATGCTGCTTTTAGCAAAAATTTAAAAAACTGTGTTTTTTTTATTTATTTTTTTTGTGGGTTGTAGAGTAAGCCCGCCCCCACTTCCAGTCACCCACTTGTGTATGTGTTCTCCTGCTAGCTTACAGCCAAGACATATTCAAGTGTATTTAAAATCTTTTTCTGCAACTTCACATTTAGTTGTTGAAGAAGAATTGTATTTAACTATGAAGAGTCTTTTTATTTAAAGTTTTAAAATCATAAATGACAAAAATTTTCTGATGTTTTTTTTTCTGTCATTTAAAGCACTTAAAGCAGTGAAATTCAATCAAACTAAGCAGTAACTCAAGGATCAAAGTCAAACTTAGACCAGACATTTTATTTTGTAGTTAAATAAACATTAGCAGCTCAGTTTTCTTAGAAACATAAATACTTTTGATCTTCAAGCAGCACACATCATATAAAGAAGCATTTCAGCCTCTGAGGGTTTTTTTCCCAGAGCTGAATCAGTTGCCATGCTCCAGGAATGTGCTGATTTTGCACAAACACTCTGACTCAACATGGAAACCAATGAGTCAGTGTGCAAGAAGAAAGAAAGGCAGCCGGATCTCTCTGAGGAGATATGTAGCTTGATGGTATTTGAGACACCCCTGCCTCAGCATTTTATGTGGCCTGAAGCTCTCATGGATGATGTACTGGAGCATATTGGTCTCCTGAGAGCTTGGGAGGATTTTAGCGGGCTTCATAAACAAGCCAGACTCTGTTAGAGATGCGGCGGCTGTTGGCTCAAGTCGAGTCTGTGTTCATTTCAGAGAGGCTATGAAAAAAAGAGACACCAAATTCCCATGTCAAATTCTATTCCATGTAATTTAGCTTTCCCTGCTTTTAGTGCAGAAACATAATAAAAGCCTAAATTAATCACAAGGACTTTTTGAATTCCAAATTAATATAACTTACAGATGGCTGTGGCTTCCCAAGGTAATAAAGACCAGATTTTGTGTGGATTATGTAAACAAAGGGGGCTTTGATACAGTGTGACCATTCAATGTGCTGTGATGACTACGGCTCCAAAGTATTCAACAAGTCTTGCGATTCCCTCCATGCGGCCCCTGTAGCATCAGCAGTGATCTTAGCAATTAACAACCTTGTCTGCTCCAGGGCTTACATTCTTGCAGCCCTGCAACAACATAGCTAAGATGTCTGAGCTGTGCTGGTGTTTGATGGCTGCCGTCGTCTGAGCGGCCCAAACCGCTCAGACGCATGCCCTTACCAAAGCGCAACTCCATGCCTGAGGGAGCGGATGTCAGCATGGGCTCAGGAAACTATTTCTCTGATCGTATATTAACAACTAGCCACCCCCTATGCGCACTTTTTTATGCAAACTAACTACCGCCAGCTGCTTTCTTCCTTCTTGTCTGGAATCAGGAGACTGTACAAGATCTAAAACTCATATATTTATTCTCTCAGCATGGCAGAGGAGCAACAAGAGCTCCACGTGTGTAAAATCAACACAAAGCTCATTTCATGTTGGAGCTGCACACATGCAAAAACATGCAAACGTCTCTGACAGTTCAACTCTCTGATTGGGTCAAGTTATACTCCGTTTCTTGCAAGAAAACTTACAAACTTGCAAGTCTTAAAAGTGAAAGTAGTGTTTCTGTGTGTGAACTATCCTAGCTGGTTTTTCTGTGTGTGATGGACATGCTGCTCTGAGAAGTCAAGCCTCCAGCCTCTCCTCCATGATGACCACAAAATATACACAAAAGCTTGCTCAAGGGCATTCCTCAGCGCTGCAACATCTATCTGTTTAAAGGGGCTCAAGTTGGTCTATTCCAGCGAAGAGCCAACTCCAGCCTGGCTAAGAGGTTAAAGAAGGCTGCCAGCTGGGCTGTGAAGCAAAGATAATTTACTTTCACGTGTTTGAAGTTATTTGAAGAAAAAACAAGTGCTTGACTGGTGTAGGCTTTGGCACATCACGGCGTACTGGGGCACCAGCAGGATTTAGTGACATTCTCCACCTCTAGAAAGGAGACGTCAGTGGACAAACTGCATAGACGCTCTGGCTGAATACTTTTACAGCACAGCAAACTTTTGCTAAGTTTATTTGTACAAGTGTCGAATGTCTTTATGGAAAGTATACTTTTTGCTTTCCAAACATACTATTTTAGAGTCTTTAAAGACCCACTCTGATGAAAATTGCATTTTTGGAGTTTTTAATATGTTCTTGTGGCATTTTTCTGATGACAGACGACATATATAGTGTTCCCTTGTTTATCGCGGGGGAAACATTCCATTAATAACCTAAAAGAGGTCAAATTCATGAAATGGAATTACAGATGTTTTCAGGCTGTAAAACTCATCACTACACACTTTTCTCAAACAGACACGAACATTTAAAACACTTTTCTCTCTTGTTTAAACTCTCAAATTTCAAATCTTGAAAGAAAAATAAGTCCAGATGCATTCATTTGTAGACAAATACAAATAGATCCATGTATGTCTTTGTTTTCCTCATCTGAGCTGGAATCTAGATCAAAATGGTACGGCTTGATACCTCCAATATTACTCGCCATTTTTGTTGCACTGGTAGTGCTAGGTTGGGGGTTTGGGGGCTGTAAGCTAAAGGCGAAATAGTGAAAACAAATGGATGATGGGAAGTGGGGATAGACTTACTCGGCACCAACAGTCCCGCCCACAACTCAGAGGGGAATTTCTGATGAACTGCTTCCGCTCTGCAGAAACTATGTCCAAGAAAACGACACAGGTTTTTTACATTTTTGCTAAAAACGGCATCATCATAATTAAAAAGAACTAGGGGACACCTTTTTTAAACAGATCTTTTAAACAGATCTAAAGATGATTGGAGTGGAATTTTACATGAAACGGTGCTGGATCCCTTTACAAGCTTAACATGCTTTTTAATCAACCTAGATACAAAAGGGAAAAAGAGCTGAGACTTTGGCCTACTCTCTATGACTGGCAGGTCAGCTTCCTATAAAGATCAGTCATTTCTTTTGGTTCAGACCTAATCCCTATTAGTCAAAAATGTAATTTAAACACATTTTCTCAGTTGAATTCAATGTTCATAAACATGATGTTTCATTGAAATAACCTGCATTATTTGTTTTGCTATGACAGCTTTAAATCACAAATCACTTTGTCTTTGTGAGCTTTATTAAATGAAACAGATCATTGCGTCAGTAACAGGCAGTTTACGAGGAAATCTTTTATAGCCAAACGGTTTAGGCCATAATGCCCGGAAATTACAACCCAGCAGGTTCTGAGCTGTCTTAATGACATTCGCCTCAGTTTACAGCAGACATAAGCTCTGTGGTCTCCCAACTACCCAATCAGTGCAACCATACAGCTATCGAGGGCTTTCCAAAGATGAGAGAAAACAGAGTGAGTGTGAAACTTTGAGTCAAATTAAAAGAGGATATGATGGTGGCCAAGCTCTGCAAAGCCAGAGAACGCTAATGAAATAATTCAATACATGCGTGGTTTGTTTGTAAAACAGAAAAATATTAATGCAAACGTTATGGGGATAAATCCTAACCCGCATCCAAAAGTAGATCCAGAGCGAAGCGAAAAACTGAGGTCTGTTTGTTTTTACTATTTTTATCTTTGGCAGGAAATCATCCCAAATGAAAGGTGCCAAAATGAAATCTCTTTCAGCTTTGCTGTATCGGGTTGGCTGCAGAAATCCCCACAGCAGATAACTTGAAGCGCTGCCACACACCACAAGTGGTAAGTGGGGAAATGTGTTTTTGCGTTGATTTAGTGAATTGGATGAACGGGCTGTTTGAGTTTGCTTCTGGGTACATAATTAAATATCATTAAAGTGCTCTGCTTCCCAAAAGGGGTTTAATGTTAAAATACTTGACAGTGATCAAGTGCATCTTTTGCCTTCTTTTTATATTATTTAGTAGAACAACCATCGGAAAGACAAATAAAGTTCTGCTGCTCACGGGGAAGGCACACATCGTCATCAAGTCGCTGTAATTTCCCCAATCAGCCATCCCCACATGAATAAACACCAAACTGTTCTCACACTCACCCGTCCCTCATGCTTCCTGGGCTGGCTAAGGAAGATATAGGACTGTTGGCATCAAAGTTCCTCTCTGGGCCGGAATACTGTGAGCAGGTGTCTGCTGAGGGAGCCAGGAAGTCTGGATTCATCCTGTTCTGATTCGCACTACTGTTTGAGAAAACACCTGGAAGAAAGATGCAGTTTACCTTAAAATTCCTCCGATGACTCTGAGGAGTTTTAAAGGCAGCACAGGAGGATGGGTGGGATTCTTTTGCAATTGTTGAAAGGAGTTGAAATTTGATCAAAACAGGAACATGGCAGCAAAAACAAACATTGCAGTGACAACCTCTACACCAACTACTGCTACACTTAGAAATTCTGTTATCTTTCCTGATTTTTACTGCTTGTCCGTTTCTGAATTCTGTCCCAAATTGAATGAGAAGAGTACAGAGAAGATCATGTTGGTAGAAGAGGAACTGAGCCTGTACCTGCATGCTAGTTAGCTCTGTCCAGTGAGTGTCCATGCAACAGTAAGTATTTGCATCTCTGTTACAGTAGAGCTCCCTTTCTACCAGACAAATGCTTTTCAGTACAAGTAACGCATCTGTACTTTAGTGCTCATATTACAGAGTTACACTCTGAGTTACAGTCAGACAGAGTTACAGTATACTTGCCAGAGTTACACTCGGGTAGAGTGTAACTCTGGCAAACAGCACAATTGTATAATTTTAACCCACTTTAAACCACATAAACTCGGGCAGAGTTACACTCAGACAGAGCTGAATTTAAATACTTGTATTCAAGAAAGATTTAAATTCAGACAAAGTTACATTCAGACTTAGTTACATTTAGTCAGAATTAGACACAGACTGAGTTCATTTCAGACTGAAAGAACAATGGGAACCTGCTCTATCTCTGTCTCCCCCACTTTGTGACCCCTGAACTTGACTAAAGGTCTGATATTTTCATCCAAATATTACTCAAGAGGTGATTGAGGATGAGAATACATTTAATGTCACAATTTATAGATAAATAAAAAAAAAAAAAACATAAAAAATATTGTGCATCTTTATAGACAGAAAGAGAAGAAAGTAACAAAAGAATATCAAATGCTGATTAGTCTTAAACTAGGTGTGTTTGGTACTGTCAAAGTAATTCTCACCAAAAACAATGTTTTTTTGACACAAAGTGATCATAAACACAGATGTAAATGAATAAAAAAGACATGCAGAAAAATCTGGCGTTTTTTGTTTGTTTAAAGGCTTTCAAATTGTATATTTTTAAAGCACATTTAAGGTCTCAAAATGCTTTGAAAATGCTCCCTTGATGAACACATTTGAAGTCCACAAATGTTTGTTTTGTTCTAAGCTCAAAATTAAAAAACAAGAAATTATCATTTTTAGTTCAAATTTTCTATACAGGAGCATAGTATGAACACAGCAATTGTAAAAATCTCGTACAAGGAGAAACACAAATATGATAAAATATTGGCATGAATAATGATGCCACACAAACATTCTGCAGTTTTTAGCTACATTCCACTGGAAACAGCAGAACTGCACCACTTGTAGAAAATGAACAAGAGTCAAGCTTGCGAGCCAACTGTGGAGCCAGCAAAAGCTCTTCACAATAAAAATTAATTATTTAAAGCTGCAGCTCCATGTCATAAAAGTGGGGCTCTCTCTAAGGTTATCCTGATGATGATGATGATGACAGCGTGTTATGTTAAAACCTCCAACATTTATATACATTTTGGTCATAAAATGTGCCTTAAATTGAGACGTTCGCCTATTCCTTGATAGGTCGAGAGTCCTCTTGGGATATTTTCAAAATTACATACTGACATGCTTATTTCACCACAAGTAAACACAGCTCACAGTGTGCTGTTCGAGGGTTTTCCCTCTAAGTCCTTTGGGTACAACTGCAAGTAGTCTGAAGTAATACACATGGGCAGCACTTTTAGATGCTCTCGTCTCTCCTTTGCCAACGGAACCTCAGCGTACCTGACAGCTTCTTGAATCCAATTCAGCCATTGAGGGAAAAGAAAAAACCTTTGACTGGAAAACCAGTGTTTGAGAAGTTAAAGGACAGGCAGAGGAAAGGCCAACTAGCCCACAGTTGGTGCCCAATAATTGGACAAGGTAAACATGGGCATGGTGAGCTGCAGCAGAAGGGATGAGGAGGGAGTAAAGGAGCAAATGAGGCCATGGAAGAAAATAAATTACAGCCCAGGTGTTGGGGCAATTATCTGTGTTAAAAGCACAACACTGATATTTGCTACTGTTTCATCTGCACATACCTGGGAACTCATCTCCAAAAGGTAAGGTTTTCTCTTGACAGGAGTAAACTGAGCTGTGGAGATGCTGCCTTTCCAGAAAATCACTCAAGATCTCTGATTCCAGGATCGCGTGGACCTGAACCTGCTAGGAAGACGAAAAACAGGCATTCACTTCAGATTTGCCACTACATCATGTAGATCCCCTGAATGAAACATTACATTAAAGCTGCAGGTTGGATTACTTTCCAGTGGAGTCCTGAAGCTCCAATAAAACATGTTGAAAGGCCTCTGCATACGAAAACTTGTTGATTGCATTTTGTAGATCAATAAAAACCTCAACTTTTTTTTCTGCAAGTGTTCAGTTTTTATTCTTTCATTTCTCTCCGTTTCAGCTTCTTAATAAGAATAATCCGGAATTTGGTTAAGCAATATTATTCCATGAAAAACAAAGTTAAGGCGAGCGTATTTACTTAATAATGGACTATTGAAATAGCTTCCCTCAGGACTCTCAAAGATAATTAACAGAAAATTGTTGGAGAGCAAAAGCAGACCTATGAGCAGAAGCTCTTCAAGAAGACTCAAAGAGGATTAAAGCCTCAACAGGGCCTCCCTCAGGTGCCACATTTATGCTGTGTTTTTCCCCTGGAGATCTATTTGTGGCATCCCTTCTAGTCCAAGGGCTGCTGGGGCTGTTGGGGCTGCTGGGACCCCCACCCCCCACCCCCACCAACACACACACACATATATACACACACTACTGAACATTGCGAAATTGCCACAAAAAACTGCTGGATGGATGAGAGTTTCTGAAGTGCATGTTTAGTATTTCAAAGTCTTAGTGAGCCCCACAGGGCGTGCTGGCCTTCTCACAGCTTACAGGCACACGTGGTTCTGTTTAAATGAACACTGCATTTAAACATACACAAAATCCAGTGTCATTTACGGTCCACAGAAAACAAACAAGGCCCAGATAACACAGAACAATAGGCTGGCTATTCTGACTTCCATGGAGTGTGTGCAATCACAGTTTTGCTGTATTTCATCTCAGTGAATAACAAACATGCTCTCTCGTTCCCTCTGCTGCTGCTGCCGCTGCTGCTCTCCAAGCTCCTTTTCTCAGAAACAGCACATTTAACCGCTGACCTCTGAGGACTCTTGTTTTTCTTTGCTCAAACAAAAAAATAGAAAATGCAAGCCTGTTTTTGGAGGAACAATTTTTTTAGGCCTAACATGCGAAGGGAACAAACTACACAGTTGTATTACTTTAAACCAAGTGTTGGGGGAAAAGGAAAAAACAAAAGTTCTGCTTTTCTGTTCTCCTGGAAATCGTTTTTTCTGTTGATGCTCTTCTTAGAGTTGAAAATACTGTGAAATTATTAGTAAAGTCTGATGAGATTCTCCCAAAAAATAGACATGTTTCAATAATGGGTTTTGCTTTGAAGAATTGTCTCATTTCACAAGTTAATGTCCGCTCAAAACTATCATTTTAGTTTTGCTGAATTTAAACACAAATGAACACATAAATACTAATTATGAAACATTAGTAATATATTTTTACATTTTTTAAAAGTTTGTAATCATCACTTGGTAAACATTTGCAACATTTCAAGCACCAAACATTATTAAAGTATCTCAAATATATATAATATATACCTTAAATGAAAGCCCTTTTAATATTTTATTGTGTATCTATAGTATTACATGTTGGTCAAAGTAAGAATTATTTTCAATATTAATCATAGCTGTCTAAACATTACTGAAAATTCTGTCTTCCATTAAAAAAATCAGCTTTTATGCTTTTCTAAGAAAGGGAAACTGTAAAAAACTTTAAAGAAGTTCTTGAAGAATAACATGTAGTTTTGTTTTGTACCTTGACCTCCTTCTCCTGCAGGCCTTTCACATGAGAATGAGCTTTGACGTGTTTCCTTAATGAACTGGGATCGGTGTAACGCTTGGTGCATCCTGGGATCTGACAGGCGTACGGCTTCTGTGCACAAACGAGCCAGAAAGGTTAGCTTTACTGGAGTCTCTTCTTTTATTTGATCTCTTATGCAACTCCAGCAAGGGCTGGGTTTAAACAACAATACCAAATCGATCTTAGGAAATGCAATATCAATACATTGAGACCATGAATTGTTTTTATCTTTAAACTATTTTTTGTGAAATTTCTTTCATGTAAAAATAAACTTTCTTACCTACTTACTTCCCTTACATGTATGTCATTTTTATTAATGAAAGGTCCAACTTTGTTTAATTTATGTCACTGTTAATATAAGTGTCTTTTATTACCAAAGTATTAGGTTTTGAATGGAATTGTACACAATAAATCAATATTAACTCAGTTAAAAGGTCAAAAAAAACATCACCATAGCGTTATCTGGAGTTGTATCATGGACTCAACCTCCTCAACTTTAGCGCTTTGGCTTTGTCTTTCATGTGTGTATTTACACACAAAAAATGTCTCTGCAACTCAAAGCTGAAACCCTTTGAAATAAAAACTGAAAATCTGACTATTTGATAATCTTGTCCTAAAATATCTGAGTTTGTGATATTTCTTAAAGTTTTTGCTGTCTGTAGCCAAACATAATGCTTATAGAAGCATCCATGCAAAACACAAACAAATTGTAAGGGTGACTTTGCTTCCTATTGGCAGCATAGATTTTTTTATTCTGGTTTTGCACATATAACAAAAGACAAGGAAGAATATAAAATGTAATCTTTTTGAAAATTGTGGGAAAAAATGTTAAGTCAAATAAGAAAACTGAAGAAAAACAAAAGCATTTCATTAGAATTGTGCAATTTAAATAATACCTCAATCTTTCAGTTAATACTGTTGGATATTTATCTTTTGCCCTTAAGTGAAAAAAAAGTGGAATTTAGTCATAGAAAAGATGTTTTATGCATAAAATATAACATTTTCATGCTTAAGAAGCTTAAGTTTGGGGTAAAAGAACTTAAGTAACTCATCAAAAATAGTTCAATGAAAATTTTAAAGCGTTTCTTGACGATTATGCTTTACTCAGCAGTCATTTACATTGAAACATAGGGCCTCTTTAATGGCGCCTTATGTGTTGAATTCTTGATTTGCGACGCAACTGCAAAACCGCCATTAGCCGGCATGAAACCGCAGGAGGAAAAAATACCTTACTGCTCTTGTAGAAATAACAGCAGACTGCAACGTGCAGGTCCTTCTCATCCGTGTAATAGAGATCTGATTTGCTAAATCACTGCTCTTCACTGCATATCGGCAGGAGTAATAATAACTGAGGGATGTGGAATGAATTTATGGAAGGTATGCAATTTAACGATCCCATGGAAATCAGGTCATGTATCAAATGGATACAGATTGATGTGGGTGTTCAGGAGCCAACACACAGCCTCTGGACTTTTGCTGCTGTAATGGAAAGAAAGGGTTAAGTGATCCTCATTTTAATGTACTGCAATACTTTGAGGACATCACTTCTAACACTGGCTTTTCCCTATCAGCCACAAATATGTCCACTTACCAGGAATCCGCATTTCTATAATTTAAACTTTTTTTTAGTTATAACTTTCCAAAAAAGTTACATTTTTTGTAATTTATATAAATGTTTATGTCCCTTAGCAAATATGTTGTACACATACTGTAATGTGTCTTTTGTTTTTCTTGTAAAACAAACACCGACCAGACTGCTGTGAAACAGCAGAAGTAAAACTGTCATAGAATCGACAGGTGAATAAGATCGGATCTGCTGCTCAGAACAAATATTCTCTTTGATCGTTAAAATAAAGCAGATACATTTTTAGAGCAGAGCAACCATAACCAAAGCTGTTCCTTCTGCAGTGGAAGAAAGAAAAAAATATTATCAATGAACCTTTTGTTCTTTGCAATCTTAGGTTGGACCTGTGGCATTAAAATATTTTAAATATGATTCATTTGTCATGTTTTTAAAAACTGCAGAAAAATAAATTGTTGCTATTAAACTTACTCACTGGTAAAGCTGTAATTATTAACACAGTGCTCTCTTCATGGAATTTGTTTTGCTTTCATAAATCAAAACTGTTTCATAACTATTGTTTTGTTCCGATTTTTCCTAAAAGAAGTAAAGAATCTAAAACTCTGCACAGCAGCTGCATCACAACCCTAAAGCCTCCTGATGCCTTTCTCAGGGGTTCAGTTTTTTAAACAAAATGTCTAAAGCAAAGAAATAATTGATGAAATGTGTGAATCCTGGGATAAGCTTGGTCAAACATTCTTGTTGTGGCATTACCACTAACTCAAATTTTCAGATTCTTTTACTTTGACTCAAAACATGTTCAAAAAACATTCAAGAATAATAGCTGTTTCCTTCTGTGCTACAATCAGGCAAACATGAAGGGTAGTCTGTCAGGTCTCCACTGACCGTGTCCAGGTGTGTCCGCTGGTGCTTGGCCCGATCGCTGGAGTTGCTAAAGGCTTTCAGGCAGCCAGGATGCTGGCAGATGTAAGGTTTCTCCCCCGTGTGGCTCCTCAGGTGGATTTTCAGATTCTCTAGACGGGAGAAGGCCTTGGAGCATCCCTCAAACTGAGAAAACAAGGAGGAGACACTCAATGATTGACACAAGACACTACTTTTTAAACTTTTAAGTTGTTTGTAAGACATTTAAGTGCTAATAATGTAATAATTAGCAGCTTAATACCACATTACTAATACTTGTTAATGTCTTATAAGTATACAAGTAAGTAAAATTGTCAAAGTGCGGCTAAAAAACACCAAAACGTTCAAAACATAATATTTAGTGTGTCTATTAACCTTCAAGCAGTCATAGCTTGTTATGTAACAAAAATAATAAAATCTTCTTAGTAAAAACTACTTTCATATTTTCTTTAACCAGACATTTGATGCACATTAAAGAACGTCCTAAACACACATTCTTGAACATTTAAGTCCATGGTGTTCACACTGGACAAGCAGGGGAGGGGCATGTCCACCACCTCCGGTGGAAGAGAATTGTTTGGAAATGTCAAAGCTGTACAAAACTGGTGAATTTTGCTCTAAGCTTTTTCTTTTTGTGATATATGAAAGACATAGAATTCCAGCTGGGCACAAATCGCAACTAATAATTTCTCTTCCATGATCAATGTTCAAAGGGTTGGTACATCAGTGAATCTAAAAGGACTCTACTCCTACTACTACCACTACTAAATAGAGCATGAAAACAGTTAGGTGGAGTGAACATGGCTTGAAATGTGAAAAATTGTTACTTTCAGGTCAGAATTATTCTCTGTTCATAAAAGTCATAGAGACAAATTACGTAATGCTGCTCCTACCAGAACAAGTTGTGGTATTTTGTTTCTGTTGAGTTGAAACAGCAAGTCAGAATCAGTGTCAGTGTTCAAAACTGCACAGTAACTTAATAAAAAAAACATTTCAAAGTTTGGACTGTTGCCTATGACAACATCCAGCAAAAATTTTAGGAGCAATAACTAAAGGAAGCAGAATTCTAAGTCCTGATTTTGTTAATTATATCTCCATAAACAGGGTTCCTACATAGCAACATGAACATTACAAGACCTGTAGAACCTTCTTACCGTATAAATTAAAAGTGCATTTGCTTTAAATACTTGTAATGGTTAGGGAGGTCTTCAGCATCACTGAGGCCTGATTTGATGAGCTAATAAGTGGCTGTAATTCTGTCTAAAGTGTTTTTCTTTCTAATATTAATTCTAGGTTTTACTGCTCTAACTAATGAGCCTATAAATGTCACTCACCTCATTTATTTTAATAACTTGGTGCACAAAAAAAGTCCCAATGCATCACGATGATTAACACCTTTTTTGTCAGCTGAGCTGTGAAAACAAACTTTGACTCAGCAGTGTGCATTATTAGAGGAAAAAGATGCACATTCTGGCTGTTAAAAAAACACCCGGCAGACGTTACAAGCTGGTAAATAGGGTTGAATTCATTAAAAACACTGACTACATTCATGGGAGATACTCATTTTCCGTTGCAACAACAGGGATTACTTCATTCTCCTGCTTCTGAGCGCTTTATGAAAATTCAAGGAAAAAAAGTTAGTTGAGGAGTTCAAGTGTGACGGCTGGTTAATTCTTACGTGTTGATCTTGATCTAATATTAATCCATTTGCAGGGTGACATTTATGAGCAGCAGTATAAAATATTACAATGAAGTAATTGAGGAGAGTGCGTGCATGAATGAAAGGTTTCTGAATGAATCATTAATCTGAGCCATGGCTGATGAAAGCGGGGAATAACAGGGTTTGGAGAAATGGGCTCTAAAAACTGAAAGACACCACACATGTGAGCTTCAGAGAAGGATTGACTGTCCATCACTGTTGTGATGGTTCATACAACAAAATATTGTATCTTTGTATTTGTTTAAAATAGACATTCCTTCATCATTACTTCCTGATGTTTATTTCGTTTTGCTTGATGTGCGTGTAATTATAATTCTATTTAAGGAAGAATCGTGAGCTGTACTACTGCAAAGGGCAGACCTACTGTAAAGAGAGAGATTCATTTTTGTTTTGTGTAGTTTGACCCCAAACTGGTGTATTATATCCATAAAGAGCAAAGTCTTGTGGTGCATTCAAACTAGACACATTTAGTTTGCTTAAAGTGAACCAGAGTTTGGTTCCCCCAATAACCTGGAACAGATTTTCAGTCTGAATACATCCAAGTGGACCCTGGTCCAGGACCAGGACCAACTCTCAGACCTATCTTTTGAGGTGGTCTTGGTTTGTGTCGAATCGGACAGTGAGACACAGCAACTCATTGAAATGTGGTCAAATGAATGAAGGCTCATTAAAACAACTTTTAACATGATAAACTTTGCTTCTCACACTGTTTTCCCAACAATAAACATGTCAAAACACTTATCAGCATACCTTCTTAGCCGTCGCCTCCTCAATAACCGCCCTGTGTCATGCCTCCACTGTTCCAAAGTAGCTAAAGTAAGTGTAGCTGACATTGATACAGGCGTTCAAAATTGGTCAGCGAAACATAAAGTTTGAATCAGTGAACTATCCCGCCAAGGGTTGGAAAGCTTTGGTCTTCCATTAGTCTCTCTCTCTTTTCTTCTCCGCCCTCATGATTTCTGGCCAACAACTGGAAAGATCTTGGTTTTGTCACATGGTTTTGTTTACAAGCTTTGGTTTGAAACAGAAATGTCTGTTTGACGGCAGTCTGAATACAGACCAAACGCATGATTCAGGAGTCAATCCGGACCAAATTAACTGGACTTGGTCCAGACCAACTGACTTTTCCAGTCTGAATAAAGCCTTAGTCACAGCGGTCCTTATGGGTGGATATAGGTGGTCACCCGATGATAAATAGTAAACCTGTACAAGGCACACAGAATTTTAAGATTGTAGACAACCCGTTGAGCCCATTAGGCAAAAATGTTCATGCACATTTTTTTCCTATGGGCATACTGCGGGCAATAGGTTATATAGCAAACACTTAGGGGTGAAGTAGGTAAGTCGCATGTGTATTGTATGTATTTTTCCTTTTTTCAATACCCTCAAACCCTAAACTCAATTTAATTTGCCCCTCCTGCTTCTGGCGTTTCTTTTTCACTATTCAGAATTTTGTGAATGATGTCAGAGATGATCTGTTCACTGATTACATATTTGTAATCAAGTGCTTTTTTTTACTTAATCAAAATGCGACTTGAAAAAGCCTGATAAACAGAAAAAATGACTTAAATACACAGAGAGTAATTTACAATCTAGATGCAGTTGTGTTGATTAGTTTGCCGATGTCTTGTGATTTCTTGTCTTGTTGTCTCCTTCTGTCTTAAAATGTTTCATCAGAAGCTTTTGTATGGAGCTTCAAAGTAGTATGTAGTAATCTGTTCTTATTGTGTATAAATAATTGATTTGTTGGTTTGTTATTGTATTTAAGTTTTTCAATGAGATGATCTAATAATAGTAAAATGAACACATTCTTAACCACTCCTGACACGACACTAAATATTAAGAGGCCTTAATTATGTTTGTTTTTTTATCAATACTCTAAAATGCACACATCAGATTACTGAGTGAAATGATGATCAAATTTATTTTCAGAACTGTTAATTATTACGTTCAAGCACACGTTCCTATTCAAGTATACTGTTTCTTTGTCATTACACACCCCAACATCCAAATCTTGGAGACGTGATAGAGATCTGATCTGTGCGTCAATGAGGCTTTTTGTGCGTGTATAAGGCAATTTGTCAGTCATTTTGCATGTGTAGTAAGCTTCAAGCTGCTGTAATTTTAAGTCCGTGTGAAAATTGTATTTTGTAGTTTTTGTAAATGTGAATACAGAACTGCAAGTGCACACAGTTACACAAAAAATGTATTGTTATAAGTTACAAATGAAGTATTTTGCACACACAAATTGAATAAGACTATATTCTCTCTCTATGTCAGTACCTAGAGTCCAAACCAAATATGAAGAAGCTGCATTCAGCTTCAATGCTCCACAGATCTGTAACAGACTTCCGGAAAGCATCAGATCAGCTGAAACATTTTATTTATTTAAATCCAGATTAAAGGCCTACCAAATCAGCTGGATTTGATGACTTTGTATTCAAAAGTTTACATCTGCACTCTTTTTCTCTGGATTTCTCTGATCAAATACAGAGAAACATGGGAAAAAAACAAGCAGCAATCATGTTTTTTTTTGTATTTCAGAAAAAGAAAAAGAGAAATGCCTCCTCTCACAGACTAAAGCTGATTAAAATGTAATTCTTTTTAACCTTTTTTTTACATTTTTAATTTAGATAGTAACAAATTTAAAATTTATTTTATTTGTTAATTAGAATGTTCTTTGAATTGTCTTAAATACAAAATGTATTTAGCAGGAAACTTGCCTTGCCTTTAAGCCAGTGTGAGCAAACATAGTGTCATTCATATTACTGTGTGATGAGGTGGGGTTGTCCTTTCTTTGCATTGTAACAAGGAGCAATAGCTAATATTTATTTTTACAATTTTCATGTTTGTCCTTGCACAAGCAAAGGGGCTATGTGACAGACAAAAGCTGTTTAATGAATTTTATTATTTAACTTGTTTCAGAAAACATAAAAACGGAGGAAATAATGGTCAAAGTTAAAGCATAACACAAAGATGAGCACATGTGCGAGAAAGTAAACTCGCAGCAACAATTTATGTACTATTGTGTGCTCATTTCTTCAAGTTAAACATGTTTAGTATTATAATAGTTCGACATTGAAAAACCTGCTTTACTCTTGTAGTTTGCTTGTATTTTCTGAAACAGAGGTGTATGAGGTCTCATTACATTTCTGCTTTTTAACTCACAAAGCTCAGATTTTATTTGTCAGGAATCTGTCGATAAAAATAAGTTTCTTTTCTTTTCCTGTTTGTTTTTCCTCCAACACAAATATATTCCACATTCAGAGTTTGTGGTCCAGACACCACTTGAGTGTTGGAAAGTTCAGTGATTTTGGTTATTTATGATGTTAAAGTTTGGCCTTGACTGTCAGAATAAACAGAAGGTGATCATTAGAAACATCTTGAAGTCATCGCTCATCTTGGTTCCTTCCACTGCAAGCTCAATTAGAGAAAACGTAAAAGCTAAAGGAAAACATTTGATCCTTTTTGTGCCTATCAGACGGATGGTTTATCAACTCCAGACATGCTCAAAAAAATTAATGTGTAATTTGAAGCAGAAAAAGGTGCATTACAGTTAAACTTTGATTCTAGATCAGGATAAATCTGTCCACATGAGAAATATAAGAATTCTGTAATGATACCAAAATCTGTATGTTGTCCCACTTAAAAAACTGAGTTTGGTCTGTGACGTTCATCATAGATAAACTTTAACTGCAAGAGACAGAATGTAAGCAAATTATCCAGGAATTGCATTGTTTGATTTTTAAAGGTTTCTATTATGGTGCAGAAAATAGGAATTGGTTCAATAACGAAAGCTCACCTGGATACTTTGTATTGTAACTTTGGTTAGTAATAACAAGAGCTGAAATGTTTCCTGTAGGTCTTCAACAGGTTTGGTCCATTCTTCTTTGCAGATTTCTCCAGAGCTGAGAGGTTTTGGCGCGGTTGCTAGGCAACACAAACATTCAAGTTTCTTCACAGGTTCTCTATTGGATTGAGGTCCAGAGACTCCAGAACGTTGAGATGAACACTTTTCTGTTGCCTGGGCAAAGTGCTTTGGATCTTTGTCATGCTGGAAGATCCAGCCACATTTCATTCTCAAAGCTCTCACTGATGGAAGGAGGTTTTAGTCCAAAATCTCAACATACATGGATCTATTCATCCTTTCCCTCAGTCGTCCCATCTTCTTTGCAGAGAAGCATCCCTGAGCATGTTTCCCTCATGCTTCATATTGATTTTGGTGTTTTTGGAATGTAACGCAGCATCCTTCCTCCTCCAAACAAGCTGAGTAGTTTAGTTTCATTTTGGTTTAATCTGACCACATGGTATTCTCCAAATCCTCCTCAGGATCATCAAGATAGTCTCTGGAGAACTTTTGACAGACCGAAACATGTGCTGGCAAAAGCAGAAGGACTTTTGGAGCTCTGGAGGATTTAATCCATGATGACATAACGTGTTACTGTGGTAACCTTTGTTACTGTGGTCCCAGCTCTCTCCAAATCATTGACCAGTTCCCCCGGGTAGTTGTGAACTGTTTCCTCATTGTTCTCCCGGTCACTCGTTCCACCTGGCGAGATCTTTCAGGATGGTCCAGGTGGAGGGAGATTGTCAGTGAGTTTATTTTTTTTTCCATTTTCTAATATTTGCTCCAACAGTTGATCTCTTCTCACTAAGCTGCTTGTTTGTCATAGATTGGTTCATCCAAGTCTTGTTCAGGTCTACAATCTTGTTCTTGGTGTCTTTTGACAGCTCTTTGGTCTTGATGGAGAGGTTTAAGTCTCACTGTTTAAGCATGCGGACAGGTGAGTTATAAACAGATAACCAGTTCAAACAGGTGACGTTAAAACAGGTAATTAGCGGAGGATCGAAGAGCTTCTTAATGAGTAACAGATCAGTGAGGGACAGTATTGGTGTAATGTAATATCCTGGATGCTATTTTTACATTATAAACCCATTACAGTTGAAGAGTTTCTATGATGAACATAACAGACCATACTCACCTTGCTAATTTAGTGGCAGACAAATACATTTTGCCCCACTGAGGGTCCAAATAAAAAAGCTTTGTTGTTAAAGAACCTTGTTAACCTTAAAGTCATTTAAATCCAACGAAGTGGCTAAATTATAATCTTTGTCTTCTTAAATCAGAGAAGAAAGCAGCTCCAACAAAAAAAAAATCTTTTAAAAAAATTAAGCAAGATTAAGCAAGATCTGGACAGAGCACAAAACCAAAGCTTCAGATAAACACTCTAGAATGACAACAGTAACATTGTTTCTTCCTTTGAATTGACTTTTCCAAAAGTAAAAAACAACATGGATTTAAAAAGGTAAATGAAAGTTCCCTTACTTTCACATTCAATCAATAAATATCATACATTTGTTAAAATGTTCATACTTTGCTTAAAAAGAAGAAAAGACAAAGAGGAATACAAATATAAAAACTGACTCACCATGCATTTGTTGGGTTTTTCTCCAGAATGGACCCTCATGTGGATGAGCAGTTTGTAGCGAGCGTTGAAAGGTTTGTGTCGGCGCACACAACCAGCCCAGAAACAGGCAAACTCTTCTCCTTTACGCTGGTCAATGTGAACCTTCTCGATGTGCCTTACCAGCTCCTCCTGGCTGCTGTAGGTGGCGCTGCAGTCAATCCAGTGACATGACTGCTCCAGCTGCTCCAGGCTGAGGTCTTGCCCTGGACTTGTGTTGTGCCTGGGGGAGTGAAGAGGGGTCTGGGTGCTGTCCTGACCCCTCTGACCTTTCATAGCATGGCATAGATGAAACAGCTCTCCCTGCTGGCTGCTAAACTGATATGGTTCCCCTTTACATGGTGGGAAGTCATCTGAGTGTTCTTGTTTGATGGAGTTAAACTCTTTTTGCAGAGGGTGTTGCTGTTGGTGATCAGAAACAGGTGAGCAAGAGGAAAGATAGAAGGATGAGGAAGAGGAGATGGTAGCAGGAGGAGAGCAAATGGAAGATGTTTTTACACAGCTGGAGAGCATGTGAGAAACTGGAAGGGTGGATGGAGGGTAGCTGCTGAAACTTTGGGTGCTGCTTTTGGTCTCTTTTTGAGCTGTGGTTTGGAGGCTTCCTCCAGTCTTTTCTACGCAGGGTCCAGCTGTCTTACAGCTGAGAATGGAGGTAAGGTCACATCCCAGCGAAGACAGGGCCAGCGAGGTCCTAGAGAGGCAGCACAGGCCTCCAGGGTGGTTTGCTGGCTGGGATAATCCACTAGAGGACAGTGGAGACTGGAGATCCTCTGCATCCTCAAACACACTTCCAAAACAAGGAAGAGTCAGCTGCACATCTGGAGGCCCAACATCAGGGGGCCACATGCTACTCCCTCACTACTGCGAGAAAAGTTGCCCAATACTGATAATTCTGGAAAGATTTAAGAAATCCTCAAGAGACGGAAATGTCCACAGCATATTCAGAGGAGTTCAGGTGAGATTAACAAGCTACGGTTGGTGGCTTCAGTTCGTCCTGGGTCACAAAGTGTCCAGTGACCAATCATCACCAAAAACCTGTGAAATAAAACAAATACATATTCTCTAAAAGTATATATTATCACCTCCTGATGTCACAAACCTTCTTGACTTACATTTAACTCTAAAAAAATGGATCTATCCATTTCTTATCACATTGTTGTTGGGGCCTATCCCAGCTGTCATAGAGCAAAAGAAAGAATGCATCTTGATTTTAGTCACTATCCCCTATTGTCTAAAAAAAGAATAATAATAATTAAAAGATCACTGAGAACACCTTTACAAAAAATCCAAAGATGATTGGAGTGGGACTTCATAAGCTCACACAGTGACAAAGCAACGCAAGAGTAAACTCATGAACCTGAGGAGCAGTTCATGTATGTCAGTAAAAAGTGTAGAACGTGTGTGGTTTGAGGTTTTACAGCCTTAAAACATCTGTAATTCTACTTACTGGATTTCATCTATCACAGATTATTTTTAGAACATTACTCTAATGATAAGTAAGTAGATACAGTTTTTATGAAGCCCTATAACTTAAGACAATCTTAATATATGATGATAAGAATTAAACTACTGACTAAAACATCTTCAGTTGTATCACTCTTTATAAATATGGATCTGTTTGGCACATAAATGAGTCATGGTGTTGATTTTTAAGTCACTATTAGTGTATGTGAGGAAGCAGCAGCAGTGCTACTCCATCACACTAATGATGTCCAAAAATGTTTCATTATTACTGCACTTACATAGAGGTTATTGATCATTCATGAGTTCAAGACTCTTTTTCTGTCTTTTGCTTAGTTTTAGTAGTTACCAAATGTTCTAATCATTACAAAGTTCCCTAAAATAACCAACTGAATTTATTTTATGGATTTTTCTTTTTTAAAGTTTTTTCCAACACTTCGACATTTTCCCCCTCAAACTGTTCATATGTCATCACCCAGTTATTAGGAGTAAATGGACCATGTTGACCAACAGGGAAGGTTCTGGAGGCAGCTGCAAATGTTCTCCAGGGTTGCTTCTGAGCAGCAGTGACAGTTTGAAATAATTCACTTAACAGGAAGGAAGGCCACCCTTACAGCGAACAGGCAGGGACTGCATGGAAACCAGTGGCCTGGAACTGGCTCCACATGCTTGGTGACAGAGTAGAATTATTAGAGCACTTTTTGTTATTGATGTAGCACAGGAATCATGATAAATGGAAGGTCCTAATTTTAGATTTAAATCCTGCATTGTCTCTTCTTCACTCGTTGCTGGACTTAATTTCCACAGTTTTTCTTTGCAATCGCTTGTATAATTTGACCTAATCCACAGCCAGATCGCTGCCACATGTAAGTCATCAGAGAGCACCGCTGTGATTTCATCGAGATGGTAATTTTACGATCCAGAAGGAAAGAAACTGCAATGAGGATGAGTAAGTCTTCTTTGCAGCTACATTAGGCGATGAGAGAGTTAGTATATGTAAGCTCTGGCCCATAGTTTCCTGGTACAGTCAGGTTTGCAGTTTTATGGCCCCTTACGGTAAATCGCAGCAGTTCCCTGCAGAACAGTCATGACTGTGGTTAAATCTTAATTAGAGACGCTGCAAGTGTGTCAATGAACTCATCCAGATTCTACATCGCCAAGCAGCAGAAGTGGTTTGCTCTTAATCAAACATAACTGCAGTTTAATACATTTTGGCTTTGAACGCTCAAACCACTATTTGAGCTTTGATAGCAATTTAAACAGACCCCAAATTATTTCAGTGTTTCTCATTTTATCTATTGTTCAGTAATTAGAAGCTGGATCCAGCAGGGACTGCAGCTGTGTCTGCTGACTATAAACACGCTGGTCGTGATCCAGAGAGAAGAGTCAGACAGAGAAACTATGAAAAGTGTCCCACAAAGCCTGAACTGAGCCAGCCATCGTTACAAAACAGCAGCTTCATCTGATGTGGTGCCTTTTTAAGACACACTTGCTGAGGTTAGCTAAACACAGCTGTGACATTTCAGGACAAGAAAATGTGTACTTCTCTCAAATCCAGGCACTTTGGTCCTGGACTCGTCCTTTCAGGCTGAACGGAACAAACCTTTAACAAACATGACATGAAACTGCAACAGCAGTGATTTATAACTGCATTTTGGAATTCATATGAGCTAAAGGAGATCATAGATTGCACCATAGGAGTTTGTCATTCAAAGCTTTCCCTTTTTATAACTGACATGGACTTTAATAGTAGTCCATTTGCTTGCAAAAATCCCATTTTTATGACAAGTTACAGTGGAAACTGTCAGTGTGCAGCCAGACTCATGCTGCTTTTACAACCTGTAACTATTCATATTTTTATGTGTCGTAATAAAGACGGATTGTTATCACCCCATTCTGCAGTGATTTAGTGATTTTCAACTCATTGTTTAGAGTAAACAGAAACTAAACACTGACATTAGTTATGCATCCATAAGACGAGCAGCTGCTTCAGCGGAAAAACTTGAGTAAATCCATCTTGTGCACAACATAAAAAAACAAAAACCTCCACACAGAAAACATTAGGAACCAGCTGTTGAGCAGAGCAAAACAATTAGTCTCTGCAAATCATTTTTATGCATTTTAATGTTTCAGTCACATCAAAACCATTTAAATATGTATGCTTTGCAACTCCAGTTCTCGTTTCAGCCATGCAGCTCTGACGCTGATGCACCCAAACGTCCTGCTGATCATCCTTCATCGCTCCCATATTTCTGCTCAGAGCTGTCGCGGATGAACAGAAAAATGGCAAAAAGCCCTTAAAAAGTTCAAGTGTGCAGGATTTATGGCTATCTACTGGCAGAAGTGGGACATTATATTTATAACCAACCTTAGTTTCTTTTAAACAAAACATTTAAATCTGTGTACAGAGCTGATCCGCCCAGAGTCTATTACATTGTACTGGCATGCATTCACCTAATCCCTTGTGACTTCACACTGAATCTTCCCCACTGAGATCTATTAGAGTGAGCTTTTTAACTTTAATATCTAAAGTACTTGGATAACTGTTTTTATTTTACTTAAAATTTGAAATCTCCTGTGAAATACCTGAATAATGCTCAGAAGTTTGAGCATGTCTTGGGTTTTGTGTTATTTTTAAAAGTTGTGCAAAAGATAAACCATTAAAAAATACTAAAAGGAAAAAAGTTTATGATGTTAACAGAATATCACGGTGTCTGTCTGTGAAGTGTAGTTCATTCTCAATGAAGAAGAGATTTACTCACAGAGCATTAAACTGAGATAATTTCTGAATTATTACAGTTAAGTCTTTGGGTACAACATGTACCTGACCTTTAACCCAAGCATAAAACTTTACTACATTTTCTACGCGAGTTCCTGCTTGAAAGATGAAATATGTGCCAAAAAATCTGGCTTTGAAATGAAACACCAGTATTTTGAAGTACATTTCAGTTTTGCACGGTACCTTTGTAAGAACACAAAATCTCCAACACGTTGCAGACTCCATGTTAAAGAAAGCATTCAAGTTACTGCTTTCCCAACTTTTGCTCACTTCCCTATAAAGATAAAAGAGAACTGTTTAAAAAAATATTAAAAGAGTTCAAACTTTCAGAAACTATTTGCATTTCAAGTTCAATGTTTTCAGATCTACACTACTATGAATACATACAACACAGATAAAGCTCACAGCCTCAAGAATCGGTGAGACTAAAACTTTCATACATATTTTATGAATCCTCATTTCTAGATTAGATCCCTCAAATCTTTTTTACACTCCTCCTTCAGGCAAAAATTATCATGGTGGACCCTCCTCCAATTCATTTCTGCTACCTTTTAACTGACTGACAAAGCCTAATCTTATCTAACAGATAGACATTTTTATGTAAGTATGGATACATGCTCCTCTAGAATCCACAAAATAAGTTGTGGGGTTCCCCAAGGGTCGATTTTAGGACCTATACTTTTTATTTTATACATGTTGCCTCTTGGGGATGTCATCAGGAGACACAGGGTTAACTTTCACAGCTACGCTGATGATACACAGCTTTACATCGCCGTGTCTCCAGATGACCTTGAACCAATAAACAATCTTTTAAATTGTATTTTAGATATAAAGTCGTGGATGGCAGAGAACTTCTTACAGCTCAACCAGGACAAAACAGAAGTTTTAATTATTGGTCCTGAAGACAAGAGAGAGATGATTTTACCCAAACTTACAAACTTTAAACTTTCTCACTGTGTGAGAAACCTGGGCGTACTTTTTGACTCTGAGCTGAATTTTATCCCGCATATCAGAAATGTTATGAAGACAGGATATTATCACCTTAAAAATATTGCCAGAGTCCGTCCATTCCTCTCTCTTGCCAGCACAGAGGTGCTGATGCATGCTTTTATTTTTAGTCATTTAGATTACTGTAATGCCCTGCTCTCTGGGTTACCCAAAAAGTCTCTTTCAAATTTACAATTATTACAGAACTCAGCGGCACGAGTTCTAACGAGGACCAGGGGGCAGGAACACATTACACCTATTTTAAAATCGCTGCATTGGCTTCCTGTCCGTTACAGGATTGATTTTAAAGCTCTTTTAATGGTTTATAAATGTTTTAATGGTCTTGGGCCTTCTTATTTAAGTGACCTGCTTTTAAGATATGAACCCTCGCAGACCTTGAGGTCCTCTGGCACCGGCCTCTTAGTTGTCCCTAAGGTGAAGACCAAAACCTATGGGGAAAACTCATTCCACCATTACGGTCCTCACCTCTGGAACGGCCTGCCGGAGAGCCTCAGGGCCGCAGAGACCATAGAGGTTTTCAATAAGAGGCTCAAGGCCCACCTTTTTTATTTAGCTTTTTTATGATTTTTATGAATTAATTATTTAATTTGATCTTTTCCTCTTTTAAAAAAAAAATGTAATTATTAACTTTTATTTGAATTATTTTATTGTTAATTTATGTACACAATTATTGTTTTAATATACTAACCATATTTATTTATTTATTTATATATATATATATTTTTTTTTTTATTATCTTTTTTTATAAATGCTTTTTATTCATTTATTCTTGAACTCCAGTGTTTCCCCACGGGAATCCGCTGTTCCTGGGTCCTCCTGCCTATGAGTGAGCTGGTGCTGCGGTGCTCATTCTCATTGGGGCAGCTGGGGTACCTCCATGTTGAGGGGGCTCTGGACTGCCCTGTGTTGGGTAGGGCACTTCGGTGATGACCCCTGTGGTTGGGCTGGACCTTGGAATAAACGGATCTCCGTAATATCGTTTCTCCACAGCAGTACTGAGCCAGACTTTTTCCTTAGAGCTGCAGTTTTTAACCTTTGTTCAGTTTTCCTGTGGGGGCATGTCATGTATTGTGGGGGCTGGGTGGATGGAGGGAGGAGCTGGGGAGGGAAGGGTGATTATAATTGTAATTTTTTGTTATTATTATATTTTTATCTTATTATATTTTTATTTTATTTATTTATTTATTTTTATGTAAAGCGCCTTGGGTTTTCACAAGAAGGAAAGGCGCTGTACAAATAAATAAAGTTTGAAGTTTGAAGTTTGAACTGTCTACTGCTGAGGAGGGGTGCCACAATTCTCGGTTAAGAACCATCAAGAAACATCATTAAACCAATTGAAGGGGAAAGTGAGTTGTTGCACTCCTGCTGCAAACGCTGGCATGCATGTTGATAGGGTCAAGCAAATGCTGAATATAAGTAGGGTTTATTTTTTAATGTTTTACTACTCAAAGCCACACTGCAAAAACAGACCTCCTAAAAACATGCCAAAAATTCTTAAAAATTTGAAAAATGTTCTTTAAATAAAGAAAACCAAATATGCCAATAGTCTTTAACAAGTCTTCTTATTTTAAATTAAAATGTTAGCCACTGAGACATTGTTTTCTCAAATTAAGATTATTTTGCTTTTGAAGAACTTTCTTGTTGAGATCATTTTTCTTGCAAGAAAGAAAATAACACAATTTTTCTTGAAACAAGAGTCTTTTTACTTTCTTAGGATTTAGTTTTTGCAGTGCAGGCTTAGTATTAACCAACTGAAAGGTTTTTCTTTATTTTTACTTGCTAGTTAGAAAATGCAAAAAAAAGTTTTTGTATTGTTTTGTAATGCACAAATCATAGATCGAACCATCACGTTGCTATTGAGTATTTTTCATTTTTGCTCTAAAAGTCACTTATTTTTTTAGAAAACATGTAATTTTATAAATGTAAAAGACTTGGAATTATATTTTAAAAAATGTAGAGGGGGGGTATAGCAAGTACAAAAAAAATCTCCCAAGTCACTCTTTTATTGATAGTTTTCAGTCATGTGAGGCTGCATTGGACCGTCAATGATTCTGATGTTTAATTTCTAAATAGCAGGAGATAAACAAAAAAACAAAAAAACAAAACAAAAAACACGTTTCTTTTGGAATTTCAAGAAAGTGAAAACGATTTAAATGAAACCTCACCAATAGTCTGTTTAAGTGCACATCCTATTATCATGTTACAATGATAAAATGTAAAAAAATATTTTGTAAGAAGGCCCTGAATCAAATCCGGGCTGGGTCCTTTCTGGGTTTGGGTTTGCATGTTCTCCTGGTCCTTCTGTGGGTTTTTTTCCGGTTTCCTCCACAGTTCAAATATATGATTTACACGTTAATTGAAGATTCTAAATTGTCCCTCAAGCTCCAATGTAACAAAATAACGCAGCATGTTATACTTAGTCTTGTGGTATTTCTTACTTGGTTCAAGTTTACAATTTTCTATTGAAATACGAACATTTTGGAGCTCTATAGAAAGCAGAGTGTTCAGTTTTTTAAAGCAGAAAAAGAAAAATGTCAAGACAACTGAACAACTCACATGAAGATGTATTTAAGAGAATAAAATGGTTTGCAGTAGATTATACAGAACAGTGTTTCAAAGGTTTTGTTTATGGAAAATCTTCTTTTCCTGCATGCAGAACTGCAACACCAAACTCAGAGTTAAAAACAGAAATGCACAGTAGAGTCCCAACACAACCAAAAGAGCAGAGAGTTTGGAGATATTGATGGAAAACATAAAGACAGAATGGCTTTCAGCTGCTATTATGACTCTGAAGCTACTGTTCTGCATTAAGTCTGCAGCTAAATGTGCTGCAAATGCAAGCTAAAGACAAAACAAATAAACAAAAAACATTGTAAGTGAACATTCTAAAAAAAAAAGCAACAAAAAACAGGCTGTGTGTAAAAGACAGGACACCAAATAAACTCATACGCTCAAGTTTTTCCTTTACAAAAAGACAAAGTAAACTCAGGGGACGAAACATCTGTGGAAACAGTCCGAAAGCTTAAGTGAGGACTGCAAAGATGCTCTTTAAGAAACAGCAGAGGAAGTGACTGAAAGAAAGAAAACAGGCCGAGTAATCAGTCACACAAAGTGTTTTTTAAATTACAAATAACCTTAAGGCGCAGGTGGTTACGGCTCAAATTTCTCTGTGTTGGAAAAAAAAAAACAAGCAAACACAACCAAATACACAAGTAGCACAGATTACAAAAGATATTTAGTGTGTTTATGGGGTTAATACAAATGTATGATTGCATATCAATGAAAGTCTTCAAAACTATTAGCATTTGAAGTATTACAAGCTTGACCTATTACCCATTTCTTACTTTATTCCTTTAGGCAAAATAATAAAAAATAAGAATAAATGTTTTTAAAATTAAGTCATTTTGTCAATTTGTGCGTCATATTTTGAAATAAATACTGAATGAAGGTCAGGTGCCTTCCTGCTGAACTGGTGAAAATTAATCTTGCAGATTGTCCCCAGGTCAAACAATGTTTAGATAATACATTTCTCTTCACACCAACAACTTAAAGACCCACTCCAATGAAAATTGTGTTTTTGGTGTTCCTAACATGGTCTTGTAGCATTTTTCTGATGATTGACAGAAGTGAATAAAATGAAGCCTAAAATTGCATTTCTGAGTATTTCGTCTTCCTTTATTCATTCTTTTTTCACAGTGTCGGGGAGGGAAAACGAAGCGGGTTGCTCCCCGCCAAAATTCCCGCCCACAAATCAGAGGCAAGTTTTTTACTTCTCCGCTCTGCAGAAACTATGTCCTAGAAAATGACACAGTTTTTTTTTTTTTTTTCATTTAGCCTAAACACAGCATAATCATCATTAAGAGACCACAGGGAATGCTTTGAAAATAGATCAAAAGATGATCGGAGTGGGACTTTAACCCGGTGACGACCTTGAATTTTGGAGAAGGAGTGGTCTGATGTATATTTGCATCAATAGGCATCAGGGGTTTTCCTCTGTGCATAACCTCCACAAAATGAAAATATGCTAAAGGTGCTAAATGGCTAGTTGTATAAATGGATCTCAGGTAGAACAGTACACAAATCATTCACATAAAAGGCAACAAACTGACTGATGATCCTGAGTATAGGCTTTAATAGTTTTTTTGTCTTTGTTTTTTTGTCAATTATTCCTCTCTAAATGTTTTCTTTTTATTTGATCAAGCATCCATACTGATCCAATAGTTCTAATTTTTCAGGATCACTTAATCCACAATAAATGTAGATGATTTTCTTGTCCACTCAATAAAATGAGTCCACTCAGAACTATTATGCGCCAGCTTAGTCTCACCGGAAAACATGTAATGGATACTTTTCTCTGTATTTCCAAAACAGTGTCAAAATCAATGATTGTAACAGAGTGCGATTCCAGAGTATCTCGAGGGTGTTTTCTTCAGGGCAGTGTCCACATGACGGAACGAACGAGACAGATTCAGTAAAACAATACAATAAAATAAAAATTGAGCTTTTTATTTTGCAACTTTGACTGAGCACGTTTTAGTTTAAAAGCTGACCATTCAAGCACAAAAGTGAAGTGGAAAAGGTAAAGATGGGTTTATAAATGCAGAACAAAGGTTGCATTTCAAGATTTGAGATTCAAGATACATCTTGTTATGAACAGATTACAAAAGATTGTGTCATTTAACCGAACTATAAATTTACTTTGTGAGGAGTTAGGAAAAAACAATGTTCACTGAAAAGTTTCAACCTTTATTGTTTCAA
This sequence comes from Oryzias celebensis, assembly GCA_014656515.1. NCBI lineage: Eukaryota > Metazoa > Chordata > Actinopteri > Beloniformes > Adrianichthyidae > Oryzias > Oryzias celebensis. The sequence continues at coordinate 59,790,865 of BNCR01000001.1, forward strand.
AGAGGTTTTTGTTTTGTGATTTACAATAAAGAAAATAAGGTTTTGTCATAAATATCCGTTCAATCTAAACTTAAATGTTTCATGTTTAGTGAGACAGGATTCTGGATTTAATAGTAGTGATACACTTTCAACTTGTATCAGAATTTCTTATTTTCACAACAGAATAAAGAGTTCAAGAGAAAAACTTGTTTTTTGTTTATGCTGGTGTGGTTCAGAAACAATTAAAATACAGAAGGACTTTCCAACATAAAGCAGATTTAAACTGGACAAAGACAAGCATGTCCATTTTCCAGCCTTATCTTGAAGCTCATATCCTGAATAAAAAAAGTAAACATTAATAATTTTATCCAGAAAAGCTATTTTCAGTTAAAGCTTTACTCAAAATGTTCTAGGTGTTGTCATTAGATTAATGCAATGACTTTCAATTACATAGAATTTCGCATATTTTTAAATTTTGTTATCAGTGGTTAATGCAAGTGTTTTTGCAGAGAACACAATAACCAGTTAGCCAAAATTTAGAATTGATCATTTTGACCAACAGGCTGCAAAACCTAATCAGCTGCAGACAAACCCATAGGAGTACTCACTGTATTTCCTGCTGAAAGTCAGAAAACTGAATCCATCTCTGCAGTCCAGAAACAAGAAAAATAACTTGTTACATTTTTTCATTTGTACATGAGGTGAAGGGGAGGCGGTGTGTATGAAGAGAAAATAGTGCCACCCCAATTTGTGCTTGTGTAATTCTTGATTTGTGTGTATCTTTGGATTTGTGCTTGTGTAATTCTTGATTTGTGTGTAACTTTTGATTTGTTGCTTGTTAAGCACACACAAAATTGCATTTACGCACATAGCTGATGTGAGACTCTTTTCACGACTCCAAGAAATTAAAAACTTTGTTCATAAGTGATGCGTTTAAATGCTGTTAGAGTGCTGGGTAATCAGAGCTGTCTTATCAGCCGCTATGAACTTAAGATTGTAAACAATATCTTGTGAGATATTTAATATAAAAAGTCGAAATATGTGTTTTGAAAAGACTCAACACTAAAGTTTCTCTACTCTTGTCGCTACCTTGCTGCTGCGCCCGGGGAGGTGTCAGGGGAGGTGCTGCAGAGAGAAGCACTAAAAGATTCTAGAACTTTTTTTTTAATTATTTTTAAAGGGATAAGTGTTTTTAAAATGCTTATTTAGACTTTTTTGTATTAATTAATGGGCATATCTGTTTAAGAAAGTTGGAAAATGTCAAGCTGTTGTAAATTAAAGTTGTGCATGTGTATTTTGTATTTTTTTTATTTTGTCATTTTTGTACTTATGCACAAAATGTTTTGTATGAGTTACAAATCAAACATTTTATCCAAATTGTTCCACAAATCCAAAGTTATGCACAAATCAAGAATTACGCACAACCAAATCAGCGTGTTACTATTTTCTCTCCAAAGTGGTGCAGTTATTTTAACACATAAATGAATAGTGTGAAAAGTTATTATTGAGCTAAAGAAAATTTCTTTTTGTGATTATAAAATATTTCATGATTTCACTCCTAAGCCGACCCTTGATGGTGCCTGGACTCAAAACGGTAAGAGATGGGTCTCATTTTTAGTCTCCAGTATGATCATTGACATGAATAGAGATGGACAAAGCGCCTGAGACGTCACAGAGAAAACATTTCTAACCAGCCGTTACAATGAGATGAAGTACTTCCTATTTGGAATACAAAGAGGAGGGGATAATCAATCCAGGTCTAATAGGCAGTCAGTGAGTGTGATCGAAGACTTCATCCAAAATGTTCCAATCCCAGAACAGGAACTCAGAAAGCTTTTTCTCCTTCCTGGTCAGAATTGAGTTCAGATCTGCAGTACAACCTGAAATGAGTGACTGTTGTAACCCAGTGACGTTTTCCAGCAGTTATGTTTCCTTTGCCTGAAAGTGCACTTAACCAAAACAAGGTATTCCATTTTTCTGCACTAATTTGAAGTCCATTGGACTGTTCAAGTCTGGAAAATGAATATATTTGCAACAAAAAACATCAGCTCCTTCTGATTGTAGTATATAATAAAAGTACAATGTTGTTTACATTTTTCTTTGTGAGTATTTGGTATTCCTAAATTTAAAGCCCTTGCTCAAGAAGTCCAATTTCAGTGACAATAATTTGCATTTTTAGCAACCTAAAAAGGAAAAATCCGCATTAAACGATAAACTTACTCTCCATTGCAGGGGTCTGCAACTTTGGCTTCGGAGCCACATGTGGCTCTTTCATCCCTTAATTGACTCTTTAGCTTTAATTAAAAATGTTAATGATTAAGTAAATAATAGATTAGCTAGCTTTAGTTTTCTGTTTAGATTTTTAACAACAACAACTAAGCAAAATGATGGTAAAAAGATGAAATTGTTGTCATAGAAATTCTGTAGAAACATTATTATTATTATTATTATTATTATTAATAATAATAATATTTGTGTTTTAATTTTAAAGTTAGTAAAAAAAAGTCTTTTATTTTAGTAAATTACACTAAAGTGGTTAAAGTTTTGAACAAGTGCAGTTCAAAATAATTAAAAATAATTTAAAGTTGTGCTTTGTGCCTCACATCTTGAAGAAGGAGAATGAAAATTGGGATTTTGCAGCTCACACTGGGTTCTAGTTTGTAAAAAACTGGACCAAACTGCTCTCTTGGTGTTTAGGGCTGCACACCCCTGCTCTATTGCACAAGAGTAAAGATGACTTTTAGGAGTCCTTTTATTATGCTTGTTGACTTTGGCAGAGACAAAGACACAAGAAGAGGAAATAATGATGTAAAAATAGAAAAACAAAGAAAATCCCTCAGGAATAATCATTTTTATATTCAGCAGTGGGTCTCTTTTGTAATCTAAAATGCAGGAATTTCAGCAAACTACCACAAGATTTTAGTGCCAAAAATATCATCTCAGCCAAACCCTAAAGCAGCCAAAGAAGAGGGAAGAAGAATTTTAGGTTGTGAGGTATTTTTCTGAAACCAGGTTTAAAGAAATACTTTTACAATTCCAAGTGCAGTGAGAGCCACTCCAAATTTAGAAGTACAAGTTTGATTACTCACTGGCAGAGAAACATGAACTAAACCATACCAGAATGGAAAACATATTCCTCATTCACAGTTTTATGCATTCCGCTGTTCCCCTGATATTAAAGGGCCCTCCTGACTTTGATGCAGAAGCCCAATACTACACAATAATAAGAGTATATCCAAATATCTTTTAAAAAAAACCTTTTAATTAGGAGAAAAGGTTGGGCTGCAGATAAATCATTCATACCTGAGAAAAATTTACAAGCAGGTGTGGATTTGTGAGAAGCTTTGAGTGCAGATGGCAGGAAATTCCATTGAAATTAAAGTGACTCAGTCAAAACCACAAAACAGAGTTTTTGGCTCAGATATTAGCAGCACCTATGAACTGGCTCTGAAATGAGAGCAGCTTCCTGCTAAAGTCTGCTGAAGCTCCAGATCCATAATGGTGACAGGCTTTGTCCTTCCAAGAGCCTTTGGGTGTTTTGTTGGTAAAAAAAAAAAAACACACAAAAATAGACATCATTCACATCTGTGGGTTATTAAAACCAATCTGTGGTGAACCGTCTATATTTTTCAGAGGATAAGTCAGAATCTCCAACACGTACCAGGCATTTTCTGTACATCACAGGATCGTTTTTGAATAAAGAAATCTTTGTTGCTTTGGATTCAAAGGCATTTAAATGTTATCCATTATTAAACATAAAAATGAATGCCAGCTCATGTTGAGTTTTTAAAATAGTTTTTTTAACAAACAAATAAAAACACTCGATGCCAAATGTTTTTTATATGGAGATAGTTTGCAGTTTTGTCTCTTCCTGATTCACAACAATTTGAATAGAAAGAAATACTCAGAAACACAGTTATGAGATTAATTTTCTTTATATACTACATGTCCTCCATCAGAAAAATGCCACAAGAACGTGTTAAAAACACTAAATTGGAGTGGATCTGTGCTCAGAGCTTCTCACAAATCCACAGTGATCTGGTTCTTCTGTTATGTATTCAGGGATGTGAGGTAAAAGTTAAAAAGAAACTCCACCGTGACTGAGAGGACTAAAATAACAACCTAATTCCAGCAAAAAACACTTGTTAACTAACACAAACTAGTTTTAGGTCATGTTTTAATTTTTATAGTGCAGTGATATGCAAACAGGATGATCTCATTTCTGTTTGAGGAAATCTATGTTCTGTCTCTTCTTCCACTTTCCTCATTTGTTTTTTTTCTGGCACAGCGCAGTCTCTCTGCTTTACATGCTCTTCTAGGTGGCATCATTAGTCTTGACAGATTTGTTAAATTTAGAGCTACATGCTTTTATAATTGTGTGTTAGTTTTAGATGACTCCCAGTAAAAATACTTCAGCTTTATTGCAACAACTCTCTCCACAGTGACTCTGGTTCTGTCTTCATAGTATAAATGTACCAAAACAAACAAGAGCAAAAACTGTTGTGTTTTTACTGGCTGTGTTTTTTAAGAGTTAAGCTATTTTTTAAGAGTTAAGCTATATTTCCTTTCAGCCAAACAAATGAGGTCAGCTTTTTGAAAAAGTTTATTTATGCTTTTGAGTTAATTTAGAAAAAAAAATGTTAAAATGTCACTTTTTTAATCTTTAAAGAAAAATGACATTCTTTAAAGTCCAGTCCCTGACTTTATCTATTAAAGGAACCAATTAATGAGATTTATTGCTGTGGCTCTGCAATGGATGATGGTTAAGACTTTATGCCCTGCAAACCTCAATTATTTATCTCACCACAAAGAGTTGTTCTTGGTTACAGCACATACACACTTGTTTTAAATTAAAAAATATCAAAGAATAAAACAAAGAAGAGGCACCAAAATATGTTTGAATGAGAGAGAGTTTAGTTAAACAAAAAGAGGATTTAGCAGACACTGATCACATCAATAAATACACACCACTAAAACCACATCTAACAAAAAGACATTTTTTAAATTAAATTAATGTTGAGGTTTCATTTCCCATCAAAAATAAAACTTTGGGTCTAAACAAAAACCCTGGACATTACATGAGAGAGTTTTTGGATTTCAGAATAAGATAATCTGAAACGAGTGATCACAATGTCTAAAGAAACTTTAGAGAAGAGCTGAACACTGGTAAGGCAGGTACTTGATTGTGATCCCACCTTCACATGTCAGAGTTGAGTAAAGCTTTTTCTCAACAATAAAAACTTCCTGCATACTTTTATTTGGAGTCTTGTTTCCAGCACCTGGTGTGCTGCCATCATTGTCTTTGTGGCTGAATGCCATTGCCTTATATCATGACTGTGTACTCTAAAATGTGGAAGAAAAAAAACTCTTTTTTTTGTTGATTTAGGAGTTCTGCATGGTCTAATCTGTGGAGGTATGAACATTCTTAGGTGCAGATTATTACACAAAAAAGCAACACAATGACAGACTATATTTTTTAATCAAATATCTGATGGCTGTTGCTGTTAAATGTCAAACATTGTGTGATGTTTCCACAAATGTTTGACATTTAATCAATAAATCATTTAGCCAGGGTGCAGACAAAGGGCTACATGTACTTTCAAGTATAAACTTTGGAGTATAAACAAATACATATTTCCCTAATACCGTAAATTTGATTTTCATTCATTGTTGTCAAAATGTCCTGCAGCAATGACGCGGAATCAACATGCTGAGATAAAGTACCCTCCATTAACTGAGATTTCTTTACTCTTATTAACTCCCTGGACAGTTCCAAGAAGAAAAATTGTGATTTAAATAACTTACCAAGTAAACACAATTCATAAAAGAGTTGGCCTTTGGCTAATACACACCAGAAACCATGTTGAAATGGTTTCCTCTGATAGTTGTAGCAGGCAGCATTACCCAGCCCTGTCACCCATGGGTGTTGCTAAAGAGCAAGCACCTCCAGCCAGGAATAACATTTGAAACCAAGCTCAGCTCTGCCTATTGGGTTATCACTGTCAGTGTTTTTGAAAAGTACCGCATGCAGTGGCCGAGCAGCTGTGAAAAACATGTGGCAAGCTGTTTCGTTAGCATGCAAAACAGCTGTCAGAAAACAACACCTCCAAAAGGATTTACATGGAAAGTGACAAACTCAGGCTGCAAGCTGTTATTTAAAGAACTGTAACAAATATGCGTGTGTGAGGAGGCAAATGCGCCTATTGCCCAACACTAACGAATGTCATATGATCATAGGTGTTTCTCAGCGACTTTAAATCCTGATGAAATACATGAGGTCATCATGTTCTATGTAATGTAAACACGTGAGTTAAAGGAAACCTCGAAACAAAGCCGTGACTTTCACTGACCTCTTTCACAGACTGGAGGGAATTGCAGTAATGAGTTGATTCCATCCAAATGTTGCTCAAACTTCTATCAAATTTGCAAAATACTATCAGCAAAGAAGATAAATTAACAGGCTTTTCTATAAACTGCATTTCCTCATGTGGACGTGACAGCATTATTCATTCAAGTAGGAGAACACAAAACAGCTGTCATCATAACATTTGCATTCTGCAGAATTTCTTTCTACACAGTCAGCATTTATGTTTCTACTTCCATCCAATCCATGTTTTTTACCACTTCCATTAGGTTTTGGTGGTCAGGAGGCACCCCAGACCTTTTTCCCACGTATAACTCTTTCAGGAGGATCTCAAAGCTTCCCCAAGCCAGCTAAGCAGAAATACAGTATGTCCTAGGTTTTGCATGAGGCCTCTTTTTTCCTTGTCAGGCCTTAGTCTCAACTGCCCTTATAAGGGATATAAGTGAACCTTACTGCAGCATCACTTGTACATCTTAAGTGTGTGCAATTATTCTTTAAAATACTTCAAAATACACTTACCACACGCAACAACAATGCTATAAATTCTATTTTCATTACATCTCTTAAAGTGGCCACACGAGCCACATAGGAACTATAAGAAACACCTGCTCTTCTCTTAAGATACAGCCGCTCCTCTCTACAACTGTCCACGGCGCAGTGTAAGCCAAAGGCCCGCAGCACCGGGTCAACCATATAGGGGCATACAACTAAGACTTAAAGGCAGTGTCACACTGCCACTGCATTCGGTTTGCGCATATTGCATGGATGAAAATTGGTCAGTGTTGGGGTAATGAATTACAAAGTAATGAATTAATGTAATTTAGTTACTTTCGTCAGTTACAGAAGAGGTTTAACAACTGCATATTTAAAAGACTGTTGCACATAACCTGTTTCTAGAGAGATATTTATTATAGTTAAAATTGATTCATTAATTAGGGAGAATGTTTCATTAAAAAGCTTAGTGGGGATTGGGTCTAAGAGAGAAATTGATGTTTTGGAGGATGCAATAACTGATGTTATTTCCATTTGAGCTACAGCAGTGAAGCACTCTAATGTTACAGAGGTTTCTATGGATGCCTTCATTTCTACCGTTACAGCTTGCTCTGGGCTGATAGTAGGGACAACTTTGATCAACTTATGTCTACTAGTTAAGATTTTACTATCAAAAAATGTAAGTAAACCTTCAGAGCTGAGAGTAGCAGGAATATGTGGTTCTACTGAGCTGTGACTGCTGGTCAGCCTGGCCATAGCATTAAAAATAAATGTTGGATTATTTCCATTCTCTGAAATTAAAATTTAAATAGTATTGGGTTCTGGCTTTAAGCAGAAATGTTTTAGAATTTAAGAGGCTTTTAAGTTATTCAGAAACTGCTGTGAGCCGGAGCTGCGCCATTTTTTTTCTAGCTTACGGGTTGTTTGTTTAAGAAAACGTGTTTCAGCGTTAACCCATGGTGCTACTCGGTTTTGTCTAATAAGCTTATAGATTTCAGAGGGGCAACAGTATCAAGTATTCTCCTGAGGGCTTGTATGGCATAATGAACAAATTGATCATTTTTACTGGGATTGAAACTATGGGAGTTGGTCTCAGAGTAAGTGCTCAACATGTTACTAAGTAAACCCCGGTACCCTTAAGCAATACAGTTAAGCCTGAAACTTATCGGTCCGGTAAAATTTGATGACAGGGTACCGGTACCAAATGGTATCATTTTCAAACCTGCATGAGCAGTGAATTACTTTGGGGAATGAGTAAAGTAATTTAATTACAATTTTCTCCAGTAACTAAAGTAAAGTAATCAATAGCTTTTTAAAAGTAATTTACCCAGCACTGCTCATACGTGAATATTTGTGAAAAAAGTGAGAAAAGTTGTGGTCTTTTACGTTAATTTTTTAAAAAGATGTATCACGAATTAACAACGTTAAAAATCTGGAAGAAGTACAAATAAACAATTCAAAGAACATCTGAACCCAGACTTCTTCACTTTGATATTCAGAGCACTGGGCAGAAATCACATTGCATCAACCCCAATTCATTAGTGATTTGTGCATCCATCCTGTAATTTTAACATGTGCGCCGTGAACGAGATATAAAAGTTATACATCGGTGGTACATCTGTGAAAAGTCAGTAAAAAATACGAGGAGTGGTCGTGGAAAGCCACAAGTTTGCTTAAGCACCTCACAAAAAATCACACACAATTGTGTAAGATTTACATAATAATTGCATTTAAACTATGTAAACTATGCATAAACTGCGTAGTTCTCAGCTGACCAAAAATTTTGAATGGCTCAAAACAAAAATCTCATAAATACCACTCAACCGAGACCCTCGACGGACATCAGTGCACATTGACAAAGGCCGAACACAAGAAAAAACTAAAGAATTACAGATATCACACGTTTATCACGAAAGACCAAAATTAGATAGGTGGGAAACGTGCAAATTGTACGTAGCTGCAGTGTGACAAGACCTTTAGACAGGCCTATAACAGCCAACTAAAAAAGTCCAGGTGAATTCCCATCAGATGTCCAAACTACTAAAAATGGCTCTTATGTTGCTTTTAAATTTGGACCCCCTTGAAAACAAGATGGTACATCTCAAGGGGCATTCCATAAATAAATTTAAATTGAAACTACCAATGGTCTCACTAAACTACCACAAAGTTTTAGCCTTAACCAGTGCTACCTTATATTTGGGTCATCTATATCTGTCCACTGCTAAAGCTCCTTTACCACTAAAGGTGTTTCAACAGCCAGTTTCAATAATCAAAGATCAGAACCTGAAGGCCTCTGCCTCCAGCAGTTTTTCCAATTGTAATGCACATATATGAATGATTCGGTTTTTAATGTTTAGGATTTTCTCTTAAACATAACAAGTGGCATATACCGGTACTTTTGTGGCACTTTTCTACCTTGCTTTAGGGCCCAAAGTGCTTTACAGTCACATTCACCCATGCACACACACACATTCACACTGATGCCGACTCTGCTCTCGAGCACTGGCACCAACCTAAGACCACCATAAAATTGAAATAAACTTTCAAACAAACACAACAAGTTAAAGAAGCTTCAATGAGAAAATGAGCTTAATGGATAAAAATCTCTTTTTTAGTAATTTTTTGGTTCAACTGCAGCAAATACCTGGCTTGCTGAAAAACTTTGCACAATTCTTTGCCACAATAAATAAAAACTTTTTCAAGGACTATTACTTTCATAAACTTGAACATTCAACTAAAAAGAAGAATGACTTTTTTTAAGATAAATTAATTTATTTGACCTGATAGAATAACCACAGGGGGTGCAACCATACGCAGTTGGACAACAATCCTAGTTTTAATGCCAGCTGGAATATTTCTGTGGAGATTAAGGAAAATACATTACTGATTACTAGAGAAAAATGAAGTATTATTCTTTGTATGGGGTTCTCATATTACTCCTGTTTGCACCTTTCACTCTGGATTAGACATTGTTCTTCCCCAAACCTGCAAAATTGAAGTGGGAATTGAACACAGAATAGATTATTATAATCAGATTTTGGCACATTTTTAAAAAGCGTGTGTAATTTGCAATTGAAGACATTAACCGTTAAAGTACATTAGATCAGAGGGAGATGGACTGTATATGTGTTTGCCCAGAAACACATGAGGAAGTTTGTCAAGAGAAATCTGCCTTTCATAAAAACAAACTGAATGCTTTTGTTATTCTCCTCCCCTGGTGTGAGACTGAAACAAACATATAGAACAGCTGCCAATGCAAACAAATCCTCTAGATTTGGACTCATTGCTATTTCACACTTAAAGGTGTATGATTCCTATGACCGTGTGACCAAACTCCCTGAGCATGAGGGAAGAAACATCAGCAATTAGATCAATATGACAAACCCACTAATGCCAGTAAATAACATTTTAATGGCCACATTCTGGAGATTAGTTGTGTTTGTTTCACAGCACTGTCAGCAGGAGCTATAACCTTTATGCATGAGCTCTGTTCCAGAGACATCATGACACTAATGATTAAAACAAGTCTTTGGATTTTCAGTAAGCCAGATTTCCACCCCCTGCACAGCACTTCTCATTCCATCTACATTACATAAATCAGTGGACAGCAGAGGAGTGGAAAAGAAGAGTCCCAGAGTAATAACGGCGGGGAAAATATCACAGGAAACCTTTTGGGTATGAGCTCAACAGCCATCATCACCCACTGCATTAATCCTGCTAATCTTTGTTGCTCAATCAAAACAACTTATTGAGTAATTCCCTGAATGAAGGTTCAGTTCAGTATAACAAACCTGTTTCTTTTCTTTCTATTTTAGTTTAGTTAAATCAAACAAGTTCATCAAACATTGCATGTCTCAGCTTGGAGCTCATTTAGACGAACAAACTCTCCTCATTATGATAAGAAATAAATATTACCGACACGAAAGTCATTACAAACATCAATTTCACAATAGAAACGTGCGTTGAGAGCGCATTTGCGTGGTGAGCGGCTCTTACCTGTTTCAGTCCAACTCATTCAACTTTCAGCTGCTAAGCGTCTCGCGCTAGATGCGCGCGCGGGCTGTTCCTCCCACTGTACTCACACGGGGGCGTTAACCCCCGCCCCCTACTTTTAAAAAAAGGACTTGATACGCAACAGTACGTTTGTGCAAAATGCGTTGTTCTTCTACAGCTACCTGGAATGCTTAAAAATGTAAGGTTAAGGTTGTGCATGTGTAAAAGAAAAAAGTAAGAAAGGAAAATGATCAAATGAATTTATGTCATGAATTCCAATAACATGGTGTAGTTCTTCAATCAGAAATGCATTTTCTTTTGTAACTAAAACACTTTTGCTTCCTTGTTTTCTTCACAAACAGAAAGACAGGGGATATGAACAGACTGGTTTGACCTGCAGGTGTGACCCAACCAAAAAGTACTCTATTTCAGTGTACATGTGTACTTCAAGTGTAACAGTTTACTTGAAGTTTTAAATGTAATATCCTTTTTGTGTGTTGGACAATTGAAATGTTCTAATTTAATCTGAAGAAGAATTCAGTTAATATCCTCCCTACACTGCACCTATATGCTCTATTTTAGTATACTTGCTGGACTTGTTTTTGGTAGACCTATACTCAAGTATCCCTAATAAAATAGACCTCAGGAGTACTACTTTTTGCTAAGGGTGACCATAAGATACCATTGATGGGTTTTTTTGGTTTAGTTTGGCCAAAAATAAAAATTAACACCCACCCCCACACACTTTTTCCAAGGCTCCTTTTCTTTTATTTATAACGTTATGTTCACATCTTTATGTTATCATTTGTCCTGGGTGTAGTCCTTGCCAGGAACAAAATAATAAACAAAATGTAAAAAAAAAAAAAGTCAATTTGTAGGCCACAATTATGTTTAATAGAGGTTTCTTTGTGGTTAATCGTCAGTCCTAAAAATGACAGTTTACATGCACTTCTTGGTATTCTCATAGTCTTGATTCAGTGTGTTTGAGGTGCTTAGCTCTGACCTCACAGAGACTGCGTTCTGGTTTCTGGTAGGGACAGTTTCTATGGTCTTTGTGCCATCCTCCTGCATGGATTTGAAACACAGGTTATCATCCTGGCACCTCAGTTCTGATATAAGAAAGTTTTTTCTTTTACTGATCCATTTTGAAAATAAGTGGTCTTTCACAGATCATCTGATTGCCAAATATCAGCCTGCACTCTGCTCAGAATGAAAGATGCACAAAAAGAGGCAAATGAGCACAGAAAATGTTTCCCAGAGACATGACTACTCTGCATAACTGCAGCCTTGAATCCTGGGATAATGCACAGGGTGGTAAACAAGTCCACTGGGATGCTGCTCCAAACAAAACCAGATGGAAAAAAAACAATCCACAAAAGAATATATTCTTCATAAAAATTGGGACATAAGAGTTTCACTGTTAGCTAGAAACAGAAAACAGCTGGTCCCAGTCTGGTTTGTTTGCAGGCCCTTTTCACTGAAGTGGCAACAGGAGAACTTAAACAAAGAGTTACATAAAGCGTTAATCTAAACTAAAACACAGCTGTTTCACAGATTTGCAGCTAATTTTCATAGAAGTCAATCGCTCCAAGGTCAAACTTATTTTTGTAAATGACTGTTTGCTGTTTCAGTTTATAAAACTAAACAACTGTTTTACCCCTTTTACATTTAAAGGAATTCAGTGTGCATGAAATACCTTTATAAAGGTGTACACATAACAAGATGCTGAATAGTAAAAAATGAAAGAACGATTAAAATAACTTCAGGAAAAATAGTTTGACACAATTGATGTACTTTAAATCAAACTTGTAAGCTAAAACAACTAACAGAGAAAAAAAACATAATTAAATTTTGCACATTTTTTTCCTCACAATGTCCAACAAAAACAGATCTGGGGACCCGTTTCTAGCCTTCTGTTGTTTTGTTACTCTGCATTTATGCTATTACATCTTTTTTTAAAATATTCAACAGGGACTACAGCCAAAAATTTATAAGAGGAAAGGAGTAAATTTGCATTTGTTGCTGTAATAAAATCCCAACCACTCAAAACCCGGAGAAATGTTTATCTTTTCACTGAGGACCAATACTCACCGCCACTGTGTTCTGTCGCCATCTTGCGGCAGGAGAAGGTAATAACTTAGAGCATCTGCAGATTGTCTACAATTGTTTTTTCTAAATGTAAAAAGTTTTACTTTGCTATCTTCCCCCTCGTAATCTATTAACCAGAAAACTACTGACCAGAACTTAAATATAAATCCTTAGAGAATGCCTCAAAAAGTATTAGAATAAAATCCAATTTTTGTCCCATAATATAATCACCAAGCAAACGTAAATATTTGTCGGCAACATGTTTTAATATTTTGTTTATTTGTTTGTTTATTTATTTAAATAGTTTATTTGTAATTCACAATTTATTTCACGTTTCACAATTCGTTTCACGTTTAAAACAAACAATAATGAAATAAGTATAAATCTTTAACTTTTATTTTTATTTTACTAATTTTGTCGGAGGGAAAGGGTAGCCGATTTTAAATACCAGATTGCACCGGTAGATGGGCGGTAACATTTCTTTCTGGCTAATTGCACACTTTGTGTAATCGAGCTACCCTGTGATTCAAAACAAGCAGCTGCAGCAAAGTCATTTCTGTTAGCCGCTTAGCTAGAAGAAAGCTAGCTCGCTGCTCAAGGGGGCGAACCGTTTGCGCATCAAAGGACGACCTAAATTTCATATAGACTCATTTTAAAGAAAGCAAGACATTTTACTCGTTAAGGTCGTGGTGAGTATTTTGTCCCCAAATGTTTTTTATTTTTCCTTCCTTTTTCTTTTCTTTTTGGATTTTTTCCTCGACGATGTTTTTTTCTATTTTCGAGTGGACAGACATTATGCGCCGGCTAGCGGGGTAGCTAGCTTTGCTAAGATGGGAATCATCCCCCCGCAAAGGCAGGGATGCTGATTGTGGTTTTAAAGACACTTCGCTTGGATGCATTTTAGTTTCTGTTTCAACTATTTTTGCAAGCTTGTTTAGTTTTATTTTTCTTAGATCTTTGGAGATTTTTCCTTGCTTGGACGGAATTGTTTTTGGCTCGCTTTTCGGCCAGTTAGCATTAGCTAACCGCGTCAGAAGCTCCGTTGCTCTGGTTGCTGCAGCATCATCCCGGTCCATGATTCATTGCAGATTGTCGACTGCCTTTCAGGATTTTTAAGGTTTTGGTTTTTGCAAGGAAAAGAGAGATTCTGGTTGCCTTGTCATTTTTGTACAGATGGTTGGCTAAAGTTAGTCATGCTAGCTGGCTTTGAGCCCCGCGGAAGGCCTGTGTTCTGAACTAAAGCCTGGTGGTGTCGCTGTCGCTGTCCAGGCCAGTGTTTGTGGAGGTTTAGTTTTTTTTTTTCTTTTTTTCCTAGTCAATTTCCAGACTGCTTTTCTGAATTGTTGCGGGCGCATTTCTTCATTTTTAAAAGGATTTTTGTATTTGTTTTTTTCCCTGTGCAAGATGAGGTATTTTTCCCCGATTTTGAATGCTGTGGACTGAAAGCGGCTTTTGTTTTGTCATTTAACGTCACAAACACATTAAACACTTTGTATTAAAGATTGATAATGGTTGTTGTATGTTTATCAAACTCATTTCACCTCTTTAAAGCTTTTACTGGGAGCCAGGTACATGCACGACCTGTTAAGTGTCTGCTATTCACTTTTTTTCCTCAAGTGTCATTGAGAACGAAGCCACTGGGCTTTTTAAATGAAAACTAATCGCTACTATTCCCACAGAACTTCAAGGATATCTAAGTTAATTAGGATTATAAACACTAAATCAATTCAATTTTGAACAACAAATTTGCCATTTCCTTTCTTTTATTAAATATACATAAATAATCACAAATATTTTTTTTTACATTTCCATTCTAAAGCTTAATATTTCTTGGTATCAAATAGTTTTCAAATTAAAATTCTTTATAATGCATATAGGTTGTCAGCATTGCTTTTGAGGAATATTGTGAATTTGATCAACCTGTTTTGCATTTCCAGAAAAAAGAATATTGTTTTGGATGATGATTTTTTTTATCTCCAAGACATACTAGCAGTAAAATTCACCAGGAGGAAGAAAATTATGCTTTTGACTTTAAAGTCCCTCTCCAAAAGTATTTTAATCTGTTGTAAAATCGTTGCCAGTGCTCTTTTATTTTTGATTATGCAGTTTTTAACCTGTGTTGCTTTTAAATACATATTTTCTGCTGAGAAGCAGGAGTCTATTAGACATTCACCTCTTAAGTTGTGGCTGTTGGTGTAGAAGTTAGCCTCCACTAATTTCACATCAGCACTTTGTTTACATCCTCTCTAGCTCATATCACCTCACGATCCCAAGCTAACATTAGCATAGAAAAAAAAAAAACGTAATATTGGAGCTATGCAGCAGCACAGTTTAGAACCGGATGAGTTTGGACGAGGTAAAAGAAGATGTTACTGGATCTATTTGTCTGCCAGTGGATGGATCAGAATTGGAGCTGAGCAGGGGGACTTTTGAGGCATCACAAACCTAAGCCTTTTCAAACACCGGGTTTCCATCAGCTCCTGATCCATCATGATTTGAATAAATAAATACTGTGAAACACAGTTTTATTCTTAAATCTGTTCAAATTCATTATGAGAAGATGCTACAAGAACATGTTCAAACACAATTTTCACTGGATTGGGAGTTTTAAAAAAGCGCAACACTTTACCTAATTGAAATGTGAGAAAACTAAGTGGGGATGGTTTTTAAGTTTCTAATCTTGTTTTTTTAGTCATTGGAAATAAAAAAAAACAAAACAAAAAAAACACTTCTTTTTATAATAATTTAGCCCAGCAGCATTTCTCAAAATGAAACACAGGCTCCCCAACTGTGCAAAAATGGAGGCCAAAGCCGGATTTTTATAGAGCAAAACAAAATTAATCAAAGGTATTATTGCTCATTTATTTTTGCGCGGTCCTCACTCTTAGTATTACTGCAAAAATACAAAAGCTTGAGCTGACTGACATGTTACATCATGAAGACATTTGCATTTGTTGTCTATTCTCCAAGCTCTGCAGGAATTACACACATTTCTTTTGTTCCAAGACTGGATAAAGTGAAGTTCTGCAGAAGTGACCTCAAACACTTTGCTTCCAAAACCACGTTAAGGCACTTCACATAAATAACATGGATGTTTTGGTAAAATGCTTTAAAACGATAACTTCAAATGTATTTCTGTAATTTTTTTATAGTCAATACCTTCAATTAGTTTCTAGTTTGTTTCCAAATAACGTGTATCTTCGTTATAGAAGTATAACTGCTGCCCTTTTTTCCCCCCTCAAATTGACCTCTGCACACATGCCACCCAGGTAAGACTTGGTTCAAGATAATCCTGCCCAGCTTGACTGAGGTGTGTTTTCTGTCACCTCAGTATAAATCGAGAGGGGTGGAGGTAAAGGTCAAGACACCAGCCCAAACTGAGCCCAGCACCAGTGTCACAGATCAGACGACAGCCCTGCACACAGACGCTATGGAGTGAGTGAATGTTAAAGGCCCGGTCAGCTGGGCTTGGCCGAACACTGTTGACACCTCTGCTGCTTTCATAGTTCACCTGCCACACACTCATGCAGGGTTCTTTAGTCACAAAGACCTTTCTGGGTGAGAAACACTTCGGCAAATGCAAAACTAATAAGGTAGAGTTTTCTAAACAGCTCATGATAATCTGGGAGGATTTTTTTTTGTTTTGCTTTTCATCAAAGCTTAACAGTTCCAGAAGCTTAATAAAGCTGTTCAAGCTGCAGCAATTTTTAGGAAGATGGTGTAAAAGTCAGATCCTGGAGCATAAGCAGACTTCCAGATACCAAAAAAGGGTGGAGCTGAAACACAGTCATTTATGCATCCCAGTTTGTTCCCCTTTTCTTGGTTGAGCCTGAGTGTATCTGATTTTAAGGCTTGTAAACCTATACATTTTATCTCTGTCAGGTGGATGTGATTGTGGAATGAGTAATAGACCAAGTTCATGAAATATTTACCTTAAAAAGTAAGTTGATGAAGGAAGTCGCATGTTTGTAAAACCTCCCAGTTTCATGACTAAACTTGATGTCTGAAGCGTGTGAATGAAGCTCCACCACTGAGGTAAAAGACAAAAGCTTCTTTTTTTTTCACTGAGGTGGTTAAAGCAGCCGCTGACTGTCACCAACCTCGCCTTTCTAAATGCAGCGGTCGCCCACGTTCTGGGAGTGGTGTTTAAATGTTTGCTCATTAATGTGGATGTGGATGTGGTTGTTGGATTTTCCTTTATCAACATTTTCTTATATCTGATTGTATTTGAGTTGTTATGGGCATTGTGATGCTTTTCAGTACTTTTTTGTGTTTAAAAAATAAACACAAAATAAAAATAGCCTTTTCAAAATCATAGCAGGAGATTAATACCATACTTTTCACAATTAACAACCACTTCCACCTTCTTGATCAGTCTGGGCTGGCATCAGCAGGAGGACACAGGAGCATTTCCTGTGTGCCGTCCTGCCTCTAATCTTCTCCTGTCTGTGTGTGTTTCTGTCAGTCGTTCATCCTCAGCCTCCAGCCTGATGTCCAGCAGCAATGTCACCAACAAAACCGACCCACGCTCCCTCAACTCGCGGGTTTTTATTGGCAATCTCAATACACTGCTGGTCACAAAAGCAGACGTGGAGGCCATCTTCTCCAAATACGGCAAAATCGTAGGCTGCTCTGTCCACAAGGGTTATGCGTTTGTGCAGTACTCCAATGAGAGGAACGCCCGGGCCGCTGTCGCTGGGGAGGACGGGAGGATGATCGTTGGTCAAGTTCTCGGTGAGGACTCGGTCGCTGCAGGCAAACGTTCACATTTTAGTTGTGGCCAAAAAGTACAAAACACAATTTGGAAACTGAAATCTATATTCATTAGTTCCAAATTGTTACCTGACAAAAACAAAGTCCCAGACTCGGCCTCAACCTGGGGCAACAGATCACCTTTCACTGTCCAGACTGTTTACTTCAATAACAGCAGAGGATTTTATTTTTGCTGCTGCTGCCTTTTCTATACTGAGAAAATAAAGCTTTTTTTTCCCCTTAATATTATTACTGCTGTATTCGGAGTGTTATTAGTTGTAATTTTTGGGGGAATAAAATTGCAAATTCATGTTTAAGATTAGCGCTCTTGCCTCACAGCAAGAAGGTTCCCGGTTCAAGTCCTGGCTGGGGGACTTGAAACAGTGTCACCAATGGGGGACCTTTCTGTGTGGTGTTTGCATGTTCTCCCCGTGCATGCGTGGGTTTTCTCCGGAGACTCCGGCTTCCTCCCACCATCCAAAAACATGCTTCATAGGTTAAATTGTCCCTAGGTGTGGATGTGAGCGTGTGTGACTGTGGCCCCTGCGACATGGCGACTGGCGACCATTCCAGGGGTGTCCCCAAAAGGGATTAAGCGGTTCAGAAAATGAATGTTTAAGAGAGATAGATGCGTGCACGTTGCCTTGTTTGATCTCCCTGCAGTCTCAGTAAATTTCACTCAACTTTTTACCTCAAGTTTGATATAAAGTGAAAAGGTTTGCATGCAAGATTACAAAATCAGGGTCTGATTTACATAATGTTCTCTGTTTAGCTTGATTATTGGCTAGTAACATAAAAAGAAATAATCCATAACTTGACATTTTTCTATCCACGTCATTGACTGTATATGAGAACTGGACTGAGTGACTCCTGATCCCCTCAGGTTCCAGACAAGAAGTACCCACCAATCCCAGAAAGCTGAATCCCATAGACTTCTATAGACAAATAAACAGCTATTACTCAGTCATTCTATTTGTCAGAATAACCATTCTGGCTCTGATACCTTTTTTTTATTTCAATAAACGTTCTTGATAGTCCTTTTTTTCATGATATTTTTGCTGTAGCGAAAGTTACTCAAGTTTATAGACTGACCAATCAGACACCTCAATAAAAGTAGGTGTTCTTGTGTCAAAGATTTGAAACGATTGGCAGATTCTCACATAACCTCAATGATCCACAACAGATAACAAAGATGCTCTTATTTTTAAACACAAATGTCTTGTTTTGAGGTCTAATATACACCATCTTTAGAAAGATTGCAACCACGTGACAACAGGCTGCATTGGATGTTTTTCTTGCTAATAATTGGGTTCAGTTTGGTTGTTGCGGGAAACAAAAAAACATAAGTTCACCTAAATGTTGTTCTCGTTCTCCCCCATATTTGGTCATGTGCTTCTCAGACATCAACCTGGCTGGAGAACCCAAACCGCACCGATCAAAAACCACCAAGCGCTCTGCTGGCGACATGTACAGGTTAGTATTTTGAATAGAAGTGTGGTTTTAATGAAGGTCAGGCTTGACTGGCCTGAGAACAGTGAGAAGATGACGAGATCCTCCCTCCACACACTGACTTTTACTTTCTCTTCCCTCAGTAGCAGTTCATCTTTTGACCTTGATTATGATTTTCAGAGAGATTATTATGACAGGTGAGTAAAAGTTTCCACAAACTTAACGGCATTTTGGTCATCCCGTTGTTTCCTGTTGAGCACAAGTCTTTTTAATACAAAAATAGATTCTAAATATTCAGATCCTTCTCTTGTTTTTCATACCAGAATGTATTCATACCCGTCCCGCGTCCCAGCGCCCCCTCCTCCTCTGTCCCGAGCTGTGATCCCATCCAAACGCCCGCGGGTCAGCCTGAGCGGAGGAAGCAGCCGGCGAACCAAAAGCAGTTTCTCATCTTCCTCCAAAAGCAGTCAGAGGACTTCATCATCCAGAACAAGTGAGTCTTCTGACAGCCTTGTCGCACCACCAGAACCAACTTCATGCAAGAAGACCAGATCACATACATCACACCAACATGATAAACAAGGACTTAACTGAAATCACATCAGACTTTCAGCTGCTTTTGGCTTATTTAAAAAAAAAAAAAACAAAACGCCAGCTTTCCTCAATGTTAATGTTTTAGCAATAATGATAATAAATTGTATTAATTAGGTGTATTTCTAGGAACTCAAAAGATAAAGGCTTGGATAAAGGATAAAGGAATAAAAGCACGAGTCCAAAAAACAATGCACAGTTTTGAAAAATGCTGTCTTCACCATGTTTTTTCAGTCATCCTGAAGGTTTTTAGATTGTCTGCTTTGTTTAGCAAGTGTAAAAGTTCACCGTACCTCTGGTATGGACCCAACAGGTAAAGCCTGCTCTGCTTGAGAGTGGGAGGGGGTCTCTGGCAACACTGGCCCCAAGTGACAACCGTTTGAAAATGCTTGATTTTGTCCGCTTCAATTAAAGCAAACTAGAGGAAATGTGGAATTGATCAGTGTCTTCCATCATCCTGAGTCGGTGGGAGTGTTCTCCTGCAGAAACAGACTTACTCTGAGAAACACCTCTGTGGCGCTCTTCACACTTTTTGAATCACACCAGGGTTTGCTTAGCAGAAACCAAGAGCTGGATGCTGCGTTCACACCAAAAGCAATTTGCACATCATGTTCACGTTGGATGCTTCTGTTTTGATGCACGTCAGAATTGCTGCTGGACACTTGTCCAAAAATATGTTCAATAACTTGGCAGGACAGACGTGTGGGAGGAGCTAACGCCAAACCTTTTTAGCCTGATTGCTACAAGGAGCGGTGTCTGTGTGTACCTCATTTACAGTGCATTTATACACTTTGAAAAGTTCTGCAAAAACATCAGTAATCACCTCTCCATGTCTGGGTTCATGAGGTCATTCGGTCTCTCCCAGTGCAGTGAGCTTCAAATTGCTGCAGGAAGTGCATCTGAACAACAGCGCTTTCAGCTGTACTTCAGTCTCTGCGACCCTCTCTGTGTGCATTATTCTGAAGAGTAAAAAAATAAATAAAATAAGGACCATTTTATTATTACCGTATCTTCATACAAAAAAGAAAAATATGAAAGTTCGAGAGAGCGATCAGATTTTCTTCCGTGTTGGTGTTGGGCCCAAGCCACTTATTCGTCATTGAACTCATCATAGGCCAAAGATGAGTTCCTCATTGGCTGACATGAGGTGTCTTCTTTGTCAAAGATCAGATATTGGAACTCTCGTCTCAATGTTCCGCAATCTCCAGATCCCCCCCAAAACGTGCTGCTGCCAGATTGACAGGACCTCTGGTAGCATCTGCACACTGACTTTACCAATGAAACTGGACGCCACTGACACGCAAATAGAGTTTGGTCTGAATGCAGCTTGCGTTTGTTTGATCCACATCTGAGTTCAGGAGAGCTTTCACACCAACCAGATCAGTAGATCATCAAGAAAACTAAACAGCCCAGTGTGGAGGACACCCCCCAACCCCCAAGTTCTGATTAAGACTTAAGGATCTCAAAGTCCATCTGTTTAAGGGGCCTCACCACTATTTGAGACCAGCGTCTAAAGAATGGAACAGCTGCCACACCAGTTGCACCCCTCAGTGCCCCCCCAAATTATGACCCAAACGTACAGTTACAAATGTGTATAACCCAAGGCTGTTTGGAAAGTGTTTTTGAACTCAAACCGAACGCTCTTTGACGTTTCAAATCCCTCTGACTTTGCAGTGCGAGCAGATGAGCTGCAGACCATCAAACGCGAGTTAACTCAGATTAAAAGCAAAGTAGATGACCTGCTGGAGAGCCTGGAACGCATGGAGAAGGACCACAGCAAGAAGTCTGGTAGGGGTAACTAACCTAAAGATCTTAACATGATAATAAACATAGTAGATTCTGGTGAGCTGCAGTTTCTGTCTCAGTTTCGCTCCATGGTTGGTAATGAATACGTCCCCATGTTTGCCAAAGCTAAGAGCATAAAACCCGAACCAGGAGAGGTGACTTCACCACCACACTCCAGCAGCAAGAAGGACGATGGGCTGAAGAGGGAGCGAGATAGCCAGGATATGAACGACTCAGATGATGATGATGAAGAAGAAGAAGAAGAGGAGGAAGATGAAGGAGATCTGCTCGAGGAAGAAGAGGTAAGAAAAAAATCAAACACAGGGAGATGACGCCCCCTGCTCATCATGCAGGCCTATCTCCAATCATTGCTGAACAAAGTCACTTTTTGCATGATTTGTTACTTAAGACTTGTTACTTAATCTTTTTGTTATCTCATCAGGTAAAAAGCCAGGAAAGGGAGGAAGAGGAAGATGAGGAGGAGGAGGAGGAGGAAGAAGGAGAGCATGTGGAAGGAGATGACGACGACGATGCAGATAGTTTAAATGGCGATGATGATTCGTAAGCTTGGCTCCCTCACAGCTTCCCGTTGGAGCACAGACTCAATTTTAACACTCTACAACATGATGAAGATAGAAACTAAGGCGTCAAACACAAGCATGGTGCACTGGTCACATTGTCCCTCTATACTCTTCTTTTTTGTGTTTGGTTTTCAAGTGTCACTGTAACAGAACTAGCTAGCTATACATTTGCATTTTTATAGGAACAGGGACTGGTAATGTTCTCAGAGAAGGCAACTCGATGGACAGAAGTTCAACCAACAAGACAGTTTTTAGCTTCTATGTAGTTGTTTTTTCCTTAGTTGTGAATTGATTTGACCTTTTGTCTGTATGTTATCGTCTGTTTTTTTAAAAATTGTTTTCAATTTATCTGTTAAGAAATAAATTACAATAAAATATAAAATATGCATGTTTGTTTTTTATTTATCATTTAGCGCTGAAAACATCAATAAAACATGTTTTCCAACACAAACAAATGAATCTCTTCCCCTTCTGAGCTGATCACTGAGGTGTATGATTTCTGCCGCTGCTCATGTTGTTGTCAGGCCTGACGTCTTTTCTTCAGCAGGTGGCAGTATCTGCAACAACAGTAGTGGTGCTCTGACACCGGTAACTCGGAGAAATGATGTTACATCAATGAACTTAACAACAAAAAAGATACAGAAAAAATGTAGTGTGGTGCACTCATTTACTTCCCTGGTAATACTGTAATGGCTGTAGCCACCACAAGGGAGAGAGCTAACCACTGCACCACCATGCATTACAGTAGGGATGGTGTTCTTGGGATGGTACTCATCATTCTTTGGCCTCCAAACACGGTGAGTGGATTAAAGACCAGAAAGTTCTATTTTGGTCTCTTCTGACCACACGACTTTCTCCCATGACTCCTCTGGATCATCCAAACGGTCATTGAAAAACTTTAGACGGCCCTGTGCATGTGCTGGTTTAACAGGGGAACGTTTGGTGCCATACATGATTTCAAACCATGACGTCTTGGTGTATTACCAACAGTAAATGTGGAAACAGTGGTCCCAGCTCTCTTCAGGTCATTGACCAGCTCCTCCTGTGTAGTTTTGGCCTGACCCCTCACCTTTCTGGGGTCATTGAGACCTCATGAGGTGAGATCTTGCACGGAGCACCAGTCCGAGGGAGATTGACAGTGAAGCTTAGTTTCTTCCAGTTTCTAATAATTGCTACAACAGTGAATCCTTTTTCATCAAGCTGCTTTGTAATTGCCCCTTAGCCCTTTCTAGCCTTGTGAAGGTCTACAATTTGGCCTCTGGTGTTTTTGGACAGCTCTTTGGTCAGTCATGTTAGTAGTTGGGGGTCTTACTGATTGGGGTGGACAGATGTCTTTATACAGTTACCACCTCATACCTGCTTCCAATGAAGGATAATATGTGGACTATTTAAAGGCAAGGCAAGTTCATTTGTATAGCACATTTCAAAGTGCTTCAAAAAGCATGAAATAAAACTTAAAGGTGGACTAACAGGTCTTTGAGGGTCAGAATTCTAGCTGATAGGTGTTGAAACAAGTATTTGCAGCAGTATCATACAAAAAAAAAAACATAAAATGAATTCCAGGTGTCTCACAGCGGACATGAAACTAAGGTGAAAATTCAGAGCGCTCCATTATTTTTTTAGTGGGAGAACTTGCAAAACCACAAGATGCTCAAGTACTTATTTGTATATTTACCAAATGAATTACATTTCTTCAACGTATTTTGATAAAACCTACTAATGTCTCTTTTTTGTTTACATAGAATTCTTGCATTGATGTGAGATAAATCAGTGCTTGTGATTTTGCATAAATGTATGTCCCTAATACAAAACCAGACACAGGTCTGGTGGATGGACAGAAAGGGACCATAACATGAAACAAAAATGGACACCAGGATAAAAGGCACAGATTTTATTATTTATTTTACAATTTATAATGTGGCCAAACATAAAAAGTCAGGGAGACAGTTTACCTAGCTATGCAGACAGGAGTCTGCAGCTTTCTGTTAAGGGCTGCCTAACTAATGAAAAACAAAAGAAAGCCCACGAATTAAGACTGACAAGGTCCAAACTAAAACAACAAAAGCCAGCAGTTTAAGACTGCCAAGGACAAAGGGAGGAAAAGAGAACAAAATAAACCAGCACAACTTGACCAAAACCAGCCTGCTCCACAGCCTCCTGCACTGCTCTCTGCCTCCTCTGGTGTGGCCTCCTCTGTTTTAAATACTTGGCAGGGGGTTGATCAAGACTGGCTCCACCTGCCAGGTGAGCAGAATGACAAGATGGAAGGCAGTAGCAGCAGGAAGTAACATGTCTTTCCATAAAACTGTGAACATGGGGTGGTTGTAAATTCCTGCAAAAAGAAAAAAAAAAAGCAAACATGTTCACAAGCAAACAAACATCTAGAAGGTGAACCCTGGTGCAGTACAACAGCAAAAAAATAGAATAGAGACTAACAGGCAGAGGCTTAACAAAGAGCAACTAGAGACAAAAAAGTGATGCTGGGGCAGTAAACAACGAAAACCCACAGACAAAATGAGCCCAACGCTCAAACAACAACGTGTTAGCACGTGACTGACATGAGACAGATTACACAAACAAAAACAAACCAGATTTAAAGATTTTTTAAAATACTATTTTACTCTGAAATTTAAACAACAAATCAAACATTTAAAATCTTAGCTGGATCACAAGTCTTGTTGTATTTTTCGTGCAAAAAAAAAAAATCCACTTTAAGTTTATGTTTTTTTTTTTTACAATATTTTGTCAGCTGGTATTTCATATTGTTGCTGTTGAAAAATGTCAAAATAATATGTGGATTGCTTTTTTTGTGTCTTCTACAAAACAAATTTGATCTGATTTGACTTTGTTCTTGCTGATTCGTTTAGGTTATAACTGGATCAGACAGATATGATTAGAAAATAGTTAATTTAAATTCTCTTCTTTTGATGCGGGGCGGTTGAGTTTTAAATTCTGACATATGTGAATGTAAAGGGTGGAAGAAGTAGAAAGTTTGACACTGCCCTCATGGCATTTTCATTACTTCATCCTTCATCTTCATGCTGTCCCCAGGACGGACCCCGTCACGATGCTGAGCAGGATCAGTGCAGCTGGAAGGGAAACACAAAAATCAGCCATCAGATGAAACTGGCTTTAACTAACAAATCAAAATCTCAAAAAAACTGACAGAAGTACATTGTTTGGTGGTGTCATGATAAAACAAATTGTGAAATTGCAAATTTAGGAAGAACTTTCTGTGAACTTTGTATTGCAAAAAAAACTGGCAGCTGAGGTTTTTTCAAAGGAAAAAAAGTTAGAATACCATGTTTTTGTTTTTTGATTTTTAAAAGTTGAAGTAAACGTGTCAACGTTCTCTCAGTGACTATGAATTTAAGCTTTGAGTTCATCCTTATCAATGAACATTTTTAAGGATTGCATCACTGATGTCAAATTCATTTTCTGAAAAACACCACTCTAAAAGTGTACATTTTAAAAATTATTTCTTTCCATTTTTTTCAACTCTCTTAAGATGACAGGAATCTCAGTACATCTGTCTTAAATCTGACACATCTCTAACCTATTGACTTGGTGTTGACTTAAACCAGATTTTTAAAGCAGTAACTTCTAAAGTCATAGCAGGATAAAGTTTCTTAACATTTTTAAATCAATGTTTGGTATTTCTTGGTAGATTTTGTGAAGTCATTGCAGACTGTCTGTTCCTGTAGGGTTAGGGGATTTGGGTTAACCCTAAGTTTTGAGTTTGGTCTTATTAGTGTTAATTTTTTTTAGGATTGCATCATTAATTTAAAAGATAGGCATTTCGGGATGACCATCTCTTTGAGGTGTACATTTTTCTATGAAATTATGTTTCTTCAATCATTCTATTTTCAGATGAATTCAAGTAAACCAATCCCGAATTTGAAATTCAAACATCTCTCTATTGGTGTTGACTTAAACTTGATTTTGAAAGCAGTAACTTCTAAAGTCATAGCAGGATAAAGTTTCTCAACATTTTCAAATGAAACTTTTAGATTTTGATGAGTTATTACAGTGTGACCTTATTGGATTTTTTTCTGCTTGAACGCTAAACTAGGAAGTCTATTTCTGTTGATGGCTTAGTAGTTTGTTTGGTTTTTTTTTCATTTTTTTACCGTGTTGTGAAGTTGCACAGCTTGCGGGTGACGCAGTGGAAGCATTAGATTGGTCTGGATCAGCAATATTAGGTGCTGAAGCGGCATTTGTAGGTATGGCACTGGTTGTGCTCAGCACAATTGTTGATATCGCTGTTGACGGAGTTGTTGATGCTGTTGTTGACGAAGTTGTTGATGGAGTTGTTGACGAAGTTGTTGATGGAGTTGTTGACGAAGTTGTTGATGGAGTTGTTGACAGAGTTGTTGATGCAGTTGTTGACGAAGTTGTTGATGGAGTTGTTGACGGAGTTGTTGATGCAGTTGTTGACGAAGTTGTTGATGCAGTTGTTGACAAAGTTGTTGATGGAGTTGTTGACGAAGTTGTTGATGGAGTTGTTGACGAAGTTGTTGATGGAGTTGTTGACGAAGTTGTTGATGCAGTTGTTGACGAAGTTGTTGATGCAGTTGTTGACGAAGTTGTTGATGGAGTTGTTGATGAAGTTGTTGATGCAGTTGTTGACGAAGTTGTTGATGCAGTTGTTGACGAAGTTGTTGATGCAGTTGTTGACGAAGTTGTTGATGGAGTTGTTGACGAAGTTGTTGATGGAGTTGTTGACGAAGTTGTTGATGCAGTTGTTGACGAAGTTGTTGATGCAGTTGTTGACGAAGTTGTTGATGCAGTTGTTGACGAAGTTGTTGATGCAGTTGTTGACAAAGTTGTTGATGCAGTTGTTGACGAAGTTGTTGGTGAAGTTCTTGATACAGTTGTTGGTGCAGTCATCGGTCCAGTTGTTGATACAGTTGTTGGTGCAGTCGTCGGTCCAGTTGTTGATACACCTATTAGTTCAGTTGTTGATGAAGTTGTTGATGCAATCATCAGTCCAGTTGTTGATACACCTATTAGTTCAGTTGTTGATGAAGTTGTTGATGCAATCATCAGTCCAGTTGTTGATACACCTATTGGTTCAGTTGTTGATGAAGTTGTTGATGCAGTCATCGGTTCAGTTATGGACAAAGTGGTAGCATCTGAGGACTTCAAGAGCAGACACCTCCAGTTAGGATTTAATGCTTGTATGAAGTTTAGAAATCCACAAATACGCTGAACTAACGTTAACTCTCTTTGTCCTTCAGATTCTCTTTTTACATGTATGATGACTAAATAGATTTGTGTGGCTCTGAAACTATGGAGTTTAGATGGAGCAACACTGACCTGCCCTTCGTCAGCGCATGACACAGACAGGATTACTGTGGAGATCAGCAGAATCAATGCTGGCCCCATTTCTGCCAGGATTTCAAATATGTTCTATGGAGAAAAAAAAGAAACAACATAGATTTCGAGCTTTGAGTCATCAAAACATTTTTCATGATACTACATTCAAGTTTTTAATCACATTTAAAAGGGAAAACAAGGACTTAACATGTTTCTTTGATTAGGTTATATTTAGAAGACGTACCTCTTGCAGGGAAGATCAAAAAATTGAGTTTTTCTGCATCTGATCTTCGTGGAAATAATTTTATCTGCAGACCTTGGTGCAAATCAGCTTATAAAAAAGGAGCTATTTAGCTGTTGGAAGATGGGCATGGCTTATAAGCTGGTTAGGTGGGTGTGTGCTTCCTTAATGCCTAATCGTCAGGGGTAGGTAAGCATGACTATACCTTTAATAAGGGATAACATGCAAATCATTTTCTTCACACGTAGCTAAGTTAATTTTTAAAATATTGTTTCAGGTAAAAAAGTAACAAAACATAATTTAAACATACTTTTTGAAACAGCTAACCATAATGTGTTCATAGATTTTTGAAGGTTTCTGATTTGTCCTTCATGAGAAGATTTGCTAGATCATTTTGAGAAGCTGAAATCTGCACCAAACAAGCCAACAGTTGCATGGTTTTGGTGTCGGATGCCTATTTCGTACATCATCCTAGCAAAAAGAAAAAAAAAAAAGAGATGAAAATAGGCTCCAACAGAATTGTGTTTATTGTCTGAAAGATTTGTATTAAAAAAAAAAAAAAAAAAAAAAAAAAGACCAAGGAAAACCTATAAAGTAATTTTCTTTATAAAAAAAATTCTCCAATTGACTTCTAAAAGCAGAAACACATAAATAGTGTTTAAAATAAACTGGCTGTATCAGTTCTTTGACATATTTTTCAAACTTAATTTTCAAGTCTATTTACAGCTTCTGAAGCATCTTTTACTTTTGGAACAACAAATGTTTTTCTTGTGTTAAATGTCTCAATAACATAAACCCTATGTTGAATATTGCTTTGTGTAAAAAGCGATGGATCAACACAAAATAATAATAAGATTGTCAGATTTAACTAGAATGTCAAAGAGAAAAATGGACATTTCTGGTTTTTCACTATGTAGATGACCATTAGCTTTATACTTTCAAAGAAATGAGGGAAATCATTGTCTGTTGATTTACAGAAGGCAGATGTAATGTTATTAGTGGTGGTATATAAACACTGAATCTGTTTCCTTACTGTTTTTAAAGTATTGTAATGACATTTTTAAGACAATAATATGGGATTTTGAATGATGAAATTTACTTTATTTTGCAAAAATGACCTGAAAGCAGATAAATAGATACTTTTCACATTTTTAAAGAGAGGTGGGATTTGCCAGTTCTTTGATTGCCTGCATTATTTAGAAAAGCAGAATATAGAAAGATATGATGTAAAGAAAGGAAAAAAAATTAAGAGGCAAAATGTGTTTGAAAATAATAATAATAATAATAAACAGGCAAGTAAAGTAAAAGCACGGATTTTCCATCTGAGAGTTTTTCTTATCATTCTGTGGTAATAATTTGCTTAGCAATGATTTGGAACCATGAATTTCACTAAAATATTTTCCTGCTGTGTGTTTTTGTGTTCTTTTTTTTGGAGAAAAGGGAAGAAGGAAGAACACGTTTTGAATATACAGTTGGCATTTGAATTTTTTATCATGCTAACATGTTTTTTTTATTTGCAACTGGTTCACATGGGGATGTCAAACTCTAATTACCCTGATGACATAGGTTGTTGATTAAAAATATGAGAAAATATCATTAAGCCTATTTTTAGTTAATGCACCTAAAGTTTTATTTTTTCTTCCTTCATCATGACAACTATAAGAAGCTACACGCTAAGAGTTCCCTGTGACTCCAAAAGTCTGACATCTGAGAAAAGAGTTAAACTCAAACTAGTTGGCCAGTTAGTTAAAAGAACAACAGGATGACAATTTCAGGAAGAAAGGGGAACAATTTGTAAAGGTAAATGGCAGTTATTCTGAAGGTTGAGACACTGGTGTCCCACAGAAGCTTGTATTGGGCCCCTGGCTGCTTCTTGTTGGAGTTAATATAAGTTTTTTCCTCAGGTGTTGATTTGTGTTATCCATGGGACTAGATTAAATCATAAATAATATTTAAACATGCGATTAGTGTCATAAACAGCTGGTTTGGGAAGAGGTCTGTGGATGTGTAGACTAAACTGTGTTGGTGGAATTGCATGGAGAGACTCGAGAGTAGGCCATACATCTGTGTGGACACAGTTGTTCCTGCTAAGACTCTGTGTGGCTTTGCAAACAATTAACCCAGGTCATCAGTGAGATAATAACTGTTCAGCAGAAAAAACAGAGCATTTAGATGTAGTGGCTCCTCTCTTTGGCCCAGAAATCCAAAAACCTACAGCACTTGTTCAGGTTAATCCCCGTAGTTCTCTGACTCTGGTGGCTGGTCCCCCAAAGAAATTTAGCAAAAAAAAAGCAGCTCCACCCACATCCATCACAGTTCACAAACATTATTTTTAAAAAAAGACCGACATTACCAGTCAGGTGGAATTTTGTTTGGGGGAAAAAAATTGTATGAGAATCAAGTTCGATCAAAGAACAAATTTCAAACCAAAAGTTTTTGCCCAAGCGTGGAAGTCTCTTATGAAACATGTGACCTACAGCCCCTATCATCCTGAGAATCAGGGAGTTCTGGAGCACTTCCACCAAACTCTAAAAGCCTTGCTATGACTGTTATGACTCAGAGAGAACGTGGGATGATAGTACCGGTATTCCCTTTGTTTTGTTTACTGCTCATGAGGCTGTGCAAAAATCACTTGGACTCAGTCCAGCTGAACTAGTGTGTGGACATGAAGTCAGGGGTCCTCTGAAAATGTCAAAAGAAACTCTTGCTGTTTGGAAAAAGGAACTTAAAAGCATTCAAGAAAATTTTGCTAAGCTGAGAATTCGACTCCACCAGTCTTGATCTCTTGCAAGGAACAACTTGGCTTCTTCTCAGGTGGTGATGAAGCCACATTATGATAAGCAAGCTTTGTTAGTGGTACTGAAGAACTGGTTCTTTTGCCCAAGCCTGGTTCAGCCCTGTTCTAAGTTTTCTGGCCCTTACATTTTAGAGACAAGACTAAGTAGAACAAGTTATCTTATTGTTTGTGGAGCTGTTGTCCTGATACAATGTGATGTTGAATATTTACATGTTAATTAAGTTCTTTACAATGAAATATCTGTATCTTAATTTAGCTCTGTGTCTCCTTCAAGTGTTCAATCAAATGTAGCACAGAGGAGCAATTCATGACATGAAACAACTGTACTTTCAAACTGA
Organism: Oryzias celebensis; assembly: GCA_014656515.1. NCBI lineage: Eukaryota > Metazoa > Chordata > Actinopteri > Beloniformes > Adrianichthyidae > Oryzias > Oryzias celebensis. The sequence goes on from BNCR01000001.1 coordinate 59,821,634, forward strand.
CCATCATTTCATGATTTATGTTTAGCTGTCTGCCCCTTTTAAGTGTTGTAGCACAAAAACATCAACATAAAGCCATGGATTGCTTTATTCATTCCTTCTGCATAAGCAATTTGATCTGATTTGACAGTGTTTCTGCTGATTTGTTCTGGTAATAAATGGATTAGACAGACATCCATTGAGTCAGATGACAGCTGGAGCCTGTCCCAGCTCCTATTGGGTGAATGCAGGGTATCCGGGACAGGTTGCCAATCTGTTGCAGGGCCACACAATCACACACTCAAACATGGTCGCAATCACACCTACAGAATCATTTATAGTCATTAATAAAACCTTTTTTTGCTTGTTTTTTTAACTTGTTTTTTTCAGCAGCAGAGCAATCAGATGACAGCTGATGACCTCTCGTGTTGGACAGAATTTACTCTTACAATAGAGGGTTATGGATAGTTAAACACATAGATTTTGAGGTAAAACTCATTTATTTATTATATTTGTATACATTTCTTCCAAATGGGAGAGAGAAGAAACAGGGTGGGATATTAGAGATGGAAAAGTTGATGATGTCTTATGCATAACTGTCCTGATCCGGGTCAACAGTTTTAGTTGGTTCATTCAGCTCAGCTGAAATTTTCAGTATTTGTCAGTAAAGTCATGTTTAAGGATACTACTTTAAGGAAAATTGAGTTCAGATGTGAAAAAGTAAATCTTAAGCAAAGAAAAAGTTTGACACTTGGTTGTTGAAGAGTCATGTGATTGATTGCCTTCATTGGATCTTCATATTTCTTCTTCATACTGTCCTGGAAAGGATCCAATGCAGTTTCAGTGCAGCTTCTGTATTTCAGATTGAACTTTATGTATATTTATTATGTTTGTATGCATTTTTTGTTTGACTGGGGAGAAGAAAGTAATTGAGAAGAAGAGAGTGGGATGTTAGAAATGGGGATAAGGGTACATAAGCAAGAGGAGCAAAGTTGGAGAATGATTAAAGAAATGGGGGAGTGTAGGAATCAGAAAGTGACAAGTTGGTGGAGGTTTATCATTATCGCGTTCAAATGTAGATATAAGTCAAAAGGACATGGCCTGTCCACAGACACACTAATTTTAACTAATTCAAATTTTACTAACATGTTAGCTCCAAAAACCTTCACATCAGTACCTAATAACTTGTTTACAATGCAAATACTGAGCAGCTCTCACACACATACTTATGTATATAAACAAACACATCAAGCATTTGTCATTCGAGGATGCATACTATTTATGCAAAGGTGAGCTGACACCTGCACTCAGGTGACTGTCTATGTTTTTGCTGTGAACAATGATGGAATGCAGAAAATGAAACAAAAGTGAGAGAACGCCTCGTCACCGCCACACCACTGTAGACTGTGGGAAGAAACTGAAGAATTGAAAAGGAAATTGAAGAGATAACATGCAAATCCTTTTTTTCACACGTAGCTAAGTTAATTTTTAAAATATTATTTCAGGTTAGAAAAGTAATAAAACATAATTTAAACATACTTTTTGAAACAGCTAACTGTAATGTGTTCATAGATTTTTGAAGGTTTCTGATTTGTCCTTCATGAGAAGATTTGCCAGATCATTTTGAGAAGCTGAAATCTGCACCAAACAAGCCAACAGTTGCATGGTTTTGGTGTCGGATGCCTATTTCGTACATCATCCTAGCAAAAAGAAAAAAAAAAAAGAGATGAAAATAGGCTCCAACAGAATTGTGTTTATTGTCTGAAAGATTTGTATAAAAAAAAAAAAAAGACCAAGGAAAACCTTTGCCGCTTGCTGCAAAGTTATTTTCTTTAAAAAAAAAATTCTCCAATTGACTTCTAAAAGCAGAAACACATAAATAGTGTTTAAAATAAACTGGCTGTATCAGTTCTTTGACATATTTTTCAAACTTAATTTTCAAGTCTATTTACAGCTTCTGAAGCATCTTTTACAACTCATTGACTGGCTGAAGCTCGTTTATTCATTTTGGAACAACAAATGTTTTTCTTGTGTTAAATGTCTCAATAACATAAACCCTATGTTGAAAATTGCTTTGTGTAAAAAGCGATGGATCAACACAAAATAATAATTAGATTGTCAGATTTCACTTGAATGTCAAAGAGAAAAATTGACATTTCTGGTTTTTCACTATGTAGATGACCATTAGCTTTATACTTTCAAAGAAATGAGGGAAATCATTGTCTGTTGATTTACAGAAGGCAGATGTAATGTTATTAGTGGTGGTATATAAACACTGAATCTGTTTCCTTACTGTTTTTAAAGTATTGCAATGACATTTTTAAGACAATAATATGGGATTTCGAATTATGAAATTTACTTTGTTTTGCAAAAATGACTTGAAAGCATATCTGTTCTTTATACTGGAATCATTTTTAAACAGAGGTGGGATTTGCCAGTTCTTTGATTGCCTGCATTATTTAAAAAAGCAGAATATAGAAAGATATGATGTAAAGAAAGGAAAAAAAATTAAGAGGCAAAATGTGAATTTGAAAAGAAGACTAATAATAACAATAATAATAATGATAATAATAATAGTAATAATAATGATAAACAGGCAAGTAAAGTAAAAATCTGGATTTTCCATCTTAAGAGTTTTTCTCATCATTCTGTGGTAATAATTTGCTTAGCAATGATTTGGAACCATGAATTTCACTAAAATATTTTCCTGCTGTGTGTTTTTGTGTTCTTGTTTTTGGAGAAAAGGGAAGAAGGAAGAACACGTTTTGAATATACAGTTGGCATTTGAATTTTTTTATCATGCTAACATGTTTTTTTTATTTGCAACTGGTTCACATGGTGATGTCAAACTCTAATTCCCCGGATGACATAGGTTGTTGATTAAAAATATGAGAAAATACCAGTAAGCCTATTTTTAGTTAATGCACCTAAAGTTTTATTTTTTCTTCCTTCATCATGACAACTATAAGAAGCTACACGCTAAGAGTTCCCTGCATCCCTGGCCTTGCCAGTTAGCGCTCTTTTCATGAACTTTGCAGTTTTCTTCAGGACCCCGTCATGCAGCTCTAGAACTCTTCAGAATACCAGCTAACGAGAGCTTTTCCACTCTTAAAATGCAACTTATTCCTGTATCCTGCCACAATCTACGAACACCTTCTTTTACTAACGCACATGTGACGAGCCAGGACCGTCAGGCTGCCATTTTGTGTTACCTTCCCGCATGTGACGACTTACTGGCCTGTGAACTTTAAGTCTCAACAAAAACAATAGCGCCACTTACTGGTATCACCCAATTTAAAAAGGGGCAGCTCACTTGACCTGGCTACACATAATTACAGTCACACCTAGAGGATAATTTAGAGTCATCAATAAAACCTTTTTTTTGTTTTTTTGTTTTTTGTTTTTGTTTTTAACTTGTTTTTTTTCAGCAGCAGAGCAATCAGATGACAGCGGATGACCTCATGTGTTGAACAGACTTTACTCTTACAATAGAGGGTTATGGATATTTAGACACACATGGATTTTGAGTTAAAACGTATTTATTTATTATATGTGTATACATTTCTTCCAAATGGGAGAGAGAAGAAACAGGGTCATGCTGTCCCAAGGGGGCTGGGGGGTAGGGGGTGGGGGGCAGTTTAGGAACTCACCTTTCAGGCTGAAGGACTTGTCTTTGTGTTAACAGAAAACAGTTTATGTCAAACACTTCATTGCAACTTTTTTCTGCTTTACATGACTGTCAAAGATCATTTGAGCCCAGGTGCCAGCTCACCTTTGCACAAAAAGTATGCGTGATGGAAAAATTATGCCTGACATGTGTTTGTTTGGAGACATGTGAGCTGTAGTTGCATTGCGTACATGTTTGTGTGTGAAGCAAACAGGTATGTTTGTGGCGTTTGGTGCGTCTGTAAACAGGCCCCTCCCCCCTTTAGACTAACATCTACACCTGACAGTATTGATGATAAATCTCCAGCAACTTGTTGCTTTGTAATTCTACCCCGTCTACTTTTTTAACCATCCTCCAACTTCCTTTAACCTTTTCCCTTCTTTCTTCTGTACACTTATCACCTCTTCTCTAACATCCCACCCTCTCCTTTACTCTTCATTTTTTTTCCGTCAGGTTCAATAAGAAATGCATATAAACATAATTAATATAAATAAAGTTCAGCCTCAAACTCAAAAGGGGTTTATTCAAATATACACCTTCAGTGTCAAATGTCATAACCCCACCTTTGTACAAACGAAAAGGAAAAGGTAAATGCTTGACACCAGTTTGCATTTATGCAAATAGGTATGTGCGTGTGAGTTGATCTGTACATGTTTTGTATACATCTCAATATGCATGTGAGTGAAGATCTTTGCAGCCAATCGGTATGTTTATAAAATTTGAGTGTTTGGATGATTGTGTCAGTGGAAGTGAATGTTATAACGACAAACACACAAATGTAATAAAAGAGTTTAGCCTCAAATATAAAAGGAGTTTATACAAGTAAAGGCCTTGTGATTTTTGAGCCTTCTCACTGTGAGGCAAGAGAACTAACTACTGTGCCATCATGCAACTCTTCCATGCCATATTATTTCTGATTATTTGTTTCCTACATTTTTCAATCAATGTTTTTCATAGACCGTTTATGGATCTTCTTTTATCAACTGAAAGCTACCAGCAGTTTTGTCAATCTTTGTAAAATCTAATCCTGTAATATCAATATTGTTTTACTTTATTACTTTTTTTTTAACAGGAATAAAACTTTGTTTGAAACTACTAGACTGAGTAACTCCTCCCCACTGGCATTCCAAACAGGATGTGCCTGCTGCCTTTAAGAAGCCAAGATCCCATAGACTTCTTCAGAGCAATAAAAAGCTATACTCAGTCATTCTTTTTGTCAGAATAACCGCTCTTGCGCTGATACATTTTGTTTACATGTTCTTGCCAATCCTAATTTTTATTTCATAATAATTTTTCTTTATTGCTTGTAATTAAAGTAATGATCTGGCCAATCAGATGCTTCAATAAAAGTAGGTGGTGTCCTCTGGGCCTCTCTTCAAACGTTTGAAATGTTCGATTGTCAGGATTTGGGTGGCTAATGACAGAAGGCTTAACCAGGCCATCTGTGAAGTCTTCAGTTTGGCTCATCCTGATTGGTGAGAATTGTTGCTATAGAAACGTTAATTAGGAGAGACTTGGACCAATAATTTCTTACTGGAGACGGCTGGTTCCGAAAGGATGATGTCTGTATCGCAACCAGATTCCAAATTTTCAATTTCATTGGATTTAAAAGTGAACCATTTTCTGTGGATAATGCCACACTCAGTCCAGTTTTCATATCCAAACAATGATGTTTGATAACATTTTTATTGGAAAGTTGAAAACAAAGTCATCATAAGCTTGTGAATTAATCATAAAACCGCAAAAGAATAGTTTACAACAGATAACGGATTCATTTATTAACAATGAAACAGAGTGATTTATTACTTAAAGATATGTTGGTTAGAGCTCAGGAACTTAAACCTAAACTTGAACATAACAAAGAACAATTTTAGGCCACTTAGATTAAGTTAGTTATTTCCAATTATGTACAAAAATATTCTTTAGATCTTTTTTAAGTGGAATGTATGCTGCAAATTAGCAACACGTTGCATGAAGAGGTTAAATTACAAAAACTCTATTGTCTTAACTCACAAAAGGTTCTGTGTTTCATGTTTAGGTTTGTGTTAGATCGTCAGATGAATGCAGGCTCAACTTGTCAAACTGATGATTGTCACAAATACTAAGAACTGTCTGCAGACTGGGATCAGAGTGTCATCTGTTTGTGACTCATTCTTTACTGATAGTGTCTCCATATCTTCTTTATCAATTAAAGGGTTTGTATAAAGGAAAGCAAAATAAAACAAAAAAAAAAAAAAACAACCAAAAAGGTAAATGAATTTCATTGTTTATTTTGAAGAACTGCGCATGGCTTTCATAACAGAATGAAAATACAGATTCAAAGCATTATGAGTCTGAGTAACACAAGATGAATGTATAATATACCGAGTCAATCATATATATGATGACATAGCCTTCAATAAAAATATATTTTTTACACAATAAACAGTAATGACAGGAACAGCTCTAACTATGAAACCTGGAGATGCTATAAGGATGGCACTGTTCTGTTTTTGCTGAATTTGTTTTTCCGTGATCAAATGTTTAAGGAAATATTTTGAATATATATTTTTTTCGTTTGCATGAGAGACTGTGGAGAGGGTTTTTTTTTTACAGAATTTGGGACAGTCTAAAATTAACTTATGGAACATGATTTTGGACTGTGCAAAGAAACTAGAGTGCACGGAGGAAACCCACAAAGCCTGCATTCACAAGGAGAACTCCACACAGAAAGGTCCGAGGCAGCATTCAAACCAATTTTGTCAAATCTTTGTAAAATCTGAACTTATAGTATCAACATTGTTTTACTTTTTGTTAGTTGTTCTAATAGGAACAAAATTAACTATTTGCACATTCAAGCTACAACAGCACACTGAGTGTAAAAAATGAACATTTAATTTGCTGAATCTCTTTTAGGGTCAGATGGCTGCTGGAGCCTATCCCAGCTACTGTTGGGTGAATGTGCGGTACACCTTGGACAGGTCGCCAGTCTGTTGCAGGGCCACACAATCACACACTCATACACATTCACAGATACACCTATAGGACAATTTAGAGTCACCAATGAAACATTTTTTCTATCTTTGTCCTGTCCAGAAGGACAGACATGATTTTAATTCTTTTTAAATTCTCTTCTTTTGATGCGGGGCGGTTGAGTTTTAAATTCTGACATATGCAAGTGAATTTAAAGAGTGGAAGAAGAAAGTTTGACACTGCCCTCATGGCATTTTCATTACTTCATCCTTCATCTTCATGCTGTCCCCAGGACGGACCCCGTCACGATGCTGAGCAGGATCAGTGCAGCTGGAAGGGAAACACAAAAGTCAGCCATCAGATGAAACTGGCTTTAACTAACAAATCAAAATCTCAAAAAAACTGACAGAAGTACATTGTTTGGTGGTGTCATGATAAAACAAATTGTGAAAATTCAGAAACAATTACCCCAACTTCCTGTAAATGATGACTTTCCTTTTTGTACTGCAAAAAAACTGATTAAAAGAAATAGATCTAAAAATATTGGATCTGAAACATCTCTAACCTATTCCCTTGGTGTTGTCTTAAGCTACATATTTGGAACTTCTAAAGCTTTTGCAAGCTAAAGTTTCTAAACATTGACAAGTTTATACTGTCTTTTCCTGTTGATGGTGAGTAGTTTTTTTAATTTTATGTATTTATTTATTTTTTCTTACCATTGTGTGGCATTGGAACGCTTGCCGATGTCGCATTGGTAGAGTTGTTTTCAGTAGATGCGGCAGATCCAGAAACCTGAGATTGATGGCTTGTATTAGTAGTAGCATCTGAGGACTTCAAAGGCACACATTAGGACTAAGATTAAATGTTTGAAGTTTAGAAATCCACAAATATTCTGGGTAGCAATAGTCTGAATTATTGCTGACTCTCTTTGTCCCTCAGGTTGTCTTTTTACATGTATGCAGAAAGATCACACAATTCAGTAGATTTGTGTGGCTCTGTAACTATGGAGTTTAGAACACTGACCTGTCCTTTAACACCCCATGACACAAACAGGATTACTATGGAGATCAGCAGAATGAATGCTCGCCCCATTTCTGCCAGGATTTCAAATATACTCTCTAGAAAAAAAGAAAAAATTTAGATTTCGAGCTTTGAGTCATCAAAACATTTCTCACAATACTACATTCAAGTTATTAATCACATTTAAATGGTAATATAAGGACATTGCATGTTTTACACAGAGATTTAATCATATTTTATTTCAAAAGACTTACATTTGATTTTTGCAGTAGCTGATCTCCGTGGAACTAGTTTGTCTTGCAGATGCTGGTCTGAATCAACATGCAACGAAAGCAGCTTTGTTGTTTGTCAGAAGCAGGGCACGGATTTATAAACTCGGTAGGTGGGTGTGTGCTTCTTTAATGCTCAGCTAATAAGATAAGAGTTATTACACTGGAAACACTGGTATGCAATTTTTTTTTCTATCATTTATAAATAAATAAAGGTTTTCATTTTTGATAATACCAGTAACACTACTAATATCATGCTGAAAAAATAGGAACATTATTAACAAATCAATTTGGAAAAAGCTAATTGTAATTTGATCTTAGGTTCTCTGACATCTTGGTGTTTTTAAAGGTCTCTGTTTTGTCCTTCTTGAGAAGATCTGCTTGATCATTTTGAGAAGCTGAAATGAAACAAGCCAACAGTTGTTTAGTTTTGGCATCCGATGCTTATTTCATACACACTCCTATCAAAAGAGGGGGAAAAAAGATGAAAAAATGTATTCAAAAGAATTTGATCAATTGCCCGATAGATTTTCAAAAAAGGTACGATAAAACTCAAACTGTATTTATTTATTTGCATAGTGCCTTTCATTCCGCTGCAACACAAAACTCTTTGCATAAAAGCAAACAAAATTCCCCTCTGAAACAAATGCACACGGAGAAACCGGAACATTCTCACGGAATAAGGACCTCTTATTGGAGGCCCCCATTGGTTGTAGGTCTATAGAAAAGTGGAACGGAAAGGTTGGGGTGAAGATGCTGTAGCCACCCGTTGATTGGCAGAAAGTGATGACAAATAGGAAGTGATGACGGCTTATAGAAAGCACCAACATAGCGCTCATAAGCAAAAGTTTTTTCCTTTTATGGCGGTATTCATCTTAGCCGCCCACAATCGTCTTTCAAACAACATTAAATTCCTGTTAAACCCGATGAACCAGAAGTACAGAAAAGACGAGCTGCTTGATAACTTCCATTATTGTTGCTTTTCTAGTTGTCACACTACAATGACGCACACACGCTAGTGGTCTAAACCACGCATGTGCCGTGAAAACAAACCGTTCAGTGGAAGCGAGGCTAAACCGAATGGAAACGCTCGCCAGAATTAACTGGACCGTACCAATCCTTACCAGAGTGTACTGTACCGGACCGCTCAGTGGAAACGAGGCTTAAGGGTCCACACCAGACAGACTAGTGTGCTAGTCGACTCCGCAGACTCTTCATGGTGAAGACACAATACCCGCAGGCACCAGAGACCTCAACGGTAAGTTGGGCATGTTCCAACTCAAGGCAACCAGAGGAGACCTGGGATGTGTCTTGCTCAAAATTTTGCTGTCACAACTCCTAGTCTACCCCCCAGTCCCCATGACCTCTGTTATGAGCATTGACTTTGTAAGAGAACTGGAGCAACTGGAGCAGTGTGATGTCACCCATAAAAAATAGCTTACATCTGACTTCAAACACAAAGACAAGCGATCCTGACTATGGAAACGTCCACATATATAAGAGTATCCCAAAAGGATTTTTAATAAATTATGATTAAATAAAGAAAGAAAGAAAAATGCGCTGTGGATGTCTCTGTCTATAGTTGACTTTTGTTCATTTTAAATGATTTTGTTCTTTAAAAAATGTATTGTTAAAATTATTTGGAAAATGTTATTCCTGCACAAAAAACATATTCTTTAATTAAATGAAATGTTGGTTTCTCAGCTTCTGATATTTACAAGAAATGCATCACCTTTTTACATGATCATGTTATAAAATTCTTTATTATAAAATGACAAAGTTTTCAAATTATTTTGCAACTTTTTGTTGAACATTCAGGATAGATACAAGCCCTTGATTAAAAATCTCATAGCATTTAGTTTTCAACCATCATTTATTTTATTATGTATGCGTTGCAATTACTATATTTTCAAATTAAGTTACAGAAAAAAGAAAAAAAAGACAAAAGCATTCTTAAGACTGAGCATGAAAAAACATCCCTTATGCTGCTAAATCTGTCACGTTTGATTTTTTTTGCCTCCTAGTGGTGTTTGATTGTGTCTGTCAATTGGATGCTAATCTCATTGCTCATTGGATCTGCATAAGCTCATTTCTCGTCATTTTAGTTTTTAACGCTCATGGAACATCTTCTCAGCCAAATCTATGTTGGAATGCAGGCTGTGTTTTAATGGTCAGAGAAATTTCCAGCAAAAGAGCATTTTAGAGCTATTTATGGTCCAACAAGATCAAGTGCAACAAGGGGAATCAATTATGTGACTTTCTTCAGACCGGGGGTAAATAAAAAAATAATTCTTTGACACTCAGTTGTCAGTTCATGAAAGGGACTGCCTTCATTGTGTCCTCAGAACTTTGTGTTTCATCATCATCATCTTCATGCCGTTCCCAAGGCAAACATCCCCAGGGTGCTGATCAGGATCAGGGCAGCTGAGAAATACAGAAGTCCATGGTCAGTAAAAAAAAAAAAAAGAATGGCAGCTAAATAAACAAACAAAAAAACTAAATTGTTTATCTCTTTTTGCAGCTCATTAAAACTACTGACATTATCTGATCAATATAGTCCAATTTTTATGTCTTCACTTTATTTGAAAAGAAATAGTGTCTTTTGTTTTCTCAACAATAGAGTTCCTGTTTATTTGACTGCATCTCCCTTTCTACTGACAGAACTTCTTCTAATGCCGTTCAGGTGGGTGGGTTGAGGTGGAGCATGACCACAGTTTCTGGGAATCTAAAGCTTGCCTATTGTTTACCTGAAAGGCCATGTTCAACGTCATTCTTGTCAGCAGCGATTTCAAAGGAAATAACAGCATAAAACACAAAAGTGGATTTTTTTTAAAGTGCAGCTGATTTGATTTGGATTGCTTGAATTTAAAACGCAAACACGAGACATGAGCTCTAACTAAAACGAAAGCTGGGTTTTCAGACCAGTCACTCGACATAACATTTTCACATGAAAATCAAGTTACAGTCATTTTATAGGTTGATATGATTCAACATGAAACAGTCATTTTTACCATGATAGGGCATCACAGAGGTAGCAGCTGAACCAGGTGCGGTTGTGGTGGTGGCTGCAGTGGTAAGTGGATTGGTCAGGTCCAGAAAATCTGTGGACTTAGCTACTTCAAAGAGCCCGATTATACCTGCACAATAAAGTTGTGTAGTTCAGTATTGTTTCTAGTTCAATCAATAAGAATGTTTTCTGCTTTTAAATTGTTAAATGCAGCAGTGTTTATCTTTCTTTTTTATAAAATGAGATGGCTGCTATATTACTAACCATCAACTACTTTCCCGGTTCCAATCACAATTTTGAATGTGGTGTCCTGGGTGCTTCTGGTTGTGGCGGTGGCATTCAGATTGGAAACATTGAACACACATTGCATCTTATTGTCGGTCAAATTACCAAGAAATGATGCAGTGGTCTGAAATGATTAGGTAGAGCAAACCATTAGCCCAGAGGAATAAACAGAAGTATCTCGCTGAGGAAATTATGATAATGTAATACATAGTCAAAAAAATAATACAAACTTCCCCCTCCCCCAATACCTTTTTGAAAATTGTCTTTGATAACAGACTCTGGTTTTGTAGATTGATTTTCTTCATTTTCTGATGTGTTTAAAGCCTGACATGTTTCACTTACTCAGGTTTTCTTAACTATATAATGTGCTTTATTTTCTTTTACTCATCTTCTTCCAAATCTGCTGAATGTCTGGATGTTGGAGCCTATCCCTGCTACTTTTGAGACAGAACACTATGCCAGTCTGTCATTAGACCACACACAATCACAGTCACACCTATATAAAATTTAGATTCATCAACTAACATGCAAACTCCCCACAGAGACATCACAGCTTGGATTTGAACCAGAACACTTCTCACTGTGAGCCAAGAGCACTAACCACTACTCAATTACTCTATTCCAAACTTGAATCTATTTTTCTTTTCTGGTCAACACTTTACTTGCAGAAACAATATTAGGTTCAATGTCAGGCCTCACCATGTTTAGCTCTGTGAGTGTTTTGTTTGGACTTGAGTTGTCTAATGACATTGTGGTAAAGAAGATGGTCCCATTGTCTGAGTCGTTCCTGGCACAGATGTACAGCGTGGTGTTCCCCTAAAGAAACAGCAGAGGAAGTGGTTAAAGGTTGATATGCAGGGTCACATGACAGTGGTTTAATCAAACGTTGGATTCTCATTCATTCCCCCGATTTCAGTCTATTCTTGTCTTGTTTTGTTTTTACTCAACTGCACCTGCTTTACATGCACCGAAGGACTCTTTGAATATAATTTTAATTGCTTCACTCTGACTTTTTATTAAATTATGAATTAAAGATGATTCCTTGAACAGATCTATATGAGCCACTGTAATAAAATAGTAGTTATTGGAAAGAACAGTGCTTAAACATAAGCCAGTATAAATCAAGTCTCCAAACTAATCACTGTGGACGTTTGTGTTGAACAACGGCACATTTTAGGTTTATTCAGTGCTGAATCACCGTCTTTACTGAACAAAGAGAGGCATTTGATGCTCATGATCTGATTTCACGTTTCTGTTTTCCCGGAGCCCCGCCCACACCAGCTTTTACTTCAAACCAGCAACAGCTGTTTCTGCTTCAGGTCATTAATCCTCAGCTGTTCAGGATCCTGCTTTATTCTTCTCTTTTGTTCCCCCTTTGCTTCCTCTTATGTGAAGTTCTTCTTATTTTGACTTTGTAATCTTTTTGTCTTTTGTTGCATGTGTATATGTCATTTCTTTCACTATTACTTCAACACAGTCTATTGTACTTGGATCCTCCAAAAACCACCATCCTATGCCTTTTTATAATTAAATCCAACTATCAATTTGTGTTCAACCACTTAGGACAAATCCCCTTAAATATGAACAGAGTATGCAAAAATGATTAGGTCGTATTCATTTTTGTCAAATTTTGTTTTGTCATTTTTTTGGTCAGGGTGAGTCGCTTATTTGCTAAAAAAAAGTTTGTTTCTGTGGAGGGATCTGAGTGTGTAATATGCAAACATGGTTAAAGGATGCACACAGGATCAGAGGTTTTAATGTTTTCCATTTGTTTAGAATCTGATTCCATGTTTGCTAAAACACGCCTCTTGATTTCTTTTCTTTTCTGAAATAGATGCTATTTTTCTTTTTGATCGAATGCGTCTAAACAGCATTAAAGAATCCTTTTTTTTTTTTTAAGATGTGATGTATGAAATATTGGGGAAGCTTAGACATTTGGGGAAATTCCAGCGTCGTCATAGCAATGAGGTGATGTGTCAGTGTCAAACAATGATGTTCAATAGAGGATGCACGTCATGCAGACTCAATACATCACATATTAAGTCTATAAATATTCTCTGCTCTCATATTCATCACATGTGGGATTGTGGGCCAACCTTTTTCTGTTGACAGAAGGCCGAGTCCAAATAGAGGGTGATCTTACTTCAAAAGACATTTGTGCATTTGTGAATAAAATTTTGTTTGCTTTATACCAGTGTCTGCACTGTCAAAAAAATGTTGCTGTAGATAACTGAGAGATGCGGTTTTCCAAAGGTATAGTCGCCTGAGGGGAAAATAGATAAGTTTTGATTGACGCGTTTAATCAAACTGATCTTAAAAGAAGTGGTTTGACTTGTTCTCACAACTGAAGAATTCTCTTTGTGCTCATCCAATTGGTTTGTGTGCCTTTACCCCTGCTGGTGTGAGCCCCAGAGCGATGTATCCAGAGGAGTTTCCGCTGAGCTCGCTGTAGATGTTGATGCCATTTGGGGGATTTTGGGACGTGACATTCAACGATCCAAAAAGACAAGTGCTGTTTCCCTCAGGATCACAGTTATCTGGTTTCATAACACAGTATTTGGATGTCTGACAGTTTGTCTTGGTGATGGGAAACTGTTGGACACAGAAGTAAAGCACAGATCATTAGATGTTACAATCATGATTCAGGAGTTGTTTGTTTTTTTTCCCTGTGCTGTGAGGGGGGTCTGTTTTTGCACTGCAAAATCTGAATCTTCAGAAATAAAAAGAATCCTGTTTCAAGCAAATGATCTTATTTCTTGTCTTGCAAGAAAAAGGATCTTATCAAGAAAGTTGTTTAATAAAACATTTTTTGATGACTAGACAGATGATGACTGGCTGATTTTTTATTTCTTTTTTTGCTTAATTAAAGAAAATCTGTCACTGGGGGAAGAATGTTTGACTTATTTTTAAGGGGTATGTTTTTACAGTAGTGCTTAACCTTCTACTCTGTGAAGCTTCTAACTTAACATGGGCGAGTCTTCATACTTTCTCTTTATGAAGTTCAATATTTGCTGTGGAATGAGGAACGACTCGGACAAATACGCCAGATGGTTAATTGCCACCTATAAAGAGCATTTAACCTGCTGTGAAATGGGATAAAAGTCACAGCTGACTAAAGATTAAACCTCTTTTTTAAAAAAAAGAGAACAATCTAAGCCTAACATTTTAAGACCTTATCTTTAAAACAACCAATGTTAACATATAGAAATAAAGTTTATTTATTTATTTTCCTTTGTTTAAACTTTAAGATAACAATCCCCCTGCCAAAAAAAAATAGTAACTTAACACCAACCTGTGCTTTGACATCCAGAGCCACAAGAAGGATCAGTGTAGAAATCAGCAGAAAGACAGTTTTCTCCATTCCTGTCAAGACGTGACAAAAATATTAAAAAGCTGGGTTAACAGGTCTTTGAAGCATTTGTACAAGCTTTTTAAAATCAGAAATAGTTCTGAAAATACAGTTAGACCAAATGGTTTATTTCAAGTAATTAAAAAGACAATAAAGGAAAATCTTGGTAGTCACCCATTAAATAGTCACCCTTGTGTTTTCCAGCAACACATAAATGTTGTTATAGTATGTATATATTTCCTTTGATGCTTTCTTAATCAGATATTTTTCAATTTCATGAGATTTAAAAAAAAACTGCTTGTAAGGAAAATGAGACTTACTGGTTGCAGTGAAGGTCAGCGGTGAGGTTGAAGAACAAACTTAGTCTCCGTTTGGCGGCGTGAGCTTGTCAAGAGTCTGTGGATGCTGCGGAGTGATGAAGGAGTTTTATCAGTGAACAGAAAAAGGGCGGGGCTTTATGAAACATTCACCTGTCTGACTACCTGGAGGGCAGGTGTGTACTTCCTCCTTGATATTTTGATTCTCAACAGTTTTTGTGAAACATGCCCCCATCTTTCTATGAGGGAACATTTTCTTAGTTTTCTTTGCTTAACTGTACACTATTCTTTGGGAGTTAAAGGGAAAAAACTGTTATTTTACACAGCTTTGAAGCAGTGATGACATTAACTGGGATTATTTTAAACACACATTAGAAAAACAGTTAACTAAGCATTTCAAATATGCATGAAGGCTTTTGGAGGTTATTCTTTGTTCTGAGTAGCTGGTTTATACTGAGTCACACAATTCTTGTGTAAACTGTCACAGGGTCTACAAGACAAACCAGTTTGCTGCTGGGTACACTGCGGCTTAATATCATGGCATAATTCTTGTCTTTTCTCATTTCGTCATTAATTTTGTCAGATTGCATCAACGTTTCTTTGAAGTTCTTCAAGACTAATGTTCAGAACATTAACTGCTCCCTCATCTGAGTTAAGAAGAGTCTACACAAGAATGAGGATGTTTTAATGACATTACGGTGACAGCCCCTATTGTCAATTACTCGCGCTTATGTACCCTGTCCAGTTCTGGTTTCTGGAATTCAAGTACAAGGTACATTTTTTTTACTTTGGTCATGGAAACACCAAGTCTTTGTGCCAAGACTGCCAAATGAAAAATATTTTTTAGTGATGTTGATTTTTAAAATACAGATTTTATCTTCAGCTCCTCAAAGTCTCCCTGCGCTGAAGCTCTAACCCTCGGTAGAGTTGGGTCAGAGTCATGTTATCTACTAAAATAAACAGAAGTTTTGTTTGAACGATTTGTTATTAATTCTTCCGCGTCTCCACACCACGTGTGCCTCTTGTGTTTAATCTTCGACAGCTTAAACACGCCTAACCCTTCTCTGGAAAAGTTTTGTGGGAGGAATGACAGGACAAACACAAAAAAACCAAACAGCTGAGGTGAAAAGTTCATAAGATCATTGCTTTTGCAAAGAGGAAACATCCTCCCAGAAGAGCCTTTTGTTACAGACCTGTGGATGAAGATCAGAATTTGAATCAGTTTAGAAGAAGCATGCGCAGGTGCATTGAAACGTTGAGAAATAAATAATACCAGCTACTCAGAACAAAGAATAACCTCTAACAGCCTTCATGCATATTTGAATGTGAGAGTTTCTAAATTTTTTAGTTAAAGAAAGAGGTTTCATTGTAGTAAATGATACCAGAGAGAAAAATGCCAAGAAGGAATTGTGATCAAATAGATCTTGGAGTTTTTATTGGAAAGACAAACCCTCTCTGATAATTTCCAGAAATGCCGCAGTGACACAGGGTGACAGCCAACGTTTTCTCTTTTATTTTTTCTGTAGTAACTTTTATGTTTAAGACTGAGCAAAGGTTATTTTTCACAGCCTAAAAAAAAAAAAAAAGAAAAAGGGGGGGGCGGGTCTTGGCAACAAATATGCAGGTGGAGGACATAACTACAAGACGGGAATTTATTTCAGGAAATTGAACTGATTTCATTTCCAAAATTCCTAAAGTCAGAAAAAAACAAAACAGCTATGTCAACACAGAGAACTAAAATGATAATTACAAAATAAAGCCAATACATGAAAAAAAAAACCACTTTTTTTCATGTATTGGCTTTATTTTGTAATTATCATTTTAAAATGAAGAAAAAAAAAAAACACTTTTTTTTAAAATGACACCTTTTCATTTGGTTTTATCTCCATAGCAACCATTTGTTTATTGGTCACCTAGGGGTGACAAGCAGGTCTACGTCATTTTTAGAAGAACTAATCCGAAAGTAAACTTCTGGATTTTCTTAGCAACTGAAGCTTTTTTGTTAACCGCGCTCACAATCCTAATGTGTTCATATCATTGTATCATTTTGTTCAGCTTATACAAGCTACAGGAGCAACAGGGAAATGCCACTTTTGTGAGCTAATCCAGTTACCAATCAGCTTCTCAAACTTCAACTTCTAATTTTAACAGTTTCAAAATTAGCTTTTCAGTTATACTGTAGAAGTTAGGATGTGATAGATTAAAATCCATAGGAAATTGAATTTGTAGATGGTACTAAAGGTTATTTTTAAGCTGTGGGGTTTTTACCCCGCTTTAGTTTGAGTTGTGTTTTGGTCTCCACTTCCGGTTTTATTTTGTTATGGGTCGTACTTCCTGTGTTCTCTCCCCAGTGTGTGTGTATTCCCTCTTGATAGTCACACCTGTTTCCACTTACCTCATCCCTTCCTCCTTGTTATAAGTCTTCGTCTCCCCTGCACTAGTTGTCGGATCGTTTTGTTGCTTCTCGTGTTTATTGAGAGTTTCTTGTTTGCAATAAATACGAGATTTTTGCATTTCCGATCCCTGTCTGCATTTGTGTCCGCCCTACAAACCCTGACATTACGATCCGACCCTTAACATGGACACAGCAGACACGGAGGCTTTACGGGCACTACTCCGCCAGCAGGAGGAGCAGATGTCGTTTCTTCGCCAAGGGTTACTGGAGATGTCCAGTCGACACGAGCGACAACTTGCCGCGTTGGGAGAGCGTTTCGAGCAACTGGCAGAGCGGGTCCAACATCCACCGTCTGTTCCTTCGCCACGCCCATCGTCTTCCACGCTGGACCAGGGGATCCTGGATGGAGTTCCTGTCGCTCCGACTGCACAGCTGGCCCGTCCAGAAAGGTTTTCCGGAGACTCCGGGGACTGCCGGGCTTTCATTACCCAGTGTGAGCTTCACTTCCAGTTGCAGGCTCCCCACTATCCTACAGACCAAGCCAAAGTGGCCTTCATTATTTCTCACCTCACCGGCAGAGCCGGAGCGTGGGCTACCGCCGAGTGGCAGCGTGGAGCCTCAACCTGCTCATCCCTCTCGGCCTTCTTGGAGGCTTTCCAGCAGATATTCCATCACACCAAGCCAGGCCGGGAGGCAGCTCGTGCGCTTTTGAAGTTGAGGCAGCGCGACCGACGGGCAGCCGACTACGCCATAGAGTTCCGGACTTTGGCCTCCACTAGTGGTTGGGACACTACTGCGCTCATGGACGCTTTCGTGGAGGGGCTGTCCGAGGAATTAAAGGACAGACTGATCGCACTCGAACTACCATTAACTTTGGACCCCCTCATCGCTCTGGTTATCCGTATTGATAACCGGTTGCAGGACCTTAAGGGGGAGCATGGCAGGGTAGTACCCCGCCCTCATCGTCGGTCCACAGATTCACCTGTTCGTGTTGTTTCTCCCGCAGAATCCCCGTTGTTAGCTCAGGATGAACCCATGCAGCTCGGTCGGGGCAAACTATCTGCTTCTGAGAGACGGCGACGGATGGCGGCAGGTGAGTGCCTTTACTGTGGTAGGCGGGGTCATTTCTGCAAGGAGTGCCCAAACATCTCCGCTCGTCAGTAAGAGTGGGCGCGCTGACGAGCGGTGATAAGACGCTCACTAATGCTAAACCTGCTGCCTGCCTATTTCAAGTTCGGGTCATGTTTCATGGGAAGGGTTTTCCGGTTAAGGCTTTAGTAGATTCTGGAGCAGAGCAGAACCTTATGGATGCCGAGCTAGCGAGACAGGTCGGTCTTAAATGTGAACTACTGCCCCGTCCGTTACAAGTGGTCTCCCTAAATGGCCAAGAGGTGGCTACCATTTCTTACATAACCGAACCCATTCACCTTATTATTTCTGGCAATCACCATGAGGAGACCCGTTTTTTCGTTTTTTCCTCCGCCCAGAACCCACTGGTCCTGGGGTTTCCCTGGCTTATGGCTCATAACCCAGTCATCGACTGGCCCTTCAGTCGGGTTTCTGGCTGGAGTGATAAATGTCACACCACTTGTTTACGCTCAGCTCGGCCTCCTGGGGAAGACCCCGCTGTCCCGGTAGGGCGGCCGCCCTCACCTGACCTATCCGGGGTACCGCCGGAGTACCACGACCTTGCTGAGGTATTCTCAAAGTCACGAGCCCTCTCCTTACCCCCTCACAGACCTTATGACTGCGCTATCGATCTCCAACCTGGCGCTACCTTGCCCAAGAGCAGGTTATATGGCCTGTCTAAACCCGAGAGGGAGGTAATGGAGCGATATATTGCTGAGTCTCTGAATTCTGGTATCATCAGGCCGTCATCATCACCAGTGGGGTCAGGTTTCTTTTTCGTCGGTAAGAAGGACGGGTCTCTCCGACCATGTATTGATTATCGGGGCCTGAATGAAATCACTGTTAAGAACAGTTACCCCCTGCCTTTGATGAACTCAGCTTTTGAAGCGTTGCAGGAGGCCAGGATCTACACCAAACTGGACCTTCGCAACGCTTACCACCTCGTGCGCATCAGAGCCGGTGATGAATGGAAGACCGCCTTCACCACTCCCCTGGGACATTTTGAGTATCTGGTGATGCCTTTTGGTCTCTGTAATGCCCCTGCTGTGTTCCAGGCTATGATAAATGATGTGTTACGGGACTTCCTTCATCGTTTTGTTTTTGTTTATTTAGATGACATTTTGGTTTTTTCCAGGGACGCCAGTGAACATCGGCGGCATGTTCGTCTGGTGCTCCAGCGGCTACTGGAGAACAAACTGTTTGTAAAGGCGGAGAAGTGTGAGTTCCATTCTCCGTCTGTTTCGTTTTTGGGTTTTGTTGTAGCAGAGGGTGAGGTGAGACCCGATCCCGCTAAGGTGAGAGCGGTGGTGGAATGGCCTACCCCTACCAACAGGAAACAATTACAACGGTTTCTGGGGTTTGCCAACTTCCTCCGCCGTTTCATCCGTGGCTACAGCTCGGTGGCTGCGCCTCTCACGGCTCTCACCTCTACCTCCGCTCCGTTCGCCTGGACGGAGGCGGCGGAGGCCGCTTTTAGCCGATTAAAGCATCTGTTTACGTCTGCACCTGTTCTGGCACAACCTGACCCTTCCAGACAATTTATTGTCGAGGTGGACGCCTCAGATACCGGGGTGGGTGCAGTATTGTCTCAGCGGGGGGAATCGGACAGTAGGTTGCGCCCTTGCGCTTTTTTCTCCCGCCGGCTTTCCCCGGCGGAGCACAATTACGATGTGGGTGATAAAGAATTGCTAGCGATCAAGCTAGCCCTTGAAGAGTGGAGACACTGGTTGGAGGGGTCAGCTATGCCGTTCTTGGTTTGGACAGATCACAAGAATCTGTCCTATCTACGAACTGCCAAACGGTTGAACTCCAGGCAGGCACGGTGGTCTCTATTCTTTAACCGTTTTGATTTTGTGGTCTCCTATCGACCGGGATCCAAGAATGTTAAGCCGGATGCCCTCTCCCGACAACAGGACTCGGCTGTCCATGACTGTCAACCAGCCACAGTACTTCCTCCCCCCCGTGTGCTGGGCGCCCTCTCCTGGCAGCTGGAGAGAGACATTAGGGCGGCCCAGGTTCAGGAGCCCGACCCGGGTGGAGGTCCTGCTAACAAACTGTTCGTTCCAGACTCTCTCAGGTCCCAGGTCCTCCAGTGGGCTCATGCCACGCGACTCACCTGCCACCCAGGAATCCGCAGGACTGACTCCTTCCTGCGTCGCCGCTTCTGGTGGCCTAGTATGACCAAGGACGTCCGGGACTATGTTTCAGGTTGTCTGGTTTGTGCTCAGAATAAGGCCAGTACACAACCGCCTGCTGGACTATTGCACCCACTGTCCATCCCGGGTCGGCCTTGGTCACACATTGCCCTGGATTTTGTGACTGGCCTGCCTCCTTCTGCCGGGAGGACCGTTATTCTGACTATTGTGGACCGGTTTTCTAAGGCCGCTCATTTTGTGGCTCTGACCAAACTCCCCTCTGCTGCAGAGACTGCAAGACTGGTCATAAAACACGTCTTCAGGCTGCATGGAATTCCCACAGACATGGTGTCGGATCGTGGCCCACAATTCATCTCACAGGTCTGGAAGGCGTTCTGTGGTGCTTTCGGGACTACTGCCAGCCTGTCTTCTGGTTTCCATCCACAGACCAACGGCCAGGCAGAGCGGACTAACCAGGACTTGGAGGCCGCTCTACGGTGCGTCTGTTCACGGAGCCAGACCTCCTGGAGTTCCTTGTTGCCATGGGTGGAGTATGCTCACAACTCCCTCACCTCATCTGCCTCTGGTATGTCCCCGTTTGAGTGCTCTCTGGGGTACCAGCCCCCCCTGTTTCCCGAGCAGGAGACGGAGGTGGCCGTTCCGTCGGTTCAGCACCTGTATCGTCGCTGTCGGCGTGTCTGGCGGGAGGCTCGGGCGGCCCTGTTGCGTTCAGGGGCTACCAACAAGAGGCTGGCAGATCGTCGACGCACTCCAGCACCTGCCTACCTACCAGGCCAGTACGTCATGCTGTCCACTTCACACATCAAGCTTCGGACGGAATCCAAGAAGCTGTCCCCCAAGTACATCGGTCCGTTCGAAATCCTGAAGGTCATCAACCCTGTGGCGGTCAGGCTGCGCTTACCCAGGTCCTTGCGCATCCATCCGGTCTTCCATGTCTCTCAGCTGAAGCCGCATGTTACCAGTCCCCTGCAGCGGTCTTCCTCTCCGCCACCCCCTCCCCGCATCATTGATGGCCAACCGGCCTACACTGTCCGTCGCCTGCTGGACGTTCGGCGGCGGGGACGTGGCCTCCAGTATCTGGTGGACTGGCAGGGGTACGGGCCTGAGGAGAGGTCCTGGGAGCCTGCATCACGGATTCTGGACCCTGAGCTCATCCGGGACTTCAATCGCCGGCACCGGGGGGGCTTCCCTCTGCGCCAGGCGGCGCACCTTGAGGGGGGAGTACTGTGGGGTTTTTACCCCGCTTTAGTTTGAGTTGTGTTTTGGTCTCCACTTCCGGTTTTATTTTGTTATGGGTCGTACTTCCTGTGTTCTCTCCCCAGTGTGTGTGTATTCCCTCTTGATAGTCACACCTGTTTCCACTTACCTCATCCCTTCCTCCTTGTTATAAGTCTTCGTCTCCCCTGCACTAGTTGTCGGATCGTTTTGTTGCTTCTCGTGTTTATTGAGAGTTTCTTGTTTGCAATAAATACGAGATTTTTGCATTTCCGATCCCTGTCTGCATTTGTGTCCGCCCAACAAACCCTGACATAAGCTAAATTAAACTACAGGCATGCATGTTTGTACCGACAACCCTTCCTTTCCTTTCATTCCGTCTCAATTATGTTTTTAGTATTTTGATTTAATTGTTGGATGTTTATTTGGAACTTTTCCCTTTGTACTGCTTCCACGGTCAATATACAAAATGTGTATGCTACAGAATAGAAAATATTCTGTTAGCCGCAGCAAGACAGAGTACATGTGTGTGAATGAGAGGGACCAAAGTGGAAGAGTGAAGTTACAGGGAGAAGAGACAAAGAAGGTGGAGGATCTGAAGGGTCGACAATCCAGAGTGATGGAGATTTTCCAGACGATGAAGCAAAAGTTAAAGAGAAGTCTAAATAGTTAAATTCTTCCGGTGTTTCATTTCTTCCTTCTTAGATTCTCTTCTCTATTTCTTTTCTGCTTCATCCCAGTCTTTAAAATGGTCAAATTCATCCAAAAAAGGTTAAAGGAAACTATAAATCACTCTCAAAGTTTTTCTACTTTACATAACGCTGTTATGGTAAACTGGAGAAAATGTATAAACAATTGAATTATGGTATTAATCAGAAGTTCGTGTTTTATATTTTTTGGTTTGCTCAGAAAAGTGTTCCTACTGTTTTTTGTGGTACATTAAAGCACTCTGGACCTAATTGTTTTTTTTTTGTTTTTCAATTGTTCAAGATTGAAAAAAGAAAAAAATACCCCTTGGTGGTGTCAAAGTAAAGTTGGAAGTCTTTTACAATAAAAAACTTCATAAAACCATCTTTTTAGATTTAGTATGATCTTTAACTGCACCACAAATTTAAATAAAACTCAAAATAAAGCTTTTTACAGCAATTATTAGGTTAAAAATCATTGCCAATAAAATCGATTAGTTAAATGAGCTAATTACAGGTTGTGATTAATTAATCAGGACAGCAAAAATCTTGCTATTAGTTATTGTTATGCAATGTTGTGACGTACGGGGAGTTTTGTGTGCGTCCTTATGTGCGTTTTTGTGGTTGAATCAGTAGTTTAAAGCCTGTAGGCAGATGAATCACCAGATCATAAAAAGGGGAATGTGAGATATTAATTTTTCTAGTTACAACTTTTGATGTAGTTGAACAAGTTTGAAGCAAAACATGTCAGCAAGAACTATTAAAGCAAATGTTTTAGTGGCTGAAAAGGTTATCTGAAGCCTGCAGGCAGATGAATCACCATATGACAAAAAGGAAAATGTGACATTTTCCCAATGATTGATGTAGTCGTGAAACAAGTTTGAACCAAAAGGTGTTACCAAGAACTATTAAAGCAGATAGATTCGTCACAGGTTTGAAGAGATGAAGAAAATGCTTTTGTTAAAAATGCTTTTTGTATGACAATGTGACAAATCCGTCATTGGTTGAATGTTTTTACTTCTTGTGTCGGTTTAACCTCACAAAAGCTTTGTGTTTCATCACTGGTCGGTGCTTTAAAACTCCCATAAAAACAGTCTAGTTAAAAAAAAAGTTTTTGCAAAGTTTGTATTTGGTAGAATTAATAAAGTTTTATTAATGAAATAGACCAAAGAAAAGTGTAAAAAACAGTTTTGAACTTTCATGTTGTTTGATAAGTCGGCACGTTTAAATCAGAAAAAGAAAACTAAAAAATGCAGAAGCGCCTCTACGACTCAGTTAATTTATTCAATAGCAAACCAGCATCGAAAACTTCTGTTGTAAAAAAATCAATATGAAAAGATTCCAGTGTTGTTGAAAGTTAAAAAAGAAAGCAACAAGACCTGCTGGGGGGGTAGAAAAGGTGCAACAGTCAAGAAAAACCAGTTAGGCTGGTTTGAAAAAAAAAATTTAATGCAAGACTACTCAACAAAATAGAACTTTTACAGAGATAAGCATCAAACCAAACATGCAACACTCCCAGAAAAAGACTGGAAATTATTGCAAATATTGAATAAATATAACTTTACAAATCATTTGGAGAGAGGCTTTACTCACTTGATGCTACAGTTTTGTGTTTATTAGTTAATAAATAAAAAGAACTTTATTATTAGGCATCTATAAAACTTTAATTCTTGTTATCTTAAGCACACTCCCAACGACACTTGTTTCTAGAATTTGTAGCAACTTTGTCATCGGTGTTATACATTTACATCGACATATCTGAATTGTGCGGGTTTATTTAGCCTGTAACAAGACTGTTAAAAACAGGTACATGTGAACTTCAGGGATCCTAAATGCTGAAAAACCAGAACAAGGTGGAGGAGGCAACCCATAATCAGACAGGAGACGCACAGCGGCAGGAGAAGGAGGAGCTTCTCTTTGTCCTCCCTGAGGGTTTTCCTTCAGTTAAATGTTTAGTCCATCTTTCCATAGATCTTTGGAGTTGGCGTGAGATCCACGCTTCCCATGATGTCTGTGTCCCCTCCTTTCATTCTCCCCTCCTTCTCTCCTTTTGTTCTTTTCCATCAAATCCTCTTCTGCTCTCTCAAAGTGCCTCCTGACACTCTCCACTTTGCTCCCACGTTTCTCCTTTCCTTCCTCCTCTCTGTCATCTATTCTATTCTTGTTGCTCCTCCTCGACTCTCTTTCTGAACTCCTCGTCTCTAAACAGCCTCCCTGTGAGTCTCTTTTCCATTCTGCGTCTCCATGATCTCCTCTTTCAAATTCTTCGTGTTTGTTTTTCTTTCCTTGGCTCTGTGTCATATCTGCCCTTCGATCCTTTCTTCTTCTTTCCTCCTTTGTTCTGTCACTTGCCCTGTGAAAGGTCTTTCTCTCCTGGTCTCTTTCTTGGTTTTCATGACTCCCTCCTCTTTCAGGCTTCCTCCCTCCTTCCTCCTCCCTGTTGCTCCTTCCTTTCCGGCTTTCACCTTCCCTTTTGAGGGTCCTTAACCCTGCGTAGTGTGGTTCAGAATCACCTGAGCCGCTCTGGGCATCAGTTGGTTTTGTTTGGGGATTAGTTTTCTGTTTTTCTTTGCCGTTTGTGGTTTTCTTTGAGTCTTTTTGTACGGTGTCAGACTCACTCTGAAGTGTTTTCTCTTTTCCAGCGGTGAGTCGGTTCTCGCCTTCTTTGTCCTTTTTGCTTCCTTTCTGAGGTTCTTCTGTTAAAGCTTCTTCAGCAGGTCCTTGGGTGGAGTTAGTCTGAACCTTCTCTGGTTTGGACTCCATCTTGGTGACTCCTTCCTCCTTTTTCTCATTATTTACTTTAGTGTCTTCCCTCCCCCTTTTCTCTTTACTTTCCTCGGGCTCTCCTATTTCCTTCTTTCTCTTCTCTTTCTTTTCCTTGTTAAATTTAAAAAGTTCCTTCCCTGACTGTTCGCTCTTCTTCTCATCTTCATCCTCCTTCTTGCCAAGTTTCTCTTCCATGAGGTCCAGGTCCTTCTCCAGCTCAGCCAGTTTCTTTGGATCAGACTCCAGTTCATCCTCCACCTCCACCTCCACCTCTTCAATCTCCTCATACTGCTCCACCTCAATGCCGTCCATGGTCTTCTGTAGCTGCGTTTTTACCTTATTCAGCTCCAGGAGCCCATCTTGAAGGTCTTTGCACACCTCTCTAATTTTTGAGGCAAACTTAGTTTTGGCGCCCTTACGGAGCTCATGAGAGTCCTTGGCGAGAAAGAAAACATCTAGAGCTAAAAAGAGGGCAGACATCACCCCTGTAGTGACGCTGATGGCCTGTGCAGCTTTGGCGGCACCACCTGCAACTCCAAGAACCTGCACGGTGCTGATGAGCTTGTCCGTGTTGATCATCAGGGCTTTTCCGGCCCGCCCGCCCTCCTTCATCACATGTTTAATGTTGTGGTTCAGAGCCTTTTTGGCAGCACTTTCAGTGTACTTTTCAAAATCCCACTCCTGCAGGGTGTCCATGCCTTCCTACAAGAACAAAGGGTCATAGCCAACTCATGACAGATCCATTTAGAGTCATTTTAAAGAAAAAAAAATATTTACATATATTCCTCTTTATATTTGCTATTGCTGAAGACAAAAAACGTATTTTAAAAGGGCAGGACTGTTTCGTGGTTAAACTGTCTTAATATTTCCTTAAATTTGCAAAGTACATGTTCTGCTAATGTTTGATTACTTCCATTGCAAAGATTCAGCGAGAACCAGACATTTCTATTGCTGACCTGTAAAAACTCCAAACACTCCCTTATGACTGTGATCTCCTCCTGGTAGCCCTGGATCATCTTCTCCACTTTCTTGCGATCCATGTTGGAGTGGACCGTGTCTGTGATGTTAGCGGTCGCTGAGGTGATGCTCCCAGCTGTTGCCACACCGATGCCCACAGCAGTGACAATGATTGAGGCTCCGAACGTGAAAGGTGCCAGGATGAGGCCTGTGATGGTGGCAATGCTGCCTGCGACGCTGGCCACGCCACCACCCACAGCGGCCGACACTGTCCGCTTGTGGAACTGATCTGCAGTGTCGGCCACAGCCAGAAGCTCCAAGATGCGGTGCTGCAAGGACGCCCCCCGCTGGTTAAAAAGGCGCACAAAGAGCCGAGCTGCCATATAGACTCTATCAGCAGCCTGCTCCACTGCCCTAAAGAGATGCATACAACTGTAAGGTCTGCAGAAGTCCTCCACTTTTGGAACAAAACTCCACAGAATCATTAACCCAAATTAAAAACATGTTTTTAAGAAATCTCTCATACGTTTCCTCATCCTCCTGGAAATTTGAGTTCTTATTCCACTCAGTCCAGCCTGGACACAAAATGAGAATTTAAGCATCTAAGCAGCAGAACATCAGAGGTTTTTTTAAGAATAAATCTGAACTTTTTACCTTTAACTGTGTTCCACCATTCCATCAGCTCATCATTCTCCTGAAAAGGAGGAGTGCTGTTATAATAACACAACTCACAACCTTCTAAAAATCATTCAGGTTCAGACACACAAACACACCTCCTCCAGTTCACAGGGGGTTTCTCCAGAGGGATAAGCCGCCATCTCCACAGGCTGGAGCTCCACTGTGCTCTCCTGGATAAACAAGGAAAAGCACAAAAACATTTGAAGAAGCTTCAGTTAGAGTTTTAACAGGTTACTGAGCTTTAGACATTCTAACCTGCTCTGGGTTAATTTCTTGCATCTCAACAGCCTCCTCGATGATAGGCATCTCATCAGTTCTCTGGAGGAAGAACGTCCACATTTATGCAGTGTAATTCAATAGAATAATTTGGCTTTTCTTTTAACAAAACATCCACCCAACAGCAGAATTTACCTGTAAAGTTTCTTTGCTATTTGTGGGAAAGGTTTTCTTGACTCGGAATGAGACAACCTGATGAAAACCGAAAGCAGAAGGGAGAGCTTTATTGCCTGATAACTAGAACCATTAAAGCTGCTAGAATGTGACATTATTTGATTTTGTTTACAGTCATTGTGCCTTCTTAAGTCATTTTGATTAAAACGTACTCGTCTTTTTTTCTTTATGGTCCTCTTGCGTCTTAGCCTGCCTCCTTCTGGTGTCTGTCTGCCCTCATCTCCCTGGAACAGATGATGGACGTTTTTCCGTTAAGAGTTCGAACAAAATACTCTTCATTCAAATGGAGAGCAAAAGAAAAATCTTGTTTTGTGGTTATTGTTGCAGAAGCAGCAATCTGATTTGGACATAAACATTTCTTAAACATGTAGACTGAACTCAGTGCATCTTTCTTTTTACCTGATTTTCTGAAGTTTTAGGTGTTCGCTTGAAAATCGCAGAAAGGCCTCCTTTTTTTTCCTTTTAAGCAACAATAAGACATAAAAGAGCTTCTGTGTTCATGAAACCCATTACAAAGTCACAGGATGTCATAACAGTGGGAATGATGAGCTCAGTTCCACCTACTTTTGTGTTGCTAACAGCTTCAAGAAGAACATCATTGTCGTCTGCAGCTTCTGCAGCATCATCAGCTTTTTCTGAAAGATCCTCCTTGGAAAAAAAAGTAATTTACAAAACGTTTTCTCCGCCAGTGCAAAATTATGTAATTTTTCTAATGCAAAGATAGTTTAACAAAATAAGTTCTTACCTTCCCAATTTCTGTAAGGCTGTCCCAACTGGCCGATAAGTGAGAGTCACTGAGTGGATGCTAGAAGAGAAAACGAGTCAACAACTCAGCTCCGGACACTAAATTCAAACTCAAATTCAACATCGGCACATAGCACTATTTCTGCTAAAGAAGGCATCACAGTGCTTTACATAAATACATAATAATACAGTTGTTAAAAATAGCAATCACAAGAAAAAACTCCACACCCATTAGAAACAATTAGTCTGTAAAATTAAATAAAGAATGTGGACATACAATAACTACTTAAAAGCTATGGTAAAAAGATGAGTTTTGAGGTTTTTCTTAAGAACTTCCACAGTGGTTAAAGCCCTCACATCTTTGAACAGGCTGTTCCACTAGGATTTTCTTCTGACTTTTAGGACAACCAGACCTGCACTTAAGGACTCTGGGAGGGTCATAAACTAAAAGAAATATTGGATGAAAATAAAGATACAATTCCATGTAAATGTTTATAAACTAATAAAATAATAAAAAAAAAAGATTCTAAAGCTGACTGAGAGCCAGTGTAAAGATTTCAAAATGAGGGTATTGTGCTCCTTCTTTTTGGTCCTGGTTAAGAGGTGTGTGGCCGAGTTTTGGACTAGCTGCAGCGGATTGAAAGTATTTTAAGTATTTTTCTTAACGCCAAAAAGAAAGGCATTACAATAATCTATTTTAGATGTTATGAAATTATGTATTTTTTTATTTATATTTTAGCACTTGTTCTGCAGAGAAAGGGTATCACACGAGCAATATTTCTAAGATGATACAATGCATTCTTTGTGACAGGCTTTGTATGTGCTTCAAAGATAAGATCTGTGTCTAAAATCACTCCATTTCTGACTTGAGAGTTGATAAGTAAAATCAGACCCTTTCTCTCTCAGCTTCAGGACCATCAATACAAATTTCAGTTTTGCCTTGATTCAACTTTAAAAAGTTGTCTCCCATCCATGTTTCAATATTTAAATACCATATACTCAAAAGACACAGCCACATATAACTGGGTGTCATCAGCATAACTATGAAAGCTTATGCAGAATATCCTTATGATAATCACTAAGCGGAAGCATGCATAGGTTAAAAAGTGTGGGACCAAGGATGAAGCTTTGTGGCACATCCCATGTCAGTCTGTGCCTCCAAGAGGATGATTTATTTTCACTGACAATAAACGCTCTTCCTGTAAGACAGGATTCAAACCAGTTGAAGACCGTTCCAGTGATTCCAAACATGTTATACAGCCTATTTAACAGAATTGAGTGGTCAACTGTGTGAAAGGCTAGTTTGTTAACATATGAGCACTTTTAACTGTATGTTTATTCTTGGCATGGGAAGATTATAAAATTATTCTGAATACCATGAATTTAAAAACTTTACTCAATGTCTCCAATAAAAGACCAGCCGATATCAGTCACATCAAAAGTACTAAGATTCATTAAAAATACCATACATACATATTATGATGAACTGCATGAATTTATTGAGTTCTTTTTTATTTGAGATTACATAGATTTATAAATGCAATAGAAAACTGTAAATGCAAAAAATTATGAATCAAAATAGATTCGATCACCTCAGTAGCAGTGGAGCGAGGAGCTGGTTTGGGAGACTTTTTAAAGAGCTGCGTAAACTTTCCGGATTTCTCCTGTGGGGAAAAAATTTAATGAAAAATCAGTAAGATTTTCAAAATCAAAAGAAAAATAAAATAAGATTGTGTTTGCTGAAGAGAAATTGCACCTTTGTTGTAGTGACCTCTGACAGATTTTCACAGCTTCTTGTTAACCAGTTGTCCTCTGCTTTTGGGTCTGATTCCTAACAAATGAAAACAACATCTACTTTAAAGCTTTATATCAGAACAAACTCCAACCAACAACATCTGCAGATTTATAAGGGATTTTCTAATACTTGTCAACAAAAAAGAAAAAAACAACAACATAAACATAGCAACAAGACAAATACAGATAGACCTACCTTTTCAAAAAGGTTTTCAAAACTTGTTTTGAATTTTCCAGCAAATCCTCCTTTTTTCTCCTAAAAACACAACAGCTCTTTAAAGGTTAAAGGTTGCGAGGATGGAAAAACAGGAGAATTACCCACAAACTGCATAAAGTCTGACTACATCACTAAAGTATGCCAATTATAATCTATCACACAAACAGTTTTTAAATACAAACTGGATGTTGTTTCTGTATTAACACTTAAATTCAACAAAACACAAAGATGGGATGATGAAGGACAGAATCAGTGTTATCTTCTGATCACAGAACAATCGATGCAGGCTGATCCCATCATACACTGTATTACCAAAAGTATTGGCTCAACCATCCAAATGATCAGAATCAGGTGTCCTAATCATTTGGTCTGGCCACAAATGTATAAAATCGAGCACTCAGACATGCAGACTGTTTTCACAAACATTTGGGAAAGAATGGGTCGCTCTCAGGAACTCAGAATTCCAGCGTGGAATACCACCTGTTCAACAAATCCAGTTGTGAAATGTCCTCACTCCTAAATATTCCACAGTCAACTGTCAGCTCTATTATAACAACATGGAAGAGTTTGGAAACAACAGAAACTCAGCCACAAAGTGGTAGGTCCCATAAACTGACGGAGTGAATATAGTGAATATAAATGAAATCTGCAAATAAAAGTAAACCTTAAACTCCTTTTGGTCTGTTTAGTGCGTTCACAGAAACATATTCATATTTAATTAAATCTGATGATTAATAAAAACTTTAGCGGGCCTGTTATTCTGTGCGTGTCATGTTACAGACGAAGCTACAGCAGACACTGGTGTAAATAGAGAAGTGGCGTTCCCACAGAAATGGATACCTTTGAAACAGTCATGTCAGCGGGTTTCTCACTGCTGCCAGTTATCGCATTTTCAGTGTTTTTCTCCCACTCCTGAATTCAAAACAATCAAACAAACAAAAGGTACATGACATTTGAAAGAGTATTATGCAGAAGTGTGATGCTGCATCATTACCATCTCTGCTGCAACACCCTCTGCTGGTTTCTGCTGCTTCCTAAACATGTTGCTGAAAAGCTTTTTTTCCTGTGTATTAAAGACAGTTTGAGGTCAGGGGCAACTGCTGAGCATGTTTTTGTTTTGGTTCCATCATTCTGACCTTGGAACGATTACTCTCAGACTGATCTTCAGTGCTGCCTTCCAGATTTCTGTCCTGAAACAAAAAGCAGAGTAGAACAGACGTCAGTTGTCTTAAAGGTAGATAACCGCTGGGGCTAATGGTCCACAGGAGTCCAGAAAGCATGTATAAAATACATGAAATATGTAAAATATGTGAATGTAATGTAATATGTAAGGTAATGTCAATTTTTGTAGTCTTTGACTACGGAAGTGTCTCCTTGAATCAGCACTTACTGGACAAAACCCTGTTTAACTTCAGCATCCAGAGGACTGAGGGGAAGCAGGTTTTACTGGCAAAGGGAACCAATCTAAGTTCTGAAGCAGGCAGTGAAAGAGAAGAAGTGAAAGCAGAATTTTACAGAGTTCCTAACAAAGAAAATGGCACAAAAAAGGAAATGTTTTTCCTGACAGATGAAAGTGAAGTTAGTGAAGCTTTTGCTAATTTTGTAACAGCAAAAATGATGAAGACGTATTTCAACATTTAGGAGCCATTCTGTCTCCAAAGTTTGTAAAAACCCTGAACCTTGGTGCTGTTGAATATTTCAAGTATTAATTACATATCTTGTTTTGCTATGTTTGTTCATACCATTAGAAAGAAAAAATGCTCACATGTTTTGACCCATGTGCATCAAAGGGTTAAAATGCACACTCAGAGATGAGAGTCATTGGAGTTTTAGACCATTTTTGTGCTGAGGTTCACATTTTCCTTGACAAAAATCACAAGTTTAGAATAGTTGCAGCACAAAAAGCTTGAAGTTGTGTCAGTTTTTCTTATAAATTTAATAGTTTTCAATAAGAATCTTAACAAAGACTGTAGGGGGATGTTCCAAAACTAACTGTGAAAGAGAACTCGACTGTTAACCTCTGATTTAATCAAAAATATTTGCAAACTGTTATAAAAAACTATTGGAAGTTTGCATTTGTTGTGCTGTATGACAGTTAACAGTAGTGCAGAGATGATGTCAGATTGACTATGGGAGTGGTAGTGCAAGAATAGTGGCACTGATGCCAGAAAGACACATCTCTGAACTTCATTTTCCATCCATCCATCTTCTTCTGCTCATCATTCATCATTTTATCCACTTTTTTTTTTGTTTAGTTAACTTTTCCTGTCCAACAGCTGAGCAAAGAAAGATCAGAGCTGAAGGCCTCTTGTGTTGGATAGATTTTACTTTTATAGTAGGGGGCTATTAATCTTCTGACACAAAAGGTGTATATTTGTATAAACCTTTTTCGAAATTTCTAAATTTTATGTAGATTGATTATATTTGTATTCTTTTGTTTGACCGGATGAGAAAGAAAAAGAAGAGAAAGAATGATGTTAGAGAGGGGGGGTTAGGCACAAAAGAAAGGGGGAAAATGGGGGCTGACTGATGATTGACTGCTTGACTGTTTAATTACAGTGTTGATTTTGATTCTAAAAACAATTGTTTGTGAAAAACAGTTTTCAGATAGTGATTTAAATCAGACCGAGTTGAAAAACTTTCATTGAGCAAACCTTTCCTTAAACTAACAGAAAAGCTGTTTTACATTTGAAAAATCCAATAATGAATAAATGGAAATTGAGTTGTGGATTTGATGAATACATTTTTCTACGTATTAAAGTGGAAACTGCTTTAAAGTAAATGAATTTTTAAAACCAGCCATAAAATATCACACTCACCTCTGTGCCTGTATCCTCTGACGGGTCAGCACTGCTGACGAGAGCATCTTCATCGTCATCCTTTTGCAACACTTTCTCCTATAGTGGAATTTTAAGAATAAGTTACATTTGCGGAATATTTGTTTTGAGCTATGTCAAAATAAAGTTTTTCCTGTAATTTTTACATAATCAAAAAGATCGTCAGCTTGAAAAAAAAAAGGAAAGAAACCCCATAAGCTTCTTTTAGCAGCCAACAGAGGGCAGTATAGATGCAGAGATTTGGTAACCAACGTCACATGTGAACATGCAGAACACATGTACTGCAGTGGTTTAGCTTTAAAATACAGACTACGCCTTGCTCTTTTTATGGACCCACCCTATTAGACTAAAAACAACAGCAGGGTAGACATTCCTCTTTTACTTGTTACAACACATCCTACTGTGAGTTCCAAATACTGATCAGGCAAAACATGTAAACCCAGACACTCACTCTTATAAAAGGCTGGTTTTGATTTTTGAAAATGTGCTTTTTGTGTTTAAAGCTATTTCAGTGGAAAAAGATGTACTGTTTGAAAAAGCCGAAATTAAAAAAACCCAAACTAAATCCTGTTAGGCTTTTCCATTTCAATGAACAAACACAATACACACATGAAAATGCTTGCGAAAATATTTCTTAAAGCGCTTTTTACTTTTACTAGCTGGGTCACTTCTTAATTCAGAACTTTACCTCTGCGGTTGTTTTTGGGATCTTTTTTAAAAAACCAAACCAAGCACCTCTCTCCTAAAAACAGAAGACAGGGAGTTAAGCTTCCACGCCTGAGGGATCCCAGTTCAGACATGTTTGTTGTGACTCATATGGTTTCAGCGGCTGTGCTGAATGGTGTTGATAATCTGTTAGTTTTGACATGAAAACCGTACCTTTTATACCTTTTTTACCTTAAAGTTATAATCCCTGTAAAACTGTGATCACAACAGACATGTAGACAAACTTTTTACCCAGCATCACAATATCTGACTGGTTAACCACATTTTTCTCAAAAACACACAGATAACGAATTTATAACTTTCAAAAAGGTTAAAAGTAATGACTTTAAAATCCTTCTTCTTCCAGACTGGGGCTCTCGGACAGAATTGGAGATTTTCTAAATATTTCGCTAAAAAGGTTTCCTTTTCCCTGAGACACAAACACACAGTGTTTTTCTGTAAGTGCTGCTTTTCATAAGTAACTGAGTTTACTGTGGCTGCAAATAGTCATGACCAATTCAAAGTTCTCATTTTGCAGGTCTGCAGCACTCTTACTTTTGAGTTGAAGTTGTCAGACTGAGTGTCAGAGTTAGATTCAGACTCCACCTCCAACGCTTCTTTACCCTGAAATTATTCAAAGCATTAAAAGTGAAATAAAAAGGTCTACAAATCTGGTTGTTTTAAAGTATTTAAATAAAAACTTAAACATTGAATGAACACAGCAGAAAAAATTGCAATAAAAATGTTATCATCAAAAAACATTCAGGTAAAAGCATTCAGGATACAACAGAACATAAAAAAATCAATAGCTATCAACATTATAGTCAAAGGTAAGAGAGATGAATATCAGTAAAGCAGTTTTGAAAAATACATTTGTCTAAGTTGTCTGTGTTGATTTTAAACTGTGTTCATGAGTGTTAACTTGAATATAAATAAAAACACATTTGAACAAAATAACATTTGATATCACATACTGATATCAGTCCAATGAGAGTGCTATGACTGTGATATTGGGCTATATAAATAAAATTGAATTGAATTGAATTGAATTTTTTAAAAATCCCAGAACCTCCGTTTCACTTTACCTGCACACAAGTCTCCTCCTCAGAGGTCTTTGGATATCTGCGAAGAATCGCAGAGAAAAATCTCTTATCCTGCTGATGTCAAACAAGAAATTGAGCACATTAGTAACTGATAAACATGAATTCGATGCACAGTCAATTATCTGTTGAAGTCCCACTCTGATCATCTTTTGAATTATTGTAAAATCGTTCCCAGTGGTCTTTTAATTATGATTGTGTTGTTTGTAGCCACAATTTAAAAACGTGTGCCGTTTTCTAGGATATCGTTTCTGCAGAGCGGCAAGACTTCATCACTTTCCCGTCACCCATTTGTTTACACTTTCCCCCACTACCTTAAAAGCCCTCCACCCCCAATCTAACATTAGCTGTGTAACAAAAATAGTGTGCAATATCAGAGCTATTCAGTCATACAGTTTTGATCCAGATTCCAGTTCAGACGAGGAAAACAATGATGTCCATGGATCCATTAGTCTGCAAGTGGATGCATCAGAATGGAGCAGAGAAGGGAGCTTGCGGCCTGCCCATTGCAGCTTCTACGTAACTAATAAGCTCTTTTTTAAACTGCATTTTTTGTCTGCTCCTGATTGATGACAATTTTAATAAATAAATACTCAGAAATGTATGCCCTTCAACATCAGATAAAGGTCACAAGAAAATGTAAAAAACAGAATTTTCATTAAAGTGGGTCTTTAAATATGTCATCACTTTCATACCTTTGAGTGAGTCTCAGCTAGACTGTCACTGCTTCCTGACAAATCTCCACCCAGAAGCTGCTGATGTGAAACACAAAGCAAACAGGCTGTTTGCAGAGCTTGTTTGTACAGATTAAATCCATTCTGTGGATAAACCAGGACATTTTACTGCAGCAACTTTACCTCATCACCAGTGCCATCCACCTTTGGAGACCTCTTAAAGATCTTGGGCAATTTCCTTCCTTTTCCCTAAAGAAATTAGAGTTGCAAGATCAAACTCAGAGAAAGGACAGAATGTGAAGAGTCAGAAGAGATTATCTCTGTCTACCATCGATGAAGCTGTAGTCACATGTAGCTTCTTACCTTGCTTTGTTCAGACAAACTGTCACTGCTGGCAGACAGCTCACTGTGAACGCTCAGGTTGTCCTGAAGTACAAACACCAAGCTAAAGTAAAAACTTCATTCTTTTAAACCAATGTTATTACAAAAAACATAAATGACATCAGTTCTGACATAAATTCCTTTAACTGCATTATAATCACAGTGGTCC
Source organism: Oryzias celebensis (assembly GCA_014656515.1). NCBI lineage: Eukaryota > Metazoa > Chordata > Actinopteri > Beloniformes > Adrianichthyidae > Oryzias > Oryzias celebensis. The sequence continues at coordinate 59,857,528 of BNCR01000001.1, forward strand.
CTTGCTATAACTTATTATTTATTTTTTTACAGCGCACTGAGCCCTGCATCCTGTTTGGCAGCTGGTTTTTCATTCAACCTTTTCCTGTTCAGTCTCTCCTGTACAGAATATATTCAGTTTACCAAAGTTACATAAATCTTCGATTATAATAAGATCTTTTATTTTGTTTATTCTAAAAAACGGAACTTAAGAATTTAAGCAGGAGAGAAAGTGTTTCAATGTTCATGTCTGTCTGAGAAAAGTGTGTAGTGAGGAGTTTTACAGCCATAAAAAAAAATCAATAATCCTACTTTCCAGAGTTCACATGAGTTATTTTTAGAATGTAAGCCCCAAGAAGAATGAAGGAATACTGTATATGTCCTTTTTTTAAAAATAAAAAACAGTTTTAGCCAATTGTTATAATATTTGTATTCAGTGACTCACCTGTGTGGATGTCTCATCTGCTGGTGTTTTAGACTTTTTAAGAATGTTGGACAAAAAGCCTTTCTTTTCCTTGAGAGAAATACAAATTTATGAAAACATAAAAACATTATACAATGAAGAAACTGCATACATGCTAGAGGAACTACCACTTACAGAAGTCTGTGCAGATGTTTCATCCTCTGCAGCATCTTCAGAGTCATTGTTCTCTTTTGTGATCTGTAAAACAAAAATAAAGCTGCATGGCAACTGGTTCTTCGATCATAAGACATTGCATGGCATCCTGGTTTTTTTCTACTTGTTATGCAACACCAGCAACATAAAAATACATTATACACTAAAAGTTCCCTTTGCAGAACCACCCCCAGTAGAAAACACCAGATGGTGCTTCATACCTTTGGTGAAGTCGTCCAATTCAAGCCTTTCATTACACCTTTCAGAAATTCCTGCCAACCACATTCACATGTCAGAAACCACATGACTTCAGCACAGGAAAACACATGAACAATACCGGTTTGTTGCTGGGAGCCTGTTTGACCAGGATTTCGTTGTCGGTTGAATCCTGCTCATTGGGTGGGTGGAGGTAGCTCTGAAGTCACAAATACCAGGACAAGAGCTTCAGTAAAACTGATTGTGGCTAAAACACTAATGCTCTATTACACTGTGTGTGTATCTACTGTCAAAAAGAACTTATAGTGCTATTAGAACAATATATAGTGCTATAGTAACACATGAATCTTTTTGCATTCAAGTCAGCATTCAAGTCAGCAGTTATACATGTCTGGTTTCACTCACACACCCAGATACATGCAAGTGAAACAAGACACCTTTTTTTTTTTTTTTTTTTTTTTTTTTGTGATGAAGTCAGCTGGTAACTTTCCTCAGACGGAGTTATCTCGATGGCCTTTCATGCTGCAAATTTTCTGTTTAGTTTCAGTCAAACGCGTTTGTTTTAAATCACATGAAGAGTTTAATTTCCTGTCCTCCCTCTCCATTAAACCAAACCACATGTGAGAGCTGTGCAGTTCACGCTGAGGACCTGCATGCGCTTACAGTGAACGATGGTTTCTTCTCCTTTTGGCTTCCTCGAAACATGCCAGTCAAGACCGAGTGATTGCACTGCAAAGTCAATGACACAACAGAGGGAGATATTACAGGTTTATAAGGCATGTTTCAGTCTGTAGGTAAAGCTCCAATACCTGTTTGAAGTCTGTTTCATCTACTGAAGTTCCCGACTGGTCACCTTCTCTGGGGCTCTGATGAGCAAGATGGAAATATTTAATGCAAAGGGTTAATAAAATCGTGGTGTAACTTTCTGTTGCAGTCTTGTACCTCTGTGTGGTCTGTCTGTGTCCTTTTGTGCAGGCTGTATCTGGATGAGTTCTGAAGTTCCTGCCCAAAAAGGGGGGCAAACAATAAAAAAAAGAAATTCAGGGAATGGCAACACCTAGATGCTCAGTCATGACACGTTTTGCAAATAAAACACATATTTATTCTTATTTTGAAAATACGTCACTGACTACCTTTTCTGTGGGCCTGGGTGGAACCACAGGAGTTTCAGAGAGCTTCCCGTTGTTACTCTGATGTGGGACAAAAAGGTGGTTTGATCAAGTTTATGTGCAGCACAAGAGTCCAGAAAATGTAGGTTATGGTCAAAACAGTAATAAAAGCTGAGAATATTCAGACATCATGAAGCCCATCCATGTATTTTTTGTTCAATTCCATCAAGGACATTTTATTTCCTGTTAATTTTGTGATGGTTACAGTAAAAACTTTTATGAGATCAATCAAGTCTTATTTTATTTTATTCTAAGGATAAAATGAGAACTTTGCAGTTGAAGCAATTTTGACAAATAGGCACATTAAATTATAATGTATATATGTCTAAGTCGTTTATTAAAGTACAAGTATTGTTGTTTTATCTAAAAGTCAAAAGTGAAAATAATGTTGTTTAAAGGTATTTTTAATTTTGTGGTATCTCAGAATGTTTGGAAGTTTTGTGAATCAAATTTTGAACATGAGCCCATCACATCTGGCTTTAGAGTTAACACCCCCATTGATATAGTTTTCATTCAAGGTTGAACATGACTGTTTCAAAAAGTTGTTAGCTTTGAAATTTTTGGTTCAAAACAAACATAGCAAGAGTTATGACACATAAATGTTTGTGGATTTATGTTTTTCCTATGTGTTCGATCATTTACTACAAAACATAAAAACTGTTTGGTAGGAATTTTTGTAGTAAATAAATAAATAAATAAAATTTACCAAACCGAACTGAGTTTTTTTTGGACAGTTTCAGATTGATTGCATAATTGTTGTGTGATATAAGGAAAAATATCTCTAAAAACAGAAGCTGGGATTTTACTAAAAATATATAATTGTGTTTTTTTCCCCAAAGGCAACAAGCAGCAGACATTTTGTGTTTGTCTTGTTTGCGTAGGCAAAGGGTTAAGCAAATGTGATAAATCCAGCGGTTTGGAATCTTTGTTATTTATGATCTTCTCTGCACATTTTTTGATGTGCTTTGGAAAAGTAGGTTCCCATCTTCTGCTGAGTTCATCTGTCCTCCCTTCCTATTCATTTTATTACTCTTGACTCACTTTCATGCTAAACTATGTTTATGTTAAACAACAGATTTTTTTAAGAGGCAGAAGAATCATATTTAATAATATTGTAAATAAAAACTTAGTTTTGGCAGATCTGGGTGGACAACCAGATTTATTAAACTGTTTTTGTTGTGTTTAGTTTTTAAATGTACAGCACTTTGTCCAATTTTAATTGTGTTAACGCTCTTAATAAATAAACTTGATGATGATGCTAACGATGATGAAAGTGAGTTGACAGGTTTTCTGCACCAAAACTGATCAGCAGAAGGTAAAACTCTGTGACAAACCAGACACACGTGAGGTCATGCCAGCGTAAGAGTTTTTTCATGCTCTTTAAAAAGTTCGGCATGTTGGTGCACGCTCATGTTTATCAGAAACCCCCAAAGCACACTTACAGCATCTATGCGATGAGTTTGCATGTCAGGAGCTGGCGTCTGAGGCCTCTCTGCTTCTATTCCTTTATCCTGTAAGCAAAGTAGCCTTCCTAAAATCTCTAGCAAAACCCCATTTCATTTTCACACTACCGGCAAATGACAGTTTATTACACTACCTCTGTGGGCTTTGGAGGAAGCTTGGGCTAAAAAGAATAGAAGAAACCAGAGAAACGCTGTAAGAACTTTGGAAATGTAATAGCAACAGACAGATCTCCAAGTGTATCCTGTTTTCCACAAATACTGTTACGTCAATAACACATAGTATATGGCATGAGAAACTGATGTCAAGATCTCAAAATCATAAAGGATTATAGAAAATGTGCTATTTTTGATGTCTTCAGGAGTTATGGATATTCTCACCGGCTTTCTCTTCTTTTTAACTTCTGGCTTCATCATGCGAGCTTCCATGTCTCCTGTAGAAATCACACACGAAGATTCAGATGAAAAGTTGGACTGGACCAGGGAGACGGCTGTACTGGTACCTGTGAGGAATCCACTTTACACACATGAGCTTAAGCAACCTCCCATTCCCAATCATAGAGTTGTAATAGGAAGACAGCTATAATAGTGTGGAAATGTCATCACTGTAGTACAGGTGACACAACATCAAAGAACTACACTGGAATTCACTAAGCCAGTGATGAACAATTCTTCCCAGTTGTTTAAAGAAGCTATTTGTATGGCAACATGCCCAATTTCATACATCTGTAATGATTGAAAGAACTGCACATGAATTGTATTACTATAGTACGAATGGACAAACACTTTTGGCAATGAAGTGTATGAAAAAACTTAATCAACTGTGGTTTACAGCAAACCTATTTTCCACTGTTATTTAACAGTTATTGTTATTTTTTTAGCTCATTAGAAATTCATCTTTTGGTTGTGGGCGGGACTGCTGGCACTGAAGTAACCCTACGCTAAAATCCCAGCATTTCTTTGTTTACACTCTCCCTCACTAGTTTACAGCTCCTCAAAACTCCAAGCTAACATTACCATAGCAAAAAATAGATAAAAATACAGCAAGCAATATTGGAGCTATCGTGGGGCAATAAGGCATACTATAAATGTTCCAATTATAACTCTGCTGTTAAAAAATAATTTGGCAGCCAGCCTGTCGTTTATTAGGAACAGGCGTCTGTTAGAGACAGGCATTTATTCCATCAAGGACAGAATGGTGATGGATAATGGGTTCATTTTGTGGTGAAATTTGGTCACAAAACACAGACAACACCAGATGAACATTTCAGAATGTATTGAAATCACAACATTGTATTCTGTTCTGATTAGCACTCATTAGCACATCATTCTCCGTATAAAAATCCTCTTTGCTTTCATGCCAATAATTTTCCTGGAGACACGCGCACCTTTCCGTCTTTACTCAATAATCCATGTTCAAATCAGTTCTTTCAATTCAAGGATAGGAATCTCCAAACCAGAGGGCCGCAGTGTCGGCATGATTTCCAGATATCCAAGCCCCATTGATTATCTGGTTCAGGTGTGTCCAGCCAATTGGAACATGCCAGAGCATGGGGTGTTGGAAAACATGCAGGAATGTGGCCCTCGAGGCCTGGAGTTGCCTTTTCCCTGTTGTAATTCGTCACTTGCTTCCTTTGTACTTCCACCAGTAAATTGTTTTCTGCAGCCGCTTGCACCATTCGTGGATACGTTCACTGGAATGTTCTAACACCACAGACACCCAGCGTCTGAATGACTGTGCACGACCTCGGGAAGATAGGTGGATTTTAAAGGAGCATGGCCACAATTAGAGATCAGCGTCTAACAGCAACGAACACCTGTTAGACCCGGTGTCAATTAGAGACGGGAAAAAATAGGAAGATATATGGTAATCATAACTAAAAAGACCTTTGGGAACAATTTTACAATAGAAAAAAATATAGTAGGAGTAGGACTGTAATGTGTTTTCAGCAACAACAATGTATCCATCCATCATAGGGTTGCTGAAGCCAATTCCAGCTCTGTTGGTGAGGACAGGGTAGACCCTGAACAGATTGTTAGTCTGCTGCAGGCCCACACACTTGCACCCAAACGTACACCTAGGGATGATTTAGTATCACCAATCAATCTATGAAACATGTTTTGAGACTGTGGGAGAAAACCCACACATCCACGGAGAGAACATGCAAACTCCACGAAGAAAGGTCCTAGCTAGGAGTTCAACAAGGTTCTTCTAGTGAGGGGAAAGTGCTAACCGCACCAACACCGTGCAGCCCGTGACAACAAGATATGAGACACAAAAAAAAACCAAACACATATTTCATCTTCTAAACATTCACATGCTGCAGTTCTGTCCTTTTTCAGTTCTTTCGCAAAAGCTGAGTTGTATTATTTTCCATTTTTTGTAAGTACAAATACAATGGTTGACAGTACCGTTAACAGAGTTAATAGATGACCAAGTTAAGGTTTTACAGTTAAGAAAAATATTACTCATCCTTCACATTTTCCTTTAGCATTTACAGACAAACCTCTCATATGTGGTCAGATGGATAGTTGTGATATGTTATCACACACATAATGTACTTTATATTTGATAACAAAATCTTGAATTTGCATATATTAATTTGAAACATCAAAACAAAAAATAGCACAGATTTTAAAATGCACAGAAATTTAGAAAATATGTGTAACCCATATAGCTAAACTGTTAAGTTGTTTGACAATTACATGTAACATTTTTAGACAGTGTACAAATGTCAAAAAAACAAACAAAATAAAAGCAGAATGCTTTAAAATTAGTTTGACAGCTTCTTATTTTAGTTTAGTGTCTGCAAAAGACGAGAGCTTAGCATTGATTTTAAATGAATTGTGCAATAAAAAGTATCCACAATCCGGAAATTTAAAAATGGTGTGCAAATAGAAAATATATCAATTAACTGACTGAATTAAAACAGCATAAATAAATAACTTTGAGGCGTTTTTTATTTATTCAAATACAATGTTTTACTAAATTAGCCGTTTCAAATGAATGTATATTTGGCCATTTGGGCTTTTAAAATTTTTGTTTATCATATTTCAAGTACAAAAAGAGAATTGTTAAGGACAAAAAAGTTTGTTTTAAGTGTATTCCTCCTGCAGAACTGATATTGCGAACAGTTACATTTAGATTCTGTGATGTACTGTTTTTCATTGAGTCACGCGGCACAAAAATAATAACAAAGATTTTCATTTTACAACATGGTAAACAAAACCGCTATCTTAAAATCCAGTAAAAACGACAAAAACAAAAATATTTGTATGTGTTTGATTACCTGGGAACCCTTTGGAGTAACTTCACATGCAGTTGTTTGTGATCTTCCCTCATCGACGCCTCGGCCGCTGTCAGAAGTTCCCAGGAGATTTGAGTCCCACGCGCACCACAGACGCCTAAAACATGCTGCGTTCAGGGAACCAACAAAGCTCAGACATTCGAGCTTTACTTTATGTCACAAATTTGGGGCGTTCTGCTTTAATTCTTATAAGAATTGAATTTGGCTTGCCCAATATATATGTTTTTTTCTGTCAAAAGTAAAATGCAAATGCATGTTGTTTTTATTTGTTTATTTCTACATGGCTTTATTTGAATTTTGCTCAATTTTCCCATAATTAGTTAGATTATGCATGTTAGGAACACTGGTGACATTTAATTTATAAAACGTTACTCAAGCTGAATTCAAACAAAAATGATTTTAAAGACAGCTGAATATCTGTTGTCCCAGAGTGAAAAAATGGTAATGATATGGATAAAACTAAATAAACAATTAAAATGTAGTTTGAACGTGTAGTTAAAAAAATGTATTATTTAAATTACGAAATAAAATTTAATCTCTATGATAATAACCTCATGTTGCAGCACCTTTGAATGTATTGTGCAGGTATAAAACCTGTCGACCTCATGTTTCCATGTTATTCAACTGTTTTTGTCTTCACATGATCCGTTCCGCATTTTTCAGACACCACCCAAAGAACACATTATATCACCTGTTGAATGAACAAAGCACCTCACACAAATATGACGCGCCTATTGGATTTCTTTCATGTAAAACTTCCAGTTTTATGAGAGTTACTGTCCCATTTCAAACCTCAGAGAGTAAATCCCTGTGTGATAGCGGCTGTAACGTTTCAGCTGTCCTCAGAAAAGGGATCGAATATTCGAAACTGTCTACTCTGGTTTCTGGGGTGAAGTCACCAGAAAGATGGGTGGGTCCAGTTTTTGCTTTTATTGTTTGTTTCTGACTCATGGGTTTTGTGAGTGTCAGCATTAACATGTGTGAGCCATTGTTCCTATTTTTGTAAGACTGATGTCACATGAAACGTTTCTAAAATTTGAATAGATCACCAGAAGAGAGAATGGAAATTCACTGGATGCAGACCTGTGTGACATGCATTTTGCATGAGAAAGATCCAGGTCACATAGATGTATGACTTCTATCATTTCCCCTATATTTCCTTATTCATTTGATTAAAAACATATAAATTAGAATACCTTTATGAAAACATAAGTTACCTTTGGTTTACTTTAAACCTGATTGTTCTCTCTTACCAAAATGTTTTTTCTTCTTTAATAAATTCTACTTATTTGTGAAAATACAAACTTAATCCTAGACCACAAGCACCATAAAAACTTGTTATAAATCAATTTAAATATTATATAAACATCTGTGGAGAAAAAAGTATTATAAAAGGAAATATTCAATTAGTTTACAGGCATTATACCACTTTTTCTACCCACATTTACCAGAACTTTATGAAATATAAATTGGAAACAAAGTCCATCCATCCTTTATTTGGAACTTTTATTTATTACTAACATAATATTGCACATAGAATGTAAAGGTCCAGAAAATAAACAATAAATATGAATTTGACAGATTAGGGCGCTCAGAAACGGAAAATTGAAAACAACAGAAAGTCTTCCTTATTGTAATAATGCAGTTCATAAATTTAGGCCTCAGATGCTCCTTTACCCAGAACAGAAAAAATGTAACAGATCATAAATGTACGAGTGGAAAACATCTATTTAAGATAATCTGCTAAAACAATGTCTATAAAGGATCACACACAGATTTAGGTAAAACAAATTTAGCCAGAAAATCTTTTAAATAGTTTGAAACTAAAGTTAGACTAAAAAGTTAAATTTAAGAACCCATATATGTATGTGTTAGAATAAGGGAAAATTTTCAAAAGTGCCAGTTAGAAAAAGAAGCATTTATAGTTTTTCTTTTAACCTGTTCTTAAAAACGTCTCTCCATAAAAGTTAATACTATTCTATAATATTCAGAAAGAAATATTTTTTTGCTGTTCTGGTTGGCATGAAAAACAGCAAATAAAGTCAGACAAACTTCATTCCACTACATTTCTAAAAGATCTTTAAAAAAAAAAAAAAAAACACACACTTGATGTTTCCAGGGTATAATATTTAATCTAAAACTATCCAGTCTATCTTAACTATCTGTCAAAAGCACAACTAATGGAGAAACAAACATGTAGTCTGTGAACTTTAAAATTTGAAAAACTATTGTTTTAATAAAAAGGTTCAGGAGTTTCCTTTCAAGGTAAAAATGTACTCTGGTCATAAAAAGTACCAGTAGATTAAAAAACTGCTTTTAGCTCATTTTTCAAAGACATGGCAATAACTGTTTAAGAGATGTCTCGTGCCTGTGCATGAGTATGCGACTGCATACTCATAAAAATGTTCAAAATTGGGAAACAGATTGTGAACTTTGACCTTTTCAACAATTCTGATGCATCTGCTGATGTTTCTTGTCAAACGTATTCTCTATTCTCAATGTCTTTTTTGATTTGTTTTTTAATTTGGTCAATTTCATCTTCATCTGAACTGTTTTTGGTCTCGCCCTTCATTTTCTTATCGTCTACAACCATCCCATCATCGTCTGTGTTGTCTTCTGGCTGAGTGGACTGCAGCTCCATTCGTATGGCGTTTAACTCAACCAGACCGTCATGTAGCTGCTCTACCACCTCCCTGATTTTAGCAGCAAACTCCGATTTTGCGCCCTTTTTTAGTATTTTAGAGTCTTTTGCCACAAAGTAGATATCCATACCCACGAAAAGGCCGGTGAGCACACCAGTAGCCATACTGGCAACCTGGACCGCCCTGGCTGCTGTGCTTCCTGCAACGTTGGCAATCTGCACCACACGCATAATCTCGTTGGCGTTGATGAGAATGGCCTTTCCTGCCATGGCGCCGTCTTCATAGAAACTACTCGTGAGTGCGGGGAAGTCCTGATTATACGCATGATTTTTCATTTTGAGGAGGTTAAACTTGCGTAGGTTGTCAATCCCCTGCTTGATAAACTTCAGGCACTTGTTGAAGTCAGCTATCTTTTCCTGGTAGTCTTCTACAATTTTCTCCACTTTCTTGCGATCCATGGAGTTGTTGACCTGGTTGGAGATGCCAGCACCTGCTGATGTGAGACCTCCCGCTGTGGCAACACCCAGTCCCACCGCTGTCACAATCAGGGAGGTTCCCATGGTGACCGGTGCCAAAGCGAGACCAGTAATGGTTGCAACACCCCCAATGGCACTGGTGGAGCCGCCGGTGATTTGAGCAATCTTGGTGTTCTTGTTGAACTTGTCCAGGCCATCAGCAATGGCATTAAGGTCCATGATGTGCTGCCAGAGGCTCTCACCTCGCTCAGAGAAGAGCTTGTTGAAGACTCGAATACCCTTTTGCACTTTCTCCGCCGTCACAGCAAACGCTCTGAGAGGCGGAGCAGGAAGAGAACATTAAAAAAAAAAAAAACTTTCCCAGTTTAACATAAAGTAAGAAAAAGTCACCTACTTGGCTTCTTCTTTTTCTGTCATGTCATCATCTTGAGGTGTGTCCTCCCATGCTGAAAAGGGAAAAAAAAGCGTTTATGCACTATTCCAACATAAATGAAAAAAGGATAAAAGCATCAGAAAATGTGAACTGGACACAAAACATGAAAGCATAGACATCTCGCTTCCTTGAGCCGATGCTTAAGTTTGCAATAAATGATCGTCTCCTTATTTAGCTGCATGGTTGGAGGAGTTGCTCTTCAAGACGTAACCTAATGTTTAAATGTGGGAGCTCTGCATTCACCAATTATCACAGCACAACACAACTGATCATCAAAGCATGAGCAGTCAAACAGTTAAACATAAAACACTGAGCCTATGATGTGAAGCATCAAATCCTGCACCATGCACTCAGACATGAAAATTCTACTCAAGGAAAAGTAGCTTTACTCCACTCAAGTAGAAGTAGAAAAAATAGTCATCCAAATAGGTATTTAACTAAAAAGCCACAGGTAAAAAAAAAATGTTAGACTTAACAGTTAATTCATGTATCTTTTTTAATTATTAATGTGTCAATTCTGGTATTTTCAAATATTGGAGTAAAAACTTGAAAAATTTTGATTGAAAAAAAAATCAAACTGTTTGGTAACAACAAGGCTTTATGATGAACACAATTCTAATCAAAATGCACATTTTTTTGCGTTGGGTAAAGATAGCCAACACTTAACCTTTTTTTTAAATAAATATATTTCACATGATTCTTTTGCCCCCATTATAATGGATCTTCAGTAAACAAATGTTTCTTTAACCTCACCATGCATCACTGGGGCTTTTGTTGGCAGCTCCCATGTTTTCTTTGTCAAAACTTAACTGTGTGTGTGAGATTTACTGTTGGACATTAATTTAAGTCCAACACCAACAGTTACATTGGTTTATCTGCCAAGCACTGTGCTTCTCCAATATAGAATAAAAATATTTTACTAAGAAAAAAAGTAACTAAAGAAAGTCATTTGTTGCTGCTTTAGAGTACTAGTTCTAATTAAGTAAAAGTAAAGTGTGTGGTGCTATAAAACTAAGTAACATTTAGATGAAAGGACTCAAGTGAATGTAACTCATTACTTCCCACTTCTGACGAGAGTACAGTAAGTGAAGAAGTGGAAGAACAAAATAAAAGATTACAGCTTACATTCCACTGCATTCCACCACTCCATAAGATCCTCCACATCCTGAAAGAGACGCTGAGTGTCAGTGGACCTGCATTCTAATGACTGATTTATGCACAGCAAACATGAAGGAAAAACAGAAGAAGACTGTCGTCGACCTCGTTGTCTTCAGGTGGCCTGGGTCAACACGGAAGTCTTCCAGTTGATCAAACAGAGACCTGTTAGCACCTTCATTCTGTCAAAACACAAATATTGCAATTTTTTTTATTAAACTAATTAGTTTCAGTTTTATGTTTGGACAAAATTCTACACTGAAGTACAGCTTTGATGGAGGACTGGAGCTACAGAAAATCAATCTCTTTTCTGCAGTTGAACTTAATAAATCCCAAAGCAGTTTTTCTAAATTCATTGACTAGGAAGTGCAGGTAAGAGGAATTATGTTGGTGCTGTTTTTGCAGAAGTAAAAGGGGCCAAAAACCTCAGTGAACAATGAAAAAGGAAGCGAAGAAACATGTTTGGGGACATAGTAACCTAATCTCTTCTCATCTTTCATGGTAAAAACATGCACAAACACCTGTGACAGACTGGGGGAGGGCTCCATGTTAGCAGCGGCACAGGAGAAGAAAAGAGTCTTCAGGGAGCTGAGGGGACACTGGAGACGAACTGGAAGGGGAGGTTGTTTTCAGGGTGGGGAGACAGACCTTTACAAATCTTTAACCACAGTTCAGAAGGTTTCAACACTCCGTCTGGTGAGCTCTTATTGCATGGTAAGAGTTTGTCAGCGCATGAGGAAAAGAAAACATTGAAGAAGTAAAGCGCACAAAAGCTGACCCACCTCTGCAGCATTCCCTGCAGCTCTTTCTTCTGCATTCCTTTGTCTAACTTTAGCCTGAAAGCAGTAAACAGAAATAGTCAGACGTTTCCCTGGAACTGAAGAACTGTCCTCAGCAGGTGGACAAGTGGATCAAAAAGCAAGAATACATTTATAAAATACAATGATACTACCAAAGCAATATTAAAAGGTCCCATATTTTCTACATATAGGATACTGAAAGGGAAAAAAGCATATTAAAGTCCCACTCCAACAAAATTTTCATCTATTGTACAGTAAAAGTGTTCCCAGTGGTCTTTTAGTCATGACTGCGCAGGTTTTAGCAAATATCAAAAAGCGTGCGTGTCGTCGTTAAGACAGTTTATGCAGCGTAGCAGGAGTTCGTCAGAAATTCCTCTCTGCTGTGGGCAGGACTCTTGGCACAAAAGTAACTACACTGATATCCCAACATTCCTTTGTTTACACTCTCCTGCTAGCTTACGGCCCCCCACAACCCCAAGCTAAAAATACACAGCTCAGATGAGGAAAAAGAAGCAGTTAAAGGACATCCTAAACACACACACACACACACACACACACGTTTCAAGAGCATTTTTAAGTAGAACACAGCCTTCAGTTTTGTGGCAAAGATCCTCTGAAAAAGACATACGCCTCCATATATTATTCACGTTGCACACATTTTTGTTCTGTTAATTTTTTTAAGTTTTAAATTATCCCCCCCCCCCAAAAAAAAAAATGTAGAAACTTGATCACGTACGGCCAAGCTGGTAGAAAAAGACTGTGTTTAGCAGTCTGACAAGCACATAAAGACCACAATCCGGTTAAGTTTTATCAAATAAATTTGTATTTTTCTTTAATGTTTGTTCTAGATGCTTATAAATGTTGGCCATGTGGCTCAGCCCCAGGATTCTGTTGCTATCAGTATGTAGCTGTCTGTCAGTGAAACATCTATCCTGGGTGATCTCATTTCTCTTATGCTGCATTCATACCGGCCTCAGCAACTTTCAATGAAAGTCTATATAAATCCGTCTATATACCCGTTTCGAGCTGCCACACCCATAACTCCTGCATTCATGTCTTACTACACAAGATTCTGAGACCATTTTTGGGCTCTATGTACAAAACGGGCGACCATTGAACGCTAAACCAGGTCAAACTTCAGGGACTCCAATTTGGTAGTGACGTATTGTTGGCATCCCTTTTAATTCGTGCAAGTACCAACCGTTTGAAATTGATCATGGAGGAGAAATTCATGATTGTGGATTGTGCCCAGCTGGAATTATATGACACCAAGTTTTTCATATATTAGAATATAGTGGCCAGATTCGTGAGATTTTCATGCTTCAACATTTTAAACCAAGTCTTTTCCAAACTGTAGGTCGCAGACAGGCGCAAGTATGAGAGAAGGTCCAGTGTGAACACTATGATTCAAGAACATATTGTAGCGGCCGTCGTACCACGTAGGTCTAGATGGAGCAGAAATCAGCTATGCTAACTAGCGAGGTGCTAGCATCTATCGCCTAAATTCTTCTGGCAAAAGAATGAGCTGACCCGTGTCTCATACACCGCAGGACCCCGGGTAGCTGGAGAATTCAGGAGGCATAATAAAATGGCTGACTCCGATGCACTTGGCAGAACTTTTTAATTTGCTAGCTTAACATTCAACCCACCCAACAGATTGACCATTGCAAAGTTGTTGCATAGCAACGACCAACTCACTCATGGTTCAACAGAACCAAACCTAACACCCACAATGCACCGGTGCTGTGTGCAGGATCACTACAATATGTTTAGCAAGTTATTGAATGCACACCACATGCCTGCTGTGAACGCAGCTTCAGAAATACACATTTACTTGTGTTCAATAATACGTATTTTTTCATAAAAAAATAAACAGTTTTGCTGTTGTGCTATGTTATGATGAGCTCCGTCTGCAAGAGGAAGAGTGCACTTACTGTCTACAATAGAAGAAAATCAATATAGCAGTCTGTTTCAACTGTTTCATGCTGTTGTCATGTGGACTTCAAAAATGCCAGAAACCACCATTTCATTGACTTTTAATCTTTTCCTGATTTCTTAACTTCTCGGTTTATGACACCCAATGCTACAGCTCAAAGATGAAAAGCCTCATTCTTTTTCATAATATGAACTTTTTCCCATCTGATGGAAAAACAAAATCCTCACATGACCCTGAAGTACAGCCCTGCAGCCATATTCTGGTTGTCCGGTGATACTGGATGTGTCAAATCTTTAAACTGCTTATATCTACAGTGTTGGAGGAGGTGCAACTTGTAGGCAGCAGTGACTTCAACAGGAGAGATTACAGTTACAGTCAAGACCCTAAGTAACATCATAGCTTATGACAAGTTTTCATTTTGGATGGCTTTTTTTCCCCTGAAAGATTAAACTTAAGTCAACAAAAACAAACATAAAAAGATTTTTGGATCTGAAATCTTTAGGAGTGGCCACTGACTGTATATGAGAACTGGAGTGAGAGAGTGTGATGTCATCCATAGAAAATGTTTTACTTCCAGCTCCAACCAAATAAATTCAATTCAGCCGACATTTTCTCTGTGATACGGACACCGCCATGGTGGAACCAGGTGTCGTCAGTAACCAGTGATGGTTGGAGTCGGTCTGAGTCAAAGTTTTTATGGCAACCACTTATCTATCAAGAGTGAGCATGTTGGAAGTCCACACCACTACCAGAAAATTTAAAGAGCATTCAAAAAAAAAAGAAAAAAACTTGGATTATCAAGAACATCTTAAAAAAAAAAAGGAAGCAGATCAAGACTGGTTATGACTGAGTAACAGCAGTTTATTTCTCGATAGAGGTCTATGGGAATTTGGCTTCCTAGAGCCAGTGGGTACTTCCTGTCTGGAACACCAGAGGTTCACTCAATCTTGTACTCATTTACAGTCAGTAGACATGACTGATTACTTGCAGAAGAAAGTTCCTCTACATAAAGTTATAATCCACTTTTGTTCAAACTCACTTCCAAATGGAGTGTCAGCTTTTGCTTCTTTAGCTTATTTTAACTCACATATCAGCAACAACTTGGAGGTTTCACCACTAAACTTTTAATCTCCTCAGATCAGGCTGTTAGCAGTGCATAAAAGTCATGGCGTCATGGTGGCTTTGTCGGTTTAAACTACGGTTTCTCCAGTTTGATGACATTCAGACATGTTTTCCTTGAAAAGTTTACAAACTCGATTCACAATCTAAAAAAAGATTGGGCATCAAGATGAAGCACACATAGGTAGAAACAAGTTAGAACAAGTCTCACATGTTACCTTGACACGGGGCATGAACGGGTTGTTTTTCTTGGGTTTCTTAACTTTGGTCTAAAGACAAAGAAGAATATTTCTGTGTTAGCATGAGTTTAGGAGGAACTCAGACACCAGAGGGTTCACTTTACGATTTTTAAAGTAAAAAAAACAGACTTTGTTCTAGAAAAGAACAGTGAAAATCAGATATTAACCATCAAGAGAAAAAAGAACAGAAGACCTGTAGCTGACTTACCTTTGTTTTGTCCTTGTCTACACAGTCTTTTTTCTTGTCCTCTTTTGATGAAGAGTCTTTGTCTTCATCTTCAGCCTGAAAATTTTTGACCATTTTATTACCATTTCCTCATTATTTATAAGTTTTGTTTTCTTCTTTCTATAGAACTGAAGATAATAGAATGTAAGAAATCCAAAATCTCCTTTTGATTGTAGTCTGAAGGCATCACGTGTTTTACACATTGTTGGGATAAAACAACTGACAAGTAAAGCGGAACTGAAGGAGAGTCACTTTCAATCAGTGGCAACCACCGATTCTGTTTTCACCTGAACAACAAGAGGATATCTAGTCAAATTTAGCCATAGATGAAAAGTTTGTTTTCTTCCCAGTCATTATCGGTACAAGAAAAGAAAAATTATAGGTGACTCATATGTGCATTTCAACAAGGGGGAAAGCTGACATTTAAAAGTATCTGTGAAAACAGTTCATGAAAACAGTATAGTTATGAAAAAAAAATAATTTCAAGCTAGCCTGGTGCTCATTTTTTATTTTGGTATTTAAATATCTGCTATTGTTCACTGTAGATCAGAAATCCAAAGAAAAATGCAGAGGACTGAGGTGGTCAAACATGGATCAAACATTTCAATGATGATGGTCTTTCTACCAGCAAACTCGGCGTAGGAACTACTTAGTACAGCACACATTTTGTTTTTGT
The DNA here is from genome assembly GCA_014656515.1 of Oryzias celebensis. Lineage (NCBI taxonomy): Eukaryota > Metazoa > Chordata > Actinopteri > Beloniformes > Adrianichthyidae > Oryzias > Oryzias celebensis. The sequence goes on from BNCR01000001.1 coordinate 59,873,977, forward strand.
CTTTTTGAAATTAAACATTTGCAATGTAGGATAGAGTATTATACAGTTCTACATTTTCTTTTTTATTTTTTTACACTCAAAATGTCTCCTCTTATGGTAGCCCGAATACTCGGTCACAGAATTGCAATTTAAAAAAGGGCGAAAGAAAGATTAGATAAAAGATTATACTTTAATTTATAGTTGTTTTTCTTTGTAACAATAGAATGTATTCCCCTTTTACAAAACAATAAAATCAAACTATTTACCAAACTGTACAAAGTAACTTCTCATGGAATTTTGCACCAGTCAGATCAGAGAGAACTAGGAGTGTGTGAGTTGAGTTCTTACACTCAGTCACATTCTCTGATCACAGCTACAGTATGCTGTAGGATGAACTGTGACGGCGATATTACACATTTATGTGAATTGGGTTCATGGATAAACATCTTCAGAGTAAAAATGAATAAATTTGATTTAGCATCAGCTAAAACTTCAGTCAAACTCACCTCTTTGCTCTCTGGATAGTTCTCATTACTGTCTCTCTGAACAGATTCTTCCTTCTTGACGGCATCAGATAAACTCTGGAGTTAATTGATTTAATCAGTTAATGAAGTACTGACATTAATCAGGCTTAACAAGGTGCAACATATACACAAGAGTGAAGCAGTCTGGAATATTTTCTCTTCTCAGACGGCTTACTTCCATAGAGGCTTGAACAGGATCTTCTTTCTTCTCTCTGGGATTGCTCTCCTACACAAACATTTAAAATAAATACTGTCAGAATACCTACAGAACCAAGACAGTTACTTCTCATTTGTTCAAATTGTGACACTGAACTTATTTTCAAAGAATTAGAATCATGTGTTTTTATGGCAAAAATATTACCTTGTCCTTGGTTTTCCTGGGTTTGTCCTTGTTTGGGGACACTCCCCTGATCTCCTGAAACACAACAACAGATGAAGACATCAGGACAGTGAGATAGGAGTACAGAGCAATGAGTCACCCGCTGCCTGCAAACCTCTTCCGTGGGTCTGGGTGGGACTGGTGGTGCCTGATGCCTTACCCTCCTTTCTTGCTGGATCACGTTACTCTTGACCTGCCAAGGACAGAACCACGCCAGAAGGTTTAACAGGAAGCATCAAAAACATGAAGTATTGTCGGAGACATGCCAAAGGGAAGGCTTTTTCCCTGAAGGAGGGATTTTGCAGAAAAGCAGACCTGATCTGGCTTCTGCTCCAGTTCTTCTGCCATCTCCTTGGGTGCTTCTATGTTTTCATTTGTCTAAAAAAAAAAATAAAAAAAAAAACAATATTGGGTTTAAAATCTTTTAGATCCAAAAATACAACTTTTAAAGTTTTTAAATGCCATAATGTTCTTAGAAATAGATAAAGAGTTTTGAAAGAAGTTGATCTACATAGAAATGACAATTTTAATTTATTCAGAATAAATACTTTAAAACACCACCTGAAATATATTTCACTGGTTTTTATTTGTTACTAATCAAAATATTAAAATAAATATTTTTGGGCAGAATATAGAATATATATATTTGTGAGTCAGAGTTTATGGACAGACTTTATCATACGGAAATTGAAATAAATTTAAAAAATGATGGAATGAACTCAAAACTGAAACATCTGATTAAACATAACATGTTTTGACAGAAATACATGCCCATCAGAAAAAACAAAAAAACATTTTTAGAGTATAATGAGATACGTCAGACCTGGAACTGTTAGTTTAAATACTGTTCAAACAGAAAAGGGGATTCCTGAAAGACAGAACCACCACCCTCACCACCCATCACCATGACCAGCCAATGTCTCAGTATAATTACCCTGTTATTGGCAGAGCGGAATGGGTTCAGTTTGGATATTGCTTCAACCACGGAGTTCTGATATAAAGTCATTGAATCAGGAAAAAATGATGAAATTAGTTCAAGACAAAACCAACTGCTGCTTTTAAACACCAACAATACAGAGTCACTCGAGTTACTAGATACAAGCATTCGTTTAGATTTCATGACCAGAATCACCTAAATAAAAGTAGGAACTCTAAGGGTGTATTCAGACTGGATAAGAAAGTTGGTCCGGACCAAGTCTGTTAAATTTGGTCCAGATCGAGTCCTGAACAATGCACTTTGTTTTCAGACTGCTGTCTTTGGAAGATTTTAATTTGAAACAAAGATTGTAAAAAAAAAAAACCATGTGACTAAGGATCTCTTCAGTCATTGGCCAAGAATTACGAGGGCGGGGCAAAGCAACGAGAGAAAGAAAAATGGAAATCCTGTGCTTTTCAATCTTTGTAGGGAAAATTCATTGATTCAAACTTTACATTTTGCTGATCAATTTAGATTATCTGGATCAAAGTCTGTTAAGACACTTTGTACTGCTGCTTTGGTACGGTGGAGGCATGCTGGAAGGCGGTTACTGAAGAGACAACAGCTATGAAGGTACACTGATAAGTGTTTATGACATATAGTTTGTTGGGAAAACAGTGTGAGAAGCAATGTGCATCATGTTAAAAGTTGTTTTAATGAGCTTGCATTCATCTGACCACTTCAGTGAGATGGTGGCTCTCATAGTTGCTTTACATCAGGGGTGTCAAACTCCAGGCCTCCAGGGCCGGTGTCCTACATGTTTTTCAACCAACTGGCCATTGAAGCTCCTGATTGGCTAAACACACCTGATCCAGGTAATCACCAGCAAATTGAGCAGGATTTCTGGAAAATCAGCAGGAGGCCGGCCCTTGAGGACTGGATTCTGACACCCCTGCTTTACATGCTTTACTGGAGCTCAGTCTGATTGGAAACAAACCAAGACCACCTTGAAAGATGGGTCTGAGAGCGGTTCCTTGTCTTGGACCAGGGTTCACTTGGGTGTTTTTAGACTGAAGATTTGTTCCAGATTATTGGGGGAAACAAACTGGTTCACTTTAAGCAAAACCATATAATACACCCTAAAGTCCTACAACAACATTTTGACCTGAATGTGTTATATTGTTCCCCAGGTTTTTGTACAGCCACTTTCAAGTCAATAATTTGGATAACTACATATTACTACACTTTAACTGAATGAGATACTAGCCTTAATTTAAAAATCTGCTGAAGTAAATCAATTTTCACTACATGCATCCTCTAAAGTGCACTTTTCCTCATGTGAAATCTATCACTGCATCACAATTTACTGTTTTTATTCTACTACAGTCCAGCTATGTTTAATTTGGATATTCAAATAGATTCAGTTTGGATACAGCTCCCATTGAGTTACTCAGAAACTCAAAAAAATAAAATGAAAATCACTTTTTAAACTACAGAGGAGTTCCAGCTTCTTTGAGCTGGCAAACCTGTTTGTGGCTTGGAGGATTGTTTTCATTGTTGAAAGTCTCTTTATCATTGGTGTTGGAGCTCTTTTTCTGTAGATTGAAGTCATTATATAAAATGAATCAACAATAGTAACCCATAATAGCGTCATTAAAACCCAAAATGTGTTCATTACATAATTTTTAAAATACTTCATTTTTTGTTTAGACAGAGTCATCATAAAGTTGTATATGTAATTACATTTACATGTGTTGTCTAATATGGTACAGGGGAGCAAAAAAGTATTTGTCAGTCACAGATTATGAAAGTATTTTAACTTTAAAAGCCGAGTTTGGTCTGTAACGTTCATCATAGATACACTTAGACTGTTAGAGACATAATGTAAACAAAGATCCAGGATGCATTACAAAGTATTGAGTTGTGCTTTTGTTATTACTTGTTTCCTTTATTCTAACAACACATTCTTTAAAAATTATACATTACTATACAAAATTAATAAATAAATTATACAATACTACAATTATTTCCTGAATTCTTTTTTTTTTTTTTCACAATGTCTCTCATGTACCAACAATGAACATCACAGAACTGTTATCTGCTCAAATAGGACAATTTTCAGAATTTAGAAACCAACATTAAATGCTTTTTTTTCCTGCATGGAACAAAGTGTCCAGAGGGGGAAATATAGTTCAAACTTTTTAGTGCTGATTATTTACAACACCTAAAGATAAAAGGTTTCTTTGCTTTTTCCACTAAACAAAGGAAAAATATGGACATAATGTCATTTTAAAGATATAAACTGTACCTTGTCTTCTGTTTTGCTTGGTTTCACTTTGTTGTATATGGAGGTTCTCTTCATCTCCTGCAGCAGAACACGCACAAACCCCAGGTTATGACAGTTTACAAATATCTAATATTACTGAGCAGCCGCAGTGTTTCCCGGTTTGCAAACCTCTTCAGTGGGTCTGGGTGGAACCGATGGCGTTTCACTTTTCTCCCTCATGTCTGGATTAGTCTCATTACTTTTGACCTGGCAAGGACACACACATGCAGCGACTCCGTGAACTGAAGTCAGTCAAGGAGGCTTAAGAGGAAGTGTAGCAGTTATGAAAGAGGAGGAGCTTCAGGAGAATTTCATTTCAAACTAAGTGAGCTAAGAAACTTCAATGTTCTTCCAAAAAACAGATCAGTACACATCAGCTTGGAAACTTTTCAATTACGATGTTTCAGTTACTTTTACTAGTTTTTTTTTTTTTTTTTTTAAAAAGAGGTTTTCAAACATGCCAGCCACTGGTTTAACTTGAAACTAAATCAAATATTTCACACTTAAATGGCATATATAGAGCTTCTAAAGAAAACCTCACCCATACAAAAAAACAAAAATTAAAATAATAGGTCTAGGGGAAAGAAATGGAGGAAGAGTCTGTGCAAACAAAACCCAAACAGAGCTGTTTGAAGAATTTAAAAATTTGGTTTGAGAATGATGTAAATGGTAGATATTTAAGCTGCAGTGACATAAATGAAAACCAGTGAGTGCCACGACACCTCAGAATCACAACTTTAAGAAAAGCATCACAGAATGATTTGAGGTTTTGCTGACAACACATTAACATTAACCCTCCTACTGAATTCAAAGATAAAAAGTCCTTCTCTATGTGGAACATTCGTAAGAATCATGAAACCCAGTCACCATTAAAGTACCTCCAACACTTCTTCTAATAGTCTTGACCAACCATCACCTGCACCAACACACATTCACAAAATAATTACATTATTTGCAGAGCAGAATGGATTCAGTTTGGACGCGACTTCAGCCACAGCACTCTGAGACGGAGTCAAATTTACAGGAGAAAGGTCAAAGGTTTGCTGCACTTTATAACCACTAAAACACTTTAATTTTAGGGAACATTGAAGAATCACTAGAGTAAAAAAAATGAAATTAAAAACTCCACTTTTTAAAAAGCAACACACACATACTGTTTGATCCACATTAGGAGCAGGAGGAATTGACGTCACAAATCAGTTTGTATCATTTATAAATATGACCAACTAAATGAGGGTAAACACAGATCAGGTGACACTAAAGTACCTGTTTGTCATTGGAAATCTTCCTGCTTCCAGCAGGTGAATCCTCGTCATCAGATCCAGTCTGCTTCTCATGCTGCCCAGAGAAGGAAGGCGTCATTTCAGAAGTCATGACTTAAGTTATAGTACTTGTTGCAGTGTTTTTCTCCAGAATTAGACTTACTTTGTCTGCAGAGCGAAATGGATTAAGCTTGGACACTGCTCCAGCCAATTTACTCTGAGAATTAAAAAAGAAACTAAAGCTCAGAAAAAACAACCAAACTGTAAATCACAGAGAAAGAACATCAGAAAGATGAACAAACCTGCTTATGACTTTGCTTGTTTTCTCCATTACCTAATGGCTCCTCATCAACACTGAGGACATTTTCCTGTGGATTAGACAGTTATTTTATCTTGTTTTTTTTAAACCTTAACCATATTATGATATTGAAAAAAAAAACAAAAAAAAAAAACAGAATGTTTTTTCTTACATGTGTTTCTTATATCTGTAAACTAAGCGAGTAAAACTGAATTTTTATTGTCTAATATCCATCTATACATCACTCAATCACCCTCTTATATTTGTGTACTTTGTTTTTTAGAGTGTTCATTGCCTATTAGCTTTATATAGATCATTGAAAGAATAAGATTTTGGTAATAAATAGAAATTCCCTTCAGTCATTTTGAGGAACTGGTCCAATCTGAGAGGTAACGGGTAACATAAAGCAGGACCGACCTGAATCTCAGTGTAGAAGGTGCTCTTCATCATTCCATTTGCAGCGGCCTGCAAAAACCACAACTTTTCAAATTCTATTTATTTTAATAACAAATCGAAAAAACTAATTTATCTGAGAAAAAAAAAAAAACATACTCGTTTAGATTTAGGCTTTTGCACAGGAGAACTTTGCTTTTTTAAGAGTCCAGATTTTTCCTTTTGCTCATGTTTCTAATATATGAAATTGAAAAATAAAATAATCATTTTGAATAAACATGAAGCAAAGGATTTTAGATTAAACAGGAATTCAAAGCACATGAGCAGCAATTGCGATGACAGAAAATTTAGATAAAAATTGATGCCATTTATTTTACAAGGTCATATTAATGAAGATTTCTTTTCTGAATGGTTGTCTTACAGTTTCCCACGTGCTCCACAAAATAAAAAAAAAAACAACTTCCTTCCTTCCTTACTGTTACAGGCTGCTCTGTGGGAACAGGATCTCCACCAGAGAGATCATCATCTACAGATATTTCCTCCTAAACCAGAGAAACAGACCAAAATAAAAACCCAAGACTTCTCATGATGTGGGCTGACATTTTTTTTTTTAAAATCACGGGTTCTGGCTCAACCTAGGCAGAGCCATCACTGATGATTGAAATGTTCTACCTGAGACTGATATTTGGCACCTCTTTTCTTGAACATACCACCAAAGAATGTTCCTTTTTCCTGAAAAAAAAGGAATTCAGATAAAACTGTTAATTTAGAGGAGTGACTGTGTGTCTGCATAAACTGGAGTTTGCCGATTCACCTCACCTTGCTGTGGTTTTCAGACAGATCATCTGTGCTGCCCGAGAGCTCACTGCCGCCGGACAAGTCCTCCTTCAGGAAGGAAACAAAAATGACAGAGGAAGCATCATTTGTATAATAACTTTGAAGCTCTCATTTGCAACAATATTCCCAAGAGCACACCTGAGATCTAGATTCAAAGGGCTTTGGGCTTCTCCTAAACATCCGGCCTAAAATACCACTCGACTGCTGGAAGACAAAAAGTCACAAAAAGTCTTTATGCTATGCCATTCCCATTGTTAAAACTTCACAAATGCCAGTGCTTGCAATGATAATTTCTGTTCTTAGAGTAAGTCAAAAGAGCTGCTTTAATATTTTAACAGTTTATTGATTTTAAATATTGCCCCTCATTTTTGGAGCCTCACCTTTGTCTTGGAGAGACTGCTTGTGCTCCCAGAGAGCTCGCTTTGTGTCGACAAATCCTCCTGAGGGCAGAAAAACTCGGAATAACTTTTCTATAAATCCATACAATTAAAGAGGGAAAAATAAACCATGTGATCAACATGTACCTGGGAGTTTTTGTCCGCTTGATCCAGTTTGGGGGACTTTTTAAACATCCCGCTGAGCGACTTTCCTGACTCCTATGAATGAAAGATTTACAGATTACATACGGTTACTCCAGTTGTTCTTTTATCTTATCTGAACAGAGAGAACAAACTGGTGCAGCTGTCAGATCAACAGGCAGGGTTTTGTTGTGCTACATGTCTGCAAAAGGCTGATTCCAGCAGGTTTCTAATCTCTCAAACACAAAACAAAAACTGTTCAGTCAAACAGAGAGCTGCTTTTGTAGCCCGATGTCAGCTGTATGGAAAATAAAAACCTACAGTCCCCGAGTTGGGATCTACAAATATTTACAGTTTTCAATCTTTAAGTTAACTGTGAGTAATGAGCTAACAATTCACATTTCTTTTTTACTGGTTTTACATTTGTAACATTTAGTTTTACAAGTATATTTATTGAGGCTTTCATCTTTTTCATCCTTTCAGAAGCAGAAACACAAATTTAAGAAAGAATAAAGGGGAACGTGAACGCACCTTTGATGACTTGTTCATCAGGTCATTATCGTCTGTAGGAATTTCAAGGTTTTGTGATGAAACTGAGTTCTGTTGGGAAACAAAAACACTCTTAAAGTTAGTTAATATGTTTCATTCAAATCCTTTCATATAAAGCCATGGTGAACCTAATCTTTATTTTTTGTGCTTGCAGGTGCAATGGTTTTTATTTGGTTGTAATTTAATTTTTATTAGGTCTTCATTTGAACTGCGTTACCATCTTTTGGTAGTCACCTTTTTACTGCCAAAAACAAACAATTGTATCGTAAAATGAATAAAGAAAGAAAGAAAAAAAAAACTCACCTGTGCTTTGGCAGATGCATCTGCCGGCTTTGAGTGAATCTTCAACTTCCCTCCAAACAGACATGATTTTTGCTGTGAAAAAAAAGCAAATGAATTAACTTTTATACCTGATCAAAACTTCACAACTCACGCAGACAACCTGCTGATTCTTCATTTATGTCTCCATTCTCAAAACCTTGACTAGAAGAGAAACTGGAGAGAAAATTAGATTTTATTGAAGCTTACATTGAAAATGAACTCAAACGTCATTTCTATGCTTTCCATCCAAACAAGAGCTCCACTCAGACAATCATAATGCATCTTTCATATAGTGTTTGTTGCTTAAATGATCTCCAGGATCTCTGCGTGTGCTGTGTCTGTGCATCTGTAGCTGGATGAACAAAAATCTGTGCTGAAGGACATGGTGATATAGACCAATGCTTTCCAAGTCTGTGGTAAGTAGGCCACGAGTGACTGATAATGGTACCTGCTGGTCTAACATGTCCTTGAATTAGAGGCAGAAGTCATCTTACAAATTTCCAAGCCATCATAAAAGAACTGAACTATGTTTACACTACTGGCAGCAAATTTGATCAAAACCCTACTACAAACAAAAAGGTAAATTTGCCTTAAGTTACCTAAAGTCCTCAACCTTCTTCACCTCTGCACCCAGTGTTCCACTAGGTCTCATTTATTTTAGAAGAGAGCAAAATGATGAAATGTTTGGAACATTTTATTTCACTGTAATTTGACAGTTTTAATTAATTAATGTTCTTTTTTTATGATTTGTTTGTCCTGATTTGTTTTATAGTTGCACTATGTTTAGATTCATTTTGAAATTGTAATTGGTTATTTTCTTTTCTTTTTATAAACACATATTTAGTTAAGACACCAAGACAAGTGTCTGGTTCCATCAAAAACTATACAGCAAAATAAAAAATAAAATAAGTGAAATTGAAGAAGAAATCAATCTTATGAGAGGAAAAAAAAAAAATCAGAGCAGCAGGTAAAAACCAGCAGAAGCTTGTTCAGTGAGCAGAAGATGCTAAGTTTTGTTTGTTTGTTTTGTTTTTAAGTAAGTACAGCTTCTCTTTTTTCCACGGCTCAAAGCATTTTACAGACAGTTCCATTCATGAACACATTCACAGCCAGATGGCCAGGAGCAATGTGTGGTTCTGTGTCCAGCCCAAGGACACTTGGACAAATGCAGGCAGAGCGGGACTCTGAATTAGGGGCCTTAACGTTTTGAGCCAGATGTCAGCTCAGACGAGGAAAACAAAGACGTAGACATGAATCTAGTCGTCATGCTGTCATTGTTCACCTTTCGGCATACACCTTAAGGGGTCACCACACACAGATAATTTGGCAGAGAGTATTATGTCGAATGCCTGACACAACCCTGTATTTTATCCATTTTATTCTTATTTTATTCATTGGGGTGGGTCTTTCAACATTTTTTTAAAGCTTTGTTAGGGCAGCAAACAGCTTAATAATGAATACAAGTCAAACTTTTAAAGGTCAAAATAAAGTAAGACATTCTGGGAGACTTAAAAGTATCAGAACTAAAGAAGAACCATGAAAACAACAATTAATTTGGAGAAGGAGCCTTTGTTGTGTTTGTGCCCTTGAGCCCCAAATGTAGAGCCGCCCCTGCTCCCCAACTGGACCAAGAAAGAGGAAAAAGTTCAGGTCTCAGTAAATTTGATGGATTCCAACGTTTCCTCTAATGAACAAACATTGTCCAGAGGCTCGTTTGGTGCGTAAAGCTCCTAAACTGCTGCTGTCTTCACTGAAAAGAAGCGTTTGTCTCACGAGGCGATGTCCCTGTTGTTTGCTTTGAAGGACTAAACACAAACAAACTTACAGGAACGCCTCCTTCTTCGTCACATTCCAAAACCAAATCATCGAATCGATCCTGTAAGTAAAAAGTATAATAAAGACGTTAGTTTAACGTAAATGTGGCGTGTTTTAGCGCGTGGACTTTCATAACAGAACAGTTCTAACATACCATTCAGATTTACTGAGACGATGATCCACAGACATATAACGGTCTAGACGATCTTTGTTTGGAGCCTCCTGCCCGACAACTTAAAAAAAAATAAATAAAAAGGAGGAAGGAAACAGCTGAGGTATCAACTTACGACCAAGCCGGGATCAGAACCCAGCTTAACCTGCACATGAAACGGGACAATCCCGTGGGTTTGCCTCACCTGTGAGGGGCGTGTCTGTCACATCTGTTAAAGGTAGAACGGGCGTCCTTGTTGTGCTACGTTTGAATGCTGCTCGTAAATTTCCATTTTTAATTCTTCAATGTTTTTCGTTTAGTTTGTCAGAGCTTTGAAACTACCAAATGCAACAACAGAGAAGCTGATCTTTGTACCAACAAAGCGCAGCAGTAAAGACAGAAACACAACCACTCCAGATTCTGAATTATTCTTTGAAAGCAGAATAAATAAAGTTAGAAACATGTCTTTGTACTGTCACAATTAAACAATGCATCCCTGTACAAAAATAGTACCCTTAAAGTTTATTTTATTAAGTATACTTGACCAAAGATTATGTTCATGTTGTGTAGGAAGTACCTTCTTTTTCTCCTGGCTTTTCGCTTCAGGGATCATCTAATCCTGTCTTCTGCGTCCTCTACTATAACACCAGCTACCTTCATGTCTTTGTTCACTGCATCCATAAACCTCCTCTTTGGTCTTCATCTAGACATCTTGCCTGCCAGCTCTAGACTCAGCATCCTTCTATCAATATATTCCCTGTATCTCCTCTGGACATGACTGAATCATCTCAGTCTGATTTTATCTCCAAAACCTCTAACATGTGCTGTCCCTCTGATGTATTCATTCCTGATGCTTTTCATCCTGGTCACTCCCAAAGAGAACCTCAGCATCTTCATCTCTGCTTTCTCTCTTTTTCTCAGTGCCACTGTCTCTATGCTGAACAACATGGCTGATCTCACCACAGTTCTGTACATCTTTCCTTTCATTTGAGCTGAAACTCTTCTATCACACCTGACACTTTTCTCCACCCATTCCACCCTGCTTGTACTCGCTTCTTCTCCATCACTCTGGATGGTTGACCCTTAAAATCCTCCACCTTTATCTCTCCTCCCTGTAACCTCACTTTTCCACTTGGTTCCTCTCATTCACACACATGTACTCCATCTTGCTGCGGTTAACCTTTATTCCTTTCCTTTCCAGGACAAACCTCCACCTCTCCTGGTTCTTCACCTGTTCCCTGTTCTCACTACAAATCACAATATCATCTGCAAACATCATAGTCCATGGTGATTGCTATCTTACTTAATCTGCCGGCCTGTCCATCAATATTTCTACAACGCAGTGAAAGAAGTGAATACTTCTTCCGATTAAATTGGAACATTTTAAGTTTATAATATATAGTTTATAGAAATTAAACTTCAAGTGTTCTGCCTCACTTTCAGCATAAACCAAGTATAATTGTAGTACACCTAAGAAGACTACTTTTGCTAAGGGTTGGCTATTCCTGGATGAGCTGTTTTGCAAAATTTTCTGCTTAATATTTTAAGAAACTCAAGTTCTCCAAAACATGTTTTGAAAGTTAACTAAAAATATCGGAAGAATTACCTACTATAAAACTCCATGTATGGAAATCTATCTAAAATATTCAGCGTTCAAACCAAACCAAATAATTGATTTTAAAAATGCTAAAAACGCATAAAGAAGGGTTAAACAAAATAAAAGCGAGGGGTGTGGAGTCATTTTCTCAGTAATCTTTATTGCACTCAAGTGTGAAACAGTTTAGAGCAGAAATCATATTGGTAGTGTAAACTTGTTAAGAGGCTTTTCTCTAGTAGAAAAAAAAGGGTAAAATTTATTACTGTATCTTTAGTCAGTTCTAATTTTCTAAATAACTGAATCAGATCCTCTCAATTGCTTTTGATTCTAATTTAAGCCCCACAGAAAACAAACAAACCATGTCAGACAATCTTTGGTATACGCACAGATTATATAAACCAATCTCAGGTTATGAAAGCACTTAGATGACATTTAGCAACAGAGAATAACACGAGTATCTTCATTCTTTCCAGGAGAGCAGGAACAGCTTTCCCTGTCCGTCAGCACAGACCAGCTCACTGGGGTTTCTGGGATTCACCTGCAAAAGCAGGACAGGACCTCCACACACAAACATTCCCAGCTACAATGGGAGACAAAGAGGAAGAAGATGCGTTTGTTATTTTCATTTTAAATCAACTTTCCATTTAGAAAAAGGTTAAATACATTTTTAAAACAAAACAAACATTATTCTGCATTAATGGCACATCCAGCTATCCCTCTAAAACGTGAAATACGTTATTATTAGCTTTTGCTTTGGATTTTAAATAAAAACATGCAAAAAAGCCGATAGAAAGTTTACCTTTGAAAACAGTGACGTACCTGTTTCTTAGTGTTTCTGTCCCACACCTTGACTGTTCGGTCGTAGGAGGCAGAGACAATGGCGCTGGGGGTGACTTTCAGCCCGCTGATCCTGTCAGTGTGAGCCTGACCACAAAACATTGGCGTTATCACAATCAACAGTTACTCCGCCAGCTGGTTTAATAGGTATTTGAGCTTACATTTAAGATTTTTGTAGGTATGCATTTGTTTAATAAAGAATATGCTCAAATTAAAAAAAAATGTTGCCAAATAATCTGTTTGTTCCTTTCAACTAGATGAATGTTATTTCTTCCCTCTGTGGATGATAATGAGAGGTCGTATGATTATGTTTTAACTAAACACAGTTTTAAAAGAATCTATTTAAATTAATTAAAAAACAAAAAAGAACAATGTGGTACAAATATCCAGAGGATTTGCCGTCAAACCAAGTTTCTTCTCTTCTTTTTTCTCTTACAGGTTTTCTTTTGCTCCATGAAGAAATGTTTGGTTGGTGGTTGAACCACATGTTGCCATCCATGTCGCCACACACCACGAAATCTGACAAAACACACAAGACACTGAACACCTGCAATAAAAAGATACAACCTAAAGCTACTACAAGTAATACAATGACTAAATATAACCTTATCTACCTTTGTCCATTGAAACTGCAGTTATGGGGCTTTCTGGCTTCCTGTCCTCTTCAAAACTGATGGTCACCACGCTGAAGGATGAATGGAGGTTACTCTTGAAGCCCATGTCAAACTGAAAACAGAGTTCAACTTTGTTGGATGGAATTCAGTTTCAACAAGACCATATACAAGTTCCTTTAGAAATCATTTGATCAACATTTTAAGTTTTTTGTTTAAATCATAAACACAATCCTTTATAACATAAATGAAAATTTAATGTTTGCTTTGATGCATGGGGTCTCTTTAAAAGGAGAGTTTTTGATAGAATCCCCTAAAATATTTACCAAACCAACTTGAGTTTTTTTAATGTCCAAATTTTATGTGCAAAACATTAAAAGTACATCAAGCTGTTTAAAAAACAAAACATTTCTCTAAAAAAAAAGAAAAAAAAGTATGATGAAGCTCAGGAAATCAGTTTTGATCAAAATGATCCTCATCCAAACGAAACTCACAAGGAATCCGATGTGAACTTCATCGTCCGACTCTCCAACCACCCACAGGCTTTTTGGATCATTACGAACATAATCCCGAACACGGACTTTTTGATGCCAACTGAAGAGGAGAAGTTTCTGTTCAGAATTTAGCCTCACCGAGAGTGAAAACAACATGGTTAAAACTCAATGAAAAGTGGGCTAATGTTAGGGAGGAAAAAGACTATTTTAAAAATGGGAAGGAAATGAAAGAAACATGAATGTACACATGGTTACTGGTGCCCCAAGTGTCCTCCTCATTCTCAGCTAGTAAATAATGTATATTCGCTGAGCTGGTCACACTGATCAGCTGAGTAGTGTTGAGGAGGTGTGCCACTGGCTCTTGCACTTTGTAAGAAGCTGTTTTGATCAGACTGTAAGAGACAGAAACAAAAGAAATGTTGTTATTAGACATGGACCAAAATGGATGGTACCTATCATTTAATGAAAAAAAACACCACAAAAAAGTCATTGAAAGCCCTGCGGATATACAGTATACAGACCATTTTCAAAAAGTTAGAATATCATAAAAAAAGTCTATTCCTTTCCATAATTTCATTAAAAAAAATAACTTTCATTGAATATAGACTCAGGGCAGCATTGTTTAATTTATTTTAAGTATTTGTTTGTTTATTTTTACATAAATTGGAGTTCCCACAAACACAGAATTTCCAAAAATTAGAAAACTGTGGAGAAATCTGCCCACATTTTTCAGTACATGAATGTATTAAACTGAGTTTCACCACCTAATCAGCTTCTAAACTCAACGCATCTGCACAGGTTCCCAGTACTGTAGAACTCTTTTGTTAAACAGAATTGTTTTCATGAGAGCTGAAAATATTGATAGTTCATGAGATGATGCATATTTCTGATCAATACTAAACTCCATTAGACGTTCTGATAAGAGATTCTGGTAGAGAACAGTTTGGGCCAGTAACAGGGTTGCTGCTGTGACTTACCTCATTTTGGGCTGTTGGTTTGAAACCAGTTTCCAAACATCCACAACTAAATCTTTCAGGTAGCTGACGGCAAACTCGTCGTTTGGCATGGAGCAGGCTGCAGTGATGGGTCCGTTTGATACCTGACACACACAAACACATGGTTACAACCTTTGATTAATACAATGGACAGAAGTGTAGTTCCATTTGAACGATTTGAAAAAGCCACATCATACTGCAGGTACAATAAGCTCACAAGAGGTTGAGATTTAACTCAAATATGAAAGTATATGAAAGTATTTTTGCTTTTGTTTTCATGCATTTGCTTTACCTGCTTATGGACAATTGCTGTGTTGTGCTGCCATAACTCCAGCAAACCAGATTCATAACCAGCAAGCAGCAAATCATTTGTTTCAGAGAAACACAACGTTGAGATTCTGCTGTTGAGGTTTGACATTCTCTCTGTGAACAAACAGACTCAAGTCAGTCCTGATGAAGAGGCTCAAAAGGACACCGAGTACATGTTCACATGAACATCTGACAGGCAACCTGTAGTCCAGGTCCAGCGTCGGAGGGAGCAGTCCTCAGATACTGTGAGGAATTCTGGGAGTCCTTCCTTATGGACCACTCCACAAACTGCCCCACTGTGACCACTGAAGGTGCAAAAGTGATCCATCTGGAAATAAAAGGAAGAAAATAAGTGAGAAGACAACAATGAGCCTCTGCTGTGAGCATGACTTCGTCTTCTCTTCTCAAACCTGTAAAGGCTTCCAGATCCGCACGCTGCCATCATCCGATGCTGTGAAAACGGTCAGCTCCTCACTTTCAATTTCTTCCTTCTTGCCTTAAAAATGAACCAAGAAATCAAAGTAAGACGTATGGCGGACTACATCTGTAGTTAAACATGAAAGAGGAGTCTCATTTGGGTTTTCTACCAGAGCTTGTGAGCAGGGCGCAGTGGTGAATGCGTTGCTTGTGAGCAGATACGTGGCAGACCTCTGTGCTCGTCTCCCAGTTCCAAACATGGAGTGCTCCCTCTGAGCAGCTGGCGATCACGTTCTGCCCCTAAACACATGGATATCGTCCAAAAATCTATGTGCCTCTATCAGACCTAACAGCACGCTGTTATCTCTCTGAGGGACAGGCTGATCAATTGCTCACCTGTGAGCAGATGGAGGTGAGTGGATTCCTCCAGGAGATTTCTCTGATACAGTGACCTGACTCGGCATCCCATATGCACAATCTACCATCATTGGAAGAGCTTATCTTAAAAAAGTTAAATAAAAAAAAATAGTTATTTTGAGACATAACATCAAATGTTCTAGTATAATGTTGATAAATGATTGATGTAAAGGTCCTGAAAAAGGTCAAGATCCTACCATGCAGTCTGATGTCCAAACACAGCCTGTGATCCAGTCTCTATGGGAACGAGGAAGCGACTTGGAGACAACCGGAGATGTGCTCACTTGCCAAACTATAAGAGACTGAAAAAAAAAATACAAAAAGAGACCACTTATTACAGCTGGGAACTGAAAACATGCACTGAAGCACCTATAAAAGAAAGAAAAGCAAATTAATATAAAGTGAAAATAAACTGATTTAGACAATAGTTATTTAAATATAAAAAAATTGGAAAGAGGAATTGTAACTTGACAGTAGGGGCTTCTAAAAATCTGGGTTTTGTGGTCCAGACTAGCAAACAACCCTAAATGTATTTAATGCAACTTAGATGCCAACCCCCTTGAGACGACGCCTTAGCCTCATGTAGGACAATAGGATTTTTTGACGGTCGTCTGTTACATCATAGAGTAATTTGAGTTCTGGAAAAAGACATTTTAATTGTGAAACATTTAAGCTGCTCTGGAATCCAAGTGTCACTATTCTCAGTGGACACAAACATATTCCAAAGCAGGAAATTCAGACATTTCATTCTGACTTGAAGGCCTCGTATTATAATAAAAATTTAATTCTATTGCATTTAATTAGGTATCACTCAAAATATAACAAAACTTTATTGATGAGACAATTTTAGATTCACAATCCATTTCTTCCATTAAACATGAATTTATTTTTTAGTTTAAAGTTTTGTTTAGTGAAGAGCGCAACAGATACCTGATCTTTTCCACCAGACAGCAGCTGTGACTCATCAGGACTGAAAGCCAGACAGGTGACTCCACCTTTGTGACCTCTCAGCACCGCATGTGGATCCATGGTATGTTCAAGTGCTAGGTCACTCAAACACCACAGCACAATGGTGAAGTCATCTAAAGATAAAAACGTTATTGGCTCAGGGTTACAGGAGTTCACACAGAACAAAAGAAAACTTTATTTAAAAAAAAAAAAACTACTTACATCTAAATGTTATTTTACTTTAGCTTTACTTTTTTCCTGTTTTCCTTTAGTTTTTTCAATAATTTCTCTTTTACACTTTTAAAAATGTAATAAAGTATTTCTTTAAGGGTATTTTTTACCCATGTAAAAACAACGGTTAATTTTTTTTTGCATTTTATGTAAAAATGAACCAGAACATGGGACAAAACTTTCTTTGTCCTTTATATTATTATAATCCCCACCTGAAGCTGTGGCCAGGTAAGCTGAGTTTTGTGCCATGGCCAGGACTGTTCCTGTTTGAATCCCAAACGTTTTCAGACTCGTCAGCATTTCTGTCATGGTATCCTTCTGTTTTTTCCAAACTCTTAGAGACTTTTCTCCTCCTCCAGACACCAGCAGGTCCATTTCTGTAGAATCAGTGTCCAGAACCACCCACTGCATGCAGTGCACAGACACATGGAGGTCCTTGGAGGCCCAGATCTCTTCACCTAAAATTTTTTTTAAAGAATAAATCATTATGGATTGATATTGTTTTTACTAGAACAGATTTATAATTTACTGATCATACAGTCAGTTTTAGTAAAGCGTGTGCAGTTCTCTTCTGTCATCGCAATGTTTTGAAAGATGCTGACTGCTTTAAGGAAATATAAATCGTCTTAATGCAATCAAGCATTTGTGACGCACCTGAATCAAGACTGAAGAGTCTGATGCCATCGCTGTGGTAACCCACCGCAGCCTGGTCTCCATTCACAGACACACACAGAGGGACGGGTTCAGCCTTTGCAGACTTTAGTTTCTTCTGAGGAGGCTCCTGCTCACACTGGAAGCACAACACACCAATAAAGCTTCACGCCAGTGCTAAAAACATTTGTTCCAGAGATTCATAATGATTCAGTGATCATCACTCATCCTAACTTACAGTGGGGATCAAAATTTTGGGCACTTCAGGCAAAATGTTATATTTTCATGCATAAAGAACCCCAGGAAAGATTGGAAAATCTCCTAAAGAAATCAGTTTATAGATGAGACGTTATTTTCATATGTAAAAAAACGAATCCATCATTTACCCTTTCAAAATAACAGAAAATAAAATAATGGTGTGTGCAAAAGTTTAGCCACCCTGCAGTTAGTACCTTGTACTGCCCCCTTGGCAAATATCACAGCTTGCAAATGCTTTTTGTAGCCAGCAGAGAGTCTCTCAATTTTTGTTTGGGGTACATTCATGCTTTCTTCTTTATACAAGTCTTCCAGGTCATTCAGATTTCTGGGTTGTCTGTTACACTCTGCTCTTTTCAGGTCTATCCAGAGATTTTCAATGATGTTGAGGTCATTGAAGGTCACTGCAAAACCTTCAGTTTATGTCTCTTAATGTAAGACAGCGTGGATTTTTAGGTGTGTTTTAGGATCATTATCCATTTGTAGAAGCCATCCTCTCTTCAACTTCAACTTTTCCCCAGATGACATCAAGCTAGTGTCCAAAATTTGCTGAAATTTTGTGGAACCCATTCTTCGTTCTACTGGTGAAATGTTTCCTGTGCCACTGGCTGCAACACAAGCCCAAAGCATGATTGATCCACCCCCATGCTTAACAGTTGGACAGAAGTTCCTTTTATTAAACTCTGGACCCTTTCTTCTCCAAACGTACCTTTGATCATTGTGATCAAAAAGTTCCATCTGAACCTCTTCGGTCCACAGAACTTGTTTCCAAAATGCATCAGACTTGATTATATGTTAATTTGCCTTCTTCAAACTAACTTTGACTTAAAAACTAACATTAACAATTTGAGACTGTAAAAGTTACAACAAAAAAGTTGCTCTACATGTGTGGAGGTTGCTTTGCTTCAATTTCTGGTGTATTTTACTGTATTTCTATTTGCACGTAGCAGACTGGTTAAATCATTTAACCTCTGGGGTTGGTTTTCTGGTGTTAATACATTAATTTGCATTAGTATTTTAAATATGTTCTCAGTTTGTCAGAACTGTACTTAAACTGTGATTTTGTAACAACTGTGAGCCAGATCTCTACATGAAACCAAATGACCATATACATGCAGTTGCTGGAATCGGTTACAATTCTTCTTCAGGAGATTTGCTAATATCAGAACTTACCTTATCACGTTTTAAAGTATCAACTGAACGCCCCAGTCCTCCTGACCAAAGCTGGAGCTGTTTTATAGGGAAGAAGATGCACTTGTCAAAAACAGCACTGGGAAAAACTGATGCTGACTGCAGTTTATATCACTGAAGACAGTAAACAAACAAAAACAAATAAACATAAATAAAAGACAGTTCAGTTGTGTCTCATTAAAAAACACAGACTCAGAGACAGAGTGGTTACA
This sequence comes from Oryzias celebensis, assembly GCA_014656515.1. Lineage (NCBI taxonomy): Eukaryota > Metazoa > Chordata > Actinopteri > Beloniformes > Adrianichthyidae > Oryzias > Oryzias celebensis. Next base: position 59,893,410 of record BNCR01000001.1, read on the forward strand.
TTACATGAATGCAATCAAAGAAAGTTTGACGTGATGAGACAGGAGGAAGAAAAGAGGCTGATGTCTCACAGTATGATCTGCACCAGCGCTCAGAAGCATGGCTCCTCCCTCTAAGAAGGCGAAGGCCTCGACAGCTTCACCATGAGCCTGGAAGCATCCCACGCAGGTGGACGTGGGCACTGACCACACCCTCACCTCTCCAGACACGGAGCCGGAACAGAGCATAGAGGACGAGGGAAAGAAGGAAAGACTGTGCACTGATCGCTGGTGGCCACACAGAAGCTGAGGGACAAGGAAAAAAACCTTTTCTTTGATGCTTAGAATTATTTTTGGCAATTCAAATACATTCCTGTTTGATTCTTGAGAAACAAAAAAAAAAATCATGAAAAAAATTGAAGAATTTTTATATTTAGAGGTCATCTTAAGTAAATCAAAAAAGGCATCCATTTTATTCTTGTAGAAGAGCAAATGCACTTTTAGAATAATATTTAACAGATAGCTTTCAGATGAAAATGTCTTCATTTAAAGACACACTCCAATGAAAATGGGTTTATGGTGTTTAAACATTTTCATGTGATTTTTTTTTTTGGATTGGGAGAACATATGTAGTGAAAATTGAGCTTAATATTGCATTTCTGAGTTTTTCTTTATTCAAATCGATGTGATTTAGCAGCAGACAAAAATAAAATGCTATTTGAAATAGATTGTATTGGTGATATAGAAAATATGCTGAGCTCCACTCCATTCTGATGCATCCAAATATATCCCTGTATGTCTTTGTTTTCCTCGTCTGAGCTGGAATCTGAATCAAAACTGTACAGCTGGATATCTCTGACATTGCTGCCAGTTTTTTGAACTAGCAATGTTAGATGTGGTGAGCTATAAGCTAGCAGGAAAAAGTGTAAACAAAGGAATGATGGAAAATGTGGGCAGCTTTAACAGTCCCGCCCACAACTCAGAGTTTAATTTCTAATGAACTCCTGCAGCTCTACAGAAACTAGAAAATGACACAGGTTTTTTAATTTTAGCTAAAAACGGCATAATCATAAATTAAAGACCACTGGGAACACTTTGAAAATACATCAAAAGATGGTCAGTGGGGGACTTTACATTTTAGTACTCTACATTTTATCCTAAATTAGTAACACAAAGCCTCTTGAATTTGTAACAGTGAAGTAACACTTTAACAGGATTAAATCTGTTTAGAAGCATTTCAGTGCCCTGCAGAGGATGCATAATGACCACAGCAGTCCTCTGAATAACCAACTTGTATAGTCCCTACCTTTTGCCCTTTATTTTGGAACCAGTTCCACATGATAACGTTTCCATTCCAACAGCCGGCAGCCAACAGGCGACCCTCCGGATCGAAAGCCACGCAGTTCAGAGGGCTGCTGCTGCTCAATGTGGCCACTTCGTGACATTTAGATGACCAGACCTGGAGGGTAAAAAAGGTTGAGAATTTCACATTTATACCTGATTTAACCCAAGAACTTCTGTTGTTATACATTAACACTAAGACAAAACAGAACAGAGGAGGTTTAATATGATTTGTTTGCATTTTACTTTCAGCGTGAAGTCGAGGGACACAGTTGCAAGATGTTTCCTGTCTGGGGTGATGTCACTTCCTGTTATCATATTAGAGTGGCCAGTAATGAGAGCGGTCCTAAAGAAATTTTAGAACATTTTAACCTAGTCCTTCAATTAAAATAGGAGTCAGAGAAACAGAGGAAGCAATCTGATACTCAAGCATCCTCTCACCTGCATCCGTTCTCTATGTTCCACAATTCCATTTGTCCATCAAAAGAGGTGGCGGCAAGCTGCCCGTCTATCAGAAAGGCGCAGCTCGAGATGCCATCGCAGCTGCTCACCAGCGATCTTACCTCCTGCTCACAGACAGAGGACTATCAACACATGTTGGAGTTATGGAAAACAAAAAAAAGAAACATGTAAAAGAAACATCTCTAAAGGAAAACACGCCCCCAACCTGTCCGGTCTGTGTCTTGATGATGTGTAGCGTTCCCTGTCCGGTACCAACAACCATCAGCTGCCCGTCTGGGCTCAGAACCACACAGGACGGATGGGAGGAGAAGGTTGACACCAGTTCACTAAAAAAAAAAGCAGGTTTTATATTATCTTAGAAATTATATGATCAAACCTGACAACACACAGAAGTTTATATACAGCAAACGGAATCCTGCATTTCAATAAGAAGTGAAAAATCAAAGCAACCTACTCAGGTACTTTCACTACAGAAACAATAAGGCACTGGCCTCCACTGTGATGGAAAGGCACTAAAGATGATGCAATCACCTGATTTCTGCAGAAGAATTGATGCTGCTATTCCGACACTCAACGACCCGAACTCTTTCTTTCTCCACCAGCTGCTGAGCCCAGGAGTGAACAGAGGTATGCGAAGGCTCGTTGAGAGCCTGCTGGATAAAAACGGCGGGCCACGTGGAGAGTGTGGACGCATGGCGTCGGAGGAAATCCCGGCAATCCTCCAGACGCTCCTCAGAAACAGCTGGGAGGACGAGGCGTGCAGATGCTCGCTTCTGGTCTGCACAAAGCGAGAACAGCAGGAGAGTACAAATTTTTATGAATGTGTTATTTTCAAAATAAAAGAAGCACATCTTAGACCGGAGAAGAACTTGAAGAACATTTTTCCAAAACGCTCTCACCATACAAGCTGTATGTCTCCATGATGTGGTGCACGAGACCGTGGCTTACATTAGCATACAGGAAGTAGTAGCTGGACAACGCAGAATGAATTGCTTCAAGCTGCCCACTTTGGATCTAATCAAAGTCAAAAAGGCAGGCAGGAGTTAAACTTCAGATACAGTTATCTAGAACAGTATTTATCTCACAAAGATACAGGAAATTATTCTGACCAGCCTCACTTTACCTACAGTTATAAATAAAAAAGCCATTTCTGAATTGACTGAAGAAAACCCTTTTTATTCTCTGATCATTTGAGTTTTCGGGCAGAGGATCTCATACCAGGCTTGAAGGCAGGTGAACGATGGAGTTGGCCTCACAGTGAAAGAATGTATCTTGTCCTTGAGGATCAGCTGCAGCCCACAGATGAGCTGTGGATGTAAGAATAACAAAAACTAAGAATGATGAGCGACTCATACCAGAAGAGAGGAGATTTAGTGATATTGCCTCACCTGCCAATATGAGGTGAGCTCTGGCTCTGTCGCTTTCTGCTGGGAGGAGAACATCCTGAAAGGCACGTCTCACCTTCAGATTACTTAGAGCTAGCAAGTCATCAGTGTCGTGGCATTGAGATGGACCAATCAGACTGCAAGACAAACGATAAACCTTCATCATCTTCTGCCATAATTCAGATGATGCATCTACAAACCAACAAGCAATACCTTAAATGTATGCATCATTTACTCAAATTATATTTAAACTGTCATACTTTGTTTAAAAAATCTGAGTGGTTGAAAACTGGATTTAAAGGAGTTCCACAAGTATGTAAATACTAGAGGAAATAATAATAGATGAAAATGAATTATAGGTTTATTGTTAGAATATAAGCCACTCATACCTGTGTAAGCTAAGCACCAATCGGGTGAATGTTGCCATAGGAATACGACCTGTTGGCTTCCTAAACAGCTGAAGCACTTCCTGCCATGTGACCTCCTCGCCTCTTGAAGACAGCTCGTTACAAATGTTCAGTACGATGTAAAAGTCTCTCTCCTTCAGGCCTGGAAATAAATCAGAGAAACTTCATTATTAAGACCCACTCCAATGAAAACTGTGTTTTTAAAAGCATTTTTCTCATGATGGAGGACAAATATAAAGAAAATTATGCGTAAAATTGGATTCGTGAGTATTGTATTTATTCAAATCATTGTGAATTAGGAGCAGACAAAAAAAATGCAGTTCGAAAAAGCTTGTAGGTGTGAAGTCGAATCTTCATTTCTAAACCCCTGCCGCTCTACAGAAACTATGTCCTAGAAAACTATAGCTTTTTAAAAATTATTTTGGATAATAACAGAATAATTGTAAGTAAAAAACCACTGGGAACACTAAAAAAGATCAAAAAAGGTTGGGACTTTAAGTGTTCAATATGGTGCATCTATCTCCATTAAAACTTTAGACATCTTACCAGTGCTGCTGACAGCGAGTGCTGCTAGAGCCCAGCGAAGTCCCAGCATGTCTCTGTGCAGTGAGCACAGCTTTTTCAAGCTGTGCTGCACCAGCTGGTTCAAAGACTGCGGCAAAGAATCCAGGCTCTCCTTCAACTATCACACAAAGAAGCAGGAAGCTCTGGTTGTTCTCATCAACACCAACATCCTGTTTGTGATCCATAAACCTCGTGATGAGGCTCATACCTTGTCAAAGGAGGCAAAGTTCCTCAGGTTGTCACAGGCCAAGTGCAGGAAAAGAGGACTCACGGCTCCATTCTTTGTTATTAAAGTTTGGAGCTGGACATGAACATACAAAATACATGTTGATGGAGAAATCAGGGGAGTTAGCAGACAACAGTGTCGACGCTCCCATTTTGTTTTGTTTTAGAAGGACAACCTGGTTGTTGAATGCAGAGTCACTGAGCTTCTTCCCAAAAGCATCGAGCTCCTTCCGAACGATCTCCTTTCTGTCTGGCATGCTGAGCGGTCCCAGAGAGAATAAGACTGCCCCTTTTTTCTTTGTCAGTGTTTGCAGGAGAGCTGCTTTGGAGGCCATGCTGACCACCAAACACACACCCTGAAAAAAAAAACACAAAACCACAGCTTATCTTTCAAAACTGACCCTGGATACGACAGGGCAGGGCTGCACACCCCTGGTCCCAGAGATCCACCACCCTCCCTGTATTCCAGATCTTCCTGCTGATGATCTGGATCAGGTCCACAGCAGGTGAGTTTAGTCAAGTGTTTAGTCAGTCAGAATGGTCATCCGAGTCAGGCAATCAACAGAAAGCAGTGCAGACAGAACTGGAAAACAGACAGCGTGGTAGATCTCCAGGACAGGACTGGGCAGCCCTGTGGTACAGAGTAAATACCAACAGATTTGAACTGAAAGACATGGTATCAGAACAAATAAAAAACTAATCTTGAGCATTTAGCATCTGACTCCTAACCTTGGTGTAGCTCCTATCGCGCTTTATTTTCACTTGACTGGCCCGAGGTCAGTGACTTAAATAAAACCTTGAGCAGAACACACACTGAACATTTCTGTTGTCGGCACACCGGCACTGCGGTGTTGTTAACATGACAGCTACGAACACCCAAGTCCAATTCAACAAGCTGCTGAAGGAAAATGACGATAACTTTTTATTGCTTTGTAAACTTGCGTTTGGTCTGTATTCAGGCTGCTGTAAACCAGAGATTTCTTTTTGGAACCAAAGTTTGTAAACAAAACCACATGACTAAAGATCTCTTCATTCATTGGCCAGGAGTTCAAGGGGCGGGGCAAAGCAACAAGAGAAAGAAGAATGTAAGTCCTGTGTTTCGCAGTCCTTGTCTGAATAGCTCACTGATTCAAACTTTACATTTCACTGACTAATATTGAACTGTATCAATGCCAGGTACAACACTTTTTATTGCTGCTTTGGTATGGCAGAGGAATTCTGCAACCGAGGAGACGACGGCTATTAAGGTAAGCTGATAAGTGATTATGACATATAGATTGGAAACAGTGTAAGAAGAATTGTGGATCATGTTAAAAGTTGTTTTAATGAGTCTGCATTAATTCAACCCCCTTTTATTGAGTTGCTGAGTCTCATTGTCGCTCCACATTTGTCTGCGGCTCATTGGTTGGTTCCTTCCTATTCTGCTAACATCTCGTAATACCCGGCTACGGTGGCTGTTTTGGTCCAGTTGTTCCGCTCTGAGCATGGAGCGTAGTCAGACTGAGGAAACTCAAAGCAAACTGGATCTTAGTCCGAATGGAAATGAACCGCGACCACCTCAAAAGATAGGTCTGAGACCTTGAAATTCAGGTGCTTCAAAAGATCCATTCAGATCAACTCTTCCCTGTTCTGGATCTTCTGTGACTGACCTGAAGGAGCTGCTGTGGGATCCAGTCAGAGCTGAGCTGTCCTTTGCCATCTTGAATAAGATCTGCTCCATCCACCAGAAGCACCACACGTCTGCTTTTCTCAGTCGAGCTTAGCGTGGAGTGAAATTCTGACAGTAGGTCTCTGTAATAAAAAAATGATGTTATTACAGGAAGTAAAGAGAATCACTGACACCAAACGCGGCAGAAAGGCTCTCACTTGTACGAGTGGGGAAGAGGCGAGTCTGCATTTGTGGCTTTCACTTTTCTCAGCCCTTGAACTAAACATCTAAGGAGGTTTTCTACAGAGCAGGCTGACTGGCTGGCAGATGAAGAGTAGGATATGACATAACACTCTTGATGCTCTTTGGACTTCATCTCTGCTCTGAGGGCAAACGCGAGAGCAGCCTATGAAAGACGAGGTTAAAACATGATTATTTCAGCTGTGAAAGAAATTTGCTTACAATGAACATTGGAATTTTTAAAAGTTTTATCTGGTAAAAAAAGTGTTTAACCATTTAAATGTTGTTCATGTAAACGATAAATCCTAAAAGCTGATCTTTTGAAACTTTCCACATAATTTGCAGATATGGATTTATAACAGGTCAGATATACCATGAATACTGTTTTGCCCTCTCCAGGTCCCGCCTCTATCACGACCATCCCTCCTTTAGCGCAGACCTGATTCACCATCTCCTCAGCACCCGACAGCAGCTTGGCTCTACCAAAAAACTGCCTGTGCAGCGCCTCCTGGTGGATCTCCTGCTCCAGCACGTCTGACGAACCCTCCGCCTCCTCTCCCTTCTGCCAGTCAGGATAAAATCAGCTTGAAATCAGCTAGAAAAAACTGGCAACATTTTAATGAGTCAAATAAGAGATTTAGAGACTTAGAGAAAAGTTACTGACTTCCAGAAACATCTTTTGGACAGCCAGCCAAAGATCTTCCAGCACCGCTTTACCAAAGTCCTCCAGGTTTTTTAAATATGGATTCCCCTCCACAACACCTCCCCATTCACAGGAGTAACTGTGAGGATGAAAAAAAAAAGTAACTTAAAAAGTCTGGACAAAAACGATGATTGTTTTAATAATAATGATTCAAATATGATATCTCATCATTAGCTGAATTATTTTACCAAAATTGAAATTGTTTTACTTGTTTAAAGGTTTTTCTGGGACCCTGGGAGTTTTTCCAACCACCAGCACAGGAATCGCAACAGTTTAATTCCTATGTGAATGGGAGTCATAATTGAATAAATAAATCATTAAATGTTAAATCAATATTTATTTATAAAAGGAAATATCAATTCATCCTCTCCATTAAGAGATTTTTCTTTACAGGACTTTTGGGGATGTTTTTATTTTTTGTTTTTATTGAAATAATTCATTGTTCTTTACATTGTTTTCTGTTTTGATAAGATCACTACATCTGTAAAGAAGGTTTTCACAATTAAATGTGAAATGGGAAAAATGAATAAAATCACGTTGGAAATCAAACGTGAATTGAACATTTTGATAGTGAAGGGCGGCCTTGATGAGTAGTTTTTTGAATTTACAGACTTGAAGACTTTAAAGCGAAATGACTTACTTTTCTGTGACCTTGACCTCACTAGACAAAAGTCTTGTTTTTAGTGACTTTATTTTCTCCTCAGCTTCTTTAGATTCTGCAGCAAAGTGTGATCTCCAAGCCACAGGAACTGATCTAAAGAACATATCATACATGTATAACACAAATAATCATGATCATTTTGCAAGTCAAAGCACCGATATTTAGCATCTTCCTGCTCACTTGACAATGTTTGGATCCCTGAAGTAGAAGAACATTTTCTGGTTTGCGGTGTCAGGGTAAAGAGCCTGGAACTGGCGAATCTCCATTTCTGTGATGGACATACCGTCTGGAGCAGATGACAGCTTTACCCAAATACAAACAATTCAGAACTTTAAAACAAACTCGCTTAAAGTGAAACCCACACTCCTGTTCCCTTTTCCTCAAAGTTCTGCTGTTTTTAGAACAACTTCACTCTCAGAAATCTTTACTTTCAATGGATGGTGGTTAAATGGGACATTTTGACTAAAACTCTTATCACCTAAAATGCACACAAAATAAATCAAAAGAAACTTTAAACAGTTCATTTATCCAGTGCTGAAGTATTTACAGGCACAGCTCTGCTTGATTCCCCCACATGAATCTTACCCAGTTGTACTGCGGCAGCTCGGGGAGGACGGGCCTGGGGGGCACCTGGCCGTACCTCTCCCCCAGGATCCCCACCAGCATCTGGCTGCGACACACCTCTGACAGACACAGCTCTGAAGCTCTCTCCGACTCCTCCTCTGTCACGCCCCAGCGCAGCTCCACCTCCTGCAGGTAAAGGCAATGCGGCACGGCACGGCGGCGGAGCTCAGGGAAGACACTTCTTACTAAAATATCGCGCTCTGCGTGCATGTCTCTGAAGGTGGAGGAGATGAACACTCGAACGCCTTGCCATCTAGAAAATAACAAATGCAAACTAGTAATGAATAGAAACAAACAAAGGGTTTTTGTTTTTAACCAAAGGTTAAAGTACCTTAACCTTGGACTGGTTGGTAATGAAAGGAGACTTTTGGTAGATTCTGGGCCTTTGGCTCCCTCTGGTGGTGGGATTTTGTACTTTTTGTCCAAGTTTTCCACATGTTCCAGCAACCTGGAAGATCCTCGTTCTGCCACAAACCTGGCAGTGTATTTAAAAAAAACGGTTGAAATTTGTGACAAAAATGACAAAAAATTAAACAGGTCTGTTTTTATACCGTCGCAGTTTATGAAATAAAATCCTTTAATGAAAGAAGGGAAAATCAAGCCAAGCAGGATGGCTTAGTCCAAAAAATGACTGAGGAGTTTCCTTCCTGACAGAAACAACAATTCACTGGAAGTTAAGGAGTGAAAACTGAATCTGAAACAAAGAATTCACTTCTGAACTACAGATTGAAACTCAGAGTAAAGAAACATTGAAAACAGCCAAGATAAGGGATAATATAAAAGTCCAAGTAAAGTGGCAAAAAAAGGGAAAAAAATAAGCTTCTATAAGATTTTCTTTTTTAAAAAAACCCACAGCAGCTGCTGCCTTCAGTGGCTTCACTGTTTTTGTTTTTCATTTTAAATCCTTTGAGATAAAAACTAGATCTAACCAACTTGTTTGAGTTAAACTACTCCTCCGCAGTTAAAAATAAATCAATAAATCCTGACAGTGACATAGTGTGTGTGCGTTTACAGCCATCAGCTTTTGCATAAACCACAAATAAACCTTTTACCTCAAGATTTGATCACTGAATCCTCTGATTTTCACCAGGGTCCTGGACTCTGGTTTGTCTGAGTAGTAACAATTTCTAAACACAGAATTGAAAGAAAAAAGTAAAGGAAGGGGTCACAGCGGTAGATTTAATCTTTACAAAACTGAAAGATAGGAGTGAGAAATTGAGACTGGGAGTTACTTGTCTGTGAGGGAGATTTCCACCTCCAGTGCTTCACTGTTGTGTTCCTTCTTGTAGGTGCTAATCTCCCACTGTAAATCAGATGAGATCCAGAGACTTGGTATGTGGATAATGTTGTTCAGCTGAGGAGTAATAGAGATTGATCACATCAATCACTCAGTCAATAGAAGGATAGAAGGATAGTCAATAGAACAAAAGGCTAAAAAAAATGTAGGAAATGCCTTTTTTATATATTGAGGAGGGCCGCTCAGTCCAAATGAATCAAGAAAAGCAATCAAAGTTGGGACTGAAATGAAGCCCTCAGTAAATGAAACAAAAGCTCACAATGGTCACAAAAATAACTTGAATCTGACAAAAGTAATAATAAATGAAAAAAAAAATGAAATTGAAACAATGAAAATCAGACATTGCTTTTCAAACATGCTTCAACAGAAATATTAAAATTATTAATCATTAAAATCATGACACAGGCCTGGACAAAAATGATGGTACCCATAACCTAATGTTTTGTTGTACAACCTTTAGAGGAAATCCCTGCAATCAAACGGTTCCTGTCAATGAGACTTCTGCACCTGTTGACAGGTATTTTTGCCCACTACTCATACGCAAACTGCTCCAGTTGTCTCAGGTTTGAAGGACGCCTTGTCCAGACAGCATGTTAAAGCTCCTTACAAAGATGGGTTTTGGTCAGGGATCGTAGAAGGCCACTTTAAAATAGTCCGTTTTCCTCAGCCATTCATGGGTTCTTTTAGCTGTGTTTTGGGTCATTGCCCTGTTGCAAGACCCATGACATGTGACTGAGACCAAGCTTTTTCCCACATGTCAGCACATTTCTCTGTAGAATCTCTTGATGGTCTTGAGATTTCATTGTACCCTGCACAGATTCAAGACACTCTGGGGCAGATGCAGCAAAGCAGCCCCTGAACATAACCAAGCCTACTGTTTCACAGTAGGGACTGTGTTCTTGTCTTGATATGCATCATTTTTCCATCTGTGAACATAAAGCTGATGTGCCTTTCCAAAAAGTTCAATTTTTGTCTCATCTGTCAACGGGACATTCTCCCAGTAGCTTTGTGGCTTGTCAACATGTAGTTTGGCAAATTCCAGTCTGTCTTTTTTAGTATTTGTTTTCAACAAGGTTGTCCTCCTAGGGTCGCCTCCCATTAAGTCCACTTTGCGTCAAACAATGACGGATGGTGTGATCTGACACTGATGTTCCTTGAGCTTGAAGTTCACCTTTAATCTCTGTAGAGGCTTTTTCTGGGCTCTTTTGTTACCATTCATATTAATCTTCTCTTTGATTTGCCATCAATTTTCCTCTTGCAGCTTCAACCGGGGAGGATGGCTACAGTCTCATGGATCTTACATTTTTAGTCACAGGAACATCAAGCTGCTTGGAGATGATCTTAAAGCCTTTTCCTTTAACAGGCATGTCTATTATTTTATTTCTCATGTCCTGAGACAAGTCTTTCCTTTGCTTCCTCTGGTCCATGTTGAGTGTGGAACACACCATGTCACCAAACTGCACAGTGGCTAACCGAAGCCCTTGATACAGACCCACTGACTGATTGCAAGATTGTAGACACCGTTAGTGGACACATCTTGGATTAACATGTCCTTTTGGTCACATGATGTTCAGTCTTTTCTTGTGGTTTCATCATTTTTGTCCAGGCCTGTTTCAGGATTTTGTTTTTGTAAATAATTCTGTTGAAGGATGGTTGAAAAGCAATGTCGGACCTTTGTTGGTTACATTTCATTGAATTTCTATTTATTAGTACTTTTGTCAGATTCAAGTTATTTCTGTGACCATTGTGAGTTTTTCCTTTCATTAAGTGAAGGGTACCAATAATTTTGTCCATGTGTGTAAATCATAGCCAGAGTGTTCTAATAAAAAACAATAGGAACACTTACTGAGCAATCCAAAAAATATTGACCACAAACTTCTTATAATTATCATAATTCATATGTTGAAAAACTTTATTCCACAGTTTTTTACAACAGCAAGAAAGCAGAAAAGCCTTTTAGTGATTTTATAGTTTCCTTTAACCTGTTTGGTGAATTTGATCATTTTGAATACTGGGATACAGCAGAAAATAGAGAGAGAAGAGAAGGAGGAAATGAAACACGAGGACGTGAAACATCGAGAGAATTGAACTAATTAGACTTTGGTTTTTTGAAAAAAATTGAAGAATCGATCCAGTACTGCTTGCCATTTTTGTTTTATCACTAATGTTAGGTTGGGGTTGTGAGGCGCTGTTAGGCTAGCAGGAGAGCACATAAACAGAGAGCTCTCAGCTTAGGAATGGGAAGGGGGGCGGGGTTGCTCTGCGTCAACAATCCTACCCACAACTCAGAGGTGAATTTCTTATGAACTGCTCTGCAAAAACAGGTAACAGCTTTGTGGCAAAATCATAATTAGAACACTTTAAAAATAAATGAAAAGAGGATTGGAGAGCGACTTAATAAAATGCCAGAACCAAATCTGTTGCACCACACCTCTTTTGTCCTCAACATCCACCCCCTGCTCATTTTCCTGCTCTGTCTGTCCTTCTCACTGCTGAACACTCCTGCTTCTGATTGTTTGTTGCATCATTGCCTCAACATCTCTGCTTCCAAATCAGTAAAATCTACCAACAGTTGGAAAAACATACCTTGTTGTTCTTGTTAAACAGCCTGTGAAAGAAGTTCAAGTCCTGTTCCTCACTGCCGAGCTCAAAGCATTTCTGTAAAAGGCATGGATTCATTTACACCATTTAACAAGGCAGCAAAAAAACAGTCTCATCTTCATAGAGCTTTGATTTCAGCATTGATGGAAAAAGTTATCTTTCACCAAATTTACAAAGTCTGTTTTTGGTTGTCAGTACTTTTCATTCACCTGTTTTTCATCAAACAGGAAGGAAAAGGGAATCGTTCTTGTGGCCTTTTCTGTGTGTTAGGAGGGGAACCGGCTCATTGTAGTGTCCACCCTCAGACTTTTAGGCCATGAGGTCAAAATGTAACCCAATGTCTCCCTGTTTGACCCTCAGCATTAAGAGCTTGGATTGGCATCCATGTTAAAATAAAAACAATTGTTTCTTAATGGAGCCTGTGATACAGGTAACCACTCCTCCACTGGAGGGATCAAATCCAGTCACACACCTTACTGTGTGACACCTGATGGGACTTAAACTTTTACCATGCATGGAATTCCAGCCATAAAAGAGAAACATTTCACAGGACTGTATTTAAATTTCCTAAATGTCAAGATTTACTAGAACACCAAGTCTAAGAATTCTCAACACAATTCTTTTACAAAAGTGAAGATTCTCCAGTAAAAACGTAAGCTCACCTTCATTTGCTGAATTAAAGTTCGGACATTTTCTAAAAGCACATCAGATTCCAGCTTGACTTCCTCACAGTGAGCACCCTCATAAATGCAAAGCTGGCAATCCTCCGCGCTGCTCCTGATCATCAGAGACAGCAAAGCTGCAACCTCTGACACCTGCAAAGACAAGGAAAAACATCACCTGGAACATCATTTTCTCCAGGGGAGGAATGTTGATGCAAACCAACAAAACCAGCCCTTACGGAAGGAGTAAGTTCATCATGCTCCTCCTCACTCCTCCGCCTCCTTCCTCTTCTGTTGCATGTCCTCTCCTCTTTTTCCTCCTCCTCCTCCTCATTGTTCTCAATGTCTTTTTGCTTTGGCTCAAATGGGAGGCAGAAGTCCTGTTTCCGACTCCAGGATTCATCAGAGTACATATTGGAAGGGAGCAGGATGACTGTTTTTCCAGGAAGCGGGGGCACGTTGTATCGGCAGGAGATCTGAACGGCGGTCTCCAAAGCTTTTCGATAGCGGTCCAGCAGTTCAATACTGTAAGGCTTTTGACTGGAACAAAAGGTCAAATCAGCAGCTAACAAAGTTCATTCTTTCATGTGGCTCTAAAATTATGATTTTTTTTTGCTATCTTGTAGAGCTAATCCAGTAAAAGTAATGCATTATTTTAAGTTTGGACCTAATCTTCAAAATCATAAAAAGCACTGAAGACTTAAAGACCCACTCCAATGAAAACTGTTTTTAACACTTTCTTGTAGCATTTTTCTGGTGAACACGTATAAAAAAAAAAGTAGGTTCTGAGTATTTATTTATTCAAATCGTGACGAATCAGGAGCAGATGAAAAAATGGTGTTTGAAAAACAACTGAAACGGGTGGCCCAATGTCTCCCTGCTCCGCTCCATCTGATGCATCCACTTACAAATAGATCCATGTACGTTTTTGTTTTCCTCGTCTGAGCTGGATTCCGGATGAAAACTGCACGACTGGATAGCTCCAATATTGTTAACCATTTTTGTAGCACCGCTAATGTTAGGTTGAGGTATTAAGTGGCTGCATCTTAGCAGGAGAGAGTGTAAACACAGGGATGACGGCATATCAGAGGAGGCTTACTTCTGCACCTACAATAAGGTAAATTTCTGAAGAACTCCAGCCACTCTTTCGAAATTATGTACTAAAAAACGACAGTTTTTTTTATTTTTGGCTAAAAACATCAGAATGATAATTAAAAGACCACTGGGAACAATTTAAAAAGATGATTGGAGTGGGACTTTAATGATCAAAAACCCAAACATCAGAAGATTTAAACTTAAAAAGGCTCCTTTCTTACTTGGCCTTTAATAGTTGGGCCTTCTTCATATGGTACATTTTAGAAATGTAGGGCATCCCAAGGGTTAACTTCAGCCGCTTCTTCGGTGTTGTTTCCCAATCCTGGCGCTTGAATCGTCTGCTTTTGGGAATCTTCTTCAGGATGCTCACCAGGATATCTTTGACTGTAGGGGTCACCTGCTGAACAGAGGCTGGTGGACCGCAGAATACAGAAGAAACAGAAAAAGAGGCGGTTGATCTTCATGGAGACGTCTACAAATCTTTTTGGTTCAAAAGAAAAAATCTGTTTCTTTGCTTTATTTTCGTCAGTGTATATCTGAGAGGTTTTTGATCCATTCTCACAAATTGTTGAATGGATATAGCTGATCTGTCAGTGATTGAAACTTCATGGTTGAAGGCAAAAATCAGTTACGTGACCAAAATCCAACAAACTTTTAGATTTTTGTTATTTTCAATTAGGTTTTGTGGCACATTTGACTAATTCAAGTACAATTTAAATTCCTGAATTAAAAGTCTGAAGCATAAACTTCTGTTTTATGGTTAAAGAAAACTTTAAAAAGTACTAATTTAAATGATTACTTTAAAATAGAACACTTTTCCGTTGCTAAAGGAGAAGAAAAAGTCCTTTTGTGATTTTTTTTTTTATTGTCTGTATGGCAGCTTTTCTTGAAAGCTTTTTACATTCCACTTTCCCTTTGGTTCCACTCAGCAAGTTTTTCCACACGGCCGTCATACTCCGCCCTTTTCCCTCTAAACCTGCTCTGCCTTTTATAGGAGGAAAGTCCCAAACAGCAGAAATGGCTCCAGAATCCTCCACCCATCTTCTAAACTCCTCAGGTCTTGATTTGATCAAACTCTGTGAATCAGCCCACGTCACACACAATCACCAGCTACTTATTAGGTCCACTGTGCTAGTGCCGGGTTGGAACCCCTTTTGCCTTCAGAGCTGCCTTAATCCTTGATGTCATAGATTCAAACAAGGTAGATGAGTGCCAAGAAAATATCTCCCACTACCACCACTCTGAACCGTTGATCCAAGCAAGGCAGGATGGATTCAAGCTTTCATGTTGTTGATGCCAAATTCTGACCCTACCATCTGAATCTTGCAGCAGAACTGGAGACTCATCAGACCAGACAATGTTTTTTTTTTTCCAATCTTCTATTGTCCATATTCGGTGAGTCTGTATGAATTGTGAACCCAGTTTTCTTTTTTTTAGCTGACAGCAGTTTCACCCAGCATGGTCTTCTGCTGCGGAAACCCATCTGCCTCAATGTTGGACGTGTGTGTTCAGAGATGTTCTTCTACAGATCTCGGTTGTAACCAGTGGTTATTTGAGTTACTGTTGTCTTTCTATCAGCTGGAACAAGTCTGGCCATTCTCCTCTGACCTCTGGCTTTAACAAGGCATTTCTGTCCACAGAACTGCTGCTCACTGAATATTTTCTCTGTCTTGGACAATTCTCTGTAAACCCTAGAGATGGTTGTGGGTGAAAATCCCAGTAAAACAGCAGTTTCTGAAATATTCCAATCAGCCCGTCTGGCACCAACAATCATGCCACGTTCAAAGTCACTTCCATCACCTTTCTTCATTCTGATGCCCAGTTTGAACTGCAGCAGATCGTCTTGACCACGTCTCCATGCATAAATACACTGAGTTACTGCCATGTGATTGGCTGATTAGAAATTTGCGTTAACAAGCAGTTGGGCAGGTGTGCCTCATAAAGTTGCCGTACGGCAGACCACGGTAGACCACATCCTACGGGAGCTAAATGGACAGGTAATAAACTCTGAGGTTTCCTTAATACTTACAGTATCAGTATTTTTTTTCAGAAAGTGTTGGTGCTGCTGGATGCGTCTTACCTTCAGCACGCAGCACCATGATGACTTTGTAAGCAGAGAGGAATCGGAAAGGAAACTGTCGGCTCTGAACAACTGCCTTCTGTAAGCAAATGAACCACACAGTGGAAGAAAACGTTAGAAAAACATTGTTTTTTTTTGACAACGGCACAGAGGATTAAAAAAGTGCAGTTATGTATTTATTTGGCACCAAAATGTAAGTTGTGTCAACCAAGTCAGGAAGATCAAGAGGAATAACTTTTTTCCACAGGATTTGAAAAGAACTGAACTAAAAAAACTGGACATAGTTTTGATTCTTCAGAAAAACACTGAAATATTTCAAGGACGAAGATTTTAAGTCCAGTTGCTATGGCTTAACTTTCAGACGTTGCAAAAAGCTGGATGAATGAGAAAAAGAGAATGTGGTCTTTGATGTATCTCCCTAACTCAAGCTAATGAACAGGAGACATTTTGACATAAAAGGTTGCACCTGATTGGTCAGCCGGCCAAGGATCTTCTTGTGATGAGCCTCACTGATGCCCTTGGTGATCATGTTTCTCAGATTCCTCAGCATGGCCATGAATGGAAGAGACTTGGAGTCTGCAAACCAGAGACCACCAGTCATTTTGCAACAGTATTATGCGAATGAAGGATTTCAACCTGGAAAATAAAAAAAAACTGCTGCATCCTAAATCAGATGGAAAATAGCAGGTTAGCACAGGAGGAATTTTTGGGAAATTAGTTTTCCTCGGAACTTGAGATGACGTGGTTGACGTGGGTGGTCTGCAGGTCTGTGCATGAAGTTTTGTTAACGTAATAGTTCTTCTCATACCAATCAGCTTCTCCCAGGTGGCAGCCTTGTTGCCTTCCCCACTGAGCATCTGTTCCCAGGTATGCGGCTCTTTGAGCTTCATTCGTTGTCCGGATCTCTCCCTGTCCCAGGCTCCCTTTAGCCCACTGTGGGTGAAGGATTTCAGATCACTGGGATACCTGTAGGAGACAAACATAAACAAACTGCATTTTTAGATAATTTTCTCTATTACCTAAGTAACTTTTGTTTTGTTTTACATCTGAAGTGAGAAATAAGTCAAGTCTCAGTCAGACGGTTGAACCATACGTTGAACCATAAAGTGTCCTTTATGCCTCACTTGATTCATTAGAAAGTTGCGCATTCGGGCTCCTTACAGAGCACCCACTTGATGCGCCTGTAGGATGTCCACACAAACTACACTTAGTCTAATTTCATCATTTCTAACAGTGAGGCTGTACATAAAGGGCACACTGAACAACACTAACGGGTTCTCTGGTTCTTTGCAAAGTGCGCAGGGTTTGGGAGGAAAACTCCATACAATGTGCCTGCATCTTCTCCCTTACTTATCCTTGTGTGTTGTTCTAATGTTCACTATGGCCTGTCATCTGCATGAACAAAAAATGTGCATGAACATTTTCTCTCTACGGATCTCTGAGTGGTCTACAATCTTTTATGCAGGTTACCTGCAAGCCCTGTACAGGTTTGGCCATTTTTCATCCACAAAAACCCATTTTCCACTCATAAGGGCAGTTGGGACTAAGGCTTTAACGGCATGAAGGAGTTTTGACCAAATACACAAATACATGCCATTCAAATCCTTCAGTTTTGGTAACTTCAATGAAACTGTTTTTGATCGTGGATTTAAAGTCTCACTCCGATCCTCTTTTGTTCTATTTTCAAGTCGCTCCCAGTAGTCTTTTAATTACTATTGTTCCATTTTTAGCCAAAATCAAAAAACCTGTTTTGTTTTCTAGAACATAGTTTCTGCAGAGCCGCAGGAGTTCAATAGAAATTCACTTCTGAGTTGTGAGTGGAACTGTTGGCGCCAATTATGCCTTCCCATCATCCCTTTGTGTGCCCTCTCCTGCTATCTTACAGCTCCTTACAACCCCAACCTGGCATTAGCGGTGCAACAAAAATGGTGAGCAACATCAAAGCTATAAAGCTGTACGGTTTTGATCCAGATTCCAGCTCAGATGAGGAAAACTAAGATCTAACACATCTTTTTGGGGAATTTTATCCAGCTTACAGTAAAACTGTTCAGTGAATTCATGTGCTGTTGAGTCTTCTTTACTTTTTTCCCAGAATGGCCATGACGTGCTCAGCCGGATCTTTGATGTGAAGCCTCTTGATCATTTTCTTCATGTTGAACTCACTCTGCTTCTTATCCACCTGAGCTTTGTCGCCTTCATACTGAAACTGCACACATGAGCAGACTGTTGAAAAATGATTCAGTGGAAGCAAAAAACAAAGAACAAAAATGGAGTACAAAGGAAAACGTTGAGCTTTCTGTGGTCCAGAATGAGTCTTTTTACTTTAATACCTCACATGTACATGCAGATGTGTTGAAATGACAAGAATATGCAAAGATTGAAAAATGATCATTTTTACTTTTAAAAAAAAGGAAATGATGTCATGGCCTTTGATAGTGTATGGTAGAATGATAATAGTTTTTTTTATTTAAAATTATTCCACGTTTTTTCTTTCAACAAATGAATTGGAAAGAGTATAAGAACATATTTCACTGAGGATAGATAAATTAATATTAACTTACAAAGTTTTTGAGAAGAGAAGGATCCGATCTGACCAAGTTTGCCCACTCTTTCAGCTGTTCATCGGTTGGTTTCTGAAAGAAAACCAATTTGAAAAATTATAAAATATAGATTGTATTATTTTTTCCAAAATAAAAGCAATGCAAGCCGTTTTGCACGAAAGAGAAAAATCCCACTTCACCTTTCCTTTGCGTTTCTTTTTGTTGTGTTTACAGCGGTGTTTGCGTGTGTTGTATTTGGCCAATTGATACTCGCTGAACTGCTTGAACTTGTCCGCCATCGCCTTCTTCAGACACATTGGCAGAGAACGGCTAAAGCACTGAATGAAGAGAGTTGTGGTGTTTAGACAGACAGTTGTATTCCATCCCCTGGCAGGCGTTCCCTCAAACTTACTGTGCTGTAGATTCGGACCACTTCCAGCCAGTCAGAAGGCAGCTGCACTGCAGCACAGAAGTATCTGCGGACATGCGGCTTGGTGGCAGGAAGGTTAGCAGCAAGGGCCAGTATGAAGTTTGCCGTAATTCGGATGTTTAATTCTTGTCTGGTGTAAACAGCCACCTGGACAGATAAGGAGAAACGCTTTGTTTAATATCAGAAAACTAATGATAGTTTGTCAAAACAGGGAAAGTAAAACACCTTATTGTACTGGAAAATATGTAATGCAAAAAATATGCAAAGGTCACCATAAAACTCTGGATGAGAAGCAAACCGTTAATTGTTTAAAAAATTTGACAAAAACTAACATATAATCTTCAGGGGTTTTAGTAATTAGACATTATTTGATTCATCTGACTTTGTCTTAACCTGAAAGTCTGAAAGAAAACTGTTTTGAATCATTTCTTTTTGGAAAGAGATTTGAGCTTTTTGGTGCATGCATAAGTGCAGTGCTACCATTTCTCTAGTTAGTCAAACCCTATTACAGCTAGATTTTATGCAAAACTACTTTTCTCACCAAAAAAAGGCATCATCACATTCTGAAAGCCTTCAAAGCTACACATCATAATGCAATCCACTTCACTTCAGTTATAATTTCCATTTTTGATAAGAATTGAGTAACATATATATGTATATATATATAAAACCTAATGAGTTAGATGAGGAAATGTTACTTTAAATGTGTAGGTTTTTGTGTGTTGGGGATGTAGGGAGTGTCAAAGATGTATGTGGGCCTCAATTGAGCAGAAAATTCCCATAGCTTTTTTGGTACAGAATTTATTTAATCTGGTCAAGTTCATTCATCATCGTTCTTTTGCTTGATCTCACCTATAAATGCCCGCCAACAGAGCATGCTCACACACACCTTAAGAAGAAACTGAGGGTCAATTCCAGAAATATCCTTGCCCATGTTTATGATGGTGGTCCAGACGCTGTCCTCCGAGTCCCACTCCTTCTGCCCAGGAGCTTTACTCTTATTTACCAAGGAGCAACACACAGTGTTCAGCAGGAGATACTGCAGGACACACACATGAACAGAGTTTGAGCACCTGGAGGTACAACACTGATCCTGGACACACCAGTAAGACTCCAACAGCTTCAAAATCCTGCAAAAAAACCTTTTTATCTTTCAGATCCTCTGCAGCCTTCTTATTTCCCCCACCCAGTTCTCCAAACTGCTCCTCTCTGAAGACCACAGTGGGTTCGGGTTCTTGGTTCTTCAAAACTTCTGCCATTCTGATCAATTCCATGGCACTCTCAGCTTCACTTGCCTCCACCTCATCTTCTGACAAAACTTCATCAAGCTGCTGCTGGTGCAAAAACATGTGTTTATGTTAAAAGCATATTGCCAACATGTAAATATGTTTACTGAGCAACTTTATGTACCGCACTGGATTCCTCAAAGGATGAGCGCATCTCTTCAGATATTTCCTCATCTTCTCTTCCGTCTTCTGTCACTTCATCACCCAGACTGGCTTGTACCAATGTGAGAGGCTGAGCAAAGCGACTGAACTGAGTGCTGCCGACAGAGGTGGAGAGACAAGAGTCCCGAATGACAGACGAGGTCAAGGGAAAAGATGGACAAAGGGATCGGTCCGTCAAGAGCTTGTTCTTTGTGTTGAGGAGAGGTGAGGAAGAGGTGGAAGACAAAGAAGAGGTGGAGAGAAGGGAGGACGTGGAGGCCAGCTTGGAAGGCTGGAGCGCTGGGCAGCAGGACGGTTGTGCACGACAGTTTATGAGCTGGGAGGAAGACTTCATTGTAGCCCTCTGAACCAAAATCTTGTTCTCAAGATTTGGAGAGTAGTTGGAGGCCGGGTTTATCGCACAGGTGCTCCACTGCAGCGGATCTCCTGGAATCAGATTTGCCTGCTGCATAGTCAACGCCCTCCAAGCTGTAAGGAAACACATCAGAGGATCAAAGGGCAGCAACTCTAGCCTCTCCTTTAAAACAGTCCTGGAGAGCACCAATACATGCAGTTCTGCAGCATTCTTCCAAATATTTGCACAAGATTAGTAGTATTGTCTAAAGGGCGTGTTGTTAAAACAGCTCAAAATACAAGTTTTGTTTTGTTGCATATAAAACTAAGGAAATAATATGTTCAATAAGACCCCATAAACAAAAAAAATGACAAGAAACTGTCTTTAACTGTAAAAACATAACTTTTTTATTAAGAAAGTGTTGAAAAACACATTTTATGGAGGATAAATCTTAATAAAACCACATTTTTATTTTAGCATGGACCAAGTCTGTGTTTGAGCTGCATACAAACTTTATAAATCAACGTGTTTTCCACGTTAACCTGACACATCTGGCGCTCCATTTATCAGAATCAATCACTTGCAACGCCACTTCCTGATTGCCCACACCACTTAGAATGAGTCTGCAGAGAGGAGCTATGAGTTAGCAACAAAACCTTTCAAACTCACCGCAGCAGACAGGTTTTAGTCGTTGAGTACGTCTGAACAAATATGTCCCGCGACACGCGATGCTAAAGACCGAGATCCATCAATCCAAACCTCATCGAGATGATCAACGTTCACTGTTCCTTAGGTCAGCTGTTCGGTCAAGCTGAGCTAGCCACAAGACACCGATTGGTCAATATTCCAGTTCGCTCCTTCTCTACCGTAATAAGTGGTGTACTCCACCCTCTGTAATGTTTTTGAAAATGTAGCTAATAAATAAAGTTTACGTGAGAAATAAAACCATAAAGTATCATAAATTTGTTTTTAGGCGAAGGAACACAAAGAAAATGAACAGGGGGGCCAAAAAAAAAAAAAAAAGTACAGTATAGTAGAGGAGAAACAAAGTTAAGATTGCACAGCACATTTGACTAACTTACAACATAATGAAAATGGGGGAAGTTCAGTCTATCACCAGTTATTTAAATTATATTAAAAAAAAAACAATAAAAAGTTTTTATAGATTTAGATTATTTAAATATTTAAAAGGTTCACCATATTTTTTTTAATTCCACAAACGAAAATAGATAAGGAAGGTTTCATGTGGGTTTGTTTACATGTAAGTGCATGGAATTTGGCTGGAAAAAGAAACAATTAAGAAGAATGGGTTTTCCAGCAAGTTAAGTACACCAGTCTAAAATGTAGGGGTATATTAGCAGGTCAAAAAAAAATGTTGAGTTTTAAGTTTCCAGATGACCATTGCAAAAACAAAAGCTGGTGTTGACATTCTTTTGACGTCTACTGTATGGGAGATAAAACATGTAACAAGATAGTCTTTATATAATCATTTTGTAAAAAATGTCTCATCTTATTAGTTACAGAACATTTTGAGGGATTATAAGTGGGTGTTGCGTCTTGTTTTCAAAAACTTTTTTTCCTTGAAACTTTATTAACAGACAAACGCGAGAATATAAGTCTAGTAAACACTACTTTTTAAAAATAACTTTATTCAGAACATTTACATGACAAACAGTCAAGAACAATAAACTGCACATCTTTTTTTACAAGAGTACCCCGCTGCAGGTAACAATAGTTAAATAAAAGTAAAAAAAAAAAGTAGCATCATGTTATTCTTTCAAGCTGAGATAGATAATAGGTTTTCATGGCTTTTATTTGCCTTTGGTACTGAGAAAGATAGTGTGTACCGGAAAACAATTTCTGATTTGAGCAATTATTTCAAAGAAATTTGGAATCCCATTGCTAAATTTATGAATATCAATGGTAATAAAATCGTGAGGTTTATCAGATAGAATTGTTAAAACAGCTTATTGTCACAAATAGTAAAAACAAAAAGAATATTCTTCCAATTCAGGAAAAAACTGGGATAGATTTGAGTCATGATCTGAGTTGCCAATTTGCTCCAAACAAGTTTAGTGTCCCAACAAGTCAAAAATATGTGCGTTAATGTTTCTTCATGTTTTTACCAGATGTACAGTTTTTACTGAGATCTTTGTTTAAGCTTTTGCACGAACTGATATGTTGGATACAATCTCTGTGAGATTTTGAGTGATGCCTCTTTGAACTTGTTACTCTACTGTTACTCTTCTCATAATAAAAGAAATGTGTTTGGCACGAGCAAACTTTTTAGAAAACATTACAAATACTTTGCAACTGGCACATCAACAACTGGAGGTTTACATTATCTTTCCCTATAGAATAAAATTAAAAAAAAATGCTGTTCCTTGAAAAGATTAAATGTTCTTAGCTTTCAAATTTTGTGTGTGTTCTGTTCATTGACGGCACATAGAGACTGTAAATATACTTTTTTGTAATATGATTTTAAGTCCAGATGGAACAAATTTAAACAAGATTGTGAATTGAGCCATTTACACTGTGAATGTGTAATTTCCCTCAAAATAGTTGCACAATTTGAAAAATGTACATTTTTGCACAAGGTTTAAAGTACAACATGACATCTAATACATGAATTTGGGTGTCTACTTTGAATGTTGAGATGATAAATTCTTTCAAATCTGACCAATATTGATGTTTACCCTAGCAGGGAATTTTCATCAACTTCCAGGTGCTTTTAATTTGTTACCGTAACTGTTCGAGTGTGGCTTAAACAGGAAGTGAAGCGGCAACATTTCCGCTGCAGCAGCGACAACGGTCGGGCATGTCAATAAAATAAGACAATGTGGACAACCGGGACGAACTGAGGCCAGAGGGGGAGACACCAGGCCGCCGCTGTTGTCTTTTGAACAAACCTCGCTACTTTGTATTTTTTTAAAGTTATCGTTTCGAGGCGAGTCGTGACCGTTGAACGGTCGTGTTTGGGTGAAACGCGTCCTTTTGCTTTTCTTTTTTTTTTGAGGAAGCAGTTTGGCTAGCTATCTCGATTAACCAGTCTGCGAGAAATGGGGACGAGAGCAAGTCGCTACCAGGAAGAGCCGGTTCCTTCACCTTTTGGGAAAGATGGCACAAAGGGGGGTTCCTACCGGCGGCCCCGCTGTGCACGGCCCACCAGTCTCGTCGTTGACTTCTCGGTTAGCTTCGAGGACACGGAGGCAAACCAGAGCCGCTCAGAGGAGGGCAGCGACTCGGACTTGGGGCAGCACGGGGCCAGCGCGGACGGCAGCCCTGCCGACCACCACAGCATGCCCCCTAGCATTAGCCAAGCCTCGCGCGCGGACGAGAACAACAGCGAGGGGAAGCCCGAGGAGGACGGCGGCGTCAGCCCGGGGAATCCTGCCGACGCAGAAAGCCAACACGGTGACGAGCCAGGCCGCACACCTCACCGCACTTTTTCTGAACGCCTCCCCGGGAGTCGCCACCCATCCTCCCGCAGCGTTGGCGCAAGATCCGTACGGGTTCGTGGTTCACACCAACGGCCGGTGTCAGACGCTTGGGTCGGCCTTTACCGCGTCAACAACCGGCATGGAAGTAAGTCAATGCATCAAAACAATCAATTGAATCGAGATCTGACCGTTTAACCAAACAACCTTCACCTAAAAAGGACTTTTGGTTTACACCTGTAAACCGTTTTGGTTGACTTTGTGAGTGTTTATGGGCTTAATTTGATATGACCTGCATTATATAGCTAAACACTGCATTGTTCATTAAATAACAGTTTCTGCTTTCGAATGTCAGCCGTTTATTGGGATGATTAAAAAAGCAGATTAATATATTTTTAAATCAATAACCGTTGCGTGTATTTAGAAAGAAAACAAGTGGCTGATGCTTTTCTGGTAAGGAGAAATATACTCATGTGTGAAACAACATTAAAATGTGCGAATTTTCTATTTTTAAAAATGGTTTGCTTGTAGATTATAGAATAGACATGTCAAATATATTTTATTTTTGGATCCTTAACCGTTTTGTGTATTTAGAATTATAACAAGGGCATCGTGCTTTTGTTGTTAGGAGAAAAATAAACATATTTGTGAAAGAACCTTAAGATATGTGAATTTTCTACCTTAAATCATCAATTCAGTTAAACATTTTAAATGGATTACTAGAGGAATTTTCATTCTTTGACAGATAATCTCTTTCACCGGGCTTGAAGGTTTGCAGAAATCATCAGAGAAGCCATTGTCTGAAGCAGAGCTGTGGCGTAAAAAACAGGCTGTGGTGGCACTCAACTGTTTCATGTCTCAAGGCTTGCTGACTGCGGTTGCTAGTTGCAATGCTGCTTGCATGCATGTGATGCCATTAAGCAGCCTAGAGCCTTTCTGCATAAAAACGGGGCCACACGTTGACACAGGAAGCACCGCAGCATCTCAGGCATTGTGTGTTGGAGAAGGCAGACGGGGAGTTGCTGTTGATGTGATGACAAGAGTGACATTTGGAGCCAAAACACGTCAGTGTGGCAGGTTTCCAGAGCGAGCCCTCTAGCAAGTGTAGGGAAATGGGTCACAATTTCACATGCCCACTTACTGCTGACAGCAGGTCACAGACACAAGAGGGGGGATGTAGGACAGCAGTGCGCTGCGTTTGGCTGTCTCGTCTACAAATAACTCCCCTTCCCCGAAGCCCCAGTCACTGATCAACAAAAATAAGCGGTTCGTTTTCACAATCACACTCAAATGCACCCTCTACACTGATCACCAGCGTTTGCATGTCTGCGGTCTGTATAAGCCAGATATTTATAAAAATGTATGTCCTTGATGAGGTGAATGCATCATCTATCATTTATATCTCTGTGACTCATCTCAGTAATCCCGGCTGTGCTGTGTGTCTGCAGATATACGCTGTCCTTTCTGCTCAAAGCCTTTCCCGGGGGGTCGGATCGAGGATCACCTGTTGAGCTGCCTGACATCTCCTACCCTACCTTACAATAGTAAGTATTATATTACACACTGCCCCCATCAGCTGTGCAGTGTTTGTAGTTTTGAAGCCTAGCGATGTTTAGCGTTGCTTTATGTGTATTTACAGCGGATGTTCTCAGTAAAGACAGTGGAGAGTGCTCCATTTGTTTGGAGGATCTAGTCCAGGGGGAGACCATTGCCAGGCTGGCTTGCCTCTGTGTGTACCATAAGAGGTAACAAAATTCAGCTGATATATATACTCAGTAAAAAAGCAAAGGGCCAACCATGAAAATAGTTGCATGATGAGTCATAAAGCAATTATTTAAGGAGAAAAAAAATATTGCTCATTGTCTGCCAATAGAAAGTCACAGGGAAACAAATTCATAACACAAGATTACACATTTCTGAGACTTGTTTTTTTTCCTGTGAAAAAATGTGCCTGGGTTTTATGTATTTAAATATTATAATATTTAATGTTTGTTTAGCAATTTATTATAGCTTTTACAATAATTGTCATTATATTTCAAATATATCCTAATGTCAAATCTGTTTGCTGAGTTTTGCTCGAACCTGAACGCTTTAGGATCAATGAAGCGTTTTCTAGACATGGTGTATTTTTAAGCCAATGCATTCGTAATCACATATGAATTTAAATTGTGTTGCAACGTCTCCATAATTGTTAGTTCCTGGTTTCACATTACTCGGGTGCAGTGGGGAATTAACCTGAGCTGTCAGACTGACGTGTCTGCCAACAGCTCTCCTCGTGTCAAATTTGCGTCATGCGTGTCTGGTCCAGCAAATGTTATTTACTCAATTACCAAAATCTAACTGGGACGATTGAAATTTAGAATGTAGTTTAAACTCAATTCATTCATGATAAAACACACCACTGTCACTTTGCTTTCAATTTTGTGGGTGGGTGTGGGTTTTGGAAATACCTCAGAAGGCAACAGAGCTTAAGAAGAAAGTAATATCTGGAAATAATTCCACACTCAATCCTTTAACTTCATGCAAAGAAAGGTTTTGTCTTAAAGTGACACGAGGAGAAATAAAAGGAATCTCACTGTGACCTTTAAGGTCTGAGGGAGGTGTTCAAATATAAGGTTCAAGTGGTTTATCAACAACAAGAGAGCATTTAAAAATATTTACCTTCGTTTTAGTTTATAGATCTAAATAATTATTAATACTCCAGTACTACTTTTGTTCCTGTGAGAAAGAAATAATCTACTAAAAGCTGTTACAGCACAAAAGAGTATTTTTGTTTTATTTTTGCTGTGTACAGTCAGCCTTACTTAGGTAATTGAATCTTGGAATGTCGTGTTTGTGTCTCCACCTCTAAAACTGCATTTCTCTTTGCAGCTGCATTGATTCTTGGTCCAAGGTGAAGCCTTGCTGCCCTGAACATCCTTTTGATTGATTGTTGGGTTCAATGTATTCAGCACAGTGGCCAACTTGACTCAGGTATGTACAGGTGTAAATTTGTGAATTCACAGATCATGTACACAAAGTGAGTCCTAACCCTTCATCATTTCATTGTTTCTTCATCTTTTACTGTGCAAGCTTCTGTATCTTCTATTTGAGATCTTTTCTGTAACAAAATATATCCTGTTGCGTTTAATGTTAAATGCATCATAACATTAGAGGAGAGAATTTCACAGTTTTTAAAACTATAAAATGATTGATAAACTACAAATAATTTTTGTTTAGACTATATGAGGCTTTTTTAATCTTTATATTGTTTTACTGTTAGCTTTGTTAATCTAAAGTAATTTTTTGACGGGAACATAAATGACAGCAAAGCCATGCAGGATGCTGAGCTGCTTTAAAGAATAAACTGAGGTTCAATGTCTCCCTCAACAAACCTTTGACTTCATGGAGTAAAGAAAACTGCACTCTAATTCTGCAAATAGATGTTAAAGTTTGGAGCTCAATTCATGAAGTTCCAAACCCAAAACCTTCTGAATATGTTTTTTAATGATTTTGCATAAACAAACCAGATACATATTGATTAATAGTCTAAATTCTTTAGCTTTAATTGATGGAT
This sequence comes from Oryzias celebensis, assembly GCA_014656515.1. Taxonomy (NCBI): domain Eukaryota; kingdom Metazoa; phylum Chordata; class Actinopteri; order Beloniformes; family Adrianichthyidae; genus Oryzias; species Oryzias celebensis. Next base: position 59,921,126 of record BNCR01000001.1, read on the forward strand.
GTGTTATTTAAAGAACATTGGATTCCTCCTGGTTACATAATAATAAAATATGTAATGGTTAGAAGAAAAAAAACAAACATATTACCCACAATGCACTGCTAATCTATGATTCTAATGGTCAGTTTTGATCATTTATTTCCACATATAAAGAATAATCAGTATGGCATCTGTTCTCACAGTGTGGTCCTTTGCCCCATTTCAGATGGACTGAACCACCATTATTTCAACATTTATCTTATCATAGTTTTAAGAAATGTTTTTGAAAATAAAATGAGACACTAATGCATTTAAGGATGGATAAACAAAACGCATATTTGTACCTTTTGTTCAGTTACATAATCTTTCAGATATTCTGAATAATCACAGTTGAAAGATTTTGAGGTTATAAGGAAAACCACACCCCTCCAGAATTACAATCATGGGTTTTTAATTTAATGAAAACCTATTTGACATGTTTAACTTTTTTATGTCAGTGACTTATGGTTTTATGTTTTTAGGGGTTAAAAACTTTAGTAAAGGACAGGCTTCAAACAAACTACATGTTTTTCTTAACATAATATGATTTTTATTGGTGCTCTGATATGAGTTGTAGTGATTAAAAGACAGATTAGTGACATTTTTTATTGTTCATACCAATACAAGACATTTAAAAAAAAAAACAAGCTAAGAACAATTGGAGTTGGACAGAAGAAAAATATCTTAATTTTTCTGCTCCTTCTACATCAGCACATCAACACAAAATGAAAACAACAACAAAAATAAGTAAACAGTAATTCTTTCCAAAACCATAACACCTTACTGAGCAGATCCAAGTTGAGGGTTTATAGTTTGAAGAGCCTAATTTCTCTCCATCATTTTGGTGTGTCTATCTAATGATTTGTCCATAAACCTTTTTTTTTTAACTGTAACTGTGGTTGTTAGGCATTGTTACATTTTATATTAAGCACCATAAACGTATGTGTCTGTCTCAAATGAAATTTGAAATTTATATTTTCTCCTATTATAATCATCCCCTGAAACAGACACAATGAGAATTGAAAAGTGTTTGGCAGAATTTTCAATGTGGCTTACAACAATTTTTAGATCAGCTAAATTTGGGGTTTTAAGCTGGCAGAATTCCTCAGACAAAATTGACTCATATCTGCATCAAAGGGAGCTCCTTTGACAGGACTCTTCAATGCTTTTGTCTAAAAAACAAAGCACCACTGTTGCTGTTTGTTCTTAAACATGTTCTTTTGTCTTTTTCTGTTCCTACAGGAGACTGCACTGAATCCCAGTAAAATCCTAATTGTTTAATTGAACAAACTCCAGTCCAAACCAAGACAGCGTTTTAAAGTGGAGAACATGCAGTTCCAAATGGAAATTGCAATTCGGTGGACCCTGCAGTTTTCTTGGATGGATCATTTGAACTTGACTCTTAAATGCCAAACAGTCAAAGCAGCTGCTCTGTCAAATCTGTGGCCAAGACTCCTGTTGGACCAGAAGCGGCGCCCTTCTCCTTTGTGGACCTAACTCCACACAGCATTTAAATAAATCCATCTCAAACACCTGAGCTCACCTGAACATGGAGGTGAAAAGTTTTCATGACTTTGAATGGCTCCTCTCTTGTGTGTTTTGACTCCCTCTGAGTGGACCGCTCCTTTAATCGAGTATTTTGCAGAAAGGGTAGTAATACATGTCATTCTTGGATGAATGTTTCCTTTCCTTGGCCCCCCCACCCCCTGAATGAACCAGCTGCATGCTGAGGGTGCAGATAGTTTCCACACAGGCATTTTCAGCTACTTTACAGCTTGTTTTGGGTAAGCATGGGCCAGCATTACTCTTTTCTGCTTTCTGTTACTTGTAAGCATTGCAAGGGATGTTTGGGGGTTTACTTTTTAATTTTTTTCCCCAGTAGAGGTCAGATCTGAGGTCAACATGCTGCTACATGGGGAGAGTTTTGGGAGGTGTTTTAAAGGGTCATAGTAGCATCGTGTTCGCACCAACTGAAGCACTTTTGTCTGTCAGTGTCCCCTCCTGCAAACGTGTCTAACATGGAGTGTTTTTGTATCTTCAAACAGTGACCAGGGACTGAGTACGTCCTAAAATGACAGTGTTTGTATGCAGTTACTGTAAATTGGTTTAGCAGCCGTGCTGGCATGCGTCCACTTACGTTTGGTACGTTGGATGCAATTTGCTTTAGTCCCATTCTGTCCCCCACACTCCCAATGGCTTTGGGGGTGAAGCCCGGACGTTTTGGACCAGACCCCAATGTCGGTTTTGCCATCTGGTTGATGCCAGACTGAGGGGAGGGACAGAAGATTGGACAGGCAGACGGAGGGGGCAGTTTTTTGGGGCATGTTTACACCATGCAACATCTGCCTGACTCTAAAGTACTGGAGGCTATGGACGGCTGATGGTAAGCGATTACATAAGCAAGGCCATTTCTCTGTCGTGTTCTCTTTTATTTTAATAATATCAGTTTTCATGGCTATTGCTACATTTGTTAAATGGCTTTTTTTTTTTTTTTTGCCTGTGTGTGGCTAATTGCAGGTATTATGTTAAGGTGAAAGCCCTGCAGTCAGCAGCTGTCTGTCTCCATTTATGAACAAATATTCATGCACTGGTTTGCTTTCACCGTCAGCTTTAAAATTGAGTCCATTACATTTGTTGAAGTGTTGAGGATGGAGTGGGTTAGTTCACAAGAGCATCTCTGTTTTGGTTTTTTCTGATTCCTGATGTTCAGCAGTCTGAGGTGCTACTATTTACCCACCACTAGTGGACAGCCCTGTGCATGTTTCTCATAGTATTCATATATATAAATATATATATCTTGACGATAAAAAATAAAAAAAGCCAAAAGTATCTGTTTTTTTGGGAAAACGAATGGAGAACTTGCAAAAGACGAGCATTGATTATTTGGTGTTGTGATGGTATGATCTGTCGTACACTTTGGTTAAGGGGTGGGGGTGTTTGTATATGCTGTGGGGGTGTCCCTACAATTTGGACAGCAAAGAATTTTAAACCCCAGATTGTTCTTATTTAGTTTTTTAATCCCTCAAAGATGTGTGGTGCAATACCTCGGTTTTTATCAATGCTAGCTAAATGCTCCAAGTGTGAACTAGCGTGAATCAAACTTTGCTATTTTGTATAAATGTCCCTCAATTACTGGTTGTAAATCTGGTGGCTCTTTCTGCGGTTTGAGACCAAACTATTGGAAGAGAAGGTTGAGAAGTCGCCACATGGTATCTGCACCTCCACGATACGGACAATCTGCCTTTTACTCTGGTATAAAGACAAATTGAATTTTATTTATTAAATTGTAAATATGTAATGAAATTCAAAGTGCGTGGTCCTTGTTTGTTCAATATACTGTTTCTAAAATCCAATCTTTTGTATGTCTCAGAAATTGTTTTTATATGTATTTTTTACAATAAATATGTGTGAGAAAAGCTTTGTCCTGCACTTTGGGTTTTTTCCATTGATAGTTAAATGCGTTCATCCTCCGCAATTGAAGACCTACCCCGACCATCTTTCGATCTATTTTCAATGCGTTCCCAATGGTCTTTTAATTATGAGTATGACATTTTTAGGCAACATTTTTTTTTTAAAAAAGCTCTTTGCTTTTTATGCTGTTTCTATATTTTCTTAGAGTTAAATGTGGTGTAACTTCCTCTCTGCTGCCTGCTGAGAGGAAATTCATTTGGATCTGTAAATGCTTATGTTTGTAGCAGTTTAGTATTATTCATCAGTATTTATTTAGAGCAGAACACTTTCAAACATGCACACATGCATGTTTGCAGTAAAAAAAATGTGTTTACAGTTGTTCTTGTAATTTGGAACCACATCTCTCCCTTTGTAGTTTCAGATCAGCACTGCTGGTTTTAACATCTCACCAAGCCCCTCAACCATTTCCTCTGCTTTACACCAACACTGCATTTGGTTTAACCTTTAAACAAGCATGAACACGAAGTGAAAAAAAAACAACTTATCTGTGTATGGGATTTTTTTTTTGTCTGTTGCATAAAGACTTCCCTTTTTCTCTCAGTTTGACACAAACCAAACTTAATGTTTCTGCTTGATTTACCAGCAAGGTCCACCAAACTTCATTCTATCTGGGCAATATGTCTTGGAGGTGTTGCCTTACCTCAACCAATTTCCCTTAGATCAATATACATTTTATTAATCTTATCTAATGAAAGATACAATTACAGAGAGAATATTAGGAATGTTTTTCAAAGTCAGACCTGGAAAATGACAGGATCTTCTGAGTTGGAATAGTGTTTTCAAGCTTACAAGTTTCTACCAAATGGAAAAATGATTCAGTCTTGGTTTGATCAGAGCTAAACTATTTTTCCAACATTAAAGTATGAATCTCATGTGAATTTTCAGTGTTTGGACATGTTTCTGTTGGAGTGAAGGTCTTGTCCTCAGCATGTGATCTACAGGCCACCGTTGGTGATATTTTGAGCAGCTTCGGCCAGCATCTTCTCAGGGTCCTTTTTATACAAAAGAATGTTTATGCAGAAGAAATTTTCATCCAAGAAGAAAGCTATTTTGTAAAACCCAGCAATGTTGTGTCTTTGACATTTTCTCATTAAGTTGAAAGGAGTGGTCTGTGCAGATTCACATTTATCAGAAAGCTCCTGAGCAGCATCATCTGGGTTTTCTCTAGTGATCTTGTACGAGGTAAATTGGAAAGTTTCTACATTTTGGAACTTTTATCACAAGGAAATAACTGTTGGTTAATAGAACTAATTGAAACAAGAATAAAATGATAGAAAAAAAACAGTTGTCTAGTTTAATGTGAGATTGTAAGAAAAAAAATCAAATTATTCTCACAAAATATCCTAACTCAATACATGAAGAAACATAAATCTTGTTTCTGTCTTCATATTCAAGCTCATGTTTGCTCTACTATTTTTTAATATGATCTTGATAAAGTCAGATTACGCAGAATAATGGCTTTGGGTTGCTTCTGTAAGCAATACACATCTTCAATACAGCAGTGACTCACAAACTCATTTAATTTAGATCTTTTAAAAATATATGTATATAATAATAATTTGAATAGAATCTTTGATATTTAAGGGGAGGTGCAGAAAAAGCTTGTTTGAATGGTTGGATTCTTAAATCCCATTTAAAGCAAAGCCTTCAGTGGGCGCAGGTCCTCAGACAGATGTTTGGAGACAGGAAGTGAAACCTTTCCATGGCTTGTTTCACTAAAGAGTAAAAGACCATTTTGTCTTTGGCCTTAAAGCTGGACTGTTAGGAAAAGGAGTAGAAAAAGTAAGAAAATTCCTGTTTTTTTCTGTTTTCTCACAATCTAATAAAAAGCATAGTTTCATTTTATTTTGGAAACATTTAAGAAGATTAGGTAAATCATAATTGTTACTTATAGCTTAACACTGCAACTAGGAACCGTTAGTTAATTTTTATAACCAAAGGTTTTATGGAAAACGTTGTCTATTTAGTCACTAAGTTAATCACATTTATTTTGTTTGAAATAACATAAACAATAAACATTTCATTACTAAAACACGATTAAAAAAATAATAATAAATGAAAAACATTGTGGGTTTGCACGGTGGTTCAGTGGTGGTTCCTGGTTCTTTTCCAGGCAAGAACCTTTCTTCGTGCATGTTGTCCCCCGTGCATGAGTGGGTTGAGAGAATGGATGGATTCAAAAATATTTTGTTAAAACAATTCTTCAACATTGATGTTTCTTTATTTATAACATGTTACAGCAAGAGTTTAAACGGAAAAATTGGTCAATTTTAGATTTAAATTTTGAGTAGTTTAAGTAAATTCAAATCAGCAATAACGGCGACTGTGGTGCAGAGGTAGAACGGTCGACCTCTGATTGGAGATTGAAGCTCTAGACCAGGGGTGCCCAAATCCAGGCCTAGAGGGAACCGAGCCGCTGATCTTCCAATGAGAGGTTGACCATTCCACCTCTGCACCACAAAACTCCACAGCTGCAAGACACTGAACTCCACATTCCTTCTGGCAGTTGCAGTTTGGCAGCAGTGTTCAGCAGCAGAGCCAAGATCCGTGTGTGAATGGGAAATTGACTTTGGGCCTCAATAAAAGCAGAAAAGTGTTGCATAAGTATGTCAACACCATTTAACATTTAAATTTGGCCTCAAAATAGGATGTTTTCTCCACAATAGACATGTAATGAAAACGTAAATACGTTGCATTGTCTGGGTTTGATGAACTGCTCTAGTGTCTAAATGTTTACTCTCCACATAAGATACTTTTAAAGAAGTTTTCCTTACATTTGGATTGATTCATGGGTTACTGAAATAGAATTGTTTTTGTTAAATTAATTAGGGTAGATGTTTTTAATGCTTTTTGCATTCTGCTTTAGACTACGTTTGAAATTCTGCCTACCATATATTTTCCTGCTTGGTTAAAAAATGCATCCATTGCAGTCCTGGTTACTTACTGTTGTGTGTGAACAAAGCCACCGGTCGGGCTCTCAGGTTTTACTTCCTTAAGACTAATCCACTCTTGAGCAAAAAGTGTGCAAACCTAGACTTGCTCAGTTCTGCTGTCCAACTTCCTTTTCATGCTGCAACCATTCACTCATAATTCTTCTACTCTCCAGTTTCAAGCAGCGTGTCAGACATGGCTGGAAGCCTCACATCTGAGTCCGACTCCTCATACGACTCCTCTTACGACTCCAATGCCTCCTCACCATCACCTCCTCCCTACCAAGAACAGCCCCCACCGCCATACAGACCCTCTCATTACAATCTGCCAAGCCAGCAGACCTTTCAGCACCCCACCAGGTACAAGGAATTCCACTATCCAAACCCAGAAGCTCCAACAGAATCGACTCCACTCATTTCCTTGTTGTCCTTTGAAGACAAAGCAGTGAGGAGAGGCTTTGTTAGAAAGGTTGGTGCTTCTCCACAGTAGACTTCACAAATACGTTGGTTTGATTTTAGGAGCAAACACAAAGGTAACATCACCTTTCAGTTTTACCAGCATTTACATGGGGTTCAGTGACTTCACTCCTTCAAGAGACAAAAACATGAAACTGGTGTTTTTCAGTTGTTTCCCTCTCAACAGCAGCTTGGACTGCCATCACCTTCACTCTCATGCTTATATTCATCCGCCTCACTGCTGCAGTTTTTATGCATATATGATTTTCTGCAGCATGTGATCAAGACGATTCCCATGTTGGGTCAACAGTTTAAACCTGTAAAGCCCATTACATGGAAGAAACTAACAGAATTAAAAATATATACATTATTAAGACGTTTTCTTTTAATCCTTTGATGAAATCCATAAAAAAATGTACAGTATATATTTATGAATGAAATACAGATAGTATTAATTGTGATCTGTGGGGCAATCTTGTAAATTTTTGCTCACAATAATGTCAGTTTAAGATTCAAAAATTTTGACACGTGTTCAAGAAAAAACACCTTGTTTACCCACTGTCTCAATTTTGATCAGCACATTTTTCACATAGAGTAACTGGATTATAAAGAATTATTGGACCAAGGTCATTTCCAATGGGGTTTTAAGGAAAGTTAAATCAATCTAATGAGATAGGGATCAAAGAATATGTTTTAAAAAATAATATAAATTGTTATCTAGGGTTAAGAGAACATTGCTATCCTTTTGATTATATATTATATAATAATTGACTTATTTCCTTAACTTTTTTAATTACAACTTCTGCAATCTCTTAAGTCTGGTTTTGGAGTTCTACATTCTTTCAACCTGTATAACATTTTTAATCTGTTCAGGTGTTTGGCCTCCTGACTCTCCAGCTGCTCTTCACCTTCAGTGTGGTGTGCGTCTTCACCTTCTCCACGGTGGTCAAAAAGGCGATTCAGACCAACCATTGGGCCTATTTCAGCTCCTTCATCATCTTTGCTGTGGTGGCCATCACCCTCATCCTGTGCGATTCCCTCAGACGCCGTCATCCATGGAACCTCATCGGACTGGTGGGTCAAGCACAGGCAGGCAAACATCTGAAAACATCTGGAAAAAGGGAAGACAAAGCTCATAGAGAACTTAGGAGTAAATGCTTGATTTGATCTGACACTAGACAGTCACGTCCTTGTTGTATGGAGAAGTGAAATGCTGTTGGTCACTCAGGTGTCTCAGCTAAAAGCTGCTTTAAACTGCAGATTTTTGGACTTAAAAAAACTTGAAAGTACTCAAATAATTCTGTGAAACAAATATTATCACCAAATCGCTTCAGTTGTCTTGAATATCCTACTTCAGATGTTGTGATGAAATCTGGGAATTTTGTTGCTTTTTACAGGATGTTTCCCCTGCAGTTGTTCTCAGACTTGCAGTGGTTTAGGTTGAGTTGGAATGTTAATTAAAGACAGACCTTTGCCTCATTATGTTTGTCAAACAACAGAGTGGAGCAGGAAGAAAAACCTGTATGTTGGTGTATGAGTCTTCTGGTACAAAAGAACAAAAGACGAGACAGTATTTTTATTTCAGATTGTTTTTAATGTCACAGAGATTTTTCTCAGATTCAAAACGTTTCACCACTGCAGGTTGTGGTCACCCTGAGCTTGTCCTATATGGTGGGCACTGTCGCCTCCTTTCACAACACCTCCACTGTGGTCATCACCATGGCAGTGACGCTGGTCATTTCTGTTGCCATCATCGCTTTCTCAGCACAGGTTAGACACCCAGATGAAACGGTTTCATCAGAATCGTCACTGTTTTTCTTTTTTTCACCACACGGCAAAAACTGAATCTTACAGTAAAAAATAACCATTTATTCAGAAAAAAAATCTTCTTTTCTGTCTATCAAGAAAGGTAAAAATAGCAAAATAGTCTTAGTTTGTGGAAACCCGTCTTAGTGACTAGTATTTCTTTCTTAAATTAAGAATTCTTGGTAAGACAATTTTACTTACTTCATTGGCAGATTTTTTCTGCTTATTTAAAGAAATTCTGCCAATGAAGCAGTAATTTAGACTTTGTTTTAAAGGCCCTGTCTTTGCAGTGCAGGAGCAGGCCTCACTGATGACCTTTAGTTTCAAAAATTCACATTTGAATTTAAACAAAAAGTTATTAAAAGCTTAAAATGTTTATTTGTTTTTTTTTAAAAATGGCTGCACCTCCTTTGATGCAAATAAGTATTTGGTTGGACTTCTGGTTTGACAGCAAACATCCTTCCTGTAAAGATTGTGGGTTAAATGAAAGAAGACGTTCCCGTTCCTCTTTATAGAAGGACTCTTCTCTGTTCTCTGAAACAGCAGCAGCTCTGGACAGCTCTGGTCATGTGCTTCCCACCTCGACACTCACAGACCTTATTGTTTTCATAAGCCGAACAATTGGAGCAGAAATCCTTGCTTGAGGGCAAATGTTGCCATTTTTTTCTTTCATTTCTTTGCCCTCATGGTCTGTTTTCTTCTCAAAATGATATCCTAGAAACCCCTCCACGTGTTACCTTGTCTAACCCACTTCATCAGATACGGGGTAATGAGTTATTTTTAGAAGAGGGACACTTAATGACCAGGGTTAGGAAACACCGTCCCTAAAGAACAGTAATTGTACTGCTGATTTCATACAGCTGCAAAAAGTCTGTAAAAGAGCAGCATCACATTACCCTGATGTCTCAGCTTATGTAAATCATAAATATTGATCTCTGTAGCTTAATGCATCAAGTAGTGTCACTACTTATATTTAGTTGATAATGTGTTCAAATACCAGATTACTGCTTTCAGAAATAATATGTATTATACCTTGGATAAAAACAGCAAATAGTGTTCCAATGTATTGTACTGTAATCAAAAACAAGGTTTCAAAAACCAAAAGTTCTCCATTTATTATTTTGGAATAAACTATGAGGGCGTTCTCTTGTTTACTAAACAATAATAATGCTATAGCATTCATACTATATTTGATACATGCATTTCTGAGACCCCAATCTCATTAGCATGATTCAAACTTTACTCTTTTCTGTCAATTTTTTGATGTAGTGAGCTTTACGGAGTTAATTTAATATAGCAGAAGCAAACACTGAACAAATAAAAACTCCAAAAGGGTCGTTTTAAATCCTAAAGAGGCATATTATATGTCTTTAAATAATCTAAACAGGAGCTTGAATGACCTGACGTTTAAAAAGTTTGATGAGATGCTTGTTATTCCCAGACTCGGTATGACTTCACCATTTGTTACGGCTTCCTGCTGATTGTGGTTGTGGACTTTGTGATGTTTGGGTTCCTCTACATCTTCTACTACTCCCACATTACCAACGTCATGTATGGCTGTCTGGGAGCTCTGCTCTATGCACTGGTGAGTACAGAGAAGATCACCTGCACAGGTCACCAGAGGGAGCAGTTTTTTAACCTAATTTCAAGTTGCTTAATGAGGTTTTTAAATGATAAAGATAAGGCTTTGTTCTGTGTTAAGCACCCAATGTGATGCTTTAATCTTATTCCTGTTCATACCGAACTTTTTTGAAGAAATGCCCAAAAAAGGTTTGCCATCACAGTAAAAATAAAAAGTAACTGCAAACAAAAAAGAAGCAGCAAAAAAGAAATGCTGCAAATAAAAAGAAAGTGAAGTAAAGTGAGCTGCAGTGAACAATGGCATTTTAAAACTTGCAACTTCCAAACTTGTAGGGTTGTTTTCTTAGACTTAAAAAGTCATCATTAACATTTAAGCTCATTAATTCAGCCTGATCTGGATGAGCTGATTACATAAATCAAGTATCATTAATAATGAACAAACGCTAAACTGGAGCAGGGATGTTCTGGCAGCACAGGAAACTTGTGGTACACTGTGGTAATGAAGGGATGGACATGGTTAGCAGCTATGCTCAGGTAGGCTGTAGTGTTGTAATGCTGCTAAATTGGTACTAAGCGGTCCAAAGTGTGCCAAGAAAATATCCTCCACATCATTACACCACCACAACCAGCCTGAACTGCTGATACAAGGCAGAATGGATCCATGCTTTCATGTTGTTGATGCCAAATTCTGACCATCAGAATGTTGCTGCAGAAATGCAGACTCATCAGACCAGACAACTTTTTTTCCAATCATCAATTGTCCAGTTTTGGTGATCCTGTGTGAATCGTAGCCTCGTTTCCCTGTTCTTAGTTGACAGAAATTACACCCAGAAGGGTTTTCTGCTGCTGTAATCCATATGCCTCAAGGTTGGACGTGTTGTGTGTTCAGAAATGTTCTTCTGCAGATTTCAGATGGAACCAGTGTTTTTTTGAGTTACTGTTGTCTTTCTATCAGCTGGAACCAGTCTGGACATTCTCCTCTGACCTCTGGCATCAACAAGACATTTCTGCCCACAGAACTGCTGCTCACTGGATATTTCCTCTTTTTCTGACCATTCTCTGTAAACCCTAGAAATGGTTGTGGGTGAAAATCCCAGTAGAGCAGCTGTTTCTTAAATACTCAGACCAGACCAACTGGCATCAACAACCATGCCACGTTTAAAGTCACTTCAATCACCGTCCTTCCTCATTCTGATGCTCAGTGTAAACTGCATAAGATTGTCTTGACCATGTCTACATGCATAAATGCACTGAGTTGCTGCCATGTGATTGGCTGATTAGAAAGTTGTGTGAGCGCTTAATGAAGAGGCTGGTAAGAGTAGTTTCTCGCTTCATGCTAAATCTTTCTTGCTTCAGTTCCTGGTGGTTGACTGTCAGCTGATGATGGGGAGTATGAGCTATCGCCTGGATCCAGAGGAATACATCTACGCTGCTCTCATGATCTACCTGGACATCATCCTCATCTTTCTCTACCTCCTGGGGAAGAGATGATGCTACGATCTGCAATAAACCCATTCCATATTCAATGTGGACATGCTTTATTTAGAATGAATACAGTCTAACAGTCTCATGAGTCAAGGAGAATTTTTTTTTTTCACATTCCACTGGTTCAATCTTGTCCCATCACTTCTGTTGTTTTAGATATAAGCTCATTAGTTAATTTGTGTGTTGGAGTGCAGATGAGTAAAAGCCAAAAGGAAATGATAATCATTAAATTGTTTTTTATTAATGCAAGAATATTAACACAGAAAAGTCAAGATTTCCTTCAACATTCCACATTAATCCCAGGTGATGTTACCATACAGGAAATGCTTCAGTGTCACACAGAGACAAATGCCAGAAAAACAACCAAAAAAAAGAAGACTAGTAATCTGACTTCCCAGGTTTATTTCTGAAAAACCAGACCAACATATGTTTAAGGCTGCAAATAATCAAAAACACAACATCTCAAACCCTTTGAGAGAGGGATAGAAACCCACTTACAGTCCATAGAAATGACAGCAGTAATCAACGCCATTAAAAACACAAACTTTAGGAGTCTGACATCGACTTTAAATGTTCAGATCCAGAATTTTTTCAAATTGAACAAGACTTTTTTGTGTTAGATGTGAAAAACTAAAGTAAAACCAGCGATTTTCTATGTAGATCATTGTTAAATGTCCTGTTTGTTTGCACCAAATTGTTCCAACAGAGAAAACGTCTGCATTCTGCATAGCAACAGTATCTTATGATGGACTTCTCTGTGAGTGAAACATGAGTTTGTCCCTTTTCCTTCATCCAGATTCGACTCCCAGCTTTCACAGGTGTTTCTGTCTCACCACAGGGAGGAATAGTTGAACTGGACGCGCACCAGGTACCTCATGCGAGTCTGAGCTGGATTATAAACGATGAACTCGTTGTAGAGGAGCGAGTAACCACCGCTATTAGCCACTCCGGTTTTCACTCCTGGTCCCATTGGCACAGTTACACCATCCCTGAGGACAAAACACCAACAAAGATTACATTAACATTTTCACAAACCACCTTTTTTTTTTCTTCACAATAGTTTAATTTTATTTTGTTATGGATTATTACAAGAAAGTTTAAAAGAAAGGAAATCTTCAAATCTTAAACGAAATTCAACTTCTGGTAACAAGTTAGGAGTTTAGGTTTTTTGTCACTCAAATATATTTGACATTTTTCTGTCTCCTGTCGCTCTGCAGAAAATTTGACCTAGAAAGCAACATGGTTTTTTTAAGGCAAAAAAACAGCATAATCATTTTAAAAAGACCACTGGGAACACTTTGAAAATAGATCAAAAGATGATCTGAGTAAGACTTCAAGGTTAGTTTTACATCCAAATTAGAACAAAAATATTGTGATTCTCAGCTTAACTGGAACGCAGTAAACCAACAACAGCAGTTAAAAGTAGAAACGTTGCATATTTCACTTTTTACTTTAGAAAGAATAAATAATCTGAAACAGGAAATTCCTCAGCCCATCAGAGGCTGAGTCACTGCAGAGCAAAGATTCCAGCATTAGGAAACTTCTTTTTCCATGAAACTAACAGACATGAATAATGGTAGGTGTTTGAGGCTGGTCCTGCCCGTCTGCACGGTCTACATGAACAGGACGATGGCATTTCTGTGCTCTATGTTCCTGTTCAGTTAAAAGCTTCCCTGATGCAGATGAAAGTGCCGTAGATGAACCACAGCAGTGATGAAGCTGGTTTGGAAACGCAGCCTTCATAACTGTAAATAACAGATGCTGCAGGGTTTTTAATGACCTCGTGGAATTACCAAACGTCCCAGACTGCATTGAGACTTTTGTAGAAACAGACGGTTTATGTAATGCATGAATGTAGAGAGACCAACTAACAGAGTGACAGAGTTTTTGGGGTCGGGCGCGGTCTGTCCCAGACCCTTGGTGCTGTGTTTTCCAGCAGGGAGATTATTGGCTTCATAGTCTGCATCCAGCAGCTCGTTACAGTTTCCCAGAGCAACCTGCACCAACACACAAAGACATGAGAAACATGAAGGAAATATACAGAAATGACATCAGGATTTAGAGTCTGACTCATCTGACAGCAGATCTAACAGCCTAAACCAAGGAGTCTCAAAGCACCATCTACTGGTAGGACTGAGGATCAATACTTAGGTGGTGATCCGATTCCATTCACAAAACGAAATCAACAATTTAGAGATCAAATCACAATTCTTAACATTCATTTAACGTGTGAATAGCTGCTATATGTATTTATTTTAATTGGACATATAAAATTAAAATAATAGGTATTTAACACTAACATTTATTCGTTTATTTAGAAAAGGAGATCGGTAACAGTAAAATATAACAGATAAAAACACAATTTAGAAAGAAACGGTATCACCTTAAACAATGTCCCACTTAAAAAGTTTTTTTCTGTCTTCAGTAGTAAACAAAACATAAACATCACTGTTGCTTTGGATCAGTTAACAAAAAAATCCTGAAAATGTTCTCCATTTGGGTTGTCTGTGGGTGAAAACTAGCAATCTTGCATGGAATTTTAAGACGTAGATCGCCCAGTAAACCTGTAAAGCAAAAATATTCGTGCACATTTTTTTCTATGGGCATGCTGCCAATGAAAAGTCATAGTGATCACTTTTACAACACATAAGGGTAAGTAAGGGGGAAGCAGGTGAGACGTAGGCACGTTGTATGGGCTTTTTATTATTTCAATTCCCCTTATTTGAGCAAACTGAATGTCAGAATATTTTTGTTTCCATTTACAAACAACATTTGTTTTATTTTGAAAATTTATTTACTTCCTGTGACAGTAGTGCATTTGATTTGTTTAGTTTACATACTTTAAATCTGACATTATTCTGAAATTTTAGAGCAAAAATAACATTACTGTACATTACTAACTATAGTTATAAAGATAAAAAATCAGGGATCTTGGATGTCACAAATATTCATACTTGATTTCGTTACAAACAGATCGCAGAAATCCCAGTATCAGATACTCTTTGCAGCCCTACCTTCAGGTACACTTTATTGTTATTTTCTTTCATTGATATTCAATAGAAAAAACAGCCAGGGCTGAATCAAAGCATCAAACCCACCTCACATAAAAGCAGCAGTCCAACATGGTTGCTCTGGTTGGCAAAGCAGTAGTTGGCACTTTTTGATGACATGTCAGCAAAGTAGATACCTTTACCAAACTGGATGATAAAAGAAAGAATTTCAGGTTTTTACAACACTTTCAGTGACTTCCTAAGTTCATGAACACAATTATTTACCAAAATCTGGAGAATTATGATCTAGAAATGAGAAAATTAAAACAGAAACAGGACGGAGCTCCTATGAGTCACAGCATCTTCTTGACCTACCATATAACCTGTGACAGGGGCCTCAGGCGGGGCCACTCGAAGGCCCTTGCTGAGGATGCCCACCCAGTTTGAAAGACGGGAACCGTGCCACAGCAGAGTCCTGGAGCACAAACATGTAACGGTTAACTTGCAGGAATAAGCAAAGGTCATAAAAAGAGTCCGAGTTTTTCTAACCTGTTGTGCAGATCTGAGAGGAAGCTTTCGCTCTCCCCATCTCTGTCCACTGAGAAGATGTCCAGCACAGTCATGGTGTAGTCTCGGTGGGTGGGGGCATGAGTGGACTGCAGGTACTTGTCTATCACCTTGCAAAGGGAAGAGGGAAAAGTTGGATGAAAGACATGAATGGATAGTTTAAGATTTATACTGACATCTCACAAAATGTATTCTTGTAAACATTTTTGAGTCTGCTTCTGTAGAACATCAATGTTGTTGTTGTTCACCTTTCAGCTTATCCCATTAGGGGTCGCCACAGCGACTTAGCTTTAACTGATCACAAAGGTGGTTTGGCAGAGAGTTTTATGCCAGTCCCTGACACAACCCTGTATTTTATCTGGGCTAGGGACAGCACAGGGAAACCTAGAACTAGGGCCCAGCAGAGGGTACATAGGTAGGCAGTGGCGCAAAGGCTCTTGCAAAAGGACCCACATTGGATGAAATCATTGCACATCCTAGGAATCAAACCCTGATTTCCTGTGTGCCAGTCCCGCACCTAACCAACTGAATACAGTCAATACCACCAGTGCACTGAATGGATTGGTTAAGAGTTTCGCTTGAAGCTGACCTTGAACTCAGAGCTGGTGGAGTCCAGCGGCAGCAGGTTACACTTCAGGGAGTGATAATGTCGGTCCAGAGGATGTTCGTCGCTGTCAGCGTTGGACTGGACCATCTTCACTGCAATCTGGATATCACTCAGTGCCTTCAATTGAGCATGAATGCATCATTTAGAAACTCAGCAGCATATAATGGTTTATTTATTTGCCATTTTAACAGGAATAATTCACCTCCAGCAGGGAAATCTTCTCCTTCAGCTCAGCATCTGTACGGATGACCGGAGGAGGCCTTAATCTGAAACCAGAGGATTTTTAAGAAGTTGTTCCACAGTTGTCAACTGTCGTCCCGTAATGCTAATCTCATACCCAAAGTCATGTGGGATGCGGGTGTAAAACTGGTTGCATGCTTCCAGCAGGTCCCGACTGCTGCCCTTCTTCTTTAAGCACTCCTCTATCTTCTTCAAAGCTGCATAGCCTGCACGGATCTGTTCTGAAGTCAGCTTACCTTCATGCAGAAAGGAGAAATGTTTTAGAAATCCTGAGAAAATCACGACAAAATTCCAGGATTTTAGCTTCAACCGACCAAGAGGAGCTTTCCGAGTGTCAAACTTCATCTCCAGCACACACTCCTCCATGGCCTTGAGGTCACAGATGAGCTCCAGGAGAGACTGAACCTTAGAATCCAACTTACAGCTCTTCTTTTTAGGAGCAGCATCCACCACAGTCATGTTCTCCTCCTGAAAAAGTGGTCATATACTCTTTCATGCGTCCTTGGCTGCGGAAAGACCTTCAGAATCAAAATACGTGTTTTTGTCTCAAGCAACCTTCTCATTGGTGCTGTAGTCCATGAACACTATGTCATACTTCCCGGCTACTTTCTCAAAACTCCCCCGTTGATCCCACTCATTCTTGGTCTTATCAAAGAACCTGCAGCAAAAGAGTTTCGCTAAAAGCCATCCATGCAGAACATCTGGAAACCAAACAGCTCAGTCAAAACATCTCACTTTTTCTTGAAGATGTCCTTGGCCTTCAGCAGATCTCCACCACACGCTGTGAGGCTGTTCTGCCCCACTTTTCCCACTGTGGAAGCACCAAAGAAAACCAAACGCTCTGAGGACAGAACCTTTAGAGAAGCTCTGTTGTGACAGTCTTGCTAAACTATTCGAGCAATCAGAAACAAGTAGAGAGTGAACTCGCCTCTGCCCCACCGCATCCACACGCTGAAGGACTTGGAGCTGTCGTCCTCCAGAAGCTGGATCAGGTAAAACTTATTGTTGTTGAACTGAAGGTTTGTCTGCATAATGAAACAATCACAAAGAACTACTGTTAGCTTTAAGTTTATAACTAGATTCAAAATGTGCTGTAGCTTTATTAACAAGATTTTTTTTGTGTTGGGAAAATTTGGGAAAGGCTTCAAACAATAATGAAGATTTTAAAGTTTGTTGAAATATAATTTTGTCCTTTTGGGGATACAATTCTAACAAGTTTTGTTCATGTGAATCAATAAGAGTTAAATTAGGAAAAGCAACATTTTAACCTGGTTCAGCATCACATCATAGATGATGTTTCCTTCACTGTAAACATGAGCCTGAAAGAGAAACATAAGTTGGAATAACAGTTAAACACATCTAAACGATTCACATCGATATATTCAAGCTTCTCCAGCAACTCACTACAGGTACGGTACTTCATTTAGTTCTATATAAACTAAAGCAACACAGTTCTGTTTTGAATATTTATCCTGATGTGTCCTAAATGTAAGAAGGAAAAAATGAACTTTGTTTTAAAAAAGGTTTCAGACCTCATGAGAACACAGATAAAAATACCGTTCCAAGTTTAACTTTGCATTCGGCGTCCAGTGGAGCTCTGCCCTTCATCACCACTGTCTTCACTACTGTTTTCAGGAGAACAGACACAACACTGTGCTTCATTTTAAATCAGACAATACAAGGTTCTATTAAATAGATTGATTAGCTACTGGACATTTCAATAGCTGAAACTACACATCATGACACATAAATCCCACCTTCGTTGTTTTCTTCTTGTTTTGGTATTTCTTTGCTTTTTGTCTGACTCTTGCTTTGTCCTCTTCTTTTCTTTGTTACAGGTTGCTCTTCTGCCTGTTCCTCTTCCTCTTTCACCTGAACAGGTTCTGGTTTAGCTTCATTTAAGCTTTCTATTTAAAAAAAAAAAAACAGAGGTGGAGGAGCCATATCAAGTAATTTTGTTGTGTGGATGTATGCTATGTCATCAATTATAAACACGGGTTAATGAGCTAACCTCAAAGAGGTGTTTCTACTGCAAGAACAAAAGGTTTTTGACTGCTGCTGCAGAAAGAAATTGATTATTTATTTGTCTTCATAAAACAACAAAGATAAAAGATCCTACACAACCTCTGGGAAATGAAAGTGAACAAAAGAAGAAAAACGTATTTTTCTGTCCCTTTTACATTCTTAAAATGAAGCAAGAAAAAAAAGAGTGAAATTTTTTTAAAAGAAAAACATACTTTATCTATATCTATTTATACATAAATATATAGAGAGGTAGATATTTTTTTTTACAAGTTTTTTGAAGGTGATTTGTGATTCAGTTTCTCTCATTGATTGTTTTAGATTGTTCTGTATCTTGACTCCTTGAATTGAAATATATTTGTTCTGAATTTCTGAAGATAGAAACTTTTCTCTGTGGTTCGTATTAATTTGATCTTGAAGTTCCTACATCCCCTCAGTTTGCAGCCTCCTTTATTTTCTAAGAACTGTTTTTGGATTTTGCATGGTAACGTTTTTCTACTGACTCTGAAAATAAGGTATGTGGCGTAAAAATCAAAAAGGTCATACAGTTTTAAAGGTCTGGATCGATAAAATAAAGTGTTATGATCAAGACAACTGACGTTATGTACAATTCCAATGGCTTGTTTTTGAAATAAAATGAGAGGAGAGGATGTGGTGAACTCAAATCATTATTAGCCCGAATTTCTATACCATACATAAAGTATGCTACTATGAAGAAGCAGTATAATCTATATCTGCAGTTGAATTCTATTGTATACTTGGATTTATTTATAATGAAAATGCTTTTGGCACTTTAGTTTCTATGAGACTAATGTGCTTCCAGCTTAGCTTGTTGTTAATAATTATCTCTAAGAATTTTATTTCTGAAAACTTTCAAATAAAACTTTATTTATTTTAATTGACAGCTCTGCTTTGACATTATAACTACCATAAAACATTACTTTTTTTGGTATAAGTTCAAAGATAGTAATCCTTCCATGTTTTTATTTTATTTTGTTCTGTTTTCATCACTTTGCAAAGTTCCTTCGTTTTCTGTGGAGTAAAATATGTTTGTTTCATCAGCAAATAATATAAGTTTTAAACGTTTTGAAACATTGATATCATTTATGTAAATACTGGATAGCAGTGGGCCTGGAATTAATCCTTGAGGGACACCACAACCAGTCTCTATGGCCTCTGACGTAAATTCATCAAGCTTGCCAACTTTACTTGACTCTTTAAGTCTCTTGTTTTGAATTATGTTTAAAGCTTTTTTTTAGTTTCAGAAATAAATAAAGGAAAACTAATTTTTTTCTGATTGAATTCCTCCTGATATGGAAAGTCTTGGAGCTGGAGGTGAGTTTAGCTTTAATACACACCTGGTTTCACAGGCTGATTGCGAATTCTCCTTCGGTACTTTGTGACAGGATTGATCTGGACCATGTTCTTCAGATCCACCTCGTATGCGGTGCCTGAACCCACGTTCAGAGTGACTGTCTGTTTCCCCGCTGTCAGAGCAGAGTTCAGGAGGGCACATGACGCCGGTGGATACGGCTCCCACTGGCCTCCGTCTCCCTGCCACTGCCATCCTATCAACAGGGAATACCTGTCATGCAGGTACCGCTATCACACGCATAAATTATACGCAGACATCCTAGTGTGAAGCCTCCACCTCACACAAATACCTTTTAAAACAAGAAAACCCATGCATGGTTCAGGAAAACCACTAAAGCCTTTTAAACCAGTATATACACGATTCTAGTCCAGACATGTTCAGCACATCCACAATGGGTTTAAGATCAACACAAACCTGCTTTTGACTCCACCTCTTCATTTTCTGTTTGGGTTTTATTTTTTGAACCTCTAGTTCGCCTCATGGGATAAAATGAAGAAGGAAAACTACAAAGAAGGACCTGAAAGGAACAATGACGACAGCGACACAGGGCTGGAAACTTTTTTCCGGTGATGTTTTCTAGTCGGACATGTGTTGATGAGGTCCCGCTGAAGATCGTTTAAGATTACAGAGGTTTACTCATTTGTAAAATATGATTCCTCAAAATGACTACATCGTTCCAGTGGTGAATGCATAATTTATCTTTACTCTAACAATAGAAACACACAAACAATAAACCTATTTATAACAATTAAAGGTATATATTAGCGTGTTATTTTGATCTTTTGACAATCTATGATGGTTTCAAAAGCAGCACCACCAATAAAAGAGTGAGCACTCTCTTTTAAC
The DNA here is from genome assembly GCA_014656515.1 of Oryzias celebensis. Classification (NCBI taxonomy): domain Eukaryota; kingdom Metazoa; phylum Chordata; class Actinopteri; order Beloniformes; family Adrianichthyidae; genus Oryzias; species Oryzias celebensis. The sequence goes on from BNCR01000001.1 coordinate 59,941,517, forward strand.
TCACGATGGAACCAACCAAATAGTACGGATAGCAAGTTCCGCTTTAAGATAAAATCGGAGTTATTTTGCTGAAGGACTCCAAACTCCAAGCGTGGTTTGGGGATATTTTTTTTATATTACAGTCATATTTGTGTTTTAAATGCTTTTCATTTAGGCATGGCTTGGCGAACATATGGAGCATTTGTTTTTGGTCAAAGAACATCAGCGATAAAGAAAATGTTGAGGGTTTGTATATTGACTTGTTATCATTGAACGCAGCTATTTAACCACGGAGGTCAGATGAAATTCGGCTTTGGATTTAAAACAAATTAATAAAAGTAAATATGTCTGCACTCAGGAAAGGTAATCCATTTTTTAAAAAAATCCAATATTTTATTTTTTGGGGGAGGAATCAGTTTGTCAGTGAAAGAAACAGAATCAAAAATTGTAACAACGATCTGTCTTAATTTGATTGAATTGGCTAGAATTGTGAAAACTGTTTTTCATAACTAAACAAAAATTGATTTTAGAAAGAAATATAACAAATCCATATTTATGTAACCAAGTTGAATTAAATTTTGAATTAGTCTTATGATTAGAAGTTTGGCCAGCTATATAACCCCTCTTTACTCTGCCCATTATATGCTCTTTATATAAAGATTAATTGAAAACATGGTAATCCAGTATCTTTTACTGAGTCCTTCCTTGTTTTATATCTTCAATTGAAAAAACTTTGATTTCTTGGATCTTCTTTCCTCAGAACATGGGTTCAGCAGTTCATCCACAGCCTCAGGAAGATTTCCTTAAAGGAGAACTTCACCGAAAGCACCCAGGGTTGACCAACCTTAAAACTCTGCGTCTTCCTGAAAACCTCCAGATGGCTGCACAGTCAGTTATTCACAGTAAGCTTTATTATTATGTTATTGTACAAGAAACACAGCTTAATTATTATTATTTTTTGAATCAATCAGAGTAGATTGATGCTTATGTGTACTCCCTTCTTTAGAAGCTCAAATTGCTCAGCTTCCTGGTCGCGCTCAGAAACTCACAAACTTCCTTTGGAGCCGAAAGCGAGCTGTTGAGGATTTGACACTGAGGCAGAAAGCTTTGAGCCTTGAGAAGGAACTCTGGGAGAAAGCCATGCAGAAGACAGAAGGTAAAGGGGAGGGTTTAAGTCATACCTGAAAGTCATTACAAGAGCTCACCTTATGGAAAACCCATCTACTTTGTGTTCCAGATCTTGATGAGAAAGCTCTCGAAGACAACATCAAGAAGAGGGTTTTTTCAGAACTCAGGAAAAAGATTTATCACTGGACTCCTCTGAAGTAATGCACTGTTTTTGACCAATTTCTGGTTAGCGTTATTTAAAGAAGTGGTTACTGAAATATTACAACACATTATGGACATTGCTTTATTAATCTACTAGATTGTCCTTCTTTTATCAGCTGACTATACAGTTACAGTAAAGAAAAGTGACTTTAATTAAATTGCTTTTGGAATTACACCAAATGCACCATGTTTCAGATATGATGAAGCGATGGGTGTGGTCTACATGGCGAGTCGGCTAGCTGGAGGCTATGCAGCCGTCAGGAGAGTTCTGAATGAGGTCATAAATGACTGGAAGAACAAAATGAGCATCAAAATGGTCATCCTTTTCTCAGTATCTTCTCTAACTGATTTCACATAAACTTCCCATTTCAGATAAAGAAGAGGGATCCTTCGTTTAGTCCTAAGTCACTTCTGGACTTTGGTTCTGGACTGGGAACAGTAGCCTGGTTGGTGTCTTAAGTTGTTGCGCGTGTCAGTTTTTCACCAAACGTGTTTGCTGAAGGTGTCTTTCTGATCCAAGGGCGTCCCACTCTTTGTGGGGGGACTGTTTGAAAGAAATGGTGTGTGTGGACAGTTCAGGGCCGATGAACAATTTGGCTGAACGACTTCTCAAAGGTACACATAGCCTGTTACCTTAGTTTTAATATTTCAAATGGCTTTTTTAAAAATACAAACTAAATATTTGTGTGCTTTCTGATGTTCAGGTGATGAGGAAAGAGCAGAACCGCACATCAAACATGTCTATTTCAGGCAGTTTCTCCCTGTCTCACCAAAGGTAAAACAGTACCTCCTCTTTTTAACAATTTATCATTTCTACTTCCAGTTTATGGGATAAAAAGCTGATCCAAACAAATGTAAAGATTATAAACAGGATCAAAGCTCTGAACTGGATGGTTTGTCTGTTTCATCAGGTAAAAAGTCTTGATAAAATTCAGTAACGAAGAAAAATTCCAGGCTTCATGTTTGATTTGGGATGAAGTTAACTGTTAATTTCAATGTTCATGTTAGTTCATTATAGAGGTGAACTTTTTATTATATAAAAGGATCTAAAAACTATCAGGACAGCAGTGACTGACTGGAAAATCGGATGACTGTGACACTTTATGTTTTGTTTCTTTTTTTGGATAAAGGCTTGTTTGGGGGGTTACAGTTTAAACCATAACCATATTTCTAGAGTTTTTTTTCTCAAATAATCATCAAAGTTAATGATCTTGTTTAGAATTCAACTCTGTCTTGGTTTGTAATTTGAGTTTTCCCGCACGAATTGAAGTCAGAGAATTTTCTTTAATGATGTACAAACCTTTAGGCAAAGGGAATGGCATTAGAGCTGCAGCTAAGGGTAAAAACGTTGACATGTCAGATTTGTTTTAAACAAGAATATTCACAGTTTAAATATTTTTTTAGGTTTAAATGATCCAACAAGGCTGAGAATAAATTATTTTTTTTTATTTTTAAAGTAATATTGAGCTAAAAGACAGAATTTTTAATGCTTTTTTTAAGAAATGGGATTTTTTAGAGAGAGCAGAAGAGAAATAAGCCAAAACAGAGAAGAACTTAGAGTTTGATATTGAGTTTAGAAAGTGATTGTTTTTTGGAAAAGAGAATTCCTATGATCTGTTTTTGTTTTTGCTCAGGTGCAGTTTGACTTGGTGGTTGCAGCGTTTACCCTGTCAGAGCTTCCTACCGTCAAAGACAGAGAAGAAGCTTCGTTCACTCTGTGGAGAAAGACGAGCTCATATCTGGTTAGCTGAACCATAAATAAAAATATCCTCCTTTTCCTCTGTTGTCTCCCTAACTCTGTGAAGTTATAAAGTCAATAAGTAATGTGAGTACCCAGTAAAATGACAAAGACGTTTTCTTTTCTCGGTTTCCACTGAAGGTGTTGGTTGAAAATGGCACCAAAGAGGGCCATCAGATTCTCATGGAGGCCAGAGAAGCTCTACTGAAAGTACTGAAGTGTTGTGGGGAAAATTACAGTTTTACAACCAGATTGATTTCATTTTTGTAAATGTCAAACTGAACTGACTTTTTTTCCAGAAGCAAGAGAAAACTGTCCACGACCCGCGGCCTTCGTCGGTGTTTGCTCCGGTACGTGGATCAGTTAAAAAATGAGCTTCACCTTCCAGCAGGCGCTCCGTCTTACTGCAGATCTTCTCCGTTTGGATTTTACAGTGTCCTCATGCAATGACGTGTCCCAAACTGGCCCGGGAGCCGAAGACTCCCTGCAACTTCCAGCAGCAGTACCATCCTCTGCCCTTGCCAGGAGTAAGACTCTCCATTAAACATCACTAATGAAGTTTGAATCTCAGCTCCAACCTTTGACTTTCATCTTTTCTCAGCACAAGGACTGTCAGACGGAAAACTTCAGTTATTTAATTTTGTGTCGAGAAGAACCGGCGGAGGAGAAATCAGGAGCTGTGATGTGGTCCCGGTTGATCGGACCGGTGCTTCGCCGAACCCGACATGTTCACTGCCGGACGTGTAGCCCGGATGGAGAGCTGAAACATATGGTGGTCACAGCACGAAAACACAGCAGGTGGAAAACCTGGAATGCTCACTTGACTTGTTTTACAAATCAGGAAATTCATTTAAGAATTCAGGGTTTGGGATTCCAGGATGTTTAATTGCTCTAGAATTTCAGAGTTTTTACAGGTAACTTTTTTCTTTACAGAGATGTGTACCGTTGCGCTCGCAACAGCGAGTGGGGGGATCTGCTGCCTGTGGTTCAAAACCTGGACACAGATGAAGGAGAACCCAGCCCATAAGACAACATTCAACTACATATATGACTTTGTAAACTTCAGATGGCAAATACAATCATTTTATTGTTGTTGTTGAGAAACTGTAGAATACTTATAAGAAAAAAAATCCCAATAAAAGCTCAGCTGTAGTAATGAATCATCAAACAACTGTCATTTAGATCTGAGATGGTTATGCAAACTCTTGCTTTCATTAGTGTGAACCAAAAGCCACTTTCCAGGAGAAAATACAGCTGTCATTGACTGATGACAGATGAACGGTCTGGTACCCTTACAGCCTCCGGCCACAACTCACTGAAAACTTCAGGCCATAATTACAGCTTCTTTTCTGTTCCACTCTAATGAAAAATGACTTTTTGGTGTTTTTAACATGTTCTTGTGGCAATTTCTTCTGATGAAAAAAAGTCCTGCCCACAACTCGGGTGAATTTGTAATTGTGAATTCTGCTCTGCAGAAACTATGTCCTAGAAAACCACTGAAAATAGATAAAAAATATACATATACATATACATATATATGTATATGTCCAGGTGTCCAAGCTTTTGTCAGAGGGCCAGATTTGTTGAGGTGAAAATGTGTGATGGTCAAACCATCAGCCTGCATTCTTTGAACCCTTTTTATAATATTAAATACAAATGAACATATTTTTACGAGATCCTTTTCATTTCTTCACATAGAACAGAAATACATCTAAATACATTTTTACCAAAGTTACACTAAATTTCATACATGGAGACCAGAACTGGGATGCAATGGCACAGTGGTTAGTTCAGTATGAAGGCCCCAGTTCATTTAACTGGTAAATGAGCGTTGTCAGATTGCGTCTGTGCTTTAATTGCAGGATACTGAAAGAAATGTACTCTTTTTCTGTCTTTCAACATCAAATTAAATGGCTCCAATTCTCCAGATCAAAAAGTTAGAAGCGGCTCATCTCACTATCAACTTTCCGTTAAATTATTTACAGTCAAAATTTTAGAAATAAGCTCCAAAATACCGCAACACTGCTGCCACATCTTTACGATGGCTAGTTATTGATTTTAGCCAACCACAATCAAGAAATTGTACACAGCTTTTAGAAAGTTCTGTGGGCTGCATATAATTGATTTTAAATATGGAACACTTTTGGCCCACAAGCCATACTTTGGACATGCCTCAGCATTAACCTTCAGCAAAGAGGAGTAACGCACTTTTTTCCCAAAAATGTATGGAGAATTTCAAATTACAATGAAAATATTTGAACAAAACCAAAAGCAAGCTCAGAAAGAAAGTCTTCTGGGCTTGGAATTTTATTTATTAAGACAAAAACCCAACTTTTTTTTAGCTTCAGGTTTTATTGAAAGTATATCCTCTTTAATGGGTAAAATACTTAATTTTGTGTTATTAAAAAACTGAATATTGACACACATGCTATTTTTGTCAAAGAATAGAAATGAAAAACAAACTTCTTCCCACTGTTGCTGGCAGACAGGGACGTTTTTAGAACTTCAAATTTTCTTTTTGTAATTTAACATCACTTCACTTTGAATGTTTGTTCAAAGGGTTTACACATTTACAGCAATTCTGACACCATTTAATTTGCAAAGGAATTTAGTGACTACCCCCCAACATGTTTTTGTTAATCTGGTTCACCATAGTCTTGGTAGAAATATGCAAATTAAACCTTTAATCTATAGATAGATAAAGACACTTTCCCCTTCTTGTGATTGTAGGACTCAAACAACACCTACAAAGTCTTCACTGTTAACTGCCAAGGATTTGTTTCAGAGCTGAGGTCAGATCCGGGTACTGGTACTGAAAGCCAGACTCTAAAGTCCTTAGTGGTATGACCCTCTGGCCTTGAGTCAGAACCACAGCCCTCTCTGAGCCCATCAGGGCATTCATGGCGAAGGCAGGCACAGGGAAGATTGTTGGCCGCCTCATTAGCCGACCCAACTCCTTGGTGAACTCGTAGTTGGTGTTGAGAGCAGGTGCAACTCCATTGTACACCTGAGGCGAGGGCGGCGCATCTACGGGGGCCTCCAGAGCATGGGCAATAATCCCTGCCAGGTCCGACACGTGTATCCAGGGGAAAGGCTGACTTCCAGAGCCCAGAGTGCCACCAAGGCCCAGCCAGAACGGCAGCAGCATTTGTTTCATGGCACCACCGTCCCGACCCAGCACTGCCCCTTGTGGACAGAGTAAAGAATCACAAGAAGCAAAGCTTTGAAAGGAACTATTTGATATTACAACTGTTCTAAAGAGAAGACAAAACCTGAAAATATTTAAAAACTATTCTACATTTCAGAAAGCTAAAATACAGGTACTTTAACGCCTATTGATGCAAATATGCACCAATATTGGCTCAAAAATTACATTACCCACTCCAATGAAAATGGTGTTTTAAACATGTTCTTGTAGAATTTTAATCATGATGGAGGACATTTAAAAAATAATCTAGAATTAAAACGGCATTTCTGAGTAATTCTTTATTCAAATGATGATAGATCAGGCGCAGACAAAAACCCGCCATTTAAAAAGAAGAAGCAGCAACTGACATGGACCGGCCAAAGTCTCCTTGCTCCATTACAATTCTAAATCCTCTATTCCAGACAAAGAGATCCATTAACGTCTTTGTTGTCCTCATCTGAGGTGCCATAAGGCTCTAAACTGGCTGGATAGCTCCAATATTTCTCATCATTTTTATTGCTACACTAATGTTAGCTTGTGGTTGTGAGAGGCTGTAAGCTAGCAGGAGAAAGTGTATTTAAAGGAATGCTGGGATATCAATGTAGGGTTACCTCTGCACTAACACCCACAACCCAGACACAAATTTCTAATGAGCGCCTGCCGTACTGCCGAAAATATGTCTTAAAAAGGCTTTTTGATTTTGGCTAAAACCTGCATAATCATAAGAACACTGGAAACACTTTGAAAATAGATTAAAATATAACTGGAGTAAGACTTTAAAGTGACCCATTATTTGAGGTTACAACTGTACTATAGAGAAGACAAAACCCAGGACACAAGTTCCTCTCAAATGACAAAAATATGAACAGCAATGGAGCACATTTCAGAAAACTAAAAAAAAAAAGTAAACTGGCTTAAATTTGGTGATTTGAAGTTAATTTATTTCTATAAAAAAAAGGTTTTATCCCACAATGATCAGCACAAATAAAAATGCTTCTATTTTATCGCACAGATTCAGATGTAAATTAGTTGATTTAATAAACTGAGACCAATTTTGTGTAATAGCACCACAACAAAGTAGTGGGCAGTATGAACATACCGGGCCGAACAATGACTTGTCTGGTGGTTTTGGCCACACTCTGTGGAAGAAGCGCAGCAGTCTCCCACTCTTTGACAAGTTTGGAGAGGAGATCAAATGGTGTCCACTCGCTGTCCTCTGTGTAGTCTGCTGTCAGACTGGGTTTGTAACAAGCTGAAGGTTAAAAAACACAAAGATGCAGCAAGGTCTGCTAGGAGTGATGCATGCATAAAGGGATGCGGTCCACACATACCTACACCGGATACCAGCACCCAGCAGTGAGGAGGACTGGCTGCAGCAGCTATGGCTTCAGACAGAGCTTTGGTGGTGTCAATGCGGCTGGAGAACAAGTCCTTCTTATAACTTTCATTCCACCTTGATTAAAACAGAACAACTACATCATGAACTGATTAAACATCAGAAGGGTCAGATACTTACACTTATTCTGTTTTTTACATTTTTAATAATTAACAGTAGTTTTGCAGTCTTTATAAAAGTATATTCAAAGATTAAATAAATGTAATCAACAACTATGATATCATCAAGCAGAGGCAAATAAATATTTTTAAATATATTTAAAGCAGCAGTGACAATTCTAGCCACTAATTAATACATTTTAAAGCTTGTCTGTGCATTTTATTTTGTCCACAGAAAGATCATCTAGATTTGATGTGAAATTTACAGTTTTTAAAAAGGTTTAAAGCGGTCTCTTTGCTGAGAGTAAATTATTGGTGTTAAAATACAGTGACCCTGAACCAAATCACATCAAAATATAATTAAGATCACAATGACAATTGAAAAAAACAACATAAATAACAAAAAAAAACAACATTAGATTTTAGAAATCAAAAGAAAATTCCAGCGAACAACACAGGATTCCAAGAAAAGAAACAAAATAAAAAGGAATTGTTTTTGAAAAATAGAAGGAATTTCCAGAAATTAAAATGAAATATTAAAAAATGAAACCCAAAACGAAACAAGAAAATTAAGGTCGTATGGGATGTCACTAATTAGATTATGACGTTTGTTCAACAGGAAATTATTTGGTATGGCGATATCTTCTAACAAAAGACATTTATTTCTTCTTCAGAAGATTTTTCTGGCTAAAGCCACTGCAATAGTGTTTGCTCAAGCAACTTTTTTGAGTTCAGACAAAACATCCATCTGTTTTGCCTCTTCCTCAAAACTTAAGCATTATCATCCAATCTTGATATACTTTTTCTGGTTTCTTAGTGCGTTTCTTTTTTTTTTTTTTTTTACTTAACTTTGATTTCTGGAAAATAACTTTAGTTTTCTGAAATGTTTCCTTTTTATTTTTTAATGAATTATGTTTTGGTTTCTGGAATTGAATTTTGATTTCTAAAATGTAATGTGGTGTTTTTATTATAGATATAGATATAGAGATATAGATATAGATATATATAGTTGAGTGATTAGTTGATGTGATTAGTACTTCAGGGCTTCCATATTAAAAATATGCAAGAAGAGACCTAGAGAGATTCACGCAACATGTGATGGAGCTATGAAGAACTGTGGATTCTTTATATTCTCATAGATTTGTAATGTCAATATAATGAATAGGACTTGGTTAAATTGAGGTTTTGTACCTTGTACTCACCATCGAAGAGGGTTCATGAGATTCTCTCCAGCTAAGTTGACCGCGCCCTCACATGGTGGAATGCCTTTAGACTCTAAATCACTCTGCAGAGACAAAAGGAAAAAAATCAATCTCTAATCATCTCCGAGTAAACTATGAAAAGTGGCCAGCTTTACAAATTGTGAATAAACTGGGATTATACCCATGTTATTTTTCCTGGGCCTGGTTGCCTAGATATCACTGTGACCTCGTGACCTTTGTTTCTGAGCAAGTGGGTGAGCTCTCTGCCCACAAATCCGCTGCCCCCTCCTGCAAAACAGTTATACACTTATTCACATACAACAGATACAAAAACCTAAACAAAATGAAAGAAGTTTATTATTTTCCCTTTGTTTAATAAAACTTGCTGTAGCATCTAAACTGGTGGCATGGAAATGCATTGAAGTCATGCGCAAGGGAGAAAAGGAAGTGCGCATGCGTCCTTCGCACACTTACAAAACGAGGGATATGCTAGAGCAAAAAAAAATTATAGAAGAAAAAACCCCACAACATATATTAATATTTCAATCCTAAAGTTGAAACAGCATTTGTAGGAAATTATAAAAGGAATGTGTTTTCTTTCAGGTAAATATATCCAGTTATATTTGCTATTGCAGTTACAAAATTAGCTAACAGCTACAAGCTAGCGTTATGACACCGACCTTCGCAGCAAATCATGGAATTCACAAAACAGTTCACAAACCTATTAAGACTCTCATGACAGCAGAAGAAGCAAACAGGCTCTGAATTTAATTCTCCGTATGTAGCTCCTGGTGGGGCCAAGTAATCGTAAATGGTCTAGACAGTTCTCAAGTGACTAAAGCATTTTTGGACTAATGGGCGTTCCGTAGAAGCAGACGTCCTTTTGTAGTTCATTTTAAAGCCACGGTGAATGATTGTTCATAAATATTGTTCATACCCGATCCTAAAGTGCTGTAAAGTCAAACAAATAATAAAATAATATGATCACATAACTACATATCCAAATGACAAAGAAGTTAAGAAATTTTATATAAAATCATATTTAAATGAATTAATTTCTTTGACACATTACACAATGGTGCAATGTGAAATTTCAGTTGTATGTTTGTTCTATAGACGTTGATCTTCTCACCTTTTAAAGGGTACAAATTGGTGTCAGAATTAAAGGCAAAAATATCTAACACCTGACTGTTGTTTTAAATCACTTCTTTAAGTCACAAATTATGGAGAGAATTTTTGTTTTAACAACTATTTTACTTTTTTAGCTAATATTTAAAACGATTGAATTACCAGAATAACAGAAATCTTCAGAATTTCCCGGTTGTCCTTTGTGTTAATGATTAAAGAAGTATTATTTTTGTTCTTTATAATCAATAAAATGGTAAATGACGCATTTTCTACTTATATACATAGTACTTTACTACCTTCTCAGAAGGGCCAAAGCAATTTACAATCAAAGTCCCATTTACCCATGCACACTAGGGATGCAACGGCTCGTTCAGCAACGATTCAATTCATATCATAATTTGTGGTTGATGATACAATTCACATTCGATATTGGTTAATTTTGAGCAATCCAATTCACTGACCTAAAATCGATCCAGGACTTCTTTAGCCAACTTCCACCAGCGTGACTCAGAGATAGATAACTGGAGACCGAAGAGTGCAGGTGAAGTTTTCCAGATTCTTTGTATTTCTTGCAAGACAATCAAGTTTAAATTAAATATGAGTACAAGCAAACCAGTAAACAAGAATTAATGTCAGATCCATTCACATTTTAGTTTCATAAAGTGAAGTCCTGCAAAAAAAAAATACTAAAAGTATCTTGAAGATTCAAGAAAAGAATGATGAAAAAAAGTGAGCTATTTAAAATACATAACTAAAAAGATTACCTATTCTTCCTATTAGGTTTTCTCTGGACACTTAACAGAAGCTGGGTTCTCTTATGTTTAATCGTTAAAATAAAGAAAAAGAATGAAGGAGTTTAAAGGATAAAACGTACAGAAGTGGAAATGATTTCACAGTGTCAAAGTGTCTAAGCCTTCGAGCAAATAATATACATACCGCTATTCGACATGTTTTCATGTCAATTTTTAGTAATATTTATTTTATGTATTCAAAAGTAAGCGTGTCTTCTAAATGTTGATGGTGTTATTGATCCTCCTCTGATCGTGTCAAACAGTGATCCTCAAACCCGGAAGTTTTTGTGACGCGCGTCACGTGGTTTAATGAGGAGATAAAAAGAGGTGCGTCCGCACTAACATCCTCTTTCCCTTCTTGCTGTGTTGGAGTTGTGCCAGCGACATTTGAGAGAGAAAGAAGGCAAGTTCAAAACTGTAAATAGTAGTGTGGTTGTTTATACTTTTGTGTTAATCGTAACCGACGTGTTTTCTTTTAGTAAATGCTGATTGTTTGCTGTTAATAATGATGGCATTGTTAGCTCACCGCAACATTAGCGCCCAAACGACCGCATGGTTTCACGGATGACATTCTGCTAGTGAGGGAAAAAAGACACATGAAATATCTCCTTCCATAGTCCTTTAAATAAGTATAGGATCATTATATTCTCAGAACTACCCATTTATGTGTTATTTACACACGTTGTGTTGCAATTTCAGAGTTTAAACTTCGGTCAGCTCTTCACATTAATGCTAACAGGAAACTCGTGCAGCCAAAACACTCAGTGAATTTTAAAATATTTTCCAAACTAAAAGGTTTTCTAATATCTTGATGTTGATTCAAACCTTCATGATGAATTGCATGTGAGTCCGTGTTTCACCTGAAGCAGATGATTATTCTTTCACTGCACTGATGGGTTTGATCAGCTTCAATAACTAAATGCTCATCTTTATCAGTTTTTTTTTTTATTTTCTCAACTCAAACTCTTACTGATATATATATATATATATATATATATATATATTTTACCTCTTCCAGGTCGCAAAGATCCTGTCATGGATGTGTTCCAAGGTGAGGATGTAATTATTGGTATGAGGAACGCTGGTCCAAAGCTTGCATCGGGTCAGAACCAAACCTCTGCTTTAGAACTGATGGCCTGCAGTGTTTCTCAGGAACTCTGTCCTGCAGTCCTGTCCTCACTACAGACTAACTCCTTTAAGAAAATCTATAGTGTGGGACTTTAAATGTCAATGCCGTACTCTTAAAATGCTTAGTACTTTTTATTTACAATGCCAAATGGGACATTGCCCATTTGTGAAAGTTAAAAACTTCATGATAAACATTTAAAAAAAATTTTTTATGATTCCCAATATTCCTGCCATCAAAGGAGGTGTGCTTGAGCAAGGTGGTGGGAATGAAAAAATGGTAGACCTTTCAGATATTCATGACCCTGTTGGCTCTCATTATTATTTGACTGATTTATTTTTTTCTGTTCTCTTTTTATAGGATTTTTTTCGGACACGTGGACACCATTCCAGTGTGGGAAACAGAATATATAAATAAGCATTAGCTGGACTTGCACAAAGGTCTCAACATTTTAGTGTTCTTCTTCCCCCTCCACAAGTCTGAAAGTGTTGTTCTCTATTTGTTTTGCTGCCAAAGATTTTAAAAAATAAAATTTTCTGTGGTAATCGTTGGTGTGAAGGATATTTATTGTATTAAATGTATTTGAAAAAGCATTATTAGCTTTTGTATGTGACCAAATGACCTCAAAGGATGCGAAGCGTGTCTTAAAGCACAACTTCAGAAAAATTACACTAGAACTGGGTGTATTCTATTGATAAAGGTAGTAATGAACTTTCTTATTTTTATATAAGAACCTGGAAAATCTGCTTCTTTATTTTCCCCATGTACAAACCTAATTATGAGGCTTACAGTTGGTAACAAAGTGCATTTGTTAAACTTTTACCCCTATTAAGGGATTATATGTATAGATAGACTTAAATTAATTGACCTTATTTGAGGCTGATTTCAAGCAATTGCTTCCTTTAAATATGGTGGCCAAATTGAATTCCCTTTGTCATTGCAAGATTTACAAATACAGGTATAACAAATTTCTCATCCAACTTGATAAAAGGTCCTTCAGAGCCTAAAAAATGTGCAAGTTGACCAGTTTGTCCATTTTCTGCTGGAAGTGCTAATGCTTCACATACTGATGGCTAGATCTTGTGTTAACTAAGGAGTGTTGGAGTCCGTACGGTTTTTCAGGAACACAGCCATCCCTGCTCTGGATTACATGGGTTTTGCTAATAAGAAGCTTCAACTGCAAGTTGCCCTGAGCCAAAAGTAGTATAGTGTACTTCAAGTAGACTTGGTCTAAACCAGAGGTCTGCAACTTGAGGCCCTGGAGCCACATGCAGTTCCTTTGTCCACCATGTAGCTCTATGGCTGTAAAAAAAAAAAAAAATGCTGGCAATATCAAAAAAGGGTTGTAAATTTCTTTTGGTTGATTACTTTTTGTCACTTGTATTTAGGATTTTAATATGTGAGATAGAAAAAGCTTAAAATGTTTATTGGATTGAAAAATTGGATTCTACAATTTTTATACAGTATTGTTTGTATCCAATAGTAAAATGAATTAAGAAGCACCGAAGTCACAGTGATGGGAAATCCCATGTTTGATTTGTCTTTCTTGCATTTAAAACTCAAAGACAATTATGGTAATGCAATATTTTAAAATATTTTTTATATATATTAAAAATAAATGACTTTCGGTCACAAACCTAAATAAAGTGTAAATTTTCTAAACAGCGACTTTGCGGATTTTGTTTGGTTTTGGTCTGTAAGAACCGCTCGTTGTTCCTCTTCCGGACGTTGTTTCCATGGAAACAAGAACACAAGACTAAATTGGTTTCAGCGACTAGTTAAACAAAGTTTGCGTTATTTTCTGCGCCGATAAGTGAATGCTAACCGAGATGTGATGGCTGACAACGACCTGAGGCTGCGCTGGATCCGGGACCGGGTTTCTGCCGGGTTTCATTTATCGAAACACCCCGAGTGCTTTGATGAACTCCTGCGCCGAGACGACGGAAAAGAGAGAGACAAGATAAGTCATTTTCTGGACCATGTCTCCAACACAGACTCGCAGTCCTTCCTGCTGTTTTTTAAGACCATAAAAGAAAAGGAAATTGAAGTGAAAATCCCTCTTGGTAAGTTCTTAACCGTGAACGGAGATTTTATTTTATGTTTTAGGGAGCAGAGGCACTGAATCTATTTATTTGTTTGATCAAACTTTCTATACATTTGTGTCAAAAATGCAAATAAACCTGTTTTTAATCCATGCCATTGTATAATCAGGTTTGCAAGTTATTACCAAAACTAAGAAAAGCTAAGCAAACAAATAAACACTTTTTTTTAATTGTTCTTTTATAAGATAAAGCTGCAGATTCTTCAGATTCTAACCAGACAGAACAAAGGGGAGCAAACCAAGACCTGGACAGGGAGCACACACATCCTCCATACGTAAACACAAACCTGTTACAATAAAAGATGCTTTCTGTTGTCAGTTTAATGGTGATGGGGAGGTTTTATGTGTGTCTGCAGAAAACTGCAGTGGAGGTGGTCTATCACACTGAGCTTCATGTATCAGTCGATGAATATCCAGACAGATTTCTACAAGCTTCGGTCTTTTATTTCTCAAGAAATCTGAGGGGTGAGAGATATATTCCAGATAAACACGTCAAAGCTTACATTTGTAAACTCAAGGATTGTATTTGCTTCAAACAGAGGCAGTTGCTCATCCTCGGGATATGAAAGAAGCTGTCAAGATAATGTGCAAGCTTTTTGACTTTGACTTTTGCTGTGGAAAATCCCTCCAGCTGCTGCAGAGCAGGATTGTCATTGTAAGTAAAGATAACCCAGCGATCTGTTTCTGTAAAAACACCATAACTCTGTAATGGTTTTTTTAGAAGCTGTTTTTTTTTTTTTGGTTAAGCATTACACTGTAAATAACTGTGTTATCTATTTTGTCAGATGTACAAACCCTTACTCACTGCACAACAGCAAACTACAACAACTGTAGCAAGTAACAACAAACACAAGGACAGTCCTCACAAGACCATTTATGATGATGTTCTTTACCACTTGTCCAAGTTTCTGCCAAAGATCAATACAACTCTTCAACAAATTTCTATTGCAGGTTTGTCTTTATGTTTATAAAAAAGAGAGTTCCAAGAGCATTGATTTCATCTGCATTTGTTTCAGATTTTTTTTTGCGAGTATGAGTTCCTCTAAGTTTTTAGATTTTTGTTTCTCAAAGTCCCACTGCAACTAGACATTTATCGTTTGTAAAATCGTTCCAGGTGGTCTTTTTATTATTATGTTGTAGTTTTTAGCCAAAATCCAAAGGCTTGTCGGGTTTTTATTCATGACATATTTTCTGCTGAGCGCCAGGAGTTAAATAGAAACTTTGCTTATTGGTTGTGGTCGGGACTGTTGGCGCAGAAGTAACTCTAAGTTGATATCCCAGCATTCCTTTGATAACACGCTCTCCGCTAGCTTTCAGACCCTCACAACACCAAGCTAACAATAGCGTAACAAAGAAATACTGAGAAGCACAGTTTCTTTCTTAAATTATTTTATAAATGTCGTCATTTATTCGAAAAAAAGCTAACATGTTAAAAACAAAATCACAATTTTCATTTGAGTGGGTCTTTAATGAGAAACATCACTATGAAAAACTCAGTTTGACTTCAGACTCGCTGTTCTAGATGAGATTCAACTCCACATTCCTGACCTGGACCTGGAACCAGAGGCGGATGTACTGATTTCAAGTCAGGACATAGTGGAGAATTTGGAGCAGTGTGTAATGAACTGGCAAACTCAGATAACCATTGTTCTTCAAGAGCAGCAAAACAAACAGCCAGAGGTTTGTTTGCTTCTGGTACAGTTACTGCACTTCACGAGGACTCAACAAATCACTCAACTTAAGGGAAATGATTTGTAATATGGACGCATAAACTACACATTTAGACATTTAGAGATACATTTGAACTATCCTTGTGTAATTTCTCCTCCAGGGGCCTGGTCCTCTGCCTGAGTTAACCCTTTGGGAGAGGCGTGCCACTGTCCTCGGTGCTCTGACCGAGCAGCTGAAGCAGCCAGCAGTAGAAAAGATTTTAAAGGTGTTAGGTGTGGCAAATGCTGGCATTGCTCAAACATTTGAAGGGACCATCATTGAATTAACAAACTACCATCTGGAATCAAACAGTAATTCGCGCTACCTCAAAACAATGGAGAGACATTTCTTGGTAAGCCTTTTTCTATTGTGCGTTGTGCTATTCACAACAAACTTCACACTTCTACTTCCCTAAGATGATTTTTTTATTTTTGGTTCCTGAAATTCAAATGATTTTTCTGCAGAATCTGCAAAGAGGAGCAAATTTTAGCCTTCAGCTGGAGACAATTCCTACTTTGATGGAACGCCTGCAGACCATGTGGTTGTCCTCTCGCCACTATAACACCAATGAGCGCATGGTTCCTCTAATGGAGCGTATCGCCTGGCAGCTTTGTGAGAATGTGGCTCAAGAAATTCATGTTCAGTCAATATTCAGGTATGTGTGAAACATCATCTTCTCACACAGAATGTCACGCATTTTTATTATATATATATGGTTACATAAAAATGCATATTATTGATAAAAAGTAATAGAAAAAATAAAATCTGTCTTGACAGAAAAAAGTGACGATCTGTTTTGAGGGACATTGACTAAAAATTTTGTCAACAGAGAAAAGCAGAAAGGGGTCAAATCCCAGGTGTGTACGGCAAAACAAGTCCTAGAAAAGTGGAAGCTTTCCTACTTTGAGAATCGAGCGGAAATTGAAAAACTCGGCAGAAGTTCACGCTGGGAGTTTGATCGAGAAAAACTTTTCAAGATGTCTGATTACATGGCTTCTGTCTGTCAAGACATACACAGCATTTTCCAGGTAATTAAATGAATTGATTGCTTGATTCAGATTCATGTTTGGTTCATTTTTTAAAATGTGGTTATTGAGCTGGTTTATTCAGTGAAGCTCTTTTTGTTGAACAGGCTTTGGAAGAACTCTACAACGTCTTTAGCCCTGAGCTAAAAGGCATGAAAGGCATCAATGAAGTAATAAGCAGAGTGGATGGTCTGGTTCTGCCTTTCCAGGAGGTCAGTTTTAACCCTTTCAGGATTTCAAACAAGAACAACTGGAAAACCATCATGGAAGACTTTAATACTACAGTTAAGGTAGATAAATGAAGTTTACATCACCTTTAAGAAGTGCCCGTTTTTTATTTGTTTTTGAGGATTTTACCTATCAAAATATATATTTTTTCTCTGTTTAGGATATTGAAGAAGAAGCTGTCAACATCATTGATAAGTTCTTCACAAACACACACTCCTCAGCTCATGCTTTTGATATCCTGATGAGATTCAAGCAAAATCACTCCAGAGACACCATCAGCCTGCATTTGCTGGGAAAGTTTGACGATGTCCTGACCCAGTACTGCAAAGAGGTCTAGAAATGTTCTCCCTTGATATATGACATTTATCTTACTTCACATGTTCTTTATGTCTGCATGAAGGGCCCCTCACGTTTAATTTGAAAGACTGAAGCGCACCTTGTTGACCATGTCTTCTTTTTGTACACTCACCTGTTTATTCACCTGCGGGGGCCTGTAATGTCAAACCTACAACTTCAAGCCTTTACAAACATGTTAACATGCAGGTTTTTGTTGTAGGTTGACAACATAAAGAAAATCTTTGAAAAAAATTTGGACAATCCACCGTTAAATATAACTAAATACGAGCCACCTGTGGCAGGGGCCATCAGATGGGCTTGGACTCTTGTCGAGCACACCAAACAGCCCATTGTTGCTTTCCTAAAAGTACCAGAGGTCCTTCAGAGTGAGAAGAGCAGCGTGGTGAGACATTTGCAAATACAATGGAACTCTCACACGTTACTGGAAACTGTTTAATAAATGTTGCTGTGTTTTGTAAGGCCAAGAACAAGTATGTGGAACTTGCTCTGCAAATAAAAGAGTATCAGGAGAAAAAACACGAGATCTGGCTGCAAAGGACAGAATCTGAGTTGCCTTTGCTGATAAAGCAAACCTTGCTCACTACTAATGAAACTCAGAAGGTACTTCAGGCACATGTATTTATCACTATTATAATATATCAAATATTATTAAAGTTGTTTTTTTGTTGCATTTTTAAGGGTATCTCAACAGCTAGAAGATGCTCCAACACACATGTTAGGTACATTGTAAACTTTTCTCCAAAACTGAAGGAAATCATGTCTGAGACAAGGTACCTTGTGTTACTGAACTACTCTGTGCCGGAACTGGCTCAAAGTGTGGCTCTGCAAGAGGAACATTTCCTCAGGTAAGCACACCAAATACTTCAGGGTTTCCCTTAAATGTCAGGCTTCTGAATATGTCCACCTTGCTTTTAGGTATGTCTCAGATCTGAACCACCTTGTCAGTAGCTACAACTCTATAATGGACAGCTTGAGTCAAACACATGTCAACATGCTGGCACCCCGGATTACAACAGCCAAAAAAGAGATTGATTTTGGGTGCAAAAGAATCAACTGGGGTTCCTCAGGTACAGTTTCTGCAGAAGTCGAAACTTTGTTGTGACATTCTATAAGCATGTTCGTTTTTAGATAGATTATTATGGGCTTAATCGTCAGCTTTGGGTTTGACTCTAGGAATAGCTGACTTCATCAGCCGAGGCCTCAAGGCTGTTGCTAACTTTGAGGCTGTGCTCAACCAGATACTCAAAAATGAAAGAGATATTGAATCCAAACTGCAATCAATACAGACAGCTAACTTACTGAAATTTCCAGTAACGGACAAATCAAATGAGCTACCAGGTACGACTTAAAACCCCCCACAATTTTAAATAATATATATATTTTATGAAAAATGATTTTTCTCCTTGAATGTTTCCGAAGGCATCAGAGAGTTCTGTGATCACCTTGAGAGAGAGCGAGTGAAAACGGTGGCGTTACTGAGCAGAAGTTATACTGATATCAGTTTAACCATCATAATGACCGAACATTTGATCATGGACACCAACAGCGGAAAAGCCAGCCTTATGGAGACTTACTACACCTACTGGGAAAGGAGGATGTTCAACTCCCTTGAAAAGATGGTGTTGAGGTATTAACATGTTATAGCTTTTTACTTTTTTTCCATTAATTTTAGGGATGTACGCACCAAGAATATTGATTGTGGTCATGACATGAAATTAAATAAAAGATTATTGCATTCCTGTGAATCTTAGCACATCATGCCTTAATAGGGGTGTAACTATTGATTTTAACAGCAGTTAATTAATATCATGATTTGTGGTTAACCATATGATTCATATTTGATTTTTGTTCATTTTGAACAATTTGATTCACTGGCCAAAAATGGATCCAGGACATTTTTAGCCAAACTTCAACCAGTGTGACTCAGAGATAAATACCAGGTACTGAACAGAATCAAGTGTAAATTAAATATGTGTACAAATAAACAAAGTAAATGAATTGTTGTTAAATCCATTCACGATTTAGTTTCACAAAGTTCAGCCGACTGTTGTTTTTCCACATCAAAATAATCCAAAGAGAACATTATTAGAACATTCTGCCACACTGTAGGGTCACATGTTTTTGCTAAATTCAAAGTGTTTCCACACATTGGACTCTTGATGGTTGATCTTTTTTTGCTGCATCGTGTGTTTTATCCACTGTGACGCACTTGCTTGTTTTTGCATTATAGTAACAATTTGCCTTAGACAGACTGATCTGGTTGGATGTGTAGGAATATAAAATCGATTCATCGACTCTGTTAAATGATCGTTCCACCCCTATGTGTTAAGCTTTTAAAAACAGAGAGCTGAACTAAAATGTCTTTTCTTACTTACACATGAACCACTGGAGACCCAAGTATCTGTCTGACACACATTTTTCTTTTAATAATATTCATAAAACAAATAAGATATAATACCCAAGTTGCATGCGTCACTTATCTTGAACTTGTCACTGACTATTTTGCGAGCTAAATGAATGCTGCAGAAACATGTTTCACGTAAAAACATACTACCTTGGCTGTTAAAAAAAAACTCCGAAACCTTTAAGGAACTTTATGGAAACCCATGCTATATAGAAATTTTATATGCAGATATTCATCAATTTTAAGAAATTAATTTAGATGTCTTTCTTTTTTAATGATGTTGCCTTTGATCATTATCAGAGTATCAATAAAGCAATGGTATTTTTGACCAGTAAGACAGAATTTTTCGTTAAGGGATGAAGACAGTGGGCAGTTTGAGTGCCCAGGGCATGTTTGGTAATTACAGATATGCCTTTAACTTTAATTTATTTTTTAGAAAATATATTGTTGCTATTATTTGCATTACAGTTTATTGTTCTTTAGGACAACCTAAAAACTTAAAAAACATATTTTTTAACTTCAGATTATTTTTGATCAATTGCAACTTCCATTCCTCACCTTCAGGAGCATTCAGACCTTTAACTCGCTGCTGATGGGAGACACAGCTTTGTTTCAAATCAATGCCATTCTTTCTGCCCCAAAAATTGAACTTCAGCCCAAAAGTAGTGAGATCTCCATGCTGTTACTGCAGTGCATCAAAAACTGCATCGAGAGCACCAAGGTGAGGTCTTTACATTTGTTTTAGATATCAAAGTATTTTTCTAAAATATGTTTTAACTTTTACATTTTGTATCTTTACTGTTGTTGTTTATTCCTATTAAGCAATTTCCACGGTGGATGCGGGGAACTTGCATCGAATGTCCCCCTCAAAAGGTGGTCGGTGAAGATGAGCTGGTGACTTTTACCTTCTTCACAGATGTGTGGCACAGCTCTCAGATAAGTGAAAGCGTTTTCACGGTTTCCCAGAACATCAAGAACCTCCTTTTCTCCGTGGATCAGTACTTCACCCACTGGAAGCGCTACAAGCTTCTTCTGAAAATGAAAGTAGCCACTGAGATTGAAAGGTTTGCCAAAAAGAACCCATCCTGTGCTATGTATGACAGTAAGCTGCAGTATTTTGAAAATCTGAACCAGGAGGTCAAACAGGAGGTTTTGTGCAAAACTGAACACATTATCCACCTCAACTTGAAGCCTCTGGTTTCCTCACTGAGGAACATCGCTGAGTCCCGGATCAGTTCCTTATGCAGCTTCCTCAACAAGCCAGCCAAAGAGGAGCTTTTTATCTTGAGAGATAAATTCATGGTACTGATCAATTAGACTATACTAAAAACCTTGTTTTATTCCATTCAAATATTGTTATTCACACAAAGTCTCTGATCATGATTGTTTTAACCAAACAGGAACTCCAGAAAAAGTTGAATCAGAAGCCTGATACGTTTGAGGACCTAAAATCTATCCTTGGCACCATCTCAGACATCAGGGACATGTCTTTGGATGTGGAAATTAGATTTGATGACATTAAAGAACGATACAGGATGATGGCCATGTACAAATACGAGGTACTGTTCTAGATGTCCAATAAAAAAACTTTGATTTACTATGTAAATCTTTTTGTGTTGTGTGTAATCTAGGTTGGGAAGGATGAATTGGAACTGGTGGCCAATATCGGGCAGATCTGGAGTTACCTGTTTGCAGAATCCAGACGAATGGATCAGAGTTTGAAGGGTGTCAGGGAAACATTTTCTAAAGTAAAAGAGTCAATGGTTTTCATTAAATTATAAATTCAATATTTAAGTAAAGCATATTCACAGTTGTTCAACCTTCTGATCTTTATTATTGTGATATTTTCTAAAGATGAAACTAGAGGAGATTGAAGCTTTTAAGCAAGATTTGTCTATTTTTGCTGAAAGTTTCAAGATGCATGGACCTGGGACTGTTGGAAACAATCTGGACAAAGGTGCATCACTGATTCAGTTATAGTTTGAAAAAAGTTTACAGTAATCCACATGTTGAAATTTAAAATGTGTCTTAATTATTCTGCACAGGTCTAAACATCATAGGAAAATTTGAGATGGAACTTGCTAAGATAATGACCGAGCAGGTGCAGTTAATAGAAACGGCGAAACTGTTGGACCTACCCCTTGCTGAGTATCCAGAAATAATCAGTATACACAAAGATTTGAGTGGATTGAGTCAAATATTCAACATTTATAAAGCTCATAAGGTGGGATAGGGTTGCTTTTATGAAAGAAACACACTTTTCATGCTATAGAAAAATTATATTTATTGCTAATTTGTTCATTTTTCCTCTCAGGATGCAAAAACAAAGTGGTCTCAGACCTTGTGGGTAAATTCTGACATCAAGCTGCTTCAGGATGGAACAGATGGTTTCATTGAAAGTTTGAAGCAGCTGTCAAAAGAAGTGCAGGCTTTGCCTGTGGCCTTCTTTTTAGATGCACACATGAGGGAGTTTAGAATTTCCACGTCCCTTCTACTGGACTTGAAAAATACTGCTCTCCGGGACAGGTGGGTTAGAAAAATTAAGCAAAAACAACTGTTTAAAAAAATAATTAAATTACTTACTAGATTAATAATTAATAGAAAATGTATGTACTTCTAATCATAACAAGCAAATCATAAGAATCTGTTTTTAAATTTCAGACACTGGAATGAACTGATGGAACGAACAGGCAGAGACTTTGACATGAATCTTCAGAGCATCACTCTGGAGACTCTGTTTTCTTTGGAGCTGCACAAATATGCAAAGGACATTGATGAGATTGTCACCTCAGCTATGAAAGAGCTGAGTATTGAGATGGTAGCTTCTTTATTAATTTAACCCTAATCATTTGAAACAACCCTGGTTTTTTAAACACCTACCATAATTAAATGTATGGAACTTTAAACACATCTTCTTTCAGGAGTTGCAGAGTGTGATGCAGACATGGAAAAAAACAAAATTCAACATGCAGCCTCACCTGAAGGGCAACCAGGAGCGCGTTTACCTTCTGGGAGCAGTGGATGGCATCTTGCTAAACTTGGACAGTGACGTGATGAAGTTGCAGAGCATGGCTGGAAGTCGTTTTGTTGGACCTTTTCTTGATGCCATTCAGCAATGGGAGAAAAATCTGACTCTCTTCAGTGAAACTATTGAAGTCAGTGACTCTGACACTAACTCACAGTGATTTACTTTCTAACTAAAGTGAATTTCATCCTAAGAAACTCCTTGCTGACCAAGTTTTCCATGAACAGGTCTGGTTGCAGGTGCAACACAAATGGATGCACCTGGAGAACATATTCTGTGGTGCAGATGTTTGCGCGCAGCTTCCTGAGGAGGTCAAGAAGCTCAAGAACATCACAAAGAAGTTTACAGAAGTGAGGTTTTGCAGAAAGTTAGCCTGACCAAAGAAAAACAAAATTACACGTTCAGTTAACTTTCAGAATAACAATCTCTAAATCTTGTTGTAGATAATGAAAAGCACAGAGAATGAACCTAACATCAAGAAGTGCTGCATGGTTCCAGACCGGCTATCAACCCTCTGGGCGTTGAGGAACGATTTGGAAAGGATCCAGAAGAATCTTGGTAACCACCTGGACTCCAAACGAAATGAATTTCCTCGTTTCTTTTTAATCTCCGATGATGAACTTCTCAGTATTCTTGGAAGTGTTGACCCTGCCTGTGTTCAGGAACACATTATCAAGGTATGGAACCAGTATGGATTAGATTCACAAAGTAGTAAATTCATGGAAGCAGTTATCTTTAAGACAATTTAAGTTGATTGAATCCAAGTCAATTCCCCTCTATTCAATTCATTCAGTTAAATTCAATGCTATTTAATTTAAATGTAATTTTTAATTTAAACATGAAAAACAGTTCTTGTTGATTTTAAAACAGTTCCTGTTGTGCTTCTCATTCCTTCTGTGTTAGATGTTTGATAACATAGAATCCCTGAGATTGGATAGTGACTCCAGTGGGCAGACAGTCGTTGGGGCGATGGTGTCTCATGAGGGTGAAGTGATGGAGTTTAAAAAGTCCGTCCCTCTGGAGGCACAAGTTGAAAACTGGATAAAGGCAGTCCTGCAAGAGATGAAAAGGACCAGTCGACTGATCACCAAAGAGGCAATCTACCATTACTGTGCAGACAGGAGTAGGTATGTAAAAAAAAGGCAGTGAGAGCAGTTAAGTGGGTCTCTGTTTGTGGTTTACTTCCACTCGTCTCTTTCCACGTCTGCCAGGGTGGATTGGATGATGTCGTACCAGTGCATGATGGTGCTGGCTGCTAACAGAGTGTGGTGGACCTGGGAGGTGGAAGATGCAATTAAGAATGTGAACAAAGGCGATAGGTACGCTTTGAAGAAATACGCCGAGCAGATTCACAGGCAGATTGATGAGCTGGTTACGTGTCTTGGACGGCCCACGAAGGAAAGTGACAGACTAAAGATCAGTAACATTCTTGTCACTGAGGTCCATGCCAGGGACATTGTGGACAATTTTATAGGCAGAAGGTATAATATAGTCAGTCGTGTATTTTTTACCTCATATTCATGACTCTTTATTAAATGCAATAACTATTTAATCCCAATTAATACCTCTGTGTCTCTCCAGTATTAAAGATGTTCATGACTTTGAGTGGGAAAGTCAGCTTAGGTTCTACTGGGTCAAGGATCACGACAACCTGTTTGTGCATCAGTGCAACGCTTCATTCTCTTATGGCTATGAGTATATGGGGTTGAATGGCCAACTGGTAATAACTCCACTGACAAGCCGGATCTACCTCACACTTACACAGGTTTAAGAAGCTACACAAGTTTGATCCATTCACTGTAGAGCTGGACTGAGCGAGTGTGACCTCACCCATAGAAAATGCATTACCTCCTGTTCCAGCGAAACAAAGCAAAATCGGTTGCCATTTTTCCATAATACGGGCGCCAGCATTTGGAGCCAGTCGACAGTATTTGGTCCGAGTCTGTTTGAGTCACATTTCTAGGGCAACTACTGTCACCAATCATGAGTGAGCTTGTTGGAAGTTTGCACCCCTTCCACTTAAAGCGGACTCAGGACAATCTGTCAATCAAACTTTCGAGGTGGGATTTAGAGGTCACCACATGCTTGTATTGAGGCATCTGATTGGTCAGTTTATAACATGAATAACTTGAGACAAAGAAAATAGACCTTGAAAAAAGATTTATTAGCAGCAAGATGTTAAGAAAAATGTGAGTAACAGCTGTTTATTTCTCCATCCAAGTCTATGGGATTTTAGCTTCTTGGAACTTGCAGGTACTTCCTATTTGGAATGCCAGGGAAGAGAGGGGTCACTCAGTCCAGTTCTCTATATACAGTCAATGGTTTGATCAAAAGAAAACCACAGATGGATGTTTTAGCCAATTTTAAAATCAGGATGTTTCTATTTGTGAAACAGGCTCTTTCCATGTACTTGGTTGGAGCACTTACAGGACCATCTGGTGGAGGAAAAACAGAGACCATCAAGGGTCTGTCCAAAGCTTTTGGTCTTTTCTGCGTGGTTACACATTGCACTGAAGACATGGACACTGTTGTAAGAAAAATACTCGAAAAAAAGACCAAACCTCCTGCAAATGGATGTCTTTTTATATTCTTGTCTGATGTTGGTAAACATTATTAACTTAAAACATGGATCTCTTTCATTGCAGACTTTGGGTAGAATAATCTCTGGTCTTGCTAAATGTGGATTTTGGGGTTGTTTCGATGAGTTCAGTCGCATCGATGCTTCAGTTCTATCAGTGGTTTCTTCCCAAATCCAAGCTATTCGAAACGCTCTCGCTTTACACTTCAAAATGTTTCAGGTAATACTGATGTTTGGCAAATCATCTTAAAGGTTGTTTAAATGTTTATGCACTCTCTGTAGTTTTTCATAAAGTTGACCAAAATTTTGATCTTGTAAAAACAGCAGTGCATGCCAGACAAGCTAACATTTTCCCCCTTTTTTTTACCAGTTTGAAGGTCAACAAATTAGCTTGGATGACCATGTGGGGCTTTTCATTACTATGAATCCCAGTTGTGAGAGATGTCCTGAACTGCCAGAGTCAGTCAAAATCTTCTTCAGACCTGTGGGGGTCATCACACCAGACATGCAGCAGATTTGTGAGATTATGCTCTATTCACAGGGCTTCCTGAAGGCCAAGGTAACCAGTTTACACACACATTTCCAATTTTAAATTGCCATTTTAAATGAAATGACAATTCTTTTCACTACTTTTACTTTAGGAGTTGGCAAAAAAGACGACAGTGCTGTATAAAATGGCTGGAGTTCAGCTATCAAAGCAGTCTCATTACGACTTTGGTTTGCACTCTCTAAAGTCTGTCCTGAAAATGGCATGGAAAATGAAGAGAGACTCTCTGGAGCTCAGCGAGGTAAAGACTGCCCCTCATTTTTTTATCTCTCAGCTTTGGGTCAACAGGTTATTGGTTTTGTTTGGGTTTTTTTCTTCAAAACGCATTATTTTTTGTTACTGATGTAATTTAATGTTGTACTTTATGATAGGAATCATTTAAGATTAAAACATAAATGTTGTCATTCCATGAAGTTGAATTAGTCTCGGGGTAATTTACATCAACAGTTTTGTTATGATGTTTCTGGAAAGCTTTTAGTTGGAGGGTATTTTTAGATGGTATATTATAAATATCTGAAATTATTTGGAGTTTGCAATTCTCTAAATGACTGGTACCTGACCTCTGAAGAAGGTCTACTTGAGCCTAATTTTACCAAAGTGGTGTCTTCCGTCAACAGGATGTGGTTCTGATGCAGGCTCTCAGGGACATGAATTTACCCAAGTTTGTCTCTGAGGACATCCCTGTGTTCCTCGGGCTGATCTCAGACATTTTCCCAGGACTGGACTGCCCTCGGGTTGGCTTTCCTAGCTTCAGAGAGGCTGTGGAAGAGATGCTGCAGATGAGCAATTATACCATCCTGCCTCACCAGGTCAAATTGATCCAAAAAACTGTTTCATAATAAAATATCATATCATCATGAAATTATTTAGGCTTAATTTATAATAATTTCTCGTTAAACACTTTAAAATAATTATATATACATATTTATTTTAATACTGGTTAGAAAAAAATGTGTTTCCTGCCTACACATCTTTATAATTTTATCCTTCTGTCATTGGTAGGTGGATAAAGTGGTGCAGATCCATGAGACAATGCTGACCCAGCAAGCCACTATGATTGTGGGTAAAACATTTGGAGGGAAATCTGTTGCGATCAGCACACTTTGTCAGGCACAGACCAAGTAGGTTTCTTTTTTTTACTTGAGCTATCTAGCCTACTACATGTGGACTCAAAGTCTCTTAAATCATCTTCGTCTCAGATTAGGACTGTGCACCAAGTTGTATCCCTTGAACCCTAAAGCCATAAGTGTGGCTGAACTGTATGGTTCCTTTGACCCTGGAACTCGAGAATGGACTGATGGGATTTTTTCCAAACTCTTTAGAGAGATCAACAAGTCTACTGACAAAAAAGAGAGAAGGTAAAAACCAGAACATCACAGTTGACATCTGATGCCACCACTGTACTTACAGAAGAATTTCTGTTAGTACTTCTCTAAAAAATGCATTTTGACCAACAGATACATCCTTTTTGATGGAGATGTGGATCCCCAATGGTTGGAAAGCATGAATTCGGTGTTGGATGACAACAAGCTTCTCACACTAGCCAATGGAGACCGCATCTGTTTACAGAGTCACTGTGCATTGCTGTTTGAGGTTTGTCCCAAGTTTTAGAAGCCTTTAGCAGAATCCATTCGCTTTCTTGAAATTAAAGGGACAGATAAATGTGAAAATGAGAAAGGTATCAGATCCTGTAACACAACTTTGCTCTTGCAGGTTGGAGATCTGCAGTATGCTTCCCCTGCTACTGTCTCCCGTTGTGGGGTGGTGTTTATTGACCCTAAAGATCTGAGTTATAGCCCATACTGGCAAAGATGGATAAAAAACAGACATGAGAAGGCATTAAACTATACTCACTGTGTAAAATACTCCCCTCTTGATAAAATCCTTGTTAAAAGACTTCTGTTTTTTCAAGGAACAAGAACTGCTCGGCAGACTGTTTGAGAAATATGTGCCCAGCTGCATTGATATGACTATGAACTGTGAGACAGTTGTTCCTCAGACCAATGTCAACATGGTAGGTCAAACCTCACCCATGTCACATATGTGCAGTGCTTGTTTTCTGCAGTGATTTTTAAATAAAATTGACATAAATCCGAGTTAGTTTATTTTACCTCGTTCATGTTGTGTTCAGGTCTCTCAGTTGTGCCTGATGCTGGATGCGCTTCTCGAAAGTGAGAATAGCAGCGCTAAAGTCCTGGAGTGCTACTTCCTGGAAGCTCTGTACTGCTCTCTTGGAGCCACATTAGTGGAGAGTAGTCGGCTCAAGTTTGATGCACTTGTCAAGAGTCTTTCCTGTTTGACCACAGTGGACGATGAGAAAGCCTATGCTGGACCTGGAGAAATCCCAGGTAACAGACATTTTTTCCAGCAACATTTGTATGACACTTGTTCTGTCATTTGTTGTTATTAAACAACGATTGAATTTCAGAATATCTCCCAACTCTGTACGACTTCCATTTTGATGGGATGCAGGAGAAGTGGGTTCCCTGGAGTTCTTTGGTTCCTGAATACATTCACAACCCTGCAATGAAGTTTGCTGACATTTTAGGTGACCGCTTTGTCTGTTTACAAAGTCATGACAAAGGCCATGATAAAGCCTTAGTCACAACTGCCCTTGCAGGTGGATATGAGCTGTCTGCGGGTGAAAAATGGGCAAACCTGTCCGGGGCGCACAGGTAGCCCGAACAAAATATCATGGTTGTGACCCTGTCTGAGGCTTCTACAAACACGCTGTGAAAAACAAGTTTTATTGAACATGTATAAAATACATAAGGGTAAGCAAGGGTTAAGTAGGTAACTATAAGCACATCATACAATTTTTTTTAATTTTTCAACCCCCCAATCCTACACTGGAACCCCATCAGTGCTGTTCACGAGATAATTGTGCACTGCTTGCGTGTAGCCTGACTGTACGCAAAATGAGGAAATAATACAATCAGAGCGTAGTTTGTGATGGACACTTAGGTATCCCCTGCACTTCCCGTGCATGCCGTATTTGCGCGTGGTCAGTAAGGAGCACCTTACAAATGACAAAAGTTTGGCGCAAGGGCAAAATACGACAGCAACACCTGTACATTATAACTTCCATTATACGAATACTTCACAAAACTTACCACATGCATGATGTCCCTTGAGGTTCCTGTATAAGTATTAAAGGAACTGCGAGATACACCTTCACTCCTCTTAATATGCGACCGCTCCTTTCTATGACCCTCCATAGTATAGACAATGCAAAAACCCGCAGCACCTGTACAGGTCGACGCCCATGCGGGTGTATGTGACTAAGACTTGAATTCAGCTTGAGTTTACTTATGTGGTCAAATACAAAAGTGAGATTTCTCCTATGGTTTAGTGCCAACGGTTGACACAACAAGAACCCACTGGATCCTGGAACAGATGGTTAAAATCAAGAGGCCAGTGCTTCTGGTTGGAGAATCTGCCACCTCCAAGACAACCACTATTAAAAACTTCCTAAAGAACACAAGTACAGATTCAAGGGTAAGGGATCCATTACTGTAAAGAACTTTTATGCATCTCTGTCTTTAGATTAATACGTTTTACCGGATTCCTTTCAGGTTTCCCTGACCATAAACGTTTCATCCAAAACAACTTCATTGGATCTGCAGGGAAATATTGAGGCTAATATAGAAAAAAGGACCAAAGGTACTTATGGTCCTCCCATAGGAAAGAGACTGCTTGTCTTTATTGACGACCTGAACATGTCAAAGGTATCTGCTCCACCCTTTTAACCAAATCTCCTTCCTCTTTTGTCTTGGGGTGTCTTAAATTGTACTGTATGCTTGAAATATTCCCAATGCATTGCCCAGGTGGATGATTTTGGTACACAACAACCTGTTGCACTCCTGAGACTGCTGTTAGACCAAGGAGGCATGTATGACAGGAAGAAAAACCGTACTTTCAAATTCATCAAAGACCTTGGTTATATTGCAGCCATGGGAAAGAGAGGAGGTGGAAGGAATAAAGTAGATCCACGCTTCCTCTCACTCTTCAGTGTTTTTAACATCCCTCCCCCAGCAGCTGAGTCTCTCCATTTGATCTATGCTTCCATTATCAAAGGCCACACAAGAGTGAGTGTGTGATTCCCACAGACAATCCCAGGATCCATGAGACTTTAATTAATTTAACGACTTTAAATGTCTTTAGTCCTTTAAGGAAGCCATTCAAGAGGTGTGTGACACAATCACGGCGTGCACTTTGAAACTCTTCACCGCCATCATCACCGATCTGCCACCCACCCCCTCTAAGTTCCACTACATGTTCAGTCAGAGGGACCTGTCAAGAATCTACTGTGGACTGACCTTCACTAAACCAGACAGGTAAAAATCCAACTGTCGAATGACAGAGCTCTTTTATTTAAAAAAGCTTTTCCCTTGATTATGTCACCTTCAGCTGTTTGACAGTCGAACAGTTTGTTCGTGTTTGGAGAAATGAATGCCTGAGAAATTTCCACGACAGGCTTACCAATGAAACAGACAAAGCTTTGGTAATAATTTACCTTTTCTTTTACTGACTAATGTACTTATTTTGTATTGCAAACACAAATGCACAGATTTATTTTTAATCTTTGCACATATTTATCTATTTACTTTACCACTAGGTGCACGGTCACATAAAGAAGCTGATTGAGGAGTATTTTGAGTCCGATTCTGAGGCAGTGTTGGCAGACCCCATTCTTTTTGGGGACTACAGAGCAGCTCGAGAAGATTATGAGCCAAGAGTCTATGAGGACATCAAGGACTATGATGTTTCAAGAGCCATATTTCAAGTAATGCACATCATGTCAACACCTTGATAAAATGTGGCCCTGATTTTGTTTTCTATTTGTCACTTTGGCTCAGGGCTGTACTTTTACCTAAGTGCTGTTTACACTGCAGGACATCCTCGAGCAATACAATGAGAGCAAGTCCAGCCTGAAGCTAGTGCTGTTTGAAGATGCTGTGGAACATCTGACCAGGATTCATAGAATCCTCCGCAGCGATCGTGGACACGCCCTGCTCACTGGAGCCGAGGGATCTTGGAAACAGTCACTCACTAAGCTGGCAGCATTCACTGCTGACTGTGAGGTTGTTAGATCCATAATTGTCATGTTACTTTCACACCGGGCATGTGACATGCATTAAGAATGCGCTAGACACGCATTCTTGGATGCGAGTAAAGCCAACGATGTTCACACTTGATGAGCAGAAAGGGCTTCCTTTCCTTTTATTTACTAGTGTATGTTCACCCGCTTCAGTTGAAAGAGGCTTGGTGCAAAATGTCAAAGCGCTGCAAATCTTGCTCCATGTTTTTTATTTCACAGCTCTATATTTGATATTTGAAAGATTTGGTGTCATAGATTTACGGCTGGGCACAAACCATGATTATTAATGTCTCCTCCATGATGAATTTAAAATCAGTTGGCACTTTCATGAAGTAAAGAGGATGTCATCCAAATGTAGCTACCAAATCCGAGTCCCTGATTGGTTAAAGTTCAACTGCTTTAACTTTTAATGCACGTAAGGCCGGGCATTTTTTACATAGAGCCTAAAAACGGTCTTAAAAATGTGTGTAGCTATGCATGGATGCAAGTATTTTGAAAGCAGAAACCCAAAACGCACACGTAGGTCTATTTATGTAAACTTTTTATTGGAAGAGGTCACTTGAGCGCACAGAGCAAAAATGCTTAAAAAAATGTATACCACAGGCGGAATGTAAAGCTAATTAATATATTAAGCAATATCCTAAATTGTTTAATATAATTTGTTCAAATCAGTAATTTGTAAAATTACTGATTTAACAAAGCAACAAGTATGTTACGTTTCAAAGGTTACACTGTAAAAGCTTTATTGTTTAATTATTGATTGTGTGTCTCCAGGTTTTTGAGCTAACACTGAAAAGAGGATACAATGAGCTAAACTTCAGAAATGATCTCAAAACACTGTACCTGAAACTTGGCATTGAAAACAAGAGGACAGTGTTTCTTTTTACTGAGGCTCACATTGTTGAGGAAGGATTTCTGGAGCAGATTAACAACATGCTAATCTCAGGTTAATTATCCCTCTTGCTTAATCTTAATTTCTGTTTCTAAAGGTTGCAACTAAAGTGCATATCTGTGTATTTCAGGTGTGGTTCCAACATTATTTGACGATGATGAGAAAGAGTCCATTCTCAAACAGATCACCAGTGAGGCTCATCAAATGGAGGCTGGCTCTTCAAAGGAGAGTGTGTGGCAATATTTCCTTAGCAAGAGTGCAAACAATTTGCACATTGTTTTATGTCTGTCTGAAACAGGAGATGCCTTAAAGACACACTGTCGCAATTTCCCAGGTGAAATTCAAATTCAGACCTCATTATTTTTTCTATCTTGAATTTATACACTAACGTCATAACCGTTTGTTCCAGGGCTGATGAACAACACAGTCATAGACTGGTACCTGCCCTGGTCAGCACAGGCATTGCATGCAGTGGCTCAGTGTGTTCTTGGTATGTTTGTATTGGTGTATAGACAAAGAATAACTGTAATTGCTTAGCAATACTTTGTATTCCAAGCATTGACTGTATTAGAGAACTGGACTGAGTGACCGCCTTACCCTGGCGTTCCAAAAAGGAAGTATCCACTGGGTCCAAGAAGCCAAAGTCCTGTAGACTTCAAAAAAGAAATAAACAGCTGTTATTCAGGCATTATATTTGTCAGAATAACTATTCCTGTTCTGCTACTTTTAAAAAAAATGTTCTTGTTAATTATATATTTTCAGTAAAGCAAATTATTTAGGTTATAAACTGGCCAATCACACCCCTCTATCAATATATGTGGTTGAACGATCAAAACGTTTGATTTACAGATTCTCCTAAGCCTGCCTTCAAGTGGCAGGGGTGTGGGCTTCCAACAAGCTCACTACTGATTGGCGAAAGTAGTTGCCATAAAAACCATGACTCAGACCAACTTGAATCAATCACTGCTTTACTGACGATGTCTGGTTCTGACATGGCGGCATATGTATTGTAGAAACATGATGATTGATTTGACTTTGGTTGGAGCTGGAAGTTCTATATGTGTGATGTCACATGCGGTCCAGTTCTCTTATACAGTCAAATATTCCAAGTAATATTATTGTTATTTCAAATACTAATGTTATGACCTTTCAGATGAAAATCCAATCATTCCTAAGGCCCATTTTGGAGCAATTATAGATCACATATGCATGGTTCATACCTCTGTGGGTGACTTCAGCAAGCTACTCTTACTCAAACACAAACGATGTAACTATGCAACTTCAAAGAGCTTCTTGGATTTCATCAGTACCTATTCTACACTCCTGGAAGACAAGAACAAGCACATCCTTGGTTTGGGGATTTTTTTGAGTTTGGTTTTGAGAAGCTTTTTTGTAAATTTTTTTACATAAGTGTGCCACAATTCTATATCAATGACTTCAAATTCTTTGTGTTCCAGTGGAGTGCAAGCGCTTAGAGGTCAGTCTGGACAGACTGAGGGAGGCCAGAGAGCAGATAGCTGAACTGAATGTCAAGCTGGCAGATCAGAAGCTGATTCTCACAAATAAAACTGCAGCTTGCACAGCTTTTTTGGAGGAAATTGACAAAAACCAAAACATAGGTCAGTAAAAGTAAATCCTTGAACTAGTAATAAAAGCCAGTTATGACTTGTTTAACATTTTGTTTCAGTTAAAGAGAAAATGATTCAGATGGAAAATAAAGCCAAAGAGCTGGAGGAACAAAACAAAGTCATCGCTGCTGAGAGAAGAGAAGCCGAGCGTTCCCTGGCTGAAGCTCTGCCAGCATTAAAGGCCGCCCACAAAGCCCTGGAAGAGCTGAATGCAACTGATATTGTCGAGATTCGGTAATCTCCAGAAATCTCCTATAAAACTCGCCTGTACAGGCTTTGCTTTAGAAATAACTTGAAATGATGAATAGTCTATTTTCAAACTTCAAACTTTCAAAGACACACCAAACTCCAGATTCTAAGCCCCACTTCTGTTTAAGAAAAAAAGGATTTTAAATTGTGGCTTATATTGCAGAAAATATATAGGTTACAAGGCCAACTAACAGGTCTTTCTTTTTCCTCTCATCTTTCAGGTCTTTTGCAAAACCACCCAAGCAGGTGCAGGTGGTTTGTGAGTGCATCCTTGTTCTACGGGGAAAAAGAGAATTAAACTGGTTAACAGCCAAGAAGATGATGTCAGAGGCTGGTTTTCTGCACTCTCTCATACAAATGGATTGTGATTCTATAAGTAATTCTCAGATCTCAACTGTTAAAGGTAATTTCACCAAATTACAATTAAAATTCAGCAAATAAATGACTTAAAATGACAAGATCCATGCTTTTTTTCAAGCTTACCTGGTTTGTTTTCTTTTTAATTTATTCTGTGTAGATTTCTTGAAAAATCTTCAGACAAGTGTTGAAGAAATGCAAGCTATCAGTAAGGCTGGCTCAGGAATCCTTAAGTTTATAGAGTCATTCATGAGTTACTGGGATGTTGCTACAGAGGTGAAACCAAAAAGAGATCAGGTATTTTGTGTTTTATTACTGCTAAGAGAATGTCGTGCATTACAAAATGAATAAATGAAAAGGTTTGGTTTTTTTCCTCTCTGTTTAAAGGTGGAACGTCTAGAAAAGGAATTCCTTCAGAGTAAAGCAGAGCTAGAGCGCATCAAGAACGACCTTAATAACATGCAGAGAGAGTCAAGTTCTCTGAAAGAGAAGTATGACGATGCTGTTCTAGAGAAGGAGCTACAACTGGAGGAGGCAAAGCTCATGGAGAGGAGGCTGACAGCTGCTGACAAACTGATCCTTGGCCTGACCTCTGAAAGTGAACGGTGAGCATCCAAAATAGTGAATGCATGCAACAGCAGGGCTCAAATTCAACTCAGTTTATCCTCTCACGTCTTTCTGCCTCTAACCTTTATTTTCTCGTCAACTGTCACTTTAGATGGACAAAAAATTTGGAACAATTGAAACAGCAACATGCATGTCTCCCGGGTGACTGTTTAATCGCAGCTGCCTTTCTAAGTTACGCTGGGGCCTTCAGCTGGGACTTGAGGAACAGCATGTTATACGACAAATGGTCTCAAGATGTAAAGCAGAAAGGAATCCCTCTGAGCCAGCCATTTAAAATAGAAAATGTTCTGTCTAATGAAGTAGAAATCAGCAGGTGAGCCATACATGCTTGCAATATTTCAACCCCTTGATGCCTGAATTCATTTCCAGCTATGAAAAAAAAATCACTTATGTTTTTGCTTTCAAGTCGGTGCTAAATTAAGGTTACTTGTATATTTGCATCCGTTGGCTTCAATGGGTTAAAAAATGTTTAAGCAGAAGTAACTTACAATGCAACATCA
Source organism: Oryzias celebensis (assembly GCA_014656515.1). Classification (NCBI taxonomy): domain Eukaryota; kingdom Metazoa; phylum Chordata; class Actinopteri; order Beloniformes; family Adrianichthyidae; genus Oryzias; species Oryzias celebensis. The sequence continues at coordinate 59,976,820 of BNCR01000001.1, forward strand.
GCTGTTTGTTTTTTATAAAGTCAATTGTTTTTGTCTGAAAAGCTGTGGTGATAAATAACGCCTTTGTGACAGATGGGACTCAGAGGGTTTGCCTCCAGATGAGCAGTCAGTGCAGAATGGAATCCTAACAACCAAAGGGAGTCGATTTCCCTTGTGCATTGATCCCCAACAGCAGGCCCTTAACTGGATTCAAAAGAAGGAAAAAGAAAATAATCTCAAGGTACAAAGCAGTTTTTGCTCAGCGTGACTTCAAATGACTTTTTGCTCTGTTAAAATAAGTGTTGTTTTTGATGAGGCATGACAGTCACAGGCCTTTATTGTGATCTGGGTTTCCTGTCAGGTCTCGTCTTTACATGACCCAAACTTCCTGAAACAGCTGGAGCTTTCTATCAAGTATGGCTATCCATTTCTCCTTCAAGATGTGGATGAACACATTGATCCAATAATTGAAAATGTCCTTGAACGAAATGTTGTGGAATCAGAAGGCAGAACAGTCATTGTGCTTGGTGACAAAGAAGTGAATTATGATCCAAACTTTAAACTTTTCCTTCACACCACATTGGCAAACCCTCAATATCCCCCATCAGTGTTTGAAAAAGCCTTGATTATAAATTATTCTGGTAAGTTCTGCCACATAGTGACAGATTTTCTGTTCAAGACTTTTTGTTTTTCATTTTTCTCCTTGTGTTACACAAAGTGACCCTTAAAGGCCTGGAGGACCAGCTCTTGAGTGTCACCACAGGCTTTTTGGAAAAAGTCCAGCAGCAACGACACCTTCGTTTAGTTCAAGAGATGAGTGAAAATAAGACCCTACTGAAAACCCTTGGAGATTCCCTGCTCATGGAATTGGTAACATCTACCGGCAACATGCTGGATAACACAGAGCTTATTCAAACACTGGAGAAAACAAAGGCAAAAGCCAGTGAGGTAGGTCTTCCTAAAAACAGCATTATTGGAGTCATTGTGCTACTGCAAATTTAAAGAGATAACTAAACCTTATTTTCTTTGTTTGGAACGTTATAGGTAATAAAGAAACTAAGCTTGGCTCAGAGTAAAACTGTGGAGTTTGCTAACCTCAGAGAGGACTACCGGCCTGTTGCTAAGCGTGGTGCGGTTCTGTTCTTTGCACTCTCAGACATGGCTTTGGTTAACAGGATGTACCAGTACTCACTCACTTCATACATCAAGTTGTTTGAACTTTCACTGCAAAAATCTCTGGCTGATTCAAACCTTCAGCAAAGGCTCGAGAACATCATAAACACTCTGACATTCAACATTCATAACCATGGAGTCACAGGTACAGTAATGAATTATTCTATTCTTAGTAGGGTCACAAGCTGAGTTATAGATGTCCCCAGCCTCACTAAATGCTCATCTTCAGGACTGCTTGGGAAGCACAAGTTGCTGTTTTCCTTTAACATGACAGTTAGGATTGAGGAGACAGAGGGGCGAGTTTCTCAGGAGGAACTGGACTTCCTGATCAAAGGTATAGTTTTTATCAAAACACAGAAGTAGATCATACGTTTGAGGAGATCAGAAACATGCAAATATATGCAAAGATTATAGTTATTGTCTCCCACTTCCTCTAAAAAGGAAATCCATCTGGTGATGAAAGCAAAATACAAAAGCCTCACGAGTGGATTCCTGATCAAGCCTGGCAGGACATCATGAAACTGGCAGAACTTTTTCCTGAGCAGTTCAACTCTCTGCCCAGTGACATAGAGCAAAACTCCACTCACTGGAAGACTGTGAGTGAGCACAGTGACGTATTTGAATGGGAATTAATGAGCCAAGTGTAACTATTGCTGTTCTCTCCTCAGTGGTGTGACTTGAGGGCACCAGAACAGGCTCCCTTTCCCCTGAAACACATTGGGAGCCTGACAGTCTTACAGAAGCTGCTGTTGCTGCGATGTTTACGTGCTGACCGACTCTACAGAGCCGTGGCTGACTATGTTTCTGTCATCATGGGCGACATGTAAGGGATAGAACACAATTCTACTGAATGAGACATGCTAATGTTGTGATATGTTCATTCAATTTTAAGTATACACTCACGGGCTACTTTACGAGGTCCGCCTTGTTAGTACCGGGTTGGACCGCCTTTGCCTTCAGAACTGCCTCAATCCTCAGTTGCATAGGAGTTTGGTCCATATTGACATGATAGCATCACACAGTTGCAGAAGATTTATCGGCTGCACATCCATGATGCCACAGGTGTTCTATTTGGTTGAGATCCGGTGACTGTTGAGGCCATTTGAGTCCAGTGAACAGATTGTCATCTTCAAGAATCCAGTCTGAGATGATTCCAGCTTTATGACATGGTGCTTTGTCCTGCTGGAAGTAACATCAGAAGGCGAGTACACTGTGGTCATACAGGGACGGACATGGTCATGCTTAATTAGTACTAAGCGGCCCGAAGAGTGCCAAGAAAATATCCACCACACCATTAGACCACCACCACCAGTCTGAACCAAGACACAAGGCAGGATGGATTCATGCTTTCATGTTGTTGACATCAAATTCTGACCCTCCCTTTCCAAACATCTCAGCCAAAATGGAGACTCATCAGACCAGGCAGCATTTTTCCAATCTTCTATTGTCCAATTTTGGTGCATCTGTGTGAATTGTAGCCTCAGTTTCCTGTTCTTAGCTGACAGGAGTGATACCTGGTGTGGCTCACTGGATATTTTCTCTGTTTGGACCATTCTCTGTAAAACCTAGAGATGGTTGTGGGTGAAAATCTCAGTAGATCAACATTTTCGGAGATACTCAGACCAGCCCTCTGGCACCAACAACCATGCAGCATTCAAGTCACTGAAATCACAGTTCTTTCCCATTCTGATGTTGATTGTACTGCAGCGGATCGTCTTGACCATGTCTACATGCCTAAATGTGCTGACTTGCTCCCATGTGATTGGCTGAATAGAAATTTGCATGAACAAGCAGTTGGGCAGATGTGCTTTATCAAGTGGCCGGTGAGTGTAGACTGACTCTACATTTATTTCTGGACATTGCACCAAAATAAATCAAGAAGTATTTAAAAAGTGGGTACTGGCTTTCTTCTTTATTTGATATGAAGTATAACATCTTTAAATGGAAAGATTTACCCAATAATTTGGGGGAAATATGGATAAAGATTAAGAATCAATTCACCTTTATATCTCAATATATCAATATCAATATTCTCATAGGTCTGGACGTTCCTTCACTATGTAGACCCAGTTAGTCATTTAAGGGTTTTAACATGTTAACTTCTGTGTCTTCTCAGATTTGTGCACCCCCATTTGATCAGCTTTACCACAATCTATGAACACAGCACGGCCTACTCTCCCACTGTCTTCATTATGAATTCTGGATCTGACCCAACTAGTGACCTGATCAAGTTTGCTGAGAAGTCAGGCAGCAAGTGTACACTTATTGCAATGGGACAAGGCCAAGAGCAGGTACTCAACCCTTTTTTCTTGACATGCCAAGAACAGTCAGATTAAAATGTAATGGGGGTTAGATAGTATTCCCACTAAGAGCTAATAGTATCCTATATCTGTGCTGAAGGCAGCACTAAAGTTGTTGGAGAAGGCGGTTTCCATTGGTAGTTGGTTGATAATACAAAATTGCCACCTGGGTGTGAAGTGGCTCAAGGACTTGGAAATAGCGTTGGAGAGAATTACCAATCCCAACATCAACTTCCGCTTATGGATGACGACCAACCCTATTGACGATTTTCCCATCAGTATTTTGCAGAAGTCTCAAAAGGTGAAAGACATTTTTTATTTGCTTGCTTAAGGTGTTTTGATTTAATCTTTGTTGGTTTGTTGCCCTTAGGTTGACATTAAGGAAATAATTTAATATGTGATATTCATAAACTATTTTTTAACATAATAGTTCTGACTTTTACAGCATACATTCAATATTTATATTTCCTGCCCTTTTTAATGGAAAACAGATGTTGCTATCTCCATAAATTCTGTTCTAGTTTATCAGGGTTGTCCTAACTGCACAGGGCTAAACTTTGATGCTGTATGCAGGTTGTAGCAGAACCTCCCGACGAGATCAAGCTCAACATGAAAGCCACATACTCCAAAATCTCACAGCAGACCTTGTCTTCATGCCAGCACCCTGCTTTTTGCAGCCTGGTGTATGTGTTAGCCTTCTTTCATGCTGTTGTGCAAGAACGAAACAAGTATGGCAAGACAGGCTGGAGTGTGCCTTGCAACTTCAATGAATCCGACTTCAGTGTAAGTTCTGCAAGGTGTTAAATTAGTTCTCTGTGCACTGCTGAATTCTTGGTTCTGCAGATCATGCTTTTTTTTCTTTACAGCATTTGACATTACTATCACAAGTAAAACCTTATAGTCACAACTGCGCTTACAGGCTGTCTGGGCAAAAAATGGGCAGCCCTGCATGGGGTATGCAGGTGTTCCACATTAAATAGCAAGGCCACGACTGTGAATACTAATTGGTATTGAAATTTAATTCAAACATGTGAATAGTAAGTTGCATGTAAATTATCGTATTATATATTATATTATAAAAAAAAAATTAAATTTAAAGAAATCAAAGCGAAAGTTCAGAAACCAGAAATAAATAAACAAAAAACTTTTCAGAAAAGGAAATTAAATGAAAATTTTAAAAAATCATGAAAATTAAAAAGTAAAATTACACTTTAGAAATCTGAACGGGCCACCCTACTAAGGTGCCCGTATTTGCTTCAAAGAACTGTAAGACACACTTGCACTCACCAGAAGTTGCAGTTGCTCCTCTTAATGACCCTCTACGCAGGATCATACAACTCAAAAACCTGCAGCACCCATACAGACCCATGAGACTGAGGCTAAAATACAAATGTTGGAATTCAAAAGAAGTGTTTTTTTAATTTTGGCTCATCAAAGAAAGTCCTCACATTTATGTGCCTTTTACTGTTTTAAGTCATCCACAGATGTTTAGAAATTTTGCACCTGGATGGTTTAATAAATGAACTTTTTTTCCAGGCCTCTTTGGAAGTACTGAAAACCTACCTGACAGATGGTCATAAGCGAGGAGAGAGCTTTGTTCCCTGGGAAAGTCTTCAGTATCTCATTGGGGAGGTCAGACTATAATAATATTCATTTTTACATGTGCTGTTCTATCTTTGACATAGCTGTAAGATTAGAAAGAACATATGTGTTTTTTAGGTACTGTATGGTGGAAGAGCAACTGATAGCTTTGACCGTAGAATCCTACAGGTCTACATGGATGAGTACTTTGGAGACTTCCTCTTCTCCCCCTTTCAGCACTTCCACTTTTTCAGAAACAAAGATGTGGGTTACAAAATACCTCCACCTGGGAGAAAGCATGTGTATACTGGTCAGCTAAAATGCTTATTTTTTTAAATAATCTTAGACAGAAAATCTGTTTTATTTGGAGCTGTTCATCATTTCTTGTTCTTCAGATGAGATTGGGAAAATGCCTCTTTTGAACACACCTGAGGTAGCAGGGCTTCATTCCAATGTGGAGATAGGATACTACACTCAAGCTGTCAAAGAGATGTGGACCCACTTGAGAGCCACGCGGCCTGAAACAGGTCTGATGCTGATACCTTTAGAATACTTTGCTTTGTGACTTTTCCTTTGAGCTCTAAGTCAAAGGGTAGATTGTTTTACACATTCTGTCCCTCAGGTGAATGTGAGGGCAGCATTGGAGGAGACGAGCACATTAGACGCACCGCCCAAGACGTTCAGAAATGGTTGCCGGGGGTATTTGACATAAACGTTGTCCGTGAAGAGTTGGGTTCAGACTTCTCGCCGACCTCAGTGGTTCTTCTCCAAGAACTCAGTCGATTTAACGAACTGGTTCTCTGCATGCAGCAGTCAGTGGCTGAGCTGCTGAGGGTCAGTTGAGAAAAAAATGAAGAAGCTAAAAGGAAAAAGTCCAGGTGTTGACTTTTGCTTGAACTTGTTTGAGCTTATTTCTGCATTTTGCAGGGTTTGGCTGGTCAGATGAGCATGAGCAAAGAGTCGGTTGACTTGGCTCACGCCCTTTATAATGGTCTTGTTCCTGCCACGTGGAAGAGGTTGGCACCAGATACCCTGAAGTCTCTCAATGACTGGATGAGGCATTTAAGGAGGCGCTATGAGCAGTACAGTAGCTGGGTAAATAAGCTCAAATCCCTCCAGGATGACATATTTAGACATATTTGTCTGATTTATCTCTGTGCTTTGTCTAACAGGTGCATGAAGGAGAGCCAAAAGTTATGTGGCTCTCAGGACTGCATGTTCCAGAGTCTTACTTGGCAGCTGTGGTCCAAGCTGCATGCAGGAAAAAAGGCTGGTCTCTTGATCAATCTACCTTTTACACAGAAGTGACTTCATATCGCAATGAGGATGAAATTGACGACAGACTAAAACAGGGTATTGAAGCAAATCAATGTTTTAACAGTGGGAGAGTGGTTCTGAAAGCTCATATCTAGAGTGTTTGCAGGCTGCTATATATCAGGCCTGTTTTTGGAGGGAGCAGACTGGGACATGGAGAATGGCTGCTTGGCGAGAAGCAAACCAAAAGTCTTGGTAGTTGAGCTGCCTATCCTCAAAGTCATCCCTGTGCAGGAAAACAGCCTCAGGCTACGGGTGAGGACGAAGACCGCCACTCACCTCCAGATTTCTCTGGCTGCCTTTTCCTTTAACAGTTGTGATTTTTTTGTGTATTTTTCAATCCCCAGAACACACTGAGAACTCCGGTTTACACCACTTCTTTGCGGAGAAACGCGTCAGGTGTTGGACTGGTATTTGAAGCAGACCTGTTTACCAGCATGCACACCTCCCACTGGGTCCTTTCAGGAGTATGTTTGTACCTCAACACCGACTAAAGAACACACATCTTCGCCACACTAAAAGTCATTCTTCTATTATCTTTTGATTAAAAATACTTGATATTAAAAATTTTAAACTCAGTTCTTTATCTAGTTTAAAATGTACTTTTGGATTAAAAATAAAGGACAATGGTTTCCTAAAATGAACCAACACATTGTGTCATAGTAATCTCCTTGTTCTTCATCCCTGTTATCTTTTTTCTGAATTTTTAGGACTATTTGGACCTTAAAACTCTAAAGTTTTTAATTTTGAAACAGTTGTTTCTACACACATCATTGTCACAGCTGACCTGTATGTGATATTAAATAACTAAATTAACCTAGAAATTGTCTGTCATTGATGGTTGTGTGATTTTTGTACAGGGATGCAGGATTATGTCAAGTTTTACTGGCTTTTTCCCACTAAAGTGTTTATGAGTTGGTGTTAACCCACTAATAATGTTAAAAATTAAACAAAATTAAATTTTTATTATTTTACAGAACTTACAATAATTTAGTCCACTTAATGTACACTGAAGGTTCAGCAGTGCATTGACATTATATTTGTTGTAGACATTGTAAACACTATTAACAGAAAAACCACAAGTAAAACAGATGGACGTAAAAATTGATACATCTCTGAGTTCCTGTGACTCGCTTTGATGCTGTTGAAGACAGAAGCAGCGCAGGGACGCGGGGGGTGAACTGTGTGAAGCTTTTATGGATGCACAGTCTTTTTCATGGCCTAACTGACCACCGGAGTTACTGTCTGTTCACAGAAAGGCAAAGTGTTGTTGCTGTTTTTAGATTGTATTCCATCCTTGACCATCTTGCGGCTCTTCTTGTTCTCTGTTTGCTCCGATGATGTGCCTTCAAAGAACTTCGCCATGAAGGCAAAACCATTCTTCTTGATGTAGGACTTTCCAGCAAAAGTGTACAGAACTGGATTGGCACAGCTGCTAATAAATGCCAAGGCCGACGTCACTGCACGGCTGGATGCGTGGACATGGTCCAATCTGCAGGTGGACACATCAGACATTTTAACTTAGACCAGGGGTTTGCAACATTTAAAGACCCACTCCATGAACATTGGTGTTTTTAACATGTTCTTGTAGCATTTTTCTCATGATGGAGGATATATATGAAATAATTTAAAATTACTATATTTCTTTATTCAAATCATGATGGATCTGGCACAGATAAAAACCAGCAGTTTGAAAAAGGTCAGGTTAGTGTTGCAGCCACTGACAGGGGCGGACCAAAGCCCCAACTCCGCTTCAATTCTAATGGATCCACTTGCAGACAAATAGATCCACTAACATCTTCATTTTCCTTGTCTAAGCTGCCATCTGTCTCAAAACTGTACAGCTGCATAGCTCCAAAATTGCTCGCTGCTTGTACCATCTAATCTTGGGATATTTTTATATGTCTATTAGAGTACTTTTAAAAACATAAAAAAAAAATACTGCAAGTTCTCATCCATTCATTTTCAGAACATGCTGAGTCCCATTTTAGGGTCACAGGTGTGCTGGTTCCAATCCAGCTACTGTTGAAAGTGGAGTACGCTCAAATCAAGTCACCAGGTTGTCACACAAACACACTAGAGCAATTTACTGACAGCAGTTAACCTGAAACGTGTTATTGAACTGTGGGAGGAAGCAAGAGAACTAAACAGAGATGGATGTCTACTAAAGGACTTCTATGTTAGATGTCAATAGACCTCTATGAATTGATGTCTATCAGATGCATAATGCATATCTGTAAGCCGTTTGAAATAGCCATGATTTAGATATCTAATAGTGGGCTGTCAACAGAAGATCAGATGGAATATTTATTTGCTTTTGAAACAAATGGGTTTAATTATCATAACCATTAGTTAAAACAATGGCAGATAAAACTTAAGACTTGCTTTGGTTATTGGACGTAAGAAAGATATATCTGAAACAATTTGATTTACATGTTATAAGTGAAGAAAATTGATTTGAAAATGGCTGACTTACATTTCTCTTGTGCGTGAACCCTCTGGATACCACTCAGCTGCCACCTTAAAAAAAAATACACACAGTGTTTACTCAGGAAGACAACTGATCCTGCAGCAGCAAATATGAAGAGCTTTCATTGTATTAATGGGAGTGAGGACGTCCTCCCTCACCTGAACCATGTTGATGACATGGTATGGCAGCCAGAACAAGCCAAACATCACCACAATAGCCAGGATGAGTTTCTCGCTGCGAATGTGGCGGCGGAATTTGGTCTCCCGGAGGCGTTTTAGAATGAGCATGTAGCAGGTGATGATGACAGCATATGGAAGGATGAATCCTGACACAGTTTCAAGAGCGTACTGGAATCTCACCTGCACCCAGGTGGAGGAAAAAAGGGTTTAACAAAAGGATTTTTTAAAGATTAGACTAAAAACCTAATCAAGACATTTATGAAGTCATTTTATTTATTGTACGTAAGTACACATTCAATGGACTTACATGTCGAGCCTGGGTGTGATTTGGTGCACAAACCAATTTTGTATGGTTTGTCTCATCATCGGATACTTCTATAACCTTCCGAAACACCAGTGATGGAATAGCAATCACCATGACCAGCATCCACATTCCCACAATAATTTTTCTCACAATCTTCCTGGTCACCATGTATGACAGTTTCGTTGGGAACAGCACAGCCACCATCCTGTGCACACTCATCAACGTGATCAGAAAAATGGAGGCGTACATGTTGGTGTTGCACAAGTAGAACATGGCTTTACACATGGGTTCACCAAAGATCCATTCCTGCTTTGCCAGGTAGATGATGAAGAAGATGGTGAGGGCCATGATAAACCCATCAGCAAATGCCAGGTTGAGGATGAGGAGGGTGGTTACTGAGCGCTGTTTAATGCGAGCCAGGATGCTCCACACGATAAAAAAGTTGCCAGGCACACCCAATAGGAAGACCAAGCTGAGGATGAGGGCACCGACTGTTGTGGAGAAGTCGTTGTTGACAGCGCTGTCGTCCTCGTGAATTGTGCTATTCGTTGTCATGTTTTCGTAAAGTCAATTTTTAACCTGGAGATGAAAAATAAATCATTAACCACAAGTTTATAGTTAAAGATTAACAGAAATGGTCCATCCAATCTATGTTTTGGGTGAATGGCATTTACAGAAAGACATTATTTGGCTGGATATTGCCGCCATAAGTGGACAACATCAAATAGCACAGACAAAAATAGTGATTATGATTTAAAATGCAGACAAACAAATGAGAACGTGGATGTCCTGAAATAATGAAGTACCATTTTTCTCACAGAATTCATTTTGTGTCAAATTTAAACTCTTTCTTCAAATGTTTACGTCCATGACCAAAAACTGTTTCAAAATATTACAAGTTTATGTCAAAATGGTAAATAGCAAAAATATTTCTATGCTTAAAACATTAAACCAGTTTTCAGAACACCATAAATTTACAAGGTTTCCTGACCACATAAAAATTCAAGTGTTTTCAAGGGTCTTTTCTACAGTCAGAGACACATTCAGGCTGGTCTTTAATGAACTCTCATTGCATCTTTTTGTGTTACAATCATTTTTTCCAGTTGTCATGTCATCTGCACCCAGCAGCTTCGTCAAATGGTCCTTCCAGCATCCTTTGTACAAATAATTAATTCTCTCAGTTTTTTTTCAAATGGTTCCGTTTACACTGCAGCTCAGTTCTTAGCTATTATGGAATGTGGTGGAAGTCTATGCATAAATTCAAAAGCTATTTTCCTCTCTTTTGGCACCAGACAGAGAAGGCAGTCCACATGATTTATCTTTTATAGCTCCTATAAAGGTCCTCATTATCTCAAATATGTTAACCAGCTGTGGTTGGCAGCGGTTGATGCAGATGGCAGGTGAAGTTGGGGCTGAAATGTGTTATTTTCTCTAAGATTCTTTGTTAAAAATCTGGATAGTTTATTAAAAAAAAAAGCACTAACAAAAAATACAAACTATTTTGTGGACAAAATTATGTCCAAACATAGAATGGTATCAATGCACTCTATAAAATGCCTTATATTGCATTTCTTTAAATCTAAAAATAAAAATAAAAGCTGTGGCAACGTCTCACACAGGCCACAAAAATAAAGGAATATTACCGAACCGTTTTTTATTAAAAGTCCAACTCAGATCATCTTTTGATCTATTTTGGTTCCCAGTGGTCTTTTAATTGTGATTATTCTGTTTTTAGAAAAACGTAAAACTACAGTAATTCATCAGAAATTCATCTCTAAGTTACAGGTGGGACTGTTGAAGCGGAGTAAGCCCACCCCTGCTTCCCGACATCTTTCTGTTTACACCCTCTACTTGCTGAATTAAAGCCGCTCACACTCCCAACCTAACATTGACGTTGCAACAAAAATAGTGAGTAATAGCTGTGTAAGTCAAATACCAGTTCAGTTGAGGAAATCAAAGACGTACATGGATCTATTTGTCTGAAAGTGGATGCATCAGAATGGAGGGGAGCAGGGAGCTTGTGTTCTGTCCGTCCAGCGTATTTTCTACATCACAAATGTGATAATCCTCCAACGGCATTTTGTCATCTGTTCCTGATTCACAATGATTTCAATAAAGATGCAATTTTAATCTCATTTTTCTTTGGATATGTCCTTCATCATTAGAAAAAAAAAAAAAGATTTTTTTTTATATCAGATTGGGTCTTTACAAATTAGTTTCAACTCTGCAAAAACTTTTCATTCATTTGTCTTTTTTTGCAACTGTGTTAATGAAGCAAGTTCATGACAAGAATGAACAAATGAGTGTTAATTTTTTAACGGTCTTACAAAATTGGAAAACTTAAATCCTAGTTTCTCTTTATAGCAGCTTTTGCCTTCACTCTGATAAGATCTGAATCACGTATGGAAGCATTTCCATTTTTAACCTTCACTTGTTTTTGTCTTCCTGAAATCTGCAGCTGAGATTCACAGACACTATCGGTAATCTGTAAAAAATATGTTTATATCCCTGATTTAATAAAATGTGTCTTTTGAGCAGTGTTTATGAGAGAAGGTTAATCACTGGAAACAATGGATGAATGCGTCCTAATCCAGCCTCCTTAATACACGTTCTCATTTAATGACAGGAGTCGAGAGCTCTGGAGAAAACCAGAGGATTTCTGCCAACCTGACGCAGCATCTGAAGTATTTCCATCACGCCTTTTAGAGAACTTACAAGAAGCATGCTAAAACATGTCAAACTACTTCTGAAACAAACGAGGGGAAAAAAACGGATCTTAGTTTTTTATTCTATTCTCTTTTTCGATTGTTTCACATGGACACTGACGGTTTAGAATGGCTGACCTTTGAGGCAATGAAATAAATAGCTTTCAGAAAACTAAACTGTTAAGACTTAGCAGCTTTTTGTGTATACAACAACATAATTAACTAGATGAAGCATAGTGAAGATTCTTTTTTACATTATTTTATTAGTTGAATATTTTCTTACTAAGTTAAAATCTTCTTCCAGTAAACTTGTTTTAAACAAAATAAAATATTTATGTAGGTTGTTTTTTCGTCATATTGCGTGAAAATGCACACAATTCTTCTGAAAAAAGGATAGGAATGACAACTTAGACTGCAACTGTTGCCGAAAATACATGTTCATGAGAGAAAAACTTCATTGGAAAGCACTTGAATCAAAAAAGAACAAGGTCATTTAGAGGAAGCCTTTAACTATTTCCTGTCTTTAAAAACACAATCCATCTGACGGAAAAGCTCAACTGAAGTTTTTCAGTGAAATGTCCACAATAGAGTAATTGACTGACCTTACAGGGATTCAAATCCTCCTCGGAAGGATGTTTCCAACTGAAGTATGACGGTGCTTCTCTGGTCTTATCTCATAAATGCTGCATAAGTGTTGAAGCCTGGGTTTGCAGGCTGCAACATGTTGTGTTTGATAGAAGGAGGCAGAGAGGTGTGTCCTTCCCTATAGCTTTTATAGCTTTGACAACAGTTGTCTCCACATGAAATGGCTGGATCTTTTGTGCAAAAATGCATAACCTTAGGCTTTACAACGTAAATATGATTTTTCTTTGATTACAAAATCCATGCGTTTAGAGCTTTTTTATGTGGCCTGGGGTATCTTTTGCTTACGAACTGTTGCGTAACAAGCAAGCGAAAAAAAAAATGGGAGTAAAAGTGACTGAAGCGCTTGCTCAAGCTCCCCATGTCATAGATGCTGATCATGCATGCACTAACATGAATATGGAGCAGCAAAATAAAACTTGTAGCAGAACAACACCTGTTCCAACAAGTCTCTTAAATAGGAATTCCGGTTTCAGTGAAATGATGCAGATGTGGAGGAAGAAGCTTGCCTCACAAGGTGGACAGATTTGGGTTTTTTTCACTTTCCCTTTTTTAAAAAAGGAAAATATAGTTCTTGATTAGTTATTATAATTAATTATTTAATCTCTATAAGTTTAGTAACCATTTCGGCTACCTACCTGTTCCTCAAATCAGGCATTTCACCATTCAGATTTGACTCATCGCAGCATCAGTTCTTCAGCACATACTCTCGTATTTGCTGTTTTTCTGAGAAAAGACCTCAGTGAAGTTATTTAATTGCTTTAAGGAGAATATTTGAGTCAGCAGAGGTCAAGACATATTGCAGTGCTGAAAAATCCCAAAATACTTCAGGCTGTATTAGTCATCGCTTGTAAAACACACAACAAAAAAATCAGGAATCCAGCTGGTTTAAAGACCCAGTCAGTTTCACGATTCCGCGTAGAAACAGGAAAATGGATCAACGATCATCATTGCTAACAGCATGAGCAAATAGGAATCACCTGTTAGTTTGTGAATAATATTTATTCTTGGTTTTTATTCAATAAATATCACGATTTGTGTGTCTTCTTCTCTGCTCAAACACTCTTATAGCAATTTATTCTTATAAGAATAAAACTGTTTTCAAACATTGGTGTGTGATTGGCAACCTGTTCATTGTGGAAAATGAATTTAACTGGTGTAAAACAGCTTTTATAACTGAAGCAGCTTTTGCTAAAAGTTTTTTAGACTTTTACCACATGAGGGAGTCACATCCTCACAAATCAATTCCTCTTTTTTTAACCCTCTAGTTCTGTCTCAGCAGTTCGACTTGCAGGTTGTTTCCTTTCATTTAAAGAATTAAATAATCAAAACTTCACATTCAACACTTAATTGTGATTTAATTTGTTGTATTTATTGTATTTTAGTGTTATTTGTGATTTGGTGTTATTTGTTCATTTTATTATTATCTGTTTTTTTTTTTCTTTTTGAGCTATGTTAAGAAACCAATTTCCCTGTTGTGAGATCAAAGCTCCATTCCTAGTCCTATCAAAGATCTATTCCAACAGCATCTAAGATGCAGGATGTCTGATTCTTAGCCAGAAAAGATGTGCTGTCATGTTGACTGACATCGGTCAGATCAGACATCTGGGAAAAACTCATCATGGGATCTAAATAAAAGACAAAAACAGACTTGGACTTCCTTAAAGATGAATGAATCAGCGCATTTCAGCTACGAGACTATGGAAAAATGGTTAATAGCACAGAAAAAAAACAACAAGAAAAAATATAACAATCCAAAGTCATGCTGAGGAAAAGAAAGAAGAGAAGCTCCATAGATTAAGAAAATGTGTAACGGGGGATCAGCTACTAACAGCTGAAATTTATGCAGAAAATGTAAAAAATTTTAGTTACTTGAAGACCCACTGCAAAAATCTTTTGATCTATTGCAAAATCATTACCAGTGGTCTTTTATTTGTCATTTGTAGCCATAATAATAATTTTAAAAAACTGTATTGTTTTCTAGAACATAGTTTCTGTAGAATGGCAGGAGTTCTTTAGAAATTCACCTTTGAGTTGTGGAGTAAGAGCAGAGTAGGCCTTTCTCCATTTCCCATCAACCCTTTGTTTACATTCTCTCCCGCTAGCTAACAGCCCCTCACACTAGTTAACATTACCAAAGCAACAAAAATGGAGAGCAAATTTGGCGCTACGCAGCCATATGGTTTTGAGCCAGATGGCAGCTCAGATGAGGAAAACAAAGACGTACATGGATCTGTTTGTCTACAAGTGGATGCATCAGAATGGAGCAAAGCAGCGAGCTTGTGAGCTGCTGATTATAGCTTCTACGTAACAACTACATTCACAAGAATTAGAATAAAAACACATAGAAACAGTTTTAAGTTTATATTTTTTGACATACTGTATATCATGAGAAAAATACAACAGTATGTTGAAAACTCTAAAACATATTATTCATTGCAGTGGGTTTTCAAACCAAAAAATGTTGTGAATTTTGAGGCAAAATCCAAAAACTGTAAAGCACTTCCTGTCTGCAGCTGCCTTTGAATTTTTACGCCCTAAATGCAGACGGCTGTTTATTTGTCACTATTTAAATTACTGATTGGAGCTTGTGCGTATACTCAAAAGCAAACTATCAAAACGTAGCCAGCCAGTCTTCTCTTTGGCCATGCTTTCATTATATATCCTAGAAAGAACCCATTTCCACTGTCAAATTTCAGTGCATTTGTATACTTTGGGGATTCCATGTTGGTGGTAGTTTACAGAGCCTAACAAATCCTGTTGATTCCTTTAGAAATACTTACCTCGTTGGTATCTGTTTTCCCTCTCACCAATCACACTGCAGCATCATGAAATCAGTCCAGGATCCAAAGGTCTGCCCACACAAACCAAAGAGGATGACAGAGAGCGGGACAGGCCTCCATGCAGTTCCTCACCAGAACACCAGGCCCCTAATGATTGTGAGAACCAGAGGAGGAAGGAGGACAGAAAAGAGGGGAGGGGGGCGCAGGGTGAGTGTGTTTATTTAAGTTTTTTGTCTCCTGACTCAGACAGAGAGCAGACTACAGAGGATAATGAGAAACAGATCTTTGGTTGAGAGGAAGAAGAGGGAGGGGAGAAGAGAGGATTGAGGGAAAGGGGCTAAAGGAGAAACCAAGAAGAAGGGGCGGAGAGGGGAGAATGACAGCCAAAAGGAGGAGCAGAGGCACAGGAAATAGACCCAGTTATATGTTCAGAAAGTGACAGTCATATTGCATTCTTGGTGGCTGCAAGTTTTACAGAAGAAGCTCATACTTGGGGTAATAATTCCACTTTAAATTAAACAGACGTAAAAATCATTTTAGTGCTGAAAAACTTCTGAAAAGGGATGCTAGGATGATCAGAAACAAACTTGGAAAGAACCACATTTGCCTGGATGTGCATGTGGCTTGTAAAGAAACTTTTGGAGTGAGCCCAGAGGGGGCAGAGGAGATGGAGGCTGGAGGTTGAGCAGGGGGGATTTTTGACTGACGCGTTTATGGTCCTATGAGGAAAGAAGAACCCACCAACAGGAGATGGGAAACCCACCCACCCATGGGCAATTAAGGGTAAAGGACGAGAAAAATATTTGATAAACTTTCCCCTCTTCTCACTGCCTCGAACCGGGCAGAAAAGGAAGCAGGAGCTATGCCGAATCCCAAGGAACTACAACGGGAGACCCGGTCTTTTCGGAGCTTTTGGAGCAGTTTTGCGCTTTTCTCCTGCGCAGAGATTTGATGTGGACCGTTAGAAACCAGCTCGAAAATAGAAGAAACGGTGTCAAGTGATCTGATAACCCAAAGAGAGGAATTTATCTGCCTTAGTTAGAAATAGAGAAACGGAAGAAGACAAAAAAGTTGGGTCAAAGTTTTCTTCAAGTGTATGTTTCTTCTGTTTTTGGCGCACCGAGGACGCAACCATCGCTTTGTCCGCCTGCGAGGAGATCAGAGTGGATTGCTGTTTGTGAGTCCCGTCCTCGCTGCCGGGGGCGATGGGGGCCGCGCCGGGCTCGGGATGGGAGGAAGGAGAGTTTGAGTTCAAGCTGGTCTTTGAGGAGGATCCGCCGCAGCGGCGCAGCCAGGGGTCATCGCCTGCGCGCGCAGCCGAGCCGGAGAGTGCCGCTGCCGGCGAGGACAGTGACACCGCGCTGTTGCAGCTGGACTCCTCCAGCACCAACAATAGTCTGGGTTAGTCCAAAAAAGTGCTGTGGAAGTGGCCCTCCAGGTCACCTCCATGAACCCGGGGATCATTGCGTGCGAGCTGCGCGTTTGTGTTTAAACATTGTTTGCGTGCCTGTTTCCGCATTTGAATGCGCCTTGTGTGTTTGTTCTCAGCGTGGTATGCGTCTGCGTGCATGTCTTACTGTATTCTTGTTTGCACGTGTGCGCTCGGGCGTGCGTGCGTGCAGCCGCAGACTCAATGTGTTTCTAATCAGCTGTGCGTGTGAGCGAAGCTAACAGCTGCCATCTGGGAAGGAACCCCAGCTCCGTGTGCACTGAACGCATCACCAAAAACACGCCCCCCTCCCTTCTGACCCCAGCACCGACTAGCGCGCTCACAAACGCGCACCTATTTATTTCCGCTCACCAGTTTGGTTTGCGCATGCTGGCATGGCGCATGTTGGCTTTCATTGTAACACAGGGCAGTGTTGGCATGTTGGTACCATGAAAGCCTCACTGCCAGAGAACAAGACTTCACTTCATATAAGAAACATTTTCAGTGCTTCTAAACATCATAGCAGGTGGTCTTTGTGACCTTTCAGATCTCTGTCTCCAGCTGTCCAAACTTTATCCATTTGTATCACATGTTCAGTGAAGGGAACTTTTCCCAATCTCCTAAACAAAATGTTTAAAAATCCTTCTTTTACTATGTGGGTTGCTGCTTTTCTACTTTTATCTAATACTATTTAAACATATTTTTACTCTTAGTTTGATCCCAGGGGTAAAAAAAAGTTGACACCTTGTTTTCTTCTTTAAAGTTTTAGGAACAGAATAATCAACGAATATCAGTTTGATGATACATGGATTTAAAGGGACACCGTTTAAAATAACAGTTGACTTTAACATCACACATGGCATCTTCTGACTTGAACTTCTGAGATCTTTCAGTCAGAATTGTCCTAAATACTTGTCCACAATTAGTATTTATTAGTCAAGAAATCCCTGCGCTTTTTGTATTATTGTATTCATTACATTGAAGGTCATGGGTGGCATTTGCTACGTTACCACAACAACACTTTGGATCAGTGTAGTTCTGAAGGAGTAAAAATCTTTCTTTAAAAGTTGTCTTGCAGTAAAAACAAAAAGTTTGACTGCTATGATTTATTTTATTATAGTGGACAAACCTTCGTGACAGATTTTTTTTAATACTCTTTTCATTACAAGAAAAGTTATGGATGGCATTGGTGCTGTTGCCATGACAACGCTTTGGATTGTAATTTTTTAGCAGGTAAAAATCTTACTTTAGTTGTTGTCTTGGACTAAACATGAAACGTTTTATTGTTGTTTATTGTTGTTGACAAACTTTTATAACATAACTTTTTTTTTTTTTTAAAGCTGTGCCTTACTTCAATTCTAAACTGTTGCTATGGTAACATTAAAAGCACATGGATGTGTGGAGAGTTTCAGGTTTTATAGTTGTAACAATGCGTCTTTTTAACGGTTATGCAAACTCACAAAAGTCAAAATACCGACTGGGATGTGGACAAATTGTTACAAATACACACACACACAAACTAAATGGAAAACTAAAAGTTTGCAAAGGAAAGAAAGAATCTTATAAGTCTTTGTTCTATTGGCAGTTCGTAAGTTTAACTTATTTCAAGAAGCCCCTATTTGAAAATAAAATAAAATGAAAATTAAAACCTGTAAGCTCTTTGTTAAAACATTTTGTTTGTCAGGTTTATCCTTCTTCCTCTTGTGAGGCTGTGTTCCGCGGGCAGAGCAGGCATTGCTCTTCTTTCCTTTCATTCTCAGGTCAATTCAGGCAATTTGTTGGTCTCTGGATTAGCCTTTTATTGTTTTCAATAAGTGTTTGGTATGCTTTCAGAGCTCATAAAGTCCTCCACTGGCCTGCTCACACACACATCTACATCGTTTAACGCAAAAAAGAGAGAAAAAAGTGAAGTCTTGGTGGAGTTGTTGCAGCTCTGCAGCTTTAATCACTTGGAAATATTTTTTTTTTGCCAGGAAACAGTTGAGGAGATTTTTCACCCCCACTCGTCATTTGTTAGCGGTTTCTGTTGTGCGTCGGCGTTGCCCCGAAAGTTTGCGTGCATGGTCTCACTGCTACTGCAAAGCAACAGAGATCAGATGAAACCTCTGTTGTTACAGAAGCACTTCTGTTTGGCCTGGTGTGGAAGCGTGCTCACAACACAGGGGAAATGATGTGGTCTGAATGGGTTGTGTCCTGAGGTTTCTGGGTAAAGTGAAGAACTTTGTGTTGTTAAAATCACTTCTATGTTACCATAAATATTGGCATCTCAGTGTGTGCTTCTCGCTGTGATGAGGTTTGGAACTCGAAGATCTGGTTGTAATTTCTATTCAAAACTTGACAGCAGACTCAGAGAAGATAAATATGCACAAATTAGTGGTAATAGTCAGATTCGGTCATGTATGCATGTGTTTTAATTAAAAAAAAAAGGTTGACTTCTTTTTTGCCCCTTTTGTACTTTTTTCTGTTCAGGTTCTTGTTGAAAGCTATGGAGAACATTAGAATAGAAACTTTATAAAAATAACATCTGATGCTTTTTTGCTGAAAACTTCTTTGCCTTATTAAGGATGTTTATGATAGACCATCAGGACAGGTAGTTACATTTCCATTGTGTCTGTAAGCACATGGATTCCTCCAGCATACATGTGTAAAACCAAGCTTTTGTAGACTGAGGTTGGGACATTTTGTACAAACCAAAAAGATCTGTGTGAATGAAAGTAGTTGTTTGAAGCTTTACTTTTATGTGCACACTGAAGACCTTCTGAGTGTGCAGTCTTTTTTTCAAGGACGCCTCATTCTGCTTGACACCTGGAGGCTTTTCAGTACAACCAAAGGCCAACCTGAGCAGCTCCGTTAGTTTATTTGGTATGAAGAACAAACACTGGATCAAAACTGTGTGGCTGGATAGCTCCAATACTGCCCCCTATTTTAGCCGCTCCTGTAATGTTAGATTGGGGTTGTGAGGGGCTGTAAGCTAGTGGAAGAGGGTAAACAGAGTTTTCAGGAAGGGGTATCAGGAAATAGGGCTTGCTCTTTGCGAACGGTCCAGCCCACAACTCAGAAGTGAATTTCTAATGAACTCCTGCTGCTCGGCAGAAACTATGTCCTAGAAAATGACACAGGCTTTTTGATTTTATTTTAAAATGTCATAATGATAATTAAAAGACCAGTGGGAACACTTAAAATACATCAAAAGATGATCAGAGTGGGACTTTTAGCCTATCTGATGCACTTTCATTGTCCATCATGGTTTCTGGTGGAGTGTTAAACCTGGAGCTGAAAGCAGCCTCAAACCACAACACAACCACCACTGTGCCTAACTGTAGCTTTTTAATAATGCCGTTCTGGTGTAAAGGCAGATGCAATAAGACACTCTGTTTTGTTATCAGTTTATTGTGACAAGTCTTTGTGCTGTGTTTGGTCAGCAGTGTGTTTGTCCTTAAAGTTTCTCATGGATGCAATTTTTAAAACTTTGTTTTTGGTAAATCATAACTGTGTAGAAAAGAGTCCTGGAGTCTTCTTTAGGTGTTGTGTTTATCCTTTGTAAAACAGTTTTGGCTGGCCTTTTTGTCAGTCAAACCAAAATGACTCACTTGTTGTTCTGCTGCTTCGTGTTCCCTCCTTTTTTGGATAATTACTTTCTGTGTTGGTCTCTAGTCTGAAACAGTTCAAACATTCAGCAATACTTTGTAAACTGATTCATATCTGCTCCTTTTTTCATGTGTTTTTCTTTAAATGATAGCATAAATGTTTCTTTTCTTTAGATCTTCAAATGTGCTTCACCTTGCCAGACAGTTTTTTTATTAAATAGATTTTTAAGATCCAAAGACTCTAATTATGTTTAAGATGAGCTCCACTTTTGAAAAGTTCCTTCATCATGGCTCACAGCAAAGGGGGAGAGGGGCCTTTTTGCTTTTTCAAATATGTTCAGGGAGATTTAGACTGTGAATGAATAAACTCAGTTTAAAGACCCACTGCAATAAAAGTAGTGTTTTTAACATGCTCTTGTAGTATTTTTTCTGATGATGGAGGACATAAAAAAGAAAATTAAGATGAAGAAATTTCATTTCTGAGTATTTTTTTATTCAAACCATTATAAATCAGGAGAAGATGAAAAAAATGCAGTTTGAAAAAGATCATAGTTGTGATGTAGAAAATATGCAAGGCAAGCTCCCTGCTGATCATTAACTGTATGAGAGAACTGGACTGAGCATAAAAAGTCTTACTTTTGGCTCCAGCAAAATTCAGCCAATTCAGTTGCCATTTTTCTGGACGCCACCAAATGAGTAGAAACTATATTCAAGAAAACAACACAGGTTTTTAGATTTTGGCAATGCTTGGCATTCATTCTCTGTAGTTTCATTCTTTTGTCAGTTTCAGGATCACGGGGCTGCCGAAGCCTAACCCGGCCACTCATGGGTGAGGGCAGGGGACACACCTGCACAGGTTCGCAGTTTGTCGCAGGGGCCACAATCACACATCCATGCACACGTGCATTCACACCCAGTGAGCAATTAACCTATGAAACATGTTTTTGAATGGTGAGTGAAAACTCATGCATGCATGGGGAGAACATGCAAACTCCACACAGGAAGGTCCCCCATTGGTGACACTGTTTCAAGTTCTCCCAGCTGGGACTTGAACTGGGGCTTCTTTTCTGTGCAGCCGCCCCAAAAAAAGCTCTCTGTTGTTTTCCAGATTATAGTTGCTGCACAGCAGCAGGAGTTCATTAAAAAGCTGCCTCTAAGTTGTGGGCAGGACTGCTGTTGCAAAGCAAGCCCGCCCGCACTTCTCGTCACCTATAACTAACATAAGTGGTGCAACAAAAATGGCGAGCAATGTTGGAGCTATCCAGCTGTACAGTTCTGATCCAGATTTCAGCTCAGACGAGAAAAACAAAGACGTTCGTGGATCTATTTGTCAGCAAGTAGAGGCATCTGAATTAGAGCGGAGCAGGAAGACTTTGACCCAACCAGCGTATTTTCTCCACAACAAATAAGCTCTTTTTCCAACAGCATTTTTTTCATTTGCTCCTGATTCACAAAGATATGAATAAAGAAAGACTCAGAAACTAATATTAAGCTTAATGTTCTTTATATATGTCCTCCATCAAAAGAAAAATGCTACAAGAAGATAACAAAAACACAAGAAACACAATTTTCATCTGAGTTGGTCTGTAAAACCTCTAGTTTGTTTGACTTTATCTTTGTGTCGCATTAAAATTAGTGTGACTTTCTGCAATAGAAGTACTTGGTAGTTACTGCTGTTTCTGCATTCATTTTCCTCCCACCATTTAAAACATCTGTGTTATTGGTTGCTCAATTAATTAGCTCTTAGGAGTGAGGGAGTGTGATTGCTTATGTATGTGACCCAATGACCTGTCCGGGGAGTGTCCTGCCTGTTTTCGCTTTATCAGGGAACTTTGCACGTGAACCACCTCCAGCACAGATGGAGAGTGCTAAACCCCTTCTGGACACAAGTTATAAAGAAAACTACATTTTTACTTCTTAATCAGGAACAGTTTATTTGACCAGTAACAGCTAAAGTCAGGTGTCAACAGTTAAATCCCTCTCATTCTCTGATGCAGTCTTCTGTAAAACCAGCTTTTGTTTGGGTTATTTTCCTCGAAGAAAAACAACAAAAATAGAAATGCTAACCTACAAAAATGAGCTCCCCTTACTGATCTTCAGATTACAGCATTGAAACAAATAACTTACCACAGCTTGTTGGCTTTCTTACAAAAAAGGTTCAGAATGTTATTTTTCCATATGGAAACAATTATTCTAAATCAAGGACAACTAATGGGAAACAAATGAAAAAGGCACGATAATGTTTGAAAAAATGAATTTTTACGTGACCAGGAATTCTGTTTACAATATTTCTGATCACTATTTAATGAACTCTTCTCATGCCATTTGAGGAAAAAAAAACACCAGGTTCTCAGTGCTTTCATCCAGCAGTTATGAAAATACACAATGATTTGGAAATCACAAACACACCAACACCCACAACATGTGATGTCAGAGGAAACAGAAAATAGAGGTTTTTAGAGTATGTTTGGTGGGATTTTGGAATTTAAATTGCTTTCCTGTGGAAGTGTTCATCATACAATAAATATTAGCAGAAGGATAACTTTTTTGGGTGTTATTATTTTAACATGAAACATGCAGGATATGCATATGCAAGTCCACCCAAAAACACTCATTTGTTTTTTTTTTCTTCAGTTAGAGACAACCACCTTGCTGCCTCTCATGCAGGACAGACAATCTGCATTCCCAGCCCACCACTCTCATCCAGTCAGCGGGCAGGGATGCATTCCCCTCCTCCACGCCGTGCCCCCATCAGAGAATTCAGCGGCACCTACGAGAGCCTGCCGGCGCGCTCTGTGAAGGTACGATGAGAAGCATCTCAGACGTGTTTTTTAAAAACCTTTCTGTATTTACTAACTGAAAATAACGTGTCAGTTGCATTCGGACACACGTTTGATTAAGCAGCTCCTTTTTGGTTGTTCTTAAAAAAGTAAAAAAAAAAAAAACTTGTTTCAAGAAAAATTGTCTTATTTTCTGTTTCTTGCAATAGAAAAAAAATAAGTTGAGAAAACATGTCTTAGTGATTAGAATTTTTTTCTTAAAAAAGGAATTCTTGTTGAAAACGATTTCTCTTACCCTATTGAAAGATCGTTTGCTAATTTTATATTTTTTAAATTAAATAAAAAACATGTTTGCTTGGTTCTAGGGGCCTTGAAACCCAAGGTGTATATTTGTATAAACCCCTTTTGTAATTTAGGCTAAAATGTATTTTTATTGATTATGTTTGGATCCTTTTTTTTGTTGGGCCGGACGTAAAAGAAAGGGGGGGGAAGAAGATGGGGGGGGGGGTAATGGCACAAAAGACAGGGGAAAAGGGTGGGTTAAAGAAACTGGAGGAAGATTACAGAGCAGGGGGTGTAGAATCATAAAACAATCAACAATATGCTGGAAGTTTATAATCATTACAGTCAGGTGAGAAAGTTTGTCTAAAATGGCCGGCCCTGTCCACACACTCAGATGTTACAAACATGCATCTTTACATACAAACTTGTCAATATGAACACAATACAACTACAGTTCACACACAGTTATGCATACAAACCAACACATGTAAAGGATTTCATTCTGTCACTCATACCATTTGTACAAAGGTGAGCTGACATCTGTGTTCAGGTGAATGTTTATATTAAGCTGAGGTGGGTGATGGAATGAAAAAAAAGAAAAAAGGGAGGGCGAGTTACGGCCCATCCCCACACCAAGACCCCCACCGATGCAGCAGTGGTGGCCAGGACCCCCCGACACCCATACTGTAGGGCCAATGGAGGAAATTCACCTTCCGGGCAATCCAGCCAAGCACCCAGACCAGGGCCCGCAGGACCGCCACATGGGCCCCCAACTCCGGGAGCAGTGAGGCACAGAAAATGCAAGGCCTAGCCCAGCTATAAAAACCAGTCCTCCCACCGCACCAGGGGGCCCAGCACGGGGCCCCACCCCCCGAGAATCCCTCCACCCCAGACAAACCATCCACCACCACCCAAGAGTTCCAAGTTCAGGGCCCCCAAGCTCCAGGCAATCGCCCACCCACCCCACGGGAGATTCAAGAAAGAGCACGGCATGAACCAGCCACCCCCACCTAGGAGAGGGACAACCAAATAAAAGTGGGGGCCCCAAAGAGTGTGGAAAACATGGCCCGACCAGGCTCACCCAACCACCACACCCACACCCTAGCATTAGGCCCAAGTTTCCCCGGCGCAGGAGCCCCACTACATGAAGATCCAACCCCCCATATCTCACACTCCCCACCACACAGAGAGAGGAGGAGCCAAGAGGGAGTCAGTCCCAGGGACAAGCCCTGGCGCCCACACTCAAGCACAGCCCCTGTGCGATCTCTGGTCAGGCACTGGCAGGACCAAAGCATCCCAACCAGTCGAGGCCCCCAGCAAAATTAAATTTATATTTTAATCTCCAGGATTCCTCACTGGCAAGTTTCCGCTTGATATTATTTAATTTGAAACAATTAATTTTGTTCAAAGTTATACCATGTGTTAAATGAGGAAGAGATTTTTATGTTTTGTTCAAACAGTAAACTTCTTTCAGCTAAAAATGTATTTGTCTTTACAAAAACTGCTTTTGTAAGAAAGCTCTACAATTGAGATTTACAATAACTACCATACATTTTTCCGGATTATCCCAGCATGATGTAAATTAAATGATCCATTCAAGCCTTTCAGAGATGACAATTTGTGAAAAAAATAACATAATCTCTGATGATGGATATCCTTCTTAAATTGTTTTGTTTTTGTGGATTTCGTGACTGAATGTGAGTCACATTGAGTAATAAATAAATCAAATAATTAAAGTAATAAATCAAATTGACCTTTTCCACTGTGTCATATTAAAGGAAAATCCACACAAGAAGAATACAAACATGTTGGTATGCTGATATTTGAAAATCAAACTTGATCAAAATTTTTCATGTTATCTTGTATGGTTGTCCATGTGAGCTATTTTTATGTCCAATTTTTTTTTTCAGTGACATGAGCAAAACTAAAACCAGTAGAGAAATAGATCTATCTAATTAAAACCTAAATGGACTCCAAGCCCCATAATTCCAGTGAAACTGTTCTTTCTTTCTCTGCATGTAAAGTTCCACTCCAACTCTATTTCTGCTATTGTAAAAGTGTTCAGTGGTCTCTTAAATATGATTATGCAGTTTTTAAGCCAAAATGAAAATTTGACTCTGAGTTGTAGGCAGGACTGTTGGCGCAGAAGTAACCCTACGTTGATATCTCAGCATTCCTTTATTTACACTCTCTCCCGCTAGCTTACAGACCCTCACAGCCCGAACTAACAGTATTGGTGCAAAAAACCTGTGAGCAATATCAGACATATTCAGCCATAGAGTTTTAAAACCATCTCAGACGAGGAAAACGAAGATCTTAATGGATCTATTTATCTGCAAGTGGAGGATTCAGAACAGAGGGGAGACTTTGACCCGCCATGTCTTTTGCTGCATCACCAACCTGAGCTTTTTTTAACTGCAGGTTTTTACCTGCTTCCGTTCCATCACGATTTGAAAAAGAAATATTCAGAAATGCAGTTTTAATCCTAAATTATTTATTGATTATTATCCTCCATAATGAGAGAAATGCTAAAAGAGCATGTATAAAGCACCATTTTCAGTGGAGTGGGTCTTTAAGATCAACGGGCTTCTTAGCAACAAATGGGGATTTTTAGAGCCTGCTTGGTTAGCACATAAAAATGCTCCAATTATTTTCCTTAAGACTCTTTGGAGACCAAAAAAACAGAGTTTAACAAGCAACAACACACACTCTCTGCTTCCAGGTCAAAATGATGAGATATTCATCCAAGAGGTTGAGGAAGAAGAGGGGATTGAAAATCAACCTTTAGGGAATTTGAAGCTTGTTTGAGATCCATACACCGAGTTGTTGTCAGCTGTTTCCTTTCTTATTTGTTTATACACATCATACGTTTGCACCATTTTAGGACACAGAGCTGCTGCCTTGTGTTTGCGGTAGATGTATGATGCTGTAAACTTCACAGCGAGTGAGTTTTATTACTCATGAGAAAAGGATTGTTGGCTGGACATACTCAGGGAAGTGTTTTAATGCTGACTTTGTAAGATTCCATTTGTGTGGCAAAAAAAAAAAAACAAGTTGGCTGTTTGGAAGATTCTATTTAAAACTCTCGTGCTTCCTCCAGGTTTCTGAATCTCGAGTGGTCGAGTGTCCCAGCATTCAGATCACCACCATTTCACCTGAAGATGAACCTGCACCCACAATTTCCAGCTACTGGGACATGGGCAACAGTGGTGTTTGGGACAGAGAGCGCCTCTACCTCCCCCTGCTGGATCCCTTCACCTACCGGGAGAGATGCCCAGGCTCCCTCAGCCCCAGTCCTGCCTCCAGTCCCTCCTCCAGAGGATGGCTCAGCCCTGCCTCCAGCTGCGACTCACTGCTGGTGGAGGACGAGGAGCTTAATGAGACCACCATCAGTTTTGGGTTGTCGCCATCTACGAGGCCAACGTCACCAGGGGGCAAAAAGCGAAGAAACTCTCCACTAGCTTCCCCTTGCACATCACGGAGAGGAAGTTACTCTGAGGAACTGCAGGGGTGCAATTTGGAAAGTGGAGACCTCACCTCTCACTCACAAGGTCCACCCACCAGCTGTGAACTAAGCATCCCTCAGAAAACCAGGAAGAAGTCCCTGGAACAGGTGAGATGGTGGTTTTTTTTAGGGGTTTTGCAGGTGTTGATGTTTGTAATTGATGCACTTTTTTGATACTAAATAAATAACTACAAGATTTTTCTCTTTTTTTTAAATTCCAGTTGTCCCCAAGGGAGGTGGAGAAGGAGCAAGCTCCAGGACACAGCTGCCCCTGCCCCCTTCCAGACACCCAGCAGAGCAGGAGAGAACCTCCTTCACTGGGCATGAATTACCTCTCTGTGCCCCCTCCCCTAGCCTGGGGCAGAACCAGAGCTAGTGCTCACAGCCCCCTCTTCAGGCAAGAAAAAACTCTATTTCAAGATGAAAAACAGAAAAAAAGTCTATTCTATTAGAAAATGTACCCATAGTAACAGAAAACTCAAAAACACATTACGTTTCAGAGATCCAATCTGATGAATATTGTGTTTTTGGTATTTTTTTGATATGTTTTGTGGCATTTTTAATCACGATAAAGGACATATATGAAAAAAAATTAAGTTAAAAAATTGCGTTTCTGAGTATTCTGTATTCAAATTCGAATCAGGAAAAAATGCAGTTGGAAAAAGCTTGTAACTGTGACGTATGTGATACAGTTGGGCCACAAGCTCCCTACTCCACTGCATTCTAATCCATCAACTTGGAGAGAAATAGATCCATCCTTTGTTGCACCAGTAATGTTAACATGCAGGTTGTGAGGGACTGTAAGCTAGCAGAAGAGAGTGTAAAAAAAGAGATGATAGAATATCAGTGCAGGCTTATTCTGCTTTAACAGTCCCGCCTACAACTCAGAGGTGAATTTCTGATAAACTGTCGCCACTCTGCAGAAAATATGTCCTCAAAAACATCACAGGTTTTTAGATTTTGATTAAAAACAACATCATCATAATTAATGACCCCTGAGAACACTTTGAAAATAGATTTAAAAATGGTCAGAGTAGGACTGTAATACATTTATGACACCAGACTTTTCTTTTTTAATCTTATGAATAGAAAACTCTAACTTTAGAGTATTTTATCAATGTCTCGATATACCCAAAAGCAAAAAACTTTTTTTTTTCCTACTTTATTCAATACAAAGGAGCCGCAAAGAGTTTGGCTGATTGTTGATTGTATTGTCTAACAATCCAATGATCTGCTATGTTCTGCTCAACTTTGTGGTTTGGAAGACAAGAGTCCAATCCTTCAAAAATAACCAAAAAGAAAGATTTTTTAAGATCATTTTGGGTTATGTTTTCACTTACATCAGTAGTGAGATATGTGCATTATGAAACCATCATTACAGGAAAATATTCAGCAAAAAAAGAAAACTGACCTTTGCACAAATCTGTTAGTTTCAGTGAAGTTATTTTTCAGTTTTGAAGAAAGTAGTTCAGATTTAAGAAACTGCATTTTCACTGTGAAACCTTAAGTGACAGAGAAAGAATGTCCCTATAATGACTGCAATTACTAGATTTTAGCTTAAATTAGAACATTACCCAGAAGACAAAGTGTGTTTGTGATATTATACTTTTAAATATGGCTAAAAATATGAAAAAAAACTCTGATATTCGGAAGTTCATACTTTTCGAACACATTTGGGATTTATGTGAATTGCTTTTGGTACTCATACATGATGAGAACCAAAAGCAATGAGAGTTTGGACTCCAACGAACACTGCACTTATTCTTTCTTTTGTTTTGTTCTATTTCTAGAGGAACAAAAGTTTTTTTTTAAATATTTTTAAAAGAACATCTGAACACTAAAGAGTTTACTTCAATCAGAGGATGGACCAAAGACAATAGGAGCTTCTTTTGTTTGTTATGACTCCAATGGATGTCAAGGACAAAATTCAACACTAGAATCAGGCACCAAAGCTTATCTTTTACATTGTTATTCAAAGTTTAAAAACGTTTTTTAAGAGCACTGGAACTTAACTTTTAGCTCAGAATGTTTTACTTTTTGCGTCTTGTCGATTTATGTTTTTGTTGCTTCTTCGTCTGTGCTCCATCACAGATATGCCAGCATTTATTATGCACAGTCAGTATTTTGGATTTGACCTGTATTCACATCAAATGTCACTTAATATGCGAATCTATGTTTTGACAGATTTATATTTGCTGCAACTATAACCCAGTTTGTCTGTACACAGGTCCAACGCCCTTCCTCCTCTTGACTGGCCTCTCCCGTCCCAGTTTGATCAGTACGAGCTCCGGATCGAGGTGCAGCCTCGCCCCCACCACCGAGCTCACTATGAGACAGAGGGCAGCAGAGGAGCAGTCAAAGCTTCCCCAACAGGGCATCCCGTTGTGAAGGTCAGATGAAGACTGATGATGAGGGTTTTATTTTTTCAATTTAGGAGTAACTTTATACACACGTGGACAAAATTGTTGGTACCCCTCAGTTAAAGAAGGAAAAACCCACAATTCTCACTGAAATCACTTGAAACTTACAAAAGTAACAATAAATAACAATTTATTGAAAATTAAATAATCAAAATCAGCCATCACTTTTGAATTGCTGATTAACATAATTATTAAAAAAAAAAACTAATGAAACAGGCCTGGACAAAAATGATGGTTCCTCTATAAAAGATTGAAAACTATTTGACCAGACTGACATGATTAACTCAGGTGTGTCCTTTAACTGACATCACAGGTGTTACCAAACTCATAATCAGTCAGTCTGCCTATTTAAAGGGAGACAAGTAGTCACTCTGCTGTTTGGTGAAAAGGTGTGTACCACACTGAACATGGACAACAGAAAGTGAAGGAGAGAATTGTCCCAGGACATCCGAAAACAAATTATAGATAAACATCTTAAAGGTAAAGGCTATAAGACCATCTCTAAACAGCTTGAACTTCCTGTGACAACAGTGGCTCATATTATTCAGAAGTTCAAGACCCACCGGACAGTAGCCAACCTCTCTGGACGTGGCCGCAAGAGGAAAATTGATGACAAATTGAAGAGACGGATCGTTGGAATTGTATCCAAAGAGCCCAGAACAACCTCCAAAGAAATTAAAGGTGAACTCCAAGGCCAAGGTACATCAGTGTCAGATCGCACCATTCGTCGTTGTTTGAGCCAAAGTGGACTTCATGGGAGACGACCAAGGAGGACACCACTGCTGAAAAACAATCCTAAAAAAGCCAGACTGGAATTTGCAAAAATGCATGTTGACAAGCCCCAAAGCTTCTGGGAGAATGTCCTTTGGACAGATGAGACCAAACTGGAGCTTTTTGGTAAGGCACATCAACTCTATGTTCATAGACTCAAAAACCAAGCATACGAAGAAAAGAACACTGTCCCTATGGTGAAACATGGAGGAGGCTCAGTCATGTTTTGGGGCTGCTTTGCTGCATCTGGCACAGGGTGTCTTGAATGTGTGCAAGGTACAATGAAATCTGTAGACTATCAAGGCATTCTGGAGAGAAATGTGCTGCCTTGTGTCAGAAAGCTTGGTCTCAGTCGCAGGTCATGGGTCTTCCAACAGGACAACGATCCAAAACACACAGCCAAAAACACCCAAGAATGGCTGAGAGAAAAGCGTTGGACTATTCTAAAGTGGCCTTCCATGAGCCCAGATCTGAATCCCATTGAACATCTGTGGAAGGAGCTGAAACATGCCATTTGGAGAAGACACCCATCAAACCTGAGCCAACTGGAGCAGTTTGCTCATGAGGAGTGGGCCAAAATACCTGTTGACAGCTGCAGAACGCTCATTGACAAATACAGAAATCGCTTCATTGCAGTGATTGCCTCAAAAGGTTGGGCAATAAAATATTAAGTTATGGGTACCATCATTTTTGTCCAGGCCTGTTTCATTAGTTTGTTTTTTTTAAATAATTATGTTAATCAGCAATTCAAAAGTGATGGCTGATTTTGATTATTTAATTTTCAATACATTTTTATTTATTGTTACTTTTGTAAGTTTCAAGTGATTTCAGTGAGAATTGTGGGTTTTTCCTTCTTTAACTGAAGGGTACCAACAATTTTGTCCACGTGTGTAAGAACTGTTGTTGAGATTGTGCTCATGATTTTTAAGCAGTCACATGTCATGTCCTAGTGCTGTTGGCCTCACAGTTTGATGCCTTTCCTCTCTGTGTGTGTATGTCTGCACAGCTGTGTGGATACACAGAGAGGAAGCCGCTCTCGCTGCAGGTTTTCGTTGGAACAGCTGACGACCGCTCCATCAGGCCACATCCATTCTATCAGATACACAGGTACGGATTTCATCTGGTTTGTTTCTTAATCTTTGTTGTTGGAGTTGGAGTGGGACTATAAGACAGCAGATTTTAGAAATGCAAAGGTTTCACTTTTATTTATTGACTATTTTCAGTAATGCAAAGAAGAGTTAAATTAACCAGAAACTGATCCAATAGAGAGCATGAAGCTGCAATCAAACCGCTCAAATGGTGATTCTAAAATAGCTTAGAAATATTAATGGAAGAAATTAAATAATCTGCAAGAAAAGACAAGAATGTATGTAAACAACGAGGAGTGGAAACGTGGGAGATAAAGCTTAGAGAAAGTTGAAAAGATCAATGTTAATTTAGAACGATTATCTGTTTGTGGTTTCAAATTCAGCAATCTTTCAGCTGAAACTCTGAAGCCAATTACAGAACAAACAAAGTGAAGTGATCATTAGCATGTTATTGTTGTCACATCCACACGCTGTCAGGATCTTTTGTCTTTCTGAATGATTCAGCCCAAAAATAAACTAAAAAGAAACAATAAAAAGCATCCAAACCATCCTCCATCCATCCATCTTTTTGCATTTTGAAATTTGATTTTTATCTAAATTCTTGAATAAAACGGCTTGGTACGGCACCTGCATTACTACACCCTGTTCATCCTTCCCTAACTCCACCTACCTACCGAATACTTACCTGGAGAGGGAAAACCACCACAGTCCTCGAATCAGACTCCCCCTGGGCCCAGACTGCGCCTGAAACATGTGTCTCTAACAATTATAAACAAAAATGATGTAAAAGAGTGCTCCCTGCAGGAGTCCAATGTGTCCAAAACAGAAAGTTGAAAGTCAGAACTACACAAATAAAGAGCCGATATCCGACCTCTTGGGTGGGGTGTCCTGGTGCCACGTGCACTGATGGAAACATGGTGTTCATGACTTGAACAGAAGTTCAGTTACAATACACCAGTTCAATTAGAAATGCTGCTCCTCCTGATCACACATCTTCCAGGTATCACTGTAATAGCCCACATCAGATCTGGAGTCTCCCAGCAGAATTGGAGGCCTTTCTATGACCCCTTCTGGATAATCCAAGAACAGTGAGCAGTCTGAGCTGCTGAAATCCATTGATAATGTGAAAGAGAAATTGTTGATTGATCAGACAGCGTGAGACTGAGTTGGATTTGGGCTCAAGTTCAGATTCTTTGAAGTTAAGATGTTTCTCTCCCTGCAGGGTGACGGGAAAAATGGTCGGCACTGCAAGTCACGAGAGCATCCAGGCGGGGACCAAGCTGCTGGACATCCCGCTCAGTCCTGAGAACAACATGACTGCACTGTGAGTGAAGAAACATGAGCAAACATCTGAGGAACCCTGAGCTGTCAGAATGAAAGTGTTCTCCTTTAAAAACTGTCATCATTTACTAAAATATTTAGTTTAATTCTTGGTTTTCTTCACCTAAAACTTAATTAGGTCGTTAAATATACAGAGCAGTCGATCTCTGATCTAAAGATTGCAGGTTCGATTCCCGCCTTGTCCACCTATGTGCCGAAGTGTCCTTGGACAAGACACTGAACCCCAAATTCCCTCTGGTGGAAGGTTGGTGCCAGTGTTTAGCAGTGGAGCCACCCTCAGTGTGTGAATGTGTGTCTGAATGGGTGAATGGGACTGTGACTGTAAAGCATTATGGGCCTTCAAGGAAGGTAGAAAAGCGCCATACAAGAATACGCCATTTACCAAATAATCTTTTTCACTCCTTCATTTTACACTGAGAATGTTACTATTTAGATCATTTCATTTTTTGAATTTTATTTTTTAAACCACTAATAAAGTAAGTACGTTTTTATTTATATAGCACCTTTCGCAGAAAAATCGTCACAAGGTGCTTCACAAGTTAAAAGGATAAAACAGAGGGTAAAAACATTAAAGACAGAAGCATCACAGGTTAAAACATCAAGAACAAAACCTCACAGGCTAAGACATAATAGACAAGAACAACATAAAACAATCATTATAAGCCCAAATAAAAACAGATTTAGTTAAAATGCTTAACAAAATCAAAGGTTTTAAGATGGCTTTTAAAAGAGTGAATAGAGTCCAGAGAACGCAGCGAGAGTGGGAGCTCATTCCAGAGTTTCGGAGCAACAGCCTGGAAAGATCCGTCTCCTCTTGTCCGGAGATGAGTGCGAGGGACCATCAACAGGTTCTGATCCACAGACCTCAGCGCACGCGTTGGTCTGTAGGGGACAATTGACTGACATATGACGGGGCTTGACCATGGAGGGCTCTAAAAGTCAGCAATAAAATTTTATATCGATGGCGATAAACAACTGGGAGCCAATGAAGATCTTTGAGGATAGGGGAGATGTGAGCTCTTCTCTTGGTGCGGGTCAGATCCTCGCAGCAGAGTTTTGGATCAACTGCAGACGAGACAGCTCCTTCTTATTCAAGCAAGAAAACAGACTATTACAGTAGTCTAGCCGTGTGGATACAAAAGCATGAATAAGTTCAAGATCTTCATATCACACAATTTTCCTGAGTTTGGAAATGTTCCTGAACTGGAAGAAACAGTTGTTTACCAGCTGTTTGGAGTGCTACTCCAGTGACATGTCTTTGTCAAAGATGACTCCCAGGTTTCTAAGGCTGGGTTTGACAGCCTGACCAAGAGACCGTGAAGTGGTAGGAGACATCCCTATAGTTCTGGATAATCTTTCCGAGGGGAGTCATGTATAACAGAAAGAGAACAGGGCCCAGAACAGAACCCTGAGGAACGCCGCACAGTGAGTCTGCAGACTTGGACCTTATGTGGTTAGCCATGACGCTGAAACTCCGACCAGATAGGTAAGAGGAAAACCAGTGAAGAACTGACCCTGACAAACCAAGCAAGTCAGCCTTTTCAAAAGAATTTGATGGTCAACTGTGTCAAATGCTGATGACAGATCTAATAAAACCAGAACAGTATTTGCCAGAATCAGCAGACATCATGATGTCACTGGAAACTTTCAGCAGGGCTGTTTCTGTGGAGTGATGTTTTCGAAAACCTGACTGAAAAGGATCACAGATACTGCTTTTATCCAAGAAATCTGATAATTGTTCAGTGACCACTTTCTTAAAGATTTTTGAAAGAAATGGGAAATGAAATGAATTACTGCCTAATTCCCAAAAATGTTTTTGAAAAACAACTTTCCTGAAACTTTTCTCATATTATTCTCAAGTATACAACTCCTATTGTCAGACTAAAGTTAAAACTAAAAGACACGTTCTTCTTGATGTGAAAACGTTCTTTTGTGTTTAGATGTTTGAAGAGATAAGTACTGTTGAGCTCTACGATTGTTTTTCAAGTCGTTCGGAACAAAAGATTTTCTGTACCTGCTCCATCACCATTAAACCTGTTCCTTTATCAAAGCTTTGATTGAAACAGGGGACTAAATAATGTTAAAAATGGAACGACTTCTTACAGTGAGACACTTTTCAACCAGATTCAACTACACTTGAATGTGTCAAATCTAACAAAAGGGTTTTTTTTAAATACAGGAAAAAAGATGTTGCTTTGTGAACTCACAAATCAAATAAATATGTGTGATAGGATCGACTGTGCCGGCATTCTCAAACTGAGAAACTCAGACATTGAGCTGAGGAAAGGAGAGACAGACGTCGGCAGGAAAAATACCCGTGTCCGTCTGGTCTTTCGTACCCATCTTCCTGTAGTGCCCCCTGTGGCCCCCGCTGGGCGACTGTTGGCCCTGCAGATTGCCTCTCTTCCCATTGAATGCTGTGAGTCATCTTTGTTTCCAAACCTTGTAGATGTGCTTACTTCATTTTAAATATTTCTTTCATGCAAGATTTAAAAATGTTTGTCCACAACTTCTCTCTCCTCAGCTCAGCGTTCAGCACAGGAACTGCCCATCATTGAGTCGGTCAGTCTGACCGCCTGCTCTGTGGAGGGAGGGGAAGAGTTACTGCTGAGCGGTACCAACTTCCTGCCAATCTCCAGAGTCCTTTTCATGGAGAGAGGCACAGGTAAATGTGCACTCAAAGTCTGCAGGTCTGTGGCATATTACAGGGAAAAAATACCTAATGCAGCCTCTTTTATTTGAAGGAAACTATCAATATCAGTGTTAGGTCATTTTATGGTCATTACGTGCTTCCCATTGCATGATATTTGGCAATTTAAGACTTTTTATTTGGTTTAAGCTTATGTAGATAAATTATCAAAAAAAAGGACAAGCAGCCAGGTTTAATATTGTAAAAGCCATGCATGACTAGGTACAACTAAAGTGGGATCTTAGATATCTGTTTATTAAATGAAAACAAGGTGTTGAGCCTCATCCAAGCTACTTTCCTCCTGCAAAATTTAGCTAAATACAGATGTTTCTTTGGAGGAAAAAAGCTCCCACACAAAAATCAACGGATACATTTTATAAAATGGCATTTAAAATACACAACTTTTGTTTTAAAGATGACAGAAGGAGATCATATGCTGTCAATAAAAAGTAAAAATGTAAAAGGATTTAAAATAAGTGAAAGTCAATAATACTTTAACTGTGTGTTTCCATTATCAGATGGTAAATTGCAGTGGGAGGAGGAGGCTTACATTGACCGTGACAACAGTAATGAGGTGAAGCACTTTCAGCAGTCATATTTGTTGAACCCTTCCACTCTAAACTTTCCTTTAACTCTTTTGTTGTTTTAGAGTCTCTTGTGCATGAGGGTTCCAGCATACAGTGACCTCTCTGTTAGTCGGCCTGTGTCCGTCAGTCTGTACGTTTCCAACGGCAAGAGAAAGCGCAGCAGCACTCACTGCTTCAAGTATTTGCCCGGTGAGTCTACAGTCGCACTTTTTTGCATCCACGGAGAGCTAGTGTGTGTCCATGCATAAAAATGTGACATCTTTGTGCATTTACCAGTTCAGGTAAATGTTAAATTAGAGTGGGATAGGTTTGTTTCATTTAGGGGAGGAGCTAAAAAGGACGAGATTCGAAATGCAATAAATTAAAAAAGGAAGGTCAAGTGGCTACAGGTTGTTGCTACAAGTTTACAATGCTTATGACATAATTTAATCAATCACAATAAAGAAATGGCAGTTTTTAGAAAGTGCTGGAGAACACATGTTTTTGATTTTATGACAGGAGCCTTCAGGCCAGTGGAAATTTGAACGTGGGACGCATTTGGAACATGGGCCCGGCTTTGGACATGCCTGGTCTAAAGTTACTTGAGTAGATCAGAACAAACTGTCACCGGGGGTCACACAGACACCAAAATACCGCTTAACCTTCTAAAAGAAGCCACAATCCACAGGGAAAACAGCAATGAGGGACAAAACAGATCCACACTCGCAGCAGCATATTTACATTTATTAATCACTTCACTTGGCATACTTGCAAAAGAAAAATATGTAAATAACCTAAATATTTTTTTATTTAGGTTATTTAACCAATATCAATGAAAATAGAACTTATACATGTCTACATTGACTGTTTTTTCCCCAGCTCTAAACTGTACAGCTGGATACGTCAAATATTGCTTGACGCTTTTTTGCTACACTAATGTTAGCTTGTGCTTTTGAAGCCTTTGTCACTAATGGGCAAGACTGTAAACAAAGGCATGCTGGGAAATTAGCAAGGCTAATTTCTGTTAACTGTTAACTCCAACAGTTCCACCTGCAACTTGGAGGCAACGTTTTAATGAGCTCCTGCTATTATTTCTTAAAAAAGATATCGTTTTTTTTTTTTATATATATTAGCTAAAAACTGCATAATAATAATCAGAAAAGATCAAAATATAGTTGGAGTGGGACTTTAAAGTGGTTGAATCTGGGAAACAGATTGAAGACCTATTATTTAAGAGATGAATGTAATTGCTGTTATTTTTCTGCTCTCAGTTATGTTCAAAGAGGAGGACCCTCTGCTGTCCCGCCCCTCTGCTCTGCCTCAGGAGGGGGGTACCTCTGGCTCAGTGGGGGCACAAACCAGGATGGACCGGAGCCTCACTGTGTCTGATGAGCGAGGTCTCAGTTTCCAGCTGCACCCATACCCCACCACCTACTCCCCTCCATGCCCCACCATGAGTTACAATGAAGAGTACTGCTCGAAACCTGACGCACTGGGAGAGGAACCGGGCGGGTCCAGGGGGGCCCTATCCGAGCGTCACCCCAGCTTTGAAAACCTGGAGCTGGGCTTCACCGATCTTCTCCCACCCCTTTATCCGCGGGGCCCACAGCCCCCCTCCCCCTCGCCATGGCTGGACTCACCTTACCTGTCCTCATCGCCATCCCCCTCCCACTCTTCTTCTCTCAGTCCTTTCCCAACTGGGAGTCCCATCTCAAACTCCCCTTTGCCCCCCATCCCCTCCTCACCTTACCCCCATTACTCTGGCTATACTCAGGAGGTGTGTCCCTCCCCTCCAACAAACCCCAACCCCTATCAGGACATCTGCCAAGTCCCGTACTCCCACTTCGAAGGGTGGGACCCCCACGGAAGGGTGCTGGGGATGGGGCATCGGAGGGAGGGGGATGCCAAGATCCAAGAGTGCCCCCTGGAGTTCACCAGCTCCACCTCAATGCATCACCTAACCTTTGAAGAAGGTGAGACTGGTCTACAGATGGACATCTAGACACACTTCAGTGAAGTTAGTCTGAAATGGGTTTTTTTTTAGTTGTGAAAACAAGATTTTTTTTAGATTGCTACATGTTAAGCTTTAATTCCAGACACAACAGTACATTTAATCTATGTCGGGGATAGGAAACTCAATGAGGGCCTTGAGGGCTGCATTCCTGCATGTTTTCCAACACATCCTGCTCTGGCATAATTGGCTGGACACACCTGAAGCAGGTAGTCAGTCTTGAGTATGTGCTTGGATATCTGAAAATCATGCAGACCCACCGGCCCTCGAGGCCTGGAGTTGCCCATTCCTGATTTATGTATAGACAGTTTTAGGCAGTGGTGTCACAATCCAGGCCTCGAAGTCAGGCCTCCTACTACTTTTCCAAAAAATCCTGCCTCATCTGCTACTGATTACCTGGATCAGGTGTGTTTGGCCTATTGACTGAAAATGAACAGAGCCGGATCTGATGTCAATCGTAGAAAATGCCTTACCTCTGGTTCCAGCGAAATGAGGCCAATTCAATCGCCATTTTTCCACGAGCATCACTGTATTGGCAGATTTTTTGCTTTTTTTTTTTTTTTTAAAGAAAATCTGCTAATGTGATGAGAATTAATGACTTATTTCTATGGCTCCTGTATGGCAGTTTGAATGAGGAAGATATATCAAGGAAAAATTAAATGTACTAATAAAAACTTTTGTAATTTCTTGATCGTATGTATTTAAACTAGCTTCTTCTTGTAGGTTTTTTTTTTTTTTACAATGAGCATTTATTTCGCCTCGTTATATTTGTACATCCTGCTCCATTGTCAGCATGTTTTTTCAGATCTAGTCACCAGAGATTTAAGTATCCAGATAAATTTAGGCTTTATTTGATCATCTATCACCAATAACAAATATTTACTTGGTAGAAAAGCATGAAGGTGCTGTATGAATTGTGAGTGTAATGTTTTCCTTTTCTCCACAGTGTCAGAGTTCATTGGGGAGGATATGCAGTCTTACCAGTGTGGCTCACACATCAACAGCCAGCCAAATTGAGCTCAGAGCAGCTCGTGACCCCTGACTGACGTTCAGCATCTTTTCAAATCACTTCAATACCTTTGTATGAAGCTGCATCTCTGCAGTTCCGGGTGACTTTGACATGGGACTTTGGTTACCCAAACACTTGATTCTGACCACAGATATCCATTTTATAAAGGGAATCTAATGTTTTTAAAATGCTTCTAATATAAATTATACAACAAATTGCTTGGACTGAGGATGCTTTATTGTTTCTTTGTCTTCAGTTTGTGAGGCATTAACTATGTTTCCACAGTAAGTTTAACATCGACAAACACACTGTTTTAGCTTTACAAAATGTTTTAATTTTCAGTATGTTAACAGTTTTCAAGAGGAACAGTTTGTCTGCCTCTGTGTGGAACAGGACGCTCCTGAGGAACAGCAAGACCTGGATCAGAGAAATCAGCGGATGTTTGATATAATTCATTCTGCTGTCAAACTTCAAAGGTCATCCTTTCCACTCCATAGACTTCCTTCACTAAAAGAACTGCAGCAACAATAAAATTGGATAAAAGTCTTAATTTGCAGCAGATTAGTGAAAGTAGTAAAAATCCACCATTGTTCCAGGGAGAAGCTGCGAGAGGTTTATAGTCTATATGGTTCAGGGTAACCATACATGGTCATGTGGGGAGCTCAAGCTGAAAAAAAAGCTCTTTGGTTTGGGATATGATGCAGCTGCTGTGGAGCTCAGAACATTTTCTAAGTATTTACTGTAGTACCGGTTCAGCCATAATTCCCTTCTGACAGCATCTTTTCCAGCTCCTGCTCCTTCTATTTATTTCCTTGGATGAAGCTCAGGAAAAGTTGTTACTTATGGAAAGTTAACAAAAAGACTCAAATTATTGAAAAGAATCCCTGTGTCATTTATGAATCCCTATATAATTCATGTTGATTTGTTCAGCATTTAAAATATGGATGAGACATTAGTTTCATTGATACTTGAATCCAAAAATACACAGGAAAAACATTTACCAGAAGTTAAACACACAGATGGAGTCAAAAGTTACACACGGTAAGACACTGCTCCAAAATTAAAATACCCAAAAAACAAACGCTAAAAATAATAAAAACAAAAAGTATGAAAACGGATGTTTTCTAGATGTACTATTTCTATGTTTTTGGTGTTTTTTTCTGTTTATTCATGGAGAGTTGACCTTGTTAAAACATAATCTGCAACCACATTGTCAAAAATACTTCTGTTGTTTACATTCTTGTTTTTATTGTCTGAAGCTGTTTTCCAGCCTCCAAAAAGGTCAGTGTGACAAATACCTAATTTACATTCTGTCTTTTCAGCAGTCAAAAGAACTTCATAAAAATCCTTTTGATAAACATATAGAAGTACTTCTCTCCTCCCCTTCTTTTCCATAACTTTGCAAATGAAGTAACTGTGTTTGTCTCCAGGGGGAGCTTTAGAGAGCTTTTCGTAGCACATGCAGGTTTGTGGAGCAGCTGTCTTCATGGAATGACTCCCCAGGACGACACAAAGCTGCTGTGATGACACGATGAATGCCAAGTTTCACTGGGGCCTCCAAACACAATCTTTCCATAGAGAGCTGTGGATTGACTCAGTTAAAAACAAATCTAATTCCACAGCATACATACATACGTACATATAGCATATAGTTTCTTTGCGTGGGCTTTTCTCCAAGATTTAGAGTTCAATTCTAAAAGTTCCACCATACATTTGTTCATCTTTTAATGCAACAGTTATAAACTGTTGGCAGAATTGGACCAACTTAATATCTGGAAATAAGCACATGAAGTTTAAAAGAATTATAAAATAGTAACAAAAGTCACACAAAGTGAGAGTTATATTCCCAAAAAAGAACATAAACACGACGAGCGCCCACAAAGTGTAACTTTAAGTGTCTGTCATTCATCAAAATGGCCACAGATGCAGACCTCCCACATGGTCAGGGGAAGGACAGGGGTCAACAGTCAACCTAAAACTATCTGCTGGATGAAAACAAGGCTTTGACTTACAGAAACCTTCTTATAGAGCTATTGTAGAGTCAAAAGTACAAACTTTTTTCAAACAATTGTAGGATAAAGTAATGATTTCCAAACAATATTACTCAATTAAAATAATGCAGACCATTTTTCTAAATTATTGGAATGTCATGGAAATGGGTTTTCATTTTTATATTTCAGTTGAAAAAATTAAACTTTCACAAAATATAGATTGAGGATCCACTGTTTAATTGATGTCAAGTACTTATTTTTTTACATAAATTGGGGTACAAACTATCAAAACTCACAAAAAGCAGGATTTCACAAAATAGAGATACTGTGGAGACATCACTATTTACAATATTTTCCGCACCACAAGGCGCACTTAAAAGCCTAAACTTTTTTTTTGAATCAGCCATGCACTTAATAATCCGGTGCACCTACTGTGTGTACCAAGTTTCAAAATCTGTAATATATATATGTATTCTTGTGTGACTCTGGGAAGGGGTCCGCTTGACTGACTGTCAGACCATCTCTCGCTGAAGGTGCACACAGTCTGGCTGCGTAGACTCTGCTTAAGCGGCCGCTTTTGACGAAAAGTTCATGCAAACGTTTATGGAAAAGGTCTGTATTACTCCAAGCATATGGTTAAGGAAATGACCCGTATTTCAATACATGAACCTTTAACCTTTTCCAGAGTTTATTTGCTCTCACGTGGAGCCTTTAGTCTTCAGATGAGACTTTTTCTACAAAGGTTTTGTGCTTTTCTGAGTATCTACAGTAAACTTGAAGATTGAATGAAGTTATTGAGCAGTAACATTTATCACACACTAATTTGGCAATTTTGTAAAAAAGCAGAATATCAAAAAATTGTAAAATAATGTTTTGTTTACTTTTAGACCAGATCTGGTTGAGCAAAATGAGAGAAAGCTCATCAATGGAACATGCATGAGATAGAATGCAAAGTAACCCAGCAACTGTCCACTGCTAATTCAATCAGACTGATCTATTGTCATTGGGCATCTTGGACTGGACTGCCCTGTGCTGCACTGGACAGCACACACTAATCGCATTTGAAACCTGAAGAAACAAGATTTTCCTGACTAAGATGAATGTCTGTCCTCATAGAAACCTAGTGGAGCAGAAAGAAGTGACCTTGTTCAAAAATTACATCAATATCCAACCTGAAAAGAGGAAATCTGTTTGGATAAATCCTCTACTTATTGGCTTTTTTAGCTTCCTTTTTTTTAGTGAGTCATTTGAGGTCTTAGAGCTAAGAGACATTTGTCAAAATAAAGAAACACTTTGGGGAGCAACCCGGAAAAATACCTTGTGACTCACTCAGAGCCTGAACATCTGGCTGATGGTGAAACCCTCACATTTGGAGAGGAAAGCCAAGTTGAACCCCGGGTGAGTGGAAAGATCCGACTAATGTGAAAGATTTGGAATCGACTGAGGTCTTCACAGCAGGAAAGACCGCTCCCTTGTGAGCCCACTGCACATCTGCCTTGTTCTCCTTCAACCCTCATGTTGTGTTTATTTCAAGAGCAGCAACCAAGCTTCTGGGTCAGTATAACCAGCTCATTGACCTTTGATCTTGGAAACAGGATGCCATCAATTTAAAACAAAAAAATCACCTTTAGCAGCATAGCTACAAACTTAAACTTGTCCTAGGGATCTACACACGTGGACAAAATTGTTGGTACCCCTCAGTTAAAGAAGGAAAAACCCACATTTCTCACTGAAATCACTTGAAACTTACAAAAGTAACAATAAATAAAAATGTATTGAAAATTAAATAATCAAAATCAGCCATCACTTTTGAATTGCTGATTAACATAATTATTTAAAAAAACAAACTAATGAAACAGGCCTGGACAAAAATGATGGTTCCTCTATAAAAGATTGAAAACTATTTGACCAGACTGACATGATTAACTCAGGTGTGTCCTTTAATTGACATCACAGGTGTTACCAAACTCATAATCAGTCAGTCTGCCTATTTAAAGGGAGACAAGTAGTCACTCTGCTGTTTGGTGAAAAGGTGTGTACCACACTGAACATGGACAACAGAAAGCCAAGGAGAGAATTGTCCCAGGACATCCGAAAACAACATTATAGATAAACATCTTAAAGGTAAAGGCTATAAGACCATCTCTAAACAGCTTGAACTTCCTGTGACAACAGTGGCTCATATTATTCAGAAGTTCAAGACCCACGGGACAGTAGCCAACCTCTCTGGACGTGGCCGCAAGAGGAAAATTGATGACAAATTGAAGAGACGGATCGTTGGAATTGTATCCAAAGAGCCCAGAACAACCTCCAAAGAAATTAAAGGTGAACTCCAAGGCCAAGGTACATCAGTGTCAGATCGCCCCATTCGTCGTTGTTTGAGCCAAAGTGGACTTCATGGGAGACGACCAAGGAGGACACCACTGCTGAAAAACAATCATAAAAAAGCCAGACTGGAATTTGCAAAAATGCATGTTGACAAGCCCCGAAGCTTCTGGGAGAATGTCCTTTGGACAGATGAGACCAAACTGGAGCTTTTTGGTAAGGCACATCAACTCTATGTTCATAGACTCAAAAACCAAGCATACGAAGAAAAGAACACTGTCCCTACGGTGAAACATGGAGGAGGCTCAGTCATGTTTTGGGGCTGCTTTGCTGCATCTGGCACAGGGTGTCTTGAATGTGTGCAAGGTACAATGAAATCTGTAGACTATCAAGGCATTCTGGAGAGAAATGTGCTGCCTTGTGTCAGAAAGCTTGGTCTCAGTCGCAGGTCATGGATCTTCCAACAGGACAACGATCCAAAACACACAGCCAAAAACCCCCAAGAATGGCTGAGAGAAAAGCGTTGGACTATTCTAAAGTGGCCTTCCATGAGCCCAGATCTGAATCCCATTGAACATCTGTGGAAGGAGCTGAAACATGCCATTTGGAGAAGACACCCATCAAACCTGAGACAACTGGAGCAGTTTGCTCATGAGGAGTGGGCCAAAATACCTGTTGACAGCTGCAGAACGCTCATTGACAAATACAGAAATCGCTTCATTGCAGTGATTGCCTCAAAAGGTTGTGCAACAAAATATTAAGTTATGGGTTCCATCATTTTTGTCCAGGCCTGTTTCATTAGTTTGTTTTTTTTTAATAATTATGTTAATCAGCAATTCAAAAGTGATGGCTGATTTTGATTATTTAATTTTCAATAATTTTTTATTTATTGTTACTTTTGTAAGTTTCAAGTGATTTCAGTGAGAATTGTGGGTTTTTCCTTCTTTAACTGAGGGGTACCAACAATTTTGTCCACGTGTGTATCTTCTCCCAACTCCTGGAGCATCATTGGGAAACTAGTTGGGAAAAAATGTTGGAATCAGAGGTTCAAATTTTTGATCTGAGTTAGTGCGGTGAGCCTGATAAAGGGGCGTGTTACATTTGCTACATACCTTAACAA
Source organism: Oryzias celebensis (assembly GCA_014656515.1). NCBI lineage: Eukaryota > Metazoa > Chordata > Actinopteri > Beloniformes > Adrianichthyidae > Oryzias > Oryzias celebensis. Next base: position 60,021,164 of record BNCR01000001.1, read on the forward strand.
ATAAGAGGTAAGACAAGCACTTGAAGTACTTTAATACATTTAAAAAATAATAACAAAATAACAGAAAGCGTGAAGATGTGATGTTGCACGTGTATCTTGGAATGGAAGTGTATGCTTCAAATTGTGCAAACCAACGGTACCGAAACAGAGAGGAATGATAAGAAGACTGATGACTCAGCGCAGAGCTGCAGCAACAGTCTGGGCAGGAGGACCGACGGGAGAGCACGCACACCATCCAGGGCGGATCCTTCATTTCCATGCTCTGATGTCTAAACACCTGCACCTGTGCAGGAGGAGGAGGAGAAAAACGGCAGGCACCAAGAACAGACCCACAAGGCTCAGGGCAGTAACATGGCATTTTTTGATGTTGGTTGCACATGTTTTACCATATGACATTAACACATTAGTAATGTGAGTATGGTTAACCAAAAAAAACCAATTGCCAAGGAAATATAAAAGTTTACTCTTGCCAATTCTTCTTAAAATTAAGTGGACTTTTTTGACACCCCCAGGCGACCACAAATACATGGGTTGCTATGGAGATAAAACCAACAGAGCAGCAGTCCAAAAAGTGTTTTCTTCAACAATTTATCATGTGCAGCTCTGACCACGCTGGCAGAGGCAGAAGGGGAGAAGGATGAGCCAGTGAGGGTGGGTATAAAGGGGGCCACGAGGGTGCCTGGGGGCCACACAACACTGCTCACAGCTTTAATCTATTTATAATCTATTTATAACTTCAGTCAAGCAATATTTGTTCTTTGGTTCAATGAGGATAAATAACACAGATTGAGACATATTTTTTGGTGTTGATGCTGACCTCTCAAAATGCAGGTAAATGCATATAAATTCACAATCTTCAAATAGAAGAATTAGTCACTTAGAGAAGGATTTTCTGCAGTAAAGCCATATCTCCCCATTGTTGAATGCAAATTTCTTGCTCGGATTACCTGAAGAAAGTACAGTATTTCCCCTCAAACACTTTCCATTTTATTTCATATAACTGAAAAGTCGTTTCTAAACCTGCAGAATGGATTCAAGTCATAATGATGCTTGCATCTTTGTATATTTAGGATGAGGTTAAGAGAATAAGGAAAGCTTGTGCGTGTGTTTGTAAAACAGGGATGAAGTATAGTCACTGAGTTGCGCAGAAACAAATATTATTTGACACTTTTGGCTCATTCAGCCTCTTCTTTTACTGCTGGGTCATGTTGACCCCCACAATTTCTTTGCAATAGAAAATGTCAGGAGGAGGTGATCCAAATATTTGAAGTTTAATCACTTATTATGTGAATAACACTTAAGACAAGCAGGAAATATTTAGTGCCAATTACTTTATTGCAAACGATTTTAACTTTAGAAGGGGTCAGCCTCACCCACAGCACAACGGTGGGGTTAAGAATATATGTTTATTGTTGCTCTGCAGTTGAATCTTGTCTTTGTGGAAAACAAAGATCCGCTGCAGACAGATGTCTTTCTGTGACGTCTTTTATATGTATCAAGCTATTGTGTGGCGAATGACTTAACCTTTGTTCCTCGGGAATGCCAAGAATTAATTTAGTTACTGATGGTGAGAGTAGGAGGGTCACTCCCCACAGGACTGTTTACAGTGCACACAGCAGCAAAGCTTACTTGGAGACAGGGTAAAAGAAACAAAGGAACACTGAGATTTTCATTTGTCAGCAAATAAAACTGTCAGGGTGCTCTCACTTTGATGAACAGAATTTCATCTGAACAAAAGCACATGACTCAAGAAGTGCTCTTAATGTTAACCCTATATAACAATTTATATTATGTTTTATCCACGCATTTCTCACTCCCATACCTCATTAGCATGATCAAACTTTCCTATGGAAAAAACCCAAACATTTGGTCTATGTTTTCTGACCTGTAGTTCATCATCATTCCACTAGGGGCAGTAGAAGGGCTTTTCCTGCTCATTTTAAAATAGCTGCTTCCATGAAATCTCAAAAACAATTTTGACAGGAAAAGTTTAGCTAATTTTTAAAACTTTATGGTGAGAATAACTCATCTATTGTTATTGATTTGCTAAATGTTTATCGTTTGTGTTGAAAAAATGCAACATTTGTTGATAGTTAATTGTTTACAGCGTGTTAAAAAATATGCGGATCAAGTTTGAGACAGCGGGTAAATAAGGTGTTTTTTCTGAACAAGCACATCAATAGTTTTACTTCTTAAACTAATATTATTGGGGACAAAAACTTACCAAATCACACAATTTATTACATTGACAATTTCCGCAATGTATTTGATCAGAAATTTATTTTATTTTTTTGTGGATTTCATCAGGTTTTCAAAATATCTTGATTAAAAGATAAAGATAAAAAAAATAATTGTATTTGTAACTGTCATGAGTTTGATGAACCTTTGTGCCTTTTTTTTTGGTCTTGTACCAATTTATGCTTGAAAATTAACCAAATCAATTAGAAAAAAAGTGTGAATGTTCTGTTAATCATTTGAGGTTGTGAGCTTCCCAGGGTTGAATGATACTAGGTAAAAACCAAATGTAAATAAAACATTTTATTTTATTGAACTGACTTGATAAAATGATCAATTATCTTTTAAAAGCTTGTCTTTGATGAGACACTAGATTATAAGTGTCTCATGATACTGATGCAGCTGTCACACTGGAATTGCTAGAATGAAATTATTGTAAATTCCATAACAGTGAAAATATTTGCAGGAGAGTTATTATTTCAGCATTGCAATCCCATCACTTTGATGTTACAAGATCATATGCATTTTTACAGACAGTAAGAATAAGTGCAGACAGAGCAACCGTGGCCCATAAACACACTCAACTGATCATTGTACTGACTTTTATTATCACCGACATTGTTTATACACATATTTTTATTTATTCTTGTAGATAAACATAACCATGTAAGCAAAAGCTAGCATAGCATTAATGTAAATATAGCAAAAACTAAAATAAAAGCATTTCAATGAATACACTTTAGGATAGAAAAATGATCTCTAAGCATTAGGTTTTAGCTGCACTTCAACAAAGTAATTCAGCAAAATGAAATAATCTAAAATAGTAAATAATATAACATTAATTACTGGATTGTCTCTTCATAATAACAACATAAACAGATTTTCTGTTTTAAGCAGGGAAAAATGTAGGGTCACATCAACGCATAACATGCATTATTTAAAAATATGAACACAATGTAAGATAGTGTTTACTGGGACTGTTCTTGTGTTTTCATCCTGGTCTTTGGTTACATGTCAAAGCGATTTTGGCTATTTAATTTCTTAATGGTAAAGTCCACTGAGGAAATCATCTGTTTTGACACCATAGTCACCCAAAGTTGCAAAACACAACTCAAATCAAAACACGATAGTATCGCCACAAGGACACAAATGTAAGATATTTTAGAAAACAACATCAAAAAAGGTCATTTTTAAAGCCTTTTGGCTTGAAGTTGTTGTCATTTGTCTCAGAATTTTTGTGATCATCTATAGTTTATGATATTGAGTGTTGTATTGTTCGACATTTTATTTGATCTTAGTGTGTTTTCTGATGTTTTGTGATTTACTCATCTTGTGTTGTGTAAAAATGTTGCATTTTTGCATCTTGGGGTAAGTGTTTGTTTTTTGCATGAAAGAATCTTATGCAAAAGCACTTTTCCTAACATTTTGTTGAAGCAAATATGTTTGTGTTTGTATGCATGTTCCAGCGGCCACACATGGGAGTGTCTCTTTTAAACGCCACTGGAAACTAAACATGAAGCTTTACTGATATGAGATTTGTTGTTTTTGATGTAAACAACACTTGACTTCAATTTCATCCTAAAGCATTGCACTGTACTTCATTAAAAATGTAATTTGGCATTGTAAAAAGCTATTTGGAGGCACTTAAGAGTGTAAAACTTTGTTTTTGACCAAACCTTTTAAACTTCATCGTGATTTCCAGTCACATATTGTTACTATAGTTTAATTCAGAACCAGTGCGAGCAGTTGGACCCCACCAATAACCAGCTAGCACTATATTTAACAGCAGTTTTACAGCTTTCAAAAAAATGGCCAAATTCAATTTTATGTGGAGCACAGTGCCGGTAGCCCTTGCTGTACCCTCAAGCGCTGACAAACACCAGGCGGGTGGAGTAGATGAGGTCAGCCAGGTAGAGGAAGAAGTTGACCGTGGTGAGCACAGCCACTGCCACAGTCTTATCCCACACACACAACCCAAAACTTGAGTCGCAATTGGACGGCCTCTGTTTTTGTCCTCCGTGCTTTGGGTCAAAGTTGAAGATGGCCCAGATGATAGTTGCTGACAAATAGAGGACCACAGCCAGCAAGGCGTAGGCTGACAAGAAACGAGCGAAAGGAAAGGGGAGGTAGCCCGTCAGCTCTCCGATGCAGAGCAGGATGATGGCGGCTGACAGGATGAAGCAGATGCAGTAGACGGACATGCAGTACTTCAAAGAATCATGGCGGTCATACAACACGGGATCGGTGACAAAGACAAAGATGATGCAAGCCACAAAGGTCTGGCAGACTTTCAGTAGACCGGGAGCTGTGGCCATGTAGCCGGCGACCTCGCCAGGGCGCGCCTTGCTGATGCTCACCTCGATCATGTAGGCGATGGTGGCCAGGCAGGAGAAGACAGTTGACACAATGCGGTAGTCACGGATTTCACTGGGATAATAGGACTCTTTGAGGTAGTAAAGAGGGAATATGATGGAGGCGGACAAACAGAGAAGAGCGGCGTAGCAAGCAAACGTGATTGGGAAGTTCTTCCATGAAACAGGGGCTCTGGTCTGGAGGCCAAACAACTCCACAAGGAGGACGAGCAGCGTGCCGGCGAAGCTGAAGGTCCAGCAGAAGATGCACCAGTCTCCTGTGCCGTGGTCAACTTTGGCACCATGTATGGCCACAGAGAAGGCCACACACGAGAAAGCCAGGGCTGCAAGTCGTGTCCATAGTAGAGGGCTGGATTGCAGGACTATAGCCATTGTGAGATTTGTTGTATTGGAGCAGATTAACTCACAAGTTTCCTTTTATCATCAGCCTCCTACACAAGAAGAAACAAAAATGCATGAAAGAGATGAATAAAAGATCTGTTGTTGAAAAAGAGTTTATTTGTCCACCTGCAAACCACCGTCATGAGGCTGTCATTGCATCTCCCAAGTAGCAGATACAGAAATACAGATTCTAAACCATACAAACAGAAATCAGCAATGACTGCACTGTGGTCGCAAACCATCAGGTGAAAACCATGTTTTTTGTTTTTTTTTTGTTTAAGCTTATCAAGCTGCAGACCCAACAGCATTGCTGCTGTAAGGTTTCACTCCGACATTGTTCATTGCTCATATCCTCAGTGATGGGAGTGGCGCCACAATCTCCACTGACCCCTCAGTCTATCTGTCATCGAGCTACAAACATGGGCCTCCTGATTTGTTCCACTCCCACCCCCCGAGAGCTGACTTTTTTTCCTGCTTTGTGGAATATGGAGTGTAAATGTCGCATTTTTCACAGGTGACATCACATGATGAGTTAAGTTCAAGATAAGAGTTTCTATAATTTGCAATCTATAATTTGATGCCTAATTATTCTGTGTTTGACATGACTTTGTAAGGATGTAAACCTCTGTTGATTGTTTATGCATTATTTTTGCTTTCATTGCTTGAAATGAACCATTTCTAATCTAATCTAATCTAATCTAATCTAATCTAATCAAAAGTGTGTTCTTTAAAGACCCATTTCAATAAAAACTGTTTTTTTGGTGTTTTTAACATGTTCATGTGAAAGTTTTCTCATAATGGCGGAAATATATAAAGAAAATTAAGATTAAAACTGCATTTCTGAGTATTTTTTTAATTCAAATTTTTGTAAATCAGGAGCAGACAAAAAATGATGTTTGAAAAATATCATATTTGTTGGTTGGAAACTACACTTAGCAGGTTATAATCTCCCTGCTCTGCTCCATTCTGATGCATCCACTTGCAGACAAATAATCCATTAACGTCTTTGTTTTTCTCGTCTGAGCTGAAATCTGGATCAAAACTTTACGGCTAGATAGTCACGATATTGGTTGCCATTTTTGTTGCACCTGTGATGTTAGTGTGGGGGTGTGATGGGCTGTAAGCTAGGGGGAGAGCGTGTAAACAGAAATCAGCTTTGGGTGATTTCTGCCCACAACTCAGAGGTGAATTTCCAATTAAATACAGCGGCTCTGCAGAAACTATGACCTAGAAAACAACAGGGTTTTTTTTCTTCACTAAAAACTGCAGTTTTCATATTTTAATGCCACATATATTTTAACGTTTATTTATTGATTTCCAGTTTTATATACTTATTTCTCATTTTATTTATTGATCTCTCAGTTTATTTATTTGATGCCAATTTTAAAAGCTGACACTTTTATTTAATGATTTAATGGTGCATATATTGATTAAATATTGTCTCTTCTGGACCTCCATAGAACTGATACTTTCCTACAGGTTAATCCCTAAAATGAGAAATGGGAATTTTCTGAGCCCAACTTGTGACTTTCTTCAACTAGTTTTTCTCTAAAGTTTATTTAAAACTGTTAAGTCAATCTGTAAAAAAAAAAAAAAAAAAAAAAAAATCAATTTAACAAAGCCGGTGAGAAGACGCCATTTATTTAAAACCTTCGCTCAGTCATCTAAGTCCTTTTCTAATGTAGTTTTATTTACATGATAGCATCCCTGAATGTGGACCCTTTAGAGTGTCAGACTAAACACTTTCAAGCTACATTTTACCAAACAAAATACCACATTTGCTGCAAGTGTTGAACTGTTGTGACAACTAGCATGGAACTTGGCTTGTCTAAGAAAATCAAGTTTTGTTCTTGTTTTTTTTTTTTTTAAGAATGCAACTTTCACTTTAAATGAATACTTTCTTTTTTTAGTTGACAGGGCTTCCACACATTGGGGATTTTCTGGTTTATGAAAACTGCTCAGACCAGAGCCAGCTTGTCTGATCTAAACCCAAACCCTATAGAAAAAGCATTTGAAGTCTGTGGCCTCCCTTCAAACACATGGACTAATCTGTACTGGAGATCCGAAGCCACAAAAAGACATGACAGGCATTTTCATTGCATGGAGATGCAAACCACAGCCGCTGTCTTTCCTAGCAGACCACTTGGCATTTCGAGCCTCCACCTCGCTCCCATTGTACACAGAGAGACGGTTATAAACATGGATACTGGGCTTGTTTATGTTAGCGCTTTTACACACCTATGAAAGAGTCGAGACTGAGGAGGCAGAGAGCTGGTGGGGTGTTAGGGTATGGATTCAAACAAATAGGGGGAAGAAAAAACAAAAGGTGGAAAGAGTGACCCAACAGGATGACTAAGAAAAGAAGGGAGGGGAAAGGATGGAGAATACGGGGAAAGCCCTGTGCCTCCGCCGCAGAAGGACACATAGTTTAAACACAGTGAAGTAGTAGAATAGCACTAGAGTGAGTCAGCACCAGGCTCTTCATCTTTCACCACCCCTCTTTCCCTCCCTAACCTCCGCCTTGATTTCTTGTAATGTTTTTCCAACTAGCTGATGTGATCCAGATGTGCTGCAGTCTACTGCAGCTAAACAACTGCTAACTTTGTCACATTTGCCAAGCTTTTTTCCTTCCTAGCTGTTCCTTCTGCCCTCCTTATGGTCCCAGTATGTGGCTACTCCCTCTTTTCCATCAGTTATCCCTGTTTGAGACTCCTTGTCAAGCTTTGCAATCTAGTTTAATGAAGCTCCAGTTGAGAAAAAAAAGTACCCAGTTCATTAGGGTTAGGGCTGGAAAATTCAACACTGCTTCTCCCATCACTAACATTTTACTGCGGATGGCATAAAATCAGGAAAGAAATGGGAGGAGGAAATGGCACAAGGGAGAATTTGAAGTGTGGAAACACTTTCTCCTCACACCGCAGCATGGAAAACATGACACAAACAGACTTCTGCAAATTAAAAAAGAGCCAAAAATAGGTTCACACAGCAACAGAAGACAGCATCTGTTGCAACTTCTCTTGACATGTGAACACCAAGCTGATCAGGAAACCTGCTTGCTGCAGGCTGAGAGGTCATAAACTAGATTGTTGTTGTTTGACTCGTTGTCATGACGCAGCATCACATACACAATTTTGCTTCTAATTCACTTACAGCCAATCTGTGGGTCAAAATAACAAAACACTCAGTGTTGGAAAGCTATCCTTGTGCGTGTGAGTCACCACTGGCCCACTAAGGTTCCACCTTTTCCCAAATATTCATTCTGCTTTAAAACAGCTATCTGAGACAGGTCTGGACCATCAGGACACACTATCTCTGGTTTAAATGAGCCAGAACAAACTTCTTAAACAACGATGAAGGGTCGTCCTCGGTTCAGTTCGGACAGAACTTTCTGGTTTACATTTACATCAGAGCCAGAATCATCTGGGCAAGTTTTGGGTCAAATAAAGGCTAAAAGAGAGCTGATCCTCTTCCTAAATGTGCCATGTGTGTCACACTGTGAAAACCCATGCAGAGGTTCATTCATTGACAGTGTAGGTGGGTGTGCTGTCCCCACCCTGCGCCGCCAGACTCATTTCTGTCTACAAGACTCAGAACAAGTTAGTAGAAACAGAACTTTTCAGACAGATCCACATTTAAGATGTTTTTCAGCACTGTTCTGTGTCGATGTGTCAACTTTTTTTTTTTTTCTTTTGCTTTTGTCCACTTTACAGACATGCAACACATTTGGAAAAGAAAAAAAACCCAAACAAATGTACATAAAAAATACAGCAAATAAAACATACATGCACACATATTTGGTGTCAAATGATAGCTCTTTAAAATATCATTTCTCAGCATTTCACTCCAATCCTCATGCCTCCTTACCTTTCTGAAACTTGGCTGCAGTCTTTTCTCCAAGATGTGCAGTGGAAGTAAAGCACAGACTGTAAATCCTCACCCCCTTGGCTGCTCTAGAGTGGGTCCAAGGAGGAGAGCCCCGCCCAGAAAACCAAATTAGGCATCAAATATCTGCACCGTTATTCATATGTGACTAAGCTCCTCCCACATTGTGTTCAAGGCCGGACCGCTGCTGCCCACACCCAGCGTGAGGAAGTTTCTTCTCTCTGAAGCTTTACTTTTTCTTGATAAGAGGGCTGCATTTAGAAACTACGGAGAGACACACAGACAAGAACTGAATGCAATTGTTGATATTCTGCTTGATGTTTTGAAGCGGTAGCCTCACGGATTTTCATTCACTAGGCCACAAATGTGCATCACACTGTTAGGAAGATCACAAAATAAAATAACTACAAAAGAATAGAATTCAGTCCTTTCCACCCAAATATGTTTTATTAACTAATGATGGAGTTTTTATAAAGAACAAACAGAAAAAAGGGATATAAAAGGTGTGAAACACAAAAAGGGAATGCCACAACTATTATAATTTAATGCAATTACTTATCCATGTACACATATAGTTTGTAAATTTAACAATGTTGATAAATCCACAAGTAAGTCAAATAGACTTGGGTCAGTCAGTGTAATATAAGTTATAGCAAAACAAAGTTTCATTGATTACTTTCTTTTTAACTTCTGAGTAAATTAAGTAAAAGTCTGATTTATAAACAAAGCAAGGTGCATTTGTGTCCAAATAGACAGCTTAGTGTGGTAATTTACTGTACTTTTTATAAAATGTTATTAGAATTTTTTTATTTCTTGATTAATAAACAACTTTAGAATATAATACAAACTCAAATGTTTTTGTTTTCTGGCAGTGTATGGTGAATTTTAGGAACAAATGTTAAATTTACTTTTTATAAACACTTTCTGTTATTTTTCATTATTATGTCATTTTATTTGAAAGCAGAAGAAGCTAAAATGCTATGATATTTTAAACATGTATTAAACTCAACACAAAATTTACTGGTCTGTAATTTACACAAAAAACTGTATTTAAGAGATTTGCAAAAACTCTTGGTCATAAATCCTAAATAGAGAAGGAGAAATTGGCTAAATTCAGCCTTAACAGATAAATAAATGTAACTTTTACTTTTAAATTTCATTTTTAATTGTGATTACCTTAACATTGATACATAAAATGATCTGTGTAGCCTCTAGAAACCGGTTTACTTTTTATTTATTTTGATAAAAGCCCTAAAAGTAGTGCAAAGGGGCGTTAATTGGGACTAAATGTGTGCATAAGAATAAATCATGAAAAACCAAACATTTTAATTTACTTGAAACAACAACAAATAAATAGAGTTAAAATCTTTATTTATATTTATCTTTATTTTATATTTTGTAAATTGTCTTTAAAGTTATATATATATATATATATATATAAAACTTCGAAACACTGGTAAAATAAAATTATACAACTCTAAATTAGTTTGAAACACTTTTTGAGAGCAAATATTTATGAATAAGACTCAATGTGAAGTTACAGAGCATAAAACGGTCCCACTGACCTTTTGATTTGAACGTTTTTACGCTGATAAACTGGTCGTGGGTTACGAAAACAAAGGACAAAGCGTCACATGTTGATCCTTCTGCGTGTGACCCGCTGGGAAAAGCTGTAAGGCCTTTTCTCGCCACCAGGTGGTGTCAGATTTCGATTTGGGCTTGTGACGTAGTGTATGCGACGTTTTTACTTCTTATACTCATTACGTCAGTTTTGTGAGACAAAGCTGTCTGAGCATCATGGCGTCCGGAGGGGGAGAAATGTCCGACGCAGAACTGGACGAATTACTGGACAGTAAGTCTGTCAGGAAGGATTACTATGTTCACATGTTCGCGTGTCCGTCTGTTGCTTGGGAGATTTAACTGCTGAGACTCTTCTAATGTTTGTGTCAGAGCTTCAGGTGCTCGATTGCACACTCACCAAAGCATCGCTGACAGCTGGTGTGAGCATCAAAATAAACGCAATTTAAGCCGTTTTAAAAATGTTTAATATCATTAAGTATAAAACAATGTGGGCTATTTGGATATCGTTTATAGAAAATGTTAGAAATGTTGAAAACACACCAAGCGTTGTGTGTAAAGTGCTGTTTTACGTGTTATTATTTAAAGTTATTAACAATCTTTCAAGTAACATTCGAACATATTTTTTGTCTCGTTGATTTATAAATGTCTCTTATATGTTGGCTGTGGTTACTTTGTGTTACTTTTGTTGTTTGTTCTGTCTCCTGCTGTATTCACTTAAATCTCATTTTTAAGTCTTGCTTTTTAAAACTTAAATTAGATCAATCTGAATCTTTTTACATCATATGGATCAATTCTAAATTTGAAATCTTTTCCTTGAATTTTTCAAGTAAAAATCTTTGATTTTCTGTTGGAGTCTAATGGCAATTGTGTAATTTTTCAATTATTTAATGTTATCTTTGTTCAGTGAAAACAAAAACATTTTTTAAAACAACTGGTTTTTAAATGAACATTTTTGACAAATAAATAGATATGTATTACATTTGTTTGTAATTATCAAGACATTTTCATTCTAAACTACATTATTAGTAATATCCACCCACACTTTTAGTTTTTGCGATTTTTATTTTTAACTAGACCTTTGCAGACCTTTTTTGACTTTTAAAATCTAAACTTTTATTAAGGATGTAAAAGACACAGAAATGTATTAAAAAAAACGGACCGAGCACTGATAGTAACAGCAGTGTTGTTCGAATGAAAACCTCAGATGCAAACAAGATTGTGTTGGTAAAAATCGATCAGGAAGTAAATATTTGATTTTCGATTATTGTGAGTTTCTCTTTCTGCTGTGTCTTAACTGTCTTTGCCATTTTATGTACATGTGATGCAAACAAATGAAATCCAATCACAAGCTAGCTTCTTCTAAGTTAAGTCAGTTACAATTGGCTGAAAGTGAACCACAGAGACACTAGTGGGTTCACAGCACTTCAAACAATACCTAAAAAATAGTATGACAAACTTAATTTACCCACAAAGAATGAAACAGTCTGAAAGACCAATCTTCAAAAACGTTTTGGTCCCCACAATGTGACATAAAGTGAGAACAGCCGCTTCCAGGACGAGTCTGCCATCACCGCCCCGAGGCTAACAGCCTGCCTCAGAGATCGAGGTGTCTTACTTCCAGGTTGGAAAATGAACTAGCAAAAAAACTCATATTTCATCTGTAAAAAACATTTTTTAGTCTTCAAAAGGTAATATATTATGTTTATAAATCCAGTTTACTCTGAAAGGCTTAAGAATGGAATGATATAGGCCTTTAATAATTTTTTTTTTTTTTTAAGATAAATGCCTAATTGATGAATCTGGTTTAATTATTTACTGTTGTGCCATAGACGGTCTTTGTCCTGATGTTGTCTTTTTCATTTAGGTGCTTTGGATGACTTTGATAAGGCATCTTCTCCTCCGGCCCCTGAACCTGCAGCAGCCTCCTCCTCAGCCAGCAGTGGTGCAGAGAAGGTCTGTATCTGCTTCTTTTCTTTGTTATTCAGCTGTCTTTTGCTTAGACTGAATTTGTGAAGTTAAATATTAAGTAAATTTGGGTTTATATTAGGGCTGTCAACATTCACGTGAACGCACGCGGTTAATTAAAAAAAATTAATTGGTTAATGTTTAATAACACAGATTAATTACACGTCAGAAGCAACCATGTTTCCCTTCCTGTCGGACGGTTCAGGCCTCCAGGGCGTGTGTTAATTTTCCAAAATTACACACTTCGTCGAGCACTATCTCACTTATAACATAGTCACTTACAAAAGAAATAAATATTCAATCAATTTTTAGCACTTTATTCATGTTAATTTTTAGGTTTAGATAGCTTTTTCACAAAAGGTGGACTATTTGATATGTAATTCGACCCTTTGTCACGGTAAAACGATGTGTCGCTCGGCCGGCAGACCTCAACTCCAGCGGCAAAGCAAAGTGATATATGTGCTGAAAGAAAGTTCACCTCTTACCACTTGCTTTTGTACAGGAGATGAAGCAGAAATTTGTTTTTAACCCTGTAAAGCCTGAACCATTAAATAATTGACAGAAAATTCAAATTCTTTGGATTTGCAGCATTCATAGTTCCCTCTGAACAAACAAGCAAAAAAAAGTTTAGTTTTTAAATATAAATGTAATTTTGTATCATATCTGATACATCAGGTCACACAGCTCAAATATATCTTTTTTCTGATCTAACAAAAATATTCTAAGACCAAAAAAAAAAAAAAAGAAGAAAAACCAAGAAATTTGTATTTCCATTCCATTGCTCTTGCGGAGGGCTGGCAGACTCATGTATCAGATATGATATGTTCTGCTTTAAAGGGTTTTAAACAAGCCTGTGCAGTGATAAAGAACATTTGGGCTTTGTGACCAGAACATCTTTTTTTGTATTCACCTGGACCATTTAAAGTGCAGAAACCCAATATTTATTTCTTTTGGCGGTGTATCAGCATTTTTGTTTTCTTGGAGTAATACTGCAGACATCCAAAGTCTTCAGAGTTCTTCCTATCTTACCTTGATGTGTTTTGTGCACACAAATTATATTTCTGGGATATCTGAGTTATTTAACAAATAAAACATTTCAGACAATACAAATGAAGGGAAAATGTTCTCTCTGGCCTTTTTTTGTACAAAAGCTGCATATTGTTGTATAAAATGTACCTAGTAAAACATTTTAATCAATTGACGGCACTAGTTTATATAAATGTTTTTGTCATTGAAACAAATCAGATTTTTCCCCTCTATTAAATTATCTTCATGTCTGCCTGTAGCCCCCCCTGCTTGAGGACTGCAAACTCTTTGAGAGTCTTTTTGAGGGGGACATGGCGACCCAGGCCAAGGAGGAGTGGGAGAAGGCCATGTCAGAGCTGGCTCAGGAGGAGCCAGAATTGCTCGAGCACTTCCAGAAACTGTCAGAGGCTGCAGGCAAAGTTGGTAAGACGAGTTATTTATTGTGAATCTTTATTGCTACATTTAGTTTGTTGGTCTTACAATCTAAATTGTGCGTTTGCTCCAAACAGGGACAGACACTGCTTCCCAGCAGGAGTTCACTTCCTGTCTTAAGGACACCCTCCGTGGGCTTGCAAAGAACGCAGACAACCTTCAAGTTGGCTCCTTAAACATAAAAGAAAAATTTTCTAAAGCTTTTGAATACAAAAATAATTATTAATTTGTTTTGTCCAGTCTTCAGGTCTAGCTGGAGATGACCTAGTTAAGGCTCTTGAGGGTCTGGGGTTGGATGAGGGCGGTGAAGGCGGTGGAGATGATGGAAACATCCTGCCTGTCATGCAGTCCATCATGCAGAATCTGCTCTCTAAAGAAGTGCTTTATCCTTCTCTCAAAGAAATAACCACCAAGGTCTGCAAATGATTTCACTCATGTTGTCAGACTCTAAATCGACTTTTTCAGCTATTAATGTCTGGTAATGTGTCTTACCTTCATAGTACCCAGAATGGCTTGAAGCAAACAAGCCCAGCTTAAGTGCAGAGGACTTCCGGCGCTATGAACAGCAATCCAAAGTCATGGGAGACATCTGTAAGCTCTTTGAGACCGAGGAACAAGGAGTCGAAAATAAAGAGAAAACTTTTGAGAGCATCATGGACCTGATGCAGCAGGTGATGCAGCTTTGTCACGATATTTACAATAATATTTCAACGTTACAGGAAAAAGGACTTTTTGTTTTTTGTTGACATCATCCACATTATTCTGATTCAAAGTAAAAGTCATAACACGTCACTTTTATGAAGATTCAGCTGCAGGAGTTCAATTATTTATGGAAGCTGCAACGCTCTTTTAATCTCGTGTTGGACTATTGATACTTTCCATTACACTAAGCTGTTTCCCTGACAAACTGGTTTTAAAGGTTATGATTATTAAACAGAACATTTTATCACAATAGTATTAACATTGAAGGGCCAACTGCCTGTCATATCTTTGTAGAGCAGTGACAGAGGATGAAATTGTAATATTGAAGCTCACTGAATACACCCATACAATTTAAAAGTTTAGATGTTATCAGCTCAAAAATACATTTTAAGCACCAATTTCCCATGCTATTTTCTTTATTATGAGTTAAAAATGTCCCTTTAAGCCATTCTGTGGACCAAAAAAATAATACTGTTTAATAATTAATCTATGCAATGTTTTTGTTATTGGACAAGAAGGAACTGCTATTTTGTGCTTAATTATCTCCTTGTAGCTGCAAGACTTAGGCCAGCCACCCAAGGAATTGGCAGGAGAAGTGGTAAGTTCTTGCTTCTTACATTAATTCATATACTTTTTTAAATAAATACTGAATTCACCCAGTGCCTCGAACATGTTTGTTGGTATCTGTTAATAGCAGAAGCTCTGTACAATAAAACACTGTAGTTTTCACAAACTCCAATAAATCACTTTAGAGCAGGGATAGGCAACTCCAGGCCTGGAGGGATGCATTTCTGCATTTCTTCTAACATACCATGCTCTAGCATATTTTAATTGGCTGGACACATCTGTGTCCCAAATTATTGGGAGAAAGACGTTATTCTTTAGTTATACTTTCCTTTTTTTTTTTTTTCAATTATCTCAAACACTTTTTTGTAAGGCTCGTTTTACCCTGACCTCCCATTGTTTTGACTTAACCTCAAGCTCTAAGATAAAGAAGTCGAGCCAGCCTCATTACAGACCAAACAATCCAATATGGATGTCACAAAAATGTTTCAAACTATCTAATCAAATGTTCTTTTGCTTAAATTAAAATACTGACAGACTAGAAAGTTAAAGCAGGCCCTTGTCTGCTGCAAAAGGAACCACAATAACACACACACTGTGAGAAAGGAGACATTATTTCAGTTGATTTGTATTCTGACAGCTTCAAAAACCAAATGAAAGAGATCATAGATGCTCAAACTTGCTTACTTGCTGACTCCACGTGATTTAAGGAATTTTGGTGAACTCTGATTGAAAAAATAGGTTATATATAATTTGTCCCCAACCATTTTCAGGCCACAAAATTGAACAATATTTTCACAGAAATCCCTGTACAAGGCTGAAGTGGTAGTCCAATTTCTTCTTTTTTATTTTTATTTTTTTTAGCTTCCAGTTTCTCTTAGTTTTTGAAGGTAAAGTTTATCTTCATCCTCTGTAAAATATCTTCAGCTGGATCAAACTTTATTTGTTTACAAGATTTCATGTAGGAATCATTAAAATATGATGCAGATTTTCCCTTAACCCATATCTGTGAAAGTAGAAGTTAAAAAACCAAATGCCAACTTTAGCTTCGTCTGACTTTTAAAGTGCAACGAATAAAAAAAAACTTTCCTTCAGAATCAGAATATTATTTAAAACAATGAAATGTTGGTTATGTTTTTATTTTTTGTCAGCGGTACGGTACAACCATCCCACAGACGGTGCCGGTCCGGGGGTTTGAGACTACTGTTTTAGAGGATGCAAATGATACATTTTAGTTTAGATTTTCAATAATGAAATGCCGCCTAAAAAAAGTTTCTTCTCTGCTACAACTTTCCTTTATTTTTCAACCTTTAGCCTCCAGGCTTAAACTTTGACATGGAGTCCCTGAACCTCCCTGGAGGCCTTGGAGCCGGGGCCCCTGATCAGTGCTCTGTCATGTGAGGGAATGGCGTGGTTCATCAGAAGATCTGGTGTCGAACGGTTCCTCTGTGTGAGTCGGAGAACAACAGACTGAGAACCAAAGGTCAGGCAGTGGTGTGACCTGACAATCAACACTGTTGACTTTTCTGATGGGTGTGAAAACAAGCAGAGGAGCCACTAAAATCAACACTAAACGCCAACATTCTCTGTAAAAATCCAAATGTGAACAGAAAATGTAAACATTTCTGCAGTAGTTTGTCAGCAGAAGCCACACCTCCTTCAGAGTTATTTTAGCAGAATCCCTCCAATAAGAAGAAATGACCACTGCCATTCTTTGTGTTGTTTTTACACGACGTTTAGCCCGGAGTCTACTTCACAGCTTTGAACAGTGCCTTTTCACAAGAACCAATATATCATTTTAGGCTCTGAAACATTGAATAATCTGCAAGCTTTCAGCCAAGCTTCTTACACCAGCCTTTAAAAGTAAACTTTTTTTTCATTTAACAAAACCCCAAATCAGTGTGTGGTAGAAGTAACAGGTTAACTGTTAATATGCAAAGACGTACATGTGCTTTGGTTAATCATTTTAAAGACTTTAAAAAAAGAGAATGTCTTAATCGGCATTTCTAGTACCTTTAATGAGAAGGTTCTCTTTGGTGTTCCTCATGTCCAGCTACTGATTTGGAGTGATTTTGACCCCTGAAAACCTTTTGCTGTGTTTACAGCAGTGATCAGTTTTGAGTGGCTGTGCAGATGTGATTTCCTGTGGTTTTTCTGTGTGTTGAAGATTCTTTGGGTGTGACGAGGTCAAATAAACACCCAGAGGTGGATTTCAAAGTGTCTGTTTTATTTCCAGAAAAAGCAGCAACATCATATTGACATGAGTGTGCTGAAAGAAGATGCATTGGTGAATAGAACATCCTGATGTTAGCACTTTTTTGTGATGGCTGGTGTGTTTTCATCAGCCGTGATTACTGCTGGACTTTTCTAATGGCTTCTCTGCTGTGTTATCAGAGGAGAAGTCCAGAAACAAGAGGACCAACAGCTCGTCATAACTGCACAATGAAAGGTTTCTGTCAAAGGGTTTTGTCAGCTATCCACAGAGAGGAGATCAGATTTGCATCCAGGACAGCCAAAGGGAGGCAGCTATGAAAGGTTATTTAGACCTGTGGATTTCATCACAGGGAGACTGTGAGCTGTTCAGTTCTCAGGATAAATCCACCATAGCATTCATAATATGACCTATTGGACACTTTTTTTTGTTTTTGTACATATAATAATTAAAATTATGATATGATACAAGAGTCTGTGACTTGTGTTTTACTTGTCCTACTTCTATGTCTGTTTTAACTCTTTCATTTTTATTACATTCATTTTTAGATATTGCACTCCTGAGATTAATGCTGTGAAGATCAACATGAGGTCATTTTCATTTTAAACATGTTTTATCATTGTCTAAATATAAAATCCATTATTCGTAGCACTCATATTATTTACAGTGAAGAGATTGTTATTCAAAATTCACAGGTGTATCTAAAAGTCAAATACTATATGTCAACAGGTGAAAAAACTGAAACTTTACTGAAGCTTATAAAGTGGCTTTCCAGCAGCCATTGTTACTTTAAATTTCCATAACATATCAATAAAATAAAAATGCAGTATAGATGTTACTGATCCCAAGTTAATTGTTTTGTCTGAAAAAAAACCCCAGAAGATTTAGAAAGGATAAAATAAAAAAAAATAAGTAGTTCAATATTTTTAATGAAATGAAAAATATGGGTTGAGAAATAAAAGTCACTTTATTACCTATCAATATCTGTAAATATCTGCTCATATAACTGTACTGATATGCCACTGCTATGGTCCTTTCATCGTGGGTTCCATCATTGCGATGAAGCTACAGAGTATCATAGGGACCTGGACAAAATACATCAGTGCCTTTTGTCTAAAAAATGTGGTGTACTTTAAAGCAAAACTAAAACTTCATTAAAACAAAATAAATTGTAACAGAATGTCGAGGAGTTTCTGCCAAGGTGGATTCATAATAGTGCTTCATTGGAAGGGCTTTTTTTTTTATTCATTGTGCAGCTTTATTCACATATTTTAACCTTTACATAAGTCAGGATGTGTTTTAGATTCATTTGTTGTGCTGTGTTTGTCACTTGTGTATGGAGTTTGGGCTTTGAGTCACTAAAAGGAAAGTCTTAGTACAGAGTTCATCTGCTGTCTACACCGGACCTCACAGGCTAAACAGGCTCTTCATGTATGTAAGCCAGAAATTGCAGGTTACTTTAGAACTAGGTTAATAGATTTTCAAGTACTGTGGTAGTTCTGTGTACAACTACTATGGTATTTTAAGATGGTATTCTATAGAATGGTATTCATAGTCACATGGTTTAAGCGTGGGATTAATATTATTATGATTAATTGAAGCATATCACAGCACACTAACATACAATCTCTCATTTGAGGATAATGACAATTAACATAATGTTATAGGGCTGTGCAAAAGGCATACTATACAGTAATTTCTTGATGACCAAAATATATAAAAAATATATGAGTAAAATGAGCTATGATACATTTTGTATAATAGAAAGAGCTGTTTGGTACCTCTCCATTTACAACAATTAATGTGATATTTCCTGGATAATAAAAAAGATTGTTTGTGAAAGTTGGAATCCTTAGATACCAAAAGAAAACTCAGACTTTTTTCCTCCATGTCCAGTAATTGCTTAGAAAGGCAGGGTACTCTTGCTGCGCCTGCGTGTTGCTGCTGTCGTGGAGCTTTTTGCGTCAAATTTTGACTTCAATAACTTTATTGTCCAAAAGCGGAAGACAAAACGAGCGACGTGTCAGGAAAAGGGAGAAGTGACTAAATGGGCCAAGGCAGTCGGGCCGTCTAAGTTAATCTCTCTGCAAGATTTAGACTTTTGTTGTTGTTTGGCTATTTCGATTTTTGTCGCAAGTATTAGGTTGTGAGCATAACAGCGTTCTAGTGACAATGTTAACAAAGTTTGAGACGAAGTCGGCCCGTGTTAAAGGTAAGCTAACCAGTTAGCCAAACAAGCTAAAGTTAGCCGGTTGACGTTAGCTGTATATGTTCGTCGTATTAATGCCATAACTGTTAACAAATATGTGTCTAAATTTAATAATAGACTAGTCAGACATCAGTTTTAAGTATTATAATAGATGTTATGTAGAGTTACTAAAGAGTCGTTAATGGTGCGATTATGTAGCCAACAAGCTAATATTCGTTACTGCGCAATTTTGATTTGACAAAAATCTGTAATATTAATAAAAATAGAAAGTTGTAGGAGTTGTATGTGTAAATCATATTATAGTTAAACCGCTTGTTTTTTTTTATTCCAGGCCTAAGTTTCCATCCCAAAAGGCCATGGGTTCTTGCCAGTCTGCACAACGGAGTAATCCAGCTGTGGGACTATAGGATGTGCACACTGATCGATAAATTTGACGAGCACGATGGTAAGAAATTGCCTTTTTCGAATTATGAAAGTTATTCTGGTCGGACACTTTTTTTGTAACAAGGACTCGTCTACAGGTCCTGTTAGAGGAATTGATTTCCACAAGCAGCAACCTCTTTTTGTGTCTGGTGGAGATGATTACAAAATCAAGGCAAGTGCACCATGGCGTGAATCAAAAGCTCATTTAGTACACAACTAAGCCATAAAAATCTATTATTATTGATTCAATTACAAATGTTAGAAAAATACATTTGTTTTTTTTAACAGGTGTGGAACTATAAACTGAGACGGTGCCTCTTCACTCTCTTGGGACACTTGGACTACATCAGAACAACCTTCTTTCACCACGTGAGTTGAACTTCCACAACAGCACAAACTGGATTTTAACAGCCATCTCTGTTTTTCCCGTAACTTTTTTTATTTCAATTGCCACCACATTCACACTAATGAGCCTACTCCTGCCTTTTTTAATATATGCAAAGCATATTATTTTTAGTATTTGTATTAATCTGGTTTTGCAAATTCAGTTGCACACAGTTGCAATTTTCTGTAGATAAATTGCAATATCTAAGCCAAATACTGGAATTCATAGTAATAATATAAGTTTAAAACAAAAAAAAAAAACATGCCAATGTTACAGAGACTGAGTTAAAGTGCAGAAAAACAGCTTAATAGGTGGTCATGTGTTGTTAAAAGTGTGTATTGCCGTGTATTTACCTGGTATCTTTGCTTTTGATATTTTTTGGTTTATTTCAAAAACCTCATATTCATTCTTTGAAGTAATTGATTAATGTTGGCCTCGTGTAGGAATATCCCTGGATTCTCAGTGCATCAGATGATCAAACCATTCGCATCTGGAACTGGCAATCAAGAACCTGTGTATGGTAAGATATAGATGCTACATTTTAATGCACATTTTCTGCAAGAAGAGTTCAGACTTAACACAAGTTCCTTTTCTCCTCTCCGTTCTGCAGTGTTCTGACCGGCCATAACCACTACGTGATGTGTGCCCAGTTCCACCCTTCTGAAGACCTGGTGGTGTCAGCCAGTCTGGACCAGACTGTGCGAGTGTGGGATATCTCTGGTGAGAGCTTGGGGACAGTGGAGCAAATTTTAAAGTGGGCTAGCTTTGGGGGTGGGGGGATTGGGTACAGAGTGGTCTAAGGACAAGAAAGAAGACAGGAGCAGGACAGATCAAGTCCTGAACCTTCTCTTTTACTCCAACTCGTAAAGGACATAACTCTGTGGGCTGTTTGCAGAAACACCTCTTCATTCAGGACAGATGTATACATCAGATCCACAGACAAGGAAAAGCTGCAACATTTGTGAATTTAACAGAAAAGGATCAAACATTTGCTATATTTGTTATAGTGTTAAAAAAAAGAGGTGTTTCTGTGTCTTTGCATGCTCTTACAATCTTGATGTTTTTTGCTCTTCTTTTCACTTTATTTTATATATTTGCTCAAAATATATATATTTTTATACTTGGTTTTACTTTAATGTGTAAGCTGCTTAAGTTAAGGTTATGTGACTCTCTTGTCTTGAATTTGTTGTGTATTGAGCATGATTCCATTCATTTCTACTGAATTTTTAATCTCTCAAAAACCTACCCTTGCATGTGCAACTCCCATCTATACATTTTTGTTCAGCATGATCAAATTTGATTAAAGTGCACTCTGCACTTGTGTAGCATTCATGCTTCTCTTTCTAACACACTTTTCAATAAATTTGACCTGCTTTAGGAAAAAAAAAAACATATTTTGGTAACTACTCACCTGGTTAAGCATGGTTGATAATACAAAGCAGCATGGACATGGTCACCCCAGTTTAATCAACTTTGCACCTAACCTCTTGACTATCACATTCCAGGATCTGTTAACAATGCTAGTCATTAAACCTTCCTGAAAAAATGCATGTGTCTTCAAGAAGACAAACTCATGTTCACATTTTCCATTCAACGCCCCACCAGAGCACATCTTTACAGTGCCACCCACCCCATCCCCATCAGCCAAGTCCACACTCCCCATG
Source organism: Oryzias celebensis (assembly GCA_014656515.1). NCBI lineage: Eukaryota > Metazoa > Chordata > Actinopteri > Beloniformes > Adrianichthyidae > Oryzias > Oryzias celebensis. Next base: position 60,043,197 of record BNCR01000001.1, read on the forward strand.
TCCACCTCGCCCCATGCTCTTCTTGGAAACATCCACACCTGCACTTGGGTTCCTAGTTTCATGTCTTCCCCTGCCTGTCTTCTCACAGGGCTCTTGAGCTGTCTGTTCACCACGTTGTCTTTTTGGGTGAAATTACGGTTACAATCAATGTTTTCTGATTACTTGTCTTTGAGGTGATCTTTAATCACTCTCTACTGTGCAGTCAAATCCTGTTGTTTTCATTTTTCATTAAACCCAATCAACTCTCTTGTAACATTAGAGATCATCTCCAGACTCAACCAAACTGGTAATCAGAAATCAGAGATTGTGCTGCTTGTTTCAACCCACTGTTGGTGTCCAGAAGTTCAACAGTTCTATTTTAAGTTTGTTTCATTTGCTATTCCTCTCAGTGATTTTGCGTCCATTGTGCTTACATAAATCTTTTTTTTCTCTTCCTGCCCTGTGTTGGGACTGTGCCTTGTTTAACATGAAAATGGCTTTCCTTCCTTGCACGCTGTGCTATGACGGTTTCAGGTCTGAGGAAGAAAAACTTGTCTCCGGGTGCAGTGGAGACAGAAGTGCGTGGCATCTCTGGGGTTGACCTTTTTGGTGCCTCCGATGCTGTTGTGAAGCACGTTCTCGAGGTGAGCTATGACCTAAACGCGCACTTTGTATCACAGTAAGTCCTGTAAAAAAAAAAAACTAAAAAAAAACTAAATTTCTCTATAAAAATTATGCAAGTTTCTCTTTGACAGGTTTTTGTTTGGATGGCTGTGATATTTTTTTAATTTCAAATAAGATTTGTAGCTGGTGGTATTACTTTTTAGATTTTTTTTTTTTCACAGATAACTGTAATAAAGCATGAAAATATCGTTTTTTAACCATCAGAGGCCTGCTCTCCTATTATATCCAGTAATCATATTTAAAAGGTTCTCAAAATTAGTTGTAAGATTGTGATAATTTTGTTGTTTTCATTTTCTGTCTAACTTTTAATAGGCTGTTTCTCAAATGATCCAAATAGATTTTTAATTGCTATTTAAGCAATACCATGGCAAATAGATGAAATACTTTACTTGTCTTTAAATGAATTTAATAAGTTTCAACATGTAATATTTAAAGTCCCACTCCAGTCATCTTTTGATCTATTTTGTTCCCAGTGATATATTTACTATTATTATGCTGTTTTTAGCCACAAAAAAAAAAGAAAAATTGTTGTTTTCTAGGACGTAGTTTCTGCAGAGCAGCAGTAGTTCTTTGGAAATTTACCTCTGAGTTGTGGGCAAGACTGTTGGCACAGAGCAACCCTCCCTTCACTTTCCATCACCTATAACTGAAGTCTCTGTTTACTCGCTGTCCCACTAGCTTACAGTACTTTGCACCTCCAAGCTAACATTAACAGTCACCAGTTCATACCAGTTCAGACAAGGATAACAAAGACGTACACAGATCTATTTGTCTGCAAGTGGATGCATAAGAATGGAGCGGAGTAAGGAGCTTCTTGCTTGGCGTTGTAGCTTCTACCTCACACCTGCAAGCTTTTTCCAACTGCCTTTTATTCATCTCTTTCTGATTCACGACAACTTGAAAAAAGAAATACTTAAAATGCAATATAAAGCTTAATTTTCTTTATACATATGTCTTCCATCAGAAAAATGAAGCAAGAACATGTTAAAAATTTCAAAAAGTATTTTGTTCATCAAAGTGTGTCTTTAAAAAAACAAAGACTACGTCACGATAAGGAAATGGGATCCTGTTTTTTTCCAGTTACACATCAGCTAGTTTGTTCTTTGTTGATGAGCAGAGGGACTTACATTTGTGTCTTTGTATTCAGGGTCATGACCGTGGTGTCAACTGGGCAGCCTTCCATCCCACCATGCCCCTCATTGTGTCTGGTGCTGATGACAGACAGGTGAAGATCTGGAGGATGAATGGTAGGCATCCTAATAAAGAACCTATGTACACTGTTCCATCTTCAAATGAGGCATAAAGTCATTAAAGCTGATGTACTCTTTCTGTTACGGATCTTTGAAGATCACTTTGAACAATTCTGAATTTAGGAAACAGATATTTTTCCCCTTAAGTATTTGTAAAAGAGAAGGTAAGAATTTTTGTGTAATCCATTTTAAAAATATATTTTTTTCAGAGTCCAAAGCATGGGAGCTTGATACCTGCCGTGGCCACTACAACAACGTGTCCTGTGCGGTTTTCCACCCTCGCCAAGAGCTCATCCTTTCCAACTCTGAAGACAAGAGCATCCGGGTATGGGATATGTCCAAAAGGACCGGGGTGCAGACTTTTAGACGGGATCATGACCGCTTCTGGGTGCTGGGAGCACATCCAAACCTCAACCTGTTTGCAGCTGGTATGTTTCTTTATTCAGGTTAAATAAGCAAAGTAAACAATTAATTGCAAAACTACAGAAAAGCACTTCAGTTCCAGTGCACCCTGTAATAGATCAGCTGTAATTGATGTAATAGATATGTGATATGGTAGATTTCAGATTAACCCTAAAGTTTTGTGACTTTCAGGTCATGACAGTGGTATGATTGTATTCAAACTGGAGCGGGAACGCCCTGCATATGCCGTGCACAACAACATGCTTTACTATGTGAAGGACCGCTTCCTCCGTCAGCTGGACTTTAACAGCAGCAAAGACACTGCTGTCATGCAGCTCCGCAGGTTGGTTCAGATGTAGCTGTTCATAGTTGTTTTTGTAACAAAAAAATCAGTTGTTACAAAATATTCTGTTTAATATTTGTGTTTTGTGTTACAAATATTATGCGGCTGGTGCTCAAAACTAAACAGAGTTAAAAGTTTTATAGAGTGTTTTTTTTTTCCCTCAGTGGTTCAAAGTTCCCAGTTTTCAGTATGTCTTATAACCCAGCTGAGAATGCAGTTCTCCTCTGTACCGTAAGTACAACCCTGAAACCACAATAAATACGAATTCAGGTTTCTCTTGCAGGTTTGGGTTTCCTAAGTGTTCATATTTTTTTTTTGGTTTTTTTTTTTTGGTTCTTCCAGAGAGCCACCAACCTGGAGAACAGCACTTATGACCTGTACTCCATTCCCAAAGAAAGTGACTCCCAGAACCCTGATGGTAAATAGAGAGTTTTCTTAGTCTTCTGTGCTTGCTAAGCAGTGTAGCACTAACTGTTTTACTTGTGTTTGTTTTTTGTTTTTTTTGCACCAAATTAATCACACCTTGTTGTTACATTTACTCATCTAACTAAGTTGTTACTTAACATTTCTCTAAATTGTATTTACATGTAAATATTTACTTCTTATTTTGTTTAGCACCCGAGGGGAAAAGGTCCTCTGGTCTGACGGCAGTTTGGGTGGCAAGGAATAGATTTGCTGTTTTGGACCGTCTGCACTCTGTAAGTTCATTTGTAGGTTTCTGATGGTGTCCGAAGTGAAAAAAAATATCTTCGTTTGTGAAAACCTCATAGTACCTTGAAATATTTATGAAATTAACCGTAAGGTGGACCGTATTATAAGGCGCAGTCTCAATTACTGAGTTTATTTCTGTTCTTAATCCATACACAAAGCACACTGTATAATAAGGCGCAAAAAAAGGTAACGGAAGCAACACAGTGTGTTTAGATTAGCTTAATTCAACTATTTTAGCAATCCCCTTACATTATTTTTTATCAATCTTCTCCCGCAAATCTATCAAAGTCCTCATCTTTGGTGTTTGAAATAAACAGCTACACAATTTTGGAATCATATATGCTGGGTTCTCTCTCATCGTCGGTTAGTCTCGTTGCCAGGCAGTTGTTTGGAGTGAAAGCTCAGACTACAGTTAAAGCAGATAGCTTGGGCCAGGCATCCACAATTCATTCAAATATTCAGGCGCAGCTTCTCGGTCTTGGTAAAAATGTGTGTGGGAGCGTTTCTCTTAAGGCCTTAAGGGGACGTCACAGAGTGTGGTTGAACACTAATTCAGCAGGGCTTATTTCGAGTGACTCTTGTGCAGTCATGTGCAGCAAACATACAGGAAAACGTAAGGTACGTAAAGTTTGGTTAGATGTCTGTGGGGGCAGTGTGAACTTCCCAGAGCGCTCATAATCAGCTCCATTGTAGTTGTCACCTGCTTGGGGGAAATTCTTTCCATTTCAGCACATGACGTAGTAACATCATTATCTCTTGAACAAACAGACAAAGGAATGCAGTACGACAAATCTGTGTATTTTTGCAGCCTTTTTTTGCACCCGTAATGGTGCATGCTGGGTACAGCTTGTGCTCTTAAATGCTGTGCCAATCTTTCTCTTGTTTGGGTTGCACAAACGTAGGTTACTGCAGTACCTCGAGATGTGGCACAACTTCACTGCCAGCCACATCGTTTACCAGGACCACGGCTACCCCTTTTATCTGTAACGTGGGACAAAATTGGGAAAAATTACAAATTTAAATTTGGATTTCACGTGCACACGGCAAAGAGTATACTCCATGCCAATCCTACAAAGTACAGAGTTATGACCGCAAGACAAGTGCTCAGAGAAATTTTAGGAGCTACTTTAGCTACTTTAGGAGCTTGAATGCACTTGTTTGGATATAACCTAAGTGATGAAAAAGAAGATTCTTTAAGCTAATTTAATCATTTCTTAAAATCTTTGTTTCCTTTTCTGCAGCTTCTGATCAAGAATCTGAAGAATGAAATAGTGAAGAAAGTCCAGGTGCCGAGCTGTGAGGAGATCTTCTATGCAGGCACAGGCTCACTGCTGCTCCGTGATGCTGAGGGCGTCACGCTGTTTGATGTGCAGCAGAAACGCTCTCTGGCCACTGTCAAAATCGCCAAGGTCAAGTACGTGGTGTGGAGCGCCGACACCAGCCATGTGGCTCTGTTAGCTAAACATGGTGAGTGGATGAGAGCGCCATCTGCGGGTTTAAAAACTCCACGTTTCTCTGTTTTATTCAGTTTAAATTAAAAGTTAGATGCAGTTTGAGCTCAGTTATATGTAAACACTGAATTATTTGAAAGGAAGCATTAACACTCGCATTTTAATTATGACATTTATCTCTAAGGGAAATAATATTATTACCATTTATTCTACTAAAAACAAGATTGTGTTCAAAGATAGTAATTTGTACTTAAGTTAAATTCATATGATCAAAGATGAACAAAAGCCCAGCCCTTCCAAACAATTTTCTTAAATTCTCTTTGCTAATAGAAAAAAATGACGCTGATTAGGGGACTATTTAATGTAACTGTTTTAAATGATGGCTGACTTAATTTTTTACAGTAAGAAACTGAGGATTCTGACAAGAAGGTCTTTGTGGATCTCATCCTAGCCTGTAACACACACAGTTCACTAGATTTGTTTTTACTTGACGTGCAACAGTTTCCTCGAGTTTTAATTGAGCACAAATTCCTAATTCGGACAAAAATATGCTTACAGTGTGTAGAACTATACAATAAAAAGGATTAAAAAAAACTTTTCTTTTTAATTATAACTTTCAGTTCCTTTGAAATTATTACTTCAGTTAAATTCAATGGTATATATTCAAAATGTTTTAAACAAGCAGTTAAATACAGATGAACAAAAACTAGGTTAATTTGATTTTTTTTTAAAAAGTAATTTGATTATAAAAGTGAAAACTTAAGATTATTTTACTACAACTTCAACATTTCTGGACAAAAAGCCTCTCAAAATCTTAAAGATCTATCAGTTAAGAAAAGAATCTCAATATTACAACTGCTAAGTATTACTTGACTAGCAAGAAATTAAACTTTTCTGATCTGATATGTGAAATAATGAGGTATATTTATAGATCTGTTTTTGTTTTGTTTTTTCCTGTCTTTCAGCTATAATGATCTGCAACCGTAAGCTGGAGAGTCTCTGCAACATTCATGAGAACATCAGGGTGAAGAGCGGGGCCTGGGATGAGAGTGGGGTCTTCATCTACACCACCTCCAATCACATCAAATATGCCCTCATCTCTGGGTAAGAAATGTTGTTTTTCATTAACATGGGTCTGTTCAAGAAGTTATTCAGTGTGACTTTAACTGAACATGACCAAATATACATGTGGCTGAGAAATTTGCAGTTACTAATTACCTCATTCTGGACAGGTTTTTCCAATGAAGCAGCTGCTTCTCTGTGTTTCAAATTATTTTCTGATTAAATAAAACTTATTGGTTTTGTGAAATTAACACTGACATGACCTGAAAGTCACAAATTGTTTCAGTCTGTTTTCTTTTGAAAAGCTTGTACAGGAACATATATTCCTTTCACAATATACCTTGTCACCAGTGCATTTAATAGCATGATGTCTTATTTGTAGTGACCATGGCATCATTCGAACCCTGGACTTGCCCATCTATGTGACCCGTGTGAGAGGCAACAGCGTTTACTGCCTGGACAGAGAATGCAGACCTCGTGTTCTCACCATTGACCCCACAGAGTATCGCTTTAAACTGGCCCTGGTCAACCGCAAATATGAGGAGGTTGGTTTCCAGAAGCTGTTTATGATCTAAATGTGCTGAGACCATCAGAATGCATCCTTTTACTGCTGCTTCTTCCAGGTACTTCACATGGTTCGAAATGCAAAGCTGGTGGGCCAGTCAATCATCGCCTACCTGCAGAAAAAGGGCTACCCTGAGGTAGCACTGCACTTTGTGAAGGATGAGAAGACTCGCTTCAGTCTGGCTCTGGAGTGTGGAAACATTGAGGTTGGAAATGGGAATTCGGTTATTCCCTTGATTTATCATAGGTTGATTATTTTAAGTAAAACAGGGGGACAGAGATGTTTTAGGTTTGGTTGACTTTTTAGAAACTTTTTTTAACATGAACATTAAAGTCTTGCTGCACCCATCTACTCTGGGAGATAATGGCAATAGTCAGAATCGTTGTTGCTCTGCACGCATGCTTTAGGTGGCTTTGGAGGCAGCTAAGGCACTGGATGAGCGCAGCTGCTGGGAGCGTCTGGGTGAGGCCGCTTTGCTGCAGGGCCACCACCAGGTTGTAGAAATGTGCTACCAAAGGACCAAGAACTTTGACAAACTCACTTTCCTCTATCTCATCACTGGTAATTTGGCCAAGCTACGCAAAATGATGAAGATTGGTGAGTTACTGTGACTTTGTCATGACATTTTCCATGTTATTAAGATAAACTGCTCAGTGTGGTTTTATCATTTATACACGTTAATGAATGTGACTGTGTGCAGCTGAGATCAGGAAGGACATGAGTGGTCACTACCAGGCAGCTCTCTACCTGGGAGATGTTAGTGAGCGGGTTCGCATCCTTAAGAACTGTGGACAGAGTGAGTTCATTTCTACCTCTACAAAATCACGGGCTATCTGCAAACATTAATCATGATGTCCAGCATTTTCTTTCAGCTTTTACTGTGTTATGGTTAGAACAATTACAGTAGCACATGTGGTTTTGCTTAGTTCATGTACCTAAAATCCAATAATAATCCCCATTTTAGAGTGATAATTACAAAGCTTGAAGTGTATTTTTTCTACATTCCATTAGATTTATAAAGATCATGAATCAGCAATCTTATGTTTTTGGGAGCAGATTGCTAATAACCAAGTACTCGGGATACTCGTTACAGCCCTATGAATAGTTAACTAACTGTTCTGTGGTCTGCAGAATCCTTGGCTTATCTCACTGCAGCCACTCATGGGCTGGATGAAGAGGCTGAGGCGCTGAAGGAGACATTTGACCCAGAAAAGGAGACAGTGGGTTTCCAAATGTTTTCTTTTCACAAACACTTCATGTCATAAACTGGAACATTTTATTGCGAATGTTTTTTTTTCCTTTCCTCAAGTTAAAACTACACAAACGTTTTACGTTGTGCTGATCTCGTGTCTTTGCAGGTGCCAGAGGTTGATCCTAATGCACAGCTGCTGCAGCCTCCTCCGCCCATCAACCCCCTGGACACCAATTGGCCTCTTCTCACCGTGTCAAAGGGCTTCTTTGAAGGAGCCATTCCAGGAAAGGGTAAGCCTTCAGTTACAAAACATGGCTGCACATGCAGATATTCATGTTTGTCATTTGTGGAACTCTGTAATATTTTCATTGGTTTTCTTTGGTTGACGTAGGCAAAGCTGGCCAGATGGCCGCAGATCTGGACATGGAGGCTGCTGGCGGTGAGGGCTGGGGAGATGATGCTGAGCTTACCATGGATGAAGGTTAGTTTGAGCTGAAAACAACACGGTTTTCTCAGTAACTCAATTTTAACCAAAAAACTTTCTTAAATTATAAAAAAACAAAAATGTTCAATTTTTCATCTTTTTGCAGATGGTTTCATGGATGCTCCCGAAGGATTAGATGAGGGAATTGTGAAAGAAGAGGGTGGAGGCTGGGATATTGATGAGGAGGTGGAGCTTCCTCCTGAGCTGGTGAGAGGATATGAATCATATTGAAGAACTAAAATAAGACTTTTTATTTTCTTACCACTTTGACAACATGTTAAGCTGTGTTTACACCACACACAATCCGTGCAGCAAATTCGCTTCCTCTGCTTCAGCTGTACTTCCGTCTCTGTGTCACCCAGTTTGATGACTTGCTGTCCCACAAAAGTCCAAAGAGGATTTTTTTTTTTTAGGAGACCTTATTTTTATTGTCCCATACCAAGAAGACAAATATCACAAAGTTAAGGAGAACAATCCAATTCTTCTCCATGTTGGTTTTGGACTCCACCTGCTGTTTACATCATCAAGCTGAGTTCCTGGTTGACACCATGCAAAATCTTTGCCAAAGTTCTGATTGAACTAGTTGTGCTGCCACGACATGCCGCAGGAGCTCTGATTGTATTGTACATTGGTTTAAAATTGAAAGTGGCCATGTAAATTGCGTTTGGTATGAATGCAGATTTATTCTAGTATAGTAGTACTTATGTTGAGCTTCTTTTTTTTCTTTTTTTCTTTCCCAACCAACAGGATGTCCCATCTGGAGCAGGTGGAGGAGTTGAAGATGGCTTCTTCGTTCCACCCACCAAAGGCATGGCTCCAACCCAGATGTGGTGCAACAACTCCCAGCTGCCTGTGGACCACATTTTGGCGGGCTCCTTTGAGACCGCTATGAGAGTATGATCACATCATTCATCATTTTGATGACAACTGTATAGAGGAAGACAATATGACTTTTTTACACCTGACACACTAAAATGTTATTCATTCATAACTTCCTCTCCATCCCTCCAACAGCTGCTCCACGACCAGGTTGGAGTTGTGAACTTTGACCCCTACAAGCCTCTGTTCATGCAGACTCTGTCCAGAGCCCGCACCTGTTACCTTGGACTGCCTTCGCTGCCCTGTCTGCGTGGTCATCCTCAGAGAAACTGGAAGGTACAGATTTAGTTGTCAGTTTTCTCATCCAAAAGCTCCATTTAGCTTGTGATATCTTAATTCTAAAAGCAAACCTACATCACATCTTCTGCATTTCCTGTGTTTTAGGACTGTGGAGCAAAGCAAGGGTTGCCTGCTGTGGGACTGCGTCTCTCTGATCTCATTGCTCGCCTGCAGCAGTGCTACCAGCTGACCACTGCTGGGAGGTTTGAGGAAGCCATTGAGCGCTTTAGAGCCATCCTCCTCTCTGTGCCACTGCTGGTGGTTGATAACAAACAGGAGATAGCTGAGGTGACGACCAGACTTTTAATCCACTTTTAGTCTGAAGAAATCTGTTGGGCATTACAGTACATTTTGCTGCTTTATATTCCCATAATTTTCAATTTACACGTGTTTGCATGCAAACAAATCTCTTGATAATTGTAAACATTTTCTGTTTTGAACATTTTTCAGGCTCAGCAGCTGATAACAATTTGCAAAGAATACATAGTGGGTTTGACCATGGAGACTGAAAGGAAGAAACTGCCTAAAGATACGTTGGAACAACAGAAAAGGCTCTGCGAGGTGAAGACGCAATGCATTATCAGTCATTTTAAGATATAATTACAGTTTGTTTAATTATTTTTGCTTTGTTTTCCACACAGATGGCTGCTTATTTCACCCATTGTAATCTCCAGCCAGTGCACATGGTGCTTGTGCTGCGCACAGCCCTAAACCTCTTCTTTAAACTGCGGAACTTCAAAACAGCTGCTGGCTTTGCACGACGCCTCCTGGAGCTTGGACCAAAGCCAGACGTTGCACAGCAGGTTAAGTTTTAATTTGGTCTTTTATAGCCAAATGGCAGGGAAAAAAACTGTTGTTGCTCTTGCACAGGTTAAAAGAAAATCTTCTTGTCATTTAGACTCGCAAAATTTTGGCCGCCTGTGAGAAGACCCTGACTGACGCTCACCAACTGAACTACGACCCCCACAATCCCTTTGATCTGTGCGGTGCCTCTTTTGTTCCCCTGTACCGCGGTCGTCCTGTGGAGAAGTGCCCGCTGTCTGGAGCTTGTTACTCTCCCACCTTCAAAGGACAGATCTGCAGGGTCACACAGGTATATAAGGACAACCTCTCATGACTAACCTTTGACTCCATCCTCTAAGACAGTGGTCCCCAACCACTGGGATCAGTTGTCACTGGGCCGCGGAAGAAAAAATAAATTTTGTTTTGAATCCCGAAAATCTTTTATTTTGAAAAATAACCAGATTCTCTCAGCTACACCTTTGATCACTTGAGCTGTGAAGTTTGGTCAGGGGAGCAACATGACTACATCTGAATCATAGACATTATATTATATATATTACATTTCAGTCACTTGGGCACTAAAAGCAGTCCAGGAGCGTGCAACCCAAGAAAAGTTGTATGTGGAACCTTTCTTTGCAAATGGGAAAGGTGCAGGAACAGACAGAAGAACAGGCTACAACTTCAAGACACACAAAAAAAACATTAGGCTGCCAGGAGTCTTAATTAAAATATAGATTTATCACAACAGGTGATTCCCACACACCATGTCTGTTTGCATAAAGATGTGGTGCATGTTTCTTGAGTATATATAAAAGTTTTGTTGGTTACATTTAGTTATTGTATTGAAGTTTTTTTTTGATGAGATGATCATTGCAAACACCCCTCACCCACAGCCACAAAAAGGTTGGGGACAACTGCTCTAGAACAAACCAACAATTAAAGTTACTCACACTATTACATTGAATATGTACGCTTTAAAGCCTTCCACAACCCTCTGGCTAGGGACTGGAACCAGTACGGGGGACAGTTGGCATAGAATTGTAGAGGAAAAATAAAAACACGACCAACATTTTTTCCGTTTTATCTATAATCTGATTCCGAAGGAAGTCCCCAAGCTTTCCCTTGCAAAGTTGACAAAAACCAAATTTATTTTGAAGGTTTTTTTCCACAGAAAAAGCTAGTGAGGATACAAAAGAGTATTTGACTTCAAAAACAAAAGAAAGTGGAATTTAAAAGACTAAAAACCAGGGGTTTTTACTTCAAATATTGATTCATTGCGACAGTTGTTCCCACAGACCATAATCATGATGTCTAATATTCAATAGCAACAGAGTGTCTAATGTTACGGTTGCTCTTACTAAAGTTGTTCTAATGGTAGATTCATGCTTATGATATGATATGATTCATGCAGATATTTTAGAGAATGACGATAAATGTTACCCTCAAAAGTTAAGAAAAACTGGATGTTAAAAAAAAGAAAAATTAGGCACCCCGTTTAATATCACACAGGCCACAAGTAAGGTTGTGTGCTAATCAGTGAATGGAAAATAGTAATTACAGATGGCATGTTTTGGGGAATATTCTTATTTTGAAAAGTCAGAAATGTATTATTTATTTCATGACATCTTCGTGAATCACACAAGTATGACACCTGCAGACTTAGTGCGACTTAATACAGGATTAGCCTAGTTCCTTTTTTGTAATTTTTTTCTTTGCATTTTTTTATCTTTAATTTTCCCTAATTTTTCAGGTGACTGAGATTGGAAAGGACGTGATCGGTCTGCGTGTGAGTCCACTCCAGTTCCGTTAAGAAGACAAGAAACAGAAAAACTGCAAAGACAGCAGATGATAAACTACAAACTTCATATAGTTTCTTCATATAGCTTCATATGTTTGCTGAGGGAATTATAAACCTCTTAAATATCTTGCTCAATTTAAAACCCATGTTCCTGTTGAAAAGTCTTTATTTCCTGTGCACAATCTTCTGTTAATTTCTGTGTAATTAAGTCAGTAATTGCCTGGACTTTACCCTTTTGTTGATGAAAATATCTCCAAATAAATGATTTACAATGAGCAAAACTGCTACTTGTATCTGAAAGAAAAAAACAATAAAAATACATGTTTTATGGGTGTAAAAGTTTTTTTTATTTTTTGTGGCTCTTGAATTAGAAGAAACTCCTAAATTGACAGAAAAAAAGATGGCGTCATCACATCAGTGACTCTTTTAACTTCTTGAATGACTGCTTGTTTCGTTCTCAATATCGTTATAAGCAATAGACAACGGATCATATTGCGGTAAAAGCTCTGTTTCACCCAGTCAGTGGTTTCTCGTCGGTCTAGCTACAGTCTGTGGGCGTTTTGTATTGGACGGAACCCGGATGTTTCAAATATAGCCACTTCCTGTTGTTTTTTTCTGCTTTTTCCAACCAGGAAGATGGATTTGCTGTCAAATAAATGGATAGTTTATGTGGTACTTTGCTTGCTCTTTGTGGGTAAGTCGTGTTCCTAAAATTCTTAAGTGATATTTTTACGTGTCTGTTTGAAGACGGAGGTGTGTTTTCTTTTATTCTTTCCGCTTAAATGACTTCTTTGTGCTTGATGTAGCTCAGTGCTATGCTAGGTAGCATTAGCAACAGCTTCCCTTATTTCTTTTCAGAAAGGTGTGTTTTCTGTTAGAGATTGTCTTTAAATGGGTTTAAACAGTGGAATTTATTTGCGCATAAAGTTACGAAAACAGTTTATCTTAATGCAAAGTGTTCGTATGGCTGACTTTCCTTTCACTTTGAAACTGGGTCTGCCAGCTTCAGAGGAGTTTCTAGCATCAGCCTGAATGCTCGTGATTTCTTGCTGCCGCCTGGAGCTCCGTGAATTAGGGACATCCGTCTAACAAAACACGAAGAAATAAATACTTCTGTCAACATTTATTCTGCGATAAATGTAGGAACGTTAGCGGTTCGAAACAGCATAAAATATGCGTTATCTGTAAAGTATAGATTTATGAATATTTTTTAGTGATCTGTAACTAGTGTACATCCATAATATTTTACAGCTTTAATGTTATTAAACTTTTTTTTTAATAATTATTCAATAATTTGATGTTTCCGTGTCGTGTATAAAAAGCCTAATTCAGTAGGATCAACTGGTGAATTTGGGTGGTTCCCATGTTTCCAATGCTTTTTCTGTTGAAATGTGCTAAAAGTCTAAAGCAGGGGTGGCCAGCCGTGGTCCTCAAGAGCCTCAACCCTGCCCGGTTTCCAGTCCTCCCTGACCAGCTTGCTGCTGATTGGCTGACGCAATAATTCCACATCCTGATTGGCTGAACTCGCCTCATTTGGGTTATCGGCATCAAGCAGTTCAGGGAGAGCTGAAAAACAGAAACAGGATTGGCCAGCCCTGGTCTAAAGGAATAACTTTTACATTTCAGAGTCTTAAAAACTGTTTTTCATTACAGGTGTCTGCTCTAACTCGGTGAAAAACAAGATCTATATACCACTGAATGAGACGTTTCCGTGTGTGCGACTTCTTAATGCAACACATCAAATAGGCTGCCAGTGTAAGTACAGCTGCGAATTTAAGGCATTTAATGTTGTTAAGGTCAAATCTTGTTCACTTCTATGTATAAATGTCTAACTAATGTTGTGGGGTTTTTTTCTTTTTTAGTTTGTTACCTCCTGTTTTTTTTAACATGGAGGCAGACAAACAGTTGTTTTGATGAAAATTCCAGGGAAAGCTTCTTTCCCACCCTCCTGCTCCAAATTCTTTTCCCACCAAGGCATTTTAAAGTCCCATTCCAACCATAATCTTTTCTTCTGTAAAATCGTTTAATTAGTCATTTAATTATGACTGTACAGTTTTTAGTCAAAATCAAAAAGCCTTTATACTTTTTTACTGCATGTTTTATGCCCAGCGGCAGCAGCTCATTTGAAATACAATTCTGGTTTGTGGCGGGACTGTTGGCTCGGAGCAACCGTGTCCCCTCCCCTTACCTGTCGCTGGGATTTCTGCGTGCTCACGCTCAAGTCAATCAGACGTACAATTTTGAGCCAGACACCAGCTCAGACGAGGAAATTGAATGGGTGCAGAGGTAAGAGAGACTTTGGCACGCCCATTGAGTAGCTGCGGCACTAGCCCCAGGTTTTTCTAGCATCTGGTTTCTGATCAAACGCGATTTGAATTAAGAAATACTCAAACACACTTTCAATCGTAAATTATTTTATATAGGTCCTCTGTTATATCAAGACCCACTCCAGTGAAAGTGGTCTTCTTTGTGTTTTTAACATGTTTTTGTAGCATTGTCTTCATGATGGAGGACATATAAATGATCATTTAAGATGATGTTAGCTTGGAGTTAGCTTGGAGTTGTGTGGGGCTGGTAGCTAGCCGGAGAGAGTGCTAACAAAGGGATGCTGGAACATCAACCTAGGGTTACTTCTGCACCAACAGTCCCGCCCAAACCCAGAGGTAAATTTCTGATGAACTGCTGCTGTTCAGGAAACACATCTTAAAAAAAATAACACAGGCTTTTCGATTTTGGCTAAAAATGACATAATCCTAATTAAAAGACCACTGGGAATGCTTTTACAATTGATCAAATTGTAGTTGGAGTGGACCTTTAAGTAAAAGGAGACGATGGTGAATACAGTGTTGTGTTTTGCATTTCAGCTTCTTTCTCTGGTGATGTGGGTGTGCTCCATCTGCTCGAGTCAGAGGAAAACTTGGACTGGGTCCTCAGCTCTGGTCCTAATCCTCCTTATATGGTTATCCTAGAATCCAGACTTTTCACTAGGTAGAGTCTAAGTTCTGTCATTTAAAATCTGAATTTGTTTCTGTGTATTTCAGCTTCCAAATCATAAGTATAAAGAGTGAACCCATTATAGATTTATGAGAAAACTATATCAGTGAGTGTCAGTGTAGTGACTATTGTTTGTAATTCAGAGACTAGTTAACTAATTCAGAGACTTTGTTCCTTTGAGTTGACTAAAACGCTACATGATAACAATGTAGATTATTTTTAAATGTGAATCTTATAAAATTTTGCAACTGGTTCCTTGGCTATGTTTTATATGGTATATTTCTGTCCTAAAGATCCATCATGATGAAGCTGAAGAACGGCTCCAAAAGGGTGGCTGGTGCGGTTGTTGTGAAGCCAACCACAAATCCACCTGATGGCTTCTCTCCTCACACGAGCTGCCCCAATGAAAACACGGGTGAGAGGCTGACTTCAAGCATGTTTCTGTAAAGAAGTGTTATTCAGGTTCCAGAGCTCATACTGTGTGTTTGGAAATGTCACCAAACGCTTTACTGTGGTCCCTCACTATATCGTAGTTCACCTTTTTGGGTCTTGCTGTTTCCTGGATTTTTTATTTCACCTAGTTATTTTTGGAACGTAACCCCCACGAGAAATGAGGGAACACTGTATTGTTATCATACAAAAGATCTAGAGATAGTCTGGAGGAATTAAGTGTGAATGTGAATTTCTTATTTTTGTTTGAAAAAGAAAATTTAATTGAAAAAAATGAAGCAAGAAACGATTTTTATGGTCAAACTTTGATTTATTTTTTTTTAGGAAAGAAAATTATCCCAAAATGAAGCAATAACATTCCCGAATTAATTTGTAGAAAGTGGAAAGAAAGAAACCCATTTTATCTTTAGTCTTTTGTCAATGTTTCTTTAACAAATTTCACAATTAAAAAACAGAGACTGGTTTACAGTGCTGGATTCTCCAGCAGCTGCTAGATGGTTAAAATTTAAAGTCTATTAAGAGTTATTATAATTATTTATGCATTCAAAGCATTTTTACAGTTTATAGATCATTATTACTCGCTTCATTTGATTGATATGACTCTTGTTTGTGCCATCCATGTTTACTGAGAACCTGGTAGTTCATGACGTCTCTAATTTTTCTCCTTAGGTGTTTATTCAGAGAGTTACGGCCCCTCCTACGCCCACTGTAACGTGACTGTGTGGAACCCTTTGGGGACCGGTCTTTCCTATGAGGAGTTTGACTTTCCCATCTTCTCCATGGAAGACAATAATGACACTGAGTTCATTCGACAGGTAAAGATGAATACTTCTTATTGCCTTTGTTTTTGGTGCACAAATTGCCTCCTTCAATTAATAGTTATATATGTTTGATGTATTTATGACAAAAATCTACAAAAACCTATGTAAAATAAAGAATAATGCCATGAAAGCACACAGGATTATTTTCACACAGGGGATTTAGTTTCAGATCCCATTCTGCCTTTTTTGTGACAAAAGCAGTTTCTGTTAACAGCTTTCATTTTGTGTTGTCGTGAATCTGGGTGGTGTTAGTGATTTTTACAGGCTACCACAAACACAGAGGTGCCAATTAAAGCCCTACTCACATGCCCCCAAACGGGGGTTGACCCGTACGAGTGCTGTGGGTTTTTGGGTTGTCCGGGTCAGTGGATGGTCATAGAGAGGAGCGCCTGCATCTTAAGGGGATGTGTCTTGCAGTTCCCTTGAAATTTGTGCGGCCACCTTAAATGACATAATGACAATGGAACGTACCACTGTCGTGTGTGTGATGATTGTATTGTAAAGTGTCTGTAAGAATAATGTAAGTTGCCCGCTAGCGCAGGATTTACACACACAATGTGCAGGTGATTCATGACTGTAGGACGCCCGTAAGATGACGATTGGACATCCACACAAACTAGGCTCTGATTGTCTAACTTCCTCATTTCTAACAGTCAGGATGCACGCAAGGAGCGCTCTCTTGACCGCTCTTCTCACTTTAAGAGCAGTATTTTCATTTTTTTATTTAACTTTTATTTTACCAGGAGGTCCCATTGAGACGAGATCTCTTTTTCAAGGGAGACATGGGCTGAAAAGCATCATCACAATAAAAACACAGTTAAAACAATAAAGTGGAAAATAAATAAAATTTAAATGAACAGTTTAAAAGTAATAAAAGGTTAAATCTTGATATATACAGTCAGGTCAAGAGTGATGTGCATATTTCTTTTAAAAGCTCAAAAAGCTTCCCTTTAAAGCCATTCAAGGGAATTAGGTCACACAGAGCAGAGAGTTTTGAACTCCAGGGAAGCAGAGCAGCAATAGAAAAGTCTGTTTTTTCTAATTGAGTGTGGAATCTGGGAATGGAGAGAAGAAATGAGTGAAGAGTGAAAGATTAACATTCTGTTAGCAGGAGACCGATGGAAGCATTGAGGCAGTTTACCAAGAATGGCCTTAAGGGTGGGGATTAGCCAGTGTCTCTGTCGCTTGACTTTGAGTGAAGACCAAGAGAGCAGAGAATACAATTTGCATTGATGGGTTCTGTAAGTTGTAATATGCAGGGCACAGTGATAAACTGTGTCCAGTCTACAGAGAGTTGAAGAGGCGGCATTCATATAAAGAATTTCCTCATAGTCCAAACTGAGAGGAAGGTGCTCTGAACAAGTCTTTTACTTACACCCAGGGTCAGACAATATTTGTTTCTGTAATAGCAAGTGCCTTTAACTATTTTAGCAAGTGGTCAGTGTGAGGGGCAAAATACAGCTTGTCGTCCATCCACACAACCAGATATTTATTGGTAAATACTTTTTCAATTTCCACCCCCTCCAAAGTAAGAATCTCAGCCTTCAGTGCATCATGTCAACGAGACCTGGAAAATATCATAAATTTGGTCTGCATGCCTGCAATATGCCCGTAGAAAGTGTGCCTGAATATTTCTCTCTATGGGATCACCAAGGGGTCTACGATCTTGATATTTCGTGGGAGTCACCTGCATGTCCTGTACAGACAGTCCAGTATCCACCCTTAAGGGCAATTGTAACTCATTTCTAGGTCCCTCTGAGAGGTTTTTTTTTTTGTAATTTGCTGAAGTCCTGGTGGGTTTATGCTGCATTTTATTTGCATGTAGCTTAGATTTTAGATACAAGAAAGTGGCTATAAAAAATCTCTTTAAAGGGCCTAGACTATGCAAAATAAATTCTTTGAGCCTTTAAGTGTTTTGTAATGTTCACTCCTCACTATAAACAACCCCAAAGCTGCATTTTGATCCATTCACACATTTATTTAGTCATCTTCTAAAAACCTCCACTCTGAGCACCAGCCCCTCCTAACCCATAAAAATGAGTGGGTTCTCACGAGCTGACATCACAAACTGAGAACAACCGCTTTCAGGAAGCATCTGCACTTCCAGCACGTCCCCCAGGCTAACAAAAACACCCACCTTCTCCGCTGAGCTAGTGGTGATCGGCAAAACGCTTTCATTATATATGCACATCCATCTTTGCAAGGGTTAGGATGTTTTTATTTTCGTGGGTAAAACACAGACACGCTGCCAAGGCCGTTCGAGATTGGCGTCATAAAATGGGCGGCACCCGCAATGAGCGAAAGGCGGTGTCTCAGAGATGAAGGCGTCTTACTTCCGTGTTGAAAGGAGCTCACAAAAATAACTCGTATTTCACTTTCTTTTGCGTGCCAAAGGTAATATATTATCATATAAATGGATATTAATTACTATAAAAAACTTTAGAATAGCATCATATAGGCCCTTTAAATCAGAGACCCACACGCATGTGAGTGTTTTTCCCTCTCCACAGTGTTACATGGAGCATAACCGCCCGGTGAATGGCAGTACTCCTCAGTACCCTTTGTGTGCCATGCAGCTCTTCTCCCACATGGCTGCTGTCACAAACACAGCCACCTGCATGAGAAGAAATGGAATCCCTGTCAGCCTCACACCAGGTACTTGAAAAGCAAACAAGTTTGCAAGTACAACAGGTTTCTGTCTTACTTGGGTTGATACCCTTGGCGTGCCTTCATCATTTTGTTGTTTTAACTCTAGACCATGTGTGTGACCCATTGGGGGACAAGAATATTTGGGCTTTTACAAAAGCTCTGAACGTCACAGCCAAGGGCCACAAGGAAGGGGAGAGTGTGGTCATTGCAGCAGCAAGGGTGAGTTTTCATCAACATTTCATCGGGTTAGTGCATCACACAAAGCATGTTCAAAGCTGACATTCCCAAAAGGATTTTCTGCAGTCATAAGAGTCATGTTGCTTTGTGAAGTGTGTCATGTGCATCTGAATGCTTTAAATTCCTCCATTCATGGCTGTGAGCAAATAATTCAACAACTGCTTGGCTTTAAATCCAAACACAAAACTCTGTATAATGCACAAACACGAAAACTTGAAAATATTTATTCAAAGCTCTGTTACAAGAACAGCAGGCAGTTGCATTCTACAAAATAATTTTTTTCCTGAATTTAGAACACACGTTTTGTGTAGGTTTCTTTTTATTCAATCTGATTTCTGAGTGTATGTTTTGCTTGTACGGTAAGCGTTTCTTTTCTTAAACTGAAGTAAACCTAAAACCAACAGAAATGCAGTTCCTCAAATGACCACTAAAGGGTAAACTTTAACCAGCTGGATTTTAGGGATACACTCAGTCACTCAGTTTTGTACCAATGTGTCTGATACTGAATAACCTAATCCACTCTGCTTATTAAACAAACTTGTATTTGGGATTACCTGTAAAGTATTGGTTCTCCTCTCCTGTTCTACCTGCAGATGGACAGCAGATCTTTTTTCTTCGACATTGCTCCTGGCGCTGATAGTAGCGCCACAGGCTTGGTCGCGCTGCTGGCAGCTGCAAATGCACTTCGCAACAACACAGCTGAGCTGAACCGCACCATCCTCTACACTTTTTTTCAAGGGGTCAGTCTAATTTAAACTGTCGATGATGAGGAAGAAGTCTTCTGTTTTGTTGTAATAATAAATGACTTGTCTATTTAACACAGGAAACCTTTGACTACATTGGTA
This sequence comes from Oryzias celebensis, assembly GCA_014656515.1. Lineage (NCBI taxonomy): Eukaryota > Metazoa > Chordata > Actinopteri > Beloniformes > Adrianichthyidae > Oryzias > Oryzias celebensis. The sequence continues at coordinate 60,063,055 of BNCR01000001.1, forward strand.
GTTCAAGAATGGCGTTCGATATGGAGAACAATGATTTCCCTGTGGATCTGAATAACATTCATTCCATCCTGGAGGTTGGACAGGTGAGTCAAAGACCTAAAGACCGAAATTTCTCATTTAGGTCCTAGCATTTTACTGGTTCTGTAGCAGAAAAAAATACTACATAAACATTTACATCAAGTTTAAAACCATGATCTAAAAAAAAAAACATTGTTAAATACAATCTGTGAGGTTGAAAATGACTGCAGTTTGTCAGTGTTGACTACATTAATTCAGATTCTTTTTTTTTGTGAGAATTTCTGCACTTTTTTTCATCCAAGGTTGCTCTGGGTTCTGACTCCAGACTCTGGCTTCACTCTGATCCTGTTTCTAAGAGAAACAGCAACGTCAGTGTTGAGGTTAGTGTCTACTTTCTTCATAGAGGTGCATTTCACAAACTCCAAAAACAGAAATTCAGTCAGCTTTGTGCAAAAGCAGAAATGAGATTTATTGAAATGTTGATTGAAAGAAAGAATGTTCTCTAAATTGTTGAAAAATACCACAAACATCAAAATGGATGTTTGTATGTGCATTTGTGTTTTGTCACATTTAGTTTTAACATTATGCCTTAAAGGTACAGAAACTGGTCAGTAACTTACAGTCAGCTGCTTCGGGTTTAAAATTCTCCCTGGAGGAGCCGGACGTCACCCAGCCGCTGCCCCCCTCATCATTCCAGCAGTTCCTGCGAAAGCGACCCATTCCTGGAGTTGTTATTGAAAATCACCAAGCAGGTTTTACTAACAAGTAACTTTGGTTTTTTTTAACTCTAACTATCACACACAACATAGCTGTGTTTTAAAAGATTTTTATCCAACTATCTGTATCTCTGTTTTGTGTGTAGGTACTACCAAAGTATGTTTGACAATGCAGAATATCTCAAGCTTAATTACACAGCAAACCAGACTCCAGAGGAGCAGCTGGAGGTCGTGACAGATACTGCAAAGGTGCTGCTGGCCCCTCCCTGGTCCCATACTATACAGGATGTTCAAAGACAAATAAACTGATAGATGAATGGACAAGTGCATTATTTTAGCCCTGCTAAATCATTTTATTCTAAAAATTGTTTTTGGAGAACTGATTGAATGTTGTTGGGCTGCGGATTTAAACTTAAAGCAAAGTTCTGCTTTTATTTTGAAGGCTTTGACTGAAGTTGCGACTGCAGTGGCTCGTGGTCTGTATCTACAGGCAGGAGGTCAGCCGGCCGAGCTGAACAGAATCCAGGCAGACAGCGAGCTGGTAAGACTTTTGGGGTCTATGTGCATTTTTACAAACTCACACAACAGGTTTCATTTAAAGCTTTTTTACAGATTATTTTCAAGTTAATCAATGAAAAAAAACACTTGGAAAAAGAAGAAGAAAAGTTTTTTATTGTATCCTCCTTTGTGGAATGAAGCCCCAAACAATTAGCACACAATTTTTTTTCTATATTCTACACTTGGAATTCGTTTACACTTAAAAAAGCACTCTATTCATCAACAAAAATGTTCTTTAAAAATCCATATTAGTTTCAAGTAAAAATAATTCACTGATGCCCATGAGGTAATTAGAAAAGTATTATTATAGATTGTTATGTTCATAATTAAATGTTATAATACTTATTTTAAAATGAGAACATAATAACAGAATAATTGATTTTTATTAATATGTTTGAAAAGGAAGTAATGAATATAAAATGTAAACTCCATCTGCTACCTTTTTTCATGGATTTATGTTTAAAAAATATATATACTGAACATATTTCTCATTTCTTTCTTGTATATTGCCTTCTTCTTCTTTTTTTAATTTTAAACTTAATTTTTGTTGCCACAGCAATCCAAAGACAAAGTGCTGCTTTTTCTCCACTCTGATGCTTTTTGTAACGACATAGATTTTCTTGCATCTCTGATCTTAAATGAACCTTTCCTGATTTTGTCTTAGGTGAGCAAGATGCTGTACACTTTTCTTGCTCGAGCGAATAACTCCTGGTTCGAGCAACTAGTGTCCTCTAACCTGACAATCTACCTGAGTGAGTTGATGCTTTATGAAATGCACACTTCAGAAAGAAAAGGGTAAACAATTTAGTGATGGTGATCTTTCTCATGTTCCTCAGAGGACAGGCCTACAAACTTCTACGTTGGTGTGCAACAACAGACCAGTGAATTGAGTCTTTGGGTTAAGAGCATTCTGGTTAACATGACCGGCAGCATCGTCAACATCACCAAAGAAAACTGCCTGAACCAAAAAGAGGATGAAGAGGACAAAAAGAGCAAGCATGTAAGACTAGAAAACTTTTTGTATTAATTAGATGTACAAACATTTGAAACTTACAGATGACTTTTTGATATATATTTTTTAAAAAGGATGCATCATTCAAATAAACATCAAAAACAGCCCCCCTAGAAATAAGTAAAAATAATCTAAAAAATTTAAAAATCTATTTAAATTAGCAAAAAATCAGTAAAAGGAGTAAGAAAAATGGTCTTACCAAGAACTGTTATTTTAAGAAAAAAATATGAGTCAGTAAGACATTTTATCAAATTAAGATTATTTTGCTTTTAAAAAACTTTTTTGACAAAAATCATTTTTCTGGCAAGATAGAAAATAAGAGAAATTTTCTGAAAAATAAATCAAGGGTCTTTGACTTGTTTAAAATTCAGTTTTTGAAGTGTAACACCTTAAAGAAACACAGAATAGAGGATCTTTCCCTCTTGGTATTTAGTTAGTTTTGATATTTCCAGTACTGACAGCAGTCTGACAGCTTAACAAACTCTCTTTTTATCACTCACCGAAACATTCTCTCCCAAACATGTCCTAAACATTCAGTTTATCTGAACTAATCTAGTAAATAAATATATGTAAAATCTTTCATAGAAGGCTTACAACCAGCTGAGCTTCTACAAATTGTAAAGAAATGTGTAGAAGACTATGGCATTCAAAGCATTACACTAGGGGTCTGCAACCTGTGGCTCCAGAGACACATGTGGCTCTTTGAGCTTTCTACTGTGGCTCACTGGTTGAAGAAAAATAGAAAGTTTTTAATTTTAGAAATTCACTGTAAGGTAAGCATGTCAGAGAGTTAAAAAAAAGTAAAATAGACTGACTCAAACTTAATTCAACTCATTCACAAACATTCACTCCACGTGGTTGCTGACTATGGTAGCTGTAATTATCCAACAATCAATTAATCTTTCATTGCTAACCAAAGCTGTACTAAAACATTTTGACAGATTACATCTCAGCCAGATACATTTCTAGCTGAGATGCACCACAGTTTTTCTTTCATTCCTGCTGACACTACACTACCTGCTGCATTAAGATGATCTTATGTGCTTTTTTGTGGGTGTCTTTTATTTTGAAAGAATGTCATGTGAACCTCTATCAAAAGTTCTAAATTTCTGTTCTCTTTTTTTAGGCCCAAAAAAACCAATGGTTAATTTATATTCATCATAAAAGTAAGAATAACATTAAAAAACGGTCTCTTGGTTTTAAATAAATGAGAGAACGTTGTTCTCTGCAAGACCCAAGAAAGTCAAAAATGAAAATAACCTTACAAAACGAAAAAAAAAATAATTAGACAAAAATGTTTTTGCTTTTTTTTTTTTTTTTATTGATAAGCAAAACTAAATATTAGTTCAGATAGAAAAAAGCACCAAACCCAACTGATTTAAGTCAGGTTCAACTTGGTCTATTGTATTGACTTTGTATCTTAGATCATACTATCAGAAAATGGGGAGTCATTTATTCACTTCCTTTAGATTAAGGTTTACAGTTTGATGGAAAATTACTTTATCATAAGTGTATTTCGTTTTACTTTTTTCCTCCTAACTTTCTTTTCTTCTTTTGTCAGATGTATCTGTACCAATGGGTTCAAGGCCCGGTCCGTCCCAACAGTACGGAGCGGGATAGTTTCTGTGTTCGCTCCACAGTGCGTGACTCCATCGCGGTGTCTCCTGCCTTCGTACTGGGCGAATACACCTCCAAAAACTACTCCACGTGGACGGAGTCCAGATGGAATTCTATCACAGGACGCATATTCTTGGTGGCCAGTCATGACCTGGAGGTAAAACATCATTTTTGAACTCCTGGAAACTCTGATTGGGATAAATGCAGCTTTATTTTCCAGTTTGTTTTATTTGGGTACAGTGTTCCTTCGCTATATTGGGGTTCCCCCTTTCGCTGTCTCGTTGTTTCACACATGTTTTTCAAAGCAAATTTCTGTGCTTTTTTTTTTCTTTTTAGTTCACCACACTGTGTTCTGTATCCTAATTGTCTGTCAATCTTTTTTGTGGCGTAATGCATTCACTTTTGTCAAATTTACATAAATCTCCAATCACAAGCACATCTTTGTTTTCATCCTATAATACTGGACTTATTTTCTTTATAGACATTCCAATGAAAATGGTCTTTTTTGTGTTTTTAACGTGTTCTTGTAGTATATTTCTCATAATAGAGGACCTATATAAAATTAGTTATGATTAAAACTGCGTTTCTGAGTATTTTTAAATTCAAATCGTGTTGGAGCAGAAAACCAGATGCTAGAAAAAGCTCAGACTAGTTACGCAGTTACAGAGGTTGGCGTGCCAAAGTCTCTTTCACCACTCCGCTCCTTCATTTTCTTCGTCCGAGTTGGCCTCTGGCTCTAAACTGTATGGCTGGATTCCTTGCCATTATTTTTGCGCTGCCTGTGCTAGCTTAGGGCTATAAGCCTACGCGTGGGCACGCAGACAGAGCTCTCGCCAACTGAAAGGGGGAGGGCGCGGAGATGCTCCGAGCCAACAGTCCCCCTCACAAACCATAATTGTATTTCTAATGAGCTACTGCTGCTGGGCATAAAATATGTCTTAAAAACGACAAAGGCTTTTTGATTTTGACTAAAGACTGAATGAACAATTTAACAAAATATATATAAATATATATGGTTGGAGTGGGGTTTTAAAGGTTTGAAAAGACAAAAGTGTGAAAACGGTCATGTCTGTCTGAGAAAAATGTATAAAGTGTGTCTACAGCCTTCTGATAATTGAGGACATATATAAAGAAAATTATGCTCGAAATTGCATTTCTGAATATTTATGAATCAGGAGTTTTCCAAAGAATCAAAAGCTTGGAGCTGAAAACGGCATCTGATCACACACGCCGATCGGCGTTCTACAAGAACATCTCAAAAGTTCAGAGATTCGGTTCCTCAGCCCTGTTTCTGTTCCTCCTGCAGATGCTGACTCTTGGAGTTGGTGTAGGCGTGCTGCTGATGTCTCTTATCCTCACATACATAATCAGCTCAAAGGCAGACATTCTCTTCAGCTCAGGGAGGGAGCCCACCTGCGCCACCTACTGATCCCCTCTGAGACACTCCAGGCCTGCGACCAGTACGACAATTACAGCTACTTCTACCCCAGCCACACGTGGACGGCTTATTTTAAAAGCAAACAAGCAGGTACACAAACAGGTTAGACTCTGCAGTAGAGAGTCTTTAAGACTACAACCCCATCCGTGTTCATGGACTCACTCATGTGAGGCGAGATGTCTCCATCTGTCTGGACTGGAACGGTCTGGATGGACGTGGATTCGGCCGGGTGGGAACTCACTGGTCAGGCACCAGCAGTCTCAGTCAATGCAGAAGATGTTTATATTTCTTTTTGTTTTTAGGTGATCGTTTTCCCTTTTTATTGAAAAAGAAAGTTTTGTTTACTGTAATGGGGTAGGCACTACACATTGAGCATTGTTTTGCGTATTTGTGTGTGTGTGTGTGTGTGTGTGTGAGTTAGCAGTGAAATGGCTGATTCTGATTGTACGAACATTTCTGATCGCGAGTGTGTGAGCTTTGTATGGGAATTGCAATAGGATGTGCAATACTGTAGCTGTCTTCTTTGTCAGAGTAGTCCACGTATCAATCGATTCTAATGATAGGAAACCACTTTGACTCTGTGAAAAAACAATGAAATGTAAATTTCAGATTTTGAAATGCTAAGAAATCTGCTCTAAAGTACAACTATGGGTCATAAAAAATGTCATGAGTCATGTTTGGTCTCTATTTCCTGCATATTTATGCATCTTTGACCTACTGCAGTTTAATTTTCCTGGCAGAGGAATTCGCAAGTTAATTTGACCCAAATCAATCCTAATAAACATCAAATCACAGGCATTCTGGGAAATGTGATATTTGGAGAGAAATGCGGAGCCTAAATACTAACAGAGTTCTGGTACTTTCGTTGTGCACTGTCTTTAGTTCTTCTATCACAGTGTATATACAGCTTTTTTGAAATGGTGACAACACACAAGGTTTTAATTCTATTGATGGGGTTTGTTCAATGACTGGAATCAAATACCAGTAATGATGCCTTTATGCAAAATAAACAATACTTTTTTTTCCCCAGGCCTTCCTCTCAGCTATTTGAAATAAAATATTCGTATGTGTTTGTTAGTAGATGAAATGGTTGGCAAACAAACTCATAACTGGTGTTTTTCTGATCTGTTTTGTGTTCATTTCTTTTCAGCACTTTTGTTTAGATTTCCGATTTAAATGTTTGAAAGCTCTCGGTTTTTCATGGAGACATTTTTAGGATGTGCCTTTATAAATGTACCTTTAGTGGCAAATTTGACACAATCACAGCTGCTTTACGTATCTGTTCAAATAGTTAACACGAATTGTATGTATTTATTTTTTTAAATCTGTGGATAAGCAGAACCAGACTTCAAACGCTCCCTGCCACCTCCAGAAAGCCCACCTGCCTTTCACACCTGTTCATTCTTGTTTTCTGAGCCGCACCCTCCCTCACTGCTTTTATGGTTTGGTTTAGTGTTTTTCAACCAGTGTGCCGTGGGAAATTATTTCGTTTCCTCTAATTGGTCTTTAATACATTAATCATGGCCAGGATATCAGCTTTGTGTTCATCCAAACAGGTCCAGGTTTCACACCTAGTAGTTAGGAATATGAAAGTAATTACTTTTTTCCTTTCCGTTTATTTGATTCTGGTTCAAGACACTTTAAAAAAAATGACCATATATTATGATAAAAAACTAAAGAGTTTAATATACTTGGTGAAATTTCCGGTTGGTAGTGTGCTTTGGGGTTTTTATCAAGGCAAGAGTGTAACTTTGCTAAAAACAGATTTTTAAAAACACTGGTTTGGAGGGTTGATTCACCTTCTCAACATTGGTCCTTCCTCAGAATTGAAAGAAATCTCCCAAACCTGGAAATTAGATTCCTAAATTAAAAAAAGAGAAATGTGTTCCTAAAACTCTTATCTTAGTTTCATTTTTGTATCAATAATCTATCAGACCAGCACTATAATAGTGTTTTATTAAAATAATAATAAAAAAACAAAATTTACAGCTTTGCGACAGTTTAATGAAAGTATATTTTTAGGTGTTTGACCAATATTGGAGTTTTCTCACTTTATAAGGGACATTACATCTGATAAAACTGCTTTTACTTATTTTTGAAATCATATTCTTTAATATCTGTGAGCTGTGAAGAAAAGCAGCTTTATAGAAACCTCTTTTTTGAAGAAGATACAATATTCTGTTAAGGTGTATTTGCTCTTGTGACCGGTTTCTTGTTTTTACTGTAAGAAAAAAACTTTTTGTTTGCAGTATAAAGAATATATACAAAAAAAAATCTGGAAAAATTATATCTTTATTTCAGAAAAAAACACTTTTGCAACAACAAAAAAAGTTTTTACTTGCTGAAACCTGAAAGTGAAACTATTTATTTTTAATTTATGAGAGACCAGAACTGGTTCACACATTTTTGAAAAAACAAAAACAGCCACCTTAGAGGCAATAGAAGCTAAAGTGCAAACCTGACATACGGTAATACTGATGTGAGGAAACGATACTTTAATACAAGAACTTATCAAATAAAAAGTTATAAAGTTAAGTGAAGAAGAAAACGGTGGGACGGCCTCCTCCTGGTAAAACAGGCCTTTAGGAGGCCTGAAAGGAGGTGAAAAGGAGGTGAAACCTCCCCAAACGCACAGAAAGCAGCAGCTCCTTCGTTCTGGATCAGCCTTCCGCCACTGTTCTGCATCCCAGGGCAGTTCTGCGGGGTAAAAGGTGCGCTGTGGCAGAACCACACTGTTTCCCAGAGGGGAGGGGGCAAAACTCAACCAGAGGAGGGGCCAACGTGGGGCGGAGGCGGGGCCCCCGGCGCTACGCTAGACCGGAGAGAAAGTGGAAAAGTGAGAAAATACCTGAAAGCGGGATCTGGAATAAGTAAGTAGAAATTTGTTTGTTGGGTTTTTGTGTTGAAAGGTGGACGGGGACCCGCGTGCTGCTGCCGCGTGAGCGCGCGCGCGGACCGGGGGATGAGCGGCGGGGAGCTCCGGTTTACACAAACAAGCGTCGACAGGACGCGATGGTCGCCCTGTTTTTTTTGAAACGGCTGGGAAGTTCGGGACCTTCGGCGGCTCTTTTGTTGTTCTGGAGCAGGCCACGCAGCCCTCCGGAGCGCGCGTGACCGTGGGAGGAGGCGCGTCGCCGCCGTAGATCAGATCGGAGGCAGAAAGATGCGCCCGGAGGGAAGGAGCGCGTCCTGCCTCTTTGTAGGCCGAAGGGCTTGAATTTTCCGCCTGTTGAAGGACCGGGGGAGGATTTCCAGCACGCTCATTCATTTGATCGCTTCCCGTTTGGGTAGGGGGGAAGGAAGGCATCGAGCATTTGGATCATTTGCCACGGGGACGCCACCAGTGGGGCCTGGGAGTCTCCCATTGTCCCGTTTAGCGCCCTGCTCTGCTTCTGCTGGCCGTTCAGGCAGTAAGTTGCCCTCCTGACTGCTCTTTGTGTCCACACATGGTTGAATTATTGATGCGGTTTGACTCCTGATCCGGGTTCCTGCTGCTGCATTTCAGGGCTTGAATGTGCAGAAATTCAAAGTGAAGCAGGATAAAGATCATTATGATGCAGCAGGAACCAGCTCCACCAGCCACACTCACACTGGGCACAGTTTCTTTATTATACTAGGAAAACACAAGTGATCCCACAATCAGAGATTCAAATGTAGATTTCACACAAATCTACTTTATAATATCTTAAAGTGACAATTTATAGACACTGAATTTATGAAATTATAACTAAAACCTGCCAGAAATGCACAAAATAATGAAGCTCAGAAATATTATTTTATCAGCAATGTTTTATCTAAACATATTTAAATTATTTTGTACACTGGAACCAACCTATAACCACCAGAGGCAAAACATGACGGTAGGTTTATATTTTCAGACCAGCGCATTTTCTAAATGTCCAAAATTATAAATGTTGTTGACTTTTTTAGTCCATTAAATGCTGCTGAATAGCCTGAGCTTTATTTATTAAATGTATGACCCCTGGCTGAGTTAATGTAACTCTCAAAAAGTTTTTATTTCTATTTTTTATGTTCAATGGTTCACTTGGAACTTGATGTTGAATCTTTGCTTTAAACTCAACATAGGTTGTTCATTTTGCCAGTCCCTCCGGTTATTTTACACTTATAGTTTTCAAAATGTTCACACTGATGTACCGATAAGGTGATGTCCCCATTATCTGCACGAATTTAACAGCTGTATTTGATGCTTCCAGGTGGAGTTTTCTTCTTTAAAAACGTAAAAACTGAAATTGATTCTTTTTTTCAGCAATCAATTGATTATTGATTATTTTTTGCTGCCTCTTGTGCGTTGTCCGCTGTGATGATACTTGGTCGTTTTTATGATTTAGTAAAATAAACCAATCCAAATGGTATGTCTTAATCTAAATGGTATTTTCTAAGATGCATTATAATTGATTTATTTCATTTCCAAATGATGTTATGATGATATAGGTCAATTGGCTTAACAACTTGCCTCAGACAGATTGATCTGATTGGATCGTAGGAATATAAATTGATTAAGTCGATTAATTGTTACACCCCTATCAGAGCGGCCGGATGGCTCAGTGGGCTGGTTGTAGGGCTGGGTTCGATTCCCAGGTCAAGGATTGAGCTTAATCCAGTGTGGGTTCTTAGACAAGACCCTTGACACCGGTGCCCAACTGGGTCCCCCTAGAAGATATTTGTGTCTGGAAGATTATGCGGCGTGAAAACTCTCTGCCGAACCTCTGCGAAACAGGCCCAGCTGGCATGCTGTGGCGACCCCTGACAGGATAACAACAACAATCATAACACCCCTATTAAATAGTGAGGTTATACTTAAAGATTGGCAGTAAGTTTGACTGGTTTATTCTCATCTTAACTGTTTATCCTTTGTCGGAAGACTGATTGAAATTCAGGAGAAATATTTCACTGGATTTTCAATAATGATGCTAAGGGGAACAATCCTTTTAATCTTTATTGTTTTACAGCCAGCTAGTAACAGAAATGAGTCCATTACTGACTTACAGATGGTTATTCAGTCTATTTCTTCTCTTTGGCTAATGTTTTTTTATATTCCGGTTTCATAGTTTACAGTCATTTCTTCCATCTGTATCTGCTACAGTCTGGCACAAAAAAGTTCTTTCTTCAAGTCTTGTTTACTCTTTCAAAAACGCTACAGTTCATTTTCCAAATGAGTATACCCTGACCCGACCTGCACCTCACACCTATAGACACCCTCTCTTCAGCCACTGCCATCCGCAGATGGTGCCCTTAAGTACTGGCAGGTCACAGCTCAGGACAAAGGGAGATGCTGGCTTTTTGTTCCAAACCCCGTTTTATGGAGCCTTCTGCCCTTAAAGCTTCTCTATCTACTCTCAACCAACCATAAAACATCCATCTTTATTCAAGCCTCTGGGAACATCTGATGTATTTCTCTCGCATTTTTGCTATTTTAATTCGATCAAAATTCTTTGAACCTGAAATGCGTTTTGCCCTGTTAGTGGGTATTGACTTTTTTTGCATGAAGAGAGAAAGAAAAGTTAAGCATCAAAATAAAACCAGATAGAAAGTTTCCAGATTTTATTTACTTCAAAAGAGGACGTTGCAATTCCAGAGCAAACCACATGGTTAAACAAGACAACACACATGGTTTAAAAAAAGTCAGAAATAGCGCATCTGTAGTCCACTGACCATGATGACACAGAAATCAGTAGTAATTTCTACTTTAATATTTCTTTAACTGATTGATTTTATGCTTTATGGAACAAACTGAATGTATTCAAACTCTAACAATGTGATTTTGATCGTGAACTGAATTCTCCACATCAGCCCACTGAGCTGCAGTGGTCAGAAGGTTTAAAAACAGACATGTGCAGATGATTTTAGAATCAGCAGATGGGTTTGTTGTTTCAAAGACCCACTCTGATGAAAATTGTGTTTCTAACATGTTCTTGTGGCTTTTTTCTCATGATTTAGGACACGTATAAAGAAAATTAAGCTTAAAATTGCGTTTCTGAGTATAGTATTTCTTTATTCAAAGTGTGGTGAATAAGGAGCAGACCAACAAAAAAAAAAATCGCAGTTTGAAGAAAACCGTATCTGTGATGTAGAATCTACAATTGGCAGGTCACAGCCTCCCTGCTCTGCTCCATTCTGATTCATCCGCTTGCAGACAAATAGATCCATGAACGTCTTTGTTTTCCTCGTCTGTCTTGGAATCTGGATCAAAACTGAATGGCCGGATAGCTCCAATATTGTTTGTTATTTCTGTTGCACCGCTAAATTTAACGGTTGGGGGTGTGAGGGGCTGTAAGCTAATGGGAGAGAGTGTAAACAGAGAGCTCTCGGCAACAGGGAAGGGAATTGGATAGCAGACTTCATCTTGCACTGTTAAGTTTGCTCAAACATAAAGTTATACACCTGTTTGAGTTCGCTTCGGCGGTTTGCTTTAAAGTTGACAGTAGCAGTTGTCCTCCGTTGGGTTTAGTGATGTCACAGACGGTCAGTCCTGTGCACATGTTTGTGTGTGTGTGGCCAAATGACCATCCTCCCATGCTGGGCATGTGTGCGTTTATTTTCACAGTTGCTTATAGAGTGGAGCTGCTAGTTTGAGAGCTGTTCCTCCCTGACATCTGAAAATGCTGGATGACCACTCGACTTTTTTCCGTCTTTGGGGATTTAAAGCACTAAAGGGATGTTTTTGCTGGTTTGCACATGGTGCACACAGTTAAATGTTTAAAGTTGGAGTTTGCATGCTCTCCTTGTGCATGTATAGGTTGTTTCCAGTTTCCTCCCACAGTGTAAGAACATGCTTCCAAGGTTATTTGGTGGCTCTAAGGCCAAATCCAAATTCTGACTCCTGCCTATTGCTTCAACTGTAGGGACATTTGAGGCTGTAGTGGTGTCCAAAGTTTTTCTTTTAAGGAGAACCTGCAGGGGCTTAGGGCTGGCTAGCCCTCTGCCGGTAGGGCGATCCGCGTCACGCTTATGGTGCGAAGGAGAAATGCATTTCTTCACGTGAGTGTTCTCTGATGCGCAGAAGTTTACATTTCAATGTAAGTTTTGAGTTTTTTTTCAGAAAGTGGATAGAATTAAAGTGTGTTTTGAACAACAGGTTAACTAGATTTTTAAAAAAGCCTTTTGACCATTTTAAATGTATTTGTTTTAGCTCTCCGTCATTAAACAATTGACAGAAAGCTAAACTTTACTAGATTAGCTGATATCAAGTTCCAAAAACAACAGGATATTTTCATTGTTATCCTAAGATTTTTAAATAAGCATTCAGTAAAAATATTGTTCTTAATTTGTTGCACTCCATCCTGTTGGTATTTCATAGCTTGAGATGTTAAATGAAGGATGATCTACATGGAAGTATAGCTGAGACAAGAGGTTTAACAACAATAAAAAAGCTTTATTTTAACAAAGTAAAAGCTTAAAAAGTCAACTTGACTTTGGACTAAAAAATGAAGTGGTTTAGATATTTGTTTATTTCAAAATATATTTATCGTTGCAGTAATATCTCAATATGGATTTATTCTATGTATTCTAGAAGTGCAAAAAAGGACAATATGTCATATTTTGAAAAGAGGTTTTAAAAAAAACTGATCTTAATTCTTCCCATAGTAGCATTCAACATTCTCCTATTTCAAAATAAAACCCAATTAGCTCATTTCTTTTCCCCAAAGACTGACTCACTGCAGTTTGAATATTCCTTTGCTGTTTGGACATGACTGCTCCATATTTATGAATCATTGCTCCAATAAGCTGTTTAAAATTAGAGATGGATGTACATTCTACTAATGGGGAAAATCTGATTAAATCTGATGAATAAAATCATTTCTAAAAATGACTGCTGGCAGCTTCTGAAAACCAAAAAGAAAAGGATGACAAACTTTTTAAACAGAAACAGATTCTTTAAACATTTCAGTGTTTGCTTCACATTCTCATTGATGTTTCTGAAATAAATATTGATGGAAAAATGACAAAGAAAGCAAGTGAATGAAGTTGTGATGTTGCATTTAAAGCACATATGGTTTCTGCTTAAAGTTAGTTATTCATTGTTTGTTCTGAATCAGCTGTTGTGCGTTTTTGTTAGTATTTGCTGAATTTCTGAATAAAGCATGAAAGTCAGTCATGTGAGCTTCTAAAACTTTTTAACCGTCTATATGGGAGTAAAACATAATTGTTGTATGAATGAGTTGAGACTTTAGGCATCTCTCCATTCGGATTAGGCTGAAAAACGTCCATGTCTGAGCAAGCCGGAAGCCCAGCCTCATACTTGTTTAATCTCAGACCACACACATGCACACATTGCTGGACTCTCCGGCTCTGTGGACCTCGCTCTACAGCTGAATGAGAAGTGAAGATCATTTACTTTTAAAAGGGAGTAAACACTCCCGTTTGGGTAACAATACTTCTGCACAACAATAGATGAAAACAAACGGACCTTTGGGTTGAAGAAGCTGGTATGAAACTGCATGCAGGGAGTCGTCCTGCTGTTCCAGATCCCACTAGAGAGGTCTTGACCTCCTACATTTTTGGGGTGAATTTTACTTTGAGTTTATTTTACAGACTGAGCAAAAAGGTGTCCTGGCGAGGTCCTTCGCCAAGGCTAAAGGACAGAAGGATGAATAAGAAACGTGATCCTTCTGGAAGGTGGACCACACCTTCCAGAAGGATCGTATTCGGCCTCACAACAGGGACACATGCAGGATGGCAGACGGGCTTTTTGAACTTTGAGGGAGACAAACAAAAGAGAGCTCTCTTCCATTTTGATGCCTCAGAATTTAGGGCTGAGTCATGTAGATTGACCCCTCCACCATGACTCACTGAAGGTCAGAGGGTTTATTGATGCTTTGTGATTCCAAACAGCTTTTATTGGTTTTGAGGGCATGACGCTTCAGGCTCTGTTTACCTCCTCAGCCATTGATCAGATAAAGGTGTCAGCATGACAAAAGTGCTGTTAATTTGAAGGTCAGGGCTGTAAAAATACCAACAAAAATCTATTTTTTGTAAAAACTGCAAATCATAGATAGCTGGATTAGATGAAGCAGTGTGACTACTGCTGTTTGAAACTTTGGAAAGTGTCTATTCGCATGTAATTTTTGAAATCCGTAATTTTTTTGGCCCCATGGACCCAGTGGAAGGATTAAGATTAGGATTATGGGTTACGGTTGTTTTAAACCCAGTGAGTGCAGCTGTTTCTGCGCCTCCATCAAATATGGAGAACATCTTTCACACACCTAATAGTGTGACAGTCAATAGGACTTTAAGTTTAATTTTGAGTATGTGCGGCCAACAACAAAATCCAGTCTGATACGCACAAAAAATGTGCATCTTGTCTGCACGTATTTGTGTGGATAACTTTAATTTCCAGCACTTACGTCCATTACAATATGTGCTAATAACAGCAGCCTAAATAGGTGTTTTGTACCAATGAGACCACAATCAGTCTATTTTTGTTTTTAAAACCTATTGCTTTGCGTCTTATACTTTTTAATATCTGTGTGGTTCATTCATTGACTGTAAATAAGAACTGGACTGAATGTGTGTGCCGGCCCGTCACCCACAGAAAATGACTCCAACCAAATTAAATGACCTCAGCCGCCTCTTTTTGCAATACAAACGCGATACAGATGTCACCATGTTGGAGCCAGATGATGTCAGTAAGCAGTAATCGTTCTCTCTCACCATTCAGGCGCGTGCTTGTTGGAAGGCCACACCTCTACCACTCGAAACCAGGCTACACAAAATATGTCAATTAAATGTTTTAAACGTTGGACATGAGACCACCTACTTTTATTGAGGCATCTGATTGCTGAGTTTATAACTAACAACTTGCACTGCAGAGAAAATATAGAAAAAGAAATCAGGATTATCAAATATATGTTAATAAAAGGTATCAGAGCAGGAATGGTTATTTTGACAAATAGAATGACTGACTGGGTAATAACTGTTTATTTCTCTTCAGAAATCTATGGGATTTTGGCTTCCTAGAGCCAGTGGGTACTTCCTGTTTCCTGGGGGAGGGGTCCAATGATGCAGAAATACAGTGGTCGACCTCTGATTGGAAGAGCGCTGGTTCCCGCCTTGCCCTGCCAAGTGTCGAAGTGTCCTTGGGCAAGACACTGTACCCCACATTGCTCGTTGTGGTTATAGGTTGGCGCCGCTGTTTGGCCGCAGTGTATGAATGGATAAAAGTGAATATGACTGTAAAGGGCTGCATAAATATCCACTATTTAACATTCTTGACATTGGTGATCTCTAAAACCATCAGTCGTCTTGAACGGCGGCCTCGTAGACTCATGTCTATACTTGGTCGTGTAAATGGTTGGTTTTAGACACATGATGACTCCCGACCCCCCCCTGTAGATCTAGCCTGTTGCTGTCTGTAAAGCCAGTGGTGTTGCAGCTTAACCACAGTTGTCCTGGTAATTATCTTCAAATGCAAACAGAAGTCTGGCAGGATTCTCTCACATGGATATTTTGGGTAAAAACACTACCTCAGCTCTTCATTGAACAGTGTCAGCACTCTGAAACACAGCTAGAAGTGCTTTAATTGTTTAATTACTATTTTCATCTGGGTAGATGGATAAACCCACACAGGATGGTGATGTTTGTTTTTTTTTAATCTTCAGTGGGTCTGAATGACGGAAGGCCAGCTCTGGCTAAACATCCACTGCATCAAAATGGTCATTAAATATGATTTGGTGTCTGGTTGTTGTTTATGTTGTTGTCTTGCTACATTTAAATCACATTTTTTTACTGTCATCTTGTTTACTTATTTATGTCAAAGGTCAGCAAATAAGCCTTGAGCTATAGAAGACACATTTTTGGAATCATAATTCACAATTTCTGCCAAAATCCAGGACTTTCCCACATCCAGAGAACAGATTTCTTTCTTCCAGTGTCTCTTTAAAGAAGATAATTTTTTTGGCTTAATGATGTTTTTGAGGGTTGCTGCAAAGCAAAGGAACTCTGGTAATGATGCATCGCTCTGAGACTATTACTCATTTGAACTTTGTGGTTTGGAGAAAACAAGTCGTTGTGGTTTAGCTCATGGCTGCAGCGCTCCTGACCTGCCTCTGATCTGGTGAAAGTTTGTTTTCCAGTCCTTGAGGAAAGAATCCCTCCAGAGATGAGGCCTGCAGAAGTTCCATGTATTCAGAACGGCCTGAATGCTTGAAGGGAAGTGAGTTTTAAACAAAGTCTGATTGGTGGGGCGTAGAGGCTTCGCTCAGTTACCTCAAAAGAGCTTTTCCTTTGCAGAACGATGACAGCTAATGTCCCCCTTCATTTCCCACAGAGGTCCGATTGAAGGCAGCAAGCCCTGCCCATTCTCCAGCTAACTGGCATTTGACGGTTCGACATCCGTCATGCCACCACTTTCTTTATGGACGTTTTAGTCCAGTGTGGAAAGCTAACTGGCAGAGGGCAGCATAAGGTCAGGTTTCCACGACAACTGCCAGCTTCCACACCCCCCCGCCTCCATTTGAGCGACCTCTTTCATCGCCATGGCAGCAGAGAGGCCCTTGTTTCCCAGGGGATGAGGGGCGTAAGGAAGGGAATGTGAGCCAGTGAGAGGAAGGAAGAGGGCAAACAAGTTTAGTAAAAACATGGTAATCCAATATGGCTGCCTTTGTGCGGCAGCTAGCTGGCGCTAAGGCTGGTTCTTGAAGAGGAGATACAGTCGTGTGATGATTAACCTCAGCAGAGACCTGGAAGACACGATCTGAGCAAACAGCGAAACCGAAGCCTCTGTTTAGGGGGTTAATGGGGCTTAGTGTGGATGGATCACGGCGCTCAGACTGTGGAAGCAACATTCCCACAGTGGATGTTAAATATGGACTTTAAAGGGCCGTTTCACTTCACAGATGAGTTATAAACATCACCATATTTTACACACAACCTCTGGAACCGTGTATTTTTGTCACAGAATGATTGTGAATGTGCATTTGCGTGGTTGCATCAGAAACATCCATATTATTTAAAGCTAGAGAAAACTGAAACAAACACTTCTCAGACTCAGGGGAGCAATAACGGCTCATCTTCTTTTCCACCTTTGACTTTTCCCTCCAAATCAAATTAAGAAAATTGGATCCAAAGAGGAAATAACTGTGTTTTCCTTCTTAATTCGAGCCTGCACCAAACCTATTAAATTATTACATTTTGTGGAAGAAGCTAATTTAATTAAAAAAATAGAACTAGTAACAAAAGAGAGGGTCTCCCAAATCTCAATAATGATAAACATTCTGTTTAACATTAACGTGACATATATATATATGTATTCTAAAAACAATCAACTTTTGTCAGGGTAAGTGCAATCTTGACCAGAACTTTGGTATTGAGTTAGACTTTTTAAAGCATAGACTTCTTGATTCTATTAGGAAAACTGGTGACCAATTATGTAACGTTATATGACTCTAAGCATGAAAAAGATGATGTATCGGCACCTTTGACTGTATATGACAACTGGATTGAGTGATTATCTCCCCCCCCCCCCCCCCCCCCCCCCCCCCCCCCCCCCGTGTTCCAAACAGGAAGTATTTCTTCTAAAGAGAAATAAACAGCTATTATTCAGTCGTTCTAGTTGTCAAAATAACCATTCTTGCCCTGATGCCTTTTTTCTAGTTTTTCAAGTTATAAATGACCAATTAGATGACTCAATAACAGTAGATGGTCTCATGTTGAAAGTTTGGCAGATTCTCCTGAACCCGCCTTTAAGTGGTAGGGGCGTGGCATTCCAACAAGCTCACTCCTGGTTGGTAAGAGTGATTGCCATAGAAATGTTGACTTAGACGATTCAAACCAATCACTGTAACTGACGATGTCTGGCTCCAACATGGTGGGGTCCATATTGAAAAACGACGACGACTGAATTGACTTTATTTGAGTGAAGTCATTTTCTACAGGTGATGTCAAATTCACCTAGTTCAGTTCTCTTATACAGTCAATGGCCTGAACACATCTGTAAGATATTCATCTGAAGTGTGGGAGTTTTTTGGTATTTCATCTATAAAACATTTCTGTTGGTCACCCTGTCAGTTTCGATGAAAGAACTGTGTTTTCTAGTTGTTCCATTTTTATTAAGGATTCGTCATTTACCATCTTCTTGTCATCGATCTACTGGAACTATAGTCAGAAAAAACAACATTTTCAGGATTTATTCTAAAATGATCCAAAGCATCAATGATGTTTGTTTTGTTTACTGCTGAAGACATAAGAACTTTGAGGGTGACGTTTTTTGTAAAGTGACAAATACCTTTTTTTTTCTTAAACCATTGTGTTTCCGATGTTATGTTTTACTGATTTTAATCTCCTCTTCTGATTTAATAGATATCGTTGTAGTTATTATAAATCCAGTAAATACACACACACCAACTATTAAATCATAGTATAATAAATAGTAAGAATTGTGGTTAGATCTGTGAATTGTTGATCATGATTTATGAATCAAATCAGTAAGTAACAATCTGCAGCCATAATATTTAACATTATAATGAAAAAATGAATTGTAAATGGTTTGTAAAAATGAATAAAAAATATATATATTTTTTTCATTTTTAGTTCTGGGTATTATATTTGAACATTTTGGAAAGAAACCTAGGCCTTTTTGGGTTTTTTTTTTCCAAAAGCGTCTTTCAATTTTTTTTTTTTTATTATTTTCACTCTCTAAAATCTGCAATTACCCATGAGTCTTTGCTCATTAACTCCCTTGATGGAATCTTCAAAAATACGGTGCTGGAACTCATCTGAAAGACACTCACTAAGAGATAAACAGCTTATTTAAGTTGAAAATTGTTCTTATATATATATATTTTTAGTATCCTAAAAATAGTCATTTTGATTTCTTGTAGAGCAAACCTTGAGTATAGAAGGCTCAGTGTTCCACATATATTTTTATGACTTGTTATCTCTTTCAGGACGTCTGACGTTGAGCTTTAAGTAAATACATTCCTGGGAAAACATTTTAATGGGTTTTGAAGGCAGAATATCACTGTGATGCTTATCATCTAATTTTGAGCTAAACCACAATGTAAAATATGAAAATGAACCCAGACAAACTCAAAGACTCGAGGGAATGCGTGTTTGACGAGATGGTTTGATAGCAGTTTGAAACATAATGCAGGAAGTACAGGCAGGAAAAGAAGCTGAACGTTAATCCGATTATGCTGTTTTAGTTCAGTCATCATGCTTAGCTTATAGGGGTCTTTAGCCAGAATTATCGGCAGAGATAAGTTTAAATTTCTGTTCTCTCTGCCTCTTTCTTCCAGATCTCAGGAACCACTGACTTCCCTTCGCTTGGACTCTCCCACCCCTCTTCCCTCTTCCTCTCTGTAGCCTCCCCTGCTCTCCAGCCTCCCTTCTCCTGCTCCATCCTCATCGGCCTCCAAGATAGATTCCCTCAGGAGTAAGGTTGACCTGCTCAAGCTGCCCCTGGCTCTTTCCACCAAGTCCATCTCAGAGCGCAAGAGCCAGCTGGGAGGAGTCTGCGAGCAGCACGCCAAGGGGGGAGGAGGTGGGGCCCGTAAAGCCCGCCTACTGCCGACCCGCGACATGGACAACGAGTCGCAGTACTCAGGCTACTCCTACAAGTCCTCCCACTCGCGAAGCTCCCGCAAGCACAGGTGATAAAATATTTAAATGAAAATCCAGCGTGTGACGCTCTTTATACTCAACAAGAATGCAGCTTCTCATGAATAAGCTAACAGGGGATTTGAGTCACTTATCAGAGCAGTTCAGTGCTTTAGACATGCAGTTTCCCCCTAAGCTTTAAACAGATGATTTATGAGGTTGCGTAAACTGCTTTCAGCCATGAGCAAAGTAACAAAGTGAAGAAAAGATTGCAACTGTTAAAGCATCAAAAGAGCTGAAGGACTCCAGTCAAGGTCTGCTGCAGCTGAAAACCAAGGGAGTTGCAGGAAATCCAAACATCATTTAAGCAAACCCGTCACTCCTCTGCTGGATTTACTGTTGTGAAATGAGCTGTTCGATCTGACAGTTAATTTTTTCCTATGATTTTTCATAATAAAACAACTTTCTAGTAAGCCAGCAGGGCCACATTTAATGTGAAAGTCTTGCGAACAGAACATGTATGTACATGCGTGAAAGAGTTTTGTTTTCAGTCTGAAAACTCTTTGCTTGTTTTAGCTCAGCTTAATATGAAGAAACAAGAAAAGCCTTTTCCTTTAACAATCATCTAAAAAAACTGAAAAACACCAACAGAGATCATTTTGACTGAATTATCTGTTTCAAAAGAACTAATAAAGTACTTTAACCCCTTGACGCCTGAATTATTTCCAGCTATGAAAAAAATTCACACAAGTTTTTCTTTCAAGTAGGTGCTAAATTAAGGTTGTGCATATTTGCATCAATAGACTTCAAGGGGTTAAACACCTAAATGCAAAAACGACAAATTTTAGAAATTGCTGAACACCTCAAAAACTGAGGTGTTTTTGGGATGTTTTATGCCAACTCACGCGCCTGTCGTTAACTTGAAAATTCCTTTGTTTGCTCCCTCCAGGGACCGGAGGGACCGTCACAGATCCAAAAGCCGAGACAGCAGCAGTCGTGGAGACAAATCGGTCACCATACAAACTCCAGGAGAGCCGCTCCTGGATGCAGAGTCTACCCGTGGAGATGATCGGGTCAGCTGCTCCTCATCCCATTCTGACTTTACCCTTTGGACAGAACTATTTCTGACATAAACCACTGATTAGGCTTTTTAAAAAAGCTGCTTTTAATGCAGAGATGTTAGTCTAGTTGAGCAGAGAATTTAGCATCTCTAGTCCCACTGCCAAGGGAAAAAAGCAGTCTTTGGAATTGGAACCTCACAGCTGCTTAATGGAGGAGGTGTTGTGGATTGATTCCGAATGACCCAGCAGATGTTGTCTTTTTTCTCTTTAAGTGGGTTCTTGCGCTCCCTCAGCAGCTCAGTTGTGTTTCATCGGGGCATTTGGCGATTTGGTTTGAATCCTGTCAACGGGGAAAGAGCAGGTGTTGACATTTGTGTTCTCCTAAAAGACATAAGAGCCGTCAGCTTAACACCAGAGACCTGCTGTTCTTAAGGAGGCAGACGAGACACGCTTGTTTCTTCTTAAGGCAAAGAGGGGCTTTAAGTCAATAGTGAACAGCTGTCAGTTTAACGGTAAGCCAAGCTGTCACCATTGCTGACACGAAATTGTAAAAAGCTTCACTCCTGCTAAAAGTTTTGAGACAATTAAAGACATTTTTCACTGAAAGTGGGGATTAAACTGTTTGAAAAAGCTTTTAAAATGAGCTTTAAATGCACACTCCCTGTTTTTTCTGTATAGAAAAAGGATTATTGCATATTTGACTCGATGTGTTTAAATTCCAAACCTCCCTGGTTTTTGGATGGCCTGTTTTCACTGACTCAAATGAAGTACACTCTCTTTTTTGTAGAATTCACAGGGATCTTTATTTTTTAAGGTGTATTTTTGTCCTTTCCTATGATTTCTCAGGATGATAACTGGGGGGAGACGACCACCGTCGTCACAGGCACCTCTGAGCACAGCATCTCAAACGAGGACTTGACCCGCGCCACCAAAGATTTGGAAGACTCGACTCCACTGCAGTGCAAGCGCTTCATTGGCCCGGTGCTGGGGGGCTGCTTGAGCTTCTTCGCTTTGATCACGCCTCTAGCCTTCCTCATCCTGCCCCAGGTCCTGTGGCGGGATGACCTGGAGACCTGCGGAACGCCTTGCGAAGGCCTCTATGTCTCGCTCGCCTTCAAGCTCCTTGTTCTTCTCATCTCGTCCTGGGCGCTGTTCCTCCGTCCTCCCCGTGCCACCCTGCCTCGTTTTTTTGTCTTCCGCTGCTTGCTCATGGTGTTGGTGTTCCTGTTCGTGGCGTCCTACTGGTTGTTCTATGGCGTGCGAGTGCTGGAGCCCCGGGAGAGGGACTACAGGGGCATCGTGGAGTACGCCGCCTCCCTTGTGGATGCCCTCCTCTTTATTCAGTACCTGGCTTTGGTGCTACTGGAAGTCCGACACCTGCAGCCGACCTTTTGTCTTAAGGTGGTCCGGAGCACAGATGGAACCAGCAAATTCTACAACGTGGGCCACCTCAGGTTTGTTGTTGACTCATGGTTCCCCTTCCTGGAATTTTACAGCTGAATCGTTGCTTCTCTGTGTTAAAATTTTCAGTTTTTGCTTTCAGTTGCACATTTGTAGTTATTGTATTTTCCACACTGTAAGTCGCAGCAGCCAAAGACTGCATCATGAAGAAGAAAAATTCAAATTTTTATAATTTTGGGAGAAAAGTGCAACACCTCTGAACAACTCCAACACGCCAGGTGTATTGCTGCTTTCTCACCCAACGCGATTCATGTGCCAAATTCACTGTTGGACGCTTGTCCAAAAATGTGTTCACAATCTAGACACTCCCGTCAAATGTGGGAGGAGCCACTATCAACTTTTTTGCCTCCTTACTACATGAAGCATTAACTGCATGTCTCATTTATAATTCATGGAAGACAGATAATTTTGAGAGATCTGTTTTTTATTAATTTGGCGAGCTCTTCAAAAACATCAGTTGTCACGTCTCCATGTCTGGGTTCATGAGATCATTCAGTGATTCTCCTAGTAAAGTGAGCTTCACCATTTACTGCAGGAGCTGCATCTGAATAACGGCGCTTTCAGCGGTACTTCCGTCTCCCTGTGACCCAGTTTGACAAATTGCTGTCTTGCATTAGTCTGAGGAGGGAAAAATAAAAACAAGAGTAAGGATGTCTCGATGAAAATAAGAAAAGGTCAGGAGGAAAACAATCCGATTCTTCTCCTTGTTGGACTTCACCCACTGATCAGACTGAGCGGCTCGTCTTCTTCTGTGTTGCTGTCAGTCGTAAATACTGATGCACACACCTACAGTGCTGTCTAGCGGTTGTTACTAAGAAACATTTGACCCTTTTTTTTTTTTATTTCATGTAATCCACACTTGAGTAGAAGTCGCATGCCCAACAAAATATTGACCCACGACTTATACTCTGAAAAGTATGGTACTATAAGATCCCTGTACAGGCTAGACCATTTCTGAACATTAAATACCTTAATCTTAGGGGAGAGAAATGTTTGTTGTTTGGATGAGTGGCAAAGACTTAGTGACAGTCTCCATGAAGCTCTGTCATCTCTTTTGTCATCAATATAGCTAGTTTTTAACAAACAAGGTTAAATGCTTTTCACAGCTGGCCTTACAGGTGGTTACAGTCTGTCTGCAGTTGAAAATAGTCAAATTTAATCGGGGTACGCAGGAGGCCCGCACAAAATATCAAGGTTCTAAACCACTCGGTGAACCAGCAGAGAGAAAATGTTCACACGCATTATTTTTGTGGGCATGCTGCAGACAACAGGGAGTAAAGAATACTTATACAACATGTAAAGTTGAGTAAAGGTGAAGTGCGTGAGACACAGACCTGTTATATAGATTTGTAATTTTTTTCAACAGCCCCAAATCCTGCAAACTATGAAAGGAGCCTGTTTGTGCAGTTCACGTGATAAGTGTAGGCTTCTCGCACTCAGCCTTACTGTAAGAAAATAGACAATCAAAATGCAGTTTAGGTGGGCACTTGTGTACTTCGTGCACACTCTGTGCATGCAATATCTGTGTGCTTTCAGTAAGGAGCTGGTACGCGTACTAGAGTGAGGCATGAGGGCACCGTACGACAGCATCACTCATATGTCATAAATGAGTGCAACTTACGTTATCCTTAGGATTACTTCATGATACACTTCCCACACGCATGACTATAGTATGTTCTAGCAAGACACACCTGTTCTCATTTTAAAATGCAATTCTCTACAACCCTCCACAAACTCAGAGAGCCCAAAAACCTGCTGCATCTGTACTGGTCAACCTCCTGTTGGTGCATGCGACTAATGCCAGGCGTTTGTGGGGTTGTTTACATTAGTGCTCTACCTACACTTTTTTCTTTCATATATACTATCAGCTTATAGTGTAGTGAGTGTGTTTTAGCTGGCTAAAAGGATCCTAAAATGTAGGCGTAATAGGATTTTTCTGTGTTTATTCATGCAAAACATTTGGAAGCTTGACCTTCTCTGTTTGCGACACTCATTGCAGCTTTTTTGTGTTTTAGCATCCAGCGGGCAGCGGTCTGGGTGCTGGACCGTTATTACAGCGACTTCCCTGTCTACAACCCCGCCCTGCTCAACCTGCCCAAGTCCATTCTGTCTAAGAAGATGACAGGGTTCAAGGTTTACTCTCTGGATGGTAAATGCATCTCCACCTGAAACTTGATTTCTGCAGCTCAGCTTTACCTGAACCTACTTGTGAGGGTTCAGATGTAAACTTTATGCTACGCTCGATTCCACCTAAACGTGAGCAAATCCCTGTCTCTTTCATCTACCCTCTGCGTGTGTTGTCTTGCAGAAAACACAACCAACAACTCTACAGGCCAGTCGCGAGCCATGATTGCAGCTGCTGCCAGGAGGAGAGACAACTCCCACAATGAATACTACTACGAGGAGGCTGAGATGGAGCGCAGGATACGGAAGCGCAAAGCCAGGTCAGATAAATGAAAGCTGATCAAAAACAGCCTGACTCAGATGGTGGACAATCTGAAATCTGTGAGAAGCGCATTTTCTGGAGTTTGAACCAGTCTTTCATTCCTTCAACACATTTATATTAAGTCAAAACATGTACTGACTGGACGCCGTGTATAAAGGTGTGACCTGCTTCATCGTGCAACATGGATTTTAACCTTTTCCAGCACATTAAGCCAAACTATTTGACTTCTCCTTAAAAAGACTTCAGACAGTCCTGTTCCTACACGCCCTCAATGTTTTGACTGCTGGGAAATGAATTAGTTTGTTACTTTGAATGTAAAATGTCGAGGTTTCCAGCTACATGATTGGTGATGATTGAACTGTTAGACGCGGGAAAGCCCACGTTAAATGGCAGCCCGTGTTTTGAAATGTCTTGGTGTTGATAGGAAAAATGTAAGGATTCAAAGACATTTTTAACAAATCATTAATTATGTTTTTATTTTACGTTTTTTTGTTTTGTTTTAAAGCTTTTTGTGTACGCACTTTTGAATTACCTATAGAACTGCCATTCCCTTAAAAGGCAAAGAAAACTTTTAAAGAACAATCATCTTGAAAAAAACTAAAAATAAAGATGCTAAATTCAGAAACGATTATTGAACAAAACTCCAAAATGTGTTAATTGTGTTATAAGGCATCTAAAGTTTAGAGTTTAAGTAAAAGGTAGTGCGTGCAATGCTTTTCTCATCACTTGAGTTTGTATAGTTAAGTTGAAAAGCCTGTTGTATAAGATGTTTTCATATTTTTAGTTTTTTTAGTTTAACTTTATTTCTAATTATAATAAAAAAGTGATTTAAGGGATTAGAGTTAGGGGTTTTTTTTGTGTGTGGACAGAGAGCACCTGGGGAAAACCCTGTAGTCTCAAGTGTCAGGTATTAAAGGGGGGTTACTTTCCACAACACTATTGCCTGACCTTGAGAAAAGTGTCAACATGTTTTTATGTTTCATGCATTTTCAATTATTTGTCAATGGGACTATGCCTCCCTTAAGCTACTTAACAGAAAAGACTAATTTTAATAGAAAGACGAAGATAAGTTTACAAAAGAACAAGAAGAAGAAGAACTCTTTTTCATTAAAGCAGTGGCCAGGGGTCCTTTTACTTGTCTTTTCTAGTCTTTTTGAAAGGGTTCAGAAACCTCCTTCCAACAGATTTCTTTTGAGTTCTGGCTTTCATCAGCTCCTCCATCTTCAGCTGAAGTTGTTCATGTTTTTCCATGTAAGCCTCTGCAGTATTGTTGATCAGAACATGCACACATAGGGCCCTGGTACTTGAGCACCTGCCCCTTTTGCCTCATACTAAAAAGTCCCCTAGTGCCCTCTGTGTGTGTTTTTATAACATGAATAAATTCCTGGTAGAAATACAATAAAAAAAAAAGAACCCCATGGTATTCTATCATAGCCATTTTCTTGTAATACGGGGTTCTGATCTGCCGCCTCTGCTCAGAGGGAGAATGACAGCGAGAGAAACTGTTGCCCCACGGAGCACTGAAGAGATGTGACAGTGAAGAAGTTTGAACCTGTGTGTTCTGGTCTAACTAGTTGCTGTACACTGATTCAACAAGCTTAAATGTAGTTTATATGTCAGAAAAACGCTCTATATTAGTCAAGGAGATTATTTCTACTTTAGCCCAACGTCTGAGCATGGCGCATCAATACAACACAGTGCAGGGACGGGAAGTTGGGTCCTTAGTGCAAAATAAAACTGCAGGGACATTTTTTTTTAAATAAATGAATCCTATTTATGGCAAGTTTAAAGCTTCCTCACTACAGGTCTGAGACTAAATTATTCTGTTTAATGTAATATTTTATTATTAGAATTGCCTTATTTAAAGTCTATATCATTGCATTTTACAATCTTTTGTATTAAAATCTTGCCAAACACAGCAAAAGCCTGTGCTTAGAAGATCAGATGCAATGCAGACTTTAGCTATGAATCCCAATGTTGAACCAGAGTCACATTGGATGTAACTGTCAGGAACTGGAGGTGAAGCACCCAAAATGCAGGAAACTGGGCTTGGTGGCAGAAACATAAACATTTAAAAAATAATCTAAAACAGGACAAAAAACCCATGGAAACATAAAGGGGATAAAGCAGAGGACCTGACAACGTAGAACTGAAAACCACACTTCTAGACTCTGAGGACAGTTAATAGAAACAATCAGAATCCCTAAATCTCTCTAGAATCCTGTGCACATCCCTCTTGTTGATGTCTCTCTTCTTGACCACTTCCTTCAGGTTAGCGATTTGCTTCAGGAGGGACTTCTTTTCTTTCTGACGCTGCAGCCTTTCTGTTTCCTGCTGTTTTTGGGTCTCAGTTAAAGCAGATGCTGTCGGTCGTTGGACATTCAGGAGTTCTGTTTCCCATTACTGCTTCTGATCCTCTTTCTCTACGCAGAGCAAAGCAGCTCTTAGTTTGACAGACTCTTCTGCCTCTATTGCGAAGCTGAGTTTGATGTGGTTTGTTTTGATCCTCTCTTCCTGAAGTTTTGTTTCCATTTGGAACATTTGGAAGCAGAGATCAGAAGTCTTTTTTTATTTTTACACAACTTTCATCTGTTGTTGTTGTTGAGCAAGCTTTTCCTTCAGGACACCTTCAAAATGATTTATTATGGTGACCTTTTCCCTGGTAGTGTACTTCAGTTGTTCCATCTGCTTCTGAACCTGGACAAACTTTTCTAAAAAGTTATTTTCAGATTGTCGAATGTGGCAATTCTTTTCCTCATGATCAAAGATCAAAGTTGTTTTCTCCTATTCTTTTCTTTCCTTTCCTGTGCCAGCTGGTTTTGTGTTTGTGCGTCTGTGTTTTATGCCAGCTGATGCTGATTTATGAGACAAAAAGATTGTTGTTGGACCCGATTTTTTTTAAGGCCCTTCTGATTTGGCTGCAGAACTCTCCCTGTCCATAGGAGCTATTTTTAGTTGAAAGATTTCCTGGGAAGAATTTGTTTTCTCCCATTCTTTTCTTTCCTCTGTCAACTGGTTCTCTAGCCAGTGTCAATTCCGGCCCCTGTGTGGAGGTATTTTAGTTATTCAAAATCCGACCAAAAAGAGTAACATGCAATGAAAATTGTGCAGAAGGCATGATCCTTCTACAACTGGACATACCACCAACTTTTCAATCACATAAAGCAGTGCCACCAAGCATGTTCAACCTCAGACTGAAATAAATGATAATCCTCCAGCAGAAACAACAAAGTTAAGATCTTTGCAGCAGCAACAGTCTAATTTGCTTTTACTTCTTACCTTAGTTACAGAATGTTGACAAAAATGTTTGCCAATTTTATGTTTGTTCTGTAAAACTTGAAAAGGTTAGAATTTATTTGTAGAATTAATGCTTTGTTTTTAAATGGAACTGATCAAGCAGCTTAGTGGTCTGTTTTATTTATTTTCTATTTAGAAACTTGAAAGCTTTTCAGTTTAGTTTGTAATATTTATGCCTTTGTTTTAGTTTTGTGGAAAAAAGAATTGTTGCATCATGTTCTTTCAGTGCATCTGTTCTGTTTAAAGTTTGATAGGAAATGCAGATATAGTTATTTAGTTTATATCGTTATCGCCTGATATGAAAAACAATATTGTGATATTAAAGAATTTGCCATCGCCCAGCCCAGATATTTATCTCTGAGTCACACTGGTTGAAGTTTTGGCTAAAAATGTCCTGGATCCATTTTAGTTCAGTAAATCAAATGTTCAAAATGAACCAAAATCAATTATGATATGAATCAAATCGTTGGTAAAATGAATCATTATATCACTATAGTGCACAGGTTGGTGTGTTGTGACCTGCAGTCATGAGCAACTGTTGCAACTGTGAATCAGGAGTTGGTGTTTGGCTTCTCTGGAATCTCTGCCAATGCCTTTCTGTGCGTTCCTCAAGTATTGATCCATGTGGCTTCTTATCTTGGTTGTAATAAGCTTCCTGGCCGGTAGTTGGATGGGACTGCACCCCTTGAAAGATCCTTCTGGATCAGGATCGTTCGCCCTTCCGTTAAACATTCGGGGTGAGTCCCATCTCTTAGCAGCTGGTCCATTTGTGCTGCCAGGCATGCACAATTGAGTTTGCAGAGAGTTTCTTAAGCTAGTATGCGTGTATCATGTCAGGGTCCGGTGCTGTCCAGTTCTTCATACCTGAGGCTCTTTCTTGGATGTCTCCCACTGTGATGGTTACTGGATTCTGTTCAGGGAGGTTGCTGTGCTCTTTTCTCAGAGAGACCAGCCATCGATCATTTCTGTTATGTGTTGTGTCTTTCTTCCATATACTTTTCTAGTTCTGTTCAGTTTCCAGCCTCAGTGGGTCTGCTCTGCTGTTTTGACCCTGCCGCTAAGTGTACTGGTTGCAGGTTGTGTTGCGTACAACCTGTTTATCCATCTGGCTTCATTGTCTCTTGTGTACCTCTTTAGGCGGCTGGTCAAAGTCAGCAGCCTAATGATGAAAACGATGAACTAGCAGTTAAAAACTTCTGACACTGGCTTCCTTTACCATCTTCACTAATTTACCATAATTGTTGGGCATGTTGCCTGAGTGTGTTAAAGCTGTGTACCGTTGCTTTGCTGCAGGTTAGTGGTGGCTGTCGAAGAGGCCTTCACACACATCAAGCGTCTCCACAAGGATGAGGTCACCTCATCTCCCAAACACCCCAGAGAGGAGATGGACCCCCGGGAGGCCGCTCAAGCCATCTTTGCCCCTATGGCGCGAGCCATGCAGAAATACCTGAGGACCACACGGCAGCAGGCCTTCCACAGCATGGAGAGCATCATCTCACATCTGCAGTTCTGCATCACACACAACATGACCCCCAAGGCAGGTTCACGATCTTCTGTGAATTAAATCATTTTTGATGTTTTTATTTAAAAGGTTCATTAAAGTTAATTACTGTATTTAGAGTTGATCAAGATGTTTGATATTTCAGAAATATACCTTTACATTAAGTCATTTATTTCAGTTAAGTTTCAGTTAGTGATTATTCTCTCATAAAACAAAACACTAACATTGATTGAAAGTGTCGTCTTTATGTCAGGTTTTATAACATTACCAAAATGTAATGTTATTTTAATAAAAGACACTTCTGATCTCTGAACTTTTTTATGAACACATGCCTTTCTTTAAAAGGTTGTGAGTTTGTCAGAGATGATGACTGTCTCACCTGCCATAGTGTCTATTGACATAGTTTTTCTACTCGCCAAATAAAAGTTATACTTGCATTTGTTAGATGGGCGAGTGTTAATTTAGAGCCCTGATTTTGAGTATAAAATGATTATATACATAGTTTAGAAAAATAGTACAGTATAAGTCGCAGTAGGAAAACAAACAAAAAAAAGCTTAGGAAAGAAGAAAAATCGTATAGCTCGCACCTCTGGGATAGAAGTGCAGAGTTTGTGAACAAATCTGCTGAGCTCGCCGTAATACTGTGTTCACATTAAACGTGATTTATGCATCAAATCTGCATCCGCTGCCTAGTTTTTGACGGGCGTCAAATTCGATACTCAATACTTGTCCAAAAATGTGTTCACTTAGACACAATTAGATCCTTCCGCCTCGTGCAGGAGAAGCTACTGTCAAGTTTTTAGCCTCATTGCTCCATAGAAGCATTGATTATATATCTCATTTACAATGCACAGAAGACACAGATCATGTTTAATTATTTTGAAGAGTTCTACAAAAACATTGGTCATTGTGTCTCCATTTCTAGGTTCATGAGATCATTCCGTCTTTTTTTTTTTTTTTTTTTTTAAGGCCATCTTTACCATCTACTACAAGAGCTGCATCTGAATGACAGTGCTTTCAGCAGTATTTCAGTCTCTCTGTAATCCAGGTTGATGACTTGCTTTCCAATAGTCTGAGGAAGGAAAATTAAAAAAATAAGAATGTCTTGAAAAAAAATACCCTAGAGGTTAGGAAGAGAACAATCAGATTCTCCTACAGTGCACTCTAGTGGTTATTAGGTGAAACTACTGCTGAAAGGCAATTGGTTTAGTGGAAATTAATGAATATTCATCCATTTTCAGAAAACGTTTTATTCCTGATGGGTTTACAGGGTTGCCAAACCTACTTGTGGGCGAAGACAGGGTACATCCTGAACAGGTCGCTAGTCTGTTGCAGGGCCACAATCACACACCCATACACATCTAGGGACAATTTAGAGTAACGAATTCACCTACGACCTATGCCTATAAATCAGTTGAAATGACTGGATATTTTTAAAATGCACAAATATTGTCTTTTTAGCTTATACATTACTGTTCTCAACATGTTATCAAGTAACAAGTGAGAAACATGTTTTTTTTAGCTTCAAATAGTCAAAAGTTGTAAAATTTCATACAAATAATATTTATGACTACGAACATACTTTTTTTTTTGTAAATAACCTCCACCTTTTCTTTTTAGGCTTTCCTGGAGCGTTACCTGACTCCCGGCCCCACCATGCAATACCAGCAGCAGAACGGTGGAGGGCGCCAGTGGACTTTAGTGAGTGAGGAGCCGGTGACTTCGGCCCTGCGTCAGGGTCTGGTCTTCTCCTTGCGGCGCCTGGACTTCTCCCTGGTCGTCACAGTGACACCCCTCCCTTTCCTTCGGCTCGGGGAGGAGTTTATCGACCCCAAGAGCCACAAATTTGTCATGAGGCTGCAGTCGGAGACCTCAGTCTGAATTGCGTCTGGCTGACATTCCTCTTTTCTTTTGTGTCATCCTGCTGGAATAAAAAAACACTGAAGAAGAGGAGTATTTAGAATGGCCACTGGTATCAAACTGTGGTCAGTGAAACAGACAGAGGCCTTTTTTCCTCCAGTGTCTTCACAGCACACTGTAAAAACCTTTGTGTCCTAAAGCGAACCTTTCTTCCTCTTTGCCTCATCATCCGCTGTAACCACTGACTTGAGACAGAGTCCAGAGGAAGGAGGGGGTGCATACCAGCAGTCACTTCCTCTCTCTGGCGTCTTCAACAAGTCGACCGTCGCTCGACTGACTGCAGCTCTGATACATTACCGCCTCCTGGTCCTCTTTCTGCCATGTGATGAAGACTTGCTTTTGTACTAGAGGGATTGCTTTCTATTTGTTTGGAAAATACCGAATGTAGCAATATGTTCAGCAAGGCAATGTCTTTTTATGACTTTTATTGAGAATGGATGTGCATTTCTAACCTGTCATCACTCCGTTCACTAATCATTTAGCTTCATGTCACACAGACATCAGCATCAATGCTTTTGTTTTAGCTGTAGAAAGCTCAAACTCATGCTTGATCCTGGTGATGCTGTTGGGTTTTCATCTGGTCACACAGCAAAACGCTGAACTCTCCCCACTCCACTGGCATCTCACATTTAACGATAATAGTCGTTTTACTTTTTACAGAATTTCCATCACCAGGATGGAGCATGCGAGCTTCACCAGAACAGAGTGACGTGTGCAAATTTGTCATTTTTTGCTGATCAACGCAGGGTTTTGAATTTTTTAAGGAGCCTATTTGAAAAATGCGCAGCATCGCCAGGCTTGTTCTTTAAAGAAATGTACTTTCAAAAATGTCTGCAGCTTGGCTGACAAAATCAATTTGTTCTCTTTTTGGTTAGGTTTTATTTGTTTCATAAAAGCAGACTTTCGTACGTCCATGCCTGCTGCTCTTTGGCCTCTGAAACCCCTCCAATGCATTGGATGCCTCATCCATACACTAAAACGAACAAAATTGACCCTAATGGGGATTTTTGCAGTTATATTTAAGCTTTAATTAATTTTTTTATATCAAAGTGATCAAGTTCTGCTTTAATGTTTGTGATTCTTTTATTTAAACAGAAGTCTGCTGGCCTCCTGTCACTAAATATATCATTTAGATTGAAAGACTTCGCTTACCTTTGATAATCTGAAGAAGGAAAATACCACACTTAGGCCTTGAATTGTTATTGTTTTTTTCAAAATAAAATGTCTTAAAACATTTTAAATAAGACTTAAATTTACCATTTTATTGATATGGAATAATCCAGTGCTTTAAATTGGCATCTTAAAATAATAGTCTAATAGTGTATTTAAATAGTCCAGGATGAACAAAGATAGAAATCACAATCCCCTGAAGAGTCTTGTGAAACCATGAAGTCATTTAAAATAAGGGCTATTTTTGGCTTAAGAAAAGATGTTTGCTGAGTCTGTGGGTTTGCAGTTGCTGGATTTGTTGTTGAACGTCCTGAAAACTTTGTAAACTTTCAAAGTGAGTATGCACGGTTTCACTTCTCTGTGGAAAAAGACCATTTAGCAAACAGTCTGCAATCCAAGCAGTGTACAATATTTCCTGTGATACCAGTCATAAAAACAAAGTTATGAATGTATGTTTCAGACTGACCGGGCAGCTACGCTTTAATGACAGATGGACTCCTCACTGTTGAACGTTCAGTACATATCCAGAAAACCAGACATGTGATTGTATCTCCTATGCAGCTCCTCTGCTGCCTCACCCTGTGCCGCCATCAAGAACCAGCTCAACTCAGCCTTACTCTGCAGACCAGAAAATCGAAGGGCTCCTCTGTCTGACATATCTGACAGTCTGGTCTCTTCCCACTTAGATATTTTTCCAGAAATGTCATCAGCAGCTCCAGAGTGTTTGACTTCTCACTGAATGACCCAAATGCTTTTTTTTTTAAAAATACCTGCTTACAAGTCATTTTGGGTGCATTTTTTAAACATTTTTAAGATGCCTAAGTTATGATGCAATTTTCTGAATGTTTTTACTGAAAAAAGAAAGGAGGCTTGTAAAAAGTATTTGTAGGTTTGTGTTCCCTTTTGTAACTGTAGTTTGTATAGTGTTTTAGACATTTTTTCATCATTAAAACCTGCTTTTCCTTATCAGATGCCCACTTGTCTTTTTTTATTGGAGGATAATAACAGTAAAGCTCTTTCCTTTGATCAGATTATTGGTTTTTTATGAAGGAAATGCGATGCTAATTCAGTATTAGTTTTGAGCTCTTCAAAAAGCCTCAGAGCGTGAGTGGAATTTCACAGGAGACTTCTTTAGAAGTCTTTTAGGGGAACTGCTCTGAAGGGAGGCTTTTTGTAAAGAGAGTTGTTTTGCAGCTTCGGAACGGACAGAGAGCCTCTCACTTCCTGTTTGCAGCTGCTCACAGTCTTCCTCAGAGGGTGACATCCTGCTGGCAGCCGTCGAGGGAGCAGAAAAGCAGACCCGACACCTAACCTGCAGGTGAGTTCCATCCCAAATGATCTGCATCTTCAGCCGTGGTCCAGACTGGAAGCCGTTTCCTGCAAGCCGGGATGTTTTGGTAGATCGTCAAAGTCAGTTTTTCTTTCTGTAGAATCTAGTTTGCGTTCTGTGTGCGTGCAGAAACCATGTCGGGCATGGTAGGATGCTATGTCCTGGATGGATTTCTTATCCTCTACGGGATCATCCTCACTGTCCTGTACTTCAGACTGAAAGTAAGTCACAGCTACTTCTGCAAACTCTTAAACAATCCGACAAAAATAGACATATGGTCATGATCTTCAGCTTAGAATAATCTTTTATCTTGGAGATCTTCTGCGGCATGATATTATTGCTGGAATCTACTATCATATTTTGAATCAGTTTGCTTAGTTAAGTCATAAAATTTGTCAAAATTTCTGCACTTTTTGATCAATTAAATATTTTTTTTGACAGATAACCTTGAACAAAAAATCCTCCACCCGGCATCTTGAGGTAAATTAAAGCAGTCCATCTGTCTTCTTGTGGGGAATTTCTTTTTGATGAGACTCAAAAGTTGACTTCATACATCTTTTTTAGAGCCAGTTTCCTCCGACCATTTCCTGTAAACAGAAGCTGACCACCAATGCTCTTTATCTGCAAAATATCTCTGCCTCACTTTCCACCTGAGCTTCTAATGTCAAGTTCAACTTCCTGCAGCTTTTCTGAACTCATGCAGTTCAGGAATGTTAGTTCACACTATCACCTATATGGCTTTACAAGAAAAAAAGGACAGTTAGGCTGTGGGCTGATGCTTGTATTGTGAAATGCAGCTGAAATGCTTTTTTGTGTGTTTCCATCCCACAGAAGCAGCCTGCTGAGGGAGGCATCTATGCGGTGAGACTTCTCATTCTAATGCTTAAAAAGACTTTAAAAGGGGCCCATGAGGGCAAAGTGCCAGCTTGCCACACAGTGGATGGTAAAAAAAACCTTTTCATCTGTTTTCTTTGTAAATTCGTCTTCTGAAGCCGGCTGCCACAGAACAACACCTACGCTCAGAGCAGGAAATGTTTGCACTTGCGTGTGTTTTCTTTGACTTTACGTCAAAGACTGCTGTTTGTGTCCTGCAGGGTCTGACGTCCCCCGGCGCTGATACATATGAAACCGTCAGAACGAATAAAAAGTTAATGGTGTGAGGAGCGCAGGTTCAGTGCCATGAAGATGCTGAACAAGAAAACGAGCTTCCCCCACTGTGCTGTGAATGTGTGCAGAATCTCTTTGGTGTCTATTTTTGTAAAGTTACTTAATGTCTTTTTTCTTTTGTGCAATAACCAATAAATTAATCTAGCAGCTTACAAATCAGGACTTTGTGCGAGTTTTTTCCTGTGAACTCAGTTCACAGCAGCTTTTATCAGTTTCCATGAAAGCAGAAGTGTGTCTTCGATTTTCAAGACCTTTATTTAAACTTGGAGTTCAAAAATTCTTTACCATGAGATTATAGTTTGACTGTTTGATGACAGAAACCAGTTTTCTTTTCAGCTCAGCTCTCAAAGCATGCATGAGGTTTTAATCATGAGAATCTGAAGGATTTTTAAAAGTGCTTCAGTGAGGAAGTCTCAAGAGTCAAGAGGAAACCACGTCTTTGAAGATTGTAACACATTTCAGGAGGATGATTAAAATAGAAAAATTGTTTTAAATTCAAATAAAAACAGACTAATCCTGAAACATTTACTCACAGTTAAAGCAAATACATTTTTGTGTCAGTCATTTCTAGCCTGGGTGGGGTCTGTTTAACACACGGGATTTGTGTGACGTAGAGCGGTGAGGTAGACCTTCCTGTGTAACAAAAAAAAAAAGCAAACACATTTCCTGTCTGATTCAAAATCTCTCTTACAGATCACTGTGAAATAATGAAGTTTGAGTGGTTTTGAGTGTTTATATTTAGGTCTTCTGGTGACAGTGTGCCAGACATTTTAGTTTTGCTCATAATTTCTTATCTGTTGTTCAAGACGACTGACCACTGCCTTTGCAAGACACCATGCAAGCTGAACTTTTACAAACAGTTTTTACTTTTAAAGTTCTTACTTTTTTATCCTGTGACAGACCTGTCCAGGGTGAACCCCGCCTTTACACCACTGTAGCTGAGATAGGCTCCAGCAACCCCAAATGGATTTAGCAGGTTTAGTAGGTTTAGAGGGTGTATTGGGAGGGGGGCAGGGAGAGACGGATGGACGGATGGATGGATGATTTTTTTAATTCAAATAAAAATGATCAATAAGGATAGTCAAACCATAACTATGTTTACTCAAAATCTCAAAAAAGACACAATGTTAAATGAGCTGAATAAAATGTTTGATGACTTAAGTGGATTTCAATAATGGAAAGGGGTCTTTTGAAAAGCAAAATACAAAAAAAATAAAAATCCTACATTTTTCAATTTTCTTGTATAGACAAAGAATAATAAAAATCTTTCAAACATTTCCATCAAGGGATTTTTAAAACAATAGATCTTCAAACATGTGCAGCTCTATGTGACAAAACTGTTCCGTCATAGTGAGACTTCATCTTTGAACTGTTGCAACAAGCCAACATTTTATTGTGAAATAAAACAACACTTCCCTGTGCCTTACTGTCGGCAACAAGACCTCCACTCCACACAGCAAGTCATACAACGTGACTCATCTACCGCTGGTGTATTGGTACGTCAGCAAACGTCAGTATAAATGCAATAGAGGAATCAAAAGAACAGATCTGGAAACATGAAACAACACCCACCGATGGGCTGAGGGCATCAGGACAACAGAGGTGGTGTTTCTGCTGAGCAGGGGAACAAAAGATGCTGAGATCCATTCTCCACGTCTCCAGAAATACTCTAAAGTTGTTTGTTGTTGCTTGTAGCTGACAGCGTCAACAGGAAAAGTCACTGACATAATGCAATATCAGATAACACTGAAGTTATTTTTGGTAAACTGGACAGCAAAACCCCTCATTCAACTGGTATTGCTTTCAATGACCCCTGGAAAATTCGAGACTTTATGCTAAATGATCATAACAGAGATGATGTCACAATAGCAGCAGCATGACTTTTCTTTTTTCGTTTTGAATAGTGAACTAGTTGTCAAGGTAGTTTTCTAAGTTGGTTAAGTGGTTTATTTCATGCAAGAAAAAAAAACTATAGTACACGGTACTAAAAATAGCACTTTTCTACTTTGCTTTAAGTATACACCATAGGACTTTCCCGTTCACACACTGATTACTAACAACCCATAGCTATAATGTGGGGTTCAGTGTCTTGCCAGAGGACACTTTGATACATTGCTGGACAAAACAAAAGACACAAAAAAAAACCCATAGATATATTTAATCTAGTTAGAGCATTAAAGACCCACTCTGATGAAAAATTTGTTTTTGGTGGGCAGAATCGGCTCCAAACTGCACGGCTTGCCATTTTTGTTGCACTAGTAACGTTAGGTTGGCAGAGTAAGGGGCTTTAAGTTAGAGGGATAGCATGTAAACAGAGAGCTCTCAGTATCAGGTAGGGAAAGGGGATCAAAGTTTCTCCATGTCAGCAGTGCTGCAGAAAGTATGTCCTAGAAAACAACACAGGTTTTTAATTTTGGCTAAAAACGACAGAATCTTAATTATCAAAATTAAAAGACCACTGGGAACCCTTTGAAAATAAAGCAAAGGATGGTCAGAGGGGAACTTTAAGTCATAAATTCAATTCAATTCGTATACACATTTACACGATCCCACCTCTGTTATGTTTTATTTATAGATTTGCTAATCCCAGTGTTAACACCAATATAAAGTTAATAAACTTTATAACTAATAAGTGTAGATTATTTATCAATTAAGTGACAAAAATAGGGTGTGGTGCAGACGTAGAGCAGTCAACCTTTGATAGGAAGATCACTGGTTTGGTTCCCACAAATACTGTGTCCAAAAGTCCTTGGGCAAGACACTGAATCCCACACTGATCCTGATGGTTACAGGTGAGCGCCAGTGTGTGCTATCAGTGTGTTAATGTGTATGCAGGCCTGTGAATGTGCTGCGTTTTGGGCCTTCAAGGAAGGTAGATTAGCTCTGTCTAAGCATATGCTATTTACTAAAATAGAAACTTTATTTATTATCATGTTGAATAAACCAACAACAGAGCTAATGAGCTTGTTAAGTTTTACTGTTTCCTGTCAAATTGCTTTAATTGTTTAATTGCTTTAATAAGTGCTATATAAATAATAAATTAATTGATTTAATTGAACACACAAAAAAATGTTTTTTTCAAAAGGAATTAAACATGCAGTCAAGGATTTCTGTTAAAACAAATTATTGTTCATTCAAGTCTCAAACCGCCTGTTCATCTATTTTTTAACTAAAGATGTGATCCAGCAGTGAATTAGACTTAGTTTAATTCAATTTTTATAATATTTAACAGTGAGGGAAGCTAAAACTATTTAGTTGTGGGCTTCGGCTCACAGAGAGTAACTTTTTAGATTCTCAATCACAGTTTTATCATCAAATTTCAGAAATATATAAAACATCTTTGCCCTGATGTCTCTCACTCTTACAGTTATGTTTGCATAGCATGTTAATCCATTAAGGACAAACAAAAGAAATCATCCATACATTAGATTGATTAACAAATATTAACAAGTTGAAACACATTACATTTTTTTTAATCAAATGTAAATATTTGTCACTATTTCCCCCCAACTGATTTTTTGTGGTTTCAATCCTGTCTGAATAAAAATATGTAAATGAAGAGGAAGCAATACAGGACAAGAAGCACATCTGGTGCCGCCTTTTGGGCGTGTCCACTTGATTAGTGGGCGGGGCCAGCAACCAGGTGTAGCTGCTCAAACCAGTGCTTTGAGTTCAGCAGACTGTTGGTGCCACGCGGACGGTGTGAGGAGAAACACGCTCAGTCCACTTCGATTTATGATCCTTCTTATCATTTCGTTTTTGCTTATGTGTCAGCGTTAGATCCGGAAACATGACGCTAACGCGGTGTGGGCCTCTCAGACAGTAAGGGATGAGTTTAGTTTGGATGAGTTTGGCGGCATACCTGCGTGAGCTCGAACACCTGTTGCTGTGACCGAGGCGCGTGCGGGCTCTCCGCGGCAGCTGCGCCGGCCATGAACGTCTAAATCCGCATCTGAAGCTTGATTTTTGGGACTGTAGATGGAGTCGATCCGGACACTGGCAGTGGTTCTGGCGCTGCTTTTTCTTACAGGTAGGTTTGCTGTTTCTGAAAAACACCTGGTTGATTCTAAAACCTCTTACTGTGAATGTGACGGAGAACTCTCAGCATTAGGTAGGTCTGAGAATATCATACAAAATGTAGTTCTAAAACTAATTGCAACTATGTACACGTTGTATTTCTTATTATTTCTGTTACTATTAAAACCCAAAGAGATTCTAATGATAAAATGTATTGAGGAAGCACAGGCTTTAAAATGATTTTAGAGAAATTTTCCTTCTTCTTGGTCTCAACTTTTCCAGGGATGACCTCTGCTTCTTCAGAGAATTGATCAGTTTGACCCTGAAGCCTAAACTGTGCATGACTCTCAGCACTACTTCCGCTGAGGTTTTCTTGAGTGCATTACTGTCAGTTCAATAGTCGTTTTCCTGTTTAGTTCAGACTTTGGTTTGCTTTTCCAGCCTCTACTGTAAGGAGAACAAATGAGTACTAACCTGCCTTAATTATGGCTCAAGCTGAAGGTACAGCTGCCTGGGAAGTCTGTATTTTTGCAGCTTCCTAATGCTTTGTCAGCATCTGTATGAGGGTTTACGGCAATGGTTTGCATAGACAATAGTTGCTTTCAGTCAAATCTATTATATTTTTAGTCTTCTGGTTTCCTTATTGTTGCTACAATAAGAAATAGTGTTTATGCGAATATTTTATTTGAAACGTTTTAAAGTCCCACTCTGATCATTTTTTGTAAAAACTTTTCCAGTGATCTTTTAATTATGATTGTCATTTATTGCCAAAATGTAAAAAAATAATTCTGACATAGTTTCTGCAGAGCAGAAATAGTTCATTCACCTCAGTTGTGGGTGAAGAGCAAGTCCACCCCCTTTCCTGTTACCCATCTGTTTACGTGCCTCTCACTTCAGCCCAACATTACCGGTGCAAAAAAAAAATGTTGAGCAATATCTGTGCTAGTTTTTGATCCAGATTCCAGCTCAGGTGAGGAAACCAAACACGTACGTGGATCTCTGTCTGCATCAGAATGGAGCGGAGCAGGGAGCTTGTGGCCTGCCCAGGCTGCGCTTTCTATGTCGCAAATAACCTCATTTTCAAACTGCATTTTTTCATATGCTCCTGATTCACGATTGAATAAAATATACTCTGCAATGAAATTTTAAACTTAATATTTCTTTGTCTTCCATCATCAAAAAAATGCCACAAGAACATTTTAGAAACAGCAAAAAGCACAATTTTCATTGGTGTGCAGGATTTTTTAACCACCAGCCTAGAACCACAGATTAAGTCATGTAAACGTGTGAACATTTGTTTAGCTTTTTGTAATCTTTTAGCCACATTTGAGTTTCATTGTTTCCGAGCATGCATTGTTTGTAAGGAAGGGGTGTACCCTCTCAGGCCTGCACAGAGTGCTAACCTAACCCATTTAGGAACAGCTTTAAACCTTTTTGCGTGTAAACTTGAGGAAATCTGTGCAACCCGAGTCCCAGTAGGAAGTCTGAAACTGCACGACAGGGCGTTCAAATCAGACACTTGCATCGCACATTTGTCCAAATTCTTTTGCTTCAGTGGCTCGGTGCTCTCTGCAGGTGTGGAAATGTTAGGAGCCAAGTAGAATGTAGTTCCGGCACATTCCTCTCATGAAGATAGCAAGTAGCAAGACATTGGTCAGTGTGGTTCTTGGGCCCCGAGACTACCTCAAATGCAGTTTCGTCTGCTTTGTTTGCACATTTTGTCACGATGAGCAGTTGGAACAGCTGAAACTGCGCCGCTTCACTGAAAAAGGCAAATGCACTTATCAGGCCATTATTTTCACTGTCAAACACAGGCGTGATAAAACGACTCCCATCCTCTGTGAGCAGGAAAAGCTTGTCTGGCTGCATTGACTGCTGAAGTGAACTAATGTTTGTCTTAAGTCTGTTTAACTCTCTGCTTTTGGATCATGGTTCCTTCTCGCACACCCTCGGTTAAAATCTTTCTTTTAGACTTCTTTTAAAATCAGTTTTTACATTGACTAAATCTGTTTCTCCTATACTAGGCCGCCCACACTGTAGTCCTTTTTCCCAGACATACTTTTCCTTGTTGGCCCTGAATGTGAAGGGTTTGTGTGAGCCCATGACCCATATTGGCATCTTTGTAATCATTAAACTTGTAAATCAGTAACCACTGCAATGTGGAAAAAACAGATTTATCCCAGAAATCAAAGGTCAGATGTTTGGCTTTTCCTGTTTGAGTTGTGGAGGCTCCTCTCTCACGCCTGTCTGTGTCCCAAGGCTTCATGTCGTCACCTTCACAAAGTCTCTCATTAATCCTCACCGTGATGGGCTTTGATGGGAACACTTTACCACAGGAAGGTCACACAGATCCAGTCATTGTAATGTCACATAAAAAACTGAGAAAAATTGTGAAATGTAATGACAAAAGTGCGCTAAATTTTATAATTGTGTTTTTAACATGTTCTTGTTGCATTTTTCTCATGATGGAGGACAAACAGTGTTCCTGAGTATTTCATTATTCAAATTGTGTTGGATCAGGAGCAAAGAACAACCTGCAGTTTGAAACTGCTCATGTTTGTGACACAACAATTGCAATGGGCAAAGGCTCCACTCCATTCTGATGGATCCACTTGTAATCTTTTTCCTCGTCTGAGCTGGAATCTGACTCTAAAACTGTGTGGCTGGATACTGTAGCTCCAACATAGTGCCTTAAGTCCTGCCAACAACCCAGAGGCAAATTTTGATGAACTCTTGCCACTGTGCAGAAATGTCGTAGAAAAACAGTTTTTTGTTGTTGGCTAAAAATTGCATAATCATAATTCAAGGAACACTGGAAATGTTTTTACAGTAAAAGAAGTTGAACTTCCTTGTGTAACAAACTCGATGTCGAGGTGTTTTGTTCACAGTGTAGTGTCTGTGTGTTGGTAAACCAGGAATTTGAATTGTAAACTAAAACGGTCTAAAATTAGCAAAGTGAGTGAATGCAGCTACACTATAGAACTGGTTTGAGGTACGTATGCAGAACCATGTCAGTTGAACGTTGTTCTGTCGTCTCATGCATGTAAATAAATACACAATCATCCAGGTGATCGCAGAAGTTCAGATGTAATGTCCAACCTTTGGATTCTGTTGCAGTTCAGTTTCCCCATTAAAAATCTTTTAAACATTTAGCAAAACTTTGAATACATTTTAACTTTTTTCTGAGCATATAGTGGAGCCGATTACTAAAATTGTGCGTTTTTTTTTAGTACAGGTACCAAATTTGGTTTAATTTTAAAAAGCAACCTTCCGCTGGTTCAGGCAGTTCTGCAGTGTGCGTCAAATTCTGAATGCACACTGTCGGGCACTATCCCGCTTGTAACATGGTCACAAACGAAATAAACATTCAATTGATTTTTAGTACTTTATTCTTATTTTCAGGTTGAGATTGCTTTTTCATAAAAGGCAGACTATTTGATGCATAATGCGGCCCATTGTCACGGTAACGCAATGCGTTGCTGAGCCGGCAGATCTCGACTGCAGCGGCAAAGGAAAGCAGTATATATGCTGGTTATTGAAGCATCAGTTCAGAGAAAAAGTTCACCTCTTACCGATTGTTTTTGTCTAGATAATGAAGAAAACGTTTGTTTTGAAGAAGGCTGCACATATAGAACATTGTGACCGGAACTTCTTCTGGAACACCCAGCAGCCAATCAGAATAGAGTATTCACCATTTAAAGATCAGAAACACAATGTTTGTGTCTTGAGACTGTATATCAGCATCTTTGTTTTCTTGTAGTAAAACTGCAGACGTTAAAGTTCTTATAGTTCTGCTCATCTTACTGTTGATGTGTTTTAAGTTAACACTTTATAAATGTAAATATTTCAGACAATAAAAATGAAGGAAAATGTTCTATCTGGCCTTTTTTTGTTTGAAAGATGCATATTGAGTATCCATCTATCCAAAAGTGATCATCATGAGAAGTTTAGAAAAATCCTCATTTCAGAGTAAAAGTTCACCTATTTGTGCTTTCTTTTGTCCTGATAAACAAGTTTATTTAATAAAAAAATAGGTCTAAAAAGTTAAATTCCTCCTTTCACTTCTGTTTTTTTACATTCTCTTCTCTATTTCCTTTTCTGCTTCAACCCAGTCTTTAAAATGATCAAAACCACCCAAATAGATGAAAAGAAACTATAAAATCACTTGTCTTTTCTACTGTCTTTCTGTTGTGGTAAACTGTAGAATAAGGTATATCATCATTTGAATTATGGTAATAGATTTGTGTTTAATATTTTTTGGTTTGTTCATTTCTACTTTTTTTGATGTGGTAAATTAGAACGCTTTGAGTTGTAAGTCTTTTATAGTGTAAAACGTCATAAAACCACTTTAAAAATAAATCTTTTACCTCACCACTGCCAGAAATTTGAATAAAATACAGTAAAATTAGGTTTTTCCCAGCAATTAAGTTAAAAAATAATTGCGATTAAAATGAATAAGACTAACAAATCAAAGGTCACAATTGGTTAATCGCACAAAAGAAATGTACCGCATGACAGCACTAATGTATCAGATTTATCACATGTCTAACTTGCTTTTGTGAAAGAGGGGATCTTAAGCTGCATTAATGCTAAATTTTAATCTTTTACCACAAAATGCTCAATTTGTCTGGAATATCAACCCAACCGGGTCTAACAGTTAATTTTTTTAAGCAGTCACCTTGGGGTCATCTGCGGTAATAAAATTTGCATTATGCAACACGCACACTGGGCTATGTTGCGTGTTAAAAAGTGCAGATTCTTGAATGTTCTCACACTGTACTGCTGCAACCCAATACTTGTGCATGTACCCACAGTTAAGAGGCTTGGTGCAATTGTTTCAGCGGGGCAAATCTCATGAATCTTGCTGCAGGCTTTTTTTT
This sequence comes from Oryzias celebensis, assembly GCA_014656515.1. Taxonomy (NCBI): domain Eukaryota; kingdom Metazoa; phylum Chordata; class Actinopteri; order Beloniformes; family Adrianichthyidae; genus Oryzias; species Oryzias celebensis. Next base: position 60,107,220 of record BNCR01000001.1, read on the forward strand.
TTTTTCACAGGTCTATTCTGATATTTGAAAGACTTGGTGTTTTAGAATTCTAGTCGGACACAAACCGCAATTATCAATTTTTAAACAGTTGGCATGTCCGACACCAGCTATACATCACTACCAAATCCAAGGCCATGATTGGTCAAAGTTCAGCTGGTTTAACTTTCAACGCGTGTTCAGTGGTGTCGTGTTTTGTATGTAGAGCCAGGAAACGGATTGGAAACCGTGACGAGTGAACGCGAAAGTTTTGAACGTGGCAGCCCAAAACGCATATTCTACATTCATTGAAAGTGGCTGCTTGAACACGCCTTGCCCAAGGTGGTGGGAACATAGTCAGTTTTACGATGCCAGTCATGTTAGTCACGTTGAGAGATTCTTATCTCTTTTTAGAAGATTTTGTCTCGAAGTCACAATTTATCTTGATGGGTTTCCAAACCATTTTTCTCTCACATAGGCTCACGAGGATCGAAATTCTTAACCAACATCAACAAAGTTATATCTTGATCGTTTTAGTCAAAATTTTGCTGACTTTTAAAAACATTTAGTAAAAGTTTTTTGAGGGCTGAATGCAGGTTTAATCACACTGATTAATCTGGATTTAAGACAAACTCTGGTTTTGTAAGTCTTGGTCACACATTATCAACCTTAAAGCTCAGTAAAGCTCTTTGAATTTCCTCTGTTGGAAGATGTGACGCAAACAAAGATGCCTTACTTCAGTCATGATCACCACAACTAGTTTAAGTTGGAATAAATTGTGTGCCCTGTTAAAACGTATGACTGTTTTTAACTTTCAACTCCCTAATTATTAATCACAAACTGTTGTCACAACAATCTTTAAACTCAGTTTGACCCTAAGAATAGAATGCTGCCCTATATGGAAAAATGTAGGCGTAGTTCTAGCCTATAGAAATATTAGTCAGAAAAAAATAAAAACATCTTTGTGTGCAAAAAAGGTCATACAAGTGGAACAAAAGCAATGATTGTGTTCACTTATCAATAGGGAAATGTGGATTAATACAAAAGCTCTTTTCTTTGTGACTGTAAAAGACTGTCCAACAAACAGGCAAACGGCACGTGTGCTCTTCAGAAAGGCTTCCTTCGTCAGGTTTCTGTTTTATTTTCAAGGCTAATGTGATTATTTTTTTCTAACCCTCCCTCTTTTTAGCCTCTTTGCCTGCTTTCTCTATCGTAAAAGGAGAAAAGCAGGTTATGCAAATTGGCAACACTAGTGGTTGTCGGCCAACTTGTTTTTGTCAAGTTGGGCAGATCTGATTTTAAAAAGTTTTGTGCATTTATGTTTTAAATGTCACATTGACGGGAAATTAAATGCATTTATGATTAATTCTAATGATTCGTTTTCTGACCATCAGAATTGCATTTCATGACTCAGATTGCTGATCCTGATTCCTTTTCTCCACAGGGTCACGTGTACAGGGGGACTTTGTTGAGCCTCTTGAACCCGTCACCTTCTTGCGCTCCTTGACAGAATCTAAGACCCGGCTTCCATGCCATTATGAAGAGGAGGAAGGGGAGAAAGTGGTGCAGGTCACCTGGCAGAAGGAACTCCCAGGTGGTGATAAGGAACAGATCATTACAGCCCACTTCACTGAAGGCCACACAGGTAAATGAGCCCATTTTTGCAGAACATTTAGGGCTAATCAAGTAGTGTTCTTATTAGTGAAAACCTTCCTTGCGCTCAGTTTTACTAGTATTCATGAGATTACTGTTTGGACATGCATGTTTGCACCAACAGTTTTGATTGAATCAATTCTCATCTCTTGTAAAAATTCATACGATTTGGTATTTCATTCAATATGAACTGAGTTCTGTGTTTGAAAACAACAATGCGCTTTTCATCAAAAGGTTGGACTGGAAGACCCAAAGCGTTATATTTTTATTAAGACTGTCTTTGCTTTCCTTGCATTAAATTGGATTTAAAATAAAAGCCTTTATTTATACTTTGATATTATTTTCAGACACTACATACAAAAAAGATTTCAGTGATATTTTTTTTTCGCCAAAAGTTATAGAAATCTTTAGTTTAGTAAATTAAGAATGTCAAAATAACAGTGTGTGCATGAAAGGAGATAATGAAATTATTGGTTTTATGGGCTGAAAGTTGGGTGCAACTGTTATTTAATGGTTTAAACATCAGGGTTATCTGAAGTGAGATCACAGCAGGAAAGGAGGTTGTTTTGCTCCTGTATTATTTGTCTGGAGGGTGTGTTTGTGACGTCTCTCTACTCTAGTTTATTTTCACAAAGTCATTTATTTTCTTTTCTCAGTTTAAGCTTTTTACTAAAGGGGAATAAGCTCTCTTTATAATATCTGTTTGGGCTTTGGAAAACTGTGGGTAATGAGCTTAAAGCTGTTTTTGTTTTGACAGAATTTGGGCGTTACTCCGGCCGGGTAAAGTTTGAGAGCAGCAACCCCACCACCAACTCGGCTCTGTTGATCCCCATCACTGAGGAGTCGGATGAGGGCAGCTACACTTGCCGCATATCCACCTTTCCCAATGGAAACTTTGAGAGGCGCGTTATTCTCACAGTGTGGAGTAAGTGGTATCTCGTCTCACGCCTCTGTAAGCCCCACAGACACAGGAAGAGCTGTCAATGCAGGAAGATCAGCAGTTCTGCTAATGTGGTGTAAAGCATTTAAACAGAAGTTTTTTTTTCTTTCAACAATTAAACAAAAAAGCCCAATTTTAAATGACCACAATTACATTAAGATGAATTTTCAGGGCACAAAACACTTTAAAGGCTTTGCTGTTTGGTAACCCAGGCGTCCAAACACCTTAAATCTGATTAGGTTCCTAAGACAGATGAACAAGATGTTCTTTGATGAGTTTTTATAAGAGTTTACCAATACGTTGACGAGGTCAGCGGGTTTAATCAACACAAAACAAAGAAACCATATTCCCTCTCCAATGAAAGCATATTTAATCTATGGAATCAATAGAACTTCAATGCTACATAGTCGTCTCACTGCTGTGTTGAGAGCAGAATAAACCTTAGAGCATTGAACGTATGTTGGTGATAAATGTTTGCACTGCTTGGAATAAAGGGATCCTTTCACACTTTGAGTTCAAGTTGACTCATTGGTTAATTCCCCTGCTGTTTGTGTTTCAAAACAGTTTGCCATAACAGATCTAAAGTACAGCCGCTGTGTCAAGACTTTCTCTGGAAGAGTCACCAGGTTAAGAACAGGCTTTTAAAGCCCGGAGGGCTTTCTGTTGAACGTAAAGCCTCCACAAAAATGACATATTTTGGGTTTTAAAGTTTTTTGAGGTTAAGTCTTTACCTGCTACTGTCAGGTTTTTTTGTCCTGCAGCAGTCCAGGACTGAAGGACCAGATTGTTTTCACAATTCATTCTTTATGAAAAATGTGCCCCCACCACATCTTCAAAACTCACCAAAATTTGTTCACACCAGTACCTGCTAAAATGAATTTTTGACATAAATGACACAAACCCCACACCACCAACAAAAAAATGCATTACAGAAACCGTCAAAACCGAATGGGAGAGAAAACACGAGAGAAAATGAATGGGGCTAAAATTTCTTATGGGGCTCAAAATAAACATTTCCAAATCCACTGATATACACAGGTCGGGGATTTCCAAAAAGAAGCTTACAAATTACGGGATGGCCACAGGACCATGATTTTTCTAAAAATTACTTGGACATGTTTGTCACCCCCAGCTGACCAAAACATGAAATTGTAAAAGTGACCAAAATAGAAGGAGCAGAAGGGGCAAGACACATGAGGGATGGGCTTGGTAGTGACTGTTGGCCATACAACCTTGCTTGTGGCATTAATTGAATTTTATTTTTTAAAGACTCATAAACTGCTTTAACAAGCTTTAAATCACATTTTTAAAAAGGCTAAAAATGTTAAACTGTGAGGTTCAGCTTCAGTTTTTACATCAAAAACAAATGATAGATCTACCATAAAACAATGCAAAGCATAAAATCAACTTGCTTTCACTCATGTTAGACTGAAGTAAAACTTCAGGTCATTCAGTCATTTCAAGTGTTTTTTTTTTCTGTCCAACTTTTTTTCAATTCGGGCCAAACGGAATCCTGAAGTGAGCGTTTTACTGATGCGAGGAGAAAAACCTCTGTCTGAAAGTTTTTAGGCGCATTAGCACTAAGCTATGGTGGGAACTTGACAGCAAAATGCCGATAGGGCTGACAAGTCCAAGGACAATCAGGATCAATCATAAGTGCGACAGATCCTCAGTAGTTTGTTTTTTCCCACCCTTGAGCCTGACCTTAAACCCAACAATGATCGTAAATGTAAAACTATTTCTGTGAGAACAGGGTGTCTCAGTTAAAAAACAAACACACTTCTAAAAGGATTCCTCTCCAGCTGAACTCTGCTGCAGTTCAGGTACAGACTGAAGGCAGAGAATTGTCTGTTTGACCAAAGAGCAGGAGGAAACGAGAGCACCACTTGTTCATTCAGAGGTAAAAACCCACATCACAAATCTGAAACGGGTTCAAGGATGAAGCTTGCTCGCTGGTTATTATAGTATAACTGGAAGGGAAAGGTGCTTTATTTACATGGTCTCAGAGGCTTTTCTTCTAGCTGCGGCCAGCATTTATTAATGCTAAATATTTTTTTGGCAGTTTGATCCGCTCAAGTGTCAAAGCAACTTGAACCAAATCTGTGTGCTCACATTTTCTGATTGAAGAAGTCGTCAGGACCGTTCTGGTGTATAGCTGTATAAAACTAAATGGTGGTTTTTGCATTGAGCTCTGTCAGTAAAACAACTTGTTAATGAAGGAACTGGACATTGTAAAATCAATTAAATCAAATTTAACAATGTTCCAACAATCTAGATATCATTTTTTCGACACCAACAGTGGTTATGACATACCACTGGGAGCGAAGCAGAACGAGGTGCGGTAGAGATCAACCCTGATCGTCAGGAATGCATTGGCTGGTGTTTGTGTAGCTTGGCAACGACTGACCTGATCACATCTACAGTAGTATTCAGCAGGTGACCTCTCACTGTAACAATCATGAACTGAAACTCCCAGCAAACAATCAATATTAGACACAAGGATGTTTCTTCATGGTAACATTTCCAGGATTAGGTCATTTTACGTTCTTAAACACTGAAATTCTCCCTCCTTCACCTTTTACCTCATATAGCCTCTTGTAAGATGTATAGAGGTCGTGAGACGTATCACCGAGTTCTTCATATTTTCCCATGTCCTCAATCCGTTTTCTCCTGCCCTATATGCTTAAAGCACTTTGTTTTATCTCTGGATTTCAGGTCTTATTTTGGGCATTAGTCTGGCTTTAATAAGCTTAATCTGCTCCCACATGAGAAAAAACCCAGGTCGTTGTCATAGTAACTCACCATAACAAAAACATCCAAATGACACAAAAAATGGATGTAAGCAGATTTACATTTTGAGAAAAAAAGAAAAATCTCATCAGAAAATCGCAAGACTGCATGATAACCTTCATGAACCATGACAGGGTGGTGCTTAGTTTAAAAAAAAATGTTAAAGTTCTTACATTTTTTTAAGCGTACCGGTGAGTACTGAAAAACAACCTTATTTGAAGTATTTTGGGGACATTTCCAGTTTTGTTTAATTTTTTTTTAAATTCTAACTGTAAATGAGAACTGGACTGAGTAGCTCCTCCCCCCCACGGCGTACCAGACAGGAAGTGCCCGCTGATTCCAAGAAGCCAAATCCCAAAGCTGTCTGTAGAGAAATAAACGGTTATCACTGTCATATTTGTTAAAATAACCTTTCTTGCTCAGCTACCTCTTTTTTAACTTGTTCTTGATAATGCTACATTTTTTTTCATGATATTTTATTCTGTAGCCCAAGGTATTCAAGTTTTCAAACTGACCAATCAGATGCCTCAAAAAGTATGTGGTTTCAAGTTGAAATGTTTCAAATATGGGCTATGTCCAAATTCCATCCCTGCTCCCTAACTACTAAAAGCGGTCTAGTGCTCTGGATTTTAAAAGCAATTCTGACACCATGCCCATTCTTTTTATGGCACAGATTTTCTGAAGTAAAAACTTGGTCCACCCATGGCAGTTGCATCGCAAACCCAAGCTGCTTCAAACTGCAGGTTATCTGCTCCTGATCCAAAGCGATTTGAATAAAGAAATACCCTGACACAGTTTTAATCTAAAATCGTTTAATGCATGTCCTCCATTATGACAAAAAGCAACAAGAACATGTTAAAAACACAATTTTCATTGGAGTTGGTCTTTTTAAGTCTTGTAAAGGATTTTTTTTCTGTGGGCTAAAATGATTAAACAATGTTACAACTGTCTTGCAGAAACAGTTTTTCTTAACAAAAGGGTCATTAAATACCAGAAGTTATTAATTATATGCTCTTCCTGAACTTTTTAGCTTTACCCATCTCCTCCCTGGATGCGGTCACTCTGGTTGAGGGCCAGTCGTACGGTGTGGCTGCCTCTTGCAGAGCTGTGGGTCGCCCCGTCCCCCGACTGTCTTGGGACACCGAATTACCGGGCCAGTCTCAGAACCACACCAGTGTGGGCGGAGCTGTGTCCAGTCACTACTCACTGCACCCGCTGCGCTACATGAACGGGAAAAAGCTGGACTGCTTAGTGTGGCATCCAGGCCTGGAGAAACCACGGAGAATCTCCAACAAACTGGAAGTTCAGTGTGAGTAGAGCTGATCATGTTCTCATTGGAACTGCTGACACTCCCTATCTGGTTGAGGGAAGCAGTTGTGTCAGAATGAAAGCCAAAAGGCATAAAAAAAATCAGTTTAAACAACGTAAAAGCATTTCCGACAACTACAAACAAGAACATTTTCAGGAAGACATTTTATAAATTGCTATAGCAATAATAACTTGAGAAATGACCTACAAAAATAAAAAGGGACATGGTAGCACTTTTTTCCCTTGTACTTTGTTTTTAATGGTCAAGCTTTTGTACCATTGAGTAAAACAAATAAGTGAAATATTCTTCTTCCTGAATTGCATAGGTGGTTAAAGCACATAACGTATGACGATACTTCAATGTTCAGCGAAGAAAATCACTCAGAACGTTTGGCTTGGATTGTTTTGTTCAAACTGAAAATGCGTAACACACCTTTTAGTGGGTTAACGTCAGTGAAGGAGTCTGGAATGCTGCTGTGAAATAAAACTGCAGACAAAACACGAAATGACTTGCAACAAAGAGGCATCGTTTTTGAACGAGACAGAAATGTTGTTTTGAAAGACAGCCATCAGTAAATGTCATTCAGAAATTCTCCACTAGTTTCAGTCTCTTGCCTCTCCTCTTGTTACAAAGTAGTAGATGTCCTTTTTTGTATTTAATATTAGCTTTGTTTGAAAACAAAAGATATGAGAGATATTGAGACAATATTCAGTTTTCAGGCATTAATTTGAGGTGCAGTTTGAGATGATCGTGTGTTAGCCCCACTGTTGTGTAGACTCAGTTCTACATCTTCAAAGTCACTTCTGGTTAGTGCGCTAATTCCAAGCCTGCTATAACTTGCAGCAAGTACACGTTGATCTGTCATCCCCCCTAGGCTGTGAGCCAGATTTTCAAGACTATCCTGTTAAAAGTACATTTCAGCTTGTGTGCTTTATTTTCTGTTCATATGGGCCAAGTGGCTGAATGAATCGAGGCTGTGGCGATACAGGTGATGGGATCTCACATTGTGAAGCTGAGCTTTAACCCCAATGGGGATGGAAAAAGACGTTTAATGTGATGAACTAACTATTGCCTCGAGCAATGGACTGTTCAAACAAAAAAAGCAGCGAGCAGTTATATTTATGACGATTGTGTGGCTCAGAATGACTGAAACCAGATGTTTAAAAAGTTTTCAATGAATGAAATGTTCTTTTAATTGCGTAAGAAAGTTGGGAAAGACTGGTGGTGACTGCGTGATTTAGTCAGAACTGCTGTCATCAGCAACACGTGATACAAACCTTGCATAAATTGAATAATGGCTAAGAAATGAAACTGTGGGCTTAAGTTCCTCACCCTTGTGGTAGTTTTGATTTGTCTTGACTTTTTCCTGTAGGGATTTACAGATTTGACTATGAAATGTCATCACAAAACAGACAACCGAGCATTTATCGTTTGTCAAAATAGAAAGTGTTGCAACATCTGGGTGAACATTCATGCTTACAAGTGTCCTTATGTCAGACCCCCCAGATGCCACCATTTTCTCTTCCACCGATCATTGGCATGTGGGGTTGGAGAAAGCAGAGCTCACGTGCAAGGGTGGGGGGTTCCCAATACCCCACAACATCACATGGATAAGGTACAGTATGACTTTTTTTTTTGCAACTAATAAACATGTACAACCAACGTTGTTTGGCTTTGACAGTTACAAATTAATCCAAATTATTATTATTCTTTATGCATTACATAATTCCTCTGGGTATGGCGATTGAGCGGAAAACACGGGTGCCCTCATAAGCCTGTATACATGCATGTGGGATGTGTATGCTTCGGTCTAAACGGGAAGCATATCTGTTAGTCAAAGTCGGTGCAGAAGGAAAGCAGAGCTGTTGCTAAATGTGAAGTTAGGAAATCTGGGTCGGGTTAAATGTTGAACTGAGGATGTGAGAGAGCAACACAAGGAAGAACAGGAGACGCGTGCTAAGCACTTAATCATAGTGTCATGCTTTAAATATCATAATGTCTGGTAAAACACAGGGTCTACGCTTTAATTAGAGACACTGTGCCAGTTATTACAGCAATGCGGGAGCGAGCTGTGATTGAAAGCTGGGTGCTTGGAGAAAAAAAATTCTTCCACGAGACGGCGTTGGAAAACAGTTCTCTAAATTTCCCTTTATACTAATGGATCCTGTGCTAGTCAGTTTTACTTTAAAGACCAACTCCAACGAAAATTATGTTTTTGGTGTTTAAGTACTTTTCTGACGATGGAGGACATGTATAAAGACTCTTGAGATAAAATTACATTTCTGAGTATATCTTTTTTAAATCAGGAGCAGACGAAAAATGCAGTTTTGAAAAAGATCTTTTGTGATATAGAAATACTCTCTGTGGCCCACAAGCTCCCTGTTCCTTTACATTCTGATGCATCCACTTGTAGACAAATGGATCCATGTGTGCCTTTGATTTCCTCGCCTGAGCTGGTTTCTGGATCTAAACTGTACGGCTGAAAAGCTCTGATATTGATCGATTTTTGTTGCACAGTAATGTTTGGTTGGGGTAGTGAGGGGCTGCAAGCTTGGGAGAGTGTAAACGGATGCCGGGAAGTGGGGGCGGGGTTGCTTAGCACCAACAGTCTGGCCCACAACTCACAGGTAAATTTTAATGAACTGCTGCCGCTTTGCAGAAACTGTCCTAAAAAAACAACACAGGTTTTCTGATTTTAGCCAAGAACAGTAAAAGAAGTGCAAGTGTAAGGTGGTCCTGTAACGGTGTATGAATTGAAAGGCTACTGGGAACACTTAAAAAATATTTTAATATTTATTTGAAAATATTTTAATATGAAGTTTAAAGAATAAAAAGTTTGGAAAGAATCGGTATTCATCTACTTTTGTTCAGTTTTTTAAAAAAGACTTCTTTACTCCTGGTTAGAGCACATTTTTAGAAACCAAACTTTAGGAACTTGATTTAAATCCAGAATTCTGTCTTAGTTTCTTCAATGCACAGGAGCTGTAATTGACACGCCTACCATTCATTTGCTGCAGAACAGTCTAGGCTCTGTGTTATGGTGATGCAACACTGACACTGATCAGAATCTTTTTGGCTTCTTACTGTGACTTTAACTCCTTATATGTTTCAATTTCAACCACAACCCACTTGCTGGATCAAATCTCCACCTGAGACCTTAAAATAAAGGCTGACCAGAGGAGCTAGGTGAGGCTTTGAGAAAAGAAACCTGAGCTTGCCCTAGCCTTTGGGTGGGGGACGGGAGGCAAATAGTCACAGCAACAGAGTAAAACTAGGGCAACGTGACCCGTCTCTGTGGAGTTGATCATAGATGAGCCTCTCTATTGTCTTGCCTGTGATGTCCTCAGCTGGACATCAGGGAGACTGTGTCCAGGTTTGCTTCTAAACCCCAAACTTGGGCGTTTTTGTTTTTTTAATCCGTTTGGCTCCGTGGGTGCATGTTTGGTTAAAGAGTTGTTTTCACTCTCAATGCTTACTCTAGTTCTGTATGGGGTTTATAATGGAGCACATCCTCCATGATGCAAACTAATCAAGCATTGCATGGTGCTGCTTAAGAGCCTAAGGTCTTAAAACTGGAATGTAGCATTTTCTTTTTCACATTTCATTTGCCAAAATGAGTAACGATAATTCTTTTGAACTGTGAGTCATGGGTTTCTGTAACCTTTACCTGTTTGACACTTCAGTGTATTTATTTCCTTTTGTCTCTTCATAATAAACAGGAAAGGAGAACGTCTTCCAGATGGAGCGTCCGTGATCGGGGGAAAGCTGGTGTTTGGGCGGGCCCTCAATGCAAACGACAGCGGCGTCTATGAGTGCATTGTCAAGAACACTGTTGGAGTGGGAAGAATGGAGTATTTAATAACCATAACCGGTAAGCTGCTTGTTTTGTTTCAGTTAATGATGGAAAGACTTTATACATTATTGAACCAGTGTGCTTCTAAGGGAAGTAAAAATATGAGTTTAAGCTTCTGATGGAAAATAAAGAGAAGCTGTTGTTAGAATTCTGCTTTCTTGTGATGAATTTAGAGGATATTCAGATAAAGACCCTAAACAAAAACAAAAATGGAATATAATAAAAGTGTATTCATTTCCATAATTCCATTAAATAACTGTCATATAATATAGATTTGGGGCACACTTCAATTGATTTCAAGTTTGCTTTATTTTAACATAAATTGAGGTTCCAGCTGATGCAATCCACAAAAAACTAATTTCAAACAATTGGAAAACTATGGAGAAATCAGTCCAAAATCTTCAGGACATGAATGTTTAAAATTGAGGTTCACCAACTAATCCTTTACTTAACTCAAAACCTCTGCACAGGTGCCTTCTGTGTCATTAAATTGGTTCAGTTTGGTTCAATTGTCTCAGTTGGATTCAGTATGCGGAAGACCTCAGACTTGTATCCAAAAGACCATCATTGATCCCCTTGCTTGGGTAAACCACTGAAGTTCACAGCTGTGGAGGCTGACCACCAAAAGAGACGACTGTGGCTTCAGCTGATTATCAAAAGATTCAAGAACCTGCAGGCATCCAGAAAGAGTGGAATGAGGTGGAAGAACAGCTTCAAAAACCGGGTTCCTCAGGTTAAACCACTTCTGAACCCAAATCAACAGAGGAAACGTCTCAACTGGACCAAGGAGAAGGACTGGACTGTTGGCCAGTGATCCAAGGTTCTGTTTTCTAATGAAATAAAGTGTACCTTTCATTTTGGAATCAAGGTCCAAGGGTTTGAGGAAGACTGGTAAGGAGCAGAACCTAAGCTGCTGGAGGTCCACAGTGAAATCTCCAGTCAATCATGATTTTGGCTGCAGTGTGCCATGATGGTGTTGATAAACTTTGCTTTCTGAAATCCAAAATCACTGCAACAGTCTACCAGCATGTTCTAGAAGATTTCATTATTCTTTCTGCTGAGGATCTGGATGGAGATGCAGATTTCCCTTTTCCAGCAGGACCTGGTCCCTGCACATGCTACTGAAGGATTGAAGATGGACATATATTTGAAAATACTTAATTTTGTTTTTTTTGTTTGATGTGATTAGAATTTCTGTCTTTATCTTTTTGCAAAAACTGAGAAGTAAATGGTGATTTCTCCACAGTTTTCTAATTTTCTAAGATTCTGGTTTTGTGAGTTTTAGGAGCTGGAACCCCAGTTTATGTAAAAATAAGCACTTACTTGACATCAATTAAACGGGGACCCCTGAAAATAGATTCAAAATTCATTTTTTTGAACAAAATTGTGGAAGGTAATAGATTTTTCCATGAAATTCTAATTTTATTTTAGAAAGGGTCTGTACTCTTTAACTAAAAAAAACATGTTGCATTGATTGTTTATGTGGGAGATTCACTACCTCTCTCGTGTATCCAGCAGAGCAAAGGGGATTCTTTGAGGATATGGAGAAGGACAAACTGTTGATCATAGTTGGTGTGGCTGCAGGAGTGGTGGTCCTGATGTTGATTGTTGTGGTGGTGCTGGTCAGCCGAAACTACAAAAACAGAACCAGACATCTCAAGTGAGTTTCCTGCTTATTAGCTGAGCTCAAGACATTCATGAAAGCGCACATTTTTGTAGAGGAGCTCTCGCAGGCGCTGCAAATTGTGCGATGACTGCTCAACTGTCGATGTTTGTGTAGAAGCTGCTGTTTAAACAGTTAATCGCCTGACTACTTCTCTAAAAATACATTTGCAGACACATTTTTGTTTCATAAATCCTCCAAATATGCTGTCTGTCCTTTCCCAGGGATCAAGTACACAGTCTCTCAAGACAAGCCTCCATGAGGAGAGTAAACTCAGACGACTTTGACATGAGACCTCAGGTACAAATAGAAAAAAAAATTCTTCGAAAACAATAAGCTGAAAACTTAAGACAAATCAGCTCAACACACCCAGACCACTTGGGTGGAGCTAAAACAGCAACAGCAGAAGTTCATGATCAAAGGCTGTTACAGCTTCAGACATGTGACACTTGAGGTTGAGAAGCACATCAGACATCTCAACCTGATGGATGTCATCTTCTCTGTTGGAACTTCCATTGTTCTGTTTTTGTCTCCAGAACGGGCTGACAGTCGAAACTGTGTCAAAGAACAGCAGAATGTCTTTGGTGAGTTTCTAAGTCAAACATTTACAACTCTAGATTTAGATGTTGAAAAATAAAAAAAACCTAGTAACAGCAAATTAAAATTCAAGGATTTTATTATTTAGGTTGGCTCTAATTTTGGTAAAGTTATTAAAAGACAAAAGAAAATCCCCCAAACTTTACGATGAGAACATTTGACAATTTTTCCTCAAATTCCTCAAAGACGCATAAATGGGAGGTATTATTTAATATCCATGGACCATAATCCTAGATGGGGATAAAAATAATCCATATGAACTGGGGCTGTGAATACGCAAAAGTCTGGCATTACAATGCACATCGCGATACAATAGTCTTCCCACTCATTTATCACAAAGGCGCGTTCAAAAATGGACCTGGTGAAAATCCGTCAAGTAGAATCATAGATGTTTTAAAGCTGTAAAACCCTTCCATACACACTTTAGACTTTTCTCAGAGATAAAAACATTTTCACACTTTTATCTCTAGTTAAAACTTTCAAAGTTCTAACCTTTATCGAGTTGTAAGTCCAGTTTTGTAGAATGAAAACAAAAATCTGATGTAATCGCAGATTTTGCAGATTTGTGAGCTGCACGTGTCTGTACAGAATATTGACAATGTCTACAGCCAATCAGGATGCAAAATACAGTGTGCTGTTAAAAAAAGCGTGCAGAATTGCACTTTAAAAAAAGACCCACTTTTTTTTGGGATTTTCTTCATTCAAATAGTGTCGGCTGAGGAACAGATGGAAATCCGTTAATAGAAAGAGCTCAGGTTTGTGATTCAGCATGTCTTTGTTTTCTGAGCTGGAATCTGGTTTAAAAACTGTACGGCTGCATATCTCTGTTATTGCCTGCCGTTTTTTGCTAGACTAATGTTAACTTGGGGTTGAGAGGGTCTGTAAGCTGGCAGGACAGTGTCTAGACAAAGGGTTACTTCCGCCCACAAACCAGAATTGTATTTATAATGAGCTTCTGCTGCTCTGCAGAAAATGTGTTAAATGACACAGGCTTTTTGATATTTGCTAAAAACTGCATAATCAGAATTGAGAGACCACTGGGAACAATATACAAAAGATAAAAATATAGTTGTAGTGGGACTTGAAGTAAAATGAAGAATAAAGTGCTATTTCTCTCCAACACTGTTTAAATGTATTTTGAGGTAGCAGATGGTTGCTGGATTAAATGACCAAAGAAACTGTAAACAATCTCTTAACAATAATTGAGATATTTTACAGAATGTTTTTTTTCTCCAATATAAACTAAAACATGAGATAATCAATATGCCGCCTCATTTTTTTAGTGAAGCTAAAAGACTGCAGTGTAACTTTGACTGTCATGTTTGCAGGATCGCAATTACAGAGGCAGCCACTCCCACCTAGGTGGGAAATGGGCCCAGACATCCGTGGATGAGCTGAGCCGCCCTGTCGTCTGGGACAACAACAGAGAATGCCTGAAAGCGGAGAAGGAGGAGCGCCGGAGGTGGACGGAGTCGTATGTGAAGTCCAGCAATATGTCGCTGGTATGTGTCGGGAGAAAGAGCCATGGCTTTTGCTGTGATGTAGCTTGTTTTGGTATTTTCCTATATCGATCATCTATTTATTTCATTTTGACATTTTTTTGTTTTAGGTTGATTTGATTGACAATTTGCCTTAGATTGAGCTGGAGGATTGAAGAAATCTTCTAGGTATTGAATGAACAAGTTGGAGACATATTACAACGTCTGTCTTTTTCTTTAATTCAAGAAGAACCTCGTTTAGGGCCTGGATTCTGGATGTAGAGTGATGCTCAACTTGCTGCTTTAGAATTCCCCACTGGTGTTCATTGGATTCAGATCAGGAGACATACTTGACCATTCAATCATTTTCACCCTGTTTGTTTTCAGAAATCCAACTGTAGCTTTCCATGTGTGTTTTAGAACATTGTCATGTCAAGTGCACGACGACCAAGTGCACTAAGTGATGGCAGCATTTTCTCCTTCAGTATAGAGCAGTATATGGCTGAGTTCATGACACCATTAATGAAATGCAGCTCCCCAACACCAGCAGCACTCATGCAGCCCCACATAAGGACACTGCCACCCCCATGTTTCACTGTAGGCACCATGCATTTTTCTTTGAAATCCTCAGCTTTGCAACGCCATACAGTTGTAAAACCATTAGTTCCAAAAACACTGATCTTTGTCTCATCACTCCAGAGTTAGTCCCAGTAGTCTTCCTCTTTTTCATGCATGGGCTTTAGGAGAGGCTTCCTGCATGGATGATACCTATGCATGCCATTCCTCTGCAGTGTCCACCATATGATGTCACGGGAAATGGTCATTCCAGTTTGGCTGCTTTAGCTAACAGCAGTGAACTTGTATGGTGATTTTCTTCAACCCTTATCAGAAGACGCTCCTGTCGAGTTGTAAATTTCTGTGGACGGGCTGGACGTCTCTGTACACGGCACTTCCATCTTTCTTAAATTCTTGGATCACTTTTGCTACTGTATGTTGACTGATATGTAAAAGCTTTGCTGATCTTCTAGTATCCCTTACCTTCCAAATGCATTCCAAACGGCATTTTCAACATCAATATAAGTGATGTATTTCATGTTGAAAGGATTTTATAATATATACAATTATAAACTTGCCTCAGACAGATCGAACTGATCTGATTGGACTGGACTGTAGGAATATAAATAAATTCCTCCATTATGTCGATTAATTGTTGCTCCTCTACGGCCCTTAAGAGATCGTAACTCAAGCTTTGTCTTCCAGGACTCGGGGCTTCCTTCATCTCTGGTTCCTGTAAAGTCCCAGCAGGAGGAGTACATTGCCCCTAAAGAGTCAGATCTGGGCCATGTCCAGGAGAGAGACTCTCCTCTCGAAGGCAATTGGGATTCCTACAACTCTGCAGAGGAAGAGGAGGAAAGCAGCAGCCAGAATTTAGCAGCAGCGCTATCAAATCACTTTTACAAAGAACATGGCATCCTCAGGCCGAAGCTGCTTCGCAACTCTATTTTGATGAACACAAGAGAGCAGATCATTTGAGAGTCTGACTTGACTCTGACCTGCCTTCCTCATCACCTACTCACTTTGAACAAAGTAAAACTTCTCAAAGGTTCTACACAAGTACAAGTTTCTGCATATTGTTTATAAAATGTGTTTACCCTTATGGTTTAATAAGTGGGAGGTGTTGCATTATTTTGGGGATCTTTTTAATACCGTCATGGCTGCCGTGATGGGGATCTGGGGAATTTTCAGACAAATGAAGAGCTACTCTGTGGTTATTTAGTTTGGAGCATCCAAGAGCAGCTGACCACTTACACTGAACGCAGAGGCTCCTAAAGACTTTGGAAGAAGTCTGAATCCTGTTACAATCCTGTTACAACCCTGCTGCATATGTGGGTGAACAAATGAACTGCTTTCCGGCTACCTTTGGTAAGGTTCCAGTTCAGGACACTCAGGAATTGTGCACCGTTCACAGAAAAATCCATACCTAATCACCGGAGTGGAGCTACTTCCTTAAAGGATCCTCCTGTGGACAAAAACACTTCTTTTTGTTATTTTAGTGCACTACATTGGAAAGTACAGAACGATTGTTTAATATTTGTTTGGAAGAGTTGAACTGCTGGAAGGTCAAAACCCTGCAGTGATGGAAGGACGTTTTAAACCAGGATGAATGAATATGCAACAAAGAGTATGCTTTTTGAGTTGTTTGGAAAAAGAAAATGATCAGCTGCTCTTTACTGGATCTTAATCACATAAGAGGTGGGATTAATGTGCTGATATTTATAACCACAGGTTTGGAAAAAAAGGGAGTGTACTTGCTACGATTGTTTAATATCTTTATGAAGTGTTCATCAAGACGCACTGGATGAACTGTGAAGGCTTCTTTTTATGAAGTGCTGTCATGTGTTGTTCGATTTTCTATAGCTTTTCTTTGAAACTCCTGAAGTGAGTATTGTTTGTTTATAAAAGCACAAATTCTGCCATCATAAAAACTGTTCATTCTTTATTGAAACATGTGCCCCCTCTCGAAGTTAACAGTAAAACATTTGTCAACAGCCTTGATTTATCGTTTTACCTGCATTGTTTCTATAGTAAAAACTGCAGTCCTGATTTAAATGTCTATTAGAAGTCAAAATAGGAAAACCTACAGTTGGAGTTGATGCAGAGGCTTGAAGCTCTGTCATATTCAACCAGCTTTCATTTCTGATGTGCCTTAAGAGGTAAGTAAGGCCTGTTGGGTACCTTTTTTTAAAGTCTTGATGGAAAAGTTATCTAGCTTTCTGCTACAGACTTTGCCCCACAGCTAAGATGAAACCCCCCCCCAAACAATTCCTGCATCTGTGTCCAACTGTTAAAGACCCACTCCGATGAAAACAGTGGTTTTTACCATGTTCTGATGGACATATTTGAGCTCAGTATTTTTTATATCCCAATTGTTAATCAGGAGCAGATCAAAAAAAGGCAGTTAGGAAAATACTGTATTTGTAAAATGTAAATATTGTATTTGAAAATAATACAAGTTTTTTTTTATTTTACTAAAAAACTTTAATGAAAAGACCACTTGGAACGCTTTTAAAATGGGTCAAAAGATGATGGGAATGGGACTTAAAAGCGAATCTGCTCGTTTCTTCTATAGCAGCAGAGTTTAATGCAAGTGAAACCAAAGCTGTTCTGATGGACTTAACGTTTAGATGTTTCTTTCAAGCCTTCACAGGAGCTCTGAAGAGAGGGTTTGAAACTGAGCTACAGTCCATTTGATTTAGGGTGAAGTCACCTTTTCTTCAGTTAAAACCCTAAAAAAAAAACAAAAAAAAAAACACTTTTTTAACACAACATTGGACGTCTTTGAAAGTCTAAACTACTGACTTAAATAAAAAAAGGCAAAGCTGACGTTACAGATGCTTCTATTATTTAACAAAATATGCATTTTACAACTTTGTGAAATCCACAAACTTCAAACAGATCGTCTGAAACACCAGATTTTAGCCAACCAATGAGCAGATTCTTGTATTATTTAGCATCACCTTTATCATTGTAGTAGGTTTTTATGGAAGATTTAATGGTTAAATGTGCATCTTTGTGTTTTTATTTTTACTGTTAATGAGCTACAGTTAGACCCGGCAGTGATGATGCAATTGAAATGTTTTAAATTAGGGGTGTCAGAGTCCAGGCCTCCAGTGAACTGTCCTATATGTTTTCTAACCAACCAGCCATTGAAAATCCTAAAGGACCAAACACTCCTAATCCAGGTAATCGGCACGGCAGCAGACGAGACAGGGTTTTTGGGGAACCAGCAGGAGGCTGGCCCTCGAGGCCTGAAGTTTGACAATCCTGGTCATAATGTTTCAGATCAAAGTGGAGTTTGGAGCTCAAAAGTTCCAACTTCATCGCTTCATAATTGCGCCATAACCACTCAATGTAACACATCTATTTGCTTTAACAGTTTTAGAAGCATTAAAAAGACATTTGTTAATCTAAACTTCAAGTCTTTCCTGAGAATCAAACTGCGTTCTGACTGAGAGCCTCTTTGTGAGTCCGCTGATGGGTGCGCAGGTTGCTCCTTTGCGAAAAGCTCTTGCCGCAGGTGTCGCACGTGTACGGCTTCTCGCCAGTGTGAATTCGCTGGTGAATCTCCAGGTGGCTGA
Source organism: Oryzias celebensis (assembly GCA_014656515.1). Taxonomy (NCBI): domain Eukaryota; kingdom Metazoa; phylum Chordata; class Actinopteri; order Beloniformes; family Adrianichthyidae; genus Oryzias; species Oryzias celebensis. The sequence goes on from BNCR01000001.1 coordinate 60,125,618, forward strand.
TCCGATCAAAGCTTTTGCCGCAGAATGGGCAGATGTACCACTTCTCCTTGGTGCGTCGACTCGCTATGGTTTTGTGCAGCTCTTGGTCGTTTAAAAGAAAGAACCTGTTGTCCGTGTGGAAAGGTGGGACGTTTTTACTTTGCTGCTGTTTTTCTAAAAGAAACCGAACCGATGTTCCTCTCTCATGGTGATTGGTTGACTCTGCTGGACGGTTTAGTTGAGTTTGGCTAAGAGCCCCAGAATTTCTGGACTTATTTGAGACACATTGGACAACAGCGTTTTCCCTTACAGACCTGTCAGAGTGAACTGTCTCTGAACTATCTAAAATGTCCAATGTGTTTTGAATCAGCAACAGCTCAGAGTCCATGTTTTGCGGCGGCTGCTGTGGTTCAAAGAAGGAGTCTGAGTTTTCTGCAGTGTCGCCCACTATAACGGACGACCAAAGCTGGGTCTCCAGTTCTTGCTCAGACTCAGCTGGTTGTTGGTTCTGCTCCATCTCGAGGTCGTGACAGACGTGATCTGAGTCAGTCCCCTGCTCCACAATCTGGACATCATCCTCATCTTCCAGTTTAACAGTTAAGTTTTCATCGTTTCTGTCCTCGGCTGTGGAGCCGTCAGGTTTGAGCTTCTCGCTGTGATTCTCAGCCATGAGAGGAAGTGGTGAAATTCTTGTATTAACTGAGGAGTCAGTCTCATCTCTGATGCTCTGGTCAGAGGGGAACATCTGGACTGGTTCTACTGGAAGGTCTGGAATTGAAAAGAAAAAAAAACATTTATTTTATTTTCTTTAAACATTTTTTAGTGCTCTGACACCAATCAGATCTATATTTTTATATAAATAAATTGTGAGCACAATAGATATCTGTAATTGTTGTCTCCAATTAAGCTTCAGGATTAAACTTTAATGAAGACCCTTGACATTCCAGCTCATTTCTTTTGGACTAAGACCCGCTGTGCCCAAAAATGTTCTTAACACTTCACACAACACTAACATGTGAACAGATGAACACCGATTAGGTTGAATCTGAATGTGGAGAATGAAGACTTCCAACAATCTAACATGAACACGAGAAATTCTGAATATTCAACAATAACAAACCTGATGTCTGGTCTTTTTTTTTCCCTATTAAAGATCGATAACATCTGGAAGCAGCAGCAGGACTTTTGACAGGAAAAAAGATGTATTGAGCAGACTGGTAAACCATCATCTAAATTAACAAATATTGGCTGTGTCTGAATTCTCTCTCTAATCCCCAACTATCAAAAAACTATATAGTGCGGGACGATCTAGTGACCTGGATTTTAAAAGCAGTTTGGACATTGTCCTCACAGGATCAGAAAATATCAGATTTTTTAAATTAACTAGAAAACTTTAATATCACAGAATGGAAATAATCCAAGGTTTCTTTTTAGTGCTATAGCCAGACTGACCAGCAGTTACAGCTCAGTAGAACCACATACTCCTGCTACTCTCAGCTCTGAAGAGTTCATCACATTTTTATAGTAAAATCTCAAATATTAGACATAAGTTGATAAAGGTTATCCCTAACAACCCAGAAGCCTCTGTAACATTAGACTGCTTCACTGCTGTAGATCAAATGAAAATACCATCAGTTATTACGTCCTCTAAAACATCAACTTGTCTTTTAGACCCAATCCCCACTAAGCTTTTTAAAGAAACCTTCCCTCTAATTAATGAATCCATTTCAACTAGAAATAAATACCGCTCTAGAAACAGGTTATGTGCCACAGTCTTTTAAAATATGCAGTTGTTAAACCTCTTCTGAAAAAGTCCAGTTTAAATCCTGGCATTCTGGCCAACAATTGACCAGTATCAAATCTCCTGTTTATGTAAAAAATCCTGGAAGATGTAGTTAAACAGCTATACCGCCACCTACAGGATAATAGCCACTTTGAGGATTTTCAGTCAGGGTTCAGACCACACCATATCACTGAAACTGCACTAGTTAGAGTCACTAATGACTTATTATTGGCCTCAGGAAAAGGACTAATCTCTATTCTAGTTCTGTTAGACCTCAGTGCAGCTTTTGACACTATAGAACACAGCATCTTACGCCAGAGACTAGAGCATGTCTTAGGGATCAGAGGATCTGCCCTCCAGTGGTTTGAATCCTATTTATCTGATAGGTACCAGTAAATGGACATTCCTCTCATTGCACTCGAGTTAGCTACAGAGTCCCACAGGGCTCAGTTCTAGGATCCATCCTGTTTATGCTTTACATGCTGCCCTTAGGAAACTTAATCAGAAAACTATTAATTTTCACTGTTATGCTGATGATACACACAGTTGTATTAATCCATTAAACCTGACCAGAATGACCACATGGAGAAACTTAATGCCTGAAACCCATTGACACGACTATAGTTATGACTTTGGGCTATAGAAATAAAATTGAATTGAATGAGACCTAGGAATGTAAATGCTGGGACTCCTTGGGCTTTAAAGTCCCACCCCAATCATCTTTGGATCCAGTTTCAAATCATTCCTAGAGATAACAATTATGATGATACTATTTTTAGCCTAAATCTATTAAAATGTGTCATTTTCTAGGACATAGTTTATGCAGAACGACGGGAGTTCATTAAAAATTTACCTCTCAGTTGTGGATGGGGCTGTTGGGGCAAGGAGTGCTACAATTCTGACTTGAGACACAACTGCACGTTACATCACTAAATCAAATATTGATTCGGTTCGTGATGCAAAATGAATCATTGCATCCTTACTGCATAGTATATTTACTTTTAAAGTGTTTTGTTGTATTAGATTACATCAGGTTTTGTATGAGACAGCTGAAAGTTTCTTTTTCTTTGTTACTTGCTTATTAGCAAATGAAAAAAAGTATTTTTCTGAAATTTTATGTTTGTTTTTTTTGTTTGTTTTATAGAACAATATTTTAAACTGAAACCAAACTGTGATACAAAAAAATAGAAATTTGAACCAAATTGTGTAAATTGTTGCATCTTTATTTGGCACAAAGCAATCCCGCCGCCATTCCCCCTCCCTGTTGCTGAGAGTTTTCGGTTTACACGCTCTACAGCCCCTTATTTCCCCAGCCTCACATTACTGGTCCAGCAAAAAAAGGTGAGCAATATTGGAGCTATCCAGCCGTACATTTTGATCCAGATTTGCAGCTCAGACGAGGAAAACAAAGACGTACACATCTATTTGTCTGCAAGTGGATGCATCAGGATGGAGTGGAGCAGGAAGCTTGAGCCCAATCCTGCGAACTTAACACAAAATACTTTTTCTAACAGCATTTTTTTCGTCTGCTCCTGATTCACATTGATTTGAACTAAGAAATACTCAGAAATGCAGTCTTACGTTTAATTTTCTTCACAAATCATCAGAAAAATGCCACAAGCGAAGACTTTATTTTTATTTTCTTTCATTGGAGTGGGTCTTTAAAAAGAGTATATGTAATGCTGATATTTGCATAGATTTCAAGGTTGCAAAACTTCTTTATAAAGTCCCTCATGTATACACTTTAAGGTGAACAGCTCCAGACAGATATAACGTAGACAAGATGAGAGAAGCTGAATAGAGTTGTTGATCTTATTTTAGGAAAAAACCCCTGATAAAAGAAGGAGCTAAACTGTACAAAGGATGGTCTTTTTAGACAGCACACTTAAGGCCTAGTTGATCTGCATTTTGTTGGCGTCTTCAATCAGAATGAAATGTTCCTGTACTTGTCATGCACTGGCTCAGTGTGGAGGGAGTCATGTGATCTTAGACATGCAGGGGGGCTACAATGTAACAAATCACAGAAAAGTACAAACAAAGAAGCCTGTTTGTCTATAAATGTGATGGAGTGACGTTTTGGAGTCTACAGAACAATCCGAAGGTTGGAGGTGTCCTTCTTACCATCGCCATGCGGGGGCAGCTGCTGATCTTTCTTCAGAAAAGTAGATGATGACTTATTTGGAGCGCTCTGAAAACTGGAGAATCCATCGTTTTCCAGAAACGTGATCTTACGATTGAGCGCTTCGATTTCGATTTCTCTTCTGCGAAGCTCGACCTGCACGAGAGCAAAGCTGTCCTCCCATAGTTTGTTGATTTCCATCACGGCTGCTTTGGCGAGCATCTCCACGATGGAGGCTAACTTGCTCTGGAAAGCCACAGACTTCGTCATGTCTCCCATCTCCCTCCTGGCCGCTGCGACGCGGGTCAAGGTCTCAGCACTGTGACTTCTAGGTCAAGGCACGCGGCAGCTGCGGGTGTCACCGCTGTTTCACATGACAGCAGATGAATTTGGGTGAAAAACACGGAAGTGTAGTACATTAGAGAGGAAACTGTCATCGTCACGTGACGAGAATCTACGGCGCTTCGGATAGGCCAAAAATGTTTAGGCAATGTCTGGTCTACAACTTCACTGCTATTCAGTTTTTTTAAGTAAATGAATAAACAACAACCAGAATACAAGATAAAAAAAAAAGAGAATATTCCAATCAGCATGATTTAAAATATAAACAATAACATTGGTTTTGTTTACATTTAAGTCCGACATGATGCTCTAAAACCGGCAGTTATTTTAAGTTTAACACTTCTCTTTACAAGCATCTTCATACAAAGAAAATTATTTTCATATGTTTTTCGGGATCAAAACTCATCATCAGGCTTTAAATGAGTTGACAAAATAATTTAAATAATTTTAAATACACTAAACATACACCAGATGGCAATAGTGCTGCAGACATTCAACCCTAGGGTAGTTTAAGTTTGATGATTCATTTATTATTGTTTTTATTTAAGCAAGACTGAAAATATACCAGTATATTACTTTGTGTAATAGTATATATATATATATATATATATATATATCACCACTCTAATCAACATTTGCCCTCAATTCACATAGATATATTTATATGTTTGTAACTGGTTGAATCTATTTGAAAATCAAAATTAACCAATGACAACTGGGCTAAAAAAAACCTAGGATGCTAATCACATTCACTTTGCACAATGCATTCACAATGCATTTTTACATATAGACAAAAAAAAATACGCACATACATGTGTATAATTGTAGTGTAAACAACTTCTAAATTAAATTTCACTAGTATCAACCAGCTATTTGACACTTTAACATTAACCACATTTTTTATTGTATCAACTTATTTGAGATCTTTATCTAAACTATGACAGGGTTTTTATTCCAAACAACAGAAGGACATGACGGCCATCTCAGGCCCAACAGTGCCCAGCAATGCACAATATCCACAAATGTTAATGTAGGCCTATTACTTTTTAAATCCTTGACAACTATGCATGCAAATATGCATCAAACCACTTCGGCTCCAAAATACCCTCAATTCGGCATCTACATGTAAGATATTTTTTAATAGCTTAAAGTAAATTCCGATGTCTAAAAATTAAATCGTGCATTTGTAGATTCACGAAAACCAACTGTATTTTTTGACTCTAATTGTTCTCTAATTGTAAGTTTAATGGTTGGATCAATATATGTTTTGTATATATTTCCACAAATCTCACTTCAGTACAATTTTGGTAGAAATATTGTTGAAAGTAGAATATGCACACCTTTATTACACAGTGTTCTCTTTGGTTTTGTGGATCTTCCCTATTGCTTTACATATTTTTTTCATTCAGTACGTGTTTTCCAAATGAGATGATGGTCTAAAATGACTCCCAGGAACTTTGTTTCATTAAAACGTTCAGTTTCTATACCATCAAAAGGAAGCTTCATATTTTCGGTTGCTATATCTGCACCTTAAAACAGTTTTTTCCCCTTTATTTTTTAAATTATGACAATAATTCAGTTTGAGTAATAATTTAGACCTTTTTTAGGGAAACTTCGTTAGAATTCTTGGATCATCCTGATTGGCTAAAATAAGTGTCAGTCAAATGTGGGCGGAGTCAGTGGGAGTCGCTGGATGAAAGTCGTCGGAGCTGTCAAACAGCAACAGTCGTGTGAAATGTCATTACGGGCTGCATAAAAATAAACAATTACAGCGCTCCGTCGGGACCGCCGACAGGGACACCGTCAACACCGGAACCCATCTGTTGTGGAGGGTTTGGACTTTCCAGCCGCCACGGTGAGAAACTAGTTTGTTTGGTGCGCGTTTAAAGGATCTCTGGTCTGGCTAATGTCTGTTAGCTTGTTGCTTCGTTCGAGTTTTGTTGACAAACTAGCCCCGACGCTAGTCCGAGGGTGGCCGCGCGGTTGCGGCTTTTAGCCTCCCGTGACAGGCAGGGGTCTCTACTCAGAATGTTTTCCTGTGGTAGTTTACCACAAAAGATTGTGGACAGATAAGTGCTTTGTCTTCTTCAATGAGAACTTTATAAAAATCCTTTTTAAAGCTGTTTTCAGTATTTTTGAGGGGAAAAAGTCAAGTAAAACATAACAAATAAGAAAAAAGAAATGCAAAAAGAATCATAAAGTATGGGGACGATGTTAAAAATCAAATAATAATCGTTTACCATTAAAATGAAATATACAGAAACAAGAAAAAAACAACTCAAGACAACGGTATGAAAATGCTTGCTGCAGCCTATCATTATAAAATCACTTACCATCTGATTTATTGTTGCCTTGTTGTATTAGCCTGTAATCTGCAGCAGAACAGCTGGATGCTTTTTGGTGTGTGGAACCACTGGTAAAACATTTGGCCTGAGGCTTCAATTGTGTGTCTCCATCTGTTTTGCAGTAGCAACAGGCCACATTTTACAGTCCTAAAAAAAGTGGCCTTTGAAAATGCCACCCCTTTCCATGCAGTTCCTTTAGTGTGGTGTTTTAATTCCAAACCCTTTGAGTGTGTAGACGGCAGGGTTTGGTTCAGAAGCAAATATAGTTGTGAATGCAGATGGCCTGGGTGTATTCAGTTTTATAAGTTGCACCACGCTGGAGCGCTGTCATATAAAAAAATGAAACGTTTCAGGAGAAAGTGCTGCTTGTTTTGGGGTCTTTTCCATCATGGAGTTGGTTGACATTTCCATGATGTTTTATGCTCTTACTGCCCTCTGCATGCTGAGTAGTCAGAGTTTGTTAAATATATTAGAAAGATTCAACTAGGCAAAGCAAGTTTATCTGTACAGCAAATTTGGTCTTCAAAGATTATGGTATTTTAAGTGGTTTACATAAAACATTAAAAGAAACATTGAAAAGAAATATTAAAGGTGTGATCATTGAAATAAAAATGTAAAGAAAGTTATGAAGAACTGAATTTAAATTTAGCCTAAACTAACAGTGCAGATGTAAACTTTTGAATACAAACCAAACAAATGTAGCTAAGAACAGGTTGGTCTTTTAACCTGCATTTAAATAAACTGAGTGTTTCAGCTGATCTAAGGCTTTCTGGAAGAATCAGATAGCAGCTTCTCCATGTTTAGTTTGGACTCTAGGAACTGACAAGCGATCGGATCCAGACGACCGCAGAGATCTGGCTGGTATCTACTGGGTCAGCGTCACTATAGGATGAAATCTTGAAGTGACAGAGTTTTGACAGATGCTAATGTTAGAAAGTTTTCCAAATATTTTCATAGTTTTTTTTATGGTGCAGAAGCTCAAAAAAGTTCACCCACAACATTTTTTTTTAATGAACTAAAACTGAAGTGTAAAATGATTTATTTTCTACAGCCCTAGATGATAATGATATTAAAAAATAAATAAATATATACTACTACTAATAATTCTATTTTTTTTAAAGGGTTTTTTAAAGATTTTTAAATTGTTTTATACAACAATGAAGGGGTGCTGATTAGTTTACAAATGTGAGAGTTCAGCATTGTTTTCCTTTACTTTAAATAATCCTTAAAGACACATCCTTTTTAAGCAGCTATTCTATCTTTGTCATATTTTTTAGAAGTTCCTGTGGATAAAATTTCTTTTGTTTTAGGAAGGGTTGTATTCTTGGTGATGTCTGCCTGAACCACATATGTGGGTGTTTGGATGCAGACCAGATTTTTTTTTTATTGCTGTTGTGTTTAAAGGAAGTGTATTTTCTTCTAGCTGACTTGCACTTTGGTAGTTCATAAGCTGTATTTTAGGCATACTTACACATCCCTGCTTGGTGCAGAGACTCATCTTTGTAGTGTCTAAGGGAGGAGCAGCACAAGCAGGAACCTGCTATTACTTTTGAAATGAATACCCCCCTCCAAGAGACAAGCAAGGAGACTTTAGGGTCTTGTATCTTTTTTGGCACTGGGTTGGATTTTTGCCTTAGCCATACATCAAATCATGACATAATAGCTTGTTGATTAGAGAGAGAAAAAAAGTGATTTCTAAAAAGGCTTTGATTGCAGATACCTTCCAGATGTTGTACAGTAATTATTATAGAGAAGTGTCATATCTGTTTTTAGAGTCAACCTTTTGTTTTTCAAACATCTTCAGTCCTAGCCTCAACTTTTAGGTTTCTATTTTTGCAACGACAGACCTCTTCATGTCTGTTAAATGTGACTCACTCTTTACCGCTGCTCCCCCAAATACAAGTCTGTATTAAGGACCCACCCTGAGAAAAAAAATGTGTTTTTAAAATATTCTTGTGGCATTTTGAGTTGCATTTCTGAGTGTTTATTTTGTCAAATTGTTGTGAATCAGGAGCAGACAAAAAGGTAAATTTCTGATGAACTACCACCAGTCCACTGAAACTATGTCCTAGAAAATGACACCGTTTTTTTTTTGTGTGTGTTTTTTATTTGATTAAAAAACTGTACAATCCTAATTAATAAAACACTGTGAAAGCTTTGAAAGTAGGTCAAAAGATGATTGGAGTGGGACTTTACAGGTCCAACTTTTGACATTTTGCACTGTGCATACAACACACAAAATTAACATCTTATTACAACTTTCAAAAACAATTTTAGCTGTGCTCTGTAGATGTTTGTGAGAATACACAACACCAAGCTCCTAATTATTGTCTTCACTTTATGAAAAATTACAGTCTCAATTGCCTTTTTAAACTCATGTTTCACAATGGCAGAAGCGCATAGAACAAGAGTCTAAGCGTCACAACAATAATTATTATATTTCACAATGAAACATGTTCACTGTTCGAAAAGATGCTTCATAGGTAAATTGATCACTCTAAATTGTCCCTGGGTAGGTGTAAAGGCAAGTGTGTGATTGTGGCCCTGCGACGGACTGGTGACCTGTCCAGGGAGTACCCTGCCTTCCCCCACGCATGGCCGGGTTTACGCTCTGGCATCCCCATGACCCAGAAAGGGACAAAATGACTTAAGAAAATGGAAATGTATTATGATTATAGTCTCAAAAAATGCCTCAAATCTTTCAATTTGTTCATTTATCAGATCCAGTTTATAGCAGACAAAACATTCAAACAATCTTATTTATTTTGATGTTGTTTTGGAAGCCGTCACTGCATAAAACCCTCAATAGTTAAAGCAGCTGTCCTAATATATCCGATGATGCATCAGGTCCCGCTGGTGGTAGCCTTGATGCCTCTGCTAATGCGTCACCTGCATCTGAGCTTCCTTTATTCCTGAAGTGTCCCTGTGTGATGCTGCTGTGGGTGTTCTTTAAACATGATGAAAGTAGTAAAACGAAATAAGGTGCTTTCAAGTAAGAACAAGTGGGATGCATTGCAAAATATGTTTTCTGTCTGGTTGTCCCGAACAGCTTAATTAATAAATCCAACATCGCCCCCTCCACCATCTGCTGATGGGGGGGGTTCTTGGAGGAGGATTTGAAAACAATGCTGTGTGCCTTTTGCTCTGCTATATTTCCTATGAATTCAGTTGTGAAATTACAATATACTGTGATGCATTTTCATTCATAATGGCTATGTAGCATCAAGGATAAAATGTTTAACATAGGGCGACTTTTCTGTGCCCTGATCTTAATCAAAGCTGTATTTATAGGTTAAACATAACTAATATTGAAAACTTAGTTTGTTTTACTAAAGCATTTGCAAAAACTGACAGATTCTGCATTAAAAATCCTCTTTCTTTTGCAGAAAGTATTCCTTAAACGCATGAAAGCCACATTGTTTAGAAATATCAAAATATTTTTGCCCTGGACTTGCTTTCCTGTTCCTTTCATACCCTGCTGACTTTGTTTTAGATGGCAGGAAGGACCAGGACCTGAGCTATTCCCTGGCTAATCTCCCATAATTAGACAATCGGCCCCTATTACAGCCATTACATTTAAGTCTGTTGGGAAAGTAGTCTTCAATACTGAAGAGAAATGTATACCACAGCTACAGTAACTTTGAGATTATTGCAATACTTGACTAAGCCTTTTAGTCGTTTTTTTTTTCTTTTTTTTTTACAGTCCATATGTTTAAACTTGGCACACTGCTCTTTTCAATCCTACTTAAAACAGATGAGTGTACCAAACTGAAAAACTGTAAAAATAATTGTATCCTTTCTTCCTTTAGGTTTTCAACATCCTTCTGGGAACGATGCAAAGTTGTCATCGAACTGAAGTTTTCAGTTGCAACCAATGAAAGAGGGGACTAGTTTAATTCGGTGTCACATCCAGTGTCCAACCAGAGTTTACCCGGAGCCACACCAAAGAGATCTTAAAGCTTCTGCCTATGTTTTCATGCATATTTATTCCCAGCACACGGATTACACACTGTGCTGCCGTGAAACTCCTCGGCAACATCAGGGCAATCCAGTCCTCTTGTCATGTGGCTGCTTTACAGAAAAAGGCCTAAATTAGCCTCACTGTCATTGCTTTGTACTACATCGCCATGGACCGGAATAAGCGCAACTCTATTGCTGGTTTCCCTTCACGGTCGGAACGCCTCAGTGAGGACAGCGATGGTGTTGGAGGTGTAGGAACTGGGGAGATGGGCCCTCCCTCACAGGTCAGTATTTTCAGTTAGTTTACGTAATAGTTTGCTTAAATGGTAAATTCTGGAAACTTTTCTTTTAATTATAAGTACAGTAAGTTTGGTTTAGTTTAAAGAATAACTATGTTTTCAATAAATGTTTACTCTTTTAAATGAGCCTAAGTAATACACAACAACTGTGATAAAAGTGAAGTAAAAAGCTGAGTCAAAGCGATATTTGAACACGAGAAAACAGTGTCTGAAATGACTTAAGTGAGGTATTGTTTTGCCAAACTGAAAAGCCAATAAGTTAGTCCAGAATTTGAGGTTAATGTTTGGACCATGATTGATTGAGTTGCTGATTCTTCCTTGTTACACCTGAAGGAGAAACCATCTAGATTCCATCTAAACATGTGTTAATGCCTCTCAAGTAAAGATGTCCTTTTGTCCTGTTGTCTTCAGCTGGGGGGCAGGGTATGTCCGTCCTCCTACAGAGCTCTCATCAGTGCCTTTACCTGTCTAACACGCCTTGATGACTTCACTTGTGAATGGATTGGCTCAGGATTCTTCTCTGACGTCTTCAAGGTGGGTGGAGATAACATTATGTCTCCTCTTGGTCTTCTCTTAAGCCAATCTTGAACTGCATCTTTAGACAGTTTTATCTTGTGTGTGTGTGTGTGTGTGTGTGTTTCGACACTTTCCTCCATCTATCAATCAACCAGGAGCTTTCTGCTGTGGTTTAAGATTTACTTCACATCTTATTCTGTCTTTGTTTGTTTTTATCCCCAAATGTGAAGGTTGTCATGCAGCTCCTCATCTAATCCTGCAATTCTTGAATGACTGAAGTGTGTTTGTTGAACTTAAAGTAGTTTTCCATTTGATATAATCCCATCAAGTTGATATCCATTGTGGGTCATCATCATTTTACTTATTATTCTCAACTTGACATTTCTAGGTCAAGTTGGACATCACCAATCATTAATGCTAAATCTCCTTCAGGCAAAACACTGGATGTTGACCAAATGCACTGAGCATCATTAGTCGGGCTAGTCTAAATGAGTTTCCATCAGCACTGAAAAATTATTAATCCTTATTTCTTAAATCAGTGTGACTTAAATCCATGTATAAGTGTCATAATGAGTTTTTATTGTTTTGTAAACAATAAAGATGGAAAATCTTCATCTACGAAAGATCTATATCGCAAACACTTTTTAGCAGGTATAGAAAAATCACTTTAAAAGAAAATTGACACATTTTTGTTAGAATGTTTTTTATTTAACAAAAATCAATAAACAGTTTACCCAGCAGTTAATGATAGGATGTTTTTTTGTTGAAGAAAAAAAAAAGCTCTTTTTTATAGTTCCTTTTTTTTTCTTAGACTTTCAGGAGTTTGCATTCTTGTACAGCTTTAACACATGCTGATAAGCCATTAAATGTATAATTCATCCATTTAACATTAGCTCTTGAGTGGGTTGATAGAGCAGGTTCACTTTCCTTTTCCATTCCGTCTTGTGGATACAATGACTGCTGGTTCAATGACAACCTCTGAACACTAAAGATGTTTGAGTGATTGTTAGTAAGGCCGGCTAATGTAGGTACGTCTATCTGTGTATTGGAAGAGAAGTCTTTTTGAAGTCAGTTGATTTCTTTTTAACTGCTAAATATTATATGAAGTTGACTATTTATTAGCAATGAAAGAGCACTAATAAATACTCATTTAGAATCTTGTAAACCAGTTTGCCTTAATGATGCTGTATAAAAACTCTTTTACAAAGTACTGTAGAACACTTGTAAAACCAGTGATGAAACACATCCTTGTTTGGAAAGCCTGTGAACTGAATGTTTACTTGTTGTCTAGCAGGGATGCAGTGAAACAAACATTTATGGCCGAAGCCAAATAAAATTGAAACACTTGGCCAAATACTGAAAAGTTACTGAAATAAAATGCAGATTCTTAGCTTTTTGTTGTTTTTAAATCTTGCATTAATAGAATAAAAACCGTGTTTTTTAAATAAAGTAAATGTTTACGTCTCAGGTAAGCACACACCTGGGAAATTGAGAAATATATGAAGTTATATTAGTTGCTAAGGTATTAAAAAAAATAAATAAATAAATAGCAACAATGACTAGAGGGCAATGTAGATGTGTGTGTATCAGTATTTGTACCGACAGCAGAAGAAGAAGCGCCGCTCAGTCTTACGCCGGGCTTGGCGGCATTGTTCCAAAGCGACACAGAGGATAAAGAACTCAATGGATTCAGTGATTTTAAAGAGATATATAGAGTTTAGCTGACTTGTTAGAATATTCTTCATGCTATGGCTGTCTTAATGATTGTTCATATGTTGCTCTAATATATATCATGAAACTAAATTAGCATCAATGTGTTATGGCAGTGAAGCGGACTCTTATTATTTATTCCATTATAATGATTTTCCTTTGAAGATGAATTGTCTGTTCTTGATCCCGTATCTTGTTAAAGAAATTTCTCCCAAAAGTGTGACTTTCACTCCAGTGAGACTTATATTATTTTTTCTTCTTTATTATGCATTTTTTGCTACAGCGACTTATACTTCAGAGTTTCTTCTGGTCCAAAAAATATGGTGGATGAGGGGAAGCTTCAAAATCACCCCCCCACCTGTGTGTGTGTGTATGTTTTTAACATGTGTCTGAGGTCACACACTGAACCTCTCAGCAGCAACATGCTACTCAGCTATTCGAGGCAGTTACCACTTTGTTTCATGGGAAATTCCTGTGATTCATGCTGTTTTCCCCCATAAAAAATAACGTGCTGAGTCTAAATTGAACGTGCAAATTAAGGAGAGACCAGAGTTTGCAAAACTGAAGTCAGACTGAATGTGAATGAAAAAAATGAGGTAATTATTTCAGATGGAAGAAGAGGAAGAAAACTTTTGATGGGTTGGAAACTGTTGAAAAACTTTAAAAGGGAGGAATGAAAGGATGTTTTATCTATAAATAAAAGATAGTAATGACAAGAACTGTGACAGCGCAGATGAAGAGGAGTTTGTGGGGAAGAGGATGTTGCCAGTTTGGGTGGGAAAAATGGTAAGAGTTTGAAGGATTACAACTTTCATCCGAGTATAGGTGAGTGGTGGGAGACCTTTAGAGAAAGACGTAGAAGCTCCTTCAGAAAATGATTAGGATTGGGCAGCAGGGTTTTTATGCTGGAGCATCAAAGAGAAAGAGGCAGATCAGAAGCACATGCAGATTGGGGGATGTGAAGAGTGAGAAATTGGGGGTCGGAGGATACATAGATGTGGGGGAGGAGGTTTTTAGAGGAGTGGCCATCTGTTGTTTCTGCTGCCCTGGAGTGGAGCTTCGCCTCTTAAAACCATTCCTCGTCCTTTGAACTGGAACAAGGTTGAAAGGGGTCTGTACCCATGACAGAGATCTAGATCCAGAAAACCAGAGCATTTCACCGTAAATTGTCAAAGCAATTATGAATATTTCAACCTACCGAATTCCACTCTACCAAAGCCCCAAAGTAATGGAACTTCATGAAACTTTAATATTTATTACTACTAGGAACGTTTCAAATTGTTTCATTTTTTATAATATTTTTGTTACACAATACAAAGACTATCACCAGAAAACATTATTACACTTTTTAAAATATATCGATTGCCATAACAGTTTTCTTTTACACGGTAAAGGTTTGTTATTGCTATTTTGTAAATGTGAAGTAATTACTTCTGATTAAATTATTTTGAAATTATTTTTTTTTTCAAAAAATCTTGAATTCTGTCTCAACAGTTTATTATGTTATATTTTTTAGTGTGTGCGTGTTTCATTTGAGTGTGTATGTCTGTATCAATTTGTATAGGTAGGTATGTGATGTGTGTGTCTGTGTCTCTTTGAATTAAAAAGAGTTTGTTTGTGACTTTTTGAATTTTTATAAGTCACGGGTCAAAAATAACCCATAATACAAGAGTATTATGGGTACCCCAGTGGTGTACAGCCCACATGCAAACATAAAGTTTGACTTTTTCTAATGATGGTGCCATTTTAGGAAAAGTCACAACATTTTAGGTGGGATAATAACTGAAAAAAGGGGGATCCAATTGTGTTTCACGATTTTTCTTACTATGTTTTAGATGGCAACTCTTGTCTACTTTTTCATGATATCCTGTCAGATATAAAGATGTTTTTTATATGTCAAATAAATTGCACTCTTTTAAGAAAAGCTATTATGTGTGCAGCTGAAGTTTGTGTTAACTTCTCTAAAGCCTTATAAATGAACAAACTGATGGTTTTCTGGAACAAAATCTGCAGTGTGATTGAAAAGAGTTTCTGCTTCCAGGAAACGACTTAACAGATAGATATGTCGCTCTGCAGCTGCTCATTTCTTTGGCATGCTGTCATGTAGGTTATTATTTCCTATTTGCTTGTGTGCAAGACTGCATGAAAACAAAACTGAAACGTGAGGTGTGAACTCATGCAATTTCCTATCCATTTTCAATTGATTGTGAATTGATCAATGCTGTACAGACATGTCATTCAAACTTTCAAAAATCTCAACACATTTTCTCTAAAAATGTGTATTATTTCAGGCAAAAAAAATCAATCAGTGCTCCCAGATAAAGCTTGCATAAATGTTTTTGTTGGAACTAACATATTTTAAAAAATATTCTTATTTCTTAGTGTTTCATATTAATGTTCATTCAGATGTGTTAGCCTGAAGGGCTGCAGTATTAAAATGCAGTGATCTGTTGGCAGCTTTTGCTTTCACCTTAGCTGCTCTGCCGCAGAATTCAGTCAACCGTGGGTGGTGATGCTCCAGCTATCTGACAAAGATGAGAACTCAAATCCACATAGACAACAATATAAACATTGATTTTGCCATTCTGAGTGGACAGTGTACTGTCTATAACCGGTCAGTGGTGGCTGACCTCATTTTAACTTCTCTTTTCCTTTGTTATTATTTCATAAGCCTTGTGGTTTTTTGTTACCCACACTGACAGTGTAGCAGTTAAAAGTCACATGCTAGGGAATTTATCCACAGTAGCAGAAAAATGTTCCGAAAATAGAGTTTAAAGTCTTGTATTTTGTGCAACCTCTTGAATTTAGTTCACATGCTGTACATAATAAATGTATTTCTGATTACATGTGGAAATCTTATATTTGAACTGGTTTGCAGGTACGACATCGAGCATCAGACCAGGTGATGGCTTTGAAGATGAATAAGCTTAGCAGCAACAGAGCTAACATGCTCAGAGAGGTCCAACTGATGAACCGGCTTTGCCATCCCAACATACTCAGGTGCGTAAATGATAACTATCTAAACTATTTTCTTTCAAATCCATATATATATGGTCTGTAATAGTTTTAAAAAAGAGGAGCAGTTTGAAAAACCTCTTTAATGATGCCAATGACCAGATTAGGTCCTTTCTGTAGTTCTACTGCATTTTGTTAAGGTGTAAAACATGATAATTTTTTCATATTATTGTAGATTGATTTTAAATGGTTTCCATGTGTTTTTGCCATTGCATTACGCCTTTTTCCTCTGTGCCTTTTGAGGCTATGGTTTTGACCTGTTTCCATTGGAGTGGGCTCGAAACTGTGTCAAGCACAGAGCCTATTAACCATGGGTTTTATAAACTGCCAGCTTCTGTTAGACTTGCACCAGATGCCTTCAGGCCAAAAGCAAGGAGAACATTCTTTTGCTATGGGGGAGAAGAAGGCTATGAACCATTATGTCAGCTTTTTAGAAAAGCTTGTCCCTGTCTGGTTAGTTTTAGTAAAATGAAAATAATGCACTCTTCCAGACCCTCATAGCTGCCATGACGTGCTATTTTGTGTTGTTCCGTCCTCTCATATTTCTTTAGACTTAAGCAGGATGGGTTCTTTGGTCCTGATGCAAAAACAAAACACCAACGCTTCTGCGTGCTAAAAGAGTGCCTCACATCTAATTTTGTGAACCCACATCTAAATACATGGCAAAATTAAGTATGAGAATTCATTTCCTGCAATTTCCAGACCCACATGAAGCCATTCATTTTGAGAAAGTGCTTATTCGCTCAAAGTGCTCCACTTTTACCTGTTCAGTAATCATATTCACACATATCTGTTATTTATGTCCTGTTATAGAGTAGACTTCAGATCTCTATTACTTTATCCAAGTTAGATACTGCAAAAAGCTAATACATGAATCCTTGGCTCTAGCTGAACGAAATGATATAGCATATGATATGACTATACTAGGAATGTGGGCAGGGTTAACAAAAACCTAGGTTACCAAGGAAGTTCAAAGTTTACTTTTGCCGATCCTTCTAAAAATTACATAGAGCTTTATCAACCCCCAGGTGATCAAACAAAAAGTAGTTGCTATGGAGACAAAACCAACAGAAAAGCTGCTATTAAAAAAAACCCCAAAACAAACTTTTTGTCCGTGAATTTGATGACACATGCAGCTCTGATGTGGCTTGTGGCTTGGGGAGTGGGGGTTGTAAGTGAGGCTTCTAAGTGACATGACTCATACGCATAACATACCAAGATGGGACAAGAGTAGCAAGAAATCAGGTGTGTAGAATGCTGCTGAGGGGCGTGTAGAGGCTTAGCAAGTGAGCCCGGGTCAAAAGCGGGCGGCGAGTGCAGAGAGCGTCTGCAGGCCATGCAATGCCGCTCACGCCTTTAAATTCTAATATCACATGTAGACCAAATGGAAAACACAAGAAATTATAACAACAATCTGGTATAAGTTTGAATTAATAAAGATTCTGGACGAAATTGTTTTCCTTTCACTTCAACAGCAAACACATTCAGAGCCTCTGGATGAGAGAGCAGAACATGCACATACATGAATAAATATTTTTGTGTGTGCAAAGTCCCGCGTACACATTGTTTACAAAGCCATCTTTGTTAAGCATCTCTTGTGTGTTGTGTGTGTCTTTGTGTTAAACACACTGTGGGGTCATTGTTTTCTGAAATCCTCCAAAGACCTACAGTTCTGACCTTTAACTGCCTTCAGAGTTATGAGACTTTAACACAGACAGTTTGTCTCTTTGCTCTGCACGCAGACGCTGTGGTTGAAGGAGTGCAGTACTCACTGTCATTGTTATGCTTACACTATCATACACTGCAAAATGGAATATAAAATCGGTATAAAGTATAAAGACCCGTTGATACAAGATTAAATGTCTAATTTTCGGTCTTACAAGCAAAACAAACTTATTGAGAACGTTTTCTAAAGCAAAATAATCTTAGTATTGGAAAACATGTCTTGGTCACTTGAATTTTTTTTCTTGGAATAAGAATTCTTGGTAAGACCACTTTTCTTACCCCATTGGCAGAATTTTTGCTTATTTATTTATTTATTTATTTGTTTATTTCAAGATTTCTTTTAAACTTATTTCTAAGGGGACTTTTGTAGTGTAGAGTTCAGGTGGATAAATACAACAGGTTCAATGGATGTGTTTTAAGGATATTTTTATTTAAAAACCAACTCTAACGTGTCAGAGGGAAAATCCTCACAGGAGTGGAAGATTAGGATTATATTTATCAAGCCTGGAAATTGATGGGCAGGATAAATGGGAGGAATGTGTGGAAAGCAGCCAAGCTGTCTGTTACTCTACTGCTAATACACACTTGTGGTGTAATCACCTGTCCAGTCTTGCTCAGTGGGATTTTTTCACCTGGTGTTGTCCTGGATTCTATAATCACAAAAAACAAATGATAATAGATTTCTTACCTTGACAAAATGATGGATTTTTTTTTTTAGCTTTAACTAAAACAATTCCTATCAGGTGATATCAAGCGTTCTCTTGTTGTCTGTAAGTGTTTACAGATGTTTATGTTTTTACAGGTTTAAGGGAGTGTGTGTCCATGAAGGTCAACTTCACGCTTTGACAGAGGTATGTGAAAGCAAAAACCCCACAAACCATCAGAGAGGAAAGCTGTAGAACAAACTAATGACACACCGGTTCTAAACCTGTCTGCTGATTAAAGGCAGCACAGCGATGCAGTTATATTGTCAGCATGTAAGCGTGTTTCCTTTATGCAGCTGGAGTTGTTGTCGATGAACATCACGCCATCTGTGAGCACATCTCAGCGATTTACAGCCCTGTAATTGAGGATATCTATCTAGAACTGAATGTCCTTAAGTTGAATTTGTATACATGAGTGAAAATTATTAGAATATACAATTTTTGTGATAAAACAATCTTATGAAATCACAACTTGTAGATGGGACACATGTTATAGTTAAAGATCAATACACATTTGATCAACTGTAAGTCTAACTAAAAATGTGAAACAAAAATGAAAGTTTCAAAACCAAACATGTGGCTTTAAGAAATAAATGTTTCTTTTTTTCTTGTTTCTCATGCTCATGGGTACTTGTTCAGAAAAGTACGATGATTAAATTCTAAAGCAAAGGAAAACAAAAGAAAACAGTTTTGTTGAACTTGGGTTTCCTATTATGTTGTCAGAACAGTGGTGTGTGTGCTCTGTCAAAACTGTATGCTCTGGTTTATTCAATTGGCTGATGGTTTAATTCTCCAACACTAAATGTTGCTGCCTGTAACGAGTATGCTTCTTACAAAATAATTGTGTCCAAATACAAACACAAAAAGCATATATATTTATAGCCAGTCTATGCAAGTTCATATAGACAAATGGACTGTACTTGAGTTTAAACAAAATGGCAAATGCAGTTTATATGCAAATAGATTCAAATAGGCATACACTCCTAAAGGAGATTATTTTTTTACTTTGCTGTGTAGTTCTCCAGAGTTATGTGCCTTGGAGAGAAAGCACCAAAGTTTTTTAGAGACGCATATAAATGTACGCAGATGCTGTGGTTGTTTTATCTGCTGCAGAGTAAGCGGATACTTCTGTGCTGCGTTATGTTACTACCAAACTGAGTAGCGATGCTATGAGCAGGCCCATGGCAGTTTGTTACCTGACTCCCATTATGACGCTGTGCTCAGAGGAAACTTGGAATGGAGTTCCTGCATGACCCAGGGTTACTTCCATGCCCTCTGCGTTTCAAGCAGAAACATGCATGTGCGCAGGCTCCACTATATGCAGAAGTGAAGACATTTTGCTGCCTGTCAACCAAACCTTCAGGATTTTGTAAAAAGATTTTGAAAGTTTTAAGAGCACAATTGTTTATTATTGTTATTATTTGTAATTGTTATTGCTGATATTCTGCAGAATATCAGCAATAACAACAGAACAGACATTTTTTTTAGATGAGCAGCAAAACATCTTCTAGATAAGACATCTGCAACCTTTAACACCAAAAGTGCCATTTGTTCCCGTTTCTGATGGAACAAAACCCAGCGAGAGTGCAAAATATAAACTATTTATGTTTTTGTGACACCCAAGGCATTTGTTTATATAATGTACCTTGTAAATACTTATTATAATTGAATTATAACAGTGTTCTATTTCTATTGTATTATTTTTGACAGCAGCACATACAAGTTCCTTTCAATATAACAAACAAAATACAATACTTTGAAGAACTTTTTCCCTGAACACCAACAAGATATAAAATAAAAATGAGTTTAAACTTATTCTAATAACACTCTGACAACATATCAACCCTTTACCATAATTGTCCATAGCTATCTGCATTTTGGAGGAATAGTAAAGGTCTCAATGGCTCTAGATTTAGTTTAGTGTCAGCAGTGGTTAAAAGAAAAGATAGTTTCTACTCATGTACAATCACAAATTAGAATTCCAAAAATAAATAACAAAACGGAACAAACTGTTTATATATTGAATTTGTTAGCATTTCTATTCAAAACAAAAACGCTATAATTGGGGAATAAAAGAATCACATGTGGCCCTGGATCCTCAAGTTGTAGAAACTCTTGTTTTAGAACAATCTTTAAAGTCCAGTTTTTTCTGGATTCGGTCATTATTCTAGATGAATGAGAACCTTCAGACATTCAGCTTCTTTTGTGCAACTTATTTATTTAAACCAGGATAATGCAAAATAAGCAATGTTTTAGCATAGCTAGAACATCAATATGTTAGATTAGCTCAAAAGCTAATTTACATCTGTTGTTTTCAAGCCAGGTAAAAAAAAACACAGTGAAATGCAAACAACGACAAAGGTAAAGGTGTTGAGCTTATGCAACATAGAACAGCACAGAGTATATACATAACCACTAAACTTGAACATTTTACATTAAAAAACAAATTTCTCTAGAAATAATAAACCTGAAGGATGGTTAGTTTTTAACCACTGCTTTTAATATTTTTCACAGTTTAAGACAGTGTGTTTCAAAACTTTATACCTCTGATAGACACAATTTCCTTGAATTTAGTCCTGCATCCCACAGCAATCATTCTTTGAGGGTTTACTTGCTTCCTTTCTGCTAAACTTCATTTTAATGCACCTTATAGGAAACGCTGCTGCTTTCCTAAGCAGGGCTGATGGTAAGTCATGACCACTGGCAGGATTACCCCGCTGTTTGAAGCTGCTCCAAGCTCCAAACAAGGATTCTTTGTCTCAGTCTTTTCAGGGCTCTTAGCTTAAAACACAGACATTTCCCCAACATTGCTGACCTGACATATGGTTCTCATTTCTACAATTCTCCACATTGTACACTGTCTCAGTGAGAGTCTATGTGACCTGAAGCAGACCTGCAGAGCTGAATAACTACTGTCTCTAATTCCAATCAAATGTCTAAATCGGTGTTCTGACAACTTAAGTCCTGCTCTTGTTGTGACTTATCTTCTAGACCAGACTGTCTGTGCTGTTAGTCAATAAAATCTACGTAACTTTAAAACGATGCCTATTTATGTCAAAATTACTCCTAAAGAATTAGAACGTATTGACATCTACAAATGAAAAGTGCACACTATTTGTCTATGTTACTATTATTTACTTTATTACCTGATCAGGTTCATATCTCATTCACATTTTTTTCCTGTCAGTGATCAAATTATATCTTGTTAGTCATGTTTATTTGGACGGAAATTGTATATAATCTTGATTGCAGAAACCATCAGTGTTGCATAGCATTCATTTTTTACCTGAATTGACTTTTAAAGACACAAAGAGTTGAGATCTCTTGCTGTCATCTGTTCCCCGTCTCTTTGCTCCAATTCAGTGCCTGCCAGTCATACTAATAATCACAGCTAAACCAGTTACACGGCTAACTCTTTATCCCATGTCAGTTACGTTAAGTTAACTTGCGCAGTCCATGATTTGTGACACCGGATTAGTGTGCAAGTGGGTTTCTATGCCAGCAGGAAGGTCGGCAAGCTCTTCAAGATCAAAGCTGACACAGAGAAGGATCCTGGGTAAACCCATTCACTGAGTTGGCTGTCTTTTGTTAACTTGGGTCAGCTTTTTATTTATAAATGTGATCAGGCTGAACAGTGTTAAAACACTTTTTCTACACAGCCTGCCTGTGAACTCATCAGAGGCGCAGTGGGTTTGTGAAATGTGGTCAGTTTTGTGGTTTTGTTTGTGCATTCATGTTAAAGATGTTCTGTTTTTAGAGCATTTGAAAGCTAGTCAGACTGCACGGAGCTCCCGGCTCATTGACATCAAATACCAACAGTCAGTCGTACTCTTCCTAACAGAAAGGAAAAGTCAGACACTGGCTGATGTGTGGCTCTGATTACAGCATGAAGTCATTGTGGCCTAGTTCTGGAGAGCTTGTGTAATACTGCTTAGGACAAAAGTCTTCACAAGATTCTGTGTTGTTGTGGTGAATGTCTGCCTACTGAGGAAGGTTATCTCCAGTGTATCCCACTAACTCAGTGGGTTTACTCTGAGCTGGCCTGCCTATGTGTCAGAACAGGTTCCATGATCCTCTCTGATCAACCTGAGGCTAAGAAAACCCTCCTACTTCTTGACAACCTCTAATAGAAGGAACTAGAGATTATGAACGCATCACTTCCCTTCATACTCAGCGCTGCCCTTCACTCTCTGACAGTTTCATTCTGAAATCATCAAACCATGTGAGAGTTTTACATTGTTCACAGCAATGGTCTGTTTTCAGCTGTAGTTCAGAATAGTCCAAAGTCCAAAAATATAAACCCACTCTGATGAAAAGCATGTTTTTGGTGGTTTAAAAAATGTTTTTCTGGCAATGTTTCTAATGATGGAGGGCATGTATAAAGAAAATGAAACTTTTCTGAGTATTTCTTTATTCAAATTGTTGAGAATCCGGAGCAGACGAAAATATGCAGATTAAAAACAAAAAAACAACTTTTTTGTGACAGAAAATACACTGATCGGGCCACAAGCTCCCTGCCCCGCTCCATTCTTATGCATCCACTTGCAGACAAATAGATCCATGCACGTCTTTGTTTTTCTTGTTTGAGTTGGAATCTGGATCAAAACTGTACAGCTGGATAGGTACGACATTGCTCACCATTTTCGTTGCACTCTTAATCTTAGGTTGGGGGTGCGAGGGGCTGTAAGCTAGCGGGAGGCATGCAAAAGATCAGTGATGGGAAGCGGGGGCTGAGTTTCTCTTTGCCAACAGTCCAAAACTCGAAGGTGAATTTCTACTGAACTCCTGCAGATCAAAACATATAAAAAATTATCAGAGTGGGTCTCTCAAGCCAATTTCATCTCCATAACACTTTATCAGGTAATAACTCCTAAAGTTGGTCATTTAAGTGATATTTGTTGGCCCATGGTGCAATAATAATTCATGCACAGTTTTAAAAGCATATTTGGGGTTTGGGGGTATTTTATCAGTTGTTTTTTACTTCACATCCTTTTTCTGTGTATTGTCACTTTTTTTCTTTTTTTTTTCTTTACTTTGTGTAAATCATCTAATGTGCATTTCCATGACTTTAGTATATTAATGGAGGAAACCTGGAGCAGCTTCTGGACAGCAACAAACATCTGAGCTGGCTCTCCAGGGTGAAGCTAGCCTGCGATATTGCCAGCGGTGTGGCCTACTTGCACTCAAAGGGCATATTCCACAGAGACCTCACCTCCAAGGTTAGTAAAGGCTGGTCATCGAAAGGGGAAACGCCAGCTAAAAGTAGAACTGCAGCTTATCTAACTATAAAAAATGTTGTTTTATTCGGATTTAATAAGAGTAAGATTTAATAAGATTTAAAAATGAGTTCCTCGTATTATAAAAAGCTATTTTTAATTTTGCGTTGATTTGAATGTTTTCAGTGAGACTGACATGTTGATCCATGAAAGGAGTTTGTTTTAGGAGAATGCCTTTAAAGTACAGTTCACTGAAAGAGGTTTTAAATAGGAAGAACGTGTCTGGCTCATAGTGTCAAGCCACGTATTTATTTCTGTGTCAGCCACTTCCTCTTGTAAGCTGCTGTTTCTATGGTTTTCTGTCTTCACAGAACTGCTTGATCAAATGTGATGACAATGGCTACACAGCAGTGGTGGGAGACTTTGGCCTTGCAGAAAAGATCCCTACAAATCAGTGAGAAGACTCTCTGTTTACAGAATAACACACAGGAATAATTCCTGATAAAAGCCAGAACTTGACTTTGGAAAGGGATATCTTCATTTTTAAACCTTTGCGGGGCTGTTAGCCATGCTGTTCATACCAAACACCCCTCTAACTATGTGCAAAAAGTTGAGGCCTATAACATTGAAGCCTTTTAAATTATTTTTATTTTTAGTTTTGCTTTCCTGTTCTGTTGTAGGTGTTTGTTTGCAGAGAAACTGTATTTTTAAACCTCATATGAAACATCTGTGTCATAGCAGGTTGACAGGGAAACCCGAACAAGTTTAACAGTAAAAACCCACAATACTCTTTGTGAGTGAAATATAAAACTGATGCGTTCCACCAAATGTCACATCTGTTCACAAGTACTTGATGCTACTGACTAACCTCATTTCCAGTCTCAGTTGAAAAGACAGACTGAAGCTCAAACCTTAAAGACCCGCTCCGATCATCCTTTGAACTACTTTCGAGCATTCCCAGTGGTCTTTTAATAACAAATTATGCAATTTTTAGCCCCCCAAAAAAACCTGTGTAGTTTTCCAGGACATGGTTTCTGCAGAGCGCCAGAAGTTCAATAGAAATTTGCCTCAAAGTTGTGGAAGGGGCTGTTGGTGGGGAGTAAGCCTGCTCTGACTTTCCTTTTGTTTACGTTCTCTCTCTCCTATTAGCTTACAGCACCAACCCAGCATTACCAGTACAACAAAAATATTCGAGTTATCCAGTCGTATAGTTTAGATCCAGATGCCAGCTCAGATGAGGAAAGATGTTAATGGATATATTTGTCAGCAAGTAGATGAATCCAAATGGATTGGAGCCAGAAGGTTATTCCCGACCAGTGGACTTTCTACATCACAAATAAACCCTTTTTCTAACTGCATTTTTTCATCTGCTCCTGATTCACAACGATTTGAAACAAGAAACACTCAGAAAGGCACTTTTAAGTTTCTTAATATTCAGCCTGAGAAAAATCCAACAAAAACACAATTTTCATCAGAGTGGGTCTTTAATATCTTCATCTGTGCCTCCTCTTGTGTTAGTGGACACAGAGATGAAATGTTTAACATTTTCTTTAGCTGATTATACTTTTCTTATAAAAATATGAATGACTTCTCTCTACGTTAATGACCTTTTAACTCCTCTTAGGCTAATGGACCAGAACTTTTCTTCTAGAAGAAATAATCTACCATCTGCCATTGCTTCTTTGAAAATCCTGTCATTGACTGATGATTTATCAGTTACTTGCATTTTAATACCATTAGACCGTATTTCTTGTTAATTCTTTTGATCTTAGAATAGCAAGTGACCTCATTCTCAGCTTTTTAGGGGTATTTTTGGGTTTAGGATTTATTTCTTGTCAGTGAAAAATGCTGTGACTTGCTTCGTGGGTTTGTCTCAGGTTGTTTTTTGAAATGGTTAAAATGTGGCTACACAGATGCCTCTGAAGTATTTGTTTAGCTATACAAGAAGCTTTATTTAGGTAAAGAAGCAATTAAACATGAAAGATTTTTAAAGTTGAGAAATGTGTTAAAGGATGTAAAGATGTGCAAACATACACATTTTATTACAATACAAGAATGCACTTAAACAGAGTTTTGTATTAGTTTTTTTTCATCCCATCATATGCATTTAGTTTGTCTCATTATTAATGTCTTTATTTTCTTTCCTGAAGCTTAAATAAAACAATCCCAATTCATAGTTTTAGTTTTTTGATAGATTTGAGTTTCTTTTGTAGGACTGAAGTGGAGAAGCTTTCAGTGGTTGGTTCCCCATTCTGGATGGCTCCAGAGGTCCTCAGAGATGAACCCTACAATGAAAAGGTACAACTATAACCTGAAACCATTGTTGGTTTAATTCTGCAGAGTAAAACTGAATCAAAGACAGAATGTGAAACTGTCCTGTTAGTTTGGTGTTGTAAAAGTGATTATCTAAAACATTTTAGCACTTCATCGGCCAAATGTTTAGCTATTTCCATTCCTGGTCTTCTTACTGTTTGTTTTGAGATGTTCAAACTGTTCCTGTACTTTCTTAGTGTTTGAAGAAACTATTTACCTTTTGTTCATTTTTCTTTTCATGTGAAGAAGCAAAATACCTAAAAACATTTAAAAAATATATATAGTACCTCGATTGTTATGCTTAAAACTGTTAAACTGTTTTTCTTCACGTTATTTATTTTATTTCTGTTTGTGATTGTGTTTTGATTCTTATCAAACTAATCATTGCAATATTCCGTTCCCAACTCTCACCTTTTCTAGGATGTGTTTGTGTGACATTGACTTTTGTTCTTTCTTTTCTATTTCTTCTTTAAAATAAGTCATTTTAGTAAGCAAAAAAGAGCCTTTAGTGTGACGCGGTTAGTTGTGGGTTTTGCACTAAAATTAATAAACAACTGCTCTTTAACCCAAACCTTCATAAATGAACTTTTTTGCAGTTTGATTATGTACTTTTCTGTTTTCAGGCTGATGTCTTCTCCTATGGAATAATCCTGTGTGAAATCATTGCAAGGATCCAGGCTGACCCTGATTTCCTTCCTCGCACTGAGGTGACTGCTCCTCTCCTTTTGACCTCCTTTCCACTTTGTGACCTTTGAAGACACCCGCTACGTGTTTGCAGCGTAGATGTGCTGATTCTGTCATTTTGCTTACACACATTCTAACACAATACAGTTTTCTTTTTAAATGTGCAATCATCAATGATTGCTCAACTTTACTGAATGGAGTAAAGCATTAGTATAAATTTGCATGAATTTCCTGCAAAGTGAGGAAAAAAAGTGAGTCATTTTCCTAAGCAGCCTTCTTTGTTCGTGGTTGGTCAAACATTGTGAGCTTTTTGAATATTTCCTAGAAAAAAGGAGGCATGGTCAGTCTCAGGTGCAGCTCTTGACTGATTCGGTTTGTGGTGTTATATATTAAACCAGGCTACTGTTAAAAATTTACCAACAATAGGAACTCTTAGACAGGATAAATCTTTGCATCCCAATGTAGCTTCATGCATTAAGCCGGGCTTAGAAGTGAATCCAGGTTGAGAACAATAATTTGTTGGTTATTAGTATTTGTTCTATCCAAACATATTGGAAGTTGGCAGCCAGCAGGACTAAGTCAGAGGATTAGTTTGACATGGAACTGGCTTTGTCAGTTGAGTTACACAATGTCAGACATTTGATAAAGCTCTGTCCGTCTTCTGTGGAGTGTGAGCTTCCTGTTTGCTGTGTGTCCAACCTTTTGTGTCTCTCCACCTCTGCCTCCTGAACAGAACTTTGGCCTGGACTATCACACGTTCCAGCACATGGTTGGAGACTGTCCGTCTGACTTCCTCCAGCTGGCCTTTAACTGCTGCAACGTGAGTCCTCCCCACTGCCCGTGACAAACCTTAAACATTATAAATGGATACATTAGGATTCTTTTTTGAGCAGAAGCAGCTGCCTCACTTCAGAATGGTTTTTTGTATATTGTTTGTATGCAGGGTTTTAGTTTTCTTTTTTTTTTTTTTTTTTTAGATTGTTCTTAATTTCTTAAGCAACATTTATTCCCTCATTCAGAAAAAAGGAGCAATCTGATAATCTGGTTAATCTGATTGAGTGCGCCATCCAGGGGGTGTTTTATTCTCTCCTGTCTGGACTCCTTATCAGTCAAACTCTGCTTTTTTGTCAAATACTTAAACATATTTATTCATATACTGATCAGGCTGTGGAAAGAATGAAAGAAGTACATTTTAAAAACACCATCAAGCGAACTATAAACAGTCTCTTTTAATGATTTTAAATATAAATGTGACATGTCCTTTATTGCATCTATAGAAGAACAGAGAATTAAAGATGATTATGCACCCTGCTGATTGATCCTATAAAGGCTTTTCATCCTTTCTCATCCTTGTCTGATGACCTCCTTTCATCATCCTTGCTCCCTTCAAATTTGTTTTAAGTCTCTCATCTCTGAACTAGTTTGTCCTTCTTTGTCTATGATACGTTTTTATATTGGAATCCCCCCATAAAAGTGAAAAGGCTTGAATTTTACAGAAACCACCTCAGCCTTATTTTTTAATTAAGCAAAACAATTGCTCCACCTATGGCTAGTATGTAATATTAGTCTCAGTTTTAATCAAAGTAATTTATTTGATCATATCTATTTTGATGCTTGTTTGGAAAGGAAAACCTACAATATACAAAAAAACATGTTTGGGATGACTGCAGTTCTGTTGGTGCTGAATGTTTTAAAGATCAACTCCAAATGAAGCTTAAAATTAGGTTTCTGATTATTTCTTTATTCAAATCATTGTGAATAAGGAACAGACAAAAAATGATGTTCAAGAAGATCGTATCTATAACGTGAAAAATATACTGAGCGGGCCACAAACTCCCAGTAGCACTCCATTCTGATGCATCCACTTACAGACAAATAGTTCCATGTTCAGCGGCTTGCAAAAGTATTCATTCCGCTTGAACTTCTCCATATTTTCTCACATTATGACCACATACATAAATATATTTTTAATTGGAGTTTTATGTGAAAGACCAACACAAAGTGGCACACAATTGTGACGTGGAAAGAAAATTAAACAAGAGTTCAATTTTTCTTTTACAAATAAAAAACTGCAAAGTGCAGTGTGCAAAACCCCCTCTGAGTGCATCCAATATTCTTCAGAAGTTGCTTGATTATTGGTGACTGATCAAACGTTGACTTAATAACTTAATAGAGTCCAGCTGTGTGTAATTTAAACTCAGTATACAAATCCAGCTGTTTTGTGACAGTCTCTGTGGTTTGTCAAGAGAATATTGGGGAGAAAACAGCATCATGAAATGTAAGGAACACACCAAACAAGTCAGGGATAAAGTTGTGGAGACATTTAAAGCTTATATTTATTTATAATATAGAAAGATTATACATTTACATAAAATATTAAAGATAGAATCTAAAAATATTTCCCAAGCTTTGAACATCCCACAAACCACTGTTCAGTCCATCATCTGCAAATGGAAAGCGTATGGCACAACTACAAACCTACCTAGACATGGTCGTCCACCTTAAACTAACAGGCTGAAAAAGGAGAGCACTGATCAGAGATGTAGCCACTTTTATTTCTCCTTAATGTGATGGTCCATGTTTTTTTTTTTTTGTTAATCTTAGTGTAGCTCAAATAACGATTCATTTTTACCTACTGTTCCAGTTTTAAACTGACTTCATGTTTTTTAAGCTTGAAAATGAATTCCTGTTTGGGATATAGCAAGCTCAATTTCCTGTTCTCCTCATTAAAAATTGTGATCAAGTCGAATTGTTTTTCTGTGAAAATATTCATTTTTGTAAAAGTAGAACATAGTCTTTTACATTTAGTAAAATGCAGTTCATTTCAGCTTCCGCTCTTAAAACCCTTCCAGTACTCAGTCCACGTGAAAGTACATAACTCCGCCCACACCCCAATTCTCACTTTTGAATGTGAATCTTAAAAAAAACAAAAAAAAAACAAGGCCAAAACAAAAGAGGAACTAGTGAGGAGGAAACAAACACGGATCTCCTGCATCTAGAGGCACATGTCGGTGCCAACCTTTAAAAAGCTGCACTCTAGCTGGGACAGGCAGAGAGCCTCACATCTGTGAGCCTCCACCACTAGCTGTGACAGCAGCTGACCCAGATGAAGGGATTCACACTCAGGCACTTAAAACGAGCTCAAGTAAATTAACAGATTCACTAAATAATAAAAATAAAGAGGATGTGTGAATGAATGAATAAACAGTAACGTTTTTTCCTCCTGTCCTTCATCAGTTGGATCCTAAACTCCGTCCATCCTTTCAAGACATCGTCAGACACCTGGAGGAGGTTCTCGCCCATCTTAAAGTTGAAGAAATGCAGCATGAGTGTGTTGCTTTGAGCGGGGAAGCTGACAAGAAGACCATTCTCAAAGGTACCACTGCTGCACCTTCTTCTGGAGTTTTAACACTCCATTTGTTTGCAGGAAAATAATGATTGTAAATTCCTGTGAAGGAATGTTTAAGGAGGGGAAACTTCAGTTCAGGAAATGCAGATTGAAATATTGATTCCATTCATGATGGCTCTTTTTCATTCATCTGAGTCTTCTTCTCCTGAATAGCCAGAGCGTCATGTTTCCAAGTGTGCTGTTGACTCTACACGTGTTCGCTCTGTTTACAGCACACACAATACTTTCACCTTTAGGCCAGTGGAAGGCACTCCAGTATGTTCTAACATATAAACTAAATATTGACTTGAAGAGGAAATTTGGTCTGAGATCAACATTCCTTTTTGAGACACTTGATCCTTTCAGGTCGGCCGGCCTGCCTGACCATCAAGGGTCAACAGGATTTTTGATTTTTTTTTCGATTCTTTTTTAATGTGATCAGTAATTGATGAATAACCGTCTGCTAATCCTAATGATGCAGAATATGTGAAAGTGAGGTTAAGTTTGTTGCTGGATCTCCACTGAAGCTGTCGTTGAGAGGAAACAGGAGCTGGATCCATCGCGTCACGTCTCATCAGCTGTTGACTGATGCTTCATGAGCTTCTTCTCCCCTGATGCCCTCATGAGCCCCTCCTCTCCTCACTTTTCTCTCCCCGCTGATAACATCAGCATTTCCTGAAACCAGCATGACCCCAGTGGTTGTCAGAAATATTCCTGTTGCATAACAAAGACCTCTCAAAGAAGCAATTTTCCAGTTTCCAAAAAAAGTGAATAAAAAAAAATCACATATATAAATAAATGCAGTGAATTTTCATAGATAAATAAGAAACCGTTTTTTTTTGTTTAGGTTTGTCAGTTGTTTGGAACAACATCTGTTGCTGTTGCTTGCTTTTAAACATATAAACAAAATTGTAAACTGTGAATGTAAACTGAACTGTGCAAATATTTTCAAAAAAACTTTTACATTTTTTATGATGAAAATATAGTTGAAATGAAGGGTTAAATATATAAAGTCTTGCCTAATCTTTTAATGTTTCGATGTTTTTGAAGAAACTGGTGAAAATGGTTGTACTGCCATCTAGTGCTCGTTTTGGATTTGGAATTTGGATTTGGTTCATTTCAAGCAATCCAAACAAAAATAGAACTAAAGAAGACAAATATATATATATATATATGTATGCATAAATATATTAAACTTAGGATAATTAGCCATGAATGGATTAGAAAATATATGTAAATAATGAAATTATAATTAGTCTTATTTAATCATAAATACACATATTAGCACTTACACATGTGATTTAAATTTAAGTCATTCATACTTTAAAGAATTTTACATAAAAATGTTTGGTTTTTTTTCTCCTTCAAGGTGAGAAGATCCAGGGGTTCAAGCGCCAGAATCCTCTTGGTTTCCAAAACGACAAAATCCCCCCCAAATCCCCCCGCCCCAGGCGAAACATCTGGCTCAGCCGCAGCCAATCGGACATCTTCTCCTGCAAGCCAGGAAGAAAAGTCAACGTCCAGGACCCGTACTACAACCCCCCCACATCCCAGAGATCCTCCAGAGCCTCCAAGATCAACCCTTTCACTGCCCGCGAGGACTTATGCGGCGGGAAAATCAAGTTTTTTGACGTCCCCAGCAAGTCCGTCTTCTCTCTGGTGTTTGACCTTAACTCGCCTCCTGGCAGCGCGTTCAGCAGCCATCCCAGTTCTCATGGACCCGGAGTAACCCAACAAGAGACCTCCTACTACTGGCAGCAGCTGCCGGGAAGACAATGCCACTCCTTACCGGTGTCCCCGCAGCTGC
Organism: Oryzias celebensis; assembly: GCA_014656515.1. Taxonomy (NCBI): domain Eukaryota; kingdom Metazoa; phylum Chordata; class Actinopteri; order Beloniformes; family Adrianichthyidae; genus Oryzias; species Oryzias celebensis. Next base: position 60,157,523 of record BNCR01000001.1, read on the forward strand.
CACGCTCAGAGATGCTGCACCTTGCAGCGGCCATGGCCAGCAACAACAATGGCTCTGTCACGTGCAATGCTAGCCAGCTGTCCACGACTCTGCCAGGTGAGCTCATGCGCTCAAAGGATCGGTTTTTACAACATCCTTAATAAAGTCAGTCGGTTTTAATGCTTAAAAACAAAATGTAAACCTTTTCTCACCAGGGCACACTCTGACAGGACACTAGTCCAACGCAGGGTCCTCAATATAAAGTTGTCACATAATTATTTGCTTAAATTTGTTTTTTAGAAATCTTTATTTAGGTAAAGGAAGATTTAAGGGTTTTTTGCTGCTAATTTTTTGGGTTTTTTAGGCCAATCAATCAGGGTAAAAAAGATTAGATGCAGAGCTAAAATATTGACTGTATCAGTTATTTGTTTTGTAGAGGTTAAGTCAAAATCTTTTTCCTGGTTATTTCTACATGGAGCAAGATAAATGTCAAAAAGAAATGTATAATAATAGTTTTTAAAAATGGAAAATAATCTTTAATATGTGAGGACAAAATCATCCATTTTTAACCCAACTAACAAAAGTACAGTCCAATTCTGCAAAGATAACCTGTCTCTTCAGTGTTTGAATCCACATCGTGGTCGGGTCACTCTTTTGCTTTTTGTAGCGCTGTTTTCATCTTTGTCAACAAAACTCCATCTGTCTTGTGCTCTGGTTTACACGCATCAGCTGTCTTCCTCTCTTCTTCCACCAGCTTACCTCCAGTCAAACTTCAGAGTGAAGTTTTTCCCTCATTAGGACTTCCTAATAAAACCACCTTTGATCTGCAGAACTTCTCTTTTGCTTCAGTGTCACCCCCTCTGTCAGCTCCTGTTTCATGTTAAGTGATGTAGAGCTTGTTTTCTACAGAAACAATAGTTTACAGTAAGCAGGAGGAAAAGGAACCTCTTCGTTCTGACCTTGTTTGTATCTTCTTCTTTCACACCCACAGTACTATCAGCACATCCTTTTTTTCTGCAGCCGCATCAGCCTACTGTTGATATTCCTGCCCATCATCATCATCACATTCAAACTGCATCATCCTCAGATCTGCCTCATGAACATTTGAAGCCTGAGGCGTCACACGTTTCTCTGCCCACTCCAGCCCAGCTGCGCTTGCTTCTTCTCCTCCGTTTCACTCGCCTGGATCCGAAAACACAAAACTCCTGGAGCTGTTTCTGCTCTGTTGCTTGTAACCTCACTCTTTCTTCTCTTCTGTTCACACTTTTTCTGTCTTTTTTTTGACTGACTTTTAGATTTTTTTCTTCTCAGAGTGGAACTTCAATCTTAATGAAAATAAATAAATCTAAATAATTATAAACAGTGGTCCCTCGCTAAATCACGGTTCACCTTGATCACCTTCCTGCCTTGTTTGCTGTTGATTACCTGGGTCAGATGTGTTCAGCTAATTAGGAACTTCAATGGCAGGTTGGTTGGAAACTATGTAGGACACCAGCCCTCGAGGCCTGGATTCTGACTGAAAAGTGTGAAAATGTTCATTTCTGTCTGAGAAAAATGTGTAGTTAGAGGTTTTTACAGCCTTAAAACAACTAGAATCCTATTTTGCGGATTTCACCTATCACAGGTTATTTAAAGAACATAACCCTACAATAAACGTCGGAACACTGTGTATGTTTTAAGTGTTATTAAAAAGCAGAAATCCATCATTCTTTCATGCAGTTTTATGTGGCTGAAGTGAATGAATCCATTTTCTGAGAATTCTTGAGACGTTTTTTCCCACTCAAATGAAAAAGCTAACATCTGGTTCTGCCTGCAGTGGAAGAGCATCTGTGGTTTAATAATGGCAGTAGTTGTAGTTATTCACTGTCCCCAGCTGAGATGTAAAGATAAAAAACATCTGTGTTCACGTAGCTTTCACTGAAGCTGCTGCACATTAAGCTCCCTTTTTCTTTTATTGGCTTCCACTTCCTGACCCTTCCACAGGTGAGCATTTGCCTGCAGGCCGCTCACTTTTCCTCCTGCTGCTTTATCGTGTTCTTGGAAAATCATGTTGGAAAAGTTGGAGTTTATGGGATTGAGTGTGATTCTATCTCATGACTTTCTGGCGTGTTCTGACCCGTGTTCTGACCCGTTTTTGTCTTTTTTTTTTCCATGTTATGTTCCACACAGCCACTAATTCCAGGTCCGAGACCAGCTTGATATCAAACGACGTCCGACAGAGGGCAGTGCTGAGCGGCTGGGCCAGGAAGTATTTTGTGGTCGACATCCCACCTTACTGCGGGCAGAGAGGAGGGGATGATGATAGAGAAGACGAGAGGAAGGAGGGAAACAAGGAGGACATGAGCAGGGAGAGCTGGTCTCCCATAATTACCAGCAGTGAGACGGACAGCGGGGAGGCGATGGACTGCTCCAGCAGCCGGGAGGAAGAGGAGGAGCTCCAACGGCGAACGGAAGCGTGTCCAATGTGACTGAGAAGAGGAAGACGGGGACAGGAGAAAACTCTGACCCCTGCTTGTAAGAGTGAAAAATCGGAAAATTGAAACGTTAACAAGAAAACATTTCATTTTCCGTCATTTAAGTGAATGTATCACATTAAATTAATAAACTACTTAACTTAGATATCCCTTTTCAGAGCTGTCACCCTGCTGTGATAGTCCTGAAAGAGCATTATCCACAAATTCTGCATAAAGATTATTTTTCTGAAGAGGTTGTTTATATTTCATCCTGCCAGATGTAGATTTTTAAAGCTGTCCTTCACTTCTGTCACATCTGTAAGAAGGAATATTGAGGATTCCTGTATTTGTGTAAGAATTCAAATGTATATTTTGATATTAACTGTGTTCACTGTGAGACATAAAAACTTCACACAACAAACCCCAAACATTACATTTTCTGTTTGAGGAAAAAAACCACAACATTTTCCTGCTAAACTTAATTTTACAACCAAAGTTTCCACTGAAGTCAAAGGCAGCTCTCATGACTAAGCAACAGTCGGTTCAGAAAATGTTTAGATAACGTAAAACATAATCATCATCCAAGCAATAAACCCCTCCAGAACAGTTTGATGTCCTCTATATGGACTTGTGCAGTGATTTTTTTTTTTTTTTTTTTTTTTTTACATGTTTCTTAACATTTTGTTAAAAACATTCAGGTTGGTGGACTCTTATAGATGTGATGTTGTACCATCAATGGCATAAATTAGGATAAAGAAGCTGCATTTGTTGGAATTTTTAACTATGTCACAATAGGGCTGCATGGGGTAATTCTGAAACTTAAAACTGATCTGGGCGGAAATGACCAGTGGATTTTGAGAGTTAATGTACCTTACCGAGGTTAAATGAAGACCAGTATATTATTTCACAGCAATCACTAACTGAAAAAGATGTTTTTTATCAGAACGGTGCCACTTTGCACTAACACAGTGTTACAAAACAAAGGGATTGAATTTGATGCAGCTGCTGCTGGGGATGTATTACTTTTACAAAAAACAAGATTCCCATCCACAGATTACTAATCTCACTGGATTGTTGTATATTTATGCCAAAAAAATTCCAACTCATCTCTGGAGTTTCATTTGATCTCCTTTTAAAAAAGGAAAGTTAAGGCTCAAAAAAATAAATGAAGTGACTGGGAATATTTTCTAAAAAAAATAAAAACAGAATTTGGTGGAATCATCATTTAAAAATACAGAAGTTCCCAAACATGATGCTTAGCACCTCTGCCCTTTGTTCAAAACAAGAATAATCAAGTTCAAACTTTAGAAGCAGTTAGCATGTAAAGTCGTTTGGAATAAACTGGTTTTTGTGAAGCGCCTTCATTTGTTTTGGCTTCTTCATTACCAGTTGGACTCACCCCTCATCTGAAAGATGTTCCCATCATGATGGTCTTCTCATCCATAAATATTAAAAACAGTTTTCTGTGTACACAGACTTCATGTTGAGTTTCTTTGTCCCATTTCCTGTTCTATGGCTTTTGTAAGCTCTCACTCTGTTGAGTAAGAACTCATCTGTACAGGTGTAAACATGGAACTCTGTCACTACGTTTCTATGCAACTTTGATCTCACAGTTTTACAGGATTAAGAGTTGATATTTATGAAAACCATGTAATGTCTTACCCTTTGTATATTTGTGTCAAATGCTTGTGTTTCCTGCTTTGTTTATAAAGATTGAGATGTTTTTTTTCTGACCAAATAACAAAACTTCCTTGACTTTTCTGTTTATTTTAAAAATATTTTTACATCCTTTACTATACCCTTAATTCAGCTTCTAAAAAGTTACTGGTGAATGTATAGTTAGTGATCCACTCTTATATTGCTATTGTGTCCTTATTTACTAGTCTGTTAATAACACTCAAGCTGACTGTAAACAGGCTCAGCTTTTATTAGCAGATAACTTTTTTATCTTTGCTTTTTTATCTGCAATTCAAATAGTTGTTGAAAGTGTTGTCAACCCTGGCTAATACATACATATAGAATAGGATACTTTCTTAATAATGTATAGTCTTGATATATAAAGCACAGCAGTAGGAGTGTCATGGTATGGTACTACATAAATATTAGAGGGTTATCTAAATACATGGAACCACTGCTGTCTTTTAACCCTGATTTATCTGACTTCCATACAGGAAGCAAAGTGCAGCGTCACAACTACAATTTCAAAACTGAACTTCTCAAGAAAAGAAGCATGAACTTAGCTAAGCACTGGGACTACAGTAGGGATAGAAAGTTCAGGCACCTCAGGTAAAAAGTTGTCTTAATGTGCATAAAGAAGTCAATGAAAGATCTGCTAAATTAGTTTTATCTCCATCATTTACACTTTCAAAATAACAGAAAACAAGTCAATGGTGTGTTCATCCAAAAGTTAATACCTGCCCCCATGAGACCTGACAGTGTTGTGGATTGTTCACAATCATCGTTTGCAAAGACCGGGTGATTTCAACCTCAAAAGGTTTAAATACTCTAAGAGCTTGCACTATTGGAGACACAAATATCCTCTGTTCAGAACGTAAATAAGAAATGACAATCAACAGAAACATGGAAGTTAAAGCAAGATCTGGAGAACCAAGATAAAGATCAGACTTGTGTGAAAAGCAAGTCCCGTTTGACTGCACAATCCCTCCAGAAAGATCTGGCAGATGTGGAGTTTTTGAGCAAAGATACTTTTGGAAAAAAAAAAGGCTCAGAGTTTAATGATAAGAATCTCTGTCCAACTATGAAACATGGGGGGAGAATAATCATGTTTTAGGGTTGTATTGCAGCCACTGGCAAAGGGAACATTTCACAAATTGAAGGAAAAACTGATTCAATAACATTTTAGAAAATGTTTGACTCTAACTTGATGCCATTTAAGAAAAGTTGAAGTTAAAGAGAGGATGGCTTCTACAAATGGATAATGATCCTAAATACACCTCAAAATCCACACTGTCTTACATTAAGAGACATAAACTGAAGGTTTTGCAGTGACCTTCACAATCACCTGACCTCAACATCATTGAAAATCTATGGATAGACCTGAAAAGAGCAGAGTGTAACAGACAACCCAGAAATCTCAAAGAACTGAAAGACTTTTGTAAAGAAGAATGGATGAAGAAACCTCAAACAAGGATTGAACCACTTTTGATTGGAAGTAAAAAATGTTTACAAGATGTGATACTTGCAAAAGGGGCAGAAAATGTATTACTTCCATATATGGAATATTTTGTCAATGCAGTGTTGCTCAATAAAGAGAAATATATTACTGTTTCATAAGGGCATTGTTATGTTTTGTGTAAATAATGGAAATAAAGCCATTTTTGCCATCTTAAAAGAATTAAGAATTAAAAGAATTACCCTGGTTTCAACTTTTTATTGTATCTGGGAATATTTCAACCCAAAAATTGAATGCCCATTGGTGATATCAGACATTTCAAATAAAAAAAATCAGATGTAAGAAAGCTAAACTACCTCTGGCAGTTTTTTTCATTCTTAAAGTTGACGACTTTATTAACTTTTGACTGCAGCTTGATGCCCAGCATACAGAGATTTCTTCCAATTATCAGATTTTTAAAATACTATTTAAAACAATAAAAATTCTACTAATCAAACCTGTTTTTTGTGCATTTCTATTCACACTATTGTTGCTTTAAAATGATCATCAGTGAATCCAGTAGCTTTACTCTTTACTCTATATGGATGCGAAACTACAGTTTCTTTCAAATCCATTTAACATTGTGTGACACCGAACATCAATACATCTAACATATCTACACCAAAGCAAAACAAATAAAGTTCATGAAGTTGTGGGAGAATCCATGAATGAACTAATTCTAGTGAACAGTTTTCTGGTGGGATTTCAGGCTGGAGCGTTGCGTGAAACACTTCCCGCACAGCGAGCACTTGTAGGGCTTCTCCCCGCTGTGGACCACTGCGTGTCTGATCAGGTTGCACTGTTTGGTGAAGCTGCGCCCGCACTGCGTGCAGCTGAAGGGCTTCTCCCCCGTGTGACACCTCAAGTGCTCTTTGAGCTGACTGAACCTGGTGAAGCCTTTGTCACAGTACGTGCAGCTGAACCTCTTCTCACCAACGCCAGGCCTCCAGGGCGTCCTCATCCTCCTCACCAGGCTGAAGCTGCTGCGGCTGCAGTGGGACATGGAGGGGCTCGGAGCTGCCAGAGCCGGGTTGTCTCTGTATGGATGCTCTGATGGCTGAGGACTCAAGCTTGCATCTAAGGGATATTTCCCAGAAAAGCTGTGCCCTTCATCCAGAGGTGGTCTCTTATATCCAAAAGTTCTAGCTCGGCGCTTCACCCTGGCTGCACTCAACAAAACCGCATGAGATTTCTCTGCTGAGTGAATTCTGGGAGTCACATTTTCCATACGCAAGCTGGTTTGAGAAGCAAACATGTTGGGAATCTGCTCAATCTGCTGCCCAGAGAAGGAAACCCCCGGATCACCAGCAACTCTGCACAAATCTGTGGGCCACAGGTGAGCTTCGGCTTCCACATTAACAAAAGAGCAGGCTGAAGCGAACGGCGCTGCGCCCTCCTCAGGCTCTTCCACTTTCTCGTGTTTCATTATAACTTCTGCCTCCTCTTGGTGAGTGTGTAGTTGCTGGTCTGGAAATGTGCTGTAGCCGGCTGCTGGGGATTCAGGGTTGGGTGGGTGTTCAGGTGACGGATAGCTTCCTGGATGTTCTTCAGACTGAGCCATTTGTGTGGCAATGCAGCATGAAAGCTGCTCTGATCCAGAGGCTGGAGGGGAATACAGGAAAGTTTTCAACTTTAGATGTAATCATACTCCATAAGACAAATGCTGACCTTTTTGGCAGAACCCCTCAGGGGTCAAATCAGCTTTCACTGATCTGCACATTTAGTTTGGGTGAGAGTTCTTAACACCCAATGCCCTCCATGACAAAACTTTCTACGTTTTGCCCGGACTGGGTCTGACACAGACTGTCTGAGATCCCTTATGGTGGGCAGTAATGTGAAGGGATTTGCCTAAGGACCCACACACTGGAATAAGCTCAGCTGGGAATTGAACCCTGACATTCTATGTGCCAGTTGCTTAAGATAAGCAACAACACATTTCAAAATCTATTAAAAAGAATATTATACAGAGCTAATGTAGTATTAGTATTATCTCAATGTTTAATTTTTAAAGAAAAAAAAGCTAATATTTAGGCATAATTATGCAAAATATGAGGGCTACAAGAAGATTTCCTCTTTTAAATGAACAACATATTTTTTATATACAAATTCTATCTTCAGTATAATAAGGAAAAACCTCTGGACTGTAAAGGTTGATGCTGCTGGGTGTTTGAAGTGTTCTATTTTCTCTTGTTAAAACTTACAATAAAGTTTAAAAAAAAAAAGAAACATATATACTGATTTGATGTAGGAAACTACAATTGATTGTCTAAGGCAGGACCATAAACCCTCTTTCTGTCTTAAAAATGTCACTACTTCAAATAAATTAACAGTTTAAAATAATTTTGAAGTATATTTTGCTAAGATGTCTAATAAATGATTAGATGTAAGCGTGTTGTCTTTAGTGGTTTGCTTTCCTTAACTTTCAGTTTGCTGTGTTGTTGTGTGACTGTTGTGTGTTTTTGCACACACTCTGTTTGTCCTCAGGCTCCATCCTCCACGCACGCTCTTCTTTAACCTGCACGCGCTCCGTTTCGTCGGCTGGTTCCAGGTGTGCACACTGCAACAGCGAGCACGTGAGTCAGGTGAACACAGGAAGCTAAGACCCTCTCTGATGGAGGAGAAACCCGCACGTTGTTTACCTGGTGAAGCTGCTCCAGAGGCTCCGCCTCCTCCGGTTTATCTTTCACAGAAGCGGGGAGCCTCTCCTCTGCAGGAGCGCTCCACACTGAGGAGGAAGGAGAGCACACGTCAGACGCCGCGTGCGCTCCTGCTGCCGACTGACTGATCGAGCCTCGCGCTCCTCACCTTTCCTCCGAACCCTCACCCTGCTCCTCTTCAGCTCTGCTTCCATCACCTCACATTTGCTCTTCAGCAGCTCGATGTCCCTCCGGCTCTGGCTCACCTCCAGGCGGAGCACCGCGCAGCAGTCATCCACACGCCGGTCTATCTCCGCCACCGCAGCCTTAGCCAGGACCTCCATGACGGAGAGCAGCTGGTTCTGGAAGCTGCAGTTCTCCATCATAGCGGAACCGCTCCTGTTCCACCACTAAAGAATAAGATAAAACGTTGAATCTCGACTCTTGTTACAGAGAATTAGACGTGTCTGTTTTCGACGAGTTCCTTTATCGACGGCAGTGGGGATGGTTCGATTGTTTTGATCACCAATGTAGATCGCACGGGCGGGGTTAGTTAGTTCAAATCTCTGCCTTTGTCATAGCTGTGGTGTGTAGTTATGTTCTTAAATTGCTACAACATGAATACAACACAAGTTTAAAATAAATAAACGAACGTGCTGTTTAGACTTTGGTAAAAAAGAATCCCCGCGAATGCGGAAAGCACCGACAGATAAATGGAAGATTCCACAAAGTTGACGTTTTTTCTTCCTCTTACTAGCGTAAACATTGTTGTACATGCGCACTGGGACTCCAGCTGCGGCAAAAGCAGGAAAGGCAACAAACTTGATCTCATAATGTTAACCTTACCAACCATAAACTCACATCCACCTTACGGTTACATACAAATATATAAAGACCTGTAATTTTTTCCCCTTCTCTCCCCTTTTCCTCTTCTCTCTTCAGAGAACTGATCTTTAAAAGTGTTGGGAATCTATTTTTAAAGTTACTGAATAATTACTAAATGCTCATAGCAAAAATACAAATGCAACAAGTTCATTTATCATTGAAATATATTTTACTATGAACTTATGTTCAATCACAAAACTCCTGATTCACAACAATTTGAACACAGAAATACTCAGAAATTCAATTTTAAGCTCAATTTTCCTTTTTGTATGTCCCCCATCACCAGATCAATGCTACAAAGACATGTTAGAACACACACACACACACACACACACACACACACACATATATATATATATATATATGTATATATATATATATATATATATATATATATATATATAATGATTTTCATCAGGCTGCATCTTTAAACAGAAAATGTTACAGGATAATTATTAAATGTTCCTTAAAGAAATGCATGCAACAAGCTCATTTATCACTGAAACACTTAACTATGTTTGAATTCTCAACATATGTTCTACAAAAACAAACGATTATTATTAGATCATATTTTTAATCATTCTACATATAATACATGCCAAGTAAAAAATACAAGTAAACAGACACCTTTTTTATCCAAACTCTTTATTAAGCCAAGATTTGAAACTTTGCAGTTTTGAAGACCAAAATTATTTTCGAATGGAACTGATTAACTTTGTCTGCAGCCTTCGACTGAGGTCTAAGGCCCATCAGGTCAACAAGGATGAGGGTCGGTTCATTCTTTACTTTTGGCTTTAGAAATGTACTATAGATGTTTTTTTTATTTTTTTTTGGCAGTTTTTCTCTGACTAAGACAAGCAGCCTCAGATCACCCAACAATGTGAACCTTTTGAACAGCTGACAGTTCTGCTGAAAGTCTTGTATTACTGTTACTCTGCACATGTTTAATATGATATCTGGAATAAAAAAGAAAAAACAAATACATTGTAAATTCTACATCAATTAAAACATTTGAAGACATTTAAATAAAAATTCAGAAAAATGAAGACGTTCAATTACTTTTTGCTTGTCATGCTAATATAAAACATTTGGCTGGTTTTCACTCAAAATGCATTTGTTCTCTCACAGAATGTCATCTGAATTTATTTTATAGCTTTACATTCACACACATTGCCAACCTTCATATGAGCAAACCACCATTTGGACTTTTAAAACCAGGCAATCCAACACTGTATTTCCATTCACACAGTAGATCAACTGGCAATAAAAGAACAGTTGCCATTGTATATTCACTATTGAAGCCATTGCTTATCGTTATGAAACAAAAGTGACATTAGGAATGGATTCAGAATGTTACAGGTCATAGATGCAGTTAAAAAATATTTTACAGGTTTTCAAAAACCACAAGCTGCTGCTCCGGTATCTTTGAGAAGAGATCTACTGAATGACTCCACCAGCCAGACAGCTGCAGAGTTCTGCTGATCAGATTCAAATTTACACTTTGGCAGAGATCTTCTCCAAAGCACAATATTTGACCCACCCCAGTCTGTCCGAACATGCTAACCAGAGAAAATACAAAACCCCAGAGCCTCAGTTTTATTCACTAAATGGTAGGTGACTCACTTGAAAAATCAATCTGCAGATCTCAATTGGACTTTTCTAGTTAAACAACGATTAAAAAATAATAATTAAATAGTTTTTAAATTCCCAAATAGAAAACCAGCTGTGTAGTCACTCATTTTGATGAAAGTCATTGATTTTTCTCTGGTCCGGAATGACCTGCTGTACGTTTGCTTCAGGCTAAAGACATTCTGTGTAAACATGCTGTGCTGGAGACATTATTCAAATGATGTTGCACTTTCTATTTACATTCACAGCACAGATTCAGGGGTCTGAACCCTGCAGCTCCAGAGCCACACGTGACTCTTTTATTGACCCCTCCATTGTGGCTCTCAGGTTAAACAAAAATAAAAAGGTTTTAATTATAAAAAGAAAATGTCAAATAAAATGTAAGTCATTAGTAAATTAATCTATGTCAAACATTTTTCAACTAATTCACAAACAGTTGAGGAGCAATAAGTATCACAAGTTAAACTAAAATATTTTGACAGATTTTTGTGCACCGTGTTCCACAGATAATCAGTTGGAGGTCAGTAAGCACAACCAGTATAAGGATGCACTAAATATAAGCAAATTTTCTACTTTTTCACTTAATCTAGGATTACAAATGTGTCTTATGGGTTAAAAAACAGCAATTGTCACTTAACTACCTTTGATATAACTTAGGTTTGTTAGATTTATGAATTTCTGCCCAAGATGCACTAAAAAGCAGTAAAATAAGCTGTGTGTGTGTGTAATCACTGCTGACATTACACTTTGCTACTAAAGTTACTTTGCAAGGCTTTTATTTTGAAAGGAAGTCATAGGAACTTCTGTCAAAAGTTATTAAAAAAAGCCTCTTGAAGTGTTGCTGACCTTTTTGAAAAGTTCTGGTACAGATTTTGTGTTGTATTATTACGTTTTTCTGTCCATCACCAAAATATTTTATCTGTTGCTTCTGCTTAATTTCATATAATATTTATTGTTAAGTCTATTTTGATAAAATGTTTTGTGCTGTTTCACATCCCACCGGGCTGACCTCTTTAACTGACGCATTTAACATCGGCTCCATAGATTCAAACAAACCACTGAGTTAGAAGTGGAATTTCTTATTTGTATTTTCTCATGCATACAGTAATATCTCAGATTATATGTGATTTTCTTTGCCTCTGACTTTAATTTATAAACCAGAGCATTCAAAAAAATGTTGTGGTGTTCGTGCCTTTGTTGGGCACCTTTAAAAGTCTTTTTTTTTTGTTTCCCAGGTTGAGTAAATCACACAAAGCCTGGCCTGGAAAAGACAAACACAGGTTATAAAGGGAAATAGATGCACTCTACAGATACAATGAACTGATTTCCCTACTCAGTGAACAGAGGCGGAGAAACTGAAGGCTACGAGCACAGAGCAAGCAAGAGAAGGAGAGACTCAGGAAGTTAACAGGGGAAGTTTAGTGGTTTTTTGCGTCATCATTTTATGCTGCTACTTGTGTGCTGATGCAGACTGAAGGTAGGAACGCTGATATTTACCCTCAAACTTCTTTGTTTTCTCATCTTTGCTCACTTAAACCCTTTTCGTACATGTGGTCGGACAGGGAGGGCCGGCTTTTTAAAGAGAAAGCAGTGGCAGGTGGCAGGAAGATGGAGAATATGGGGGGGGCTTTCAATGTCTGCCTGAGCCTGTAGGTTTAAGCTTCACTTCCGCTGCAAAAGAACAGGGCCGCAGCAGCCGTGACATGAGGGCAGGGAGGACCGGGCCCATGTTTCACACTTTCATCAGTGAGAGCTGAGATTGAAGGCTTTGGACACTCAAACCTCCAAGAGGCTTGAAACCGAGGGATCCATCAGGGGCCCGTTTCAGTAAATAACAGAAGTATAGAAGCAAGGGTGTGGCCTTTCATTTGAAAATAAATCGAGTGCGTTTGGGGGAAGTGGAGAGCCACCTATGCAGAATAAACATTGTTTAATATTTTTGGGGGGGGGTGGGTGACAAGAGGAATAGCCGTCAGCAACATGAAGCAGCAAACTCCACTGAGAAACCTTAGTTATTTCTGCTTTTGCAGGGCGCAAGCTAATCTGAAACATGCTCCACCACCCCGACTGTAGCATGCAACTCAGCTCACAGAGGAAACAGATGCTACCTTCCAGCATGCACTGAGGCAAAGGAAGCCAGAAAACAGCCGCACCAAAAGTCTGAAATGTGCAGCAGCTTCACACGTTTATTCCTAAACTAACTGAGCTGCTGTCCTGCAAAGACATTCAGAGATCCTACTGATCACAAGCAGGCAGAGCAGCACCGGGTGGTCTGGATGTGAGGTGGAAGTTGCAGAGATGCGGAGAGTTCGAAGAAAAGGAGTCAACAAAGAGAAGGTGTTTGGATGTGATCTGCTGGAGCATCTCAACACCTCCTGTCAGGAGAGTAAGTGAAAGACTCACTGAACATGTTTCTCACTTCCCAAATATGACCTCATGGATTCTGCACTTATATGACCAAATTTCAGCTCATGATCTGAAACTGCAACAACAAAACTCCCTCTGTAGACATGAAACTAAAGCTGAAGCGCCTTGAAAGCCCAGACTCATATGTTTTTTTGGTTTCTTGACCTCAACGAATACATAATGTAGGATATTTTTTCTATAATTTGGTTTATCTGCAATCTTCTTAGTTTTTTTTGGATTAATAAAAAAACGTTTTCTTTTCGTTCCGACATAAATGTTGTAAAAAGCAGCCTTAAGAAGAGACTTCCAATACTTTAGCAAAGTTGTGAACGCAGCTTGCAATGAAGATATTTATCATGTTTAGTTTAGCAAGTCATATTCTACACTCCAAAAAGAGGTCGCTTAAAAATAGAAAAAGAACACTAATCTTATGAAGAAAATCACCAGAAAGTAGCAAAATGATCTGCTTCTGCAGCAAGTCGTTTTTACTTATTATAAAATATCAAGATCTAGAAGCAAGTACTTCCACACAAGTATTTAAAAAGAGAAAAAATAATTTAAAAAAAGGTAACCGTTAGTAACAAAAAATTGGTTGTTAAAAAGCTCAATAAGAATTTTTGCTAGTTCAAAGCAAATGATTTGTATTTTTTTATTCACTTTTTTGGAACCTAATTGTGGTTAATTTTGAGTGATTAAAAACTAGTGTAATAAGTGAAAATGACTCATTTCAGAACAAAACATAAACAAAATGAGAACATGATTTTAGAACAAGTTGCTCCGTTTTAATGAATCCTGAATAAATCTAAAGCTAGCAATTTTTCTTATAAAATAGATCTTAATTTTTGTTTTCAAATTAATGACAATGAATGCAAGTCTAACTTGTCAAAATTTACTAAACTTTAAAATCACATCAATTTTCTTAACCCACCATGTCCCTTTTGGGGTCATGGGATGCTGGAGCCTGTCCCAGCTACTGTTGTGTAAAGGTGGGGTACACTCTGGACAGATTACCAATCTGTTGCAGGACACACAATCACTCACATGCACACATTAAAGTAACCAATGAACATAAGAAGCATGTTTTATGAACTGGGACATTTGATAGTAAAATCCTTTAAATCTAACCAAAAAACTACAGTGCAATTTGAGTTTTTTGAGTCTTAAATCAAGAGATTCTTTTGTTTGGAGCAAATCAGTTTAACGATAATTTTCTTATTCTTAGCTCTTAATTAGACCAAAAAATTCTCAACTGTGCTGATTTTGATAATAGCTTGAAAAGGTGTAGAGTAAAGAGAAGTCCAAATAACTTTAAACCTCGTCAACATCTGAATTGTCTAAAAACTTTGAAATCTTTCCAAGGATGGTTTGCAGTGTAGATTTGTGAACACGTTTTGTTCGTTTTTTAAATTAAAACTTCATGAATCTTTGCATTAAATCTGCTCAGCAAAGGTGAAGAATAAACACTACAAAACTGGGATGTTGCCCTTTTTGAAGGCTAATTGTAAAGGTTTCATTGTCTGTTTCAAAAGTAAAGTAATTTGCTGAGTCATGCCCACAGTTCCCCTGGTGCTGCGATGCTGCAGTGAGTTTGTTGAGGAGCATGGAGTCGTGGACGGAATCTACCGGTTGTCTGGAGTGTCGTCCAACATACAGAAATTGAGGTGAGGTTGTGTTCTTGCAGCTGTGTGCTGCCTTTGACAGTGTATCTGTAAAGGAGAATCTGTGCATTCATGAAACCAGGAGTGAGTTCGAGAGCGACGGGAGTCCGGACCTGAACAAAGATGTATACCTGCAGGACATCCACTGCGTCAGCTCTTTGTGTAAGGCTTACTTCAGAGAACTGCCCAACCCGCTGCTCACCTACCAGCTGTATGACAAGTTTGCTGTGAGTATTGCAGAGCTCGACTCCAATGTTTGTCTGAAAACCTTCACAACAGCATAAAATAAAGAAGGTTACATTTGGGAAATTCACAGAAATCGCTCTACATCCACTTCCTTTAGTCATAAATTCAGCTGTTTTTATTCAGTACGCTAATACTCGTGCTTCTGCAGGAGGCCGTGGCCATCCAGTTAGAGGAGGAGAGGCTGGTGAAGATCAGAGACGTGCTGACAGAACTTCCAGCTCTACATTACAGGTTTAGTCTTCTGCTACACATTTAGATAGTCTTTAAATGACAAAAGAAACTCTATTTGGAAAGAATATACTCATATTGTTTGTCCTTAAAGTCTCACTCCAATAAAAATTGTGTTTTTTGGTGTTTTTAACATGTTCTTGTAGAATTTTCTCATGATGAAGGACATACATAAAGAATTTTGAAAATTAGAATGTCATTCTGACTATGTATTTGTCTAACTTGTGATGGATCAGGAGCAGATAAAAACCTGCTGTTTGAAAACCCCCACATTAGTGACACAGCAACTGCGATGGGCGAGTGAAAGACTTCCTGCTCCGCTCCATTCTAATGCATCCACTTTCAGTCAGTGGAGACTTACTTCCATGTCAACAGTTCAATATGTCCTAAGAAAACGACACCGGTTCTTGATTTTGGCTAAAAACAGCATAATCATAATAAAAGATAACTGGGAACAGTTTTACAATTGAAAAAATATAGTTTTAGTGGGACTTTAAGCAGCTAAATGGGTTTTTTTGTGCTTTAATTTGATATTTGTGCAATGATAAAACAAACAATGTCATTGCATTCATCATTAAAAGTAGTTTTTCTTAACTTCTTGGCCAACTTGGACAATAATTTGTATAATTATTTGTCTTTGTATAATTTATTAAAATAAGTCGATATTTTGGCATTCAAATGAAACACCATTTAACTTATGTAACAAAAAATGTAAATATTGGTAAAACTTTAGCCAGATTTTACTCTGAAATGAGACAAATTATTGACATGTTTTTTTTTTGTTTGTAATTCTTTATTAGTACCTAAAATCATCCAATAATATCAATTAATATAGACACCTCTTTGAGGCCTCATCAGAGATTTAAAAAGAAAAATGCTACAAATATTTCAGAATAAAGTGTGACACAGCAACAAAATGTGTTAATTCTAATTCCAAATGAAGTTAAAGTACAACAAAAGAGGTATTAGATGCCCTTCATAGAAAGGAATTAAGTAAAAATGTATACATTACATTTTGATACAAAAAACCTTTATGTATGAGTTAATTTTTTATTTGTTTTGACAAATTTTTCTTTAACACATTTTTTGAATAATCTATGCTATAGAATTGTTTCAGGAGTTACTAGCTAACGCTTGAGACACATTTGTCACAATCATGATGTTTGGCTTCTACTGTTCTGAAACTTAATTGAAATAAATCCACATTCATTTGATGTTTATGTATATTCATTTAATAAATCATATTCATTTGGAAAATAGAGGATAGTTTGAGTAATCTTGTGTGTTTTCTTCACTAAATTACATGTTCCATGAAGGAATTAATGCTTGTTTTTATCTTTGCAGAAAAATATTTGTTCGTATACTTTTTTTTGTAGCAAAAAAAGAAAAAACATGTTGAAGTCTGGACAATTGTTTTACAGTATGTTTCAGAAATTGTGTGCTACTTATAAATAAGTTACCCAGAATATTGTGTTAAAGTAACAAACAAAAGTGAAACTTCAACAAAAGAGTCAATTTTCATGATTTCTGAAAGAGGTTTGCTCAGGATCTAAAAGGTGACGATTGTGTTGCATGTTTCGCAGAACTCTGGAGTATCTGATGCGTCATCTGGTCAGGATGGCCTCATATTCCTCTGAGACCAACATGCATGCTCGAAACCTGGCCATCGTCTGGGCTCCCAATCTGCTCAGGTGTGCTGGTGTGTGCTCAGGGTGATCAGCTGCTGCTGCCTCTGAGAAACGCTCTGGAGCGTCAAACCCTGGAACGCTGTGTCAAAATTCTTTATTCATAAAAATTTTTAAAAGAACAAAACATCTTGATTTTATTGCTGATATTCTAACAATTTATAGTTAATGACGTTTTTTTCTGTTTCCTGAACATGTGTGGCTTTTGTTTCTATTTTCACTCCTTCATTCATGCTGTTCTTGTTTCTTAGTCATCACTCATCCATTCCGCCCTCCTGTCTTGTAACATACATTTATTTTTTCATTTCTTCCAACAATCATCCATAAATGAATCACCTCACCTGCATGTTAAGATCCAAGGACATTGAGGCGTCTGGGTTCAATGGCACAGCGGCCTTCATGGAAGTCAGGGTGCAGTCTATTGTGGTGGAGTTCATCCTCACTCACGTCCCTCAGCTGTTTCCTGGAGAAGGTCAGTACTCAAACACACACACACACACACCCACACATGCAGATTTACTCCAGCCTCGCTGCTTTCCTCATGTTCAGATGCTTCAGGTGAAAGGAGGAAGTCCCTTCCCTCTCCGTCTGCAATGTACAGTCAGGACGTGTTGTTTCAGAGGGCTGCGTACATGCAGCCTGCAGTAAACTTTGGGAACATCAGTCCAGGAGATGGTCCTCTTCCCATCCGACCCTATCATGCTATCATCGAAGGCACAGACAAGTGAGCACATCTCAGATTTATCTGAAGTCCAGTCAAACCACATTGCCAATATATTTTATCTTCTTATACCAGGGGTCTGCAACCTGTAGAGACACATGTAGCTCCATGACCCCTCCAAAAAACTTTTAGTTTTAAAAAGCAAAAAAAAAAAAACTAACTCAAGCTTTATGTAACTAATTTACAAACAGGTGAAGGACAATACATATAACTGTGAGGTTCTTGACTATGGTAGCTGTAATTCTCTGACAATCCTTGAACCGGTTCAGCTTAGTTTACCAAAGTTGTGCTAAAATATTTTGACACATTTTTGAGCGCCGTTTATCACAGAAAATTAGTTTGAGGTCAGTGAGTACAACCAGAATTTAAGGCATGTCGATTTCTATTTTTGAAAAAATTAAAGGATTTTAGGTGCTCCTTATGTTTAAAAAGCAGAGTAAGGTTCACTTAAGGATTTATTTTATTCATTTAAAGTTGTAAATTTCTGGCTGAGATGAACCACAAATGGTGAAACAAACTGGTAATTTGCTGCATTAAAATGATCCTGTGACACATGGTGTCTTTTATTTTGAAAGCAAGTCATGTGAACTTAGAAACTATTAAAACTATAAAAGTTAGAAACTATTTCATTTTTTGAAAAAAGCTATTTTCTCTCTTTTTATAAATGAAACAACAATTGACTTATTTTTACTGTATAGGTAACAATAAAAAAAACAAATCAGTGTTATTTTCTAAAGAGTAAAATATGATTTAGTGGCTCCTATTGGATTGTAGTCAGAAATCAACCCGAATGGGTTACTAAGTATTCAAGGTTGCAGAGCCTGTCTTATATTATTTGAAAATGATACTATTAAAAAAAGATTGTAGCAAATACATTTCTTGGTTCAAATTAATTATTTTTTCAAAAGAATTCTGTGTTTTACAATGTGTGTGTTTTCCAGGAGAAAAGGTTCCCTGAAAGGCAAGAAGTGGATGTCCATCTTCAATATCGGAGGACGATTCCAAGAAACACGAAAAAAGCACAAAAGCTCCACCAAAGGTGAGAGATCTCTTCGTACATTCTGTGTGTTCTGAGCTATGTTATTTGCATTTAATTGTAGGAAAGTAAATGCAAGCAGTTTTCTTTGATTGTTAAAAAAAATATATTAACTTTTTTAAGGAAATGTTGTGCAAAAGTTCAAAGCCTGTATGAAAACAGTTATAAAAGTTCTCTTCTTATAAACATTTTTAAAATGTGATTCCAGAGAAAGAGAAGGTGGTCCTAAGACCTGCCAGGAGCATGGACTCACTGAGCACCCCATCATATCCAAATGAAGGTACGGTTTTTATGTCAGCAAGAAAGAAAAGAAAAACATTTTTATACATTTTCATGTACATTTTTGATCTAATTTGCTTTTATTTTATTTTATTTTTGGTATGAAAAATACTAGGAGGTTTAATGCACCTTCTTTATGTTGGTGAGATCAACTGTTAAACATGAAAGAACATACATTTTTGCCTATTTGTGAGAAATCTTGTTGACTAATGTGTCATTAGCAGATGCTAAACTGACGCTTATGCCTAAGCTTTTTATGTTCTTGCACACACTTGTGTTGTGTTTGATTATAGAACTTGTAAAGCTTCTTTTTTTGGCTTAAAGTTTAGATTTCAAGTATGTTTTTTGAGATATAATTCAGAAAACTGAATGGGAAATTCGTTTCTTCTCTGAAAAGAACAGAAATGGCAAAACCAGAATATAAATAAACAATATTTAGCTGTTCCAAGTTCTGATCTGATTCTGATGTCTCAGGTTCCAGGCGTTCTGGCCAGCGTCCTCCGTCCACCAACATGACTCCCATGCTCCCTCCTTCCCCCCAGTCAGGCTCAAATGTTTCACCAGCCGCTGGTGGGATGGGTGGTAGTGAATATGCCGTGACCTACCGCAGAGGAACAGGTTTAGTAAGCGGTGGTGCTGGAACCATGGGTACCTACACAGTTATTGACCCAGAAGGTTTGGGTTTGCCGAGCAGCGAGGTTGTCCAGGCCAGATCCCCCGGTCTGAGCAGTAAAGCTGGACGTAGAGCAGCCATGCACATCACAGGCCCCACAACTGTTACTGTGCCATTGCACATCACCTCTAACCTGGCTTTAGGGGTACTGCAAGGAGCAGGGAGTGACAGGCTCATTCACAGAGGAAGAGATAAGGACTTAGGGGATAAAGTAGAAGGTAAGGAGGAAGGAGACAAGCTAGAATCAAAGGAACCGAGAAGAACGAAAAGGAAATCTGCAGAAAGCAGAGAGGTTGAGGAGGTGCAGGAAAGTGAAAGCATGAGACCACTGGCGCATGAAAAGGACAATAGCAATGTTAGTGAGGAACAGGGATGTGGAGTCAAAATGGGAAAAGACAAGGAGGTGAAGAGTTCAACAAAGCAGGAGCTGACGATGACCGATCAAGGAGCTTCCAGAGAACAACAAACTAAAAGCTATAACTCCAACACAAGCCAATCAGTTGGACATGAAGAAGATGGCAGCGAATACATTGGTAATGTTCCAAAAATAAAAAATATATATGTTTCAGGATAATCATTTACTATCTAAAAACAAATGCTATGTCAGATTTGGTTCCTAATGATTCAATGATAGGATGTTGCAAACACTTAAACTCCTAATGCTACATGAACACATGACTCAAGAACACTGGTTCTTGAACGTGCTTTTAGCATGCAGTTCATATTGTTGTTGTTCATAATGGACTTTCGCTTCCAAATATGCATGGACCTACAGTTGGAAGAGGCTTGGTGTGAAATGTTGCAATTTTTTCTTTCACAGCTCTATTCCGGTATATGAAAGACTTTGTATCATAGAATTCCAGCCGGGCTCAAACTGAAATCATTCATTTCTTGTCCATGATCAATTTTCAAACGATAGGCTCTTCCGTGAACTAAAGTGGATGTCATCCATGCTTAATTACCGAAACCGAGTCCCTGATTGGTCAAAGTTCAACTGGTTTAACTTTCAATACGTGTTCAATGGATGCACATTTTTATAGTAGAGCCTGAAAATTGACTTAGAAACTTGTGTAGCACCATGTGAATGTGAGAGTTTGGAACATGGAAGCCTTAAATGTGCATATACAGGCTTTTATACAGACTTTTCATTGAAAGTAGTTGGTTGAATACCCATTGCCGAAGCTGAGCCGGTGTGAATGTAGCATAAGGGGTAAAAGAAAAGCTTTAACACATAGAAACACTATTTTTTATTACATTAAATGGAAAACTATTATCCATTTTCTTGTCCAGAATTCTGGTTTAAAACAACTCTTTGATATCTCTGAACATAAGTTTTACTGACGCCATGCTTTCTATTCTGAACTGTATTTGTTTGAGCTTCTTTATTCTTGTTACACTTCAAAAGATTCTGTCATCATTTGTAGAAATACTAGTATATTTCTGTTTAAAGAAAACAGAGAGGAACTCTGTTGTAGAAAAATAACAGAAAATATTTTTTAAAGTCCCACTTCGATCATCTTTTGATCTATTGTAAAAGTGTTCCCATTGCTTTTTTAATTATGATTTTGCAGTTTTTAAGCAAAATCCTAAAACCTGTGCTATTTTCTAAGTCATAGTTTTTGCAGAGCACCAGGAGATCATCAGAAAATCACGTCTGACTTGTAGGTGGGATGGTTGGCGTGGAGTGAGCCTGCCCCCACTTCCCATCAACCCTTTGTTTACACACTCTCTTGATGGCTGACAGCCCCTTATACCGCTAACCGAACATTACTGGTGCAACAAAAATTGCGAGCAATATTGGAGCTGTCCAGCCGTACAGTTTTGATCCAGATTCCAGCAAAGACGTACATGGATCTATTTATCTAAGTGGATGAACCAGAATGGAGCAGAGCAAGGAACCTGTAGTTTCTATGTAACAACTACAAACTTTTTCAAACTGCAGTTTTTCATCTGCTCCTGATTCATCAAATTAAATAAAGAAATGTTTAGAAATGCAATTTTAAGCTTAATTATCTTTTGTATGTCCTCCATCATGGAAGTAATGTTACGAGAACCTGCTAAAATGATCCAAAACACCGTTTCTATTGGAGTGGGTCCTTAAGTCTAAAAAGACATATAGTATAAAACATTTAATTACCACCGCTTATGTCTCACTTTAAATCTGATTATTGTCAAAGTTACTTTTGGCCTTTAAATGTATTTTAGCTCCATGTTAAGAAAAAGTGAACAAAAATGAAATGAAACAAATGCTGTTTATCCTAAAAAAGTAATCAAAATAATTGTTGTGCATCAATAACTGTGAAAATGTTCTAAATTCTGAGCTGAACAAAACTTTTGTTGGCAGAAATGAAAAAAACGGAGAAGTTGGAGGACGGGTCTGGAAATGATGAGGTGTTTGATGCCTCCCACATCCTGAACTCCACAGGAAGGGAGGGCTACGACATTGAATTGTCTGGTTATGTTCAAGATAACTTTGACTTTCTGGACCACATGGACTGCAGCGTCCTGGACCACATGGACTCCAGTGCCCCTTATCAGGTAGGAATCCTTCTCCATGAGATGAGGTTTACAGGATGTCAAAGTTTGACTTTCTGCAGTTTAAGCTTCCAGAGAACTTGAGGTAAGTTTGATGAAAAAAAGTTCACTCCATGTTCCTCTTTACCTTTCAGGTAAATGAGTTCTCAGTGGAGCCTCCTGGACACTCAGATGATGAGTATGACATGATGGAGCAAGCTCAGCCTTCCCATTATCCCGCAGTGGCACAGGAGGGGGCCACGCCCGTTCATGACATGAACTTCCACAGCGAGGCCACTGTGAAGCCACACCGACCGCTCAGCCTCGACCTGCACTCTCGACACACTAAATCCCTCAGCCTGCCCTACATCACCTCGCCCATCCATGGACAGCAGGAGTCAAGCTCTGAAGGGGAGGCATCTGCAGAGGAAGACAGTCATGATGAAGATTACAGCAGCGGGGAAGACGAGAGCATGTTCGTTCAAAGCCTTCCTGCAGATTTCCTGCTGTCAACTTTATCTGGGCTTGAACTAGGCACTAAGGAGCCCAAATGTTCCCAATCTGACCAGGGTCAGATAGAAGAGGTACCAAGCTCTGAGGAAAAGCACTGCCCTCCACCGTGCCTGGAACTTCCCCCAAACAAAGAAACAATAACCAGTGACGAAGAGCAGGAAGAAAGGGATGAAGAGGAAGACAAAGATGGACCAGAGAAGACAGATGACCAAGGGAACGAAAGGTGAGAAATGTCTCAAATTTTACATGAAACAACTCAATTTAAATCTTCTTCTCATCAACAAATCTTGCACTTTTCTGATTTAGACTTTATATATGATTTAACTTTATATTATGTCTTTAATACCTGACGTAAGAAATAATCAAATTATTTAAACCTAAATAATGGATTTGGTCTTTAAACCAAACATAACAAAATTGCAACAACTACAAATACCATATTTTTTGGACTATTAGTCGCAGCAGCAATTACAAAAGAATAGATGATAATAGACTGAATGTTAGCTTGGTTCACTACTGTAAGAGATTGATGCTTATTAGCGTCATTAAACATTGGAGGAATCTATTATATTTTTGCAACCATTATTGCAATTATCGCACCTGAACACAAAGCTACAGACACGCCGGGTTAAACTTGGGTTCTTTAGCGCACACTTACACCATGGTGTTCACACTGGACAAATAGGGAGGGACTTCTTCCATTGCTACTGTTTACTAGCGCATTTCTGCCACCTACAGTTGCTCCAGATTCTTTTCTTTCACAGCTCTATCCTGATACATGAAAGACTTGGCGTTAAATAATTCCAGCCAGACACAAGCTGTGATAATTGATTTCTCATCTTTGACCAATTTTCAAATTGTTGGCACTTCCGTGAATTAAAGAAGACGCCATAGACCACCCAATTCGAGTCTCTAACTGGTGAAAGTTCAACCTGGTTTAACTTTCAACGTGCGTTCAATGGATGCGCATTTTGCATGTAGAGTCCAAAAACGGTTGTAGAGGCTTGTGTAGCTATGAGTGAATGTGAAAGTCTTGAACATGGAAGCCGGAGAATTGCGTTTACATCAACTTCATTGGAGGTGGCTGCTTGGATGTGCATAGCCGAGACCAGTGTGGATGTGGCTTAAGTTGCACCCCCAACCAAACTATGCAAAAACTGTGACTATACTCGAAAAAATACAGTATTATTATAAATTGGTTACATTTGCAATTTAATGCAGTTTTTTGTTGTTTGTAACATGTGAAAACATTTTCAACAATAACAATAAAATGCTAAAATGCTAAAAACCATTATGAATTGTTTGATGTGGTCCACTATGACATATGGAGTAATTCACCCAGTAATACCTTCAGACTATGTTTAACTGATGACAAAGAAAAACAAATCACTTCATGTGGTCTGAAATTATTCAGCTGTGAGAAATTCAAATAAATGTCCTTTTTTTCTAATGTTTTTTTTTTGTTTTGCTAATTTGATGCTCCTTTGTTGAGGAACAAAGAGGTTTTACGTGTTTTCTGCATTGCACATGTGCATGTTACACATCTTCTACACAAAGTGCAGAGGAAAAGTCAGGTATAACTAAAATATGAAAGAAATAGTATTATTTTAGCAAACAGTACCTAAAGGCCTGCAGATTGTCAAAGTACCAGGAGTTTCAGTGTGTTTCTGCAGGGAATTGAGTTTAAAGCTATTTCTTTAGGGTAACTATTTTATTCCTAAGAAAACTCCAGCCTAAACGTTATTGTCACTGAAAGTTGAACAGTTTTGGGACAGACTGTGTTTTTTTCTCAGTTATTAGTCTTAAAAATTACCATTAATTAACTGAATTCATGTTTCTGCTTATTTATGCCAATATTTCAAATGCTCATTTTAATTTACTCCACAAATTTAATCAAATTTGATGGTTTTCTAGAGGTACTAAGAGGAAATGATGGCCAGTTGATGATCTTCTGTCAATCATGTTTCTGGAAGTGATCTGTAGAAAAATTGTAACACAAATTCTGTAGAAACAAGTGAGTAATTCAGTGCAGACTCACTCAGCAGTGAGTCACTGAAATTTGGTATGAATATGAGCACGCATCTAGATGCATACTTCATTCGAAACATAAAACAGAAAATAGAGGAAATGCTAAGTACATAAAGAAACTAAAGTACATAAGAAAACCACAAGAAATAAATACATTAAAAACGCAAATAAAAATTCCAGTAGCTGCACTAAAATATAGATATAAATATCTATAAATATAATAAATTTGTTCCACAGAATATTATTTCCCTCCACACCACAACAAAAACTCATTTTTGTCCAATAAAAGCTTTTGCTTTTAATATTTTAAATCACTATTGAATAATAGAATATTTTACGCTTTAATAATGTATCTAAATACCATAAAATGTAACAAATCAATGCAGACATTTGGTTTAATGCTTCGTGTCTAATCTGAAGATGTTTGTTTCTTCTTTATTAATGCAGCAAGGAAGTTGAAGAACACCCGAGTGTCATAAGAGATGCTCAAAGCCAAAAACCTTCAGAGACTTTGACAGCCTGCTGTGTGGAGTTTCCATCAAGTGAAAAGGAGGATGAGTCAAACTCTGCAGCTGAAATGAAGAAGAACGAGGACAATGATGACATTTCTCCTATTGACTCATCATCTGAAATACCTCTTTGTATCCCACAACCAGAAACGGTTCCTCCAGAGAAGTTCATTGAAACTGTAGTGAGCACAAAAGACCCCAGTGGAGACGATGCTCCAAAAAATGAAGATGAATGTCAACAATCTGTTCTGGAAACGACAGAAGGCACAGAAGACACGTGTCAGCATTTGACTATTAATGAACAGGAGAGTGAAATGTGTCTGGAAAATCATGACCTCTGGAATGACCTTGAGGATGTTGTATGTGAGGTGATAGAGGAGAGAGAAAATGAACAGTCTGAGGCTGAAGCTACACAAGTCATGAACGAGGAGGAGGACAGGCAGGCAGGAAGTGGTTCAGAAGAGAAAATTTTGAAAGCTGATGAAGCTGAGACAAACAAGTCTGAGGTTAGAGAAGAATCTGAGGGAGAAACTGTGAAGACGCCAGAAGGAAAGTTCACAAACTCATCATCAGGTAAGGCAGAAACCTCAAACCAAGAGACATGTGGATTGACTGAAGAAACAGACAAAGAAACAGACAAAGAGAAGAAAGACAAAGAGCTGGATGATGAGCTAAGCAGAACACCGCGAAGTGCAGATAAATCACCTACTATTCCCAAATTCAGACCTAAAGAAAGCAACGACTCTGGAATGGGTGAAATCGACCTCCTAGGGGTTGGAAGGAAGCTGGTGGTCTCCAAACAACCCAAAGTTTATCAAGTCAAAGCTGTGCCTGTGGTACCTCCTAAGCCTCAGCACTGCAAAATCACTGCCTTGACCCTTCGTCAGCAGCAGCAGAAAGAAAGGTTGGAGGCTGACAAAGAGAGGGACGGCCTGCTGAGGGCCCAGCCAGAGACAGACAAGGAGGCAAGAGATGGAGCTGAGGAGAGCCTGGAGAGACAGGAGAGGCAGATAACCCCCAGGGAGAGAAGGAGAGATGGGGCTGAATGTGTCATGAGAGACAACAGCAGAAGAAACAGCCCCCTCAGTCTTTGTTTTGATGAAGCTGTTGCCATAGCGACTATGAGGCGAGAAAAAGAGAGAGCTCGTGATGGAGAGATCGATGTAGACAGACTGGGAAAGTAAAAAAAGATAATACAGAGATCTTATTTGTAAGTACAGATGATTTAAACCGCATGACCCATACAAATGGGATTTTTTTCTTGTTGAATACATTAAAAGTCAGATTTCATGTAGAATTATGATTCCATCAAGAAAGGTGCCTGCTGAATGCATTTAAAGATTAGGATCTGCTGTGGACAAAGGGGATCTGCAGAGATAAGATGTAAAGTTTTATTTTTGTAAGATTTTGCTCTTCAAACTTGACAAGAAGTTAAATGATACATGAAGTGAAAACCTAAAATAAGTGTGAGTTCTGCACCATGATGATAAATCAAATGGATTAACTGTACAGAACTTTTTCTTTTTTTTTTACTTTTATAGCAGTCTTCTCTTCAAAAACCAAGAAATCTTCTGAAAAGTTACTTAACTTCTCACTGTTAGCACTAGAAATCTGATCATAGAATACTTTGTAATTACTGTTTGGCAAAGTGTTTGTACAAAAACACCTTAAAAATACGAGCAGGTGGTTTGAAGTTAATGCTTAGTTTTTTGTGAAGTGATCCAGGTTAGTTTTTCAAAAAATGTGAATAAAATATTTTTTAAAGATTCTGGATGTCCCTTGTCGTCCTCTTTGATCTTTAACATTTACAAAACTGTAAATGTTTTATTTATTTTTTTCTGGTAGTCCTCATTTTTACTACCCAGTAGTGGTGTAAAGTACTTGAGTAAATTGACTTACTTTACTTAAGTTAACTTTACTTACATTACTTTACTCACGTTGTTTTCTTGGCTGCTTTGCACTTGTACTGAGTATCAAAAAAAATAGTAACTTTTACGCTCTACTTGACAACATTTTTGATTGAATATTTGTACTCTTAAAAACAGCACAATAAGAATTAAAGGACCACTGGGAACGATTTCACAATAGATCAAAAGATGATGGCAGTGGGACTTTACAACAATCGGCCAATCTTCATGAAACACCAAACAAAATTTACATTAATTTGTCGCAAACCTAAATAATTAAAGTATAGTAATTCCGGATGTGAAGCTTTAGTGGTAAATATCTTAAAATCCCATTCCCAAAAAAACCCCTGAAAGAAAAATATTATAAATTAAAAATTTCAGAATTCTACTTCCGCTAAATATTACGTCACATCCGTCAACACATTTCCGGAAGTAAACACGGTGATCAGAAGCTCCAGCCTTTGGTCTCCTCTTCGGGTTGTGCTTCGTGGTTCGGTGGGATGCCTTTCACCTCTGCGTTCGGGACGCAGGTCGCAGCCATCATGGATGTTCTGACCAAAGCTGCGGTGGCAGAGATCACCAAGCTGGCGGAGGAAGGGAGCGTGCTTTTACGAATGGAAGTGCGCCGGAGGGACAGTGAGGTCCAGGAGCTGCGGAGGAGCCTGAAAGTGATGGAAGTGGAGCTCCGGGAGGCTCAAGAAGTTGCAAGCCGTGTTAGGGAGGAGAAGGAGCAAGAGGCTGCAGGGAGGCAGCTGCAGGTGGAGGGTAAGATGTCAGCATCTTTATTTGGGGGGAAATCGGCTATTTCTTAGTTGTTAACTTAGTATCAGATTAGTTGGTTGATTTAATGACATCTAAAACAAAACGAGTTCAAATTCAGCATACAATACATTTATTAAATTAATTAGTTCTTGTTTTTCTAAATGTTTTCCAATAACATCTCAAATCATCAACAAAAATAGGTAAAAATAGAATCTGTGGTTTACGCAGGTCTAAAAAATCTTCTATGATGAAAAAGCAAACTATATAAATTGTATCTTTCATCTCCTACTCCAGTAAGTTTTTTAACTTACAAATCATTAATTTATTGAGAATAGCTTAAAATATACTATAGTGATCAGTTTATAAAATCAACAAGAAACATTAAAGCTACTTGGAAAATAGTCAACCAGCTACTGCAAAAGAATAAGAAATATATTTTAATGACAGGATATTTTATCTACTCCTGTCGTTTAAGTAACTTTTAATAAATACAGGTAATACTCTTGCTAAAAATAACAGTAACTCGCATGTCTATCCACTTGACTATACCAACAGATATTTTTCACCAATTATTTGCTTTGACCCTCCTGATGTCAAAGAGGTTTGTGACATTAATTTACAGTATAAAAAAATAAAGCTACAGGACCTGATAAACTTATTACCTTAATTTAGGATGTCCTTACTCCTTTAAGTAAACCTCTGACACGTATACTCACTCTGTCAATGAATACTAGTATTATTCCTGCAAATCTAAATGTAGCTAAAGCTCTGCCCCTATACAAAACTGGTGATCCAAGTATGTTCACAAATTATTGTCCAATATCAATTCTGGCATTCTTCTCAAAGGTTCTGGATACATGAGTCTAAAATAGAATATTAAAGCATTTGAATATATATGACACAGTTTAGAAGCATCAATATGGCCTTAGGATATAATATTTCACATATATGGCTTCAGTTTAACATACAGACAGAAAATATTCAGCCATGAATAGCAATGAATTCAAAATAGGTGTATTTTTAGATCTTTCAAAAGCACTTGAATTGTGCACCACGGAATACTGTTGGATAAATTGTGTCAATATTGTTTTCAGGGAATTGTTCACACATAGCAACTACATAACTAATAGAACACAATAAATATGTGTCACTAAATGAATTTAACTCTAAAAGAAATGTTCTGAATTTTGCAGTTGCTAGGATACATTCTAGGACTTGTATTATTTTTGACCGTATATCTTCCAATAGTATCCTCGGTGTTTATTCCAAAAATTTGGAAGCCAGCCTGGCGTTTATTCCAGCACAGACAGAATATTGATGGTTATTGGGTTCATGTTGCTGTGAAATTCGGTAACAAAATGCAGATAACACCAGATGAACATTTTAGGATTTATTGAAACGATCACATTGTATTCTGTTCTGATTAGCACTGGCTGTGAACGTTTCTTTTCTTTATGAAGCATCAATCTCCATATCAAAAAATCCTCTTCACTTTCATGACAATCATTTTTGCATAATGTAATGTTATCAAAGATGAATATTGTAACAAAACAAGATATATTACATTAAATAAAACACTTTTAAACACTTTTAACGCAAATATACTGGTATGCAATAGGAATGCAACCATTCACTTTCTCCTGATTTGGTTCAACGGTGCATGTTTTTAACCAAGAATTGTGGGATCCGCACAACTATGAACCTCCCAGAGCCTTCAGATCTTCGGGGGGAGGTCTGCCCACAGTTCCAGAATAAGAACTAAATTCTGAAAAAAAAACAGGAATGCACTTACAGTTGAGATTTTAAAAAAGAAGCTAAAGACTCAACTTTTTAATCTTACGTAAAATTGAATTTTTTATTCAGTTTAATACAGTTTTTTTTTTTTTTTTACTTTTTTATATTTGTATTGAGTCAGTTAAAAAAAATGAAATGCTTTAAATTGGTTGTTTCTATTTATTAATTTTATAACCTTAACTTAATTTGAATTTTTGAAATAAAGAAAAAAAAGGTCAAACGTTATTTTTATTGTATTTCTATTTCTTTTTTTATCCTTCTTTTGCTTCTTCTAAACTGTGTGTCCATATCTATGTAAAATGTATGCAACATTGCATGAAAATTGTTATTTAAATAAAGTTGGTATTAAAGACAAAGGATTTTCTTTTTGACAAATGAATGAATGTTTTTCTGTTTGTTAAAAACATCTCAATTGTCCTTTTGATTGCAGATATAAAAGAGAATCATGAAGCAGATGCAGCGTTCCTCATATCTGGACTTGCTGATTCCCTCCAAGAGCCTCTGAATGGAATGTATGAGAACCAAAACATCAGTCCAGTCATCAAACAAGAGGCAGGCGGTGAAACTCCCATCAACACAGCAACAGATGGTGGACAAACAGATGTTTGTTTTCCTGCAGGGGAGCAAGATGCTTCAGTCTGGCCTTCGTCGATAGAGGAAAGCTCTGTTTCAACTCAACCACACATGCAGATTTCCCCGTTGCGTGTTGAGCAATTTTCTGCTTGCAGAGACTCTGAAATTCCCTTTAATTGTTTTGCAGAGGCAACAAAAAAAAGGACTAACTACCTTTCTGTGCTATCAAAAGCAGAAATACCGATGCACCCAGTTTGCACTGGCAGTAACCTCTCTCCGTCTGCTCCTGGAAAACAGTTTAGATGTGAGTCGCACTCACCTGTAACACAGAATGAGGGAGCTGTGTTTGCTTCACAGAGAGCCACAGCAGGTGCATCAGGTTTGAATACAGACAACAATTTCAGTATTAGAAACAGCTTGAGGCCTAAAAAGCCCAATACTATGTGGAGAACAAGTCCAAAGCTCTTTATGTGTTTATTGTGCAACAAAAATTTCCCACGCTTGTCTCAGCTGGAAGAGCACAAAAGCACCCACCAAACCACCAAACCCTTTAGGTGCCTCCAATGTGGGAAGTCTTTCACCCAGAAGACCCGGCTTAAGACGCACCAGAGTGTGCACACTGGAGAGAAGCCGTTTAGCTGCAAAATCTGTGGTAAGATGTTTTCAAGGCAGGACAACTGTCAAAGACACGAACGGTTCCACAGCGGCCTGAAGCCGCACATTTGTCGGCAGTGCGGTAAAAGCTTCACTGTGCTGGCAAACCTCAAAATACATCAAGAGATTCATCTGCAGTAGAGATAGTGCTCACAAGATCCTGGCGCAGGGATGGACGCTGTATATGAAGGATATTTTCATCTGGTGTGCACAAGAAGAATAGAATTTATTTTATTTTTCCAGGAAAATAATGTTAGTTCCCCCCCAATAAATGTCGTCTTTTTAAACTTTAATTCTATTGTTTTAAGTAGGAGTATATGGTGTGTTTTACAAATTATTTTTATGGCATTTTATTTTTAAATTATAAATGTGCTTTAAAAATGTCCTCATTTGATATAATTTAAAAAAATGTCTTAATTTCATTGCAGTTGTTTAAATCGATACTTTTAGGAAAAAAAATCTAATTTACACACCTGGATTTCTTCCTTTATTTGGATTTCTTTCTTTTTGACTTGATGCATTTAGTTTTTACTGAGATTTGGGAATTTTTCAAACAATAAAGAGAAAACTTAACATGAATCAAAGCACAAGTGCAAACACCAAAAGCAGGTATTTACTGCATGAAGGCTAATGATCATACCTGTTCATGAAGTATAAATAAAGGGATTACTTTGCAGATTAATAGTCTCTGTAGAACAACTTTAAAACTGAGTTGGGCCATCCATCCAAGCATCTTCTAAACTTGTTGAATCCACTTTAGGGTATTACAGGGTTGCTGGAGCCTATCCCAGCTGCTGTTGGATAAAGGCAGAGTACACCTTGAACGGATCGCATTCACACACATGTACACCTGGAGACAATTTAGAATCACCAATCAATCTATGAAGCATGGAGGGAACTAGAGAGAAAACCCACACATTCATGAGGAGAACATGCAAACTTCACACAGAAAGGTCCCAGCTAGGATCTTAACCAGGGCTTTTTCATCATGTGAGTGCTAACCACCAGGGGTCTATGCAGCTCAAGGTTTAGCTAGCTTTCTCAAAAAAAAGAACACCTTGAAATGTTTAGTATTAAGTTCTGCAGAAGGAAGGTTGTTCTGATTTTGATCGTTTCTGAAGATGACAAGAACTGTTCCTTTCTAACTCTGATCTTGGGATATTGTTACATTACAGGTGGCATTTTACCCCCCCCCCCCCCGCCTTTTTTTGTTTCTTTTTAGAATAGATAGTGTTTATTTTAAGTTTTATAGACTAAACTGAGTTAGGCAGGTGGTTAATCCTCCACTTGTGCTTTATGTGCTTTCATTTTTCAAAAAACAAACTTCCAGTTCATAGACTACTACAGCAGGTATTGCAAAGAATGTATTTCTAAAGATTATTAGAAGAGTGAGTCATGGACAATAATATAATTCTGAGTCTATAATAGTTTAAATTGATCTATCCTCCAAACCTGCTTAATCCCTTTCTGGGTCCTGGGGTTGCTGGAGCCTATAATGTATACTGTTATATGATGGGGTTCACCCATAACAGGTTATCAGTCTGTTGCAGGGCCACACACTCACACACACACACATACTCGCATCTAAGGGTATTTAGAATCACTGATTAATCTTGGACACAGGTTTTTGAACTGTGGGAGGAAATCAGAGTTTCTGTAGAGAACCTACGTATCATGTGAAGTGAGAGTGCTACTACACCAGCAGCAGCCCCCAGTTCAGTGTGATTACTTTAAAAAAAAGTCAACGGTCATCTAAAGTTTGGAGGTAACATGCACAGCACTGTTTAATAATCAGAAAAATGCAGTAGGGGAGAGTGAGTGGGTTGATCTGCGCCAATAGTCTCATCCAGAACTCAGAGGTGAATTTTTAATGAACTCCTGCTATTCTGCAGAAACTATGTCATAGAAAACAACACTTTTTAAATTTTGGATCAAAATTGAACTATTTGAAAATAGATTTAAAAAATAATCAGAGTGGCTCTTTAATGGATGTTTGAAGGGCTGCATGGTGGCGTAGTGGTTTGCGCTCTTGCCTCACAGATAGTAGGTTTAGTTTAAATCACAGCTGGGCTCTTCTGTGTGAAGGTTGCATGGTATAGAACCATAGTTCACAGACTGACTTGAGTAATAGCTGTTTATTTCTCTATAGAAATCTATGAGATTTTGGCTTCTTGGAGACAGCAGGTACTTCCTGTTTGGAACGCCAGGGGAGGGGTCTAGCTCTCTTATGCTGGTGTACTTCACCTTCACCATCCTGGAAAACACTTCAAAAATGGAAAGATAAAAAAAATGTAATACAATTATGCAAATATAGTCTGGTGTTGGAATAATGAATGCTAAAACCAACAAATTTTAACGATCAGGATTTTTTAAAGGAATGAGTCTGATTTGCATTCTAAAGTACTCTGATTACTCCCATGCAGCGTTTGGATTTTTGTGTTCATGTAAAAAGTCTGGAGAAAAAGAGACAAAACGGGAAATTATCTTAGCTCTGATTGGCGGTTAACATTTTAGGACGTTTTGTGATTGGCTATTCCTGTAGCGGAAGTTGCGTTTCACTTCGCTTTTACAGCGGATCCATGACATCACTTCCGTACAACCAAAGCTCGCGTTGTTTATTTACTTATTATTTTTATAAAAAACTATTGACTTTGCTATCTAAAGAAGAGATAAGTGGGCCCCCACGGAGAGCAGATGGGGAGAGCCGCGGCCTCTGACCACTCGCTGTCGGTCCGTGTTGATAAGCTCGCAGCGACGCGCGGACCGCGCAGCCTCCCCGTCTTCGCAGCCCGTCTTCCTCAGTGACCCGCTCTCTCCGGGATCATGCTGACCGTCGTGGCCCTGCGCGCGCAGATCGCCTCCGTCGTTGACGCCCTGTCAAAGGCAGCCGTGGCGGAGATTTCTAAAGTGGTGGAGGACGGCATCGCGGCGCTGCGGATGGAAATGTGTCACCGAGAGGACGAGATCCAGAAGCTGAAGCGCAGCGTCCAGGTCCTGCACAGCGAGCTGGGGGCTGCTCGGAAGCCGGTGACCCTGTGCCCCGAGCCCCGCGGACGAGACGGTGAGCTGCTGGCTCGAACCCCAAACACTCAGGGACACCACCAACCGTTGCTTTTAGAAAATAAACGGCAATATAGGTCAAAATTGGTTGTTAGAAATTCAACAAAAAGTCTTCAACCTTCATCAAGCCAGAAAGATTAAATCCAAATATCGTCACGTGTTCCTCGTCTCCTTTAATTGGTAAACTTCAAAATAAAACACACAATCGTTTTTCTTTCATAAAAGGGTAGACAGAACAAAATAAATAAATAAATAAATAAACAAAACAAACAACCAAAAACAGGGAATTATATAGAAATATAAATTGAAGTAATTTGTCATTTGTTTAACCAGGAAAACCCAAAGTTACCAGAAAGGAAGTGACTATTCGTACATAATTAGAGAGGGGTTAGGTTTAGGGTCTGAGTTACAATATGTGCAGGCAGTGCATCCATGTGCATCTGGCAACATGAATTTCCATCAGTTTTTGTGCTTGATCGCTCTTACACAGGTGTGAAAAACATCAACCTTGTGGAAATGCTCTGATACATCAGACCTGTTTTGTGTGTAGAGGAAATTTCCTCCCAACAACGTTGAAGGAAAATTAATGTGCTCCTAGGTTTTTAGCAGGATTTACAAGGCTGTTCACCACACAAGTGTCTGAAGAAAATTAGTGATGAATCTGGTCTTGATGTACGTCTTTGTTTTCCTCGTCTGAGCTGGCATCTGGATCAAAACTGGATGGCTGGATAGCTCCAATATTGTCACCATTTTTGTTGCACCGGTAATGTTAGGTTGAGGATGTGAAGGGCTTTAAGCTTGGAGTGTAAATAAAGAGATGATGGGATATCAGTGAAGGCTTACTTCTGCACAGTCCCACCCAGAACACACAGGCGAATTTCTAATGAACTCCTACTGCTCTGCAGGAACTATGTCCTAGAAAACAACAAAGGTTTTTGATTTTGCCTAAAAACGTCATAATCAAAATTAAGACCACTGGGGACGCTTTTACAGTGGATCAAAAGATGATCAAAATTGGACTTTAAGGGATTTAAAATTGTGATTTGATTGCCAAATTATTTTTGGCCATCCACAAACCAGGATAAGGAACTCTATAAACAGCTTTAAGACATTTTTAAAACCAAATAATAATACGATTTTCTTAAATTGTTCTTATTTTGATTTAAAGACAGCTTAAACATCTGTAGCATATTCACTATTAAAGTTTTATCCAAGCAGTTTTATGTCATTGTACCACCTTTTGCAGTTGAAAATTTGATTTCTTCAAAATGCTTTAACTTCTGTTAATTTAGTAAAAAGTAAATAACTCTTTATCTTTTGCATTTATTACAGCTTTCTGATCTCTGCTTTTTTTCAACAGAGAGTCAAAATTGTTTTGGCGAAGTTAGGACATTTCCTGATGAACGCTACAGCACCTTGCCTGCTCCTCAAGTTCAGGTGAAAAGTGAACCCACGGAAGAGGGAAGCGAGGAGAGTAGAAGGGAGCCTGACAAGCCGACGGGGGGATTTCTGCATGAAGGCGGACCCTGGAGACATGAGATTGGATGCAGCAGCTCAGATCATTTAGCTTTGCCGTGCCCTCCTGAGTCCTCTTTTGGCCGAGGATTGGATGTGTCCTGCAGCAGTTCTGATGGGTTTCCGCCGAACCCATTCAGTCGCGGGCTGCTGAGTTTCAGCCAACATCGAAACGCAGCAGCGCGGAGAACATCCGTCAAGAGGCTGATGTTTAAGAAGGGATTTCTTTGTCCGTACTGTGGCAAATATTTTGAACGCTCCGGGCACCTGGAGAGACATAAGAGGATTCACACAGGCGAGAAACCGTACCTCTGTGATGTCTGTGGAAAGCGGTTCAATCAGAAATGCAGCCTGAAGGAGCACACAAAGATTCACAATAGATGTAAGTAAAGCACCTTCTTTGTAGAAGTTTGATTTAAAACAGTGCAAAAATAATAGACACGATCTTTGAATATTTTAAACTAGGGATGTCCCGGTCCGATCACTTGAGCCTGATCAAGTGGGTGATGACTTGATCAAAAATGGGATGCAGTCTCCCGATCAGTATCGGATATTTAATTTATTCCTATGATAATTAGTGCTTTATATTTCAAGCTTATTATTCCAGATTAATACTCTACTTGAAGTAGAGCATGTCCTGAACTCATTACGGCCATTTATTGGGGCGCTAGTTTGAGCAGGGGGGCCACAGAAACAGTTCAGTAAAGTTAGCGAGATATCCACAGATTCTTGCTTCCAGGATCAATAACTTTAAATAAACATTGTAAACTGACAGCAAACATCTTTATTGGGTTGTTTTAATGCAAACAAAGACCTACAAAGGTAGGTTTTTTGTTTCTTTTTAATAAGAGGGGCGCTCTCCTGCTGCAGACAGAGAGACGGCAGTGAGAAGCTGCAGCTGCGCAGACGGTGATTTAACCCCTTAAGACCTGATCCTTTTTTTTTTATTTCTCTTTGACAGGAGCTCTAGTTAAGTAGATGTAACTACTGTGGTAATATAATCCAAAATGTGATGTCCACGCATGTTGATGCTAGGTCTGAAGAGGCTAAAATAAAGAATTACAAATTCTCTAAAAAAAACAAAACAATAAAAATTAATAAATGGTTGACATGAGCTAACTAGCGGATCAGGAGAGATGATGTATTGTAAACATCAGTTAAAGACCCAATCTGATGAAAATTGTGTTATTGGTCTTTCTGACATGTTCTTGTGGTATTTTTTTTTTCATGATGGAGGGCATATATTAGGAAATTAGGCTTAAAATGCATTTGTGAGTATTTCTTCGTTGAAATCCTGGTGAATCAGGAGAAGATTTTGAAACAATGCTGTTTGAGAAAAGCTGGAGCAGTGGGGAAGGTGCTCCAGTCTGATTGCAGACAAATAGATCCATGTATGTCTTTGTTTTCCACGTCTGAGCTGGAATCAGACTCAAAACGGAACCTCTGGAAAGCTCTGATTCTGCTCGCCCTTTTTGTTGCACCGGTAATGTAATTGATGTTGTCTAAAAACGGAATAATCATAATTAAATGATCACTGGGAATGCTTTGAAAGTAGACCAAAAGATGGTCGGAGTGGAACTTTTTAATGTCTAACAGTCAGGACGCTGAGTTCTTCAGCAGAGATGGTTGTGGGAGTTCTCAGATTGCATTTTGCCAGTCTTGGATGTTTGAGGTTAGTGGCATTCTGCCCTCAAACTGCAGATAAATATGTACGTTATGAAGGTCTGAATCTCCAACTCACACATTCCCGGTTGGAGTGTTTTGCTCATTTGCATATCGTTGGGTGTGTCTTTCTTCTTGTCACAGACAGCGCAAAAAATGATTCATTATTCAGCTGCCTGAAGGGAAATATCAATGGTTTTAAAATCCCTCCACTACAGTTTCTGTCTGATCTGCCTAAAGTCCCAATCTGCCTCCACATTAACCACGGGCAAAAACTGTGTCTTTAAAGCCCCACTTTTGGTCTATTTTAAAAGCATTCCCAGTGGTCTTTATAGTCCCACTTCAATCATCTTTTGATCTATTTTCAAGTCATTCCCAGAGGGCTTAATTATGATTGGGCCGTTTTTAGCGAAAATTGAAAAACCTGTGTTGTTTCTTAAGACATATTTTCTGCAGAGCGGCAGGAGTCCGTTAGAAATGAATGATATATTAAAGGGAGTTCAGGTGTGTCTTCCAGCTCCTTCGTGGCTCATGCGGAAACCTCAAGGGAAGTCATGAAATAGAACGTACAATTGTTGTGCATTTAATAAATGTATTGTAAAATATATGTAATGCTACTGAAAGTTACGCACATTCATCACATACAGGTGATGCTGTCCCGCAGTGCCTTCACGCCACACTCTAGTCATTAGTAGGGTGCAGGTACTGGCTTCTTGCAGACAGCGGTCAAACGCTTTATGCATGAGGTTTGTGCGTGATACCCAAGTGCCCTTAGGATGTCCAACCAAACTACACTCCAATTGTCTTATTTCTTCATTTCTAACAGTTAGGCTGCGCACAAGGAGTGTGCACTCATCACCACATGCACAATAATGGTACACTCCTTTTTCCTTTACATTTATATTTATTGATTTTTTTTTTAACATATAAACAAAACAAAACATAATAGTTGGCCCAAATGTACACTACATTTGGAACTAAGACACAAATGCTCTTTTAATAATTGTGGCAATATCCAGTCCCAAATATGTTAAGGATCCCATGTCTTTGTAAAAGCATCGTCTTTGTGGTGCAGTTGATAGATCAGATAGTCAAGGAGACACTTTCTAGCACAGAAAGCCAGCATTCTATAAAGTTGTGTGTTGTATTTACCATAGATAACAGAATCAACCAGACCCAATAGTAGATACAGAGGATTATTACTTAAGTCAGCAGAGAAGATTATGTTCATTTCCTGACCAATAGTGTTCCAAAAATGCCGAACGTTTGAACAGGACCAAAAACAGCGTGTAAGAGTACCGATCTCCACCCTGCATTTCAAACACAATACAAAAGAGGCAGGTTTCATTTTTTGGCATTGATTGGGAGAAATGTGAGCTCTGTGTGGAATCATCCACTGAGTCGCTTTGACTCTGTTACAAACACTCAGTATTTGCACATTTCTCCAAGAATTTTCCCAAAATCAAGTCCCCTTTTCCACACTTCCTTCAAATGGGACATGTTTGCATTGTGTCCTTTAAGAGTATTGTAGAATTTGGTCAGAGAGTTTGTTGGTGAAGTCAGAAAAAGCTGTCTTTCAATTTCTGATATGTCCTGAGATGCTAGGTGTGAAACATCTTTGATGAGCCTCAAGTGAACTGAAAGACACATCTGCATTTTCTTTAGGATTCAGCCGCTTCTCTGTAAGACCTTCTATGGACCCGGACAAACTAAACCCTGCAGTGTCTGCTCCTGATTCACAATTATTTGAATAAATAAAAACTCAGAAATGCAATTTTAAGCCTATCCTCGATCCTCGATCCTCGATCCTCGATATCCTCGATCCTCAGAACAATTCCACAATTGTTAAAAACGCCAAAAACACAATTTTCATCAGAGTGGGTCTTTAAAATACAGTTGTGTTTGTGTTTACAGCAGTGGGGTGCATAAAATAAGTTTTGCACAATCTTTTTGACTGTAAATTAGCAACAATAAGACTCCTAAAAGTCTGCAGGTGACGGGAAAAATGTTGGTGCTTTTCACATTCTTTTGTCAAAAGGTTTTCTGGGCTTCATTCGGAACTTTGATCTGATGGTTCAAGACTATTAAGACATTCAAAAGCCAACTATGATAAAAAAAAAACTAGCTTTAGAGTCAAACATGACT
This sequence comes from Oryzias celebensis, assembly GCA_014656515.1. Taxonomy (NCBI): domain Eukaryota; kingdom Metazoa; phylum Chordata; class Actinopteri; order Beloniformes; family Adrianichthyidae; genus Oryzias; species Oryzias celebensis. The sequence continues at coordinate 60,196,845 of BNCR01000001.1, forward strand.
CTGAACAGATAAGACTAATGAGAATGACTGAGAGCAAAACATAGGAACTATTCTGAAGATCTAAGTCTTGTTGAAAGTCTGAAAGAGACCTCTAGGAAAGACTTGTAGAGTTTGATAATGAGGAGTGAGCCATCAGTTGCAGAAATAGTTTGGCTGCAAAGATTCTTCAAAAGGCTGTGCAGTCAAACATACCATCATTACATTCCTCCATCTTCAGTGTTTAATGAGAATGTTGTTGTTCAACTCATATTTTTTTATTCCAAGTGAGTTTTTCAGGGTTTTATGGTAAAAGTTGTTTTGTAACTAGAATAAATGAGTGTTTTTTTCCTGGATATTCCTAGATATTCCATCTAAACCAAGTGAGATCCAGGTGTGTCAGACAAACCAAAACCCTGAGGTGAACCAGTGCTCTGATGTGTGTCCCCCTGGGGGAGAAAGTCAGGAGAAGACTGAAGACATCCAAGTAAAAAAAGAGGACGTTCTGCCCACATCTGTACAAGTCAAATCTGAGCCCATAGAGGAGCACATACCTCTGCCTCAGCAGGGACACGAGGAGCCAACAGAAGGAGCTGGAAACATCGATGAGAAACCCCCAATGCTCGAGAGAGACAGCAAACTGTGGATGTCCACCTCCCAAAGCAACCAGGACCTGAGCAGCACAGAGTTTCCCAGCAACTCCTCGCAGAATTCCACTTCCTTCCCTGCTTTAGCCCAAACTCTTCCTCCTCCTGCTGAAGCTTCTTGCAGTGGAATTTCTTTTCCAGAGGAAGGATTAGAGAAACTGAAAATGAACGACATCTGTCAAAGCCCTTATGGTTCATCCGAAACTCTTGTGATGGCGAGTGAGGCAGCGGAGGCCCACCAGCCAAGGAAGGGCAGGTCTTTTCAGATGATCAAACCAAAGAAATGCTTCACCTGTCCGTACTGCGGCAAAATCTTTGAGCGGGCCGGACACTTGGAAAGACACCTCCGGATTCACACCGGCGAGAAGCCGTACGGCTGCCACATTTGTGGGAGGTGCTTCAACCAGAAGAGCAGCCTCAAAAGCCACATGAAGACGCACAGGAACGGTAGGAGCTCAGAAGATTTCATCCTGCTCTTTACGTTTTTGTTTAAGGTCCCACTCTGATCATCTTTTAATCTATTTTCAAAGTGTTCCCAGTGTTTTTTTACGATTATGCTGTTTTTAGCCTACGTTTTAGTCATCTATCTGTTTACACCCTCTCCCTCTAGCTTACAGCCCCTCACACCATCCAGCCTTACCATTTTTTCTTCTGCTCTTCATTCACAGTTTGAATAGAGAAATACTTAATGTGTGTCCTCCATCATCAAAAAATGTTACAAGTACATGTTAAAAACGCCATTTTCATCAGAGTGGGTCTGAAACAGCATTGCTGAACATACAGAGGTGTACGTTTTCTAACCTTTACTCATGATTTGCATTTTTTATTTCTTAAACAGGGGAAATCCCAGACGTGCCAGAGGGACATCACCTGGTCTTCTCTTTGCCAGATCATCAGCTGCTGGAGAACTATATGGATACCAGCAATCGAGGGGCAGCTGGGGAGGAAGCGTTTGCAGGCAACTCGTGCACCGAGACACTCCAGGAGGACACCGCAGGAGCAGAGTTGGAGCCCAGCAGGGAAGATTTTCACCCTCTCAGACAGATCAGGGCAGATGACGCAACAGAAGCTGCAGACAGTCAGCTGTGGACGTCCCCAGTAGACAGAAATCACGAATCCACAGATGGACCAGTCTGTGTGTTTTTACGAGACGTGGAGCTTCCCTACAGCTCAGCTGCAGGAGCAGCCAGGGAGCAGCAGGGATGCCTGTCAGCAGTTCAAGAGCTCGGCTTTATGAGCAACAGACTGAAGGAGGACGTAATGCATGACAGTCAGCACTCAACCCGGATCCAGCCAAGAAATTGTGACATAACTCTCGTTTCTGAGCCTCACCAGGCAGCTGTGAATGACTACGGTTCTGTAAGTAGACGGACATACGAAAGAAACTTTCTGGACTTTAATATTTCTGCTTCAGCCAACCAGGAGGACAACTGTGGCCACAATGCTGCCGGACAAAACAATTTCATATGTGCGAGTTGCGGTCAAAGCTTTGATCAGTTCAGTGCATTGCAGCAACACCAGTGTGAAAGATTACTGGAGAAGGCCTTCATCTGTGACATCTGTGGGAAAGTCTTCAACCAGATGAGCATCCTGAAACTGCACCTTAAACTGCATGTAAAGTGAAGTCACAGCTGCATATCTACAATAAAAAAATCCAACAATTTGGTGTATTCTGCCTTCACGTAGAGGATGGTACTGTGAAAAAATGGATCTGGATCTGAAGTACAAAATGGAGAAAACAGACTGTTCTGAGTGATCTCTCTTACTCTGTGTTCACTGTGTCCTTCATTCATATGTGACTCTTTTCAGAGAAATGTTTAAAACAAGGTTTGGCTGTTATTTAAGTCCCAATTGTGGATAAAGTTATTTCAATTGTATACTCTTATTTTATTTATTATAATTTCTTATTTTTTTATATTTAGATCTTTTGAAAGAAATCTTTTTAAAGGCTAAGTATGCTTTTAAAGACTACATTCTCTGAACTATAAAATTCACACTTATGAAGTTCTATATGTAAATATTTAAAGTGGCACGGGGAATAAATTATTCTGTTTTCACGTCCCTAATGGATTTTAAATGCTACATTCAAGCTTAAATTGTAGCAGTATTCCTAAGGTATGTTTGTCTTCATGAAAGCTTTATTTTATTTTTTTACCCAGGTCTTCAGGAGTTCTTTCATGGTTCTTCAGCACAGAGCAAGTCTCAAACACCTCTAACCATTCCCTGCAGTAACTAAAACTAGCCGCTAGGGGGAGAGCTAAGACATTTCAACGGATCTAATAGGCAGAGTTAAAAAAAATAATTTTCATGTGGTTATTTAAGGCATTAAAATGTGTTATTTTACTCTTGGTTCACTTAAGCATTCTAATAAAATGACACTAAGAAATACTTTAACGAAATGTTTAAAGGTGTAAGGACGTTTTTTAAAGGGCAAAATTTGTGCCTTAATCTAACAGTTCATATTCTAAGTTATTTTGACCAACTTAAATTGTCTTTGTGTGTAGAAACGTATACATCTGAACTCCTAAATATAGAGTTTTATTTTCATCTTGATGGCATTACTTCAAATCCATTGGGGCAAAACTAAGAAAAATAAAAGCATCACTTTCCACAGATCTATTTATGTACTTTTATAACACACGAGGAAATAATATTCTCATCAATAAAACTCAATAAAGAAATTATTGTGGATTTACACCGACTTTAACTTTCTTTTAGTCACTTAATCTTCCAAAAAAATAAACAAAGCAGATTTGATGTAGTCTGGATAAGAATATCCTCACCAATCAAAGTGGCAGTAATTACTTTCTCATGTTTAGCAAAATTTGCTTCCCTGTTTATTATATTATATATTTGAATCTTTTGCAGTAAAATCTAATATATGTCTTGTTACGCTATGACTACTTATGACACCGAATTTAAACTCATATGTCGCCACTATACGTTATAAAATTGTATTAACTCTGTTTTCATAACATTTTCCGTGAAACAATAATTATCCCAAGTGCCCTGATGACTGAAAAGTTTGATTCTTTTTGTACTTCCTTTAATAAACTATGAAAGAAAGAGTTTGTTTCTGTTTTTTCACACAACAATGAGCTGCAGTAAACCAAAGTTAACATTCCTAAATCACACAACAATAAAAGGAAAATAAGGAAATGACAAAACTAAAATTATGCATTTACTATTTTATAAAAATATTGTGTTACTGTAAGACTAAGTAGACTGGATTGTGAGACCCAGCATGGATGAATGGGTCTGTTTTTATTCATGAGAAGCACCAGTTTGTATATTGATCATTTCTAAGAAAACAAGAGTTTTAAATATCTTAAAGCCCAAAATATACTGTGGTTTTACATGATTACAGTTTTACTTTGAAAGGCTGTCAACTGAGCAATGTTGAAGCCCTGTTTCTGTAGCTTGAAACAGATGCTGCTAAAAAAATAAAAAAGGTTGTGAAAGTTGGTTACTCACTTCCTTTACTGAATGGGGCTGGGTTCATATCGCTTTATGATTTTCACAAAACAAGCTACAGCAAAAAGAAAAGTAATTGTATGAGTGCATTTTCAGTTTTGACCACTGGGGCCAAAAATATGGTTGTGAAAGCTGCGTTCTCTCTTACTCAAACAAATGGGCCAATTTTCATGTTGCTATGACTTATAAGAAACAAATAAACAACAAATAAAACAACTATTGCCAAAAGAAGAGTAGTTTCCCGTACGCAATTTCTCAAGTGACCCGTAAGAGTTAAAAATTGTACTTTAAATATTTTTTATTTTGCCTCTTTTCAAGTTACTATGATTTATTTATTTATTTACAAAAAGCTATTTTCTGCAAATGCATGAGAATTGTAACCTCTTTAGCTATTTTAGGCAAGGCGTTTATAGAAGCAATTGTGAATCATAATTCAAAATAAAAGACTATACCGGAAATGCTTTTCGTTCGCTTAAACCACTTCCTGATGGCTCAGTTCCTTCTAGAATGAAGTCTTTGACTTTTACGTGGGCTTTTCTTCTTCCTCTTTTTGAAGGTAAAGCGTTTTCTTTTGCTTCTTTAGACTTTAAGGCACAACATTAAAATCACATCTTGATATAGTAACCAGCAGTGCTGGGGGTAACGGATTACAAAGTAACGAATTACTGTAATTTTATTACTTTTGTCAGTAACGGAGTAACATAACGAATTACAGTTCAAATTTTGGTAACTAATTACAGTTGCTGGACTATAGAAACCCTCGTTACTTCGTTACTTGGTTTTTGTAGTTTATGACATTTTCTCTCGGATAAATGAAACGAAATGGAGATTTTTAAAAAAGCGCAATTGGTGCCAGTTGGGGATCGGTCAAAGTTTAGACATGTCCTCATTTCTACTGTCACCAAGCTTTCCAAACTGCCTGAAAGATGAGAAGAGACGCTGCAGGGAGTCCTCTCATGTGAGCAGCAGAGCAGAGACCTGCTCCGTGTGCTGATTATGAAGGAAACGCCTCTAAAGCAGCTCCGTATTTCCTCTCTCTCAGCTGCACGTGACTAGCGGTCAGTATGAGTTGGTTTGAGCACAACGCGCTCCGTAGGGGTGGGGGGTGCATGGTTCCGTAGACTCGTGCAGAACTGTGCATTAAGGAACTCAACTCATTGGAATTCAACGCTTCTCGGTTATTTTCTCCAACGCCCCCTTTGAAAAACGAACCAAACAACTTTCTGCTGCAACCATCATTAGTCAAGTTGCTCAAATGAAACGTAGATCTGCAGAACATTGAATCTTTATTATCATTCAAGAATAGAAAAGAAAAAAAAAACATGGATCAAGTTGTGAATAATCAATAACTGTATTCGTATATTTTTTTAGAATCTAAAATTCTCCTCAAATGCCATCATTCCCTCTCATGCACCAGCCCTTTCTTTATTTCCTTAAAATCTCCGACAACTGGCTGATTGACAGAACCCCGGGCCCTGGTGCGTCCACTGAGCTCCGGACCTTGGCGTGCCCAAACAGACACACAGCCTATTTCAGTCTACTACAACATTTTATTTTACTGTTTTTTATTTGTATGCAATCCACAGCAAAACAAAGAATATTATCAGAACAAGTGTCGACACAATTAAAACAATCAGTTATAACTGATTGGTTCTTCTGGTGTTTGACATTTTCTCTCTGATAAACTGTTATGTGAACGCACCAGGCAGAGACACTCGGCTCTTTATTGTAATATATATATATATTATTCAGTTTTATTTATGGACCTTTATTTAACCACAGAGGATAAACAGCTCGATGGTGTTAGTTTGTGAAACAATTCCTAAATTGTTCACATCACAAAGACTTAAAAAAAAAAGCAAACTCCTCTATATTTATTGACAAAGTATTTTCCTTGAATTTAAGAAATATTGATCATTTTTTTTGTTTGTTTTTATTAACTTAAATATTTGCAACTAATTTTTTATCTAGACTTTAAAACAGTTTTTTTTTAATCCTAAGTTTAGTGTGTTTATGTAACAGTTAATAACATTTTCATTCCTAAATATCATTTGTTGAACATGGTAATACGTACTTTTGCAATCAAAAATAGAAATTGAAGAACTTCCTCAAAAAATCCAAAGTTACAGACGCGTGTTGAAAGTTTTACTTTCAATTCATCTAAATTTAGGTTGTTAGATGAGGATTATTTGGTTTGTCACTGCAGAAAAATTCCTTTGTTCAGATTTAATGTCGAAATATAAATAAACTAAAGTTACATTTCATTCTTAATTTTCTTTGTTATAACATTCACATATTTGTTTAAACTGCTAAATTCCGTGAAATAGTTTCTAGTGGTTGTTATGTAAAATAAGAAATAAGAGGAAATGTGGGCAGATGTGATTTAAGAAAACAAATGATGTTTGATTCTATATGTGTCATTTTTTCAGGTTTCTCTGCTTTGACTCCAGTGTTTGTTCAGACGGGAAAAGATGTTGTTCTGGATGTCAATGGAACTGGTTGTACAGAGGACAGTCCTCTTATTACTTGGAAGTTCAATCAAACTGATAATTTAGTGAGACTTGCATGCAATAATGATGGAGAACCAACAGTGAAAACATTTAAGTATCAGGAAAGAACTGAGATAACTGAAAAAACATCTTTGAAACTGAAGAATTGCCAAAAATCCTTCAGAGGAGTTTATTCAGTAATACGATCATCATCTAAAGACGAAACTCTAGTAGAATACAACGTCACAGTTGAAGGTAAATCTCTTTGTCCCTCACACACATCTGAAGACCAGATAATTTGTGTTTGTTTGACTTTGTTGGAATGTCATTTCCTCCTCAGATCCAGTGTCTCCAGTTCATTTGAAAGTGGATTCAGTGTTTAACAGCTCAAACTTCTGTAACCTGACTGTGACCTGCAGCACAGATCACTCAAACGTCAGCAGCTCTTTCACATGTGGAAACAAATCCTGCAAACAGAATGATGGACAGCGGACAAAGATCACAAAACAAGGCAATCTTCTCCATGTCTATCTGTCTGATGAATTAGTCGTCTGTAACCATAGCAACCAAGTGAGCTGGGCTAACAGCACCAAGAAAGTAGAACGTCTTTGCCTTCTGAGGGATGGTAAGTCTAAAAACAAAAATAATAATTTGCTAACAAATAATGGCTAAACTATGACATCACAAGAAGTCTCTTTAAGAATAAATAGAGCCTCTTAAATAGGAACATTACATTAATAAACTGAAATCTCAGACATGTCAAATGTTCAAAATGTTTTGCTGAAAATGATATTTGAGCTGTTTTGTCTACTAACAAAAAACATCCACATACAATTTTTACTGTACAGAGCCCTTAAAGGGACATGGTAGTTGAAAAAATAGTACTGGTTTCTTATGAGCACAAAAAAAAAACGGTACTAATTTTATGTTTGCCCCTTTAGGGCCTCCGTACAGAACTGTCAGCAACAGGACTGTTCTTGAATGTCTCATTAAAATAATATTCAAATGTATTTGTATCTGTCCGTTCAATGTGCAGTTAAATGTGTAGTGACATATCTGTTACTTCAGTCACAAGTTAAACAATATATGAAGTAGAGTTTTATGTGTAATATCTGTATCCATTTGGATGTAGAGATATTTATGTTATTGGTCTATTGTTCTAAGCAGATATTTGTTTGTCTGCCCAGGTTCTCCAGAGGTCTACAGTCATCATGTTGTCACCAGGATTACAGTTGTCGTTCTTTTAGCTGTTGTTCTTTCTGCTTTTGTCATCTTTTGTATTCTAAGGAAAGGAGTAAGTCTGAGTTTGCATTACAACATCCAAAACTTAGAGAAATGTCCTGATCGAAGTGTTTTGATGTTTTAAGTAACAGGAATTGAAGTGAATCAAACACTGGACTCCTGCTGTTGTTTGAAATTTATTTTGTAGTTGTTTGTGTGTTTTTTTTTTGCTGAAAAACAAATGTTTAGAACTTGAAAAAAACAAAGCAGCAAAATGAGAAACCAGATACACTTCACAAAATGTGGTTTACTTTTCTTTATGATTCTAGAGATCCATCTGTTCGAAGAAGGTCTTGATTTAACTGAAGCAGAGTAAGAAAAATCATATTCATGTGGTTATTTACAGCATTAAAATGTGTATGTTACTCTTGTTTTACTTAAGCATTCTAATAAAATGACCTTAAGAAAGACATTTAAAACATTTTTTAAAGATGTAAGGAAGTTTTTAAAGGCAAATTTGTGCCTTAATCTAACAGTTCATGTTCTAATTTTATTTCGTTTTTTTTACCACCTTAAATTGTGTTTGCCTTGTGTGTAGAAAGGTATACATCAAGCTTTTAAATAGTTAGTTTTGTAACTACACATCCAAAGTTACGCACAAATCAAGAATTACTCACTCACAAATCTGGCTGATACTTCACAAAATGTAGTTTACAGTTCTTTATGATCCTACATCAGGGATGGGCAACACCAGGCCTTGAGGGCCGCATTCCTGCATGTTTTCCAACATGCCATGCTCTGGCATGTTCTAATTGGCTAGACACATCTGAACCAGGTAATCAGTTATGAGCAGGGCTTGGATATCTGGAAATCATTCAGACGATGCGGCCCTCGAGGCCTGGAGTTGCTTAACCCTGTGCTAGATCCATCCGTTTGTTTATTTTCTGACCGTTTTATCCCATGATCCTAGATACTAATGCAAATCACATCACAGATAGATTAAGGTGAATGAATTGGTCACTTTTTTAAGTTTATTGATTTTTGTCTTTAAATTTGTTGAATTTCTTATATTTCTTTTCGTCTTCATTTGTTTCAATAATAACATCAGACGTCTTGAAATAACTGCAGATCACACATATCTACAGTCCGATGGTTCATGATGCTTCAGGTCTGATATCCGTCTCCATCTGCAGACTGAAACGGCGTCACTGAAATGGATCCACTGAGAAGCAATGAGAGCCTGTATTCAGCAGGAGGTGAAGACTGAAGAACATCTCCACGTCTCCATATGATGAACATTTTTCTGGTTTTTCTACATTTATTTTGAATTTTTTTTTTTCATTTTCATTTTTATACTTTTATACTTAATTAACTAATTGTAGCTTGCAATCACTTCCTTTCAATGTGATTTGAAGAAGCATGATTCAAAACAGATTCACAATAAAACTGATGAAGACTCAGGATGAGTTAAAATGCTGATGTTTGTCACACAAAAGACATTTACTTTTTCTCTATCAAGTATAAAAGGATGACTGAACCATTTATCTTATTTTTCAGGCCTATAAACTCTGTATAAGACTGTACCCAAGGGGAACTAATAAGATGAAACCAGACATTAAAAAGCAAACTTTAACCTAAAAAGTCTCACATATGCACATCAGGAACCTCTGATAGAAATCTAATTTTGGACTAAAACCTCATAAACCAGGGTTTGTATTATTAGACCTATGAAATCTAAAAAAAAAATCAGATCTGATAATTACATTAATTTGATTTCTTCTAAATATCATTGTTTTGTGGTTATGAGAAAACACTGAAATCAATCAAGTAAAAAGTGCTCTTTGGCGACGCCTGGTGGTCAAAATGAGACAAAAAAGTTTTCAGAAGATCAATACCAGTTCCACCTTTTTCAGTATTTTCAAAACTTCCATCAATGAATTTAGTAGATTTTCTTACGTTAGATTTGTTAGTAAAGTTTTGTGCATCTGTAACAAAGTTCTGTACTTTTAATAATAAGTTAGTGTGTTAGATAAATTATTCCTAAATTCTGAGTGCAGTGATAACAGACTACAAAAACGCTGCTTTATATCAAACTTTACGTCAGACATGGCAACCAGCACCAATTTGTGAGGTGTTTTTTTTTTTTTTACCTTTGTTGAGACTCGGTTTGAAAACAGTGCATCTACACACTTTCATTCAATAAAATTATGTTTTTTAATCTTTATCCTCAAGATTAAAAACATAAACACGATTTTTTGGGAGGGATATTATTATTATTATTATTTTTTACATTTTATGTTATCTTCTTCATCATATGCACCTTTCTTTTTGCGTCTTTTTTCTGGTGTTTACGGTAAAGCCTCCGTCACGCGGAAGAACCATCAAGCTAGCTCCTGCAAAGACTCGGGCATGTAAAGCGTTATTCTGCATCGTTCCCATCGGGTTTAGTTCTTTTCTGTTGGATGGAAATATCCTCTTTTCGATCTCCTCCCTAACCCCCCGCGCAGAGGGTTGCCTGCATTATTGCCATGGCGACGTGCATCCCCTTCCAAACCCAGCTGTCGTCAATAATGGAGGTTCTGGTGAAGGCAGCGGTTGCAGAGATTTCCAAACTGGTCGACGACAAATGTGCGTTTCTGCATTTGGAACTGTCTCGGAAACAGAGCGAGAATGAGATGCTGAGGAGGAAGCTGCTGATGATGGAGGAAAACATGAACGCGCAGCTGCCGCGCGGCCGAGGTCAGATCACCCACTTCCTCCATCCATCTACAGTCATTCACAAACATCATTTAATGCAGTCTCAGATTCTACTTTAAATTGATGCATTTCTTTTGTTTTGTTTCCAGAAAACTACCTTGACAGAGGAAGTGATGTGAGGAGCAACTGTCCTCATCCATCCGGAGACACTAAGGTGATTTTACACCATTTATTTTGTCTAAAGTGACTCCAAACTCTTTTTCTTGGTGACAAAAAAGTATTTCTAGTATTTTTTTATATGTACACTTTAGTTAACCCAAATACTTGCCTTTTATGATGATCTATTTTAATGAGAATTGTGTTTTAGTGTTTATAACATGTTCTTTGTAGTCCTCTTGATGGAGGACATATATACAATTGAGCTTTAAACTTAATTTCTAAGTATTTCTTTATTCAAATCTTGCAAAAAACGTTGTTGAAAGAGCTCTCACTTGAATCATGCAAGCTGCAATTGGTGGGTCACAAGCTCCCTGCTCCACTCCATTCTGATGCATCCACTTGTACACAAATAGATCCATGTTCGTCTTTGTCTGAGCTGGAGTGTGGATAAAAACTGCACGGCTGGATTATAGACAGTATATAGAGAGAAGTGGACTGATTATCTCCTCCCCCTTGGCGTTACAAATAGTAACTACCCGCTGGTTCCAGAAAGCCAAAATCCCGTAGGCTTCTATAGAGAACTAAACAGCTGTTACTCAGTCATTATGTATGTCAGAATAATCATTCAATTTAGCTCTGATACCTCTTTTTAATATGTTCTTGCTAAACATGTTAACCTAAACCTATTTTAAGGTTAAGTTATTAAGTTATATACTAACTAATCAGATTTCTCAGTGGCGACCACAGGCCCCCCACCTCCAACGTTGGAAACATTTGATTGACAGATTCTCCCGAGCCCACTCTCTGTGGAAGGAGTGTGGCTTTCCAACACGCTCACTCTTGATTAGCAAGAGTGGTTCTCATAGATATGATGACTCAGACAAATCACCACTTACCAATGTTGTCTGGTTCTAAAATGGTGAAGATAAAATGACGCCACCCCAATGCTTTGCTTATGTCAATGGGCTGTTAAGCTCCAATATTGCTCGCCGTTTTCAAACTAAACAAGGGGGAACTTAAACTCACAATAAAAATTCAGTCAAAAATCCTACTAGGTCAAATCTCCTCACATCCCCAACCTAACATCAGCATAGCAAACAGTGAGCAATATCAGAGCTATGCAGCTGTATTGTTCCGAACCAGATACCAGATCAGGCAAAGATAACAAAGAAGTGCATGGAGCTTATGGCCCACCCCGCATATTTTCTGTTACGAATGGACTCTTTTCCAAACAGCATTTGTCATCTGCTCCTGATTCACAGTTTGAATGAAGACATTTTCTGTATAAATGTGCTCCAGTGTCAGAAAAATGCCACAAGAACATGTTAAAAAAAACACGATTTTCATCAGAGTGGGTCCTTAAGGATTTTTTTGAGTAACAGTAAATATAAATTTCTTCTGAAGAAAAACTTTAATGGATTTGATGAATCCATGTTGCATTTTATAGGTAAAGATCAGGCTATAAATAAAAAATATATGTACATGAGTTTATGAGGATCAGATTTGTCTTCTAAAATATTGTTCTAAGCATAACTTTATCCTTTAATTCTCAATTATGTCAGACTCCTTCAGAAACTCCTGGAAGCCATACATTTTTCTGCCTTCTCTTTTGAGTTGTTTGCCCTCCAGCTGGATCAACATCTGTTTTTTTAAATATAAACTGTGAAGTGGCTGTGCGATGAAGAATTTAGTGAAAGTAAATAAAAAATTCTTTGACTAGGAAAGAAATGTGTCATCCTGGTAAATTATGACATTTAGTTGATGGTATTTACATCAAAACTATCCCCAAAATCAGATTGTTCCAGTCAGTCTGGGCTTTAGCTCACATGAGTGACCTCTGTGGTCTTCAGATGCTGTGGAGCATAACAGACAACACTCCTTATACTTGTCTTCTTTAATGTAATAACTTATCAGATCTTTTTTGGTTGGTTTTGTCTGTTATTGCTTGTCCAAACCAGGCCCCCTAGTGGCCAAATCCACTGATCAATTCATTCCGTTTGGATGTAGTTTCATCAGGTTGAAGAACCTGCTGCTTCCTTCCAAATTAAAGAAGAGAGTCCAGATGAAGCGCTTTGGAACAGTGACCCTGCTGGTGAGTAAAAGCTGAATGCTTTTGTAAAAAAAGACTTTCAGACCCTAAAGTGATTCCACGCTGGTCTGTGCAGGTCCTGCTGTACAGTTCTGTCACACAGGTCTGAAGAATCAGAAGATCTCTGAAGGTATTCGGGAGAATTCAGAGTTTGGTGACTCGTACAACCCTGCAGCGCGTGCAGTGGACGCCAACGGCCTTCACTTCACCATCAAGACGGAGAAAGAGGAGGGCCGGCTGATGCTCCGACAGGACAGATGCCAGCACAGCACGGGGAAGCCGACTGGGTCGGCGGCTGACTTTTCAATGGAAGAACGAGAAAACCAGCTGTGGTCATCCATCATTGAAGGTGCTGACATTGACACAGGTTTTCCTGACTTCTCAAGCGTAGTGGAGGAGTATTCTAGCACATTTTCTGAGCCATCAGACAGCGCCAACGTGGTGTTGAACCCTGGCAAGTCTCCTGGCGTGCAGCAGACGTCCTGTCAGAGGCCATGCAACGGGATTTACCGAAGTGAGTTTCATGTCCCGCAGTTAACGGACTTTCCTCCAAGACCGCAGGCTGCTGTATCGCAGCAGGACAAACCCAAGGAGCAGGTTTACATGCAGACTAATTCATCGCATGCAGTGGCGCTTCATCAGGGGACGGAGGAGTCTGAGAGGGTGACCCTGCCCGCAGATAGACCAGCCGTTACCCACTCCCAGAACTCTTTTACCACAAGCGGTTTCTACACGCACAAACCCCTCTCTGGCGTGGCGCGCGGCTACACATGCTCCCAGTGCGGGAAGTCTTTCAGCCGCCTCCACCAGTTCAAGCTCCACCAGCAAAGCCACAAGAGGAAGCGGGCTTTCTGGTGCACGGTGTGCGGGAAAAGCTTCCAGTGTTCATCCCACCTCAGCATCCACCACCGCACGCACACCGGCGAGAAGCCGTACGGCTGCGGGCAGTGCGGCAAAAGGTTCACACAGCAGAGCAGCCTGAGGGTCCACCAGCGCACGCACAGCGGGGAGCGGCCCTACAGCTGCGCGCAGTGCGGGAAGACCTTCATCCTGATGCACCACCTGAAGAGACACCGGATCATTCACACCTACAGCTGAGCTACCGCAGCATTCACACTTTGAACCTGTACATTCATGCATATTTTTCTATGCAAAGTCCATCTGCGATGGATGTCAGACGGTTCTTTTTTTAACCCTAACTTAAAGCACTACAGCTGCGCTCTTATTTTGAAGGGTTAGGTCTTTGAGAGACACTTTCAAAGCTAGAAGTCCAAAAAGGAAGAGTTCAAAAAATGTGATGTCATCTGCATCAACACAGATCATGGTTTGACCTTGTCCTGTAGAAATGAGCTCCGCTCCACAAGAAAAACCTGCCACGTTTCGCCGAGCTTCATCTCTTCTCCCAACGGTTTCACGATGCATCTCTCAGGTTGAAGCTGAGCTGTCATTGTAGTGATTACATCAGCAAACCTCTGCTACAGTTTGCGTGTCAAATCCCCTTTTGTGTCTTTTGAATTAAAAGTATTTTTTAAAACATAAACGGACGAGTTAAGCTTTGACTTTGAGCCTCTGAAAACCTCCTGTTTTCTTACAAAAATCTGATTATTTTAGAAAATTGTTCCCAAGATTTGGCGTACTCCTAAGAGTCAACATTATTGTTTGTTTTAATCTGCTTTGCTTGATTGATTAGCAGAAAAACAGACGATTTATTTAACCTCTTCATGCCCTATGTCACTATTTCTAGAACTCCACTTAACTTAGCGTCACCTTGAAAGAAAAAAATAATATTTTTGAATATAAGTAGAATTAAATTCGGGCATGAAAAGGTTAAATGACAAAAACATAGAAAAATACTTTATTGATCCTGTAAATGCAAATCTTGAAGAAAACAAAAATAATCATCATTATTAGTATGTTAAGTATCTACAACTGGAAAGTGAAGTTTTATTTTTAACGAATAATTACAGCAAACCTTTATTTTCTCGTACCTGTTGATAAAAGAACACAAGAGGGCGCTGTGGTTCACTCTTTAAACAAAGCATTCAAATGGTTAAAAAGGTCTGCAACCTTCAACACTCAGACGTCCTGGTGTCCTCATTTTACACCTGACACTACACCCCGTGTCCTCATGATCAAAATGACCCGTCTTGATTAACTCCTTAATATGTGTGACTCATTGAAATTTTCAAACATCAAATCTTATTTATTTTTGAAGAAACTACTTGGCATTCACCTTAAACTCCGTGAACACCTCGCCGATCAGCTACGTTAGCACGGATCTTCCAGCGCTCGAATATACATAACAACAGCGGTTTTATACTTTTAAAAAGGTCATGCTAAAACAAAAAGATGTCATGCACCCGCTTGACATCAAGCAGGCAGTTTTCCGTACCCCACATGTCCCTGTCCGCCTGCCGGATGGGGATTCGGCACTGAGCTCTTCACTCATTGCTACTGAGGACATCTTGGTTAGTTTATTTTCCTCCGCTTAGTCTTCTATAAAACAAAAAACATTGGTTGTCCTGCCAAAAAAAAAAAAAAAAAAAAAAAAACACGGGAATAATGCGAAGTCTAAAGCTACCCTTGACTTTGAATAGGCTACAAGATCAACCTAAACGTTCACTGTTCTGAGTAAATTCCCCTAGATGTTCTTAAAATTTTATCTAGAAGTTCTCCTTTAGTAGCTGATAGTTATAATTGACTTGTGAAAAGACACATACTTGTTTTTCCAGCTCTGTTCAATTTTAGCACAGCACTGAAACAGCATCTATGTACCATTCAAATATGGCGTCCAACTTTGTGAATGCAACAAGCTAGCATGCCACGTCTGGCCCATAAATAACTCATTAGGTCCAACCCACGACTAAGGGGTGAAATTCTAATAACCTACTTCTGCGTTGCTTCCTCGTCAAATGGCAGATAGACAATGCAAAAATCTCTTTTGAGTGAAGTTTTACTCCTCATAATGAGTCCGTTTTTTCTTTTCTTGCCAGTGAAGGAAGTAAAAAATATACCATACAAATGTGAACCAAACGCCATAATAATAATAAAAAAGTTAATACATTTTATCTATATAGCACCTTTCAAGATAAAGGATAACAAAGTGCTTCACAATAAAAACACAGATGAAAACATAGAAAGTAAAAACAGAATTAAGAAAATGCAATAGTAAAAAGATGTTTTATTAGAAGCTTTTTAAAAGAAAGCGCTGAGTCTGCTGATCTGCAACTGAGAGGAAGGGAGTTCCAGAGGGATGGAGCCACTGCTGCGAAGGCTCTGTCACCTTTGGTTTTTAAACAGGTTCTCTTGACAACCAGCAGACTCTGGTTACATGACCTCAGGAACCTGCTGGGACTGTATGGCTGCACCAGGTCTTTTATATAGACCGGAGCTTGGTTGTTAAGAGCTCTGTATGTCAAAACCAGGACTTTAAACTGGACTCTGAAGCGGATGGGGAGCCAGCGCAGCTGGATTAGTAACGGGGGTGACACGAGAAAATTTGTACGACCTGGTTAAAAGTCTTGCAGCAGCGTCCTGGACAACCTGAAGCTGTTCCAGAGATTTTTTGCTTAGTGAAAACGGAGTTGCAACAATCGAGACAAGACGAAATAAAAGCGTGGATGAGCATTTCCATCTCTGAGCGTGACACAATTGAACTTAATTTGGCAATGTTTTTTAAATGATAAAAACAAGAACGAACAAGCAGTCTAACATGAGAGTCCAGAAACAAAACTGGCTCCAGAGTTAACCCGAGGTTCCTCACAGAGGGCTTAGTGAAGGAAACGAGTGAACCGAGACTCTGGACTGTCTGAAGGAGGTATTTGTATGGAGCACAGACAAGGACCTCAGTTTTAGTGTCATTAAGTTGGAGAAAGTTAGCATTTAACCAAGTCCTGACGGAATCCAAACACTTAAGGAAAATCTGTATTTTAACAACATCCTGAGGTTTAAAGGAAACACATAACTGAATATCATCGGCGTAACAATGGTAAGAAATGACCTTAAAAGAGCGCATAAAATGCTGCAAAGCCAGCAGAAATAAAATGTACAGTAAAGGTCCCAGAACAGATCCCTGTGGCACACCGGGTGCAGAGGTGCAGAGGAGGACTCAAATTTAGATGACGCAACAGAAAATGATCTTCCACATAGATATGAAGAGAACCAGTTTAAAGCAGAACCATCTACCCCGACTCAGGGTTTCAACCAGTCCAACTTGTATGGTAGTATATAAATCTGCCTTGTGTATATATTTCTTACACATGCAGCACACAGGATGTGTTTCCCAGACCTTCTTTGGCAGGCAGAACTGACATCTCTTCCTCTTACTTGCCCCAGCTGGGGCAGCTGGATCTGCAGGTTGTTCAGAGGATCTGGCACTCTCATGGCTACAGTTTGTCTTGCAGGTCTGGACTAACGGTAATCGAATTGGAGCAGTCTTTGAGTAGGTGTGAAAGAGTTTTATTTGGCTTGAGTTGAGGACCAGCCTCATCCCAGGACCTTCGCACACCTGCAAAGATTAGCAGCCCAGGTAGGAATGTAGGTCAGTCTCATCCATTCTTCTCTTCATATTTGCCAAAAACACCCAGATCAGTTTCCAGCATTATCTTTTTCCATTGTTGATCTGTTGAATAGGTAGAAAGTTGAGACAATGTCGATGGTGTAAGACAGCATATGTCATGGGTCCTGGGGTCATTCTCACGACATGTTGTTCTGCCATCATGCCACGTTTGTCACATGCCTCTGAGGATCAGCTTATTTTGCATTTTTTGACAAAAAAGTCATCCTCTCAGCTTAAGAGATTTCTTCTTCTTCTGAATTTGATTTATTCTGCTCTGGGTTGTCTTCCTTCCCATCGGCTTTCTTGGATAAGTCCTCCAGTTCCTCTTCTCAAAGTTTTCTTGCTGGACATCTGAATAAAATCAGCTCAAGAACCGATTCGATGCTATAGCTCATGGCTATTGCACACAGGGAATTCT
Organism: Oryzias celebensis; assembly: GCA_014656515.1. Classification (NCBI taxonomy): domain Eukaryota; kingdom Metazoa; phylum Chordata; class Actinopteri; order Beloniformes; family Adrianichthyidae; genus Oryzias; species Oryzias celebensis. The sequence continues at coordinate 60,214,573 of BNCR01000001.1, forward strand.
GGGTACTGTCACCTGCAGCACCTGTAGCTTCTCACTAGGGTCAGATTGGGTCACAGGCAGGGAAGTCTATGAGAAAACCACTTGTTTTGTCTTGTTCATGATTGATCTGTTTTATATATGTTTTATAAGTTTTAACATAATGGTGGGTCATTTTGACCTGAAGACAACAGGAGGGATTAAGAGCTTTTCAGAACAAATTCTCACTGACAACAATCCAGTACGAGCCACAAAGTCTTATTTCACACTTAAGAAAAATAAGAGACGGAATTATATTTATGCTTTTATGATAAATATAAATGAACTGTAGTTTTTCTGGCATAAAAAAATAAAAAGAGAAAATAGCATTTTTTGTCAAAATACGAAATAACTTTTGAAAACTGTATTTCCTTTCAAAATAAAATACACTTTGTCTTATATAGGATCATCTCAGTGCAGTAAATGTTGTGGTAAGTAGTGAGACAAAAAATCTGTTTATTTCACAGTTTGGGGGGCATCTCAGCCAAATGAAATCAGAGGTAAGTGACCCTTACTGTTTTTTGAACCATAAGGCTCACTTAAAATCTTTTGATTTGTTCAAAAAATATTAAAAAATGCGCTTTAAAATTTGATGTGCTTTTTTGATTAAACACCGTTTGATTTTCTGTGTCATGAACAGAAATCTTTCAAAGGGGAAAGATTATTAAGGGGAATTTACTCAGAACAGTGAACGTTTAGGTTGATCTTGTAGCCTATTCAAAGTCAAGGGTAGCAACTCTGAACTCTAGGTCTTTATAATGCAAAATCAGTCTATGATAACTCATCCATGGTGTGACCCCCTTTATAATGCACAGATGTCTAAATGTTTGGCTCTGACTGGGTGTTTTACAGCTTGTTAGGAATTTCAAATGCAGCGACCAGGAAGATTGTGTTCAGCAAAACACCTTTGGCTCGACACCCTTCCTTAAGTAACTGCATTGATTCACTTTTCAGGTAAATCTGCTGCATATTAGCATTTTTCCATTTGCTTTGACAAATGCAAGAATATAGCCTGAACAGCAGTAGTGGGCGTCTGAAAGAGCAGACACAATCAGGGTCTGCCTCTAAAATGCCATTCATTATTTTTGCCTTCAACTACAACCATTAAAGTCAGATCCTGTTTGTCTAAAAGCAGGAGTGAAATAAGCCATTAAAAAGTGATTTTATGTATTAACACCCATCTCTGGGTATAATGTTCAGAATTTACAGAACACTGTGTGAATTCATTCATCAGATTTTCTATAGTTATGGTGTCCAAACAAACTCCTTACCAATCCCTGCTTTAAAGCAGTTTTTCTGAAAACGCCTGACCTCTGTTAGCTCTTAAAGTTTCATGGCCTTGTAAGGCCATAAACACAGGATCCTGAACGTCATGGAAATGTTTTACTTTGAGTAGGAGGACGGGAACGCGTCCTGTTGGATTTATTTTGAGAAAGAAAGTGGAAACAGGCTGAAGATTAGACGATCCACAGGTGGAGGAGGTGGTTCTGGTAACAAAAGCAGGGGAAACTTTACGATAAGTTAAAAAACGAACCAGCCAGACGTGTTTGTTCCCACGGAGATAATCCAGCGAACAAAGATGAAGGAGAATTCTCTGCAGTTTATCTGAGAGAACATGTTTAGCTTTTCTTTCTGACATGCATCTAAGCCCCAAACTACTAAATTAAAATCTTTATTTAAATGGGTTAGTATTGTAGAATTTAATAAACTTTTTCATTTCAAAAAATTGTTCACTATTGAAAAACTGTGAAATGTAAGTGACTTTTGCTTTGTAAACTTTGGGAGGATTTTTTTTATTACCGCTGGATGTGAGAGAATAAAGAAGCTTCAAAGGAAAACGACAGTACAAAACTTAAGGAACATTACGAGTGATCTCAAATACGAACTCTTAACAGCACTTTTGACTATAAAAATAAGGGAGATAGTTTATATTTTATTTTGGAGTTCATATCCTAAATTCTTGTAGATTAAAAGTTTTTCATCAAAGAAATTTTAGACCTAAAAACTAAAGTGTGGGAATTTTAAATCAACTATTGGTGCAACAAAATGTAATACTAAATGAAATTAAAGTGCTTGGTAATGCTACCATTACCCCTTTTGACCTCCCCTCACTGGCCGAGCAGCTGCTACACGCCCCTCACTCTCCCCTTCTGACCCTGCCACCATGATTAGAGCTTCACGTGACAAATTCAATAAAAAAAAAAAAACACTTAAAACAGCTTTTCTGTTGGTTTTATCTCTATAGCAAACATTTTTTGTTTTGGTTGCTTGGAGGTGATGAATAGGTCAGTGTAATTTTTAAAAGAATAGGCAAAAGTACTTTTAGATTTCCTTGGTAATTGAGGTTTTTGTTAACTATGTCAACATTTCTTACACGGTCATTTTGTTTCATTCAGCTTCAGCAAAGAATTCATTAATTAAATTTTCACAATATTCCGGTAAAACATGCGAGCAACAAGGACACCGCTTTTGCAAATTCGTCACGCTAACCCCGTTAACTTCTTCTAATTCTGATTATTATTTTTTCAAGTAGCTTTGCAATGATGCTCGACGAGTTAGGAGGTGTTAGATTTAAAACCCATAGGATGAGTTTAAATTTGTAAAAGAAGATTTTTTTTATTCAAGATGGCAGCCTCTTCCCAAGGTCAAATGTGAAACTTTGGTTGTGGTTGCAGACCTGACCTGTGGTGTGTGTGAAATTTTGGGAAGATCACTTGAATTAAAGTTTTTTTTTTTTGTTCATGGTGTGTAAAATTGTGGAAATCTCAAATTTCACACTTTGGCACAAAATGAGCGACAAGTCGTAGGTCTTGTGGCCATCCCATTATAATTTCAACATTTCCTTTGGGTATCCCCGACTTGTGTTTTGGCTTCTTTAGTGGATTTTGACATTTTCATTTTTGAGCCCCTTAAGAGATTGTAACCGTATTCATTTTCTGACTGTTTCTCCTGCTGTGACGTCATCATGTTTGTGGGGAGGGGTTGATTATTATGCCTAAAATTGATTGAGTACAAGGGACTGGAATTTGTAGGCAAAATTTCAAACATCAATGAGTCCATAAGGATTCACTCTCTGAAAAAAAACACGAACACAGCCGTGTCTCCAGGTTTGGGTTTTAATGTAAAGTTAGATCCACTAGTTGTACAGTTTATACATATAAAAGCACAGACTGTCCAACATCCAGCCTCTGGATTAACAGCGGTAAAGAATATCATTTAAATACTTTGGAGACATTCCCTTGACCTATATATCTTCCCTTTTAAATTTAAATTCTTAGAGAAACAAAAAAACCAACCACATCTTAAATAACTTTTAGTATAAATATTTCAAAATAGTTTACATGTAAATTGTAAATACATCAGCCTCCATTGAAGACACGCACATATTAAATGGTAGTTTTGCACAGACAGCTGGGAATGTAAAAGTCTAGAACCTTAAATACTTTTCAACATTTAGATTAAATTAAAAACTCAAGTCAGGTTTATGTGGTTGCAATGAAGTGCAGCAGGGCAACATTAGACTAATATACGTTTAACGGCTAAAAAGTGTAAACAATAATAATTACAAAGGAGTGTATCAGATAGACCAGTGTCAGGGATTGTAAGACCAACAGACAAATAAGACACAATATTTCTTTCAAATTCGCTGCTAAAAAAACATGTATAAGTGTTTGTGTGTTAGAAATATCCAGCTGCAAGCAGCATGGAGCAAGGCATCCGAACTGCGCTCAGAAAGAGTTGTTGTTGTCGTTGTCGAGCCGCGCTACCATGGTGGACACCAGCTTCTCCAGCTGTTTGGCCCTCAGTCTCCCCGTCTCCAGGACTTCCTCATGGTTAGCCTTCTCCTGGCTGTCATAATCCATCACAGCCCGATTGCTGATCAGAGACAGGGCGAAGCATCTCATTCCGGCGTGGCGGGCAACTATCACCTCGTGGACCGTGCTCATCCCTGAGAGAGAAACAGAAGCCTATCAGGATTCGGAACAATAACAGCTTTATGAAAATATCCAGATAATTAAGTTCCGACGCTCCTGTGAAACGGAGACGCCACAGTTCTCATTTTCACTGCAATGTAAAGGGTTTATTACAGGAGTGTCAAAGTCAATCACACAGGGAGGCATTTTCCAAAACACACCTTAGGATAAACATTTATTGAACACACTAAAACTAAACTTGTAAAACAATTTTTTTAAACAAAAATGTGAATAAAAACCGACAGGAATATATGTTCCAGTACTCAACTTATACCTCAAAAAACTTTTATTTGCTCTCCATAAAAATATATCATGTCACAATTCTATAAGTTATTACACAAGTTAGAAATAAAGTAAAAAAAAAACATCATTTATATGTATATATGTGATCAGCACACCACACCACCAATCAAATAGTCCGCTTTTTGTGAAAAAAGCCATCTAAACCCCCCAAATAACAAGAATAAAGTACTAAAAATCAATTGAATATTTATTTCTTTTGTAAGTGACTTTAGGCGGCTGTTCAAGACCAGGAGCTTTTGTTTGGCAGTTTCCAGTGCTTCAGGTAAGGGCATCTGGCTATATTTCTTAGGCACTTTTTCATTGCACCTCTCTGGGCCTCTGTCATCTGACTTCCTTCCGAGCTGTCTTGATCTTAGCCTCAAACCTTTGCTTCCATGATGGTCATTGTTTTCTCTCATGGTTGCTCTAATAGCCAAACATCTCAAGGATCACTGCTGCTGAAGTGTAAACCAGTTCATTGGTTTCTGTGATTGTTGTGGTAGGAATTGCCCTCAATGCTTCATTCACAGTTTCCGGGAGACTTTCAGGTGTTCATTCTAGTCATGATCTTGTCTTTCAGGTCAGTTGGTGCCTCGCTCAGCAAAATTAGCGGTGGTTATTGAGGCTGTGTTCCTATGTTTTGGTTGGGAGTGTGGTATAGCAGCTGGCCCCCAGCCTCCATGTTGTTGGCTCAAGAAAACATTTCTCAGTGTTTCCAGACTGCAAAGGAACCTCTGAAACTTACCTACTGCATCTGCGCCTAAACTGTGCAGGAATCGACACTCTGCGATCGTTTCGAAGGAGGGACCCCCAAGGACGCAGTACACCCCCTCCTGCAGGAAGTCCGAGTAGCCCAGCTCTGCTGCCACGTCGTGCACCAGCTGCCGCAGCTCACGGTCGTAGGCGTCAGACATGCAGGGGAACCGAACACCAAACCTGTTGAGAGTTAGCAGTTAGTTAACTGCAAAAAAAACCAAATCTCACCAAAGTACTTTTGTCAAGTTTCTATTTTAAATATCTTATTACACTTAATACTAGACTAAACTACTTTACAAGTAAATAAATAAATCTTGAATCTCTTTTTTGCTTATTAAATCTTGACGACATCTTATTTTAAGCAATTTCTCTTTTTAAACAAGTGTTGTGCCCTTCACAATCCTTGTGGGGATAGTTCACTGATTTGAACTGTATTTTTCACAGACCAATTTTGAACGTCTGTGTCAACGTCAGGTACAATACTTTATACTGCTACTTTGGTTTCAGTGAAACGATCAGGAGAAACCAACTCTGGTTCATTTTAGGCAAACCAAATGTGTCCAGTCTGAATACGCCCTCGATTTGACTCAAAACAAAGTAGAAATGCAGTGTACAGCAAAACGGAAAAACAGTTTTAAACAGAAAAAGTTTAAAAGTAAACATACATGGGGGGGAAAAAAGTGTAAAAACATACCAACTTCAAATCTGTAAACCTCACTACACCAAAGAATTGACAGAAAATTAACTTTTGAAATATTTTTTTAAACCCTTGCTGATATCCAAATAAAAAACTGCAATATAATTTCTTTTAAAGGGGCCATACCATGATCTTCTTAAGCCTTTCCTAGTAAACTATATCCATATATATGATCATATATTACCTTTGGAACACTAAAGGACAAATTATTTTTAAATATGGGTAACACGTTATAATAACTACCCGTTATAGCTAGTTAACAAGTCATGATTAAACTGTTAGTTGTTGGGTTATAAATGACTTGTTAAATAACAGTTAATAGTTTAAGGATTTATAAATGTTCTTTCTAGATAGATAACTAACAAGCTTTTAGTAAGTGAAATATAAAAAACCTGTTCCTTGTATATTAATGATGTCTAACTACACCTTTTTAATTAGTAATGTATCATGAAGAAGCTGTTTCTAAATTACTTCCTTATGACTTGTGAAAAATCAGTTAATATTTTATACATGTTACTGAGACTTTTTTTTTTAGCTATTCCTTATTAATTAACTATTAGTAAATGAGGAACATTTCAAACTAACCCTAATCCTGACCCTAACCCTAATTATGACCCTAAACCTAGCCCTACATTTATAAATCCTTAACAAACTGTTAACAAGTCTTTTATAACTCAATAACTCACAGGTTAATAATGATTTATTTGCGTAGTTATTACGAAGTGTTATGAAATATGAGTTATTTTTGTGGACTCTTCATACCCGTAAGTAAAACGACTTGATCTCTGAGGCCCCGCCTTTCCCTCTGTGCCGGTCCTGCCCAGGATGACATTTTCACAATGTCATCCTAGAGCCAGCGTGTGCCTGCGCTTGTCAGTGCATGCAAACAAACAACATCCAAAGTTTTTGCAAAGATGGATGTGTATATTGGGCATATAAAATATAAACGTTTTACAGATCAGCTAGCTCCGCAGAGAAAGTGTGTGTGTGTGTTAGTCTGGGGGTCTGGTCTTGTCTGTGTGTTCTGTGTGATTTATGTGTGTATGTGTCTATTAGTATAAGTTTTAGCTCTTGCAGTGGTCCAGCACTGCCCGGTTATTACTATTTTCTTTATGTTACCTATTTTCTCCCTCTTCCCTGAAGAGGGACATATAAAGAATTAATTATTAACTAATGTTACATTCTTTCAATACAGCAGTTAGTCATTTAAAAAAAAGAATACCAATAGCTGAGTTATTCTCACTACAAAGTCTTGAAAATTAGCAAAACCTTTTCCGCCAAAAGTGTTTTTGAGAGTTCATGGAAACAGCCATGTTGAAATGAACAGGAAATGCCCTTTAACCTAGTGGAAGGATGATGAACTACAGGCAGAAAACATGGAAAAAGTTTAATACGATGTTTTTTAAGGAAAGTTTGATCGTGTTAATGAGATAAATCTTGGATTCTATATTTTTAGCTTGTTTTGAGAATAAAACATTTTTTCTGTGTTGCTGTGTGATTTAGTAGTTTAATGATAACCAAGAGCAGTTCTTCTGTGCAACAATCTGAAACAGCAGTGGAGCTCAGTCTAATAAAAAAGGGTTTGTTAAAGTGTTTACTGCAAAGTGCTATAACTGTTTTTTATAGCAAAGCAAGGGAAGAACAAAAATGTGACTGGGTCTCAGAAGAAAGGAGATTGGGAACAGCTGTTTTGTCTCAAAACGGACAATAAAACTTTCAAAAAGCATTTTTTGGAGATGATTCTGTTGTCATTGCTAATTGAAAGGCGCATATGAGCTGGATCTAAACAGGATTTGTGCACTGCAATAAACCGAAATAAGTAAAAAATAGTTAAAATTTGAAAAAAAATTCTTATTCAGAAAAAAATTAAAAACATTCCAACAAGGTAGAAAAAAGTCTTACCAAGAATTCATATTTTAAGTTAAAAAAATGTAGTCACCAAGAAATGGATTCTTAAACTCAGATTATTTTCCCATTATAAAAATAAGATTAGTTTTCCAACAAGACCATTTTTTATGATTACGGGGTAGATTTTTTACTTTCATAAGGTTTAGTTTTTGCAGTGTGGGCAGTCCTGATTAAATCTTCTTGTTGCTGTATATAATGCACTCTCTGTGCTTTCGTTCAAGCACACTCCAGCGTCACCATAGAGCTGCTGCATGACTCATTCACTCAGGGTGTGTTAATGACTGTTTAAGTTGGTGTTCTGACTGAAGAGGACCAGCTCTTAATAGCAGGTTATAATCAGGCTCAAATGTCCCCATCTAATCTGACATTTTTTGGCAGAATTCAAATCCTGTTGGGATTTTCTCAACATAGAGCGTAATGATGCTCTGAAGACACCGCCCTCACCTGTCATCATTGGGCCCAGCCAGTGGGCTGATCCCAGCAAATCCAGGCATGTTGATGTGGTCCTTGATGATCATCACGTCACCCACCTTGTAGTCCTGGTTGAGGCCCCCCGCTGCATTGGTCAAGATCATGGTTTCCACTCCCATCAACTTGAAGACACGCATTGGTAAAGTGATCTGAAAGACAATTGAATTTTTTTATACGTAAACGGGTACAGATCATTTCCAGGTATGAAAAACCTCTGAGGAAACAGAATCAGAAAAACCTTTAAATCCTGTCATTTCTGGAATGCTACCTTGAAAGTCTGATCCTAACAAGCAAAGTTGTTTGGGATTTTTTTCACAACTGGTCTGGCCTGAAGGAACCATGTTCAGCATGTTTTCAGTTTGTAACTGATAAATCTCTAGTTTTAGAGCAGATAAATAGAGAACACTCTGCAGGTGTGCGTTTGAGTTCATTTTTCAGCTGAAGTTTCCATGGGAAAGACCTTTTGTTGGGGTTTTAGTCTCATTACAGCAGCAGAAATGTTTTCATGCAAATATAAGTGAAAGGGCCCTCAGACGAAAACATGGGTCATTTGTCAGGAGAGGACATCTGAACCAGTTCAGGAGACAGAAATTCACGAACCACTCTGAGAAAAAAATGTCTTTTTAACATGCTCTTGTGGCATTTCTCATAAAAGAAAACTTGTATTTCTTAGTATGTCTTTGATCCAATTGTTGTGAATCAGGAGCAAACAAAGAATGTTGTTTAAAAAAGCTAGTAGTTGTGACGTAGTAGAACCTACAACCCACAAGCTCCTACTCTGGCCCATTCTGGTGCATCCACTTGTAGATGACTAGATCCATGTGAGGATTGAGTGCTTTCGCTTGGCTTTTCATGTGTGTTCTTAATTTTGATCTTCTTCTGTGTGCTGTTTTACTTTTGTCAGTCACTCCAGGTTTAGATTATCTATCATTCACAGCGGTGAATGATAAGCATCTGCTTTTCGGTTCTTTTTGGTAAAGTCATCTGCTTTGTCACTTTTTGTTCTCCAAGGGTTTTGTCATTCATTCATTCATTCATTTTTTTTCTGAACCGCTTTATCCCTTTCGGGGTCACGGAGCTGCCGGAGCCTAACCCGGCTACTCAAGGGCAAAGGCAGGGGACACCCCTGGACTGGTCGCCAGTCTGTCGCAGGGGCCACAGTCACACACCCACACACGCTCACATCCACACCTAGGGACAATTTAGAGTAACCAATTAACCTATGAAGCATGTTTTTGGACTGTGAGAGGAAGCCGGAGTCCTCGGAGAAAACCCACACATGCACGAGGAGAACATGCAAACTCCACACAGAAAGGTCCCCCATTGGTGACACTGTTTTCAAGTCCCCCAGCCAGGACTTGAACTGGGAACCCTCTTGCTGTGAGGCAAGAGCGCTAACCACTGCGCCATCGTGCAGCCTGGTGGGGGGTAAAACCGGGTTTTGTCTTGTTAAAGTTTATTTATTAAATGTTTAAGTTTCTGCCACCAAGCCCAATCTCCTACATTATGGGTCCAACACATCCAGTTCCTGACAGATGCTACAATTCAAGTTCAATATTGAGTTGAGCAGATGATAAAACAGGCTTCATGTGACCATTTGTTTGGCAGGAACTGAAACTGGCGTTCACTTTGTCTAGACAATCTGTCAACATTATGCAATACTGCTGCAATACTGCAAATGCACTCAAAAAACAGGTGTACTAATTCACATTCAGCTTTGAAAAAAGTAAATTTTATGTGGCTGAATTTCTCAGAAATCATCTCAAGTTCAAACAATTGGTAAAAACTACAGTGACCCGTCTCCCCTGTGTTTGACTAAACCCATTTTGATTATCTGTTGATCTATTTTCAAATCGTTCCCAGAGGTCTTTTAATTATAATTAAGCCGTTTTTAAGCTAAATCAGAAAAATATGTGTTGTTTTCTAGGACACAGTTTCTGCAGAGCTGCAGGGGTTAATTAGAAAATTCACCTCTGAGTTGTGTGTGTGACCATTGCAGTGCAGAAACTCCGCCCCCCACTTCCCATCACCCATCTGTTTTACAAACTCTCCCGCGAGCTTACAGTCCCTCAAAGCCCAAACCCAATGTTACTAATGCAACAAAATGGCAATCAATATTAGAGCTATCCAGCCGTACAGTTCTGAGCCAGATACCAGCTCAGACGAGGAAAACAAAGACGTAGATGTAGTCGTCCTCCATCATCAGAAAAATGCCACCAGAACATGTTAAACACACCAAAAACATATTCTTTTCAGAGTGGGTCTTTAAGATGGAATGTTTTTCCACAGCTACTTACTATTTATAATCAATCTATAAAACCTTTATCATGACTTTAAAGCCAAGATATTAAAATGTTCTGTATCAGGTGATTTCCATTAAGATTTCACACTTTTATCACCTTTAAAAAATGTGTTTGTTTTTTAGCAAATATGACTAAATTCAAAGTCATTTCTTCTGGGTTTCATTGCCTCACCTTCTGGATGGGATACCCTTCGTATAGATGGAACCTGCCCTGCATGCAGACACACGGCTTCCCCTTCAGCGTGCCGAAAACCAGCTGACCCGCATGACCGTGCACTGGAACACACATAGATATTACACACTCGAACGTGCAGCGCATGCAGGTCTGCGTTCGCGGATCGGGCCAGCTGTACCTGTGCTGCGGGGGAAGTTGGGAATGTCACTGTATTTGAAGACCTGAGGGTCCTTCAGCATTTCCGCCAGACCCCCAAGACCTGAGCCGCACACTATCCCCACCTTCGGGCGCACCTGTGTGTTGGAGAGCAGCCAATCCGCTGTGTCTCTGCACTCCTCATAGCTGCCACTGACAGGAGACAAACAGCAATTAGTGGAGTTTGTACATTTTGTTCTGCAGGTCATACATGTGCAGTCATGCTGCTTTAGCAGGAAAACAAGGAGGATTTACAGGACAGCTTTGGAGACCTTATACCATGTCTTTAGTCATTAGAGAAAACTTTCTCTAATGCCATTTAATATTATTTACAAAAACACATTAGTGCAAATTCACAAAGACACGTATTTATCCAGTTGCATGTCTGGACTAAACAGCTTAAGTGGTTTTATTGTGCAAACAGTAAGTCGGTGTGAGGAAACTAGTCCAACCTGCACATCCTCCCATCACATTTCATTGGAGTTTAGTCATCCTGAGAGCTGAGTGAAACACATTTACTGATCATCAGACATGGCTGTCAATAACATGAACACTTCAGAGTAAGTCAGAATGAGGTGGAGCTAAAGGTCAATGCATCTCAATTCACACAATTTATCAGATCACAGGTCCGTGGATTCAGTAAAAGCTCCAATTAATGTGGATACATTTGAGAACATACACTCAAAAATTAATTTTGTGTTGGGATTAGTAACTATTGTACCATAGCTAATGATTTGAACTGAATAAAGATCAGACTTGTATAAATAAAAGTTAGTTTTAAATTTAAAAAAGGAAAAAGGCAGGGCTTTTTTGTCTGGAAACAATATGAGAAACAATTTTTAAAAGAATTTTAAAAAATTGCTGTGTGGACAAATTCAATTATGTAAATTGATTTGTTTGAATCAAGAGTCTGCAACCTGATGCTCCACAGTCACACGTGGCTCTTTTATCCGCCATTTTTGGCTCTCTGGTTAAAGAAAAATCAAACAAGTTTTAATTTTAAAAAGTAACTGTAAAATGAAAATAAACTGAATTAAAATAAAATGAAAAAAATGAACTAAATAAATTGGAGTTAAAAGGATCAAATAAGGAACTACTTACATACAAGTATAATATTTAAAGATACAGTTTTAAACAGACAAATTACTCTTAATTCTCGTTTATATGCTTAATAGAAAACAGTAAAATATAAATCAACAGAATGGCAGACTGGTGGAATGCTGGGAAAATGCCAAAGGCGGAAATTTCCGGTCTGAGACTGGTTTTTATATACAAATGACACTGCAGTCCCATTTCAAAAGGATCATAAAGGAAACTGGGTGGGATTTTGTAACCAATGGTTGTCAGGATATTCTCTCTGTTCCCCAGCAGAACATTGGGAGGAGAACCCCCTCCCTCACACGAACAATGCGGGGATGGCGCGAGGACACAGAGGTTCCCGAACTCCCCACGTGAACCACACGCCACCAAATCAGACCCACTCCGGAGGAAATAAAGCCCGCCGCTGTGTGTTCTCCCGGCTGAGCTCGTCTTTCTGAGCCCGTGAAGGCGGACTGCGGCGCCCCAGGGGCTTCCCGTTACATCAAACCGTGGCTCGTTCACATGATACGTTTTTTTTACATGGTTTAAAACCCATCGGAGGAATGTTCCCGCTTTCGAGAGGATGAAGTAAACATAATGATGAAACCTGCTTCCGATTAAAAAAAAACGTGGCATCCAAAAACCGGCGCGCGGTTAAGCATCAGTTCGGAATCTCGCCAAACAACAAAGTAAATTAAAGGACACAAAACCGCTGAAATATGGAGACGTTATCACGAGATAATAACCGGATAATAAATGTGTTATAAAACTCACCAGGAAGCGAAGTCAGACATAGAGAGCATGATGAAATGTGATTAGGTTTGCGGCAGGTACTGCTATGACTGATGGGCAACACCGGTCTGCTTTTACGTTTTTGCTCCGTCTCCCTGACGTCACACTCAGCGGAGGCTGCGATTGGCCAAAGATCTGGCGTTGTTCCCTGAAGTTGCGTTCATGGACAAATTAAAAGAACCGACAAGTAAGCGTAGTCTCGAATGGCTTGAAAAGCAATTCTCAAACTTGTATTGAGATAGGCCACAGTAAATGTCTGTTGATAACATTAAATTTAGAAATATAATATATATAAATAATGGTGTGCTTGTTTGCATAATATCTCTCCGTTTTTACGAGCGTAATGCTGAAGTGTTCAACCGGATATCAGAGAAGTGGTAATTCTAACTGGACTTGAACGCATTCACAGACCTCACGCACGCACATGGTCGTGTGTCATCACCCATCTCACCTTCAGGCTATGTAGTGAAGTGTTTTCTTGTATTAGAGATTAGCGTATAATAATAAACACCGATTATGAAAAAAAGATACAGAAAAAGATAACATGCTATTATTATTTGTAAAATTGATCAATTTATAAAAAAATGGAAGATTGTAACAAACATTCCTGACGATTAAATCTCTTTTGTACTTTTTGTTACTTGTTAGTGCATCAAAGCTTGATAGAAGAATTATGTGCTGCAACGAGTGAAATATTCCTGAGCCATGAAATTTGATTGAAGCTGTAAAAACATCAAATTTTAACCTGTCTAAACCACAAATGTTTCAAATCACTGATATTTTTATTATATTTTTATTATTTTTATAATACCCAATTGCTTCCTGAGATCAGATTTCATTTAAATGTATACCTGTAGCTTGATGTGCTAGTGTTTCTGTTGTGTAACTGCTGTTTGGTATGCATGTGGAAGCCATGCCTTTATTCTGAAGTGCATGCTGAGTCATACCGTCTGTATGCAAACAACTCAGAAAAGGAAACAAACTTGGCAGTGAAAACACTCAGCGGATCCAAGCTGCTTTTGTTCTAATTTCTTTTTCCTTTCAGACTGAGGGGTCATAGTAACATCCCACTGAGGTTGAGAGCTTTGCCTACAAAAAGCATGGAGGACCACACACAGCCAACAACAAAAGAAATATTTCAGAACAATTTTATGAGTTTGTTACAGGGGTGGGTCAAAACAAAGAGAACGATGGAGGTGCTGCACTTCACAAATCCTTGCTAGGATTGTGCACTGATTCAAACTTATTATTTCGCTGACCAATTTTGAGTGTCTGTATGAAGGGCAGGTTTAACACTTTTTTACTGCTACTTTGGTCTGACAGAGACATGCTGCAAGGCGGTTACTGAGGATGCTATGGCGGTGAGGTACGGTGATTAGTGCTGATGACATATAGATTGTCAGGAAAACAGTGTGAGAAGCAATATCATGTTAAAAGTTGTTTAAATGAGCCTGCATTCATCCGACCACATTTCATTGAGTTGCTGGGCCTCATTGTTGTGGTGTAAGAGAATTCTATTAATGAACTATAAGGTAGCTTTTGGGATGAGGTCAGCGGCGTGTGTCACGTAACGAGACACAAAAAAGCCTGTAAGAAGCGTTTTTAGCGGTGTTAAACGTTCTAACAAGTAAGGAGTTGGACCATTTTTTCCTGTTTGATAACACGACAATTGGTGCTTTACATTTGGGGGTGGCTGTGGTGCAGTGGAAAGTACAGTCGGCCTTTGATCGAAGGATTGCAGGTACGATTCCCGCCTTGCCCGCCCATGTGTCGAAGTTCTTGGGCAAGGCACTGAACCCCACATTGCCCCTGATGGATGGAAGGCTGGCGCCAGTGTTCGGCAGCGGAGCTGCCATCAGTGTGTGAATGGAACCGTGACCTTCAATGAAGGTAGAGAAGCACTATGTAAGTATACACCATTTACATTTGGCCATGGCTCATCCATTGCATCATTCCTGCTCTTTACACTCCATGATGCTCAGCTATGGTGGCCGCTTTGATCCAGTTTGCGAATTATATTCAGATTGAGTAATCGAACCGAACCTCAATCCGACTGGAAATGAACTGAGACCACCTCAAAAGATAGTCCGAGAGTGGTTCTTGGTCCTGGACCAGGTTTGCTTGCACGACTGAAACTTTGCTTCATATTTTCCCTATCACGTCCTTGAACAAGTGATCCAAACTTTGATCTTTTCAATACTGGACAGTGCAACTCTCTTTTCAGTGTAGGCCAGAAAACATGGACCAAGTTATGCACAATTGACTTTTAATGAAGCTAATGAAGTAGGGCTCTGAGAAATGCGTCTATCAAATATGATGACCTATGAGGGTAAAACCACTTTTAAAAACTTTTCTTTTAACTCGAGCTTTTAACTCCAGTGACTGCAGTGAACAGAATCAGTCAGCCAGCCTGTCACCTTTCATTGTTTTACTGTCACTGTTTCTTTCATTTATTTTTTTTCACCATTTTTATTTTTTATTGTTCTATATTTTACTTACTCATACAGCACTTTGGTTGGTTTGGCTTTTAAAAGTGTTTCATAAATAAAGCTGATTAATTACTCTTCAATAACAAGAAGTAATCTGTATTTTATTACAGCTTGGAAGGAACTTGCACAAGATTGTAAAGTTATGAGACATTTTGTTCCTCCTGTATTTACATCAACAATCAGAATTTCATATTCTTTAGGATTACTGTTCATCTTACTGCCTTGCTTAATAACACGACAGGGGTTCCCCATCTCAGGAGATTATTACATTACCCTTCATGAAATGTTTTCACTCATGGGAACTTCACTTGTGGTTTGGAAACTACGTTTTTAAGCCATAACGTTACAGACTTCTGAAAGCTGTAAAAATAGATAAAACTGTGGTTTAATCATGAAAAATCCAAAAACTGAACGTCTTCTCTGTTATCCAGTGATACAGAGCATTTTAATTATGTCAACAAAAAAAGTTTTAAGTAAATGTTAAAAGTGAAGATTTAGCCCTAAAAGCCGAAGGTTAACAGTTCATTCCTGTTTTATACATTTATTTTTTAAACTTCTGGGCCTTGATACATGAGGTTTCAGTGAGTAAATAGGGGAACAAAATTTGCAGGAGGCTTTTTACACCTGGTATACATGTTGTATCAGGTCTGAACTCATGACTGCACTTTTTAATTTGAAGCATTACTCACTACTTCAAAGCTCTTTCCCTGAAAACTGATGCATGGAACAGCAACATAACACTATGTACTGCAGTTGTTCTCATAGGAAGAAAAGTGTTTGTTTTTTTTTCAAAATTCTTTTGTCCTTTTTTAGCCAGTATGGTCAAACTAAGTTAAAGTGGAAACGCTAACAGTATTTACCCAGATGAAGTGTTTTTATCATGTTATTGAAAAATTCACAAAGAGAAGAGAAAGGCTGCAGCTGAAGAGTTTAGCAGTAGGTTTTACCAACACATTCTAGCTGCATGTAAAGAATGACATATTTTCTGCAGAAGTTTCAAGAGCTTGGAAGGTTTTTTCAATGAGGAGAGTGTTTGAAATCCTGTAAAGTCAGAGGTGAAAGAGGAACAAGTCTGACAACTTCTCAATGTGACCTGTAAAGTGTGAAAAACATGATACAAAACCTGAGGTGTTATGAAAGACACGTAAATGGAGGACAACCAAACAAAACCTTTAAAGTTCATGAAACTAACAACACCCTTGTAGATCAATTCTGGACATTAATTCAATTAACTGTAAGGACTTTAGGTTTTATTTGAGATTAATATTCTATACAATACATATCTATGCTGTAATCCATTGAAATAACCTCTGAAAAGTGTTTACATAAATCTGAATGAATTTGATTTGAGTTTTTTTTTCTGTAGTTGAACTCAAATCATTTTTTTCATGAGAAAAATGTGAAAACATTTTGAAGAAATACACATGATTGAACAAATGTTCTGAGTGGAAAAAATATTTTGTGCCTTAAATATGTTTTTTTTTTTTTTTTAAATAAAGGTCCTTTGCTTGCAGTACAATTTTATTTTGCATGAAGAAAGTAAACTTGATGTCTGCTGCCATCTACTGGCTGATCTTGAAACCACAGCAAACATTCAGCATCATTCTCGCATCAGCGAAAGTAAAGACATAGTTTCTATTTATTTGTTGGTCAGTTGGTTATTCTTTCCCTTTTTCTACTGTTAATGTGATTCCATCAATAGTATTTGATATTATTTAAGTTGTGACTGTTTTTTAAAAAGCAAATTGGCAAATGTAAATCAAAAAGTAAAAATTAAGTGCATATAATTTGACTTATTTTATCAAAAAAAAAAAAAAAAAAAAGGAAACGTGTGTTTAAACCAGATTATTGAACAAAAAAAAAGCCTTCAGGACCTTGTGATTGATGGAGAGGCACAGCATGCTTCTAAATTCAGTGTTTTCATGTCCGTGGGCAGGTCATGACCTGCACAGGAAGAAAGTGAGACCACGAACACGACAGAATGGGATAGCGAAAGGCAGCTGAGAAGGGATTTGAAAACGTTTCCAAGAGAGTCTGAATGAAAATGGAGAGCATGGCCTCTGAAGCCAAAAGCACTGATTGACCTCTTTGCACACACAGCCTCATGCAGCCTTGCACACAGACTCACACAAATACAGCTTTTTCTCACCCTCTTTCTGTACAGAGGATGTGGCGAACACCTGACCCTTTTAAATCTAAAGTTTTCACCCTGCAGATCTCACGTTAACGTGAAAATGAAAATGAAAAAACAACAACCTTGTTTTTAAGCCCCCTTAAAACAAACACACGAATGAAGACCATCTTCTTGTCCCTGATCTGTATTTTCTCTTTGTTAGGTTCATGCAACCTCCTCTTGTGCAGGTTTCCTGAATCTCAATTTTAATTTTTCATTTGCACGAAAACAAAGTAATTCTGGTGCATCAGCATGTCTGCAGCAGCTTTATTCTAAAGCATGACACAGTTTTGCGTTTTGTACTTCCTGTGAGGCCCAGATTGTAAATGTGGGAACTCCTTTTACCACACAAACTCTCCTTATTGCTATGAAATACTTTCATTTAAAAAACACATTTATGCAGCCACACCACTCTTTTAATATGTTTCTTCTTCAGTCCTTCAGTAAGGTTTTAATGCCGTATTAAAAGTGAATTTATCTGCTAATCAGTTACTTCACTGATAAAAGAAGTTCAAGAAAATGACAAACAATTTCAAATTCAAAAAAACAAAACACAATAATTTTTAGGAACTTAAAAAAAATAACCAGCAGGTGGCGCTAACAAACACAGGCTTAGACAAGAATTCACAGTTTCTTCTATTCAGCTTCAGAAACCATATTTTTATGGTTAGTTCTGTGTCGGCATCATACAGTATGTGACCGTTCTTCAGTGTGTTGACATCGTTACATCACAACATCTCAACTGCTTTTGGTTAATGACTGTGAAGTCTAGGTTCTCCAGGATAGTTCCATTGCAGAAAACCTTTTAAAAAGAGTTATCTGGACTCAGTTTTAAAAGTTTAATTAGTTAATTTGTTTAATTACAGCTATTGAAAATGCACTAATGTTTTTGGTTTCAAGTAGATGCTAAATTAAGGTAATTTTGGATCTAAAGTGGTATGGTGGATACTTGGATCAATAGGTGTCAAAGGGCTAAATTATAAAAACTTTTTTTTAACATATATTTTTATACTACTTTTGGTTTGATTTGTCTGCATTGACTTCTTTATTTCGCTTTTTCTGGTTTGGCTTTAATTTAAAAAAAACGTAAACACAAATGGTGCAAAAATGAGGCAGGTTAAATGTCTTTGTTCTAAGCTTTTTACGTATGTGTCCACAGATAAGCAGCTCCATCATTCAAACAGATTTATTGTGCTCTTCAGCACAGAAATGAACCCTTTGCACATCTAAAGAGGCCAACAGCAGCAGATCAGAAATAGTTCAGCTCATCTCTTGCAAAATCTACCTTTTTTGTTCTGCTTCATGGCTAATAAAAGAAGAAAACCTTCCTCGCACTTTCAACCTGGCGGTGTCACAGATACTCTTCACCACATTTTACCAACAGCCCTCACTGACTCTCCCCTTTCCCATTAAATAGTGCTTTGTCATCCTCTACTGAGGCAGAATGAGAAGCTGCATTCACCTCACGGTCGTCCTTCTTTATGTGTTTGAGCTTAACAGGACGCCCTGTACAGATGCTCTTGGACACAGCAAACGCTGACCACAGAAACTGTGAATAAGGGCCTCTGTGGTTTCCTAAAAGAGGTTTTGTGTGTTTGCACAAGACAGGTTCGTGTGCATCCTGCAGGGGTGGTTTGTTAGAACAATTTGTTGCTGTATGCGCCTGTGTCTGCGTGGAGTTGTGAAGAACAAGCTGAAAAAGCTCAGAAATCTGGATCTTTGCACTTGCACAAAAAAATTATATAAGCACACTTAATACGTCCTCTTGTTGAATTGAATGTTTTGTTCTGCTCCTATGATGCACAGCAGTCAAATGTTTGGCTGTGCTTTCATAGTTTGCTTGAGCTTTTGAAAAGGACTACATTTAAATACATCAAAAAGAGAGTACATCCTCCTTCATTCTCAGTTTTAAGTATTTTGAGAACATGATCTCACAGCCCGTGATGCTAAACAGGTATAGGTTGGTGTGGAAAATGAATGAACCGCTTTGGTGGTATGTAGTTCATTTCTATTTTCAACATTAATTAGGTTTATTCCATGTACAGTATTTTACTGTAACCCCTCAATTCCTCCCACTGTATTCTGTTAAGGCTAAAACGGGTGTGCAGGGTCTAGTCTTCACCGTTTCTGGGTGGGAGGCAGAACAGAGCTCATCAGTTCATCAAAGGAACTCCCACTTTCAGATTACTAGTTCAAAGTAGAGATGAATCCTCATAACTCAAGTTTCATATGCACAAATGACTGCAGGCACAGCTTGTTTCTGG
Organism: Oryzias celebensis; assembly: GCA_014656515.1. Classification (NCBI taxonomy): domain Eukaryota; kingdom Metazoa; phylum Chordata; class Actinopteri; order Beloniformes; family Adrianichthyidae; genus Oryzias; species Oryzias celebensis. The sequence continues at coordinate 60,234,146 of BNCR01000001.1, forward strand.
AAACAGAGGGGGTGGGGGCCCAGTTCTCTAGATTTTCAATCAACCATCGCATAATTTTCTGTTAGATTAAAGCAAAAAGAAACGTTGATGGTTTCCCTGTTTGACTACTTCAAGAAGATAAAATAGGAGAAACGATCATTTCTGTTGGCTGTCATTTCTGCAGTCCTCTGTAGAAAAATTAATATTAAATGATATTTAGTTACCCGCATTCTGCAAATAAAATACTCATTTTGATCTAAAGTCCCACTCCGATCATCACTTGATGTGTAGTGAAAGCGTTCCCAGTGGTCTTTTTTATTATGTTTCACCTGCAAACATTTTTTTTTAAAAGCCTGTGTTGTTTTCTAGTACATAGTTTCTGCAGAGTGGCAGGAGTTCATCAGAAATTAACCTCAAAGCTGTGGTGCAGAATAAGTCCATCCTCATTCCCGTCACCCATCTGTTTAAACATTCTCCTGCTAGCTTACAGCCCCTCACACCCCCAACCTAAAATTAAAGCAATGGCAGCAATATTGGAGCTATCCAGCTGTACAGTTTTGATCCAGATTCCAGCTCAGATGAGGTAAACAAAGACGTACATGGATCTATTTGTCTACAAGTGGATGTTTCAGAATGGAGCGAAGCAGGCAGCTTGTGGCCTGCCCAACGTATTTTCTACGCCACAAATAAAATCTATTTCAATTTGTTTTGTCTGCTCCTGATTCCCGATTTGAATAAAGAAATACTAATAAATAAATACTACCAATAAAAAAAGGAAACTAAATATTGATCTTAAGTTTTTTATTTTTGTCCTCTAACATCAGAAAAATGCCATGAAAACATGTTAAAAACACAAAAAACCCACAATTTTCATCAGAGTGAGTCTTAGACATCCCATTACCTTCATCTGGTATTCTGTTACTTCCTAACCCAAACCAGATCCTTATCAACCAAATGTAAGGATGCTACTAATTGTCAGTTCTTGACATATTAATATCGTGTGATGTTGAACAAACTTTTGCTTGTTTGCTGTGATTGAAACTTCTGTTTTCTGTACAACCTTGTGCTTAATATTCCACTAAGTCACGTTTGTCTTAATTCTTTATGTTTTCTTTATTGTATGTACTGTAGCCTTGATTTAAAGGTTTGTTTCCAAATAAATTATTGTCTTGACTGGGCGAATCAGTGTCCCTCCTCTTCATCATGATAAAATTGTAGTAACTGTTACCGTATTTCATTTCCTATAACCACCAACCTCACTTTCATCTTGTACCTCAGGAAAAAAAAACATTCTAACCTAATGGAGCCATAGTTTCACCTTTGATTCATGCTTATCATTTATTTAACCTCTTTTTTCCTGAACCACACAAAGCTGCAATTTTACTGTATATAAGTTATTTGGGGAAATCTTTTGACATTTTAATTAGATTTTTATCATTTTTTAAATGTAACAAAGTAAGGGGAGTGAAAATTCATTATTAGGGCATTTGCCTAAACACGAGCAGGAACTCAACAAGGATTCAGGATTGAGGGGGAGAGGGACACAGGGGGAAACCCGGAGAGGGAAGCCTTTTATAAAGCCAAGTCTGGCCACTTTGGGAAGAATTTGCAGGCAGAGAGACCGGGCTTTGGGTCCAAAGTGGTCGTCTGATGAGCCAATGACTGTCTTCATAATTCAACTCAGCGATGTGCCATGTCGGGGTGCAGGCTGCTGAAATAACTCCTGCAGAATTACAGTCTGCTGTGAGCATGTGTATAGAAACAAAGAGGACATGTGGACTAAAGGCTGAGGCTTCTGGCTCCTAAATCCTCTCTGCAAAGGTCAATTAGATTGCAATCATCTCTGAAAAGGTAAGAAAAACATCTCTCAACGGGGAGCAACATCAATTAAAAAGAGTCATTAAAACAATAAATATGCATATTTTTCAAATGTAAGTGAAAAATAATAACAGAATGTATGAGATGAGATTACATTATCTTGTATTTGATAAATATTTGTTTATAACTTTTTTATTGATTCTTTTCCAAGCAGGTACATTTTGTTGAGCTTTACATCATGAATTTTTGTCCTTTTTTTGCCCATTTATTTATTTTTATAAAACCACAAACTCTTAACATTATATTAAAATCTGCAAAAACACAATAAATGATTAAGACCTTAAAAATAAGGTGACAGTTCCTTTTTTTTTTTTACATACTTTCACTTTTTTCTGTAATGTGAATACACTTCAACACAATATCATATGAAGTATAAAGTTAAGTAAAAATGCTACTTTTGCATGATTTGAGTGTGTTTTCCACAATTTTGCAAGTTCACTAAACCAGATTTTTACTGTCATGAGTTACTGCACAGATTCAAAGACATCTGCAAGAGTCTGCAAATAATGGAAAGGATGTTGTCGCACAGGTGAAAAATACAGGGATTTTATGAACTTTTGTCAACAAAGTATTTGCAGCTGAAGATAAACTTTTCATCAGTTTAATTATTTAAAAAAAAACAAATTTCATGTTTCTTTTTCGAGTTTCACCTGTTTTAGCACCAATACACGGAAGAGGGAAAAATAGATTTAAAAATGACTTTTTATTTGTATGTGTGTGTGCACGTGTATGTGCATGTAAAGGGGGAAAGAGCGATGGAAGAGCATTACTCCTCCCTCCTGAATACTAATAAGGCCTTTTGTTACAGATCTTTCTTTCCTCTCTTATGTTCTCGCGTTCTGCCTCTCTTTCATCTCTCCCTCCTTCTTTTTGTCTTTCATGGATCTGTCTAAGCTGAAGACATATACATAATACAGTTCTAACTTTTCCTTACATCAACCCTAAAAATGAACTGTAAATATTAGCATTTTTGCTAACTTTTTACAGAAAAATAGTATTATTACTACTTTTGACATCTTTTGCAACGGGAGGAGACTTTCTTTCAGGCATTTTTTTTTTTTTGTAATTCTTGAAACAAAAGTTACACATGCACGCTTACAGTGATAAAAATGCATGTAATTGCTATCCCACTCTCACATAATCACACACGTCCACACAGTTGGATGGGCACAGAGTCGTTTTTGTCAATGGCATCTTTTGTTCCTTTTATCTCCGGTCTCAACAAAGCATTCCTGTGTACACGGAAAAGAGAGGGAAGGAAAGAGAGGGAAAGAGGAGAGTACAAACAGGGAGGAGAAGGTAGGGAGATCAGGAAAACATCCACATTCTCTTTTGTCTGGGAAAGGAAAAACTTTTGGATTTGTTTTGGGGTTTGGCTCTCTGAGGCTGCAGGTCAATAAACAGTAAAAACTAAGACGTTGCCATGGAAATGGATTACATCCGACTGGAGAGGTTGGTGAAAGTATTTCCATCATGTCAGACCCATTTTCTCCAATTTTCTCCATTAGATATTTGATATTTAGGTTTTTTTCTGAAGGAAGTGGATCTGTGTGTGAGTGTGTGAATTGGGCGATGTTGAAAGGGGACAATCCTTCATGGTGACACAGTAATTATGAAGCCCACTATTGCATAATCACAACACAGTGAGGTAATTAATTCTGATTGGTTATGTAAGCCAAACTCATCAGACAAAGACGGATTTAGCACCTAAACACACCTGGTTAGCCTCTGAATCTAAATTATAAAGGCAAGCCTTTATATTAATTTGACAATGTACTAATGGTCTAGTTATTTGTTTTTGCTTTTTTAATGAAATACATTAAAAATGTAAAATCATGAAGAAAAAACTTTTTGCCTGAAGGGACATGATTGTCTTGGTCAGACTCCTGATATTGATTCCAACTTCCAAACAAACAAACAAACAAACTGCTGATACCTTAGAGTTCACTGCACAATAACTTTAATAATTCCCTTCCAAATTATGTGTTTCCTCCTCCTGCATCCAAATATTATGTATTAGCTTTAACTCAGAAAAAACGAGATTTGTGAAAATTGTGTTTTTTACTGATTTGAAATTGAAGTAACATACAATATCAGTCATTAAGCTATTTGTTTAACATAATAATGCAGTTCTACTCTGTAGGCTACACCATGCATGACTTAGTATCTAATTTTGATTTACAAAGTTGGTTGAAGTACCCATTTATTTGCATGAATTTTTTTTCTAGCTTTAAAAAAATCTCTATTTTTTTTGCTTTTAAGTGGAGGCTACATTAATGTAATTTTGGAGCTGAAGGAGCTGGTGTGGTGCATGGTGGCATCAATAGGCATTAAAGAGTTAAATATTTTTGCACAATTTAAGGCAGAAAGTAGGTTACTTTTATGAGAAACAACAAAAAACTAAATAATGATAGTAATAATAATAATATAATCATTTGATGTGTCTACTGCCTTTTGTGTAAAATAAGTATACACAAGTATGCTTGTATTGTGCTGTACTGTACACATAAAATAAGTTTTAAAAACATTTTCTGTGTCCATGTTGCATGAACACCCATGCACAACAGTTTAGAGCCCAGCACTCCTCTAACATAAAATAAAAACACAAAACTAGAACGATAAGCAAGTATGTAGCCATTAATTATTTTAAAATGTTTTCCCACATATTTCAACAAGTCAATAAACTTGCAGCAGTTTTTCTGTACTATGTAAATGACAGCAAAACCCCAAAAACAAAAACCAAAAAGAAGAAAAACACCTGTGAAAAAAACCAGTATAACCAACAACCTACTTTCTCTGCTGTCTCAAGTTTTCTCTCAAAGTCTCCTGTCGTCCATTAAGGCCTTTTGGCTTGGAAATAACATTAAGCTTTTTTGAACACACCTTATCTTGATACACCTTAGACTTTCAAACAAAGGTTAGCACCTCAAGTGACTCATTCAAGTTCTTCTACTTTTGTCAAACTCACAATTGGGTCTCTGTGTATTTAGGTTGCTGAATTAATGCTCTGCCTCGTCTTCCTAATTGTGCTTTCCTGTCTTTTCTCTGTCCTCATCTTCATCTTGCTCCTCCGTGGGCTTTCCTTTCCCTTGGCCTGCATCGATTGTTAATGTAAGTGAGCGTACCAAACATGTGAGAAGCAGTGACGGTCGTTCTTAGACGTAAATACGTAAAAGGCCTTGCTATTAATGGAAAACCTCAAAAAGTGAACTACTAGCAAAAGTCCAACATGACATCAGATACTAAGTGGTTATTGAATTGTTTGTCAAAAATACACAAAATCATCCAAACAGATTTGTAAAGGGATTTTATTCTCAAGCTAAAAAGAAAACTAAACACAACTTCCAAAATAAAAGTTATAACTACAAAAAGGTGGTTAATGTGCTTTAAAAAAGCCACAATCAGAGTTTTTTTGAGCTGATGATTAAAATCCTTCTGACCTGCTGAAATTAAGTATAATTTTATGAGTCTCAACTTTCATTTAATTTCATATTCATTTAAAAAAAACATTTTTTTTTTCATTTCATTTATTTATTTATTGAGCACCTTCCACCACCAGCCAAAGATGCCCAAAGTGCTGTACACAGGGAAAACGTAGATTTTATATTATGTAATAATAAAACAAAGAGAACAAAAGGATTAAAAGAATAAAACCAATGTAAAACAATATAAAACAATGTAAAACAATGTAAAACTAAAACCAGGATAATTTAATGACTTGTGTGGTTGAGCTAAGACATTTTACATGTAGTTTGCAAAGCAAAGACTGTTTTATAACAAATACAGGATTGCAACATAGATATTTTCTAAAGTACAGTCAAAAAATGACTATTCATGCATGGTGGGGTAGTGGTTGGCGCTGTCACCTCACAGCAAGAAGGCTCTGGTTCAAATCCTGGCTGAGCCTTTTCTTTGTGGATTTGCATGTTCTCTCTAAGGATGTGTGGATTTTCTTTGGGCACTCCGGCTTCTTCTCACAGTTCAAAAACATGCTTCATAGGTTGAATTGTTACTCTTAAGTCTCTCTAGGTGTGTCTGTGTGACTGACAGTGTGGCCTGTCCAGGGCGTACCCCACCTTTGCCCAACAGAATAGGACAGGCTCCAGCAGCTCCATCACCCCAAAAGGGATATTGTGGGTTAAGAAAATGGATGAATGGATGACTAGTCACATGGAACACAAGCTTAAACTTTTAGGATCAGGATGTTACACCTGAGAGTTATAAAACTATATATAAAAAAAACAAACAAACACAAAACTCAGTATGAAACTCAAGGGATCGAAATGATAAACTATTTCTGTTTCTTGCAGCCTGCATTTCACATTTGCTCTCTGAATAGCATTAAGGTTGAGTCATAGCAACAGGACTTTAAAAATGTCTTCCTTTGAAACGTTTCTAAGTTGTCGTGACTCAAGCTCAAGACTACTCCATCTGGATGAATGAGAACCTTCACCGATGCCTTACTAGTACTTCTTCACTCTAATGACTCAACTTTCAGAACAAGATCGCTATCAGTGACCACATGTTTACATGTGCTTTATACATTTCAACCTTTTTTCTGTTTGACACATCAGTATGACGATCTTCTTTCATTGAATTTGGATCACTCATAACTTCAGACTTTGTTATGTTTTTGGCCACCATATTGCACAGAATACATTATGATGTCAACATGTTAATATATTTGACTTTTAGAACTTGCAACATGTCAATATTAATGGTAGCATTTTGACTTCTTTAGGATTCATTAATAAAGATAATTCAGAACACTGTTATGTATAATTACCGAACAATTTTATTGTGAAAGGTATACTTAAATATTGTCCTTAAAATGTTTCTGTACATTTTTAGGGTTTGTCAACCGTTTTGTTTCAGTGGTTTCTTTTCGTCTGAGGTTTGGATTATCTTGTATTATTGAGGTTTGAGGTGGAGAACAGAAAAAGACTAAACTTAAAAACAGAAGAAATGAGTCATCAAATTTCCATTTAGGCTCAGTGGTTTCTGGGCAGTTCATGATGATTCCTCTGCACCAAAATGCAGACATTCGGGGGTATTTGGGGTTTTTTCCGAGTCCCTTTTTTTTCTGCAATAGGAAATATGATGAAGTGTTGAAACTGAAGCGGAAATGGATGTTCTTCCTCTCACAACTGTCTGCAGATGACTGTGAGAACCAAACATAGCAGCTTACTTGTGTATAAGTTTTAACTTGTGCAGTTTAAAAACACATAGTTGTGTGTATAGGAATTTGTACAAAATATAAATGATATCAAGGGCATCTAATAATGAAAACATTCAAAATATTTGTTTGTATTACACTTATAGTTTTAAAACTTACACAATTATGCAAATAAAAAGAAGTTTTCAGGTTAATGCATTTCAATGATAAGCCAACCCCAACAAAAAGCAAAACAACACAAACATTTGTCCAAGTATAAAACAATAGGAATACTTACAGCCAACTTCCTCAACTAACTTATATGAACTTCAGTAAGGTAGATACAGGTTACTGCAAAAAAAAAAAAAAAAAAGGCCCTATACCCTAAATAAAAGTTTTTATATTCTGACATTAGACTTGAAAATGGCATGCAAAAAGAATACATTATGTCTTAAAAAAATAATTACCTCCAAAATAAATACAGCTTTGCTTTCGTGGTGATATGATTTTTTTTAAGGTAAAGATGCTGAGACCTCAGAAAGGTTGTGACTTGGTGTGACTGTTCATCATTAATGTGGAATGTGAATGATGATATACTACACTTAATGTTAGGATGTCAAACAAGAACATCACAAAACAACAATAAAAGAAAAAAGTAATCGGAATCTACCCTTGTTGTCTTTTGTTTTTATCTTTTTGACCTGAGGTTTCTTACTGAAAAATAGGTGCATGATACTCATTTGCAATTCTAGTTTTTCATAAGTATTTTTACTGTACTCATAAGTATTTTTACTACGTTAACCAGGGTTTTTAGAATACAATGTTCACATTGGACTGTTGTTACCCAATACTAGCCACGTACTCACAGTTGGAAGAGACATTGTGCAAATCTAGTGAATTGTGATTGTTTTTTCTTTCACACCTCTATTTTGATTTATGAAATACTTGGTGTGTTAAAATTCCAGCTGGGCACTAACTGCAATTATCAATTTCTCCTCCATTATCAGTTGGTACTTCAGTGAACTCAAAAGAACACTACCTAAATGTCCATAATCACTAACCAAATCTGAATACCTGATTGGTTAAAGTTCAACCTGGTTTAACTTACAACGCGTGTTTAATGGTCAAGCACATTTTGTACGTAGAGCCTGGAAATGGACTGAAAAACGTGCGCAGGGACACATCAATGCAAGACTTACAGTATACACAAATTTACTTTATCTGCATTTACATAAACTTTTCATTGAAGGTTGTTGGAATGCATGTTTCTGGGGGGGGAGTGATTGTTGTTTCTATTTCTTCAGGAACAGTTATGCATTTTCATCTCCTTTGGCAGACAGTCAGAAATGTGTTTCATCTGTTTTGATTTTGCTTTGTTAACTGTCTAAAAAAAAGTTCCTAACAACTTCTAAATGTATTGAATCTTTGTTTTGCTGTCATTCACCAGATGACCTCTGCCACACCGCCCTGCTCCCGCAGCTCCTCCCCTCACAAAGTTTGCCACTCGCAGACACAGACAGACGTTTTAAAACCATTACTTGGTGGCGTTTTATCCGGTGGGAGCGGGACTCTGCGGAAAAGAAGGCGTGTCCTTTCCAAAGATGGACGCAGCAACGTGCGCATCGAGCATGTTAGTGGCAGGGGTGCACTCTACATGCGTGACCTTTGGACGACCTTTCTGGAAATGCAGTGGCGCTACAAGTTCTTTCTGTTCACAGCCACGTTTGCAGGGACATGGTTCCTGTTTGGGGTGCTGTGGTACTTACTGGCACTGGTGCATGGAGACCTGCTAGGTGAGACACCTGGTGATGCGACACACAGAATGGTGCAAAACAAAACATATTTCCAGCAAAAACGTTCTAATAAAATGTGTAAAAACGTCAGGTGTAACATATCTTCTTGTAAATTTCCACAAAACAAATATTATGTAATTAAAGAAAGTGGAAAATGTCCAATAAAGTTTAAAAGTTAATGATAAACTTCAACAGTCATTCTATAAAAAGATGACCCACTCCACTCACGCAGTTTTCAAGAAATTAAATGTGTTCTGGTTCACTCACAGCTGGAGATAGCTAATGGTGTATTCCAATGGGCTACAGCAGCTACCTTTCATTTCGGGTCACAACTTTTTAAATAAATAATGTTCATATCTTCCTGACTACCAGAGGAAAAAAATATTGTTGATTCATAATCTTTTTAAATCCACCAGAAACTACACTTCCCACCCTTTCACATTTGGTATAATTGAGAGGCACGACATGTTCATTCAGTTCATTCAGTAGTATGGAGTGGATGGGAGAGATATTCAGATTTAGAAAAGTCCTCCAAAGAGGATACATTTACATTGCTGGTATTCAGGAGGACATAAAAACACACTAAAGTGAATTTTGCACAATAAATTGAATGTACAGCAAGTGAGGTCACATGTCTCTCCGGTTTGTTGTGAGCCGAATTGAAAACAGTTTTTTGATGGCTCCAAAGATGTCACCATCCTGGCTAGATATTATCTTAATGACTTTTCAAAAAAGTAAAAATAAAAAACTAACCTGACAGCTTTTGGACCACACCCAATACAGTCACTGCAGTGAAAGTGTAGATTTCTTTAAAGGACCTACATGCAAAATCAACTTTTTTGAGCTTTTAAGTGTATTATAATACCAATTCCTCACAAAAAACAACCCTAAAGCCGTATTTTGATCCATTCATGCACCTAAGCGTTCCTCTTAAATCCATGTGCTCTGAGCACCAGTCCCTCCCAATTGCCGAGAACAACTGGGTCGTAACAGTCCCTTCCAGGAAGAATCTGCACTGCCAGCCCCATTGCCAGGCAAACACACATACGTTCTCTACAGAGTTAGCAGTGACTGGCAAAATTCATTTTAGTTATTTTAGTATTTTAATTTTGTCAAGGGCGTAATGCAGACACATTGCCAAGGATGACGTCATGAAATGGACGGCATACACAAGGAGTGAAAAGAGTTGCCTAAGAGATTGAGCCATCTTACTTCTGGGTAGGACAAGGAGCTATCATGAATGACTAAATTTCATAAAAAAGCATTCAGTGAGCCAAATGCAATGTATTATCATTTATATGGACGCAGTTTACTCTGAAAGGCTTAGAATAGCATGATAAAGTCCCTTGAAAATTTCAGTTGTAAACTTGCCGTGTAAAACCTTCAGGTTAAAAGCAAAAATAAACACAATGTTAGAAAATGTCTCCCCAACTGAGGATAACATCTGGCTGCAGTGGCAAAAGTAGATATGGAAATCAGTTTATAAAGTCTGACCATGATCTCCATCATTAGCTCCATCCCAGTGTGATAGACTTGTGTGATAAACCTCAAGAGGGTTACTAGCATTTACCCATGTGTTAAAATTCATTTTAAAACAGGCTTCAACCTGGAAGCCAAAATGACGTTAGTGAGTATTACCGAAAGGTTTCATTTACAAACATTTACAAACTCACATTAAAAACGAAGTAAATATATATGACTGCATACATTTATAAACACATGCTAACATCATGCAGTACGTTTGCTTCCTACTGACTTTGAATAAGCAGCATTTAATATTTATCCACTGCACTGAGGGTCTTGGGGTTTCTCTGACAGCAGTGATTATAAATAATTTTTTTTAGGTTTCAACACAAATGTGAATCAAAAGAATTGTGACGACACGGCACCAGTGTGGTAAATAACTTCCTATGTTTAAGTCAATCCTGGCTCATGCTAGATTAATTCTATGTCAAACATGCCTTCTTCCTCTTTTTATGTGCTGTCCATAAAAGGTGTTTAGAACTAGTAGCGTAGAAAAAAAGTAAAGAACATACAGAAAAAATGAAAAACCTCATGAAGTCTTAGTATGAGACAATGTAGTGATTTATAACCTCAGGCAAATACATTTGAGTAATTTTTATGTACATATATATATTATTATTTAATTTTTCTTAAATGACACATTTAGGCACGTTTCAGAAAATCAAATCTCATATTTTACAGCATTATTGTCCAGTTAGCATTTAAATAGATAATCACAGTCACTTTGTTTTTAATAGTTGGCTTTCAATAGGATCAGGGTTTTAAAATGTATTTTAAAAAATGAAATGTTAAAAATTATCTATATGATGTATTGCACTGGCTGTTTTCTTAATCCCAAAGTTTTAGAGACGTTTTATAAATTTGAAGTGTCACAATTGGCTTCCTGTTAATACACACTTCCTGTTGATACACGCACTTCAGCCAACGTATACTAGGGCTCCAGCAAGCGTACAGCCAAAAAGAACAGACACATGCAAGCCCTGCACCAAAACCACACTCAGTACCACACTTTCCAATTTCTTCTAGACATCTGTAAAGCACAGGCATTCAAAGTAGGTTTCTTCCACCTTCGCTTTATAGACGGCTGCTGAAGGATGCATTGATCTGTAGAGAGTTGATGCTAGCAGTCAAACAGTCAAACCACAGCACTTTTAGAGGCCATCGCCCTTTATGGTAGAGCTAAATCACACAATAAAATTATATCATGAGATTTAGAAAAACAAGCCGGTTTCAATCCTTCATGTCAACAGCTTTTTTATTTATGTTCTCTGAGATGATTCTTCTTGTAGAATTTAAACTCTGAATTATGTAGTTCTGTAAATTACTTTTAACCCTATTGCAAGCTTTGCAGAAAACCTTTTTACCTCTTTTGACTCAATTACGGCAACAATATTTCATAAATAGGTTGGTTATAAGGGGCAGCGCCAGGCAGTAGCTTTGGATTGCTATGGCAACTGCAAGATTTGGCAAAGCAACCCCTCAGCAAATATATAAAAGCATAAAAAAGCTCCATTCACACTTAAGGCAGCTGCAGCATTGGGGAAGCTGCCTGCTTGGGTCTTTTGTATCACATTGTTCTTATTTTCACAGAGACAATATTTAAAAAAAAAAAAAAGGCCTTCTAATTTTATTCTTGTTTTTATTTTTCCCTCCTGGGTTAATTCGGGACACTAAGTCTTCAAACGGAGTCAGAGAGAGACAGAAATACCGTGGAAGGGGCTGTCATTCAGATGAAGATCTGCAGTAGGAGTGTACAAGGAGAATCTCTGACTAATGCCATGAACCCAGACATGAGACGTGATTTCCTATGCTTTTGCATAGCTCTTTAAAATAACTAATTCTGATCTCTAAACATCATCAGTGTCTTCCATGCATTGTGATGAGATATACACAGAGACCGCTCCATGTAGTGATCAGGCTGAAAACATTTGGTGGTAGCTCCTCCCACACACGTCAGGCTTATGAGCACATTTTTGGACAGGTGTCAAGCAATGAATTCACATAATGTAAAAATGTATTCCTGTTACTTTCCTTCTTGGAAATGTCATTTTACATAAAAATAAATGAGCAACTCCTCACATTCACTTAGCAACCTATAAGCTAATCCTGAAGCCGCCCCTGTTTGCATGTATATTTTGTTATAGTTCATCATATCATATTGAGCTCTGGTTGTCCTTTTCATAATGTTCTACAGAGTTTGACCCTCCGTCAAACCACACACCCTGTGTGATGCAGGTACAGACTCTCACTGGAGCCTTCCTCTTCTCCCTGGAATCCCAAACAACTATTGGTTATGGTTTCCGCTGCATCACTGAGGAATGCCCAGTTGCTATAATCCTCCTAATAGTGCAGCTTGTCATCACCATGCTTATGGAGATCTTCATCACTGGCACCTTTTTGGCAAAGGTAGTCAAATTTGATACAATTTTATGTTCAAATAATGTACTCAAAAATGACCTGAAACACTAAGTCTACCTTGATCAGGTGGCGCGACCAAAGAAGCGAGGAGAAACAGTGAAGTTCAGCCAGCATGCTGTGGTGTCCACTCATGAGGGTCAACCCTGCCTGATGATTAGAGTGGCAAACATGCGCAAGAGTCTTCTGCTCGGGTGTCAGGTGAGCGTGCACGTGTGTGTGCGTGTGTGGAGAAAAATATAACACTTTACAAGCAAGTATTTCCCACCCTTCAGGTAACTGGCAAACTGCTCCAGACTTCATTGACAAAGGAAGGAGAGACGGTTCGTCTGGATCAGAGGAACGTAGCCTTCCAAGTGGACACTTCCAGCGACAGCCCTTTTCTCATCCTGCCTCTGACCTTTTACCATGTCATCGATGACAACAGCCCTCTGCGAGCTTGGGCTGCTAAGGGTAAGTTTCCCTTTGTAGAGTAAAATACTATTTTGGTAAAGTACATTCTACATTTTGTACCATCTCATTGATTTAAAAACAGCAGCCGGATGACCAAATTACTAATGCAAATCCCACCAGTTTACAGAAATTAAAATATAATAAACTAATAAACTAGTGCTAATAAAATAAAACAAGAAATATTGGGTACATTGACTGTATAAGAGAACTGGACTGAACAAGTGTGACCTCACCCATAGAAAATGGCTTACTACCAGCTCCAACCAAATAAAGTCAATTTTGTCACAATTTTTTCATGATACAGACACCACCATTTGGAGTCAGACAAGGTTAATAAGCAGTGATTGGTCCGAGTTAGTCTGAATCAACGTTTCTATGGCAACTACTGTTGCCAATTGGGAGTGAGTTTGTTGGAAGTCCACATACCTTCCACTGAAAGCAGGCTTTGTAGAATCATTCAGTCAAACATTTCGAAAGTTTGAAGTGGGGATCAGCAGGCACCACATACCATGAGTCACAGGGAGACCTGGATTTGGTAGTGATTTATGGATGGTGTTCCCTTCTATTCATGGAAGTGCCAACCGTTTGGAAATTGTTTATGAAGGAGGAATTATTCATTGTCGCTTGTGCCCAATGGGAATTCTATGACACCAAGTCTTTCATGTATCAGAACAGAGCTGTGACAGAGAAAAGCCTGAAGCTAGATTCACCAGATTTGCACCGCTTTGACATTTCACATCAAGCCTCTAACTGTAGGTGGTGGACATATTGTGTAGTGGCAGTCCAGTGTAACCATCCTATGTAAATTGCACATTCACATTCGTCGTGCACTTGTCACATACCCAGTGTGACATAGCACTTGTCTTTTTCATGTTCTACATCATTTGTTGAACATTTCTCTACATCTTCGGCAGGTGGTGGCTGGACAGATCCTGAACTGGCCGACTTCGAGCTCCTGGTGATAATGAGTGCAACAGTGGAGCCGACGTCGGCCACCTGCCAGGTTCGTACCTCTTACTTGCCAGATGAAATCCTCTGGGGCTACGAGTTCCCCCCCGTAGTCTCTCTGTCCCCATCAGGCAAATACGTTGCAGACTTTGCCTTCTTTGACAAAGTCGCCAAGACCAAGACGAGCCCCATGCTCACACCGTCTGGCCTCCAACATGGCTATCAGAGTAACGGGGGCGGGCTGGTGTCCGAAGTGTTGGATCTTGACAAGATTCGTCTGGAGGAGAGCTACAGGGAGCAGCGGGGCGAGGAGCGTGGTCGGGGCAGGGACGCTCCTCTCAGTGTTCGTGTCAGCAACGTGTGAAGAGATAAACTATCATATGTACTTCAAGGAAGGCAATGGGAGATAAGCATCAACAGAACATCCATGAAACAATATTTCAAAATAGACAGGAAGACCAAACTTTGATGGAAAAGATTTAAGGGAAATCTTCTGGAATAATTCATGCTTTACACTGGTTTGACAGGAATCTCATTGTGATAACATACAGCTTAACTGCAGCTACTATTTACATCTGAACACGCTTAGTCATTTCACCTGTTGTATGAGCACTTTTACTTAAAAAATGTGAGAGAAAGCATGCACTAAAACAGGGGTGGGCAAACTTTGGAGTCGTGGGCCACAAAGGGTTCGGAAATTTGATAGAAGGTCTGGACCATGACCAGATATGTGAAGTGTTTTGGTCACTCAACTCACAGGAGAAAAAAATAACATAGAATCTGGATAAAAACAGGCTTTATTTTGATTTTATCTTCCAAAATCCAGTGCCCTAGAAATGTCTCAGAGGTCTCTGCGAAAAACCAGAGACTCATTCCCAATATAATTTATTGCTGTTTGACAGGCCAGAATAAATAGTTTAATGGGCTGCATATGGTCCACGGCCAGTAATTTGCCCACCCCTGCATTAAAACAAAGCAATGGACAACGCTGTGTCAGGAGCATAACTAATTTTAGGCCTATATGGACACACACTAGGCGAAATATAGAAACTACAAAGAGCAAATTTAATTAGAACAAAGTGTGAGAAATTTTTCCAAATCCACGAGTTTTAGCAAAACAAAAGGGTGATTAGGGGACGCAAATGACATGAGGTGAAACATCCACCCTTTTTAGAGTACCAAGAAAACTTCCTGTAGAAATGAGTGTCTGAATAAATAAAAAAAAAAATGCAACAATTCCAGAAGGAACAGCTATTTATCAAATACAACTCAATTTATGGCTATGCAAACAGGAAGACATTTCTGCTCAAGTTACAATTAAAAGAGACACCCCCCCCCCCCCCCCCACGCACACTTCCTCCATTGTTGGTTTTACATTTCCTGTTAATTTGCTGAAGATACCATGTGTCCTCTTTATGCTGTGTATGGCAGCTGTGGTTGGTTGAGAAAAACAACTTTTTAGCACTTTAAAGTATGTGAGTAATTACTGTAAATGTGCACCTTACGGAGGTTAGTTGACTTTTATATCAGGTTGTTTTCATTTGAAGTTGGGAGTAAATGAAAACTTGCAATAACATAATTACTTTTCATGAAGCCAATATTTTATCTCTTCTGTGTCTCAGTGGCTTTCACGAGTTGGTGTAAAAAAACAATGTCAGATATGCAGATTGTATTTAAACTTTTAAACTAGGAGCAATAAGCTTTGAGATACTAACAAATGACCTGACGTCAAGCCCACCAAGATGGATGGAAGTGGTTAAGAACAGAACTACTAGAGCTTTGAAAATGTGACAGTTAAACCTTGATTAGAAATGACGAATGAAAGCAAACAGACTGTGGCTGATGACAAATGCAGTGGAAACTGCACATATTTTTGAAGTCTACTTGTTTAACACAAACCTCTGGACTTTCCATTGTGATCACTTTGCAACTCATTTAAGATATTTCTGTAGAAAATGAAATAATAAAACTGACTAGCAAGCATTTTTTTGGCTGAGTTCTCTTATTTTAATCCTTTTTTTTAGTTTTACACACTTGAGTGCTGACAATTAAAGCATATCAGGTGAACAATGTGGCAAATGCTGTGCTTGATTGTTGCAAAAGTCAGATGATTTGGCATCTATACCAGTGGACAGACATGTTTCTCCTAGCATCTAATGCTAATATAAACAATTTGAAGAAACTCTTCTAGTAATCCCATTTCTCTGCAGTCTGGATCCTCAATTAAGTCATTACGTTTATGCAACATATACACCGGGCATCTGAACGAGAGTTCTTGAATTCATGTTTAGCATATGGTGATAACACAGGACTGTCTCTACTCTACTCAATACTAGTACATGTCCTCACAGACTGAATAGGCTTTGTGTTAAAAGTCAAAGCGGATGGAAATCTCTCAAATCTTGCTCCGGGCTTCTTCTTTCACAGCTCTATTCCAATATATGAAGACTTTGTGTCATATACTTCCACCTGGGCACAAACTGAAATTATTAATTTCTCCTCCATCATCAGTTTTAAAATGGTTGGCACTTCCATGAATCCATACATCACTACCAAATCTGAGTCTCTGATTGGTCAAAGTTCAACCTGGTTTAACTTTTTGTTCGTGGAGTCAAAAAAAAAACCCTTAAGTAAACATGCATATACACGTTTACATGAACTTTCTTTTCTTAGATCATGCATTGCCATAGCCGTGTGAATGTAATGTTATTAAGCAGGTTTACCAGAGAATCTTCAAAATCTTGATTATATCCACATTGCCTTGGATGATTTCTACTTTCCTTTTAGAAAACACAGACAAAACAGAGGTTTTTGCTTCTGGGATTAAGTTGGTAACAAAATAATAAAACTCAATAGAAGTCATATTGTTTTGAGTCATACTATAAAAAACCTTGAAGTTTTTCTATAAACTCAGCCTTTAAAGATCTATTCCAATGGAAAATTGTGTTTTTAACGTTCTTGTAGCCTTTTTCTCATGAGGCAGGACATTTGGTAGGAAAATTAGAATCAAAATTGCATTTCTGAGTATTTCTTTATTCAAATTGTTGTGAATCAGGAGCAGACAAAAAAAATACAATTTGAAAAATATTGTATTTGTGACTTTGAAAATACGCTGAGTGTTCCACAAGCTGTTCCGCTTAATTTGGATGCATCCACTAATAGATCCATGTATGTCTTTGTTTTCCTCGTTTGAGCTGGAATCTGGATCAAAACTTTACAGCTGGATCGCTCCAATATTTTTGTTTCACTGGCTATGTTAGGTAATGGGTGTGAGGAGCACCAAGCTAGCGGGAGAGAGAGTAAACAGATGGATGATGAGGAGGTGGTGGTGGGGTGCTTGCTCTGCTCCAACAGTCCGGCCCACAACTCAAAGGTGAATTTCAACTCCTGCCGCCCTGCAGAAACGATGTCCTAGAAAATGACACATCTTTTTCTTTTGGCTAAAAAATAATTAAAAGACCACTAGAAAGTGTTTTAAAAAATAGATCAGAAGATAAGTAAAGTGGGACTTTAAGGAAAAAGACTAGAGCTTTTTAAAATGAGCCTTTAGGAGTCTAAGCCCATAACTGAAGACATGGCCCAGGGTCATTGATCCTTGATTAGAACCTTCATCAAAAATATATTTAAGCTTAGCCTTAAAGATAGAGAAGGTGTTTACCTGTAATTGGAATTCCTCGGGGGAGAAGTCCGTTACCTGAAGGATGTGACCCCAAGATGGGGAAATTTTAGGAACAAACAGTCATCCCATAGGCTGAAAACAAATATATTTCACTTAAAATACAAAATGCCAGTTTCTACTGAGGAATTGCCACATATGAAATATTTTCATACATTTAAATTTTTTATACTGTAATAAATGAAGTTGGACAGAACAATTATAATTTTTAATATAACCAAGTGTAACACATTTGAGATCTGTTTAATCTTCAACAGCTTTTCTTTTGTTCAGTAACTTTATTTATGCAGGAAATGATTGTGACCATGCAAAGGGGGGTTCCAGAAAAATCAAAGCACCTTTGCTTTAGACAGCTCAAAGTGAAAGAAACATCCAAGGTTATGATAATTAGAAGAAATAAAGAAACACTGCAAAAACTGTCTGCTGATGTGCAGTTTCTGACTAACAATAAAAATAAAAATCAGTTTCATAACTTCAGCTCAGCTTTGATAGTAAAGCTGCAAGTTAAGATGTAAGGAAGAAGAGAAACTGACAGTGAGATGAAAGAATTTAGAGACATGAAGTGTAGGTGCTGGTGACATCAGCAGAGCTTAGAACAAGGTCAGTTTTTAGCCTCAGTATGTGTCACAATAGAAAAAAATCCAAGTTGTTTCATGTTCTAATATTTCTGCTGTCACAGCTATAGATGGAGCTGAGTTTAAACTTGACTGAACCATAAATCTTTATTCCCTATATTCATATTATTCTGGTTGCTCAATTCAAAGTTAATCATCATGATAGCATAATCAGAATAACTAATACAGTTTAATTCTGATTTAAAGAAACCCTCATAATAAAAAGGATTTTGACATATGCATTTATTTATGTATTTATTTATTTGTTATGTGAACATGCCTTTGTAAATAAAGTTTTGGCACAATAAAGTCATCTTTTAAACCTCATTGACTAACCTCTTTTTGAGCAAAAAGGGCACCTTACCTCCTACTCATAACTTCCTGTGTCAGATTTATCCTTTCAAGCAGCAGTGATGACTACTTTGGCTCTTCTGCTTCTTTTCTTTCTGCTGGGTTCAGATGAAGCAAAAGGTAAAAAAGAACCTTTTTTTTAAATAAGAAATCTTAAGGTTTTAGTTTTTTTTTTCATAAATCACAGTTAAGTGCATGTTAAACATTACTTTTTTGCAGGCCTCATTACAGTCAGTTTTTTTTTTTTTTGTAGTTTGCCTAAAAACCCTCACTCACATTTTCTCATGTTCATGTGGTGAAATTAATAACTGGTGCTAAAAAACTGGTTGCCCTTGAGTAGCCTCCAAGTTTTTATCTTGTGTGATTTAATTAGAGGCATGTGCGTTTTCAAAAAAACTTGTTTCGTTTCAGACTAAATTTAGCAGTTTTTTTTTCATATCTCACCTTGAGCAGTGGCATAGACCACATGTGTTCGAACTTATTTCTGTGGCATTTTTCACATCGCTGTCTGAATTCTCACAAAGGCAGGTCATTTCTTGAACCATATCCATATTTTGCACAATGTCATTGCTTTCAAAATAAAGTTTATTGAAAGAAACTTTTTTTTTCCCTTGAGAATCTGTGAGTGGAAAAAAAGTGATGTAATGGGTAGTGAATTCCTTTTAAAATTGTGGAATAAGTTAAGTAATTTTGAATTACAATTTAATACAGTAACTAAAGTAAAGTAATCCATTGCTCTTTTGACACAGTATTTGTAAGCATAATGCAAGTTACACACCCTTATGATGTATGGGTGATGCTGCCCTTTAGGTCATAAGTAAAGTGCAAGTGATCGCGCAAATGTTGAACATACGGGGTGTACAGGTGATGGTTAAGTTCCCGTAGGATGTCCACGCAAAACTCTGATTGTTTAATTCCCTCATTTCTAACGGTCAGGCTGGATGCATAAGGGGCGCTAGAGAAGTGTGCACCTTTCACTTGAATGAAAGGGGGGTGTGAAAAATGAAAAATCCATAGCACGACTGTAGAAAAAATGTACATGAACATTTTGTCTCTGTGGGTGCACCAATCGGTCTACGACCTTGATATTTTATGTGGGCCACCTGTGTGCCCCCTATATATAGCCACTTTTTTTTCTCTGAAAGACAGCCTGTACCCACCCGTGAGGGCAGTTATGACTAAGGCAAAAGTTGTACTGAACTATGGGAATAGTGTGTTCTACTTTACGTGCTAAAGAAAAAACCTATCAAAGCAGCAGTTCTAGAACAAACGCTGAGATGCTCCAAACAAATTGTATTTGGCACAATAATAAATATGAATAATAATAACAATAATAGTCAATTCAAAATACATTGTTTCAGAATTTGACTTATAAGGAATTCTAGAGACATTTTAACCACTTTGCTTTCTGTTCATTCAGGTTCTGAATTGCTTATGCAGCAAGGAAGGGACCTGCTTCTGGATGTCAACGGGTCTGTTGAACTCACAGATGAACATGATTTAATCTGGAAATACAACAAGGTCAAAGTGGCAAAATTCAGTAATAATCCTAAACCAGTAATTTTTGATCCATATAAAGGAAGAGTGTTTCCAAAAAATTACTCTCTGATCTTAAAAAATGTTCAGCGCACTGACAGCGGCATTTATCAAGCAGTTCTGAGTGGTTCAAGTGATCTCATAAAAGCTGAATACAACCTCACGGTCCAAGGTAGGTTTCCTTTCTGGACTTGTCTTTAGATGATCAATTTGACATGTTGACACCAAACATCCTCATTCTTTGAATTAATTCTTACCTGGTTTAATTTCTCAGATCCAGTGTCTCCAGTGTTTATGACAGCGATGGACAGCAACTCTACCTCCTCCCCCTGTGAACCCACCATTATTTGCAGAACGGTGGACAACAGGATCAACAAAACATTTGTGTGCAACAAGCAAACCTGCTCTTTGTTGGATAAAGGACATGCGACTACCAGTTCTTCCTCTCTAAATGTCTACATACGTGAAGAACACATCATCTGTAACCATAGCAACCAAGTGAGCTGGGAACAACAGAGGATACAGATCAGCTCAGTTTGTTGGGAAGGACCAGGTACAATTCAAACATGTAAGTTTCAATTATCAGAGAAAAACTGTGTGTGAACCACAGAAAATGTACAAAAAAATCTTTAGTAAAATTCAAATACATTTGTTCCTATGGAGGCATCGCCCAACTTCAGGGACTACAGCCACATTAAAGTTTCTCATTTATATTCTTTTATGAACTGTTATGTGCCTAGAAGTTTTTTTTTTCAAATGTTACTTTTAATTAAGGTTTTTATTGTAAAACTCACAATTCTTGTTGTGGGTTTTATAATCTGCTAACAATTTCTATATTTTTTAAATGGCACAGAACAAATTGAATGTCTTTTATATATTGTGAAGAACAATCATTGGCTTCTAAACAACATCATCTATACATTTTTATGGTTTAAAGGGTGATTAGAATTATGAGGAAAACACAAATTACAATGTTATTTTGGTTTAACTCCCTTAGACCCTGTGTGCACATTTGACAACATGACATTGAACACTCAAAAACAAAAACACTGGTCTCAGGAAGTTAAAGTATAAAAGGCTGTGTGAAAGTTAAGTCTCAAATAGCACATTTCTTAAGCTTCAGTTTTAAAATAACAAGATATTGGAGGGCTACTCGTTTATCTTCCTGCAAGACAACAGATGTTTAGGCAGAGATGGTGATGGTTATCTATTAAACAGTGTTGAAGTGTCAGAAACTTACAAGTGTTTGATCATCGGTGTGACTCAGAACCCTTTTTTGTGAGGAAATACAAATCATTAAAAACAATTGCCTGCTTCTTAGTAGCACAACCCAGTATTTCTACTTCAAACTTTTTGGGGGATAAAGATTGAAATATGTGTGATTTCTTTACTTTTGACATACTACAATCCTTTAGACTTCATGTCATAAATTTTCTCTATTCCAATATAATTAGAAACATTAAAATAATGTGATTTTTTAATTTTCTTTATTTTTACAGCTAATGGAGTCCAGGCAATAGCAGTCAGTGCAGCAGCTGTTACCGGTGCCATTCTTGTTTGTCTCATCAGCCTTGTTGTAAAATGTAAGTCCAAACGTGGGAATCTCAAATTACCCCGACTGGGTAATAAAATATCCATCCATCCATCCATCCATCCATCCATCCATCCATCCATCCATCCATCCATCCATCCATCGCTCTCTCTGATCCTGTACCACGGTCCTGGGAGCTTGTGGAATCTACCTAACACATCTTTGCAGTGAATGTTGATTATATTTGTTGTCCTTAGCTGTTCAAAACCATCTTTTGTTCAAAATGCACGGAGGCACAGAATTATTATTGCATAATTATTTTAACAGCTGGCTGCTGCAGCAAACCAAACAACAGTTCCTCACAACAAACTCAACAAAGAGGCAACACATATATTCAACAATGTCTAGTTTACAATGATTGATCACAGCAAACATTCTCCTTTGTTCGTTGGTGCTGATGCTCTGCTGCTGACAGACATAATGCCTAAAGCATGAAGTGAATACAGCAGTCAGTTTGCTCCCCCTACTGGGGAAGAATGAACTGTCCTGATGACAAAGACACTCATGGCCACACACAAACAGTTTAAAGCAGGTTCACACACCAAAGCTGCTTTCTGTGCTGCTGTGGTGGACTCTTTGTTTTGTGGTTTCGGTATAAACGTTTGGTATAAACAAGAAAAACGTTTATATGGCAACAGTCACAAATCAGGAGTAAGTTTGTTTGAAGTGCAATCAAGCTTACTTTCACAGGTCACTCAGTCCAGTTTTCATATACAGTCAACGGGTAGGATTCGGGTTAAGGCCAGAGCAGGGTGTCGGTTGTGTCAGAGTTTAATCAAGAATTGTGCTGTTCTTGTTGGAAAGATGGACACACCAAGAGCGGACAAATATTCTTAAGAGGTGTCAGGCTACTGATGCATGTAAGTGTCTTCAACCCGGAGGTTTCTATGAAATAAATAGTGAAGTTATTGATATGATGTTACTTCAAACTCAAACCATGAGGCAGCTGCAATTAATCTACGTAGACCTTGCAGAAAATAATTTTCCAAGGTTTTTGTTCTGGTACAGGAATACACACTATCAACCATACTGCAGTTAAAAAAATATAAACAGAGAGACAATTTAAAAGAAAGAGTATTGCCAAGATTCATGGTTTGTATACAGAGTATTACCAAGATGCACAGTTACAACAAAGATAAATGTTCTACCCAAATGTCTTTTGTGTAAGAATGGTGCAGAAAGAAGGGCCAAGAGGCTCAGAGCTGCAGCCATGTAATGAGCTAAGAATAAGAGGGAGTAATATTTTTCAATCAAGGAATGAAAAGTTTGATTGTAATAAGGGATGAGCTTTTTAATTTTTTCAATTTTCAGACACGACCTGAAAAAAACTATTGGACAATTTTCTAGGAAGATGAAGGAATCACATGAAGAATCTAATGAAGAATAAATGGCAGCATTCAGCCCCCCAACTCTCACTTTGGTCAAGCTGAATTTGCTGCTTGTTAGTTCTTCATGGCTGCGCTCTTCCTTTTTTTTGCACTTTTTTGAGCTAAAATGTGCTTTGGCATTTTTAAACTTGAGTATTAAATGAAGTTTAACTTCACACACACTAATCATGACAATTGTCTGTCTTCTTTGCATATAGAAAAACAGAGGACGCTTCTTCCAGTTCCACCTACTCTTTGGTGAATTGTCCAGCACATCTGGTAAAATCTACAAAAACTAATGTCACTCCTCAGCCAGATACCGTGCAATGATTGAAAAAACCAACAACTCCAGTAAACTCCAGAAAACAACTGAATTAAGGTTTTTAAAAATTAAATCCATGTTCCGTGAAACACTTAAAACACGAGAGAATTTTTTTTTCTTGCTTGTTGTTGACACTTTGTTGTATTTTAGTAGTTTCCCTTCATTTTACACTTTCTCACAGCCTCTTGTGTATAGTAGGATATCCAAGTAGTTTTGTTAAATGTGACTTAACTGTTAAATATTTTGTACCTTGAGCTACAGATTATTAAATAAGTTACAGATTTTGTTGAAAGAAGTCTAAAGTTGGCTACTCTTAACTAACTTTTAACTCTTTTTTGGGTAGTTTTACTAGTGATAAACTCGATATTTTGAGAAATAGATTAGCTTTTAATAATGTTGACATACACATTGTGATTGTCAAGCTTTTTTCTTAGCATGTTGCTCCAAAGCAATGATGTCAGATATGCAAACTCTTTTGTGACATGTAAGATGACTCAATATGAAAAATCAGGAAAAAAATATAAAGATTTGAATGAGTTTTTCATTTGTTGTTTCTTTGATGTTTATGGTTTGAAGCTTATAACATCCCAAACTTTAGTGACTCAGAAACATGTAAATACTTTGACAGAGTTACATTTGGAAAACTTTTAAGTCAGACAGGAGAGTCCAAATCCAGGCATTGGGGGCTGCAGTTCTGTTTCTGCTCCAAATACCCCTGTCCTACCTGCTGCTGTACATCTGGATATGGTATGTTCCACCGATGAAAAACTGTTGTGATAGCATTGATTATTTAAAAAAGAAGCACATCCTGCATTAAACGGTCTTACAGTCTGGGTTAAAAGATTATGCAGTGATGGAAAGAACTGTTAAAGCACACAAGACTTTCAACAACCACCTCCACGAGGAGGGCAAGTAAGCTTCATTGCCAAACAAGCTGTTTGTTCACAGAGTGCTGTATCCAAGCATGTTAACAGAAATTGTTCAGCAGAAGCAGATACCTGCCCTGTTTAAAAGTAGTGGTGCAATTAATTTTGGAGGGATTAATTCAATATTACATGTAATTAATCACTTTTGAATCCAACCTAATAATTGCTGTGAAAAGTCTCATTTTGAGATAATTTCATTTGAGTTTGTGACATTGTGCTGCAGTAAAAGATCAAAATAAAAAGGTGGCTTTATAATGTTTTTTTAGTATAACAGACTTCTAGCCTTTACTTTTACAACACCAAGAGGTATTTTTTCAATTTTTAAAAGTTAAGAAAAAACAATAAACCAACACAACAGGTTCAGAGTGGTCTAATTTAACACATAAAAAAACAAGTAGGAACACTTTTCTGAGCAGTGCACAAAGTATTGACCACAAACGTATTATTTATGCCACAATACATATTGTCACATGTTATTCTACAGGGCCCCTTCATTTGCATACAGTGTCACCAGCTCACTAGTTGCCCCTAATGTGAGCTAGTTTGTTTTGTAAATCTAGCAAGATGACGCTCTGAGCAGCACATTTTTAGAGGTGCTCTCTAAGCTTCCCTCAAAATCTGCAAGATATTTGTTTTGGAGTCTCATTCAGCATGCTGCGGTTTATGTAATCGATTGGAGAAGTTTCCCTCTTCTTTCATGGGTCTGTTGGATCACGTTTGTTGTGAGGAACTGTCGATTGAAAAGTCCAGGAACTGTAGCAAATGAGAGGCATCGCCAACTACTCCAATAATGCAGATTCTGGGGGAGGTAACAAAACTGGCTGAAAGATTCGATACATAAGAAAATAAAATATTTAGTTGCTAAGATGGAGGAGCACGGTGCTGTGTTAGCAAAGCTGAGAAGCAACTAAAGAAAATTAAGGAAAACTTGAAAATCACACAAGAAAAATGTAAAGAACAAGAGAGATAATATGATCAGTGGTATCCTTATCGCCATTTTAACCAAAATAGCACCTGAAGTTCCATGGAACATGCACGACATGGGGGACACGGTACACCACACCGGAAAGAGAGAAGCACAGGGCACGAGGCAAGTGACAATCAGTTTGTGAAGAGAGAAAGCAGACATACGATCTGGAATGTTTCCAAAAACTGGGAAATTTGCAAAAGAAAAAAAAAAAAAAATTGGCACAAGTTTTGCAGAGGATCTGATTCGGGAGGAATGTGAGGCACAGAGGCTGCTGTGGCCGACGGTGAAGGAGGCGCGGGAGCACAAGAAGAGGCCGTTCTTCAGAGGACCATTCATCTTCATAGAAAACATTCAAATCTATCCCTAAAGAGGAGAAGTGAGTTTCTGCAGCTGTCTGGAGGAGACTCTATGTTATCCAGAGGTACCATTCTGTCAGTTCTTTTCACTAAGCTAAACCTTTAGTGAAAATTAACATCCGGTTATTGTGGTTTGTTGTTCTTTGATTATGTTTTTGAGTTCAATAATTTATTTTATTTCTCCATATTCAAGAGGTCTTAAAGACATTACAAAAAGATAAGCTTTATTTTTGTTTTGTAAAGCAAAAAAGACAGTTATTTTTACTCAAAGAGACTCATTCAAGTGAGAAGGAGAAAGTCTTCTGGAAAAAAACAATGGGGGGGGGGAACACAATTTTATTTAGTCATGGAGAGTCATGAGAAGGCGTTGTAATTTGTTTCAACAATTGCCCGGGTCAGGTTATAGAACATTAGGCAGATTTAAAGGGAGACTGGATTTTAGTTATTTTAAATACAGAGGGGTTGTTTTGGATTTTTTGTAATGCATATGGATACAATGCTGATACAGAAAACAGGTTGTTATAGGAAGAACTTACAAAAAATATTGGAATGTTTATAATGCAAAATCCAACTGATAATATTGTAGTTGGAGGAGATTTTAACTGTGCTCCCGATGGATGGTTGGATAGATTCCCCACAAAGGTTACCTAACACACATATGACCACATTTTGAACAAAATTAAATAATGCTCTTTATGATGCTTGGTGACATTTTTATCCAAATACAAGACATTTTTCATGGATTTGTTGAAATGGCAACAATAAATCAAGAATAGATTTTTGGCTAGTTTCTCAAAATGTCTTAAATCATATATCATATGCGTATATTTCAACAGCTCCAGTCACTGACCAGTGGTTTGTGTCTATAAACCTAATTCCTTAGACAAGAAATACTTTGAGAAAAAGTTACTGGAAATGTAATGCAGAATGTTTTGAAATATTGTAGCATGGTTAAAAACCTCTCATCATCTGTCAAGGAAAATTCGACTAAGCTGGGAAAAAGTGGGAAATTTTTGAATATGAGGTCAGAAAATGTTTTATTTATTATGGAAAAGAAAAAAGTAATAAAGTTAAAGAAGCAGAAAAACAGCTGGTGAGTGACTTAAATAAGTTCTGTGGAAATGACAATGTTTCTGATACAAATAGGGAAGAATTTTTAAGATTGCAGTCAAACTACAACAAATTTCATGTAAATACAAACAGAGGAGCTTTCATACGCTCCAGAGCCAAGTGGAGAGAGGCGGCTGAAAATTATAGTTCATATTTAAGAAATTAGAGAAAAACGACAGAAAATATGCCATTAATCTGATAAATGTTGACAATAGTCTTGTAACTGATCCAAATATTTATTAATTTTACCAAATTTTATATTAATCCCAATTTTCTAATTAAGAGTGTAAAACGTTTTTCATTATTATAAAAAAGTTTGTTCCTTAAGAATTCAAAAAAGAATGTGATGCAGAAATTAACATTTCAGAACGGGATAGTGTTGTCCAAAAATTAGCACTGGGTAAATCCCCTGCTCAAGATGGTCTTGCGTCAAGCTTTTACAGGTTTTTTTGGGATGAAATTAAAGAGTTACTACTTGATGCTAAAAAGGAATGTGTGCAGAATAAAACACTTGTGACAACGATGAAAACAGAGTACCATTACCAATACCAAATCAAACAAAGCAAATGTGTTATTGACAATTTAAAGCCAATTACTTTATTTAATGCTGATTATAAACTATTTACTCATTTTTGGCTAACAGACTCAAAAATAGGATAACAAAAATAACTAGTGAAAAACAATATGGTTTTCTTCCAAACAGATTAATTCATAGCAGCATTTGTCTGGAACATTCATTTATTTCGATGTCACTTCTGCACTTTGGTCTTGATAAAAAAAAAGTTCGTAGACACGATTTCAATGTTATATAAAGACATAACCTGTCTTTACATAAGCCTCCCCCTTCAACCACCAGAGGGAGCCATCCTCTAAGTTTTAACCTTCACCACTAGTCTCCACTCTGCACTTCATCTCCCATCAACCACCTCTCGCTGTGTCTGCACCTTCCACCAGCTGTTGCTCATTTAGCAACCACCACATTTGTTTTTAATCTGGCGTCAGCTCTGCTCGGTGTGAAGTTTTGTTTTTCCTTTTGTCAACAGTCTGAGCATTGTACCAGCCTTGCCTTTCTAGTGTTTTGACTCCTGCTATTTTGACTCATCTTGCCTTGTCTGCTCTTGCCTGCCATTAAATCCTTTGGACATGGATCCAAGTGCCTCAGCATAACTAGTGCACTTCTGCACTAGTAAACTAGTGAGGCCCAAAAATCTTACCAGTGTACTAGTTATTTGAAAAATGTTTTCAAGTTTGCTAGTTAAAGCATTTAGAGCTTTGCATGTGAAGTTGTAAAAGCATACTAGATAACATGTCACTGCAAAATTGTACACTGAGCAACTAGCTCCCCCAGTTTCAGAATTGAATGTTTACTAGTGAAGAGACACTTGACCCATGAGTAGACATCTTCAAAGAGCTAGTGTCTAAAATAAGGCCACAAAACGACAAGAACACAAAAAATTGATTTGTCGCGAAGGAGCATGATCAAACAAAAACAAATGTATTGTAAAACAAATTTAATGCAAAATGCTTCTCTGACCCATTTCAGTTTTTTCTGGTCTCTCTCTCTGGTCTCTAACTTTTTTTTACATGTCTCTGACTGTGGTTTTGGCTTACAGGCCGAACAGCAGTTTCGAGTACCTTCTTAGTGTCTCTCAAAGGGGTACTGGAAACTGCCCCAACAGGGGACTACATTGTCCTCCTGGGGGGACTTCAATGCCCACGTGGGCAACGACAGTGACGCTCGGAGGGGTGTGACTGGTAGGAACGGCTTCC
Organism: Oryzias celebensis; assembly: GCA_014656515.1. Taxonomy (NCBI): domain Eukaryota; kingdom Metazoa; phylum Chordata; class Actinopteri; order Beloniformes; family Adrianichthyidae; genus Oryzias; species Oryzias celebensis. The sequence continues at coordinate 60,262,880 of BNCR01000001.1, forward strand.
CTGACATGAAATAGAGGGTTTTTTTGTTGTTGAAATTCTGTGCTTGTCATTGTTTGTCTATAGCAAACACCATGTTTGAGCACAAGGGTGTCCATCAATACACGTGGCATTAGGACACACTTGGCAGGAGATAGATGATTGAATTTGTAGTCGTTTCAGGCGACCTTCGGCCGTGTGTCTTGTACACTCGGGTAAAGAGAGGGGCAGAGCTGTCCACTGATCAATACCTGGTGGTGAGTTAGATTTGCTGGCGGGGAAGGAGGCTGTAAAGACTTGGCAGACCCAAACGTACTGTGAGGGTCTGCTGGGAACGTCTGGCTGAGCCCTCTGTCAGGAAGTCTTTAACTCTCACATCTGGGAGGGCTTCAAACAGGTACAGGGAGGCTGGTGACAATGAGTCCGAATGGACAATGTTCTTCACCTCTATTGTCTCTGTTGCCGTTCAGAGCTGTGGTCACAAGGTTTCTGGTGCCTGTTGTGGCGGTAACCCTCAAACCCGGTGGTGGACACCGGAAGTAAGGGATGTCACCAAGCTGAAGAACGAGTCCTGTCAGGTCTTGCTGGCTTGTGGGACTCCAGAGGCAGCTGACAGGTATCGGTCTAAGTGACCTGCGGCCCGGACTGTTGTGGAGGCAAAAACTCGGTCCCGGGAGGAGTTCGGGAAGGGCCTTGGAGAAGGACTATCCGTTGGCCTTGAAGAGGTTCTCGCAAACCGTAGAGCAATTCAGGAGGGGAAAGCAGATCTCTGCAAGCACCGTTTTTAGTGCACAGTTTCAGTCCACAAACCACGGCTTGTCTCTGTATTCTGTCACAGACAGTTTCTAGATCTACAAAGACCCAATGCAGCTTCTTTTGACCGTTTCTGTTCTTCTCTTGAGCAGCATGCTCAAAGGAAATATTGGATCTGTGGTTCTTTTTGTTTGTGTGAAACCAAACTGTTGCTTAAAATTGTTCACCTCTGACTGCAGTTCAACTTCTACTACTCTTTCCCATAAATAATTCTGACTCATCAGCCTTATTCCTCTGTAGTTCCTCTGTAGTTTCCATGGTCATGGAGTTTGTTGTTTTGGCATTTGTTGCTGCAGGCTTAGTTATTTGTGTTACAGGTAACATGGAGCCCTCACAATGTCACTGGTGTAAGACTGTTTTTATGCTTTCCAATGAGTCATACTTTGCAAGTTTAATGAACTGATCTTCCTGCATTTGGTGTTACTCAACAGAAACCCCAAACTGCTTGTTTCTCCTTTTTGGTGGGGAAAAGGTATTTCCAAGAAGCAAAAAAATTCCACATGAAATGAGTTTCGTTTGAACAAGAAAGGATTATGTATTTTCTGACAATGTACATTTGTTGTCCACCACAAAATTTTTTTAAATTTTGCACTCACATCTTCACATTAATGAAGTTCTGATGCTTTTGTTATGTTTGTATTGCTGAAATACACTACTTTACACTTTATCATTCACATCTGTCCAACATTTATTTCTAATCAGCCAATGTCATGGCAGCAGCTCACTGCATTTAGACATACATGCTTAAGATGATCTGCTGCAGTTCAAACTGAGCATCAGAATGGGAAAAAACCAGTTATTAAAGTGACTGTGAACATGGCATAGTTGTTGGTGCCAGACAGGCCGATAGGAGGATTTCAGAAACTGATGATCTACTGGGAATTTTCACCCACAACCATCTCTGGGGTTTATTGAGAATGGTGGTGTAATGGCGTGGGGGATATTTTCTTGGTACACTAGGTAATACCAACTGAGCATGATTCCAACACCACAGCCTACCTGAGTATTGTTGCTGACCATGTCCATCCCTTTATGACCACAGTATACCATCTTATGATGGCTACTTGCAGCAGAAAAAGGCGCCATGTCAGAAAGCTGGAATCATCTCAGTGTTAAGAAATGGTCTGATCCAAAATGCCAGAGACTTGGCTTGGTGGCGGAAATTCAAATATTATATAAACAAACAGAAGCATGACAAAACGATGAGAGCAACAAAAAAAAATGTGACAAAGCATGTGACCTGACCAGAATAAACTGAAAAACAGAGACTTAACTACCCTAAGAGATTTTCACTGAAGTGAAGACAGCTGTGAATCATGATAAACTTGAAACGGGTGTGACTGACAAAAATGGACGATTCAAAACAGAAAATGACCAACACTACAACATATAACTGACAAAAACCAACATAAGGCCACAAACCTCAAACTCAGACTGGTTTCTTGAACATCACATTGAGTTCACTGGACTCAAATGGCCTCCACAGTCATCAGATCTTAACCTAATAGAGCACTTTTGGGATGTGGTGGAATGGAGGATTAGCATCATGGACATGAAGCCGATGAATCTGCAGCAACTGTGTGATGCCATCATGTCAATGTGGATCAAAGTCTCTGAAGAATGTTTCCAGTACCTTGTTGAATCTATGCCACCAAGGATTAAGGCAGTTCTGAAGGCAAAAGGGGCTCCAACATGCTACTAGCAAGGTGTACCTATTAATAAACTAATAACATGGCAAGTGAGTGTAAATCGGAAATATGGAAGCATTTTGTATTCCAGGAAGAAAATCTGTTTTTAATTCAATTTTCTTTTTTAATTTAAGTTTTTTTCACAAACTTGTTTTTTTGTGGGACTTTTTAAGAACTGCAACATTAAAGAACAACAAACAGGCTGGACACTAATCTCACTATAAGGTGACCTGCAATTAAAATTAAAAAGTCACAACGTGTCTGTGTCACACACATGATCCATGTAAAGATGTAAGTCATGGGGACGCCAGTCGGTTTTGTTCTTCCTTCTTAATTTATCTACAAACATTGCAGAGCACGCAGTCTGCTTATGACTTTTTTTTTATTCGTTTCAAGGTAATTTTTTGTCTCTCTAGATTTTTAAAAACATTTTAATTTTATTTCTGTTTTTCAAGATGTTTTTTTCATATATATATATATATATATATATATATATATATATATATATATATATATATATATATATAGAAGATAAGAACGTGTCCACAACTTGCATCACTCGAGCATGGTGAATAACTAAATAAGAGAAAGAGTTACAGTTTGATATTAGGGATATCTGTGGAGTTTGTTTTAACAATAATGAGGAGCTGTGGTGTTTTGGGGATTTTCATGAGCTACTGAGTAATTGATTATGTTGCTTTAGAAGCCGGTCTCTAAAAGTGGCTGGGCTCTTTAACCCCCTCAAAATCCTCGTGGTCCTTCGAACAGAACACAGCGAGCATGGAATATGAAATTATGCTGGAACTGAACCGCTCAGCAAAGCTGAGCAAATTATGGGTAGTAAGCATTTCCCGAACGCTGGACTTAAAAACTGAAGTAGTGACGCTCAATCACGAGCGTTTGAAACAATGAAGCCTGAAATTCTGATCTACGAGCCTTTGCATAGTCTTTTCATTGAAAGCGGCACTCAAACACAAGCTAACGCAGCCGGTGTGTAAGGACCTCTTCACGCCACGAAGCACAGAAATCTGTGTTTTTATGTAGCCCATCGCCCTTGTCACAGAGTATTGGTTCAGTACCCATCCCAAATTATGAGTTGTACGTGTCATTGAGCTCTGAAGCAACTGTTAAGCAAGCTTAACAACACTGATACTTGGACAGTCACTGTGGGAACTGAATTGACTAATCCGATCTGTCACATCTCTCTGTGTTTTCTAGATGCATGCAGGAAGTAACGACTTCCTGTCTAACCTACTGCGCTACAGAGAAAAGCACATGCTTAATGTGTTTGTAGAACAATGGAGCAGGTGTCTTTTTTATCAGCTATTTTTCTCATCATTTTGGGTCAAATGCAAGGTAAAGCTTTTCTGTCTAATAATTCAAGCATTTAGTGACTTTTATGTTAGTCAGTATGACAGTATGTTAAAGACAATGGTATCTCTGACTGGCAGTGACAAAAAGGTTCCTTGTTTAAAAATGAGTTTACATACTTTTTTCTTCTTGTTGTAGAAAACCTTTATAAATGCAAAGCTTAAGTTTAGGGGTCTGCAATCTGAGGCTCTGGAGCCACATGTGGCCTGTTCATTCCTCCATTAAGGCTCTTTGGTTTTGAAGTAAAATACTAATGTTTTTAACAGATAATACGTTTTTAATTTTGGTTTGCTCTAGTTAATTAAGTTTTGTCATTTAGATTTTAACATGTCAGATTACAAAACAATGTTAAAAGGTTTAATACTGTCAGCACATTCTTATTTTTGCGTTGTTTACCACAACTCCGTGACGTGGGTGCTAGAATTATAATAATATGAATTATTATTATTCATAATAAAACTGTCAGGGTTGACGTGCGGACACAAACGCAGACGGCAATAGAAATGAATAGTCTTTCATTTAATTACTCGAAAGAACACAAGAGCAATTCCTAGAAGGCACAGAACCACCCGACAACCCGTGCAAGGGAGACGAGGGTATATAACAGGGAGAGAGGATTAGTTAACAACATACAGGTGTGCCAGGAGGGAGGGAACACACAAGGAGGGAAGTGTCAAGTGACCTGAGAAGAAACGGTGAGCACAGGTAATACAACAAAATAAAACAGGAAGTGACATACACAACACTTAATGTCCTGGGTCCATAACCCCACAAAAACAACGCATCTGTTCTAAATGTGTTTTACTACAAAATAATATTAATACACACAACAAAGCTATCTTCTCACAAATAATTGTATACCTGTATTATGTAGTTTTTGAGTTATTAGTGCATGATACATAGGATTTTTGACTAAAGATATAGTAGAAGTTGTCAACATTGAATTTGAATAAAGACTTTTTGTGCAAAATATCAGACCTTGACTAGTATATCTTTATTACATACCCTACACTGCCACCACACAACAATGTATGTACTTTAATGGTGTAGTTTTTGAATTATTAGTACATAAACAGAATTCCAAAAAAGTGTGAGCACCTCTGCCTTAGAAAATGTAGGTGACCTTGGCCATTCCTGTACAGGTCAGTGGAGTTCTGGGATTCGTCCAGTTTATTGTTGAGTTGAACACCCCGGTTCTTGAAACTGCCGACCATGTAAATGACTCTTCCCTGGATGTTTAACGGTGCATGGGCCACCGTTTTTCATCTTTGGAGGTCAAGCACCATCTCTTTGTCTTGCTGGTTTCTGAGCACAGGTGATAGCTCTCACAACAAGTATGAGTATCCAAGTGAGGGGGAGGGAAATGGAGGTGTCTGACATTACTTTAAAATTAATTTAAAACAAACCATGTATTGCAATGTCATTTTTTTAGTATTAAATTGTAAATTATAAAATACATTTTCAATATGTTATGGTACCAAACATTCATGTTATGGATGTATGTTATGACACTAAAAACCAATAGCGATTTAAAACACAACTGACTCTGCTTTTAACAAAAATTTTGGTAATACTAATTTTGCTTTCAGTAAAACATTTACTGGCATATAGCCTGTTTTATACAACTTCCCAATTTCACCCCCCACCCCCCACCCACCCCCGCAAAAAAAAGAAAAAACAATTACTCCATCTGTACACCTTGCCTGTAAATGTTTAATGATGTTTTTTTTCGGGATGATTTGATAAACTTTTTTCTTTATTTATTTTAAGTTGCAAGCCTTGTTTCACAAGTCTGATTTGTCCTCTCTGTGAGGAAGCTTCACAGACCCTTAAAACTGGGTGTTGGAGGTGTCACTTCCTTTTATCTGAATTTAGCAGAATATTTCCATTTGGGTTCCTGTTAAAATCTTCTAACAGCACACAGCATAAAACTTACAACAATCTTTATTTTTCCGACTGAATAGATGTTCCTGCACACTTCATGATTGTTTTACAACTTCTTACAAACAACGAAGGACCAATAGAACAGATGAAGGTACCCCATGCAATAGCGAAGCCTCAAAATAAGAGATCATTCTTATTACTAATTTGGAATTTTACGTTGCAAAACCCGCTTAAAGTTGTGTCACATAATCTAAGCCAGTTTGCTTCTCTAAATACATAAACTGTCAGATTTTTCTTTAAATTGCTGTTGAGCCTTTAATCTGTACTTTTAATTTCTATCAATGTCTGGTTATCTTACTGAAAACTTCAAACCAACTTCACATGAGATATGTTCATAGTTACAGTGGAGATCGAAAGTTTGGGCAGCCCAGGTAAAATGTTATATTACTGTGCAGAGAAAAACTAAGGAAAGATTGAAAATCAGTTTACAGATGAAACGTTCTTTTAACATGTCAAAAAAATTGGGTTTTATTTCCATCATTTACCTTTTCAAAAAAACAGAAAACAAAATAATGAGGTGTACAAAAGTTTAGCCACCCTGCAGAGTTAGTACCTTGTACTGCCCCCCTTGTCAAGTATCACAGCTTTTAAAATATTTTTGTAGTCAGCCAAGAGACTCTCAATTCTTGTTTGAGGTTTCTTCATCTATTCTTCTTTACAAAAGTCTTCCAGTTCTTTGAGATTTCTGGGATGTCTGTTACACTCTGCTCTTTTCCATAGATTTTCAATGATGTTGAGGTCAGGTGATTGTGAAGGTCACTGCAAAACCTTCAGTTTCTGTCTCTTAATGTAAGACAGCGTGGATTTTAATGTGTGTTTAGGATCATTATCCATTTGTAGAAACCATCTTCTCTTCAACTTCAACTTTTTCGCAGACGTCTTCAAGTTAGTTTCCAAAATTTGCTGAAATTTTGTGGAACCCATTCTTCGTTCTACTGGTGAAATGTTTCCTGTTCCGCTGGCTGCAATATAAGCCCAAAGCATGATTGATCCACCTCCATGCTTAACAGTTGGACAGAGGTTCTTTTCATTAAACTCTGGACCCTTGCTTCTCCAAATGTACCTTTGCTCATTGTGCTCAAAAAGTTCCATATGAACCTCGTCAGTCCACAGAACTTGTTACCAAAATGAATCAGACTTGTTTCTATGTTAGTTTGTTTACTTCAAATGTTGAATTTTGTGGTGAGGACGTAGAAGAGGTTTTCTTCTAATGACTCTTCCAGGAAGACCATATTTGTACAAGTATCTCTTGACAGTAAAACAGTGAACCACAATTCCAGAGTCTGCAGGTCTTTCTGGAGGAATCCTGCAGTCAAACGTAGGTTCTGACTTGCTTTTCTCTGTGAGCTGCTCTGTCTGAGATGTTTCTTGGTCCTCCAGATCTTGCTTTAACTTCCACTGTTCCTGTTGACTGCCATTTCTTAATGACATTCTGAAAAGAGGATGTTGGAATCTGAAAACACTTTGCCATCTTCTTGTAGCCTTCTCCTGCTTTGTGAGCATCAACTATTTTCAGTTTCATTGTTCTGGATACCTGTTTGGAAGAACTCATGATGATGATTGTTGGGGTAAAGTCAGATGACTCAGATTATTTCAAATCTTTGAGATTAAAATCACCTGGTCTTTACAAAGAATGATTGTGAACAATCCATGACACTGTCAGGTGCATACTTTAAATTCTGCAGGGTGCCGAAACTTTTGCACACACCATTTTGTTTTCTGTTATTTTGAAAGAGTAAATGATGGAGACAAAGCCTCATTTTTTTACATAATAAAATAATGTCTCATCTGCAAACTTATGCCTTCAGGAGATTTTTTCAATCTTTCCTTGGGTTCTTTATGCACAATAATAGAACATTTTACTTGGGGTGCCCAAACTTTCGATCCCCACTGTCACTAACATCTGAATGTTTGCCTCTATGCTATGACATTATCCCAGAAACTCCTGTTAATGATTGATTTTTAACTTTTATGTTAACATTTTGTTTCTCCTAAATTTTTCAACTGTTGAACCTTTATAACATCAGATTTTACACATTAAATTTTCAGTCAAAGTGTTTGTAGCTCGCAGTCATTGTTGAGTCTGAGACTTTTCAGCAATGCCTCTGATATGATGCAAAAGAATATATCTTAGGTTAAGACTTGTATGATAGCATTCTTTAAATGTTAGTTTTAATCTCAAGTGGGGGAAAACAGAAAAGGAATATTTTTGGTCAAAAGTTTTACAGATAAAAGTATTTAAAGCTTACTTTAGTTTCTCAGGATTAACTGCATTCTTTAACTTTCACATATTCAGAAATGCCAGAAATACAAGAGAAAGCCATTTTAGTCTCTGGTTTGATAGCAAAGACTCATCCAGATTTTTTACCTAAGACTACATTTAAAATTTGACATTTGGCATATAATACCTTAAGAAAAATAGTATAGCAAATGTAAAAAAAAATATTGTAAAAAAACTCACTTAATCAATTCAGGATTTTTATTTTAACTATGTGTCATTTTTTTCAGGTTTCTCTGCTTTGACTCCAGTGTTTGTTCAGACGGGAAAAGATGTTGTTCTGGATGTCAATGGAACTGATTGTACAGAGGACAGTGTTCAAATTACTTGGAAGTTCAATCAAACTGATAATTTAGTGAGACTCACATGCAATAATGATGGAGAACCAACAATGACAAAATTAAAGTATCAGGAAAGAACTGAGATAACTGAAAAAACATCTTTGAAACTGAAGAATTGCCAAAAATCCTTCAGAGGAGTTTATTCAGTAATAAGATCATCATCTGAAGACGAAACTCTAGTAGAATACAACGTCACAGTTGAAGGTAAATCTCTTTGTCCCTCACACACATCTGTAGACCAGATAATTTGTGTTTGTTTGACTTTGTTGGACTGTCATTTCCTCCTCAGATCCAGTGTCTCCAGTTCATTTGAAAGTGGATTCAGTGTTTAACATCTCAAACTTATGTAACCTGACTGTGACCTGCAGCACAGATCACTCCAATGTCATCAGCTCTTTCACATGTGGAAACAAATCCTGCAAACAGAATGATGGACAGCAGACAAAGATCACAAAACAAGGCAATCTTCTCCATGTCTATCTGTCTGATGAATTAGTCGTCTGTAACCATAGCAACCAAGTGAGCTGGGCTAACAGCACCATGAAGGTTAAACTTATTTGCTCTCAATATGATAATGGTAAGTCTTCAACATGAAAAGAGAGATAGAAAATTCTAGTCAGCTTGTTTGTGTACAAACACAAATACAACTCAGTTGTTCTAAATTAAAAACTGTATTTTTTATTGATTCACGTTAGAAGAAAAAAGCATGACAGAAAATGTACACCCAATAACCAAATAAGCCCAAGATACCTTATTTAAACAACGATTAATGTTTTTTTTTTGTCATCACAGGAAAAGCGGAAAACAGACCCTACATTTTGGTTTTAATTCCAATCGCCCTCGTAATTCTTCTAGTGGTTGTTGGAATTGTTGTCTGGAAGAAAAAATGTAAGTCAAAAACAGCTTTGTGATTGCATTTCACAAAAAACAGATTTATGTTTAACAAAATGGAATAGGTCTTAATGTTTACTTTGGTATCATTTATTATTGTCTGTCTTTACTAAAGAACATCATCTTATCTTAAATTATTAGGTATTAAGGCCTGTGGGTCGGCTGATCTTCCGGTGAGTGTTTTTATGATTTCATTAGTAAAGTTTTCTGTCAAACTCAGAAATTGATTCAAATTATTATCCTAGATAATACAGCATTTGAGAAAACAAGAAATTCCAGATTATCACAAGCATGTCACATGCTGGTCACTCATTTTAAATAATCCACATGTGAAATCATACTTCTCTGTGCAACACAAATACCACATGTTTGGGTCATTTTAGTTGAGTTTACACCATCATTTAAGGTAGGGTAGATTGTAAGGTAAACTTTTAAACACACTATATATCTTTTATTGTTAGTCACACATTGTTATTGTAATTGTTTTTATTTTTAGATGTTTTTTTTAATAAAAAAACAAAACAAAATTAAACTCAACTTTTCTAAGTGTTTTGTTTCTTATTTTTAAAAACAGTTTCAATCACGGTTCCTGTTTGACCCTGACTGTACTTTTGCAATCTTTTTAAACCAGCTGTGTACTGACAACTGTAAATGCTGTCTGTAACAAAATAAATACTATATAGCAATATTCTAATTAATTGTTGTGTTTGAATCTAAACAGACTCGAGCTGACGAGCCTACAGGTCCAGAAGATGCTCTCGTAGACAACTGTAAGTCAATCTACAGTGTTGTTCAACCCCATTCGCAAACAGCATCTCCTCGAACTGAAACTAAAAATACCCCTGAGAGTATTTATGCACAAGTGGAAAAGTCAAGAGGAACCCCACAAATGCCAGATGTTTGCACTGCTCTTAATTAATTCAAATGGAAAAAGACTTGTATAGCTGTACATTTGTTATATAGTGAATTTTCCGCTTCAGTATCATACCAGTATGTCATTAAACATTAAACTGATTCAGTTAAATGAACAACAAAAGGAGTTGACAGAGGTCTACGTTTTTGATTACATAAAGTGTTTGACGAGTTTTTCTGAGGTACCAGCTAGAAGGAAACAGGTTATTTAAAAAATTTTTTTATGCTTTATTCTTAACGAACAGTTGCGTTTAAGATCAAAAAATCATCAGGAAGCTGTGCATGTATGGAACGTGTCTTTTGATAATTATTATATTTTATGACGTCAGTTCATCTTAGATGTTGAACAAAAGGCAATTCTAGTTTTATTTTTACTTTTTGTGTTTTTGCATTGGATGTTTGTTTTGTGTCATTATTATTATCTCTGGAAATAATTTAATTTCGGCTTAATGAAGTGTTTTTTTCCTCAAATAACACAATTGGTTGTGTTTTTTGGATTCTCTTCCAAACAAAACAATACAAATTTGTCAGGATTTACACTTGGATTAAAGCTGACTCTGTAGTTGGAACTATGTTCTGCTCTGCTGTTGTGAGAAATACAGTTTGAGAAAATCATGAAAAAAAATGACTGAGTTCTGACCGCAAAAGCTGAGCTAAAATTAAAACACAGTTAAAGCCTTGAAATGCAGATACTTGTTTCTGAGAAGTCAGCAACAGGCAGCTGGTTAACAGAGATAACATCTGAAAATAGAACATTTTACTGACAGGCATAAAAATTATTTATTTGTGGAAGTCTACTGGTCTTTGCCTTAAGTTGCTAATTTTTAAAGTGATGCGCTCAGTTTGGTTTTAAATAGCTGATTTTCCTGTTTCTGCTCCTATGATAAAATGTGTAAATGCTTTCATTTTAGAGGAGAAATAGAGAAATAAATGTATCCATGATGAGATTTTATTATAAAAATGAATGCCTAAAGATGACCAAGGTGAGGTGGAAACAAAATTATATAAAATTAAATAAAAGATGCAGTGCTTTTCAAAATGAAAGCACCTTTTCCACATTTTTTTTACATCATCACAATATCAATTAAAAAAAATGATTCTTTAACAGGTAGGGAGAACAGTGCCCTTGTACTCCAGATTTACGGCAGCACACTATGTTAAAAAGTAATCAGCTTTTTAAATGTATTTTGAGCTGTACTTTAAATACTGCTCTAGTAAAATCCTACCAAAACTTGTAAGTTAATGGACCCACAATAAATAAATTCACAAATTTCTCGCACATATTCTGTTTAAGTTAAAGGTTCATTATGTTGGTGAGAAATTTGCAGTTTGCATGTCAGCTCTGGGGAAGTAGCTGGTCACAGAGAGTTAACCAATGGTTTAACCCTCCCCCATAACCTTCCTTCAAACAGGAAGTGATTCAAATGTAAACCACATAGTAACCTCAGTTTTGAAACATGTTTCCCAATCACCTGCTTTTAAAGTGTAAATGTAAACCAAAGTAACATGATACACCTTACAAATAATTCTGTTTCGTCTCCTCGCTGCTGTTGTTTTTATCAAAATCTGTGCTTTGATGGTTGTATTCATTAAAAATGCATTTTCAGTAAATCAGCATGATTCATGTTTGTGTTCACAACTTTCATCTACATTGGGTAATTCAAATTGACATTGATACAGTCACATATGCTTGAGCAACTTAAAAAAACATGCATCTCTAAGACTGACTTGTGTGCAACACTTGTGGTTTGTTTTGAAAAAAATACTCAATTACTCTGGGTAACCTAATCTGATTACTTTTTTCTTATGTTTGAACATTCACATTATGACTATAAACAGAGATGCACAACATCTATGTAAATTTATTTTTATTATTTGTGGGAAAAAAAACAACTTTTCATGTAACTTATTCAAATTAGATTTATTAGAAACATTTCTGAGAATTAAATAAGAACTTCATTTTGTTACTTGACAAATAATCTGCACTTGATCTTATATGGTAAAGTGTTCGCTTTGTATTATTTTGATGTGGAAAACAACAGTGAGCTGAACTTTATCAACATAAAATGTGATAGGACTTACCGTTCACTCTTGCTTACTTTTGTTTGTAAACATATTTAATTTACACTTGATTATCTTGAAAGAAATACAAGAATCTGGAAAGTTTCATCTGCACTCTTCAGCACCAGGTATTTGTCTCTGAGTCACAGTGGTTGATGTTTTGGCTAAAGATGTCCTGGATCCATTTTTGGTCAGTGAATCAGATTGTTCAAAATGAACCAATTTCGACTGAATAGCTTCGTCAACCACAATCTAAGCTATGAATCAAATTGTTGTTAAAATGAATCGTTACACCCTTAGATGAAATAAAAAGATTGTTTTTGTGTACGGATCACATGAACCAGTAGGTAAAAGGATCATTAATAATCAAGTCGTATCCAAAGTGTCTTTTTTTGTCTGCCCCAACCTGACAGACCACATCATCTTAATCTCATCAAGGACGACCATTGTGAGCCACAGGATCCTTCATCTTGGCTAAAAAGATTTGCCTGAAATCTTCCTTTCCGTTTGCAAACTCATCTTTTACCACAAGAGGGCGGCATTTCTCAACAAATCTCCCCCTGACAGCCCTCATAACAACTTTCACTCCAGACACAAAGCACGTGACACCATCTGCGCGGGGACAGAGGGTGTCCGAAGGACAAACGTCTTGAAATGCATTACATCATTCTCCACTAATATGATAATATGTCTTAGTGCAGTGCCAAGCATGAGAGGGGCCATAATCCCTACAACTGCCGCTCCAAATGTGAACAAGGGGATAAGATGGAGAAGGAGGGGGAGAGGGGCTCCACAGAGGAGTTGGGGGAGCATCACTGAAGGTTATTCCAGACATTATTCCTCACAGAGAACAGGAGGATGGAGGAGACCATAATCACCTCTCACTCTCTAAGTGAAGCAAACCTCTGCTGCTTCCTGTGTTCCGCCCTTGCCTTCTTTTTTTAATCCTTATATCATTTTTCCGTACGTTTTTCCAGTCATCATATATCCTGTCATAAATAAATGAAAAAAAAAAAGAAATGATGAAAAAGACACTGAGGACAGAAGGGCGAGTAAGGAAGGAAGGGACTGCAGAAGAGAGCACTGAAAGATAGGAGAGGATGCACAGAATATGAGATGGAAAGGATTGATGAGAACAAATGGGAGACAGAAAGTCATAAAAAGGAATGTGAAAAGGCTAAATTCATCCGGGGAAAACTGACAAAACAGCTTACATGAAGGCTAACCCAGGGGTTAAAGATAGATATTAAGAAAAGAAAGTGACAGAAAAAATAACAGGTGAGAGAAATCACAAGGAAGGAGGAGGGAAAGAGGGTCAAAAGCATGAGAGAAAGTCTGACCATAGAAGAAAAGAAGACATGAGAAATCATAGTTAGGGTGAGAAGTCTGGCCATGAAGGACGGAGAAAAGGATTAAACAAGGAAAACGTTCAATAGAGAAAAAACAAAAATTAAAAAAATATACAAACTTACAGTAAAAACACAGTTAAGTCTGAAACTGTAGTACATTTTGTGACGTTTAGAAGGTGACATGAATGATACAAAATATTAAAATGAGTTAATACAGATGAGAAAAGGTTGCAAGGGGGTTGAATAAGCCTGGAGGAAAAGATGTACTGCATTTTATGGCTGCAGTTTTTTTTTGCATTTTGGTCAGGGGTGCGACTTATACTCCGTAAAATACAGTACATTATATAAAATGTAAAGAGAATGACAAAATAAACTAAGAAAGACCACAGAGATTTAAATAGATTTTTAAAGAGAAGCTTTGTAAAAGAGAAAGTCATGAAAGAATGAGAAAATAGAGAAGTGATGCTGAGAAAAATGAACTTTGATTCCTTGCAACATAAAACACATGGAAGATGAGAGGAAGAAGAATGAGGGACTGGCAGAAGCAAAAATTGGAAATAAATGAGTTACAAAAGGATTTTGAGGAAAGAGTGAAATAAAAATGTCTATTTAGAATGCAGAGATGGTCAAAGACAGGTCAGATAAAAGATGCAGTTTGAGTAGAAGTAACATTAGAAAATACTTCTTTAAAGTACTTATGAAACTGTATCTTTTTTTATTCTTTTTCCGATGCTGTGAAAAAATAATTACATTGAATTTGAAAAAAGAAAAATAGAAACAAAAAAGTAAAATAAAAGAACATTTCAATAATATTTTTGACTTTTGTACACGTTTTTCATAACAGAGGATATACAAGTACTCAACAAGAGCGTAATACACATATGAACAATATATAGTGATTAAAATAATATATAAAAAAACAGTATGGAGAATATTTTGTAACTATATAAATGAACACAGTCACTGTCCCTCTCCACTTCACATACTCTTAGGTTCATTTTGGATTTCTTGTTGCTGCAGCTTGAAGATCTTGTTTGGAGCTGCAGCTGTTCAGCAGCTGGATGACAGACTCTCCATCGCTCTCCTCAGGCCTCATATCTCCCCCTTCACTCTGATCTGCCAGCAGCACAGCTTTTAACCAGGCTCTGACTGATTTTTGTCAAAGTCTTTACTTCAATGAACCTAGATATTATTTCATTGTGTTGGTGCTGTAAAAAGATGTTTAACATTTTTTAAACAAACAATTCCTTTATTGGAGTTTATTTGGAATGCATTAGGAAAGGCTGATCATCCGTTTCTATGTCAGTGTGGGAAGGTTTCTTCAAGACACAGAAATAAAAGGAATGTTTGATTAAAAAAACAGGAAAAAAAACATGTTCTTTTGGAAATCAGTTTTGAAGTACCCCAACAAATGTTTCTATGCACTAGAAGAGCTTTTTTGATAATTAATAAGGAATTGCAGTTGGTTCAACATTCACCTACTTTAAAATGAAATAACAAATACCATGACATCATGTCCTTTAAATATTTAAAAAGTGCCCGATGGCATGAGCTGCTTTCACACTTGTTTTCAATAACTGCTGAAAACTTCCCTGTTATTTTGGACACATCTCTGGTTTTATCTTGTCAGACAGTAACACAATTTAGAAGTGTGATTGACTGGCAATGGAAAAAAAAAAACAACCCAAAACTTTGTATTGATTTGGTTCCGTCTGGTTTATGCCCCCAATTTTCCTCCATGTTTCTTAAACATTTGCTTTACTGAAGGGCCTACTTATTTTATTTATTTTACAAACGTTTGCTTCATTCTGTTATGAATACCTATGTTAAGCCAATAACAACCTCCAAGAGTGCAAAAGAGTGAGTTCCAAAAGAAGTAGGACTGGAACCGCTGATGTCAGGAGATGTCCAACCTTACTCTAGTGACTCAATTTGAAGTGTATCCTTGAAAAAACAGCAAAACTTGCATCTTCTTCAACAGTTCTTCAGAGTGTTCCTACAGCTGATGGGAAAATGAAATCAAATTTTCCTAATTTTTCAGCCGTGTTAGAGAGTCAAATTTAGGGCCATAAATTCTAGGGTCTAAGAGTTTGGGGCTGCTAACTCTTGACTCTTCTATGTTCACAACATCCTCAACCACTTTCAACCAAAAGTCTATGTAAACATGTGTAAAAGCACATTTGAAGCCTCCGCGTTCAAAAATCCTACATACAAAATATGCATCCATTGAACACTCATTGAAAGTAAAACCAGGTCAAAGTTTGACCAATCAGGAACTCGGATTTGGTAGTGTTGACGGGATGGCGTCCTTTTAATTGATTTAAAACAGATCATGGAGGAGAAACTAATAGTTATGGCTTGTGCGCAGCCAGAATTCTGTGACACAAAGTCTTTTAAATTACAGGAAAGATCTGTGAAACTAAGTCTGGAGCAAGATTCACGAGGTTTGCACCGCTCCTACATTTTGCTCCAAGGTTCTTCAAACTGTAGATGATGCTCTAATGAATGCGCGTCACATGTCCTTTGTGTGTGTAGACCTACTGGAATGTTTAGAAGAACAGAGAACTGAAATGCAGATAAGAGGTGTGAGTACAGTCATGAGGATTCATTCTTTTTTTTTTTTTTTTTTTTTTGCTTTTTGCAAAGCTGAACAAAGATACCTCATAGTTAAAAAAAATGAAACTGCAGTCTATGACCTTGACAGTACCGCTGCAAAGGGATATACCGTTGGACACAAGATTATCATTGAATTTTCTTGTATTATTCAAGTAGACAAAAGCCTTTCTGGTGAATGCACTGCTTTATGGATTTACATTTAGAAGCTAAACATAATCCTTTTCATCAGAGTCTAAGGGAAGTTGCAGGTTTGAATCCACCTGAGACTCTAATGCCTCCTTGGTTAACAAGAAATCTGCCATTTGCAGCTGTTAATGATACCAATAGTCTGATGCAACTTCAAAATGATGCATGTCTTGATGAAAACTTTATACAGAAGCTATCACACAACGACAATGTTGTGCTGCTGTGACCAGGAGTCATTTTCCTCCTTTCTGCAAACATAAACATGACTAACAATAACAAAGTGATCAGTCAAAGCCTGGTTTGAAGAGCTCTGCTGTCACACACAGCAGCTAATAGATGTTACACCATTACAGCACATGTATGAACACATGTGCATGCAAACCGTCTCACACATGCATTACTGTAACGTAGAAGCATACATAAACACAATCAAAATAAGAAAGGCTGCTGCATTTGTTTGTCTGCTCAGTTCTCTTTTTTAAAGTCTTTTTGGCACTCACTGAAAACTTCACAAAGTAAAAAAAAAAACGTCAGTCACTCTTGGCTCCAGCATGGGACATCATAAGACAGGAGTTTTTTGAGCAAGACACAGATGTTCACAGATGCTCAGTGCTCATCTAATTTTCTTATCAAGAAACTGCATTTGTTCATCACACCTTTATACATGAAGCATATAGAAAGTAAAAGATCAAAATCAAATACTGCTTTTATAAGTTGAAAAAAAACACATTTTGAGCTAATTATTTTCTTAATTCTTTCACTGATGCTGAAACTCATCAGATTCATAATGTCCAGATCAAGAAATTATTACATAGAAAGTTCTGCAGGAGGATGGCAC
Source organism: Oryzias celebensis (assembly GCA_014656515.1). Lineage (NCBI taxonomy): Eukaryota > Metazoa > Chordata > Actinopteri > Beloniformes > Adrianichthyidae > Oryzias > Oryzias celebensis. The sequence continues at coordinate 60,280,144 of BNCR01000001.1, forward strand.
AACTCCTATAAAAAGACACACTGACATGTTTGCAAGCTAGAAAACTTGATGAATTGATGACAAAAGTTAAGAAAAATCTTGATAATTCTGCTTTTTTTGAAGATAAGTTCATTTGTGGAATCCAGAAGCTGCTGAGTGGAAACACATAAGAGAATAACACAAGAAAAGCACAAGAAACGCCACCTAATGAAATTTCCAAAATACATTTTTTTCCTGAAGTGCTTGACCTTCTATGTCCACACTGTCAACAAACAGTGATGACTAAGTACCTGTACGGTCTGGCTTTGCATTTGTTGGACTCAGTACCTCCTCTTTGTCAAATTCAGTCATTATATACAAGGTCATGGAGACACTGCAAATCAAATGCAAAATACTGCGCAGCCACAACTCTGTAAAAAGGCTGTAAAAAGGTAATAGTATGCAGTACCACAGCTCTGTTACCACTATAAATTTAAAACGCTTCTCCATCTGCCATTTTACTTTGACTGAGTGGATTTCCATAGCAAGTGTCTAACTGCACTTTCATCAGATGCATAAAGCAAAGTGGTTGTGGGATTCTTTCTTGGGATTTATAATAACAAAAGCACTAAATACATTTTTACAGCCCTTTTGCTCACAATTACCATAATATGCTGTGAAAAGTCGATAGGCGGGCTGATAAAAATAAACACTCAATTATTACATCTGGAAGAACTGATGTCCTCCATAGCCTGGGGTTATATTTAAAGAGAAATTGTTTTTAACTGCTTGGAAATGTGGAATAATGAATAAAATTAGTACATTTTTATTGCTCGCTGCCCTTTTAAGCTGTTTCAGCCTGGTAAAACACATAACAGGAGGTCTTAGGAGAGGAGATTCATGCCTTGTAACTACTCCTGGCAATGCCTAATTGTGTTGGTTCTCCTAAAAGAAAGGCTGGATTTGTAGGACACCACTTTGATAATCCAAAATCCAAACAGGGTATGGACTGAACCAAAAAGCTGTTTTGAGTGTAGGACCCAACTATCCAAGCAGCTCACACCCCTTTGTAAAGAACTGAAGTTTGAGCATTAAGAGGACTGCAACTGCAGTGGGTGACTGGGTAGGACTCATATCAGCAGGAATTCACTATGAGAAGTTAAATTTAGCACTGATGCAGTGAATCAAAATGCCTTATTAAAGTCACACTCCGATTAATTTTTAATTGATTGTAAAAGCCTTTCCAAAATCAACAAACATGTCGTTTCAAGGACATACGCTCACCGGTCACTTTATTAGGTCCACCTTGCTAGTACCGGGTTGGACCCCTTCAGAACTGCCTTAATTCTTGGTGGCAAAGTTTCAACAAGATGCAGGAAACAGTCCTCAGAGAGTTTGGTGCATATTGACATGACAGCATAACACAGTTGCTGCAGATTTATCAGCTGCACATGATGCCAATCTCCCGTTCCACCACATCCAGAAGGCAATCTATTGGGTTGAAATCTGGTGACTGTGGAGGCTGTTTGAGTCCATTGAACTCAATGTCATGTTCAAGAAACCAGTCTGAGATGATTCCAGCTTTATGACATGGCGCCTTATCCTGCTGGAAGTAGCATCAGAAGACAAGTACATTGTGGTCATAAAAGGATGGACATGATCAGAAGGAAATACTTAGGTAGACTGTGGCATTGTAACCATATTAAATTGGTACTAAGGGACCCAAAATATGAAAATATCCCCCACACCATTACACCACCGCTAGCCTGAATCGTTTATACAAGGCAGAATGGATCCATGTTTTCATGTTTTTGATGCCAAATTCTGACCCTACCATCTGAATGTTGCAGCAGAAATGGAGGCTCACCAAACCAGACAATGTTTTTTCAATATTCTATTGTCCAGTTTTGGTGATCCTGTGTGAATTGTAGCCTCAGTTACAGTTTCCTGTTCTTAGCTGAAAAGAGTGACTTTCGATTTGATCTGCTGCTGCTGTAATCCATCTGCCTCAAGGTTGGACATGTTTTGTGTTCAGAGATGCTCTTCTGTGGACCTCGGTTGTAACCAGTGGTTATTTGAGTTACTGTTGCTTTTCTATCAGCTGGAACCAGTCTGGACATTCTCTGACCTCTGACATCAACAGCATTTCTGCCCACATAACTGCTGCTCAATGATTATTTTCTCTTTTCTGACCATTCTCTTTAAACCCTAGAAATGGTTGCGGGTGAAAATCCCAGTAGATCAGCAGTTTCTGAAATACTCAGACCAGATCAACTGGCATCAACAACCATGCCACATTCAAAGTCACTTCAATCACCGTCCTTCCTCATTCTGATGCTAAGTTTGAACTGCAGCAGATCGTCTGGACCACGTCTACATACCTAAATGCATTGAGTTACTGTCATGTGATTGGCTGATGTGAAGTCTGCATGAATGAGCATGAATGACGCATAAAGCGGCCGGTAAGCGTACTTTCTGCAGAATTCATTAGAAATTCGCTTCTGAGTTGTGGGCAGGACCATTGGTGGCTGATGGCTCGGAGCAGGGAGCTTTTACAAACGACGTTTTTGTCTGCTGCTGATTCCCAATGATTGTAATAAAAAACCAATAAATAAATAGGAACACAACTTTTCTTAACATACTTTCTCCGTCATCAGAAAAAAATGCTACAAGAACACGATTATTATCGGATTCGGTTTTCAAGCGCTGGAATTATTCTCTATTCTGGTGAAGAGTTGTGTGACCTAACTTTGTGCAATTAATGTCCATGTCACAATAATGAGCTGTTTTTCCAATAAACGAATAGGATGATAGAGATATACTGTATTGAAAAAACATGTTTTGCATGTTGTTTGTAGCACGACTAAGGGTTTTAAAAGCACATGAGTGTTGTGTGGGTCAAACATCAGGGTCAATGTGCCTGTAACAATGACAGCCAAATGGGCACTTTGTGTGTTCTCATATTACCAAAGAAGGCATGATTTACCTGGATTTACTTCCATTTTACCAGCAGAGGAAAAAGGCTGCTATCGACGTGCCATGCACATTTTGGGAGCTGCATGATATTAAAAATGATCATTAATGGGAAACTATGCATCACAACAAGACAGAACTCTTATAGTTAGGAGTCAGTATTGGAGAAAAAATGATGTGGCTGCAAAATTGGACCAACAAATGATTGTCACCAAAAAAAGGTGTAGATTTGAGCTGAAATGATGACTTTTTTTAGCCAAATCTCATTTGTCCTAGTGTGGAAATGATGAAGATTTCTTACAATGCAAACCATATGATGCAGAACCTTAAAGCTGGGCCACAGTTTCACGTTTATCCAAATATTGGGATACCAAACTAAATATTTTCAGCAAAACTTGCAAACTTGATCATACTGAGTGGTGTCTGTTTTAGCTTCTTGTGTTTTTGTCTTTGTGAGGAAAATGACTGTTTTTTTTTTGTTAGATTTATCATATCTTGACCTTAAACACCGACCTTAACATGTAACAAAAACTAACCTTCCCATAATAGATAAGATTTTTTCCCTTCCTAAATGAGAGAAACCAGCACAATTACATATAATTGTGAGAGAAAAAAATTTAGCACACGATCAGTTTGATATGTTCGACTTCGCTTGACATTTCTCGATGCTTACGAAGTTTACAGGAAAGCTCAAACTGAGCAGCTGCTAGTTCTCCATCCATCATTTTGAATGTTGTCAGCATGTGATAAAGGCAGTCCAGTCAGAAGACTGGAAGTCAAAGGAAGAGTTTCACGCCACACAATTCGTATCCGTCAGGGAGGTTTGCTCCAGCAGGATATTTATCATTTTGAAGTGAAGCTCTCAAAGTTTTCTAATTAAAGTCTACCACATCCACTTTAAAAACACCATCCATCCTTTCTCAAAGGAGCTGCGACCGTTTCCAACACGACCACATCGCCTCATTCATCTAAGTGTTGCCCAAAAATGCTGAACCTTTGGTCCACAACTCCTTATAAAAAATATTATAAAATGCTCATGAATGCCTTTTTTTTCATATGCTTTTGTATAAAAATGGAGAAAAAAAATCTATTCTACTGTGCAAGTGAGAGAAACAGACTTTTTTGACACTTGAGGTTAGGGGAGGTATCTTTTTGTACAAATTGCAAGAATTCGTTGAAGGAAAAAGGACTCCCACCACACCTCATTTCACAAACTCAGGCAAGCACTGACCTTGTATGTAGAGATAACCACAGGGATGATAAAAATGAGATATGTAGAGGTGCAGGAGCACACAGTCATCTGCTACCACTCCTTTCTTCACACTGAAGATTAGGTAAATACAAAATCTGGGCATCCAGAGCACCTCATTGTCCACACTTTAGGAAAGAAGACAAGTTTTGTTGTGTTGGCACGTAAAGAACTGGCACGCTGGTCAATCACCGGACAACCTTCAAAAACTTGGTACCATTTCAGTAAAGGTAGATTGTGTACAGTTAAGTGGTCACATTTTGGTGAGTAATCAAAAATCACCACTTTTAGTCCAAGTTGCTCCGACGCTGCATGTGTGTAACTAGCCTGACCACTTGACCACCACAGGCATATAGATTTACAGAAGGAATATAATTAAAACAACTCCAACCTAAATTGCACTTATTTACAGAGATGGAGTGGAGAGAACTTTTGATGGAGGCTTTAAGAGCAAGTTAGGTCTGCACCGGGAAACATCCTCTTCTTTCCGTCTTCAAAGTGCTCTTTGTTGTTTCTTTTCCTTTCTTCTTGATTGTGGTTCTCGCTTTTGCTTTTGTTCTCGTTTGATGCATGTATTGCTTCTGTGTCTTATGCAATACTGCTAAAACTGCTAAGCTTTGTTTTTTATCACTGATTTAAAAAGCAAAAAAGAAAAAAAAAAAGAAAAGCTTCTTATGGTTGGTTGTTACAAATGGAAAACTGATTTTCTTCGTGTTAGAAAAGATGAGGGTTTTATACAAGGTGACATGTGTGATCATATGCTGCAAAAAGCAACTCTAAAATGCTATTTCTCACACATGAGTCTGCATCCGTTGTGTGTGTCTGTGGGAATAGTCGGAGGGTGGAGAGGAATATGAGAAGCGAGTGGAGCTTCCATACTTTCCCAGCCCTGTTTCAGGACTTTGCTGTCCAGCTCCTGGGCCTGGGCCCGTCCCTTGTCCTGTTGCATACATCTCATAGGCTGGAGGTTCCTCTACAGGAGGGGCAAAGCCCATGCGGTAGGTGGCATACTGGGAGGGGTATCCATAGTTGTCATACGGAAGCTGGGTTGTGTTGTCGAGCAGACCACAGTCTCCCCCAGGGTAATCTCCGGGTGATTGAAGTGCTGTGTTGGGTGGCGCTTGCTGACTCTGTGCTGCTCGGGAAAAGGTGTTGAATTGAGCATAGGTGGAATGGGACATCCTGGAAGGTGGGCGGGGATCGTAGCAGCCTGCCCTCGATCCTGGCACTGTGCTAGGGGGAACTGCACCGCTGGTGGCAGGTGAATTTGCACTGGAGGTGGCGCCGGAGAGCACACCGCTTGGGTTTTGTGGGCGGAAGTCACCTTGGTAATGGACAACACGAGTCTGGGGACGGGCCTCTTCATGCGTGGTGGCTCGGACATTGTAGTAGCCGTTGGTCGGATCCTGTTTTTTAGAATAAGAAACAAGCGTTAAGGCTCAAACACACACACACACACACACACCCACGCACACACAAAGTCTAATTTAGCATTAATACAGTGAAGGGTATTTAACTTTTGCAAAGTTAACATCTGTCGTTGTATGTTTGTATAAAAGTATAATGATTGAAGAAAGATGCAGTCCACGGGATGACATCACATGACATAACATGATGGTCACATTTAAAAAAAACAAGAGAAATTGCTTTTTTTTTGGCAGGTTAACTAATATAATCTAAATGATTATTTTTTTAAACTGGTGGTTTAGGTTTAGAGCTTCTAATGTTGCACTTTGTTACCCAGGAAACATCAATGTCAGTTTGGTGAATCAATAAATGTAACTGGGTGGTGACCTTTTTGTTCCACTTTGCTCATTGCAGTTATTTCTTGCTTTTCATGAAGGCTTAGTCTCACATGAACCTGTACGGCTGCTGCGGGTTTTGGGTTGTCTTTGAGGTTTGTGCAGCCACCACAAGGGACGTCTTGAAAGTGGAACGTACCATTGTCGTGTGTGTGTGGTGAGTGTATCGTGAAGTATTTGTAAGTTTCGCACACTTATGACGAACGGATGTCGCTGTCATACGATGCCCTAACACCTTACTCAGCTCATTGATAAGGTCTACGGATTGGCTCCTTACTATCTGCATGCAAATGCTGCATGCGTGGGGTATGCAGGTGATACAAAAGTGTGTGTAAGACGCCTGCAGGATGATCACACAAACTACATCCTGATTGTCTAATCTTCTAAATTCTGAAAGTCAGGTTGCATGCACATCATTTGAGCAGCAGTAACGGCCCCCTTTCACAGCCTGTAGGATTTTATTAAAAAACAGACAAATCCATACGACGTGTCTGCGTCTTACTTACTTCACCCTTACTTACCCTACGTGTTAAGTGTTTGCTATGACCTGTTTATTTTTTGACATGCCTGCATCATGTCAAATACAAATGTGCAAACATTTTTCCCTCTATAGGCTCAGCTAGTGATCTACAACCTGGCTATTATGTGTCCGCCCCGTACAGGCTTGATCATTTTTGGCCTGCAAACAGCCCCTATACGCCTGTAAAGGCAGTTGTGACTAAGTTTTATTTTTGAGAGTTTATTTAGAAGCCTGAACCGGCGTAAGACGGTTGCTTTGCAGAGTGTAATTAATCAGCGTTAATATCTATGAACACATTATTAATTTATTTTTAAACACCGCATGCGTTAATGTGTTAATGTTGACAGCCCTAATTGAAGCACATTGTTCTAAGATTTAGTGATAGGTTTTCTTTTTTATAGAAAAAAAACTATATTCAGGTTAGAAAGATGAAATGAAAGATGTATCTGGTGGTAAGACATGAGCATGACAATAAAATTGACTCATTGCACAGGTTACAACATCACAGATGCTCTGAACGTTTCAAAAAGAAGATGCAAAACTGCATCTTTACAGAGTGATCTCACCTTGAGCTCGTACTCCTCCCGTGTGTCGCTCTCACTTCTGACGTCCTGCTTCAGGTCCATGTCGTCTTTGAACGGCTGAGTGGAGGGAGAGAGGGAAACAGAGGGCAAAAACTAAACCATCAAACAACGAAACACACACACGGAAAGAGGGAGGGTGTAGAAAGAAAAGGAGGAAGAAAGGGAGGGAAGAGGAAAACACAGTTTCAGGTTTTTCATCCCAAGAGACTGAGGATGGGGTTAGCTGTCGGAAAAACCGTTCTGGGTTGAGCTTTAAAACCTTTTCAAAGGCGCGGCGTCGGTTAGATTCTCCAGGATTTCCAGGATTTTCTAAAAGGAGCACAGTGTTAAAGCAAGGGTGTATTATTGTTGGTAAGGGTATTTCTCCATAGCAGCTTCCATGAGTGTAAAAAAAAAATTATAAGTGCACTAAACCTGTGAGTCTGTCAGTTTAAAACCTGAATCCTTGCAAGTTTTCATGCAGCCAGTCCTCGAAGCAGCATTTTCTTATATTTTGTCTTCTCATACGGGTATGTGTAACCGTTTAGATTTAAGCGGAGGTTATATATACTTTCTTGTAGTGTGTTTTCTTCCACATCGCCTTTTTAAAGAGAGCAGTTCTTTAACTTTTTTCTGCCTCTTCTTCCAGTTTAAAGTCAGTGTCAGTGCATATGAAAGACCATTGACCCTCACGCCTCCTCTCCGCAGCCCCGCGGTGACTTAGATGGGAGTTTACTAACCGAGTACATGGCCTTGACCATCCTGGTTGCTGTGGAGACGTTGGTTGCTTCCTCCTCCAGGCTGTTAGTCTCTTTATTGACTGTTTCGACTTTGATGTCTGGTTTACCAAGGGTGACGCCACGGCGAGCTGGAAGGAATAAAAGAAATTAATTTGGTCATGCTTTGGATCGAAGGTCAAATGAATTATTGATTTAATGGTCAGTCTTGTTAGAAAAGCAGCAAAACATATAAAAAAAACCCAGAAACATATTTTTATTTTATGTAATGTCTTTGATCCTTGGCTTTGAAACTGTGTTTTGGATGGTTTTGGATGTAATTTGGTCATTACTTTGTAAACAAAAAGGCAACAATCATGATTCAAAATGATGAAATCAAAAGTAAAACTGTGTTTTCTATTAGAAATACATTTTTTGTGTGTTTTGTTGTGATTCAAAGAAAGGGGAATGACATTACAGCAGGACCCTTACTCCGATATTTTTTATATTATTCAAAACTAATTTATGCATTTTTTTCATTCATTCATTCAAAACACATGTCAATAAAAATATTTACAAACCAATAAAATAGTTACCCATTCTAATTCTTTGAATTTGCAGGTATTATTAATGACACGTGAATATCCGTGTTTTTTTTTTAAATAGTACTTTCAAAATTAAGATAAAATGTAAAGAGGTTTAAAAATACTGTCAAATGTCACATTTTTTTCTTTTTGTGTGATTGGAGAACATAAATTTCACTTTAATTATCAAATTATGAAGGTTTATTTTTTAAACTTTACATTATTCTTGCAAATTAGGAAATATTGATCTCAAAACTGTGCCTTTTGCTTGCAATATGGTGGCACAAAAATCACGTCAAATTCCTCCTCTCCACATGTATAAACCATCTCAAAACATCTACCATTATCTGTTCTTCTGTTGAATTCATTCCTGATCCTATCCATCCTGGTCATTCCCAATAAAGAACCTCAACATCTTCATCTCTGCTACCTCCAACTCTGTGCCCCGTCTCTGCATCAGAGTCTCTACACAAACCATATGGCCACTTTCACCACGATTTTAAAAAATCTATATTTTGTGCAGACTAGCTGTTCAGAAACAATTAAGTTTAAGTGCTATTCACTTACTGACCAATGAAAGAAAATTGAATATTTCTACCAAGGCTTACATTTCATTGGACAGCAGAAATGGATCACAGAGACGAGTCAATACATATTTGCATCAACAACATTGGTTTTGGTGTTGTAGAGCTCGAATTTGAAGCCAACGCTGGGTAAAAAGCTGCTCAGACCAGAAGGATTTGACAGGGTCCTTTCCGATATCCTAAATATAATCAGTATTTATCACTTCATGCTACATTTAATCAGATTTTGACTTTAGTTTGACTTTAGTTAAGACTTTTTTCCAGTTTTCTTCCTTAAATAGATTAATTCAATGAAGTTACATCTGATCTCCGTACATCCCTAGTCACACTGTATGTGCCCAATCAACAGAGATCAGTGATGAGAGTTTGACAACTTTTCTGGAAATTAGGTTGTAGCTTGAAATAATCAGCGTTTGAAGAGACAATTTTTCACTGGAGTGTCTCATTACTGTCACACAGAGGTGCCATTTAATCTTTTCAAAACCAAAAACTAACTAGAAGCAAATAAAATGTTGGGGTTGCAACAGCACAGCTGGAAAAATCTCATATTCTTTAAACAACATTTTTGATCATTTCCTGATTAGACTGTGGAAGAATCTTGAAGGTTTATATTATGGATTTTAGCTAAATGTATTCATACAAAAATCATTTAAATAGTTATCCTATTTCTAAACTTTATCAAAATCTGAGCTGGTATGATTGGCACAATGACATTTAAGAAAATAGTCATTTCAGGGGGTGTACAGATTGCTAAAGTTATTATTTTAATTTTGTTGACTCACCTCTGAAGGGAAGATGACTGCAGTCAAATAGTTTTTTCATTAAGTGGTAAACAGCAAATTGATTTCCTTCTGTTTGTTTTGTTGTAGTCCAAAATCAGGGAAACAAAATCTAAATAGTTAATTGATTTAACTTTTATTTTTCCAGGAAGTCATGTGAAATCAAGTCTTTTTTTAAAGGGAGACCTCGTTTTGTAATTCAAGTTGGAAATCAGACCACAAAAGAAAAAAAAAAAATCACAAATCTAAGATTGAAAAGCATTTTATAGTAAAAAGCAAATCATTTCTGATTACATTTTTTTCTGCATTATATGATGCACTTAAAAGCCTTGATAAAAAATAAATAAATACATAAAGAAAAAAAAAAACAGCAGTGAACCTCTTAATCTGGACCGCTGTGGTTGTGCTTACTGATGAGGAGCGATATTGAGGGATTTACAGCGCTCTGTCAAAATGTCAATCTATATTTTACCAGTTCCAAACATGTCTGGGTGTTATTGTAAATTTCCTTTTGCAGCTAATGTGTAATGTGTGTTTTTTTATGTGCTATCACTAAAGTTGGGAGTGAGAGTAGTTACAGCAACGTTTGTTTTAGCTGGATCAGTCTATTTTTTATGAGTTAGAAACAAGGTTGAGGGCAATAATGCATTCACCTCGAACTCAGAAACGCTTGTTTGACCACTGAATGAAAAGTTTATGCAATTAGCATATATGTACATTTCGGGATTCAGCGTTTAAATTCTTGAATTCACGCATCACTACGCACGTTTTTAAGTCCAGTTCTGGGCTCTACATACAAAACTTGTGGCCATTGAACATGCACTGAAAGTTAGACCAGGGGGAACTTTAGCCAATGAGGGACTCAGATTTAGTAGTGACAAATAGATGGTGTCCCTTTTAATTCACGAAAGTACCAACCGTTTACAATTTTAATCATGAAGGTGAAGTTAGTAATTGCAGTTTGCGCTCAGCTAAAATTCTATGACACCAAGTAGTTCACATAAGTTATGCATATTCATATACAGAATAGAGCTGTGAAAGAAAAAGCCTGAAGCAAGATTTGAGAGATTTGCACCATTTCAATATTTCACACCAATCCTCTTCCACCTGTAGATGGTGGACATGCACTAGTAAATAGAAGAAGCCCCTCCTGTTTGACCAACAGGGACATCTTTGACTCTTGTGTCACGCTTAATGCTACATACACACCAGTATGTGATGCATGTTCAAGAATGCTCTAAACGCGCATTCTTGAAGGCACTTCAAGTGAAATGTTCATACAAATATGCAGATATATTTACATAGAGTTTTTATTGGAAGTGGTCGCTTGAAAGCGTGTTTCCAAGCTTGGTGTGAACGTACCAGCATAGTTGGTATGACTCAAGTTAAAAAATAGACAATTGACAGTTCGCCTGCTAATATGGTGCACTTTATGCTGGGGAAATAAATTCAACATTCAGAAACAAAAATCTGAAATCATAGTTAATTACCACTATTACTTATGGATTCCTATTTGCCATTTGGAGAAATGTTGTAGCAATATTGTCGTATGAATCCAGCTCAGCTTTTTCTATTCATTTATCTGTGGCACCGAGCCATCAATCTTTCTCTGCATGCACAGATCAGTTACATAGCAGCAAACCTTAAAAGAGAAATGTCTCAGTCTGTAAAGTCTTGAGCTGGTCCTTATTCAAACAAAGAGAAGCCTGTTTATCTGGAGAGACAATGTTTGTTTGAGTTTCTATTTCCAAACCATATCTTTCCTGTAGTGGTGTTTATCAGCTCTGAACCAGAGAATGTACTCTTATCCCCAGAAAATCCCTCTGGGGACTCTGCCAGTCACCTTCACTGTCATTCCCAGTTTCTTTATGTACTGCAGAGTCGCTCAAAAATTATAATTAAAAAACCCACCAACTGTTTTTTTTTAAAACCTCCTTGGAAGAGTGCAATGCTCATAAATACTAATGGGATTGCTAAATGCTTTAGAAATAACACATACAAGGATTCATCAGTTAATTCTATTCCCCTTTTGTCTTTAAATCTGAAGCTACCTCATTTTGTCTTATAAAACACACATTTCAATGTGGATACGGGGGGAATCGAAACATATAGTGGGTGTTTTTAAGGCAGTTTGCCATATTATATGAATATTCATTAATCTTATTTAAATACATTTGATGTATGGATGACATGTGAAAAGGCAAAGTGACAGATAAAAGAGGATAGAAAAAATGGAGACTAAAAGCCACCTGCAGTAAGTGCACATACGCAGACACATAAAAACAGGAGAGTGCACTCACTGCCTTTGCGTTGGCGGTACAGGAAGAAGGCAAGCGCCAGCAGGAGCATAATCAGCAGGATGGAGGAGCCCACTGTACTGACGGCGATAACTCCCACTGGAACAATATCTAAAACAAACACGGACAGAAGAAGAGTTGGGGTTGACGGACAGCTGTTAGGTCATTGTGGCAGAAACCTGTGCAGATGTGCTGTTTGAGTGCAAATCCTCTTGCGCCCCCAGTTAATGCTGAATCTCTGAGGACTGTTAGCGTTGATAAGCCATGCCAGTCAGACAAAAGGACACAAATGCTTTCACTGGAGGACAAATCAAAACACTTTTTTTTTTTTTTTTACTTGCAAAGATGTTTTTGGAAGATTTTCTAAATCCTGTGAAATCTGACAGCTGAGCTTAGGCTGACAAACAGAACAAAAAACAATTTCTCTGTGTAATGCAATGCTGCAGGATCTCATGTTAAAACGGCTCTTCAGGCTGACAACAAAATGCAATGCAACTGGGACCAGTGCTGAAAAATCTCAATTCACTTGCTTCTTCGGTTATATAACAATTCCCGCCAGGAATCGACAACAAATATTTTAAATGTTTAAATGTTTTCAAATGAAAATCTCATTACAGCTCGATTGGTGCAATCTATATATTTTTAATGACAGTCCCAGTAGGACAGGCTGTTTTCTCATTCCATAGCAACTCATTTTTCATCAGAACTTAAACAACAGACCAGCAGGAGAAAATATGTTTTCAACCAGGTTTTAGGTCCTTTTAAAGGTCCAAGTTGAAGCCTGCTCATTTATTCATCATCCTTTTGTGGGAAGTTTGTTGGTCAAAAAAAAGATCACTGTAGATCACACATAAAATGAGGAATGTGTGAGCATAAAAAAGAAAACAAGAACAGCATCTTTGGAAAGCTGGACTCTGGCAAATTCGGTGGTTAAAGTGAAAAATGAATTGTGAATGCTTAAGTTCAGCAGGGCGCAAAGACAACAAGTACAGCATTAAGTAGAAGAAATGGTCCAATGTAAGCATTTTCAGGCGTCATCTCTACTTTTCTTTTAAAGGTCAGACCAATTTTTCTGCATTCATAACCCGTACTAACATGTTTGACATAAGGCACACAAAACATGTTTGACTTTGTCTGCGTGGCTAAATCTTTTCATTTGTTAAATGCTGATTATGATTGTTTATATTCTGGTTAAAAAGGTTAAACGGGTACAACAGAGTTGTAGTGAGTTCATGTTTTACCTTTAACACCAAAACTTTAGCTCCAGTGTTTACATCCTTTCGACTACCGTAACTCTTCAACCATTTACACAGTTACCAGAATTCCAATGGATTCTGAAGCGAAGCAAAGCGGCTTTGCGCTAATACGCAACACTTTCCAGTAGAAAAGTGCTTAAGCAATCTTTAGTGTAAGAAAAATCCTCTCATTCTGTCACCGAGCTTTTAGCTATTATGAAAAGCTGCTATTCTCCAAATCAGAATCAGCGGAACCACATTGATTGCAGAAACTGTTGGGGAGTTATGGTGTCAAAGGATATGAGTTATTTCGGCGTCACCAGTGTGTTATAAGTTCTTACAATGGGTGAAAGTTTTTTACCTACACCCATCCTAACCCACTACACAGACTGATCATTATATTCAGTTTTGGATGCTACCTCTTGTGGTTACTATACTGTTTTTGGCTGTTTAAGTGACTTTAGCTTACATTTAATTGTATGCATAACGGAACTAATGCAATGCTATAGTTTTCAACTGAGCTCTGGACTTTTGGCTAGCCACTCCAAGTCCCACTCCAACCATATTTTTTTGTAGCATCTTTCACAGCGGTCTTTTTTTTTTACGACTGTTCAGTTTTTAACCAAAATCAAAAAGATTTTGTTGTTTTTTAAGACATATTTCATGCCCAGTGGCAGCAGCTCATTAGAAACACAATTATGACTGTTGGCTCTGAGCCAACCCACCCCCTCCCCGTCGCTGAGAGCTCTGTTTGCTCGCCAGCGAGCTTATAGCCTCAAGCTAGCATTAGTGGCGCAAAAATAATGGAGAGTAATATTGGATCAATCCAGTCGTACAGTTTTGAGCCAGAGGCCAGCTCGGACGAGGAAAATGAACGCGTACTAGGGGGTTCACTTCGAAAGACCTTGCAGATTTTGAAATGTTCGCCACGCATACAGAGAGGACTGTAGACACAGATCTACCACAGATCTTCTGGATATCTCCATGCAGCTCATTAATGACAGCCACACACGTTTCTTAGCCTCTCTACCTGCACACGACAATTAACTACGTATACATTTTAGCCCGTGTAACTGTCCTACAGCATCATTCCTACCCTGCTGTGTTTATGAACTGACATGAAAACGGTGCATTTGTTCTTATAAGTAGGATTATCCAATATGCTGGGACATTTTGGTAGTTATATCTATCATTTTGTGCAACAAGTAAGACAATCTCACGAGGTAGGACAAATCATTAGAACACCGGCTACATCTCTGGTGTTAAAGTGTTAAACATTTTTGTGGTTTAAATAATATAAATGACATTTTACACAGGGGCTGCATGCAGTAGTAGATACACAACTGAACTGTAGTTTCTGTAAATTCTCACTTTTGGCTGCAAACATTCAAATGAACATGCTTTTTAAAATCCCACTCCGATCATCTTCTGTTGTAAAACCGTTTTCAGTGGTCTTTTAATTATAATTATGTAGTTTTCAGGCAAAATCAAACAAACCTGTATCGTTTTCTAGGACACAGTGTGGGCTGGACTGTTAGCACAAACCTGAGATCTCTCTGTTTATGCGCTCTCTTACAGCTCCTCACATCCCTAGCTAACATTCATGGTGCAATAGAAATGGCGAGCAATATTAGAGCTCTCCCGCCATACAGTTTTGATCCAGATTCCAGCTCAGATGAGGAAAACAAAGATGTTCATGGATCTATTTGTCTCCAAGTGGATGCATTAGAATAAAGTAAAGCAGGGAGCTTGTGGTCCACTGATTTCAACATCACAACAACAATGTAAATTAAAAAAATGCTCAAAAATGCAGTTTGTAGCTCTATTTTATTTTTGTATGTCCCCTATCATCAGAAAAATGCCTACAGAACATGCTAAAAACACCAAAAATGCTATTTTCTTCTGAGTTGGTCTTTAAGAATTTTAAGAATATTTCAGAATTTCAGTTGAGACAACAGACATCTTCCCCTCTGATACCTTTCTCCTCAAGAGTGATGATCATGGTTCCAGGTCCAAATGAATTCCAGGCAGTGCAGTTATACGGGGAGTGGAAGTCCGACTCCATCACATTGTTGATGGTGAGGGTGGAAAGGACAGCTCCTCCCTGAGTTGGAGGTTTACTCTGCTCCACCGTGTACCTCTCCATCAGGGTGCCTTTCTCCTTCTCCCACACATTCTCCTTCCATGCCCAAACCTGTCGGAAGAAAAGCTAGTGAGCTTCTAGAATTTAAAGAAATCATCAAAATCATTTCAAGCCTGAAAAAAAAAAAAAATGTTCTTGCTTATTTTTTTATTCAACTGGACAAAGCCAACTCCAACATATTTAATTTGATTGTCTAAAATCCACTCTTGTTTCCATCCTCTATAACATCAGGAGTCAATACCACTAATTTCTCCTCATCTAATCCTGATAGGTTTAACCAGAATAGATTAACTAACAGACAAAAACACACAAGTAAACATTTCGCAAACAGATTAATGATGTCAGAACACATTTGGAGCTTAAAGCAGGTTCTAGGCTGGAAACAGGCTGCTAATTTAGTCCTCACACCTATCAGCACGAGCCTAATTACAATTTGCAAAGAAAGAAAAAAAATCCCAATAAATAAATCAGAATTCCAAGAGAACACAAGCACAATGGAGCACAGAACATGAGCGTTAAAATCTTAAGCACGTTTTGCCACTTAAAATCTGCTGACATGGAGTTTTGATGATATTAAAAATGGAGCAACATCAAATATACATACAGTCACATTCTGGAGTAAGGTGTTCCTTTACCTATCTTGGAAGAGAAATCTGTGAGGGTACGTTGAAGGTCAAAGTTCATGAAATGTCCCTGCTTTATTTCCCTGACTCAGTTTTTTATAGTCATTCTGTTTTTGTCTCCAGAGTTTTTCTCTGAATAATTATGTTGCGGCACTTTTGTGTGCTTCTTTCTCCCGTTGCCTCACCACACACAGCAGCACACTCCATATTTTATAAGTCCCCATGTCTGTGCATTAAGCCTGGGCTATAATGTCGTATCACATTATACGCTCTGAGCTCTGCCTGTGCAGAGAAAGGCTGAAGCTCTCTAAAAGCTCTGATTTCTGTCATGTTGGCATTGCACAATTGGATAATTGACGCTGAAAGGTACAACATTTTACACTGCATCCTCCCCCATCCCCACCATTTTTTAAATTCATTCCACCCTATAAACTCAAATGGCATTAATGAATGTATTTCTGCATGCATAGTTTTTGCTCGTTTACCGAGTCATGAGCCTTTTGTTGATTCCCTTTCCATTTTCATCCAATACTGCTGGTATTGGAACCTGTGTAACAATCAATTTGTATTTAATCGCAGCTTTAACAAGTATTGCTCTCAACAACAAAGGAAGGAAAACACTGCAGCCGCTACAACCAATTCAGGAGGAAACTCAATCCAAAAACAACTTTTTGTTTGCAACTTTTAACCAAACGAATCCTGCAGTGGAGGTAACCAAATACGTCATAAATTAATTGTTAGGAAGCTTAATTAACAGGCCCATCAGACTTGATGCTTTCTCTTGCAATATTATTTTGTTTTAATTATAGATTTGTGCTTGAAATACATCAATCCTTTACATATATAATATATGTGTGTAACCATGAGAACGTGAACATCTATGAGAGCTGGACAGAGACCCCTCTCCTCTGGTGTTCCAAATAGGAAATACCTGCAAGCTCCAAGAAAGCAAAATCACTAAGATTATGTCTAAATTCCTTCATTACTCACTACTTAGTGCCCTATACAGTGCTTTCGCCTTGTTGTAGTGCTGTTTGAATTTACAATTCCAAAATCCAGAATGACTTAATTACAGAAGTCTCTGCGAAAAACCAAAGTCCATTGATGCTCACTAGATTGGCAAATTTAAACCACAATGCATTGTGTTTGAATAATTTTTCATGTATAAATGTGTAAATATTCCCCACAAAATCTGAATATTACAAAGGTCTAATCCCATGTCTAACAGTTCTCAAATGTGACTTTAATTTGGCTAAGATAATGAGATAACATACAGTAGCTAATCATATCAGCAAGGCAATGTCTTCTCAGGGATGCCGGCTTAGAATAATTATGTGCATGTCAACAGTGACTGAGCACATTTAAACTCTGGTAAACTAGCCATCCACACTGTTTAAAACACCAAGAGTTCAATAAATACTAACATGGAGGTACGTAATACTGTCAGCTACTTTTATTTGCACCACATTGTTTTGCATAATCACATGCACTTAGCTTTTTAACATAACTTGTACTTTCAAAAAGGGAAATTACAAGGGAACAGACCTGACATCCCTGTTTATTTGATTTAATGCTTTGTTCTCCCAATAGCTGCTGATGGGTCAGAGCGAATCTTGAAAAGCATTAAACTAAATGCAACTAATGTAACTTGATTGTAGCGTTTTTAACGTAATGTCAAAAAGTGACATATTTTACAGATGCACCTTTAAAAATGTGCTTTGGTTTTATGGAAATCTAGAACTCCTTGAAGTCATTACTTTTCTCCAAATCTCTGTCTTTTGACAGTATGAGAGACAATGTGAGAGAAATTGGCTTCAATTTTCTGCATAGAACGATTGCAGATCAGTCACTAAAGCTCAGGAGATTAAACTGATTTTTTTTACAGTCAGATAACTTTGCTTTCAGATTTACTGCACTTACCTGAAGTCATTCAAACTTTGGATGACTTTAAAATACTCCAGTAAAATGACAAACTGTTTTCAGATATTTCTTGAACCGTTTTTTTTTTTAATGTTCATCCACCTCTTACAGGTTTGTGTGTGGCGGGTCTCCTCTATGATTTGACCCAAACACAGAAGCAGCTGTTTTTGATGAGTCACACCTTCTTGTTCAGTGTAGGGAACAGACTGTCCCTATATGACGCATTAAAATGGCACTGTCGCTTCCAACTCATCTTTTAGCCTGAGTGGCAGAAGCTGAGCAGAGCAAGCGTTTTCCAGCTGGAGAAAAGAGTTGCGATCTGGATTTGGTATGAGGCAGATACAATCTGAAAAGGTCAAGCATCTCTGAAGCAGATTACGACTTCCAAGCATGGACTTACAATCTTATCAGGTGGGGGTGTGCTGGCGATGTAACACTTGATCTCTCCTCTCTCCCCCCTGACAGCGTACTGAACCGGATCACTGGAGATGATAGGGGGGCCTGAGCCGGAGACACAGGAAGGGAGGAAAACGATGGTTAAAAGAAGCCAATAGGCTATGAAGCATTTAGTAGTATTACAGCGGTGCGGTATAAAAGTTTAACTTTGGATTTGAAAACTGCGCTGTAAGTCAGCAGGATAACTTCAACGAAGAAAAATCTATCTACATTTTCCTGATTTTTAAAACATTTTTTTTAACGTAGACTTGTATGGGGTTGAATCAGGAGTAGCTTAAAGTGAATGAAAAACTACATTGTACATTTATAAAACAGGCTTTGCAAAATTGTAAATAAATAAATAAATGAATAAATAAAATTTGAAAACAGCTTTAAACGTGAACGTACACATTGTAAACCTAAAGTAAATATTGATAAACAAATTTGTAATTTAAAAAAAAAGAATAAACTTAAAACAAATGTTAAAAAATGTTAAAAAAACAAAAACATTTGATACTCAAATAGATTTTTTTTTACAAACTTAAAACTGTTGCCAAATGAAAAATGATGTTTGTTTGCTTGTGCTTCTGTTTCATTTTTCCAACTGGAATGTATTTTTGTTTTTTGTTTCTCTTCCTCTACAGTTTTAGTCCTCAATTCACAGTTTTAATTCAGAATTTTCGTTTCGCATGTTGAGGGTGGAGCTCCACAGGGCAGTTGCTTCCCCAGCAAAAAGCTTTGTCCCCCGACTTGTTCTCCAATTTGTGACTCAGCATTCATATCATTTTTGACAAAGATTAAGAAATCATCACTGCAAACTTATTTAAACATTGCAAGAATAACAAAAGCAACGTTTCTTAAATAAAATCTTGAGCTCATCAAATGAATCATTTCAAGCAGTTTTTTTTTTTTTTAATAAATATGCATTTTTGAAATCTGCCACTTAAAATGGCCTTCCACTTTACCATTTCTCATTTCCCAAAATAAAGAGGTTGAGAAATGAAACAAAAAACTACAGTTGAAAATAGAAGGCAATAGCTTTTTATTACAATTAAAACATTTTATTTGGTGTAACATTTTTATGTTTATAGGTTTCTTTTAATTTATTTCCCTATATATATTTAATATTTAATATTTTTTGTGCAGCTAATGTTAGTTCTGGTCTTGTGAGGTGCTTTAAACTAGCGGGAGAAAGTTTAAAGAAACAGAAGAATGCTGGGTATTAAAGTCAGGTTACTTCTACGCCAACTGTCCCACCTACAACTCAGAGACAAATTTCTAGTTTCTGCTGCTCTGAAAAAAAATGTGTCTTGAAAACAACACAAGCTTTTTGATATTGGCTAAACACTGCCTAATCATAATTAAAAGACTAATGGTAAGCATTTTTAAATAGAAAAAAAATTAGTTGGAGTGGGACTTTAAGTTGATCCTGATTTATCCTCATAAACCTGTTTTATTTTAGAAAGTTTGAAAATCCCAAAACATTTTAAGGTTTTGAGCGTGACACTGAAGCGGCTGCTGTTGAATAGATCCATTACAATGCTTCATTTCCTGAAACGGATGTTCTACTCAATCACATCAATGCATCGCATTAAATCATTATAGCAGAGTATAAGTATTCCCCATAACAAGCTTTCTCGGCAAGTCAATTACTGCTTCTCACATTAGTATTTCCTCAGGGTCAAACATCTTTTTGCATTAAGCCATCTGTGCTAACATGTTGGTCTTCATCAAACCTGCTGCACGCTGTATTCACGGCAGTAAAGCTCTTATAATGTGATGCCAAGGTATGTGCTTAGCAGATGATACTGTGTTAAACCTAAAAATTATATCAATCTGCAGCAGGTTAAAAGCTTTAGCTGTTAAATTGCTCTCAAGCGATGAATCTTTGCCTTAAATTTTACAGGCTTTGCCCAACTGAAACATTCAATAGACCTAACATTTATAGCCAAACTTACTATAAAAAGGACTTTCGATCAATTAAGGCAGTGACATTTGAAAAAAAAAAAATAGATTTTACATTTTCAATTATGATCATTTGTCTGATATGTTCTGAAACATCAGATGCAGGTGAAGGACGACTGTGAAACAGCATTCCAGTGCAAGTGCAGTTCAGATGCAGCAAAGTGGGTGAAAAGCTGCTCAAAGCGATGCTGTCGCTTCCCATCACAGTGAAAGAAAGAATGTCAACGCAGCAACTGTGCAAAGTTAGGCGCAGTTTACGCAGACAAAGCTGAAAAAGAGTTACATCAATGTAACTCTACCGCTGTGAGGAGTTTAGCTGATACGTCCTGATCATGCAAGATGCATGAGCTCAGTGCTGCAGCTGTGATACCAGCAGCGGAAATCTGATGTGGAGCCGTAAATGCAAAGCTCTGTGATAAGTATCAGTGGCAGGACAATGTTTAACCAAGTGTCAAGTGATGTTTGAACCCAGCAAAAGCTGTCATATGCAATTAACTGAGCAGAGCCAACTGATGTTACAAACTGTGACTTTGCTGTGGTAAAGTATAAATAGCTCTGCTAAGATGGAGCATCACAGTTTGGGCTCCACTGACGCTCTAATATGATTGTAGAAGGATCCTGATTTCAGCAGTATTTGGCCGTATCTGACATGTCAGCATGTATGAGAGGCAGTAATTTTTATCATTGCTCTCTGAATTATCTGAGGAATTAGACTCAGCCTTTCCCCACATATTTTTTGGCCTGAAGTAGCAGGATGACAGACATTGTGTCTTGCAAGAATCGCTTTTTGAAAAAAGTCCAGAAAAAGGGTTTAACCAACAGTCCATGTGCTTTCATTACTCATCCTTCCAGTCTGACACAGATTCATGGATTTGCTGTGAGCGGGAAGTTCTGCTCGACACATTTTATGGTTTCTGCAGAGATCAGCGGTGTTATTAATGCAAAGTCAATGGATATGAACTGACCGTTGACAGTGAGCGTAACCTCGATCTCGCCCACTCCTATGCGGGGAACTATGGCCTTGCAGACGTACTGCCCTGCATCCGCCTGAGACACAGACTTCAAATGCAGCTGGTTGTTGTTGCTGAGCACCTGGACACACAAAAAGGACACATTAACAAGAGGACATAAAGTATAGCCGGGTTTGTAAAATAGGGAGCAGATGGTGGGAAAAAAAAGGGAATAAGTTGTATGTTTAATTCATAAATCATGTTGATTCACTCAGCAGGATCCATTAGGTTTTTTTTCCTCAAGCCTTTCTTAACCGGTTAGGCATGAATAAAAAATTTAAAGCTCTCCACTCGCAATCGTCAGCTTTACAACTGAGAAAACATTTACGAAGTCTGGCTTTACAACACATTTCAGAGAATTTTGTGGATACAATCAACTCCAAAATATTTTTCACTTTATATCAACAGTAATACCTTTATTGTGGAAAAAAAATGCGCTTAGAGCAACCTGCAACCTTTAACACTTAAAGAGCCTTTTGGGTCAATTTTTTTACAAACTACAGACCCTTGTTTTGTACTGTTCACATCGGGCATGTGACATCTGTTCTTGAATGCGCAATTAGCATCCAGTGTTCACTCTGGACTGTCTCTACCAGACACAGGTGGCTGTTCCAGTCGTAGAAACTTGAGTGTTGACACTTGAAAGCAAGAGTTTTGAATGTGGAAGTCCCACAGAGACTTTTTGTTGGAAGTGGTCGCTTGAATTTGAATTTGAGGGTTAATGGCACATGTGGTGTTCACACAGGACAAGCAGGGAGCCGCGTCTTTATGATTTTCTTTTCCTACTGTTTGTTAGCGCATGCCCATCATCTACAGAAAATTTCAAAGCGGTGCAAATCTGGTGAATCTTCCTCCAGGCTTTTAATTTCACAACTCTTTTCTGATATATGAAGGACTCATAAAGGTGTCACTGTATGACACTCATAAGGTGTCATATAATTCAGGCTGGACACAAACCGCAATTATTAATTTCTCATCCATGATCAGTTTTCCAACGGTTGGCACTTTTGTGAATTCAAAGGGGTGCCATCCATACATCACTACCAAATCTGAGTCCCTGATGGGTTAAAGCCGGACCTGTTTTGTACACAGAGCCCGAAAACAGTCATAGCAATGTGTGTAGAGACACCTGAACATGATAGTTTTGAATACAGAAGCCCGAAAAGCTCGTTAAAATAGATTTTTCATTGGAAGTGGTCACTTGAGGGTGTGTTGCGAGGGCATTGTGAAAGTAGCTTTAAATCAACAGAACGCAAAGCATCCTGCTGAAGGATCAAGGTTGCCAGTGGTCTTTCTCACCATGCTGGAGCCCTTCTTGGTCCAGGTGAGGGTGAGAGGAGGGTTTCCAGACCACTTGCAATTGAGAGTCACATCTGAGTCCACGTCCACTGTAACTGGTCTGGGCTCCACCACCAGTATAGGGCCAACTGGAATGAAATAGGAGATATTAAATAAAAAAAAAACAACCACCAACCAGCTGAAGTAATGCGACATGCAACTTCATGAAAATCTTAACTATAGATTATTCCCTTTATATTAGAGAAATCTTTTTTAAAAAAGTGATTTGTATTATAACTAGTGTGTGCAGTAGCTGGAAAAAGAAAAGGAGCACTGATGCGGCTCCACTCAGTTCAGAAGTGTGTGCTCTCCACTCACAGTGCACGTCCACAAGAATGCTGACATTTGTGCTTCCCACTGCGTTGAACACTTGACAAGACACGGGCTCGGTGAAGAAGGAGTGATCCGCTGTAGTGACAAACACACTTTCCCTGGCCCCCTCCAGTAGAACACCACCTTTAGCCCACCTGACAGAAAAACACACATCGCCATTTAACACCCTTGAAGCACAGCAAATTGTTGCTGCACTGCCTGTCAACAGGTCTTGGATTCACTGATCCACTGTGGGGGTCCAGGTGACTAAAAAACATGACCCTACTTGGAACTTTTATTGCCTCTGATCCCAAAGACTTTTTGCAAAAAAGTGTTTTGATTTCTAGCATATTTAAGCTGTATTCTTGAATGAAGGAAAGGGAATCGAAAAGGTTATCTTTAATTTTCAATGTTGCACATCCACCAGGACCTGCGTTTGAAAGTACGCACAACAGGTTCAGCTTCTGAGCACCACGCAGAGTTGCTCTTCTGATGGAGTCTCGCGCCTCAAATGAAAACCAGCCTTTTTGCAGTTTGGCTGCTTCAGAGCTGTCGCTTACAATCAGGCTCAGAGTTTAACCGTAGAAGCGTTCAATACTTGCACCAATTCTGTACCCTAAGCAGAAATTACACTTCAGAAGCAGCTCCGGAGGGCGGATAGGAACAGATTGAAAGAAATGAAGGGAGACCTACTGGCATTGATCATCTGATCAAGCTCCTAATGCTGCACTGCAGGACTGCCTTTAAAACCTTTCCCCCCATTTTAAACTGCACTCATGAGTTCATCCAGACCTGTAGCCCATGATGGGAGGGTTGGCGGTGGCCTGGCAGGTGAAGGTGACTCTTTCCCCCTCCAGGACGGAACGAGGCTCGATGGAGAGGGTCACTGTGGGGGGGTCTGCATGAACAGAGTCAGAATCAGAACAGAGTTAAGGAAACTCCAGTGACAAAATATAGAATCCTTTATCCTACAAGGCATAATGACTTTAGACAATATGTTTGATTGTAAAATAGGATTTCTTCCATATCCAGTAAAAACGTATCAAGTTTTCCTGCAAATAAAAAAGTACAATACATACAGAAAGTGACCCTTTTTGATATTTTACTTCAAAGTTTGTTTTTGTAAGTTTTGAATATATGTATTTTTACAGGGATGTCACTGTAAAAAACTGAATCTTAAAGTTAAAAAAAAATCCCCCTGTTTCAAGAAAAAAGTCTTCTATTCTATAACTGCTTATCAAAAAACTTTTTAACTACAACATATTTTTAGTTTAAGAGAACATGTCTACAGTAGTGACTATTCTAAAAGTAAGAATTCTTCATCAGACAATTTTTATTTTTTATTATTTTTTGCTTATTTAAAGAAAATCTGCCAATGGGTTGAAGAGTTTTTACTTCTTTCTAGGGGCCTTTTTTGCAGTGTATAAAAGCAAAATAATAATTATACGTTCTATGTATTCCACAATATAATGTTGATGTATCACATAAGATATTAATATTGTATACTTTTCAACAAAAAATGAAAATGTTTTAAGATTAAATAACATGTTTTTCCAAAAAATATAATGAAAACATTTTGTTAGCCTTTTTGAACATCTTATAGTGGATGCAAAGCAACAAAAGATAACTAGAAATATCAATGTAACATGACTGAATTGACCATAATTTACTGTGCTTTCAAAGCATTATTTCAAAACTATTTGTATATAACATATTGTTTAGCAATTTCTTGGTAAATGAACATATTACATAATTTTTTCGCCTACTGTGGACAAGTGATTGTACCATGATCAGCAATTTTCTAATAAAATGTGAAAATTACTGTAATATTTATCTACTTCTTACATTTTTCGTACATTTTTCAGATTTCGTAAATCAGAGACAACTCACTTTAAATCTGTAAGACACAACTGACTTCAGTTATGAGCATCTGTAGAAAATCTGAATCTGTTACAAGCTACAAACAACTTCCAAAAATGTTGTTGCTTGGGACTGAAGATGAAAAACAAAACCTAAAGTAACAGAGCACTTTTTTTCATGTCATCAAGCAGCTTAAAAACCTAAACCTGAGCTCTGTGCATGAATCCTAACAATCTCTCATAGTGGAGTGGAGCAGTAACATACGGTGGACATTGAGAGTGACAGTGACTCGTTTCCCCATCGGTACAGCTGGATTGCTGGCAACGCAGGTGAAATTGCTGCCGCTGTCAGTGTCGACCGGAGTGATGGGCAGGTAGCTCCTGGTTGTCACTCTCTTTCTGTCTGGCAGCACTTCCTGCATGGCGAGGAATATCAATGAAGCATTGAAAGGACAAAGAAACACATGGAATGAAAGGGGTAAACAGAAATAAAAGTGCAAAAAAGGGATGCCAGTCATGAAAAGTGTTTAAAACAAAAGAATACGTAATTCATGGATCAATTTTTATGTAAAATGTGAGATATATAAACAGCTATTAAATAAAATAGAACACAAGCACTGAAAATCTAAAAAATTCTGCAAGAATAAAAGAAATGATTAATAATTTAATCATGAATGTTATATTTTTATGGTCTAAAATGAGGCCATAAGTTCTCTTCCTGACAGCCAGGGTGGCCAGTTTTCCCTGCAATAAAAATGCACGGTCAGTAACGCAGCTATAAAAGAGTAGCATGTAATATGTATGAGTATGTGTGGGGGATCTGACGCCGGCTGGGGGAGATGTAAAAACATCTGTGCTTGGGTGTGTGACTCAGTGTTTGCTGTTGAGTTTATGTGCATACCAAAGTGTGAGTGTGCATGTGTGATTGTGTGTTTATGTGTATGTGCTCGCAGGCAAAATTTCATACATGCAAAAGAGGGAAAGGAGGGGAGAATCTGTAGAGTCTGAATGTGGGAGAAATGGTGCAAAATATGATGGCACACAAGGTGTTAACCTGCACTGTTCCTGCTGCGCTGTGTGTGTGTGTGGGTGTGTGTGTGTGTATGCATGTGTGTATGTGATGGGTTTTTACATTTTCAGCTGTGATCTATCTGACAGTCTAGCGTGCAAAAAAGTTGGTGTCTTATAAATTAAATGTAATACTTATTGTACAAATGTATAGAATGCAACAAGTGTAAAAACTGAACTCCTTCTTGTGTTCTACTGAAGCTCAATTCAGAGGATGGACAACATTATAAAGCAAAAACTTTGTCTGACCTTGAATGAGAGAATCAATCAGTCAGGCTTTTTCACTCTGAATCATTTTCTATTTACTTTAATAAAAGATGAAAGTATAACTTTTAAATTGATTAATGTTTGCTTTTGTGCAGAAAAATAATTCAAATAAGAGTAAAGTCAAACTTTTTTCAAAGAGTAAAGTGCTTACTAAATATTTCAAGCATCGTCATTTCAAAATGATCAAATCATCAACTTCTCGTTCATTTACTAATCTGATTCAAAAGAACACATTTGCCAATTTGTTAACCAACAAGTGGTTTGTAATTAACTGCTCCACTGTTACTGCTCAAATGTGTCCTTTACTCTAACGATGTCAAACAAAATACAGACAGCAATCTAAATGGCGGCAAAGTGAAAGCGAAATCTGAGAAAATGTGGAAACAGATTCTGACCTTGATATGCTGTCAAAGGTTTGTTGCAGTTGTTGGTGCTTAAACAACAACTTCTTGCCAAGCTGATGAAAACAGTAATGGATGAATCCAGGGTTTTTATTCTTGCAAGGTCAAACTAAACTCTTCTTTTTTATCACAGTTTCTTTTGAGTTTGTATTTATTCTTGCTAAAGACTGTTTTTAAAATTGCTTGTTAAACTGTGTACATTTTTATTCATTATGTTTGGTTTTATTTATGTAATTTGGGGAAACCTTTAGAATGAGACTGATTCTACTGATTGCTTTATTCTGCTTTCTCAGTAAAGGAGGCTTAAGAAATTATTGAGAAGAAAAATGTTTTGTTCTGATGTACTTCATTTTTTATTCCTAAATTTTTTATTGTATGCACCACTACTTTTTAGCTCTAATTTGCATTTTTTGAAAACTTGCAGCCATCAGCCTGTGGTTAAAAAAAATAGAATGACAGTAGACCCACTGCAGGTTGAGACAGCTACATTCTGTGCCGCAAATTCTTTCCAAACCATCAGGAGACATTCTGCAGATCTCATTTCAGTGTAATAAACTCATCAAGGTTTTATGTGTGCTCTATGATGCGTGGCCTCCCTCCGTGCTTTGCAGATGCAATTATGTGCACGTGTTTATGTGTGTGTGTGAGTCACCGTGGAGTGGTAGGCTCCTTCCACAGGGAGTCCATTTTTGGTCCACTGGATGTGTGCTGCCGGCTTGGCCCCGCGGGTCAAGCAAGTCAGGTTGAATGGAGTTCCAGCCATCAGCAGGAGCTCCGGCGTTCCCTCCACCACAGGGTCCTCAGGGGGAACTGCCGGACAGACACACAAATCCATACTTTGACGTTAATGTAGATTTAAACAAGACTCCAGTTTCTGCACTTATAGTCCAGCATTCTTTAGGTAGCTAAAACACTAAATGTGCTCTTCTGTTAATTCTCTTATTCATTTTTCCACCATAAACTAGTTTAGAACCAGGGGTCTGCAACTTGAGGGTCTGGAGCTGCATGACGTTCTTTCATCCTTCCATTCTGGCTTCATGGCTTTCAAGAAGCGTGCCAAAACATTTGATTAAAAAAGGGTTTGCAGTTAACTTCTTTGAATTAATTAAGTTCTGTCATTTATGTTTAGATTATAAAATTGCCAGATGACTGGGACAAATAATGAGAAGAGTTTATTATTAGATAAGCTTGAAGCACATATAGATTTATTTTAGAAAGTTGATTTTCCACTAATGTTGTCATGTTTAGATTTGATAGTAATAGGTGAGAAAAGGACGATGTCACACCAAAGTCACAGTGATGGAAAATGCCATGTTTGATTTGGCTTTCTTACATTTTTAATTCAAGTAAATCGGCTGCAACAGGAGGATCTTGTTTGACACGGTATGCATTTTATTTTGAAGGGACCTTTCATGTGTTACTGTCAAAAGTAAAATAATTTAAAATCATTATTTCAAAATTATAATACATTTTATAAATAAATGGCTTCATGGTAAAAAAAAAAAAAAAAATCCAAACAAATAAAGTGTATTTTTCTAAACAGTGACTTTGCAGCTCTCGCTGGGTTTTGGTCAGTAAGAAACTTTTAGCGTCAAAGGTTGCAGATCCCTGGTTTTGACAGTCTAAAGTTATTTTTCTGAAAATATCCAGTATTTTTTGGCAGTAGATTCCAAGACTAACAGTTCAGTACATTTTTGGTCTCCTTGCATATCATAAGAAAGCACATCAAGTATGGAGGGTTATTTTAGATTTACAATATCGGTGACACCATAGCTGGATTCTTCAGGTAACTGGACATCTACAAACTTTACAGTCCAGCTGACCAGAAGAACAGAACCTTACAATAATTTGAAAATACCATAATATGAGAGAACAGTACAGTCACTTACTGAGCACATTGAGCTTGGCCCTCCTGGATCGCAGTGCAGCCTCCGTGGCCTGACACTCGTAGATGGAGTCATCAGAGAGTTCTGATCTGGTGATCTCCAAATTGAACTGACCGATGTCCGATCTCTGAATGCGATACCTGGGCCAGGCTGGGGGAGAGACACGTCACAGTTGCATTAAACAGAAAAGCAAAAATGAATACACATTTACGACTGAAATGTGATTTTTAAAGGTATTACTGTGAGTCATGGTGCTTGTACCAAGTTACTCAGCTAACCTGGAAAAGGTAACCTTCCGATTTTGGTTGAGTCAGCCCTTTGTTTTGTTAAGACATGCTCATCTAAAGTCGTTATACATGTCATGACTAGATTGTAGGCATGTCTAACAAACAAACCCTAGCCAGTAAATTGAAGCTAAATAATATATGTTATGGGAATGCTGTTTTTAAAAAGAAATCCTGGGAATTTCAGATATTTCCAGAGCATTTTTAGGAAGGAACCAGTTTCTTAGCAGTCATAGAAAAACCATCACATCAGGATTAATTCATTTTTTATAATTTCAATGATCCAAAAGAGTATCTTCTACTCATTAAGCAGAAAGTGCTTGAAACTGTCACAGTTTCCACGCATCATTTCTTTCTTCTGGAGTCAAGCATCGCTTCAATTTTTTAATGTTATTTCGCTTAAAAAAAAAAAAAAAACTAATATGATTTTGCAAACATTATATTTATAATTAGACTGTGACTGAATACAGAAAAATCCATTAAAAATAATGAAAGGAAGATACTGCATTTATTTTCCCTCCATGATTATTAACATTAAAAATTATTGGAATTAACAACCATAATAAGACTATGACAATAAAAATCTTAATTTAGACATTTTTATGATAAACTAAAACAAAATAATATTCCTTGAAAAAAGGCTGGATTATGTGTTTTCTATGGACATATAATCTGTGTGTCCCACAGATTGTCCCACTCCAATCAGTTTGACCTATTGGACAATCATTCCCATTGGTCTTTTAGTTATGATTATGCCATTTATAGGCAAAATAAAAAAACAATGTTGTTTTCTAGAACATAGTTTCTCTTAAATTGAATCTTAAGTTTAATCTTAAATTATTTTATATATGTTCTCCATCATGAGAAAAATGCTACAACAACCTGTTGAAAACACCAAAAATACGATTTTCATCAGAGTGGGTCTTTAATGAGTAACACCTGTTATGCAAATCTGAAAGGCTTTTTGTGTTGAATCATGTTTGAATTGTAGAAATCACAGACAGAGATGAGAAAACAGGAAACATGTTTACGTGCTATTTTTATTATGATATGCAGAAAACAACTCAAATTCACTTCAGATGTTTTGAAGACCTTTTCCATTAACCTCAGCATCTGGAGATCAGAACGGGGCATTCCTCGCACAGACATCACAGCAATGAGGAGATGAGACACACACACACACATGGACACATGCACACTGTGCGACTGAGATAAACACCTGCAGGGGTTTTCTCTCAAACGCTGATCAAACATTACCTCAATACAAATCTGCCACATCAACGTCTGCCTGATTCACAAGCTGCACAAACAGGCCCAATTACAGAAATCCCTGTTCCTCTGTTTTTGAACCCTCGCCTCTCAGACAAAGACATAATAGAGCGTGACGTCCCACTAGGGGGCACTCATTGATCCTCCATACCCAATCCTCACATGACATCATGAATTCAGATGGCAAAGGCAGACAAGGAGGCAGGCAATTGGGGTGAGTGGAAGAAAGGGGGGGTAGACAAAAGTATTAGTGGAGATTACATCATCCACTCCAGCACCTTGCAGCATAGCAACCACAGAAGTGAAAGCACCCCAGGGAGAAGGAAGAAGAAAGAAGAGGAGGAGGTTGAGGAAGAACAATAAACTGGCATCGGCGAAGTCTGCAGGTGTAGAGAACTGTGTGTTTTGGGGGGTTCTGTAACCCAGACAGGTGTTAGGACACTGCAAACACACTCAACGTGTCTTCATACGACAATTATTTTAGTGGTTGAACAAACATAGATCTTCAGTGTGTGGGGGAGGACACGCAGGTATGAATTACCAGCGCAATCAATGCGCCCACGTTGTCAAAAACAGTTGCTGGATTCAAACAGCCCACATAATAAGCACTTCTTACACATACCTGCACAGCTTCTCTGGTTTTTAATAAAAGTGTGTCCAAAAAACAAAAAGCCTCCAAGTGCACAGTATACAGAGGAAAAGCAAACGACGGAGGGAACATATGTCAGAGATAAGGCAAAGAATGGCAGCACTGACAGCTCAGAGTAAAAAATGGACAGAAGGTGGTGATGGATGACTGACAGCAGAGAGAAAAAGACAAAGCAGATAACACGTTTATCAAATGTGTTTGTCAGCAGGACCATGCTTACAGAGGCTACAAGGACAATGAGAGCATTACCGACCAGCGGAGAGCGGGAAGAGGAGGAGATGGGGGGTGGGGGGCGGAAGAGGGAAAGAAACAAAGACCAACAGAGGCAGTCGCAATAGAAAGCAAGTGATATGAAAGTGTACCTTAAAAGACGGAGAACACTCCGACTAAAGCATGACAACGACATGCTGTGACCTCTCCTGAATCTGCAAATTAAACTGAGTTGATCACAAGATTTACATCACATGTCAAGCTATCACAAGTGTGACTGTACGTAGGTGTTGGAGTGTGCATGTGTGTGAGGGTGGTGGTTAGTGTTGATGTGTGAGTGGGTGGATGTGTCTGTGAAGCCTCTGCATATACAGCACTTGGATGAATATACACTGTTTGGACAAAAGAAATGAGCTCTTCAGAGCTGAGAGGACGTGAATGTTAATGCTTTAAATGGTTCCTGCTTAAGTTTTCCTTTTGAACACTTTGTTAAGTGCAGTTAAAAAAAGAACGCAAAAGACAGAAAGTATCTGAAGTAGGGGTCCATGTCTCCATCCATCAATTCAGTCATCCACACATGCATCGGAGATTGACTTCTCCCCAGCAACGGTTACCTTTTTTTTTATTACAAATCTAAAAATAATCTCGATACTGGACAAACTAGAAACTTGTGTGGAAGACTTCCCATTAAAGTTTCCCAAGGTTTACTGTTCACTTCCTGCCACCTTCAGATCTGAAAAGTATCATTGTTGTGCGTGTGAAGTGTCTTGTAAAGTATTTATAAAGATAATGTAAGTTACACGCACTTATGACGTACAGGAGATGCTGTCGTATGATGCCCTTTCGCCCAGTCATTAGAAAAGTGCGAACTAGCTCCCTCCTGAATGCACAAATGCTGCACCCACTGGGTGTTCTGGTGATATGTAGGTGATCAAAGGACGCCTGTAGGATGTGGACACACGCTACACTCCAATACCATACCTATCAAGCAGGCTGCACAAAAGGAGCGTACACTTTGCACTTAAACATCACTAACAGCCTCCTTGTGCAGTGAACAGGGGTCGGGGGTGGGGGGTGGGGGGTGCCTGTATCACCTAATTCCCCCATACTTACCCTTACGTGTTGACCTGTCATAGCATCCTCGTAGAAAAGATTGTGCATGAACATTTTCACGCTGCTGGCTCATCTAGTGGTCTATGACTGATATTTTGTGTGGGGGCCACCTGTTTCGCTCATCTTTCACCCGCAGACAGCCTGTATCTACAAGGCCTGTTGATGCTCCCAAAAATCAGGAAAAAAAAACTTTTTCTCCTGTTAAACTGGCCAAAAACAGGTCAGTCTTCTAAAGAGTTGTGACTGATGTCCAAACCATGCCTAGTTAGTGCATAATTCCCAATACTGTCAAAGCATTGTCATCAATTTTTTAGATAGAAATACAAATTTCCAAATGCATTTGTGTCATGGCATCTTTACGGACACAACAAAGCATTGTGCTGTGCCATTTCCAGAAGAAATTATCACTAATTCCTAGAATACTTTCTATTTTAAATAGTTTTTAAGCAAACAGCCTCAAAGTGCTAATTCACAAGAATTTTGGAAAATGTGATCACAACTGGAGGGTATAATGAATCTCCATTGGCCTTGATTTAAAAGTGCAACCGTTTATAATAGTCTGCTGCCTGGCTGGAATGTTTACTTCTGGACACTGAGCACTACAACAGTCCTGAAATAACAAAAAACTCTGTAACTGCTTTGTTATTCTTGGCACACAACTGGCCAGCACTTCAATGAAAAGGCATGTCAGCCACAACAGTGTTACAATGTCCAGAGCCCTCGGTAATGCCAGGCAGCCCCTTGTCATTGAAGAGCTTCTTAACTTCTCCTTCACTTCCACTCCTCCACTGAGCATGTGGTGGAATTCAAGAGTTCCTCAAGAGGCTCTCTAAGCTGGACAAAGATTTCATCCGTCTTGATCAGCAGGTAATCTACCCCGCTGAGTCTGGCCTGGGCAATGCTTACTTACCCCCCGAGTCTAGTGACAGTTTGCCTAAAAACGCAAATAAAAAACTTCTCAGCTGAATCCTCTAATTATGTTCTTTTTCTGTATTTCTTTTTGCAGAGTCTTTTCAGATTCCGAAACTGATATCTTTGATAATCTTTCTGAATGAACAAGGAGAACATTAGAAAAATATCACACAATACAAAACACAGTTGAAAAGAAATCAATTCTCTTCTGTCGAGTTAGGCCCACTTTTTCTAATATTTTCTTAAAAACCCACTCCAATTTCTTTTGATCTATTGTAAAATCATTCCCAGTGGTTTTTTAAAACCATAATTATGCCTTTTCTGGTCAAAGTTGAAGAAAAAACCTGTAATTTTCTAGGACATAGTTTCTGCAGAGTGGCAGGAGTTTATTTGAGCCTTCAGCTCAAAATGCCTTTAGCCCACTTTTGTTATTGTGAATCAGAGAGATTTAAGAGCTGTGAGCCTGCCCCATTTCCTGTCATCCATCTGTTGCATGCTCTCCCAAAAGTTTACAGCCCCTCACAACCACAACCTAGCATTACCTGTGCAACAAAAATGTGAGGAATATTGGAGCTATTCAGTCGTACAGTTTTGATACAATTCCAGCTCAGACGTGGAAAACAAAGATGTACATGGATCTGTTTGTCTGCAAGTGGATGCATCAAAATGGAGTGGAGCAGAGTGCTTGTGGTCCACCAAGTGTATTCTCCACATCACAATTTAATCTCTTTTTCAAACTGCTCTTATGTCTGCTCCTGATTCACAACAATTTATATAAGAAATACTCAGAAATGCAGTTGTAAGCTTACATTTCTTATATATGTCCTCCATCATCACAAAAATCCTACAAGGACATGTAAAAAAAAAACAAAACATGTTTTTCATTGAAGTGGGTATTTAATGAATTTCAAGGAAAGAAGTTGAGCTTGAATCTGCCACTAGTGTGTTCTCCAACATATCACAGAGGTCTGGGCTCTTTCAGAGAGTTGACCCCATGTTGTCACTGGTGTGTTAAGTTTGTTGCATCAATCAACCTCAACATGCAGCTCCATCCTGCTGCAGCCATGACAGAGTCATAAATATTCCACATATCCTCTGACAGATGTTAAAAATGTCAGCTACCTCAAACAGTAGAGACTGATCTGTGTTCTTGCAAAGGGCTAGTTTTTTTTTTTTTTGTATCCACCCGCTCTTCACTGAGCGTCTACGGTTAAAAAAAAAAAAAAAAAAAGGTACTGGTGTTTTTACATATTCAATTTCACAACTGGTTTGTTGTAGTTCTAATGCTTTTCCTCATTCATAATTCATTTCAGATAAAAGGTCCCTCATTTCCAAATTCAGGGATTCTGCTTAGAAGTAGAAATGTTTGGTTAAAAAGCTGTTAAAGAGTTGTGGAAATGACAAACACATCAGGGTCCGGGTAGCATTTTCAGCATACTATGTTCTTAGTACATGTATGAAGGTTTGAAGGTTTGGCACAATTTCAAAAAGGGAGATCTACATCATTTTCAGGTATATCGGGTTGCTGATTCTTCACTTGACACGTCACTCATCAATTAGTCCTCACTCTGAGTCAATAACTAAAGTGCTAATTTTCTTCACCATCAATCAAATTCCTGCCTTTAAATTCATAGAAATGTATTTATTTGGATTCCAGACAATTTCCGCCCCGTTTTCCCTTCTGGCTCTTCACTTCGGCACGGTCTGGCCTTAACCACCACCAGCGTCTGGACTATGGGGTCTCTTCACTTGGTCTGAGGTAATCCCAAGCATGCAAGACTTCTCATTCTTGTGTCACTATTAAACCTTTCAATAACAATTTCAAGATCCCTCCTCTTTGAAGTCTGCTTGTGAAACTGCATCACATGACACCACAGCTTCCGTCTTAAATGTACTGGAGAAAAAACAACTGCCTAAGAGACCAATTTATGTGCTTTGGCACAGGAGTTCACTGCGTCATAAACTTCAAGTAGAGATTGGTTGGTATATCCAGGATCCTCATAGTCTTGCATTTCCTTGATTCTTTGTTTTCATCTTTAAATGCAATTTCTTCCACTGAAAATTGTAAAAATCCCACACAAATGGTCTGATCACTCTTTTCCAATAGTCTTCTCTGTGTTATAGATCATTGGTTCTCTGATGAAGAGATGCACTTGGTCCAATACAAAAAACTGTCCCCTTCTCTTTCAGGAAGTTCCCATGCCAGATGAAGGCGAACTGTTTGATGTCAGTGTTTACACTGCTGGTTTTACATTAAAAGTTACAATAATGCATACCGTTATCCCATTAATGTTACTGTAAATCTGAGGGATTTAAGAAAAATCTCATCAGATGATACAATCAAAGCCAAACAGAAAACAGTCCTGAGTAAGGAAAGCAGAACTCTTGGACTGACTGTTCATAAGAGTTAAAAAACAACCACTGTTGTCACTTGGTACTTATAACTTATGCCTTAGTCCCATGCACTTGTACAGGGGTTGACCTACAAGTGCCAAAGGTCTTTGGGTCGTCTGGCTCGTGGATGATTGTAGACTTTCTTCTTAGGGGGAGAACAGATGTGTCTTGCAGTTCCATTGTGGCTTGTTTAGTCAACTTAAGGGATGTCATGAAATGGAATACACCATTGCACCATGCAAAGATAATGTAAGTTACACACCTAAGGTAATGCTGTTGTATAATGTTTTTTGCACAGGACTTGCCTCGATACAGTTGTTAGCAAGGTGCGTGTAGTGGCTCCTTACTGACCATGTGGAAATGCTATGCGCAGGGTGTGCATGTGATAAGTTCCCCACAAGATGCCCATAGGACGCCTACAAACTTCACTTAGATCGTTTAACTTCCTCATTTGTAACAGCCCAGAACGCATGCAGCGTTTACTTGAACGACACCGACAAGCTCCTTGTGCATTGCAAAGGATTTGAAAAAAGGAAAAAAAAAAACATAAAATGGGCCAGCGTCTCACCAACTTCACCTTAACTTTCCCCTTGCGTGTTGTTTCCTTGTTTACTATGTAATGTCACCCAGCGCATGCACGTAAAGAGAAAAATGTGCATGAACATTTTTTCCGTATAAGGGCTCACAGAGCGGTCTGACTGATATTTTGTGGGTGATATGTGTGTGACTCATACAGGTTAGCCTACTTTTTGCCAGTAGACAGCCCATATCCACCTATGAGCAGTTGTGACTTAAGCTTTAGCAGTTTTTTTTAAATGATAAGTTTGGTAGATCCTATGGTAAACATTCAGGATAAGATAATAAATTGTGAAAATGAAATTCCAACAATCTGATTGTCTGGTCCAATCGATGTAAATACAACAATAAGCACAAATCAAATCAATCAGACAAACACTTAAAAATAGCATTTCTCCATTAGTTGTTCCATCTTAGAGCAGGGCTGTCCAAAGTCTTTGCACAAAGGGCCAGATTTTGTGAGGTGAAAATATTTGAGGGCCACCTGCAATAACTGAAAATGAA
Source organism: Oryzias celebensis (assembly GCA_014656515.1). Classification (NCBI taxonomy): domain Eukaryota; kingdom Metazoa; phylum Chordata; class Actinopteri; order Beloniformes; family Adrianichthyidae; genus Oryzias; species Oryzias celebensis. The sequence goes on from BNCR01000001.1 coordinate 60,316,542, forward strand.
CTTTTTAATGAAGATTTTATTGCAATATACTATTGCAATAAAATATTACTGGCCCTCACTGTCAACTATTCCTTTTCATTTAAAGTTAACATTTAAGAAATGAGCCAGAAAGGGTCAAAGAAAGGTCGAATTATAGCTAATGAAAGAATTTATCCAACCACAATCAATAAATTGTACACAGCTTTTAGAAAACGCTAGGGGCTACATATTATTGATTTATGAAAGAAGTTTGTGGAAATTTGAACTCGGGCCGCATTTGGCTCACAGGACTTTGGACATGCCTGCCTTAGTGCCATCAATGCTTTTCAGTCCTTGCCAAAAGTAAAGGCAATAAATGCCAAATAAAAAATCTAATTGATTTCACCGGTGATCATAGTTCTCTTAGGGTTCATTCCGAGTTGGTAAATACCAGCTTTCATTCAGCAGAGGTGGATCATTTCTGATCATTTTTGCCTGAATCTGTCTGGAATACAGAGGACAATCTCTCAGCAGCTACATCTAAAAATATTGATGTATCCTGCAACCTCTCACTGTTGTCAAAAGTTTCACTGAATATTTTTTGAAAAATACCTGGATGGAGATCAATGGAGGGCTTTTCTTTTGCGTTTGCCTCTCCTCATTGTTTTCTCTGATAATTCAACACATTTTGGGAGAACACAATCTCCTCTATATTTTCTGCAGCTATAACCTTTTGATTACAACTATTCAACTGACACAGGATGTTTATCCACTGAAGCGGAGTGTAGCTTGACTACTGCTGCACTAAGTCACTCTGGAAGTGTCTGTTGGCTTACAATGTACATGCAAATGTGTGACTTCTGTCAGCAGTGAGGCTTTTTCTCCTATTCAGTAAGAGCTACACAACTCATTTTTGCCCAGACTGTCACTCACATACTTCTTAGTTCTTAACTCTTTCACATACACGTTGTTCTGTTTCTTGTTTAAAAAAAAAGAGAATCTTTTTCACTTTTCAACCAAACCTGAACTAAATCTGCAGCTGAGCTGTCATCCTCATTTTGCATGCGTCTCTGAAACCATGAAGACTTTTTTTTTTTCTTTCTTTGCTTTGACGTCTTTTCCCATCTCTCACCTCGAAGACCCTCTCCGATGCCGAGGGCCAGTCCGTCCTTGGTCCATTGGACTATGCCGGTGTAGTTGAACACCACGCAGGACAACACCACCCGCTCCCCCAGCACCACCGACTGGTCAGCAGGCTCCTGGGAGAAGCGCACACACCACACTGCAACAGGAGAGCAGAAAGGGAATCAATCTGTGACCTGGCTGCAACCTGAAGTATTTTATAGCTCTGAATTGAGCCACAAACCTTCTTATTGAATTCTGCTTGCCAATATATTAGCTTTTGAGATAATTTGCTGTGTGCATTTACAGAGTTTATGGTATTTTAATGGTTTTATTGTAGATTTCTGCTGTGGCTGACTTTATTTACAAGCTCTATTTATGGATTATTTTTCTAAAAGGAAAAGTAAAGTACTGTTTGTTTTTTTTTGTGAAATCTTTTTAAAGAACTTTACAGTGTAGATTACTTTTTCTTCTCTACTTTTGTGTCCTTCTTAACCACTTTTTCCCTGGACATAGGAGTGTGTCTCTTTGTGGGTGAAGAGTGTGTCTTTGTGCATTTATGTGTAAGCAACCTCTTGTGCTGCAAAAACATTATTGCCAAGCTGTGATAAGGCTTTTTCATCAGGCAGTACAAAGGATTTTGCTCACACATGCACATCCCCTGCAGCAAAATAAGCCTATTGGCAATTGCAATAGCGCTGTACAAAGATTTAAAAACTACAAGTGTAGCCTCCATTAATGCTCTCGCATAAAGAAGAGAAGCGTGAGGTGAGTAGGCGAGGCACTAACCCTGTTTTCAGCCGTTTGCATCATCAGGTAAAATTGTTTCGTATTCCAGAGAAGGTCTTGCAAGAAAGCATCCTAATTAAGGCAGAGAGCCTGTGCTGCCTGAGCTGGTGAACACACACGCACTTCCATAAAACACACAAACAGAGACGTTTTTGCCTCAAATTATACCAAATGCATGCATCTGTGCAAACGACACTGAGTCACTTCCAAACGTGCAGCTGCACATCGAGTCCCACACTCAGACAGCAGACGCGCACAGGTCTATTCAGCTTTCCATGCACGCGCACCCACACAAACACTTTCACCGAGGTGCTGTTTGCCATCCCGAGGGCTATTCTGTTCCTGGATCATTGTTAAAACAATCCTATTAGCTAATTAAGGTAAAACTGGTTAATAAAGTAGTCCGTGGTTCTCAGGGACACATCTCAATGGGATTTAATCACAAAGGTGCAAACAACAGGGAGATGTACTGATTTGTCAGGAGGATTAGACATGTCGTGTTATTTTGCATGTAAGGCCATTTTACAAAGAAAGGAATCCTTGCACTTCACAAGAAGAGCTTTGATGTGTCTTTATCTTTTCTTCTCCAGAGGACAATCGAAATGAACGTGAGCGCAGAGATTTGTTAGTCATTTGGAGTTAAGAGGAATCTGCTGGAAACACTAAGCTATTTTAGATAGTTGCATGGTTCTTAAGCTGATATGATTTTCTGCAATGTTCTCTCTCATTTTTCTGTTCTTAGTGCATAATTGTCCTCCTCACAATTACTGCTAAAGAAGAACCTCTGGGTATCTACAAGTGCTGCTTTCAGGGTTAGTGAATCTAAAACCTGCAGGAAGTAAGTCCGCTCCATGATCCACCTCTTTAAACACTCCCGCTATATTACAGCCCCTTACACCCTCAACCTAACATTACAGAAGCAAAAAAAAAAAAAAAAAAAATGGAGAGCAATATTGAAGCTATCCAGAGGTACAGTTTTTTTTTTCCAGATGTCAGTACAGCCGAGGAAAAACAAATACATACATGGATTTATTTGTCTCCAAGTGGATGCATCAGAATGGAACACGACAGTTCAAGATATGTAAAAAAAAAATCTGACTGAACAGAAATAAAGTTACTATCAGTGTGATGTGTTTGGTTGACACGTTGAGTTTTTGTTATTCCAAAAATGTACAGAAGGTGGTCTGAACAGGGAAATCGCTCTGAGAGCATCTGTTGTTTTTTGGAAAAAATGATCAGAGGAACGTTTTACAACGGCAGGAAGACAACAGCAACAGTCACTGTGAAGGAATAAAGAAAGAAAAAACCACAGAGCCATGACATGGATGGAAATCCACTGCTTGCTTCTGCTCTCATTTACTGTAAGTAAACTGAGGCTACAGTCAGACTCAGAGGTTAGATTACAGAAGAAGACCCAAACATTTAGTCAGATCAGCCTGTTAACCCTCAGCTGCTGCTATTGCATTTGGAGCGTAGGGTCAGAATTTTACGTGGAACATTTAAAAAAATGATGCTTTCCATGAACCATCAAACACAAATGATGGGTCAGTTGAACTGGTATGACCCGTTACTGCTCTTTTCCTTGACGCTTTTGGCAAATGTCATAGTCAAGCGAAGTGGGAGATCATAACAGAAAACAGGAGAATATTTCTGCATTTGCAGTTTTCGACTTATCTACAGCAGCACAAATAATGAGGCAGCAAACAGAGGATTCACTCCAAGTTCAACTACAGCTGAGTAACAATTAACTACAAAATATGCAACATGTTAACATGAAATTGTAAACAATATACAATCAGCTTCATTACATGAAAAGGTTTAAAAAATACAGTTAAGAGCTTTTATGTGCCCAGCGGGCACCTTGATGTCGGCTTGATGTCAAAATTGAGTTGATATTTGATCCAATTAGTTACTTTAACTTGTTTTCGTATCATTGTGTTGGTGTGGTGAATACATGATCAGTAGAAATTCAATCTCACATAAAAAATAGAATTAAGAATTCTGGGTAATACATTCATTTGATATCAATTCTATGATTACATGTTGAAGATCAAACTGACATCAGTGTAATATCAAATTGACTTCCATGCTTTTTCTGTTCCTGAAGGATTTAGGCTTCATTAAATTAATGTAGGTCTTATTAAATCTCAATATGGGGCTTACAATTATTTTTGATGTTTTCTTTTCAATTCAGACCTCAGTGTATTTAAGTGTCTGGTTTTCAGATCATCTGCTCTGCCTTGCTACCTTTTGGGTTCTCTGTAGTTTTGGCTTGCTTCAGGTTTTTTTTTTTCCATTTATTTTTTTATTTTATTAAATGTTATTTTAATCTATATATAATACATGTCTTAGTTTCTGCCACCAAGCCTGGTCTCCTGCATTTTGGGTCCTTAGGATAATTCAGGTTATAAACCATTACAAACCTAAAATATTTCATATTTTATATGAAAGCATTTTATTGTGAACTTAAAATATTTCAATTTAGATTGAAGAAGTATTTGGTTAGTATTCTTGCTAAGCTGCTTAGACATGCTCTATATCAGGCTTGCCGTACTAATACTCATGTAGACTTAATAAAATAAACTATGTTTTGCTATGATATATTGTCTGGCTTCAGCAACTTGTAGACAATTGTTGACTTCCAGGTCATGTCAGTCAGGATGGGTCCTTCCTTTTCTCCTTTTCCAAAAGGCTTATTCAAACTTTGAGTGTAAATGCAGGCTGCTGAAACATCTCAATCCCAGTTTTTCTGGGCTTGTTTGAACTTAAACGCTAAAACTACACAATCATTGCACACAGAGTCAGAAGGGACACCCTCCCTCAAACTGCAATTTTTGCAAGTAAACATTTCCACTAAATGTTAATCACCACTTCAAATCAGCTTGAAAAAAGATAAGCACATTTCTTTTTACAAAACAAGTTCAATTACAAGATTCTTTCCTTGTTTTTTTTTTTTTTAAAGAAAATTTGTTTTGATGCTTGAATCGGTTTTGCAGATACAAATTATTGTATTTGAATTAAAAAAATACAAGGTAACTTGAAAATTCTTTGCTTGCTCTGTAAAATCAGTGTATAGTGATGAAAGCAGCGAGACTTTTGATGGATGATTCATTAAATGCTCTTATTTATCGTAGTCCAAAAAAGGTTTTAATTTATAAAAAAAAAATGTTTCCCAACAATCTTTCACAATGGATCTTTTTTTTTCTTATCCACATTATATATTTTTCTACATTTTCAGTTATATTCACACTGGAACACAAAATATATTAGCCCTGAAAATATTCTCTCCAACTTTATCTTTTATTTGAAGAAGTCAAACAGAATCACTGAGACAAATAATCACTCCTGAAGCTGCTCCTGCTCCCCTCTGAGAGAAGGAAGACGGAGCTACAGGGAAGTGATATCCTGCTGACATGAGTGATTTACATGTGGGTCATGTTATGCATGATTTATGCAAAATTAACAGCTATTACAGAACAAGCAGAGGCTCTCTTCTTCATGTCTAACTGCTGAGAACAACACACTTTCTCCTGGGACTTTGTTGTTTGCGTGAGAGGGATGAATTGACAGGCAAACAAAGATAATACAGGAAATGTTTCTGTTGTTATATTGTGCATTTATGTTTATGATGAGAGTGTGTACATATTTGTGTGCTTTTATTTTTGTCTTTTTTTATTTGTGTGTGGGTGTGGCCATCAGCCTGCAGTATGGAAGAGACCACAACGGCAAAGAACTGAGATGTAATTAACCCTGCGGGATAAGCATCTTCCTTCCACAATTACACCCTCACACAAAGACACACACATGTTTATTTGTATGTGCCAATGAGGACATCCTATTAACACAGTGGGGTTTCCTGACAAATAACCAATCAATGCCCATCGTAACTGAATGAATGAAGCTTAATGTCAAGTTTGTGAAAATGACTGTAGAGTTTTTGGACTTTTGGGTCAGATACAACAAAACAAAAACTGTACTATTCAGTGATTGGAATATTGATAGACCCTTTTTAACCTCATACCTTTTTATAGCACTTGATTTACATGGATCATTAAAAAAAATGCATTTTAACACAAAAAAAAGCAAAGATTACTGCTCACAGTAATTCATCAGAATGCACTGAGATGATGTGGGGTGAATGAATGGATGAATTAACCTTTATTTATCTAACATTTTACAACTCTCTCAGGGTACTATAGTGCTTTACAGTAACAAGAAAAACAGAAAAACCTACAATAATAAAAAAAAAAAAGCAATAAAACTGCAAAAAAATACACAAGACAGATAAGACTCCAGTAAAATACTGTAAGTAAAAGCGAATATAAGGCCACCAGCTACTAAGTACTACAAGCCATTTTAACAAAGTACATTTTTATTTGACGTTTAAAACTGTGATGGTCTGGCATCTTGTACAGTTCTGCAGGAATATTATTCCAGACCTGACGGCTGTGTCCAGGTTTGTGGGGGGTAACAAAGAGGAGCAGCCACATCTTAAGGGGAGCGCAGGTGTGTCTTGCAATTCCTTTGATTCTTGTGTGGACAGCTAAAGGGACATCATGTAAATGGAACGTATTATTGTTGTGCCTGCAGTAAGTGAAGTATTTTTCAAGGTTAATGATAGCTCTACAGTTGCCACACTAGTTTTGTGTAAAGTGTGAGTACTGACTCTGCACAAATTCTGCACACACAGGGTGTGCACAAGATGCTTAAGTGACTGTAGGGCACCTGCTGGATGTCCACTCAAAGTTCACCCTGATTGTCTAATGTCATCATTTCTAACAGTCAGGATGCGCATGAGGAGCTTAGCATTTGAACAACACAACCGGGCGCCCTGCAGAGTTTGCAGGTACGTGCCTGCGTCTCACCTATTTCACCCTTCCTTACCCTTACACGTTGTCGAAGTGTTCGCTACAACCTGTTACCCGCAGCATACCAATAACAGCAAATGTACATGAATATATTCAACTCTACACGCTCACTGCGGTCTATGATCTTACACTTCATGCAGGCCATCTGCACAGGTTTGCCTATTTGTCACTCGCAGATAGTCCATATCCCCCGTAAGAGCAGTTGGGACTCAGGTATTAGAGATGAGCTGTCATGCCCAAATTAAAAGGAAGATCTGAAAATTAACAACTAAAACATGCTGTGGTATTGATGTGAAAGCACCCAATTTCATTTAGATGCATGGATCATATCAAATAAAGTTGCAGAAACTACTGATCCATTCTCTTCAATCCCATTAATCAGCTTTTTGTTTGTGTCAAGGAGTAAAAAGTCTGCTGTGTTTCTATTCTTTTATTTGTTGTGATTGATTCTTCACACTTTCATGTTTCTCTTACAATTTTTGTCATTTATCAGGGTTATCAATCTGATCTCTCCCTGTCTTCTAATTTTCCATTTTTCAAAATCAGTTTTTCATCCTATTATATCACATTTCAGTCCATCTCGTGAATATTCTTTTCTCTTCTGACTATATGCCTGCTGAGCTGCTTCTTCTCTGTTCACGTTTGTCTTTTCCTCCTCACTTTATGGAGACTTCCTGTGCCATTGTTGCTCCGCGTTTGTTTTTCTTCTTTCTAACTGCAGCAGCTTCATTCAGCCTCTTCCTTCTTTCCTTCTCTATTTTCACCTTTACATCCCTGCTCTGTTACCCTGAGGGCAGATGTAATCTTCCTCACTTAGTCTCATTGCATAATGAGAAAAATAAAAACAAATAAAAACCTGGGTGTCCAAACATGTTCTATTTTCCATATTTAATATGTTTTTTTCATGTCGACCTGATTCTTTTCTGTTTCAGATAAAGCTTTCTTAAATGCAAGCATAAAAAATACCAGAATCAGTGAAATATTGAGATGTTTGTTTCCTAATGAAGAAAATGTTTTCCTTGAGTTTTATTCCTGACAAAAGGGAATTATCATCCCAGTCTTAAAGTGTGATACATTTTTTGCTTCTTTTTTTTTGCCTTCCCCTGTTAGTTAACATGACTTTGACAGTGAGGTGCATGTTCTGTCGCACTGACAGAACAAAGGGAAGTCAGGAAGTGCAGCTGTCAAAGATCTGTCTTCAATTTTCTGACACAATGAAGGTACTGCACGCTCAGATCAAACCCACACCCCCGTGTGTTGCTCATGTTGGAACACAGCTTAACACGTAAAGAAAGGAAGTCTTTGCTAACTTGGAAGGTTAATGATGCTTTAACTGCTTGGACTTCAAAGTGGAATGCCTTGTCTTCTCATTAGACAAGGTCACAGTTCTCTGTGAGGAATGCAGCCAACTTCCTTACAGCAGAGCTCCAATATGTCTGCCAGAAGCCAAATACAGTTTTGTGCAGACAGTCCAATGCGGAAATGAACAGTCACTTTGTGAGGTTTGTAACCCTAAACTGCCGACCTCCAGACCCCGAAGCATTCATCCTCTCAGTCTCCACCCCAAATGCAGCAACTCTGACCCTCTGCCTGTATTCATGTTCCAACTTTGCCTTTGGGCTGCAGCTCGCTCCCATTTCAACCACTCTCAGGCAGAGGAGGGCACGCCGCATCAATGTGTGCACACGAGGGCATTGTCCATGTTTACACGCATGCCTGCGTGCACATTTGCCGTTGTTGTGTAGTGTACGCCTGCGAATATATTTGCCATTTCTGAAAGGCAGCAAAGGGCAAAGTGTAGATGGCAGAGTAAAAAGAGGAGGTGTCTGCAAGAGTTCAGAGAGCATGCACATGCATGAAGCACTGTCTGGACAAAATCTAAAAAAGAGAAATCACAGAGTTTAATGCGTAGATAATAATATTGTCCTAATTTTTACTTCTCTCTGTCTTGCTCACAACATTTAAAAAAAAAAATCAGTTCAAAGCATAACTTCATACAGGAAGACGCTGTTCTCAACAACACAGATTTTGCTTTGTAGCATAAATGTTTTATTGCTTCTGTTGGTTGGGGAAAATAATCCATCTTTTGTCTGTAACATAAGATGTTGTTTGATGGATTTGAAAGCAGCAGAAAAGCTTGAACACTTTTATGAAACCACATACAGATACAACAAAGGATATATAAAGTGTGATGTTAACCTCTTTTAGGTATCAAAATAAACTCAGAAACAAAAGCAGGAGAGCTTCTTTTGTGGAATGATCACATTGAGAAGCACATAAAAGCAGAATTATTGATTTACTAATGTTTTAATCATTTTTGTATTGCTGCTTTAGTCTTATTAATTATTATGCTGTCAGATTGCTTTGTTGAAACAATACAAGAAATGTCACTAAACTAGGATTGAAAAGTCATGTTAAAAAGAAAAATGCAATTTTTTTCTTTCCTTTTTTTCTTACATGAACTAAGAAAAACATTATTATTAGCCCAGCACGTCTGTCAGATAGTGCTTTCCCTGCTGGGTCTGCCAAAATAAGGGATATGCACCATTTTTCACTTTAAGTATTTGTCAGTTTTCTGTTATATGAAAGGTGGAGATATTGATTTCATTCTACTTCTGCATTTTAATCCAACAGATTAAATGAAAAAAAAGACAATTTCCTCCAGTTGTCACAGAATTAAGATAGAACATAAAAAACTTTGTCTACACCTGCATTTTTGCATTATTTGTGTTTTTTAGGATGTTGTAATATGCAATAAAATAGTTGCTATTTCTTATCTAAACTACTTACAATATATATGCATTATATATATATACATTAAAAAATTAGTAGTTTTTTTTTCAGTAGTAATGAGTTGATGCTGTTTAAAGACCCACTCTGATGAAAATTGTGTTTCTTGTAGCATTTTTATGATGATTAAGAACATGTATGATGAAAATTAAGATTCAAAATGCATTTATGAGTATTTCTGCATTTCAATTGTGCTGTTAAAAAAAACTTGTACCTGTGATATAAAACCTCTACGAAGCAGGCCACAAGTTTCCTGCTCCACTTGCTGACAAATAGATCCATTTACGTCTGTTTTCCTTGTCTGAGCTGGTGTCTGGAACAAAACTGTACGACTTCAATAATGCTCATCATTTTTGTTGCACTGGTAATATTGCGTTGGGGATGTGAGGTGCTGTAAGTTAGCAGAAGAGAGTGTTAACAGATGGGTGATGGAAAGTGGGGGTGGGTTTACTCCACGCCAAGAGTCTTAGCCACATATTAGAGGGGATTTTTTATTGAACTCCTGTCGCTCTGCAGAAATATGTCCTAAAAACCACACTTTTTTTTTTCCCTTATTATTATTTTGGCTAAAAACGTCATTATCACAATTAATAGACCACTGGGAATGATTTTAAAATAAAAAATATGATTGAAGTGGGTCTTTCAGCTGTTTTCATGACAGAGGTTTGTGATCCAAAGTCTTGGAAGGGTTTTTATCTGACATCTGCATATTAGTGAAAATCCTTGTGAGAACAGGACACTGCAGCAGTTTGGACTCTGCATGAAATGACATCTCACCAGCTTTGCCTCAGATTAGCATTGCACCATCTTTAAAGCTGGTTGCATATATGCAGTATACACAGTGGAGCTGTTTATGGTCTACATGTCTGCTGGGGCATGACACAAAAATGCAAGAAGACTTGAAAGGTTGTCACTGCCTAACAGCAAAGACTAAAGATTGGGGTAAAAAACTTTTCATCCTGCTGCAGTTGTTTGTACTTTAGAAAAGTGTTGGACTGCGAAGCCACAAGTATCGGAAGTCTTTCATCGAAGTTCAAATCAAGCAACCAGTTTGCGTCTGATTGTCCAGAGTGGGGAATGCATCATTCCCATGTTTTAACACTGACTGAAAAATGTAATCATAAAGTGTAATCGTGAAAATACAATTAATTCAGCATTTTTGTCTCCAAAGCCCAAAGCATTTAACTGACGGAGATGCGTGAGAGCAGATGGAGCGAGAGTGAATGAGACCGACACAGAGGGAGATGCACCAAGACTAAAAGTTTGTCATTGTGCTTCCTGGTTCTGCGCTTGTTGTAAACAGAAGCTCTGTAATTTCCCAGTGTCCCTTCATCGGCCCAGCGCCACTTCTCTTTCTCCGCTCAAACCCTTCCAGACGCTCAGAGGAGCTGTGTGATGCCGAGCACAGAGGAGATGGCGAAAACCAGGCTCTTGTTCAAAATTTCTCACACAATAAAACTCCAACAGGGGACTGAGAAAACCATCCCTCAATGCATCCCCTCAATCACAGCATGGAGGAACTTAAAGAGGTTGTTCTTTTTGCTGTGCAAAAACACACAGCTTATTTATTTACATAGAAATCAATTTGAGGATCATCCCCTGCTGCTAAAATTTAAGGATCACATGGGATCTTGATCCTACTTTCTCCAATAAAGCCAACATTGGTCTCTTTCAGCTCTGTTACCAAAGCATTGTGTACAGGAAACAAATGTAAGGGTGATTTCTAGCAATACTGGGTGGTTTCTGAGAAACAGAGTGAAGCCTACAGACCCGACTTTCAAACTTTGAAGAGAAATGATCTGCAAAGGGCAACAAAGTTAATGTTTCAATTAAAAACAAATTTTTTCTCACTTGTAATGCATCCGTTTAAGGCACAAATCACAGAAAGGGTTTCAAAGAAAGCAAACAGGTTGAAAAGTCCAGTCAGCGCCATACATCTCGGGTTGCTATAATCCCCTTATAATCTAATTAATTCTTAGAAACTTGGGAAAAAAAAATGTATTCAAGCAACAAGGATGTATCAAGCTACTGAGTTTTGCATTATTCTACAAGATGGTTAGAGATTCCATCTATACACTTTTTAAAAGAAAGACATTGTTTAAACATCTATAATTGTTTTTGTATTTATTCAAGCGTGCAAATTTATATATTTTTTTGAAATAAGATGCTTTTTGAACATCTTGACGACATCCACATAAAAATACCTGGATCAAGTGAGACACAAATGGTTATTTAGGAATAGTTGCTTTCATGTAAAAAAAAAAAAAAAAGCTTCAGAATGTGGTATTTCGGATCAGAAACTTTGAGAGACAGAGACTTTTACAGAGAATTTACAACATCCAACAGAACATAAGCCTATGGCTCGTTACTGCATTTGCTTTGAAAATGTGAAATCAATTGAAAAACTTTAGATGTTGGCTGTTTTGTGAGGCTCCAGGTTTTGCCCCAATGTTTTTTCCTAGGTGTCATTTTGACCTTAGTGTGAATGCACTCCACCCCCACAGTAAGCGAAAGCCACAAATCCAGAGCTCCAACAAACTTATCAAAGCTCATTGAACATTTGAAACTTAAATCATCTTGACACATTTTTTAATATCCTGGTCTCTCCTTTTCACTTCAAAATGAATAAAGCTCAATATTGGCTTTACTCAAAATTTCAGATTTTTTTTTGCAGAAAGTTACAGAGGAGTTTGTGATTCTGTTTCCAGGTTGTCACATGTGAAACCAAGTTGATTACATCAAATACCGCGGCTGTGAAGATTGAGCTCTTTCTGGAGAAGATGCTGGAATGATTGACACTTACAAAGATGCACATGATGGAAAAGTTGTGCAAAAAGCACACAGGAAGGCACATTGGCAGCTATCGCTGCCTCGTCCTCTGGTCTCCTTCATCCTGCAGCTACCTGTCAGTCTGTCTAATTGACTTTGCTTTTTTACATTTCATTTCATCTCTTATTTCAGCTTTATTTCCCCCTTTTTCATGATCCCCTCGCTCTTCAATTATTCATCCATCTCCCTTTCTTTCTGTGATTTTTTTTCCATCTGGTCCTGGTGATGTTTAATTCACCTATTCATTTGGAACAGGGGGCGGCTGCTGCTGTACGCCGTTAATTGGTTTTTAAGAGTAAGTACACACAAATGTGCATGCGCGCAAATTTGCACACGCACTCACACTCCCCTCTGCTGCTGGAGCACACTGTACACGCCTGCTTGCATTAACATCAGCATATGAGTAAGGAGTTAAAAAGGATGTGAGAGCAGGAGGCCGGTTCTGTGTGTTTTAGTGCATGACAGTTAATGTGTGTGCAGGTCAATGCTGTGAATGTCGCATTCATCAGAAATGAGTGCATGTTTAAAAGTAAGTGTGTGATTTTATCTTTGTAAGGACCCAGAGGAGACCTGAACAATCAGTACATTTTGGACAGCTGTCTCTGTGTTTCCTCGAGTTCTGTTTCAGATCAGGAAAGTTGCAAAAGTTTGATTAACACATGGAAATCTGTAATGTATGAATCAAAACAACTAATTTCAACAGGGAACTATTTTGAAGTCCCATTCCAGTCATCTTTTAATCTGATTTCCCAGTGGTCTTTTAATTACGATTATACAATTTTAAGCCAAATACAAAAATCTTTGTTATTCTTAAGGACATATTTGCTGCAGAGCGGAAGTAGTTCATTGGAAATTCACCTCTGAGTTGTGGGCAGTACCATTGGCGGGACGCAACATTGCCCCCTTCCCCTGCCTGTTGCTGGGAGCTCTCTTTTGACCATCTCTCCTTCTAGCTTATAGCCCCTCACAACCCCAACCTAACATTATTAATAAAAACACAAATGGAGCCACCTCAGATGAGGAAAACAAAAACGTACGTGGATCTATTTGTCTGCAAGTGGATGCATCTTAATGAACCGGAGCAGGGATCTTGGTTTGCCATAGTAACTTGTACATCAAATTTACAAGCTTCTTCCAATGGCATTTTTTTGTCTGCTCCTGATTCACAGTGATTTGAATAAAGAAATCCATGGAAATGCAATTTTCAATATCTATGTCCTCCTTCATCAGAAAACTATACAAGAACATGTTATAAATACCAAAAATAGAATATTTTCATCAGAGAGTGTCTTTAAAGAGTTTGACAAACTTTAAACTGAAAGATGGATGAAGACCCAGACCTGATTTGTTTGTTAAACGGTTTCACAAACATTTTAAATGTTAATAGCGACTAATGAAAACAGATTTAAAATGTTTTTTTTCTTTTTAATGACTCATTTTTTTTGGTGTTCACCGCTGCCGCTAATCATTACCAGTCATGTCAAATTGCATCATCAATCATGATTTTCGCCCATAATGAATTCTGCGTGCGTGCAGACTGATTGCACTTTAATGCACATTCAGATCTTTTTCATCGTCATTTAGTCTGGAAGTGCTTTAAAGCACTAATGCACCGCAGGAAAAAATCCATAAGAATTCAACATTGAATGTTCATTATTATAACACCTTTTATATGTGGGAATTAGTAAAAATATTGTATGTATTTAAATACATGTATACTTTACATGTATGTATGTATGCTTAGCTGCAATAGTTCCATGAGATTTCTGTTACTTTTGCTGTAACTGAACTTGGTTCTATTCTTAAACCAAATTAGTTTCTGCTAAAAGGAAAAATACTTTTTTTTTTCTTTTTTACTTTGAAAGACATCAATTACCAAATGAGGTTACACTGTGTCTAATATCTGTCTCTTTAGCGGCAGCCATTGACATCCCACTGTCTATTTTTTTCCTCAGAAAATCGGCTACTATCTTTTTAGTGAATAACTTGGTATTAAAAAGTTGTTTTTTTTTTTTTTTTTTGCCATATTGAAAAAAAAAGTCGTTTTATTGTAAAATCATGAAGCTTATTGGCTCACCAATTATGTCCAAAAACCTGGAAAGGTGTAGACCAAAAAAAAAGTTAAAACAACGTCAAACCTGGTGAAATATTTTGAATGTCAATGATTCTGTCATTGTAATGAGGTAACTTTGATTCAGAAGGCAGTCTACTTATGTGAGGGTTGATTTGTAGCTTGAAAATCGTGAACATGACAGACAGGTCAACTACTTGCAACTCATGTTCAGTTTGTTACCTCCATGGTTTCTGCTGTCCTTGCAAAACCATTGTTTTGTTTCTCATAATCTGCGTCGTTTTGCTCAGATTTTGCGTTTGGAGTTTTCAGTTATCTAACTGTAGTTCATTTGTAATTTAAAATAATGAATAATTGGGTTTTAAGTAGAAATTTCTCTAAATTAAAAAAAACGTTGACGTCAACTTGATGTGAACAGAATTAGCTTGAGAGTTATGGAATATTACAGTATTCACCAAATGTAAATGTTTTTCTATATTCGGTTAACAGTATAGTAAAGCCATGCTCCACAAACACAATTAAATGAATAGAAGATAATAGATCACAATAGCAACTTAATTTATTTTTCATTGTGGGCTTTATCTGTATGTTTATGCATAAAATCTGGAAACAGTTCTTGGATTTTGACTCATTTGGTTCACAAGGCGAACAAGGTTCCAGGAGTTTGTTGACACTTGGAATAAAAGTGCATCACTCTCATCAAAAGCTCCTCTGGGGAGTATTTATTTAATCTGTGTTTTGGGTTAAATTGAAATGATCTAAAATCTATTGATTTAATAAAATTACTCCGATATATTAAATAAATTGAACAGAATTAAGATGTTTTTCATTTTTTTCTGAATAAAATGAACATGTGCCTTTGCCTGAGTGGTGGTAAAGATTCCAGTGAAAAGTACCTTTCATTAGACTGATGTCAAAACGGTGTCATTACAGATAACTCTTCCAAATAAGTCTTCAGAGTTCCCAAACAGGTGAATAGCTGCAAATCTAAGCTTGTGTGTGTGTTCAGAGCAATCCCTGACTGTGCTACAGCCACATCATTAGTCACACACTCCGTCTCCAACCTGGATGTCGGATCAGAGGAATGGAATCAAGTCTGGAGCACATTTGTCATTATCCAAATAACGACCTCACTAAGGCAGCGGCTGTGTGATCTCCTCTTCAATAAGAATTGGTGATGTGAACCACACGGAGGCAGAGGAGATGAGATTTTGCTGTGAAGGGAAAAGCAAAAAAAAAAAAAAAAAAAAAGGAAATAATTTGGTTGTAGCATTATGCACAAAAAGACAGAAAACGTCAGCAACGAATGAGGAATGCTTCAGCAGTAATGATGATAGGTTGGAAAGAAGCTACGGGGAAAAAGTGGAGCATCCTCTACCACACAGATGCTCATACGGTTTAATGTAACCATTAGGACGTTAAAGTAGGTTTTCATGGAGTTACTGCAGTAATGCAGCAGATACCAGAACTGGGCGGCTTTCCAGAAACTAAAAAAGCTGCATGTAAATGTCAAGTTTTATGCTCTCTGTGAGAAAAAAAAACAGATTTCCATGTTAAGGATTTTCCCATTAATGAAAACAGCAAATACTGGATTTTGCTTCAGGTGAGCTGAGTGAGAATGCAGCGCTAATTTACCCGAAAACAAACTTGAAAACAAATGATGACAAATTGCCTTCATTAACAGGAGTATCAGCCAGATAACAATTTAATTTATGTGAAGTTTTTGCTGATGATGAAAACACACATGATTTGCATTTGGGGTTTTTTGTGTCCTTCTCACTGCATGACATTTGTCTTCCAGTTCCTATGCCTCTTAATGCATATGTATTTCTGAGCGACACAGAGAGTGTGAAAGCTTGCCAAAGCTGTGCGTTGGAGGCCTTTTTCTGTCAAAACTTTGTAGCCCAGAAACATTCAACATTAATCTTTTTTTTTCCCTCTGATCTAACTGCAGGATACCTCTGGCATGACAGGCTTTGAACCCCCGCTCTTGAAATTGTAAAGAATGTAAAAAAAATATGAAGAAAGAAAAGCTCTTTTAGGTCTCTGCACACTAATTTGGACTTTGTCAGTGCACGTTTTACATGTGGGATGTACGGTTATAGCTTTGGGGGAACTATTCCCAGCCTAATGCCTAATTTAAGAGCAATGTGGAAAGGCAACGTTAGGATTTTTAGCCTATCTGAAAGACAGATTTGTGAGCTTTTGTTTTATAGGGATGTCAAAGATTATCAAGCCTTCGGTGTGGAAAAGCAATTTTCAATAGTTCATTTAGAGAGTTTTTTTTTTTTTGTAAATTTGGTTTGAGTTAGAACTGCCTGTAGGTAAATCATTTTCAGAATTATCTTTATGAAACGTGTTACCAGGGCAACATTAAGGTAATAGGTGTCATTGCTGCTCTAGATGGAAATTGTCCTTTTCAGCTGCAGTCTCCTCCACTGACAGAGATGACATTCTGCACAGTTCTATTACAAATTACATTTTATTTTCTCTTCATGAAATTTGAGCTTTGTGTAGGAAGCACCTTTTTTTTTTATTCCAGACGTCAAGGCTCGCGCTGACAGGTTGCAGGGAAAAGCTGACATGATACAGTGTATGGTGTGTTTGGATTTGAAATTGCTGCCATCCTGCTCTTATTTGGGGCCACAGAAATCCAATTTATGACAGGGTGAAGCTGAGGTGGGATAAGCAACACCAGCCACCATAGTGTTCCATAGAATCTACAGATTCTACTTATAGAAAGTGCTGGATAATCTGGAAGATCCTAATCTGCACACCTTCCTCCATTTCTCTGCAACAAATTGCACCTCGCTGTTTAGATTGGTGTAAAACTTGAGAAGTCATATTTTTTTCAAAGTATTAACAGTACACGGATATTTTTACATACATGCTGAGAAATGTTCTGTTCCAACTGACTTTTTTTTCAGATTTGACGATAAATTATTTCATTAAGAGATATTTACTGTCCAAAATAAGCAGTTTGTTTTGAATTGGTGCCATAAATCGTTCATTGGGGACTGAGTCGGTCTCCTGATGTGTTTAAGATTTGCCTTTGCTGAAGAAGCAGCCAATATCCTCACAAAAGCTCTTCAGAGAAGTATATTGTCTTCCCCTGCTATAAATCTCACTTTTGAGGAGCTTGCAGACTGATTTAAGCAAAAAATCTGGCCAGGTGATTAATCTGTCATATTTTAGGCACCAACGAGAAAATAAAAAAGAAGAGCTGTTATAAATGTGACTGAGAATGGACCTGCATGAAGATGACTGCTTTCTTTAAGGACACAACTCTATGTGTGCCTGTCTGCCGCTCAAGAATAACAGATTCCTGGAATTTATGATTTAGTTTGTCTTCTTCATCCCAAATGATGCAACAAAAACTCTGTTTTTTGAATATCAAAACAGCAGCAATTCAAAAAAAAACTATCAAACAAACTAAATCATGGAAGTAAACCGAAGAAATGATGGGTTAAAGGTGTGCATTTTGGGTAGAAAGACACAGCAAACTTCTTTTGTTCTAGTTGTGCTATAGCTTTAACCAAAAGACAGACCAAACTGACATTGAAATTCAGTGACATGGATTCCAAAAGCATAGATACCGTGGTTCGGGAACTGTAAAGCACACTTAAAAGCCTTAATCTTTTCCTAAAAACTACAGTGCGTTTTATCCAGGTTCCTCATATATGGATTCATTCTGGGTGTGCTTACCGATGTTGGTTGATTTTAAGAAGTAAACAGTAATGTGTTAAATTGTCAGTGGGCATTTTTTGTTTTTACGAGTTACAAAGAAGGAGTTACAGGTTTTGTGAATATGCTAAAAGAGGTCAACATCTGTGTCACATTGTGGCTTTTTATGCGTTACTAACAAGATTGGGAGTTAGCGTGGTCACAGTAACATTTGTTTCAGCGGTATGAGTCAGTTTTTTTTACATGTTGCAAAGGAGGTGCTGAAACAATACTCTAATATCCCTGTGTTTAAAAAAAGTAGGCCTACAAAGAAATGTTATTGTTTCAGTGCAAAAGTTAAGGTAATTGAAGGTCACAATGGTTGATGTTAACAATATTAAACTAAGGGAAGGGAAGGTAATACTCTAAACTGTAGTTCCTGTTGTGAATGGATTTTATCATGAATGATCATGCTTGAACCAACAATCAGTCAATAAACTCAAACAAGGATAAGAGTTATTGTGAATCTGCTAAAACAGCTAACGTCTAGCTGTGTCAAATTGTATTTTTTTTACGTGTCACTAACAAGGTTGGAAGTTAGTGTAGTCACAGTAATGTTTGTTTTAGCTGTGTCAGTCTGTTTTTTAATAAGGCTATTAATCATTTTTTTAACAAGGCTGGGAAGTAGTTACCGTATTGCAAGTAGCCTATACTGACGATCCAATGTGGATAACATGTAGCGTGTCACAAACAAGTTCTAGAATGAATAAAGTCTGACTGACTGATGGACTTATCTCTGACTCTTTGGTCTCACTTAATGCATGTTATAGTTCTGTGTCTTAAATATGGCATAAGTTTGAAAATAGAACATTGATTGACGATGTTCCTTACATACAGGAAAATACAGTGATGCACTTTTAGGCCATGTATCACATCTCAGACCTTTTGTTTGTTTTGCTTAGTGTCTTTATATTTATCACTTTCATTACTAGGGTAAAGTTACCACAAAAAGACGTAAAGTTAACACACTGTGACATGATAGGAAAAAGCTACACTTCAATCCTGTGCACAGCTTTAAGGTCATGGCTTTTCATGAGTGGATAGTTTTTAACCAGACCATCGTCTGCTGTGAAGGACTGCAATGTTATGAACTGAGGGAAGCGTTGTTGTTTCTGTGTTTCTGCAAGTTTGCAAAGCCCACCCCCTCGTCTCAGTCTGTGCAGAGTGTGCAGACACATGCACTGCAGGTTGTGTGTGTTAAACACAAGCCGGTCCTGGCAAATAAGCTGCTGGGCCTCAGCAGTGGGGAAAGTGTGTGTGAAGGAAAAGGAGGAGAGGAAGAAGACAGGGGAGGAGAGTGCATTTACACATGTGGAGGAGTTAGTGTGTGTGTCAGCGGGTTTGAGTTCGTCGAAGGAGGAGGAAAGAGCGAAAAGCCTAGATTGAAGTTTGATATGTTTGTTATCCCCCCCTCCCTTGTCCCACTTACATGTCCCCATGGAGCCCAGAGAGAGAAGGCAGAATGATGCTCTGAATGTGTGTGTGTGCATGCTGGGTTCATTTTCATGTGTGAGTGCTCATGAAAAACTCAGCCAAAACAGATCAAGATAAACAGATAAAAAGACAGCTTGAAATAGACAGGAAGAGAGGGGCAAGAAGGCAGAGTTTGAGGACAGATGATCTTGGGAAAATCCTACACGCTCATTCATATGCATGCCTTCACTCACTGGTGACTGAGAAAGACCACCAGACACGCCTACAAAACGAAAGAAGGACAAGAGAGTGACATAGAAACTGTGACCAAGCAGGCAGTGATCTACTTTTGCTCATATAAAGGACAAAATGAAACAAACAAAAAAATCTGGATCAAACTAAATGAGTTTCATCTTTGAATTTATCGTTCCTTTTATTTCTAAAAGAAAATGTGTGTTTTTCTATAAAAAAATCGTTCAGATTTCTGTTCCAGGAAAGTCATTTTTAAAAGTGGTACAATTTTGTCCAAATAGTTGCATTTGTGAATACATCAAACGACAGTAACTGATGCTTTTTTCTTTGTTTGCATCCTTTAAGTCTGAATTATGACAATGTACATTTGAGAAGGCGCTGACCAGGTGACATCTGAAAATACACGCCAGAGATCTAGCAAGCTTTTCCTTATCTTTCAAACGTGTAACTGCATTCAAAAGTTCAGAAAGCTGGCACTTTGCGTTCTTGCACATTCAAGCAAACATCCCAAAAGATAAAGAGCCTGAAGAGGCAAACAGCTCTAAATCCGGCTTTGTTCCAAACCCATTTTCCAATCTCTTGTAGGTTTTACCCCATGGAGAGTGAAGATAAAGGAATCAGTCTCTGCACAAAAACTGTTTTAAATACTTTTTTTTACACTTATTGTAAATATAATGCTGAGAAATGGTCGCGTTTCTCTAAATGTTGACAGAAATGCAATGTACAGTTGCAAAGTTCAGACATGTGCATGAAGCTTATACACAGGTCACTGTGGAGCTCAAAGTTACTGACAGAGTGGGCTTTAATCCACCTAATCCTACATATGTGCATCAGTTTTTGGATTTGAGTTTGCACAACTGTACATCCATACATAGACAGTTGTCAGTTTGCTGTGAAAATTTTAAGTAAAACATTTTTACACTGAAGATCCACTTCAATGAAAATTGTGTTTTAAGCACTTTTTCATGATGGAGGACATATTTGAAATAATTTAACTATTTTAAGAATTATTTATTTTATTTATTTATTTATTACTTGTCCTGTCCAACAGCTGAGCAAACAGATATGAGTTGAGAGCCTCTTGTATTAGACAGATTTTACTCTTACAATCGGGGGTTATAAATCACAGGGAACACAAAAGGTATATTAGTATAAACCCCTTTTGTAATTAAACCGGGCCATGGTGGCCTATTCCCCCATTTTATTGGGCTTGCACAGGCTTAGATTAGATTAATAATATATTTATATTGACATGCTAAAACTGCAAATTTTCTATTACCATCAACTATCAGTGCCACATTACATTCAACTTACCGTTTGAATTAAATTTCAACACCAGTTAGTTGCTAGCAGGCTACAAGAAGTTAGAAGCTGGGGAAAATATGGTGCACTGAGGGTTTGTCCTCTATTACTTCTCCTCTATTCTTTATCATTTACCTAGTACATTTTTTTTAGTTTATCATGCCTCTTTTTGGTGCAGTGCAATTCATATGTTGTCCCTCTTTCTCACTCCTCTACTGTGGACCTTGCCTCTGGCTCGTCTAGCGCCCCCAGCTGCCCCACAGTTTCATCTGGATGAAGCCGCTCTGCTACACTATCCAAATATTTAGTTAAAGAATTAAATAAGCTATTACTTCTTTAACAGTTCTAGCAAATCGTCTGTCCATCCTGGGAGATAATCCCTTCTTCATGTGGACATCCCTGAGGTTTCTTATTTTATTCCTCAAGATAGTATTTTTTAGGAGTTTTTCCTCACCGAGAAGAAGAGTCTAAGGCCAGGGATGCCAGTTTAGCTTTGTCTGTTTAGTTTAGTTTAGCAACCAGCTATTGTTTTTATTTTTATGACTGACTTTATGTTATTTTGCAATACTGGTGTGAAGCCTATTGAGATGGTTATGGTTGTGATATTGGGCTTTATAAATACAATTGAATTGAATTCCGAGGACATTTTCTTGCTCTTTTCTCGAAAAAGAGTAGATTTGTTTTGCTGATCAAATCATAATGGCTTGTACTTTTAAATACGATAACTATTTTTGAAATTTTCTTGTTGACATGATTTAAAAGTTTACCATGAACATTTAATGATGAATAACATAGCATTTTATATGAATGCAAATTTAATGTTTTTTTTTTATCCTGACAGACTTTTCCTTTATTTTATTTCTGGTCTTCAAATGTGAAATTTACTGAAATATTGTTAAAAATGTATTTAAATGTATTTTTGTTCTAATTGAAGAGATGTAAAGCATTCCATTGCAAAAAAAATACATTTAAATATATTTGCTTCAAATGCTACACTAAGGATTTGAAGAATGCAGGTTGAATGGTCGGCCCTCACACATTTTCACCCCAACAAATCTGGCTTTCTTTGAAAAAGTTTGGACACCTCTAATTGAAAGCTTTGATTCAATAGGAGAAATGTGTTTAAAATAACCAAAAAAAGAAAAAGAAAAAAGCTGGATTTATTCTTCCACCAGTTCTGTTGTCTCTTAGAAACTTATTCTAGGGGAGGGTGTGAAATGGAGGTTACAATCATCAGAAGAACAACCTTGTATTCTCAGTCTACACACCACTAGAGCAGCATCAGCTCAGGATTTGACTCCGTTGACCAGTTTCTGTTCTTGGCACAGACTGCTTTGAACTATTATTCAAATGATCCTCATTACCACATTGAAAGCCAGTAAACATTATATCCTGGCTCCAAGCTGCTTGACACACATCTCTGACTTCAGCTGCATTCAGCAACTTTTCAAGCAGAAATCCAAAGCTTGTCACATTTGTGAAAAGGTTGCAGCCCCATTTTAATGCAATATACAGTAAATTATAGGTTTCTGTAATGAACGCTTGTCTGCATGCCAAGGTTCAACATTCTTTTTATGCTGACATAGCAATAGCTCTGCATTGGTCTTTTCATTTGTTCTAAGATATGAGGTTAAAAAAAGGAACTCAGCAAATAGAAATAAGAATTTTTACTTGTTTTTTTTTTCTCGAAATAATCTTCGTTTGTTCCATAAAATAAAGATTAAAAAATAAATATTTTATGATGTAGTTTCTTCTTTTGAGGTTTGCGAAGCTGCCGTCGCAGCTGTAAATGCCTCTCTTTTTTGGGCCAATAAAATCTTGCAGACTAGTTTATTTTTGATTGGCAAGTGCATACTTTGCAAATTATATTAATTCATATTAAGACACAAATAAATAAGAATAGTTCATTGATATCTATGGTGGTACAAGTAGCTTTAAATGCACCATGTATCATACTCCCTTCTACAAAGTAAGTAAAACTACCAAAAAGTTGGAAAAAGTCTTCTCCTCACTATCTTCTGGTATGCCTTCTGGTCATCATCTCATTTTCCTGCTTTCTTCTCTCCATCTTGCTTCTTTCAGTCTCTTTTTTCTGCTTTTCCTTCCTCCATTCTTTGTTTTCCCCTCCCTTACTCTCTCGCTTCTTAGAACAGTTTTAATTAGCTGGTAGCCTGAGGTCAACCTCTGCTCTTCACACTAGAACACACCACACACACAAGAACACTCGCTTTTTGTGCATTGCTGCGATTGTGCGTGTCTGAGTGTGCTCAGACGCATTTGGATTTTGACAAGCAGAATTGATTTCTGCCACTTTACTCCAACATCAGACAAATGTTCTGGTTTCTGCTTTAATGCTGAGAGCTGGAACTCCCATGATGCCAAGCAGAAATATTACATGAAGAGTGTGTGTTAGTTAGATTGTGATATAGACGAAATGCATAACTTTTGAAAACAGAGGAGCAGTGATTGTGTGAATGGCTCAACGTACATTTAAGGTTGAGTCTGGGGGGCTGTGCATGAGTGCATGAAACCTTGGGTGATGTGTTTGAGTGCATGAGTGAGGAGTCTGCAGATCTCTGGAGGTTTTTAGAACTTGTGACATTAGCAGTGACACAGAAGAAGTGAATCATTCCTATTTCTTGTTGCACATCAATACGCACAGAAACTCATATCATAACAAGTGCAGGAAAAAGAGCAGAGTTCTCTTTCAATTTAATGAATTTTTTATCTGTACTTTTCATTTTAAAATCAGCTTTAAAAAAAATATCTTGTTTTTTTTTTTTTTTTTGTGACCAACTACCGTAAGGATGAAATAAATGAACTCTCTTTGGAATTGGACTGATGGACTCACTTGTTAAGGAAGTGTCTTTGCTCCCAAACGTGGAGTCATGCACTTTGCACATGTACATGTCTTTGTTGTTTGGAATTCAGAGTATGTCATGGGTTTGTGATTTTTGTTCTGCTACCTACCTATCTGCAAATGTATCTTTGGCAATGTGCATGCTTGGCTCAGAGTACATGTGTGTGTTTGTCTAACATAGTGAGAGACACACACAAACACACAGCAGAGGGGTTTTCATTAGACAGCATATGCAAGAGATTGTGGAAGAGGAGCAGGAGTCAATACGGAGGATTTTCTAGTTACAGGACTATCAGCAGGAGGCGGCACTTCAATCTGTGCATACACACACAAGCCCACATCCTACATCACAGTGCACATAGATGCACAAAAGGCTCATGACAAAAAAAACAAAAAAACTTAATGGCTTTTACTGAGGCTTTGCAGCACCATGGATGTTCACAGACCAACAAAAACAAACATGTTCAGAAACAGTACATTTTTTTAAGCAGTTCTGTGTCATATGTCACAGAGAAACGACTTTAGTTTGGGTATCATGAGGGAGAAACGTGTTTCCTTTACCAGAAATGTTGACAAGAGATCAATGTGAAAGACTTGTGCTAATTTCTGAAAATTTACACTTTGTCGGGCATTAATTCACTTATAGTCACTTACAAAATAGATAAATATTCAATATTCAATAAATATTCAACTTATCCATGTTTTTTTTCAGTTTAGATCACTTTTTCACAAAAAGTGGACTATTTGATTGGTGGTGCAGCCTGTTGTCACGGTAACACAAAAAATCACTGACCTCAAATGTGGTGGCAAAGGAAAGTGATATACGCTGATCGCCATGCTAGGTTCAATAAAGCAGCAGTTCAGAGAGAAAGTTCACCTCTTATCACTTGTAATGGCCCTTTAAATACCCACTCCAATGAAAATTGAGTTTTTAACATGTTCTTGTAGCATTTTTCTCATGATGGGGAACATAAAAAGAGCATTTCTAAATATTTCTTTATTCAAATCATAATGAATCAAGAGCATATAAAAACCTGCAGTTTGGGTTTGTGACACAGCAACCATCATGGGCAGGCCAGCGTCTCCCTTCTCCACTAAAATTTTGAAGCATCCACTTGAGGCCATAGGTCTTCTAATAGATTAAAGATTAATTGATTAAGGTCTTCATTTTCATCCTCTAAGATGCCATCTGTCACAAAACTGTACAACTGCATATCTCCAATATTGCTTGATATATATATATATATATATATATATATATATATATATATTTTTTTTTTTTTTTTTTTTTTTTGCTATACTAATGTTAGCTTGTGGTTGTTAGGGATTATAGGCTAGTGGGAACGAGTGAAAACAAAGGAATGATGGGAAATTAGCAGCTGGTTACTTTCGGGCCAACAGTCCTGCCCACAATCCAGAGGCAACTGTCTAATGAACTTCCTGCACTGCAGAAAATGTGTATCATAAAATGAAACAGTCTTTGTGATTTTGGCTAAAACTGCATAATCATGATTAAAGGACCACTGGGAACACTGAAAATAAACAAAAATATAGTTGGAGTGGGACTTTAAGGCCCAAAGTGCTTTATATTCACAGTCCCATTCACACATTCACACAGTGATGACAGTTTTGCTGCCTTACACTGGTGCCAAACTATTACAACCAGGAGCAATGTGGAGTTCACTGTCTTCTTGCCCAAGGCTACTTTGACATCTCGGCAGGTAAGGATCGAATCCGTGATCCCACAATCAAAGGTTGACCACTCTATCTTTGCCTTGGAACACAATACTCATAAAGACAATTGATTCATTTTAAATTAAAAAAACAATTTTCCTTTACAACATGTTGAAGTGAAGTCGAACTCATTTTTACAAAATTTTATGTAAGGTAAATCTTTTCTTCTAGGCTCCATAGAATGATCTTTTAGAATAGATATTTGCAGTGAGTTTTCTTTCAAACCTGTGAGCTTTTACTAAAAAAAAATCAGCCTTAGTCACCTGAATCCCAAATAGAAAGGCCTAATGGCGTCTAACTCTGCCTCTGCCTCAAAGCAGGGGGTGGGACAAAAGTTTAAAAAAATAAAATAAAATAAAACATACAATGGCCTTATGGCTTTAATTACATTTTTCATTAAAAAATTATAATCGAAACAAAAAATTATATTGATATACTAGCATAGTTGTGTACAAAGTTCTAGTGATGCCAAATACAAATGTAGAGAGAATTCTGCTGAAAACAAACACTTAAGGCTCCTTTTTCTATTCATTCGATCTTTCATTTAAAATGTCTTTAAAATAAAGTTCAGCAAAAATGAAATTGAAAAAGTTAAGTCATTCATCTCAGCACAAAGAAGTAATCTCTGTATTGAAGGCAGTTTTTTGTGGCTGCTCTAACTCTGCGCTTGTTTACTTCATCTTCTCACCTCATTTCACTGTACACTTCTTTTTGCTCAAATAAACTCACTGCAGTTTTCACTCACAAACCTTTTCCTGCACAAAAGCATCCTCAAGTATTAATACTTTTGGATTTCACAGACTTAGTGGCAACAAAGAGTTGATTTTATTGAGAAAGATCAGCTGTTGTGCTTTTTTTTTATTACAATAATTGTGTTGGAGCTGGGTGAAACTGTTTTTCGCTTTTCCTTTTGCACATGAACAAGATGCAGAATATCATCAGCTCACACATAATCCATTCTCGAAGCTCTTTTAAAAGTTCCGCTTTAATATCATTTAGTGTGTTATGAATTTTCAGAGATTTACTTTAATACTCTTTTCCATCTATTTAAAATATCTCTATGTGCCTTGACTCAGAAATTATCAAATCATGAATAAATTATTGTCTTTTTTTTATACCTAAAAATGAAGTGAATTTCTGTTGCTTCCAACACAAGACTGACGCTCTGTTTCTCAAAGTGATGAAACCATTCAAAGTCATGATTCTGTTTTTTTTCTTTTTTTTTTTTTTTTTTACTTCACTGTTACATCAGATACAAACATTTTTGCTATCATGTGCTTCATGTCTGCCTGCTGCAAATAATTTAGGCTGACACTTTCATTATCCTTCAGAACTCCTCTAGATCTGGCACAGTTTGAAATAATTATGAGTTAAGGTGCATTTGTAAACATAGACCAGTGAATCCTGCTATTTCACAAAAAGATCAAAGTTTAAAAATAAAAACAGGAAATATTTGTGTTTATAAAACACATAGAATATAGTATGAATTCCAACCTAACAGTATGCAGTTTAACAGAAGCCTTAATCAAAGGGATTTTCCTTCTCTGTGTGAATCAAGAATACTTTTTTCTGATGGCCTCAAACTGCAAAAAATCTGTTACTGCCAAGATCACAGTGCAGCAATGGTCTTTGTTCAAAGCACCTCCATCTTCAAACTGACTCATCCTGGCTTAAACCCTTCTAGGAAAATGTTATCTGGCAGTGAAAACACGTCCACTTCCTTCCTCGCTTCTGTGGGAGCAAAAAACAATGAAGCAGGTTGGCAGATGTGCTGTGTTCAAGTTACTTCAGCTGCTTTATTTCACATTACTATTACCACGCCAGCTAGTTTTAAATTCTTGGATGCTTCATTATGACTTGCTCAGCTCTAAGTTGACTCTATTCAACAGACATACCAGAACCATGCTGACTGGAAACTGAAAACTCTCTGCAGACTGGCTGGAAACTGTCTGGAGGTCATAATTCAACATGTTTGCATCTCTATATTGAAAGAAAAGCAATTTAAACTTTGAAATAGTAAAGGATGAAATAAGTCTCCACAGTGCAATAGTGGCACAATAAATGATTCAGTGTGTGGAGTCACTTTGTCAGAAAAAAGGCAACACTCGTCTCACAGCTTGTTATTTAAAAAAAAAAAAAGGAAAACAAGGATATTTTTTAACTTCTACACTCTTTTTCAGTGTTTTTCGTGCAGAAAACTAAGTTGATCATTAAGCCAAACCTTCTCTAAGAATAACGTTCTATTCTTAAGCAGAGGGAATCAAATTTAACAAGTGTGTTCACAAAGCCTCCATTCATGCTCTTCCCTCATGTGTGTGCAGCCAGAGCGGCTGACCATAAGCCCAGCTAGGAATCCTGGTTGGCTGGTAATAATGTGGCCTGTGTTTGTGTTGGAATAAAAAAAAAAAAAAAAAAACAGCTTTCAATATGTGACTTCATTAACTTGACATTCCCGACTTTTTCTGGAAATTGCAACATTACCGTGAGGTCAGGCCTGAAACTGTTGCCGGTGACTATAGGAGGAAATTCCTCTGGATTGAAAAGCTGTTAAGTGAAGAACAGAATATGGAATTATATATGCACCACATTTTCCACACCATAGTGCACATCAGATTGTAATGCTCACCATCAATGAATGGTCCATTTTTCAACTTATGCCACATGTAAGGCACACTGAAAGGTGTATTAAGGGAGACATAAGAGTCACAGATAAGTTTGTCCATTGGTCAGACTTTATGAAGTGCGTTCACAGTAACTACATTTAGAAGCATTAGCCATGTAAGAAGCTTTTGCATACTACAGTAACAATACCTATACCTCCCAGTAACATGTAAAAATTAAAAAAAAGTTCGACACCGCTACACATTAGTTGCACTGGCATAATCACAATAACACTCAGTCAAACATTTTGATTGTGTCGGGTACCTCTTAGACTTGCTTCTACAACTGTAAGCAAAACCAGAATATAAAAAAGATGCTCCGGTTTATAAGGCACAAAATTAGCTCTTGTAAAAGTATTAAGGTTTTTAAGTCCGCCATATTGCAGAAAATGAACACGTGTTGACAGCAATGAACACCTGTTAGACCCAGTGGATATGGGAACCATACATTAATTAGAAATGGGACACAATTGGAAAATTGATATTTTTTTCTTTATTGCAAGTTTTTTGAGTTAAAAAAAACTGACCAATCAGATAATCCATAAAAGTATTTGTTCTCATGTCCAACTTTCAAAATGTTTGAATTACACATTTTGTGTAGCCTATTTTCAGGTGGTAGGGGTGTGGCCTTCCAACAAGCTCACTCCTGATTGGAGAAAGTCAGTGCCATAGAAATGTTGACTCAGACCAATTAATTTCCCTTATGTTGGAACCAGAAGCAGATTTTCTGTGGGTGACGTCACACTCACTCGGTCCAGTTCTAAAATACAGTCAATGGTGCCAACCTATAGCAAGTTCAGTGTCATGCCCAAGTATGCTGCAACACATAAGCAGGAACCAAACCTCCAATCTTCCAATCAGGTCAAGCGGTATAACACTGCACCACGGCAGCCTCTTATGCCAGCGAAATGGTCACTGTGGTACAAGCATTTATAGGACTGCTGCAGAAGGCTCTCTCTTGATGATCTACAGACTGCTCGATCTGGTCGTGCAAAGCAGTGAGGCTGGGGGTTGTGGCTATCTTGAGATATTCCAAGATAACTAACGCATGACAGTCATCACACTCTAGACTGCAGTCTCAGATGGAGCATGACTGAAGCTACTGCTCACTGACCAGCGGCCTTTATCAACACATCATTGCATCCACATCATTAACCGAAAGGGATTTCAGGTTCATTTGTTTTTAACTAGATGGAGAAAGGATGCTTTAAATGTTTGCAAATTGAATTCCTCTGGATACAAACTAATGAAAGTATTTTTAATGTCTAAACTAATTATTACTGCACTTTAAATATACGGAATGGTTGCTTTTTTACAAATTCCTTTAAAGTCCCACTCTAACTATATATTTTTTTCTATTGTAAAATCCTTCCCAGTGGTCTTTTCATTATAATCATGCAGTTTTTAGCCAATATCAAATTTTCTGCAGCGCAGAAAGAGCTCATCATGGGACTGTTGGAGCGAAAGTTAGCCTTGCTTATTTCCCAGCATTCCTTTGTTTACACTTTCTCCTGCTAGCCTATTGCTCCTCACAAACCCAAGCAAACATTAGCGTAGCAAAAAAAAAAAAAAAAAAAAAACAATATCTGAGCTATCCAGCTTTGAGACAGTGGCGATGAGACACGAGGACAGTGTAGACGATAATGGATCTGTTAGTCCACAAATGGAGAATTCAGAATGGACGCAAAAGGAAGACTTTGGCCCGCCCACCGCAGTTGCTGCGTAACAAACCTGAGATTTTTTAAATGTTTTCCTCTGCTCCTGATCCATCACGATTTGAATAAAGAAATACTCAGGAACAGTCTCAATCTTAAATTATTTTCTATATGTCCTCCATCATGAGAAAAATGCTACAAGAACATATTTGAAAATAAGTTAATTTTCATCGGAGTGGGTCATTTACCACTTTATGAATGAATATCTTCCATTGTTTCTTGATCATGAGAAGTCAAGAGAAAACTTGTGATGGACTCAAATACAGGAAACAAAAAAAGGATTGAAAGAAATGTATGTAAAATAAATAAACTTGAACAAAATGTGAAAAAAAGTAAAGAACAGAACTGTAGAACGGCAAACAAAAACTAGAAAAAAACAGAACCGGACACACAAAGACTTGAATTGACAAAGAAAATACTTAACAGACACAACAATGACTGTGGATAATTGTCACTTAAAACCTGCTGTGATTGAGACTGATGAACTAAAAGCCTAAAAACTGAAGATAACTTGAAAACACTTCTGAAATAAAAACAATAAACGAATCCTTGACTAAACTGATGATTCAAAGAGACAAAAAAAATCTTCAGTTTGATTAGTTTCAATTACTTTTATCTGTAAATTTAGGATAATTAACATTTGAACATGTTCCTTATTAAAGTAAGTTTGAGCTCCTATCCTGTAAACCAACAGTGGTGAAATAGAGGAGTATGTTTTTACACTGACGGCCGGGGAGGTCAGAGCAGCTCATGCTGCTTCAACAAGTTTTCTAAATTGCCAGACAAACATGCTGTCAGCTTTGCCCTTTAGAACAGCTTGTTTAAGCATTCCTCGATCTGATGCATCATCACTTAAACTTCTCAAGAAAGCTAATAAAACAGAGTATTACTATGTGTTTGAGCCTTGATTATTAAACACGCTTTAGATTTAGGCAGAAAAATTGTGCGCTGTGCAAAAATGTTTTAGTTTCGATGGTCGGCAGGAGAGAATGATTATTAAGCTTGTTAAAAAGACAGCCTTTGTCATTCATTAAGAGTCAAAATATCAAGGTTTAACACTAATCAGAGGAAAACTAAGCAACAGGTTTTTAGCTCTTGTTTAATATGCTTATTTACATGAATTCATATTTCAAGTAAAAGAAAACACAAAACCTGCTTTTCTCAAATATCATCAGCCACTCAGAAGAGGCAGCCCCTGAACTCCTCAATACATCAAGTCAGTTAATGTGAGCTCAGTTCTTGCTGAGGTTTGATTTGATTGGTTTATTTCAAGCATTGATTGCAAACAACACAACACAATCACACAAATATACTAAACTCACTGCAGAAAAAATGAACTGCATTGATTAAAAAAAAATGTGTATGCAAATATAAAAAAATAATGTGTAATTAGTCATAAATCGAGATTAGTTATGAATATAATACACACTTAGGTCACATTAGATTAATTAAATATAGTGATTTTTAACTAAAGTCAAGTAGAGTTTGATTTATTGTTTGAAAAAGGGTGGGATTTCCTTTTGGAGTTTTGCATAGTTGTCACTTTCCTTTTTTTGAACAGATTGGGTGCAGATTTTTAGTAAGTAAAATGTGCTCATTAATTAACCTCAGAAAGTATCCTTTCATGATTTCAGTAAACAACATTTAATAAAAATAATCCAAAAACATGTATACACATTGCAGATCAAGTAACAAAAAGGGTACTTATTGATTATGCTTTTAGTCATGATCTTCTTTAAAAAACGCGAGCAATATATGACACTCAGGTCACAGCCTGACTTTATAATGTAAGTATATAAATATTCAAAAGTTTGTCAGTTTTATCTTGGCCTGAACATTTTCTTTATGTTTTGACAAAAAGTTATGTCATATATTATTTCAACCTTATTACAGGCTCTAATTGCATGGATGGAAATAAATAAAAATGCACCCTTTGTTTAGAAAAATCCTTTGTAATTTGAACCATAAATCACCAGGATTTTTTGCTTTTGCTTTATTTTTAAAATTCGATTTTCAGAGAACAGTGGAAACAAATGAAATCTCCTGTGTTTTTTTCCTACTATTGGAAGTTTTAATTAACCAAAAAGGGCTGTTATTTTTTTATTGAAGCCAAAAGACCCAAAACAAAAGAACATTGTCTCTTTTTCAGAAATACGTGAAACATTTCAAAACCTTGAAAAAAAAACCCAGTTCAAATGTTTCCAATTTGTAGCGCTACAATAACATCCCATTAAGGACAGAGTGAAGGTCAGTAAAGCCCGTGGACACAAAACAACAGTGAAGAGGTTCAGGCTGACCTCCAACAATGGGGGGTTGGGGGTGGTGGTGGGGTGTTAAAGCCCAAACATAACAAAGCCCACTGAACCAAGAGGAATGAGAAGCAGAACCACCTGACAAGCCCGAAAACAAATCACCATAGGTGGGCTTCAAAACTTTATGGATAACAAACTGCACAAGAGAAACTCATTGGCATCAGGTGGGCTGGGAGTGATGGAATGAGGCCTTGAACAGGAAAAGTTTGCTTTACAATTTTTTTTTGAAAGGACTAAAAAAAAAACACTGACAACTCTCAAAGTCTAAATCCTTTTGATGCAAATTATGTCACAAGTTGTGTTTCACAAAAACGTTGCGTTATTTTGTTACTTTGGACTTTGTTCTCCACATTTACCCAATCCCCCTGAGGAAGAAGGGGACCCTGAAATCTCAACAGTGGCTAGTAGGTGGTTTAAAAGTTGGGTTAGGGTGAAGTTGAGTCTGTCACACTTTGACAGTTATGGGTCAATGGAAAATCTACGTCCCATTTTTAATAGTTCCTACGCGAAATCTAGTGAACAAATAAAATTGAAACCAGCTGCAGATATTTTACGGAGAACAGAGATATACTTAACTGACTTACAAAAGAAAGAAATTAGAGCCCACTTTAGCCTATGGCTGCTCCGTAAAAATCTGATCTGACATTAAATCAGTTTGTGACCTGAAAAAAAAGTTGGAGACCACTGAAGAAGATTATTTTGTTTACCGTACAGAGTTCAGAGCACTGTATACATACATAAAGTTTTTAGTTGATCTTTTTTTTTTAGAAGTTTAATTGCCCTACTGATAATGTCAGGAAATCGATAAAAATCGATATTTTAGTGCAGGAAAATTATGTTTTCTAGACAAAAAAATAAAATGAAACCATTGTGTGGCAAGTTCCCTTAAGCAAAATAGTCTCCTTTCCCACTTTTTTAAGTATCTACTTTTTCAAAATATTATCAGTATTTTTGTTTTTAATATAGCACCAAAGCTTTTTAATACAGAAGCCAAATGCCTGAAATCGTCAAAACATGGAACAAACAAAAGGGGGCTCTGACTGAGATTGACTAATAGAGAAGGTGCCACTAGCATTTAAGATGTTATGTCACTTTGTAGTGCTTTATTGGGAGCCTGCTGTAAGTGCCTGCAGTCTTAATCTAAACAAAGGGCAGTGGTAGTAGGAAGCCATGCTTTGACAACTTCAGAGCAAACATGGAGGCCAGCAAAATGTTAAGTGCTGCCTTGTCTAACCTTAACTTCATTTTCAAAGGTCAGGACCACGGTTGAGGCAGTGATGAATCAAGCACTTCATTCCTTTGCTCTCAACTCCCCCTTTCCATCTTTTCTCAATGTATAGTGTCCCTAATTCCTCTCCTCCCCAGCCCTCCTCTTCTCCTCCATCGTTTCCTGTATTTCTCACTCGGTTTCTGCTGAGCCCCCCCCCCTCTTATTTTTCTGTGGTTTTCTCTGGCCATTTAATGGAATGCATGGCATTTCCTCCCTTTCTCTCCTCCCCCAGCTCTTCTTCTCTCCATTTCTCTTTCCATCCTTTCTTCAGCCCTTGCCTTCTGTAATGAAATGTAAACTTTGACATTTGTCAACTTAGTCCACCCATCAACAATGTGCGCTGTCTGGGGGAGAAAGGTTTACTGTAGCATGGTGTCTCCAGGCGAAAGCGCCGCTCACGATGAGCCCTGACCTCTTCACCTTTGTCCTGTGCTCTTTTGTTTGTTTAATTTTTTTCCCCATTTCTGCCTTTTTTTATTGCTTCGCTCCTCATAATTCTCCTCCTTTGTCCGTCATTTCTCTTCTGTTACTTTTGTCTCTTTCACTTGCCTTCTGTGTCGCTTTATAATCTCCTTTTCTCTCCTCTCCCTCTGTCTCTCCTTAATTCAATTCTCTGCTGACTGATAATCTTGTTTTCCTTTTTTTCCATTTTCTGAGCTTCCTCATTTTCTTGCAGTCCCTCTTTCATTGATAAGATGTTTTGCCCTTTTTTCTCTGCCGCTTGTGCTTCATATTCCAGTCTGTGCAGCCTAAATCAATAGCAGTTTCACAGCTAATTCCACAGCTCTGCGTCAATACCCAAAGGCACCAGTCTCCTCCATCACCCCCCTGCCTGCCGACTATGAATATTCAAATGCCTATTATAACAAAATGGTTTTTCTAAATGCATTAACATGCAGGAGAGGGGGAGGTCTATTCAAAATTTGATTTTTCTTTTTTGGTTTTAAGGGAATACATTAATCACATTATTCATTAAAGACAGAGGAATCATGTTATTGAGCTTCATTTTTTCTTAAATGTAGCCATGGAGGTAAAAATTGCTAAATGGGCAGAACCACAAAACATCTGAAGACAAAGAAAGTTGTTTTTCCCTGAAAAAAACTTGATATGAAGTAAATTCATTTGCAAAGCAGTTAAGCTTGGAGTTGAAGTGTTTTTTTCTCAAAACAAAATTATTTTGCAGAAAACTTTAAAAAGTCAACAGGAACTGGAAACAAGGATGATTTTATTTATTTCTTCTTCCCCTTTTTTTCTCTTTTTGTAGTTTCTCTCTCCTCATATTCCTCCATTCATCTTGCTCTCCCCAGAAAATCCAAAAGTTGTGTCACCATAGCAACAGCTGCCGTCTGTGAAAATTACCTAAATCCCTCCCTTTTCTTCTTTTTGTTAATGCCGAGTGTTGCCAGTGACATTCAGTGGATGCTGGTTTGATGGGGGAGCAAACAGATGAGCAGGGAGTAAAAAAGAAAAAGAAAATCTAAGGGGAGAGGAGTTTATGTTTAGGAGGAGCATTGGAAAAGAGCAGCAGAGCAGAAAGAGGAGAGGAGGGATTAGAGGTGGAAAAGCCCAGTGGCCAGACAGGCAGCCAGCGAGCTGAAGAGAAAGACTGAAGGGGGGGTTGAGATGGAAAGCAAATACGGGGACAGAGGGATGCTGAAATCCAGCCAGACAGACAGAGAGAGACATACATAAAACAAATAAACAAAGAGTAAGCAAAGAGAGGCGAGCCAAGGGCACACAAAAGCCCAGCTACAGACAGACAAACAGACCCAGACGGACAGCGAGACTGACCCAGGGAGACAGGGCAGCATATGAAACAGGTAGCAGGCATAGATGAGACAGACATGTGTCGCCATGGAAACACTGAAACCAGAAGAAAAAAAAAGGGAAAAAGAGAGGTGGTTGTGATGCGTGTTGGTGGAATAGTAGGGGGAGATATAGGAAGCATGACGTCCCCATGGTAACGCAAGCTGAGGGATCCTGAGAGACCCCACAAGCACAGACGCCACAAAAGACTCATTAAAATAAGTGGGAAACCATGTTCATTACATCCCAGGATCCCTCTTTTCACATCCTCCGTTTGTGTGCAGCTTCATCATTGCGGTTGTGTTGCATGATGCATTCACAGATGCTCCAGCATGTTGGTCTGCTGCCAAATACTACCATTTTTTTCTTGCATTGCCAGACCCTGCCAGTAAACAAGATATGAGTAAGTTAGGGAAAAACCCTGATAGATGGTGTGAATCATTACAGCTTGCAACGTTAGTCTTGGTTGGATGGTGTACAAGGCAATCTGTTGTCTTATCATGTGTGTGAGACCAGGCCGGCTTCCAGGATCACCACTGAGCCAATTCGACAAAGACAATCCCATTCAATTGAGATAAAGCTTCAGCAGAAATCATGTTGCTGGGAAACTTCCCCAGAATGCTTATCAGACACCAGTAATTACTCTTCAGCAAACACGCCAGCAGATTTGCAACTATTGTGCCACTTAATCAGGGCATTGTGAAAGCAAAAGTGCTCGTGGCAGAATGTGACTAAATGAGTCAAGTTGCTTGACCTGAATGTGCTGCTGACTACAGGAACTGTCATTGCCAGGAAAAAGAGTCACCAAACACAGCCCCAGGATTTACACTGAGAGCTTGTAGCAGCAGCAGGGTCTCAATGAGCCCGCTGTCATTGAACAGAACACAGCACAACAGCACCAGAAGCTAGCAGGCGCTAACAGATACTTATCTCCTCCTGTTATCTGTGTTTGTAACTCCGGAGAAGCTCCTGCATCAAAACCCAAAATGAAAACGCCACAAACGATTTCAATATTCGCACAATATCAGCAACTTCAACACTCATTGGGCCATTAGACTATTGTGGGGGGTCATCAGTGGACTCTCGATTCATAATTACAATATTTGCAACAGCACTTAAAGGAAACATAATTATAGCATACGGCAGATTGCTTGTGGCTAACTGACTTGCAGTCATGCCTAATGGCTATTTGCGATGGGTGTAAAGCAGGCTAAGCGTTTGCCAGTCAGAACAGCTCAAAACAGACAGCTGTCCTACACACAGTCAACCAAAACTAATACGACCGCATGCTCCTTTATAACTTTTGCTTTTAATTCAACACACAATAACTGCACCATTTTAGCAAATGAAAAAAATTATTCAAATCTGTTTTTTTTTATTGTCTCAGTGCACCACAGCCTAATATTGGTTTATGCAAAAAAAGGGGAAAAAAAAGAGGACCATGTTTACGCCTAATTATTATGTTCTTTAAAATAAGCAGCGTTATGAAGTCCATCTAAACAGATGTAAATTAGTAGCAAAACCACAACTGTTAACATGGTTATAGCGCTACGTTCCCTAAAAGGCATTTGTGTCTTTTCATCTGCAATTTTCTTTTCCAATTATAAGGAAACGATGGGAAAACAAAGGATTTATATTCTGTTTCAAAATATGGGACTAATTACAAGATATTTAGTTATTGTTTGGGGGATACTTGAAATATTATTCTGAATAGTTATTGTTCAAAGGCCTGTTAATTCAATTATGTTATGAGTAAATGGATTTTTGTGAGCTGATTAAAAATACAAATAAATGTAGTATATTGTCTGTGGTTTAAAGAAAACTAAATTTTATTAAACCAGAAGCACAGTAGGCTTAAATTCTGAACAAGGCTACGCTCACTCACTCCAACAAAAGGAAGCATTTTATGTTTGAAATTTGATAAAAACTGTACTCCATTTTTAATAATTTAAAGAAAACAGCTTTGGAAAAGTGTGTTTCTCATGTCAAGTTGTAGCTTCTGTGAGAAACACAAGAGGGTTTGTGTTTCAGTTCCAGTCAACCCTGTAACTAAATGAACTTTGAATGCCATCACTTCAACAGGAAAATAAAATTTTATCAATAATCTTAACAGCATGAACATACAAATTGGTTCTGTGGCCTTGGCTGTAAAGCTCTTCAACTCTTACTGTTATTTTTTTGCTTTTACAAGCATTGCTCAGGGTAAAAAATCCAAATCTCTCAAATTGCTGTTAAGCGCAGTTTGTGAAGATGGATTTAGGACCACTTCAAGCCTTCTTTGTGCTAAGAGAGGTGCAGCCACGCACATGCTAGTTTTTAATCTAAGCTACTGAGAGGAAGGACCTTCACCACAAGAAGATGAACAGACTGGAAAACAAAGAATGGATTTCCATGAATGAGAGCATATTCTTCACACAATTTAATGTTTAATAAATGTTATCTACCCTTGCTTTAATTAGCATACCACCTTGGGTGGCAATTTGATTTTTCATATGGGTGGGTCATGTTAAAGGAGTGTGAATGCTTGAAGGACACTAGATGGAAAGCAGAAGGAAGGCGCAGTTGTCCCTGGTGTGGTCTCTTAAAACAAACTGATCCTGAAGGACAGACCAGATGATGGCACATTTATCAGAATCTCATAAAATTTGACATCTGGTACTCAGCATGCCTTGACCAGTCTAGACTCACTGGAGATCTACCCTGGAGCCAAGTCAAGGGGAGGATGGAGAAGGGCCTCATTCCTTGCAGGAGCATCCATGGAATGTTGGTGCACTGGGTGTTAGAGATATGACAGAAAGATGCATCTTGGTGTCATATGGCAGAAAGACGTTTTATTTGGTAACTGTGAAAAGCCACCAGGACTGCTTGTGTGGTCTTTTTGGTTTCTTCATGACTATCAACTTTCACCATAGTGGTTTGCAGCTGAGTGTGATATGTAGCTGTAATGAGAATCAGCATCTCTGAGTCTGATAGTTCTCAAATTGTAGAAGTGAAAAGTTTATTAAGATCACCATTTTTTTTTCTTTTTTGCCGGAGTCGCCTATAGAGAGTTAGTATGAAGCTAAGCCATCTGGCAGGACTCAGAGTAAAACTGCCACTCCTCCACACTGACCACTGATGAAGTGGTTCAACATTTTGGGAAAATATCAACTGGACATCTTCCTGGAGAGGAGTTCTGGTCATGTCCAAAAGGTGGGAGATCCTGTGGCAAACCCAGGAGACACTGGAGAGGTTATAATCTCTTGGCTGGCCTTGGGATCCCAGCCAAGAGAAAAAAAGGCAACACGTGCACATGTACAAAATTAAAACGTAATTATTTAAAGTCTATATTCTCAAATGTTTTTCACACTCGGTCAGTGTTTATGCTGTTTTGTTGCTTCATGCTATGAGTATACATTTTTTTAAATCCGTTTTTTAAAACTTCAAAGTTTAAATTTCATGCTCACCAGCTTAGGTCTAAAATACACTTTTTGAATGTATCTGACCATGATTTTACATGATCTTCATTTTTAACCCTAAAGTCAAAGGGCTAAATCCTATAATGCATCCACCAGCTATTTATCATGGGTTGATAAATGCTTTTGAGGATATTTTATTTTTGGTAAATGGCAAATGCCTTGTACTTATTTAGTGCTACTCTACATTGATTAAGTGCTTTTCAGTCACAGTTCCATTCACTCACGCACACAAACATTCATAGACTGGCGGCTGAGTTAAGGCACTAACCATTTGAACATAGCTACATTTGATTTGTAAAATGAAGCATTTTAAGAAGATCAAGACATTTGCTTCATCATCTTCAGGCTGGGTAACTCTTGGAAGCAGCTCTTCAACTAAAGAGGTCAAAAGGAGAGTTTCACCAAACACACACTGTTGACTTTTAAGACTTTTTTGGCAAAAACCGGCATAATCATAAATAAAAGACCACTGGGAACACTTTGAAAATTAATAAAAAATGATGAGTGAAAGACTTTAAATGTGTAAATTAAACATTATATTGACGGTGCGCCTTATAATCCATTGCACTCCACAGTACAAAAAATAAGGTAAACATTCACTGGCAATTAATGGTCTGAAATTAGCAGAGAATAATCTAATTTTTTATACTTTTCCACAATAAATTACGACTGTCAAACCCACCATCCACTAATTATACTCAGCAACATAAAAAGTATCTCTTTAGTGGTGTCCATGAAGAGGAGTGCGGATTTCTTGCCCACAATGACCCATGTCGCCTGCTATTTTGGATCACCAGGTAGCCTCGGAGCTTTTGGGGAAACAGATCGAGGCCTCTGTGTTCAGAGCTGTCTGAACTCTGAGACTCTCAATCAGTCTTCTCTTTTTGCCTCTGCCTCCCCCCTCTGTGTTTCTCATTGCTCACTCTACTCAGAGATGGAGGTCATATGTGGTCAAGAGCTGAGAATGGACAATCAGGAGGCAGCCATACTCCTTATCACTGCTCTCTTCTCGCCCTCTCTGCAGGCTTCATGCAGCGCTGCCATATTACCCTGCTCTCTCTTTCTTTATCTTTCACTATAGTTTAATACAGAGAAATTTAATAGAATTCTTTTTTATGAACCAAAACACTAAAGGGGTTATATTCTAACGTTTTCAACCTTTGGGAGAGATCTTTTATTAACGGCTTTTGTTACCTTAGTACGAAAATGCCAAATTAGTCTCAGCTTAAGCCTAAATGGAGGATTTAGTCATGTTTGTCCGGCGTTCAGAAGAGGCTTAACCTCACAACTTCAAAGTAAGAGCAAGATCTTCAGGGGGCTGGGAGTTAAGCAGTTGACACTCACTGAATACTTTTAATCAGTAGACTAGCTTGTACCACACTCGCCTACAAGAGATACTGTAGAACCTGGAATTTTCTGAGACAGAACAGACAGAAATCTGAGTAGGTTTTGCGCTGGACAGACTTGAATGCAGAAACAGATGTTCTCCCTTTGAGTATATTCCGTTTACACCGTCAACTCCAATTTCCAGAAGCTCTTAGCATTTGTTAAACAGAGAAGAAGTTTCTTAGAAACATTTTTCTCTGTAAAAATATTCTAAACTGTTTGACATTTTCCCTGATTTGGTTATCGTGCAGCATGTGAGACATAAGCAGGACTAAGTTTAGCCGGGCTGCGTCTTATCATTTGAACTCATTAGGAAGTTATAAAGTTCTGATTCCTCTCTTTGACACAATTCTATTGGCAGGGTTAGAAAGCAATGGATTCCATCAATTTATTTAACTTTTTGTTGGTTTGCCCCTATAATCTAAATATCTGAATTTCATTTAAAAATGCCCATCAATTTAAGATTGACCTTTTAATTACAGCACAATTTGACTGCAGTTTTCTAGAAAACAACAATCCCAAATTTATGATAACTGTTGTTCTGTCTTTGGCTTCAAGATTTGTCCAGAAATCTAAAAGCTTTCCTCTCATAGTAACATTCCTCAGATAATAACTTCAGCTTTCATTTTTTTTCTGAAAAATTCAAGGCTCTTGAACATTGGCTGATCAAAAGAGACTATATCATGCTGTGACGAACCAGCGTCACATGTTGCAGGACAGCACCTGAACACCAGCCTCAGGTTTTTTCCTAGTCATTTAGTTTATAGTTTGCACAAGACACATGCACACATAGAGGCAAACACACAACATCATAAACCCAATTTTGTTTAATTCTAAGGGTGCACACTTAGTTTTAAATAGAGTTCTACTCACCATCTAGGCTTCTTGCCACAACATTCAAACCAGAGCCAGAGCATTTGTACACATCATCATATACATAGGAAACAGGAAGTGACCTCATATGTCTTAGTTGAAGGTTTCTTTTTTTTTCTTCCATCTATTTGATTTTGTTTCATACTAGGTCCTGTATTTCACAAGGTAAAAAATGTTTAATTGTTCCTACTTTTTGGATTATGTATTATTGATTTCCCAGGTTTG
This sequence comes from Oryzias celebensis, assembly GCA_014656515.1. Taxonomy (NCBI): domain Eukaryota; kingdom Metazoa; phylum Chordata; class Actinopteri; order Beloniformes; family Adrianichthyidae; genus Oryzias; species Oryzias celebensis. The sequence goes on from BNCR01000001.1 coordinate 60,357,958, forward strand.
AAGGCAGGAATTTGTTTAAATAAATGTTTGGTTAATTGGCCTGTGGGAGGGGCTAAGCCTTTATAAGGAGGGAATATCTGGAAGTAAGGGGAGAGTGCAGTCTTGGTTGCAGTGGTGGCAACAAGCTCTCTCTAGTGTATTGTGACACTGTTATTTTTTTGGGGACAATTAAATCCCATTGTTTCCTCTTTAAACGTCTGCTGGCTTGGTCATCTTATTTTTTTCTGTGTGCACTTGTCACTGTGAAGAACTCCGTCACACATGCAAAATCATCTCTTTGAGCTTTGAAGCATTTTAAAATGTTGATTCCTTATGAAAAACAATCCCAAAAGTGTTATTTTAATCCATTCATGCATCTCTGAGTATTTCTCTAAAAACCTGTGCACTGAGCACCAGCCCTCCCAATCCCAGGGAAGGGCTGGGTCCCAGTTGTTCCTATGGTAAATATCAAATGGTGTATACTTCAATAGTGCTTTTCTACCTTCATTGAAGGCCCAACATGCTTTATAGTCACGGTCCCATTCACAGACTGATGGTGGCTCCACTTCAGAACACTAGTGCCAACCTTCCATCAGAGGCAATGTGGGGTTTGATGTCTTGTCCAAGAACACTTTGACACATGGGTGGGCATGGCGCGAATTGAACCTGCAATATTCTGATTAGAGGACGACCACCCTACCACTGCACCACAGCCACCCCATGTGTATGAAAGGGGGAGAACAACCCCTTCCAGGAAGAGTCTGCCCTGCCAGCACCGCCCCCAGACTAACACACACACACCACTTTCTTTGTGCAGGTAACAATGTGTTAAATTAAAAAAAAACGTTGCCAATGGTGTAAGAATGTTCTACTTTTTTCTTAGGGGCCTTATTGCAAGAAATAACGAAACACATACAAAATCACACCATTAATGGAGTCACACAGACTTGTGACAGGACCTATTGTCTTTAAACATAGCTTGCAAACCTTGCTCCTTGGCAACTACTATCTTTCCTGTTTCCAGCTCTCCATTCCTACTTTGCTGACTGACTGAACACACCTGATCCAGGTAATCAGCAGTAGGAAGTGCAGGGAGAGCTGGAAAACAAGCAGGGTGGTAAATCTGGAGGAGCAGAATTGGTGAGCCCTGTTTCAAAGAGAATTGGATTTAAAGGTGATCTTTAACTCTTTTCCTTGCTTCATATGCGGCATTTGCTTCCAGATGACAAAATAAACATGTCACCACAGGATTGACTCATGGGAACGTATACAGTCACTGCTAATGTGTCATGACCCTTAAAGCAAAGCACAGCTTGTGTGTGTCTCAACGAGTCCTTGTAATGGGTCCATTCCATCCACTTACAGAATTTGATCCCCTTTTAACCAAAATGAGCTTGCAGGACTCTGCTGCAAACCATTATCAAATTGGAAGCAGGGGATGCCCCAGGTAATGTGTCTGTCACATCCCCTCACAGGTAGAGACAACAAGAACATCCCCCTCAAGGGACAATGTAGACATATGAACTAAAAATGTATGTTTTCGGAGGAAGACAAAGGAGCCAGAGAAAACACATTTACAAGAAAACACAAGGGGCCAAAGTGTGGAAAAATATTATTGAGACTGCAAGCTATATATGTCTGCAGTGTTCACTGTGGGACATTTGTGGAGCAATCTTTTCTTGATGCTTTGATATTGTCTTTTTTTCAGCGCACAGGATGATCTTCACTTTTAGAAAGAAAATTCTACTTTTGGGAAGCATTTGGAAATAAGATGAATTTTACAGTTTTGTAGGTGACTCAGAGTCACATCTTTACATCTCCTCTTCACAGAAAAAAAATAGAAAAGCATGACTTAATGTTGCTGGGAGTCATTGATCTTCTTGACAAGAGGTGACAGGGCATTTGGAGGATGGGTTTTTTTAGGTGTGATGTGTGACCAAAAATTGTCATCATGAATGAAAGAAAAGGTGTAGAAGACTGTGGTATGAGCAGCCATGTTGCTGACTTAGATATTCTAAAAGAAGCAGAGCTGGAGGTAAAAGAGATGACGATGTTGAGGTTCTCAGGATGGACAGAATCAGGAATGCATCCAACAGAGGAACAGATCATGTTAGATGTTTTGGAAATAAATACAGGGAAGCTTATTGAGATGGTCCAGAAACATTGAGAGGAGGAACAGTGATGATTAAAGGATGCTGAGGTTAGAGAAATCAGTAAAGAGGTCCAGAAGAAGACCAAAGAGGAGGTTTGTGGATGTCGAAGGACATAAGAGTGGTTGGTGCAGAGGAGAGGGTTTGATGAAGGTGATTTGCTACATGGGGCAACTCAAAATGGAACAGCTACAAGACAATTCTGTCATCCACTCCATCAAAACAGTTTTATTTTTCAAATTTTTTGCATCACATGGTCATGTTTTGACCACAAATTGTGGCACAACAATTAACAATTTATTTTAATTAAATATTCTTATTTTTACAAAGTAGCAGTCTATTGACATTTCTTTGTCAGATGTGATATATTTAATATTTTGGACAAAAAAAGTCAGTTGTTTGAGGCAGCATCTTCTACCTTTCTGATGGTTAATTTACACAGTTGCTTTTTAAAGCAGGACACATTTTGTTTTCGTTGATTTTCTTAACACTTCCTTGCCCAATTAAGATATGTTTTGCTCTTCTTTTCTTTACCTTTTTATATTCTTTTTTAAACTTTCTCCAAGTTCTTTTTCGTCCTCCTTCACCGTTGCTATGGTAACAGTATCGTATTCTCTCTGTATCCCTCTCTTTCCCTATGTCTCTCTGGTGCACCCGCACTTTCCCCCCTCTCTAGTGGCTGGTTGGTCGGTTGCTATAGAAACAGACTCATTTAAAAGAAGAGCTAAGAAATTATCTTTTTCTCTCACTCTCCCCACTGCGCTTTGCTTTTGCTCCCCCTTGCCTCTCCTCTCTTTACTCACCCCTCCGTTCCCGCCTCCCTCCTTTACCCTCTTGTGCTTTGCCTCAATCACAAGCAAACAGACCTGCTCTTTTATTCTGGTTTGGCCCGTGCTGTTTGTTGTGAATGTGGTAAGCATGTGTCCTTTAAATCTTGGAATCCACGTGGCATGTTTGGTATGTTTAATAAAAGATGAGTTATGGAGGAAAAGACAGGTATGAATAATACAATTGGCCATGACAGAATTTTAATTAGGTGATTCTGTGTCTGTGCCCCTGTTGACTCACAGTCATGCTGCCATAACTCAATAAAGACTTCCTTTCATAAGCGGGTATTAGTAAAGATGCTGCAAGGTCCATGTCATCTACATGTATAGGCAGAGTAGAAAAGCTTGTACTAATGAGCGATAACTGTAATCTAATCTCCCCTCTGAAACGATGACAAATCCAAGCCTTTTGTTAACTTCACCTGTGATGCTGTAACTTTCTCTACGGCCACAGGGGTGAGACACTGGATGATGTCTCCACCCTTTTCCTGCCACTGCTTAGGGGTGCTGGCTTATCTCCTCTGCACCCAAGCGTAACAGGCTTCACAGCGAAGAGATAGTGTCACCTCTACCTCCCCTCGTGCACCCTCTCCAAGCACCTCACCCAGCTTCGTTCTCGCCTTTCTCTGCCTTTGCCTCATCAAGCCGCAGCGAGTCAAGTAGCTGGGGTGTTATCAGTTCCTGATAGTTATCGACTTACATTAAAACATGAGAGGGTAGAGAGGAGGAACACGCAGATAGAAAGGCAGAGGGAGGATGGAAACGCAAACAGAGTGGGTGGTGATGGATACCAGCTTTCATCATCCATAATCATGTTGTCCATCTCCATTTTTAAATTGCTGTTGCTGCTTTTTATCACTGTTTAAAATCCACCAAAGCAAAAGACATAAAAGGCATGGAGGGATTTATTGAGAGTTCAAACAGAACCAAAATACGAGAAACTGCTGGAATACTCCTACAACCAAATCCCTTTATTAAATCTGTGTCGTTTCTGATAAGAGAAAAAAAAAGTTTGGAAACGATAAAAAGGAAAAGATCACAAGTTACTAATTGTTGTTTGAGATGAAAATGATGTTTTATTGCATGAAGAACTGCAAACCAGGGGTGTCTAAACTTTTTGCAAAGAGAGTAAGATTAAGTGAGGTGAAAATGTTTGAGAGCCAACCATTTGACCTGACATTTTTTTGAACAATTTCATTAAAATTAAAACAAACTAACTATTCAATGAACACTTATTCATAATGCGCATAGAAAAAAAACATCTAAATACGATTTTACCAAATTACTGTCAAACTTTCACACCATTCTCTCCCGGTTAGCTTGTCGTAGATAGGATTTCTTGATCGTTCCTTATGATATTGAACTCATTGAAAAAATCCAAAGTCTCTCGCTATATGACAGACAGACACATTTGTTTCAGATTTCACTGAAAAAAACATGCCAATTTCCATTTGTCCTAGAAGCAGTGGCCTTCACTGTCAAATGTTCTTTTTATTTACAGTCGACATTTGAAATGAGCTAGAAAGTGTTGCAGAAGGTTCAAGTGCCAGTGTTGTCACAAATTTACAACAGATTAACAAAGAAAACAACAATCAGGAAATGGTACGCAGTTTTAAGAAAGTGCTGTGGGCTGGATATTATTGTTTTTATGACATCTGACTCAATTAGTGGAACTGACTAAATTTTCCAACACATCTGTACCGTATATATTAGACATATACTAGGGGGAGTGTGAGGGCATCTGGGTCGATGTTTTCCCCCTTTGAATGAAAGCATTTCCATATGGTCTTCACTTTTCATACCTGGAGGTGGATGGCTGAATTTGGATTGGGGTCCCATGGGACCTGATGCAGATTTGCAGGAGTGGGGTGTTGCTGCATGCAGGAGCAGGTGTCGGGGAAAATAAACTTTTGATCCCTGGTGTGACATTGACTCTGCCACCTTGTTAACATTAACAACCATGACAGAGTCCAGCCATGACTGGGACAAAGACAAAAGCAGGACAACACTGATGAGAAGTACATCCAGTGTCATATTCGCACAGTTTCTTCCGAATGAATAAGGAAAAAAGGATGAAAATGTAATGATGGTTAAAAAAAGAGCAGAGTTAAGAAAGCAGCCTAACGAAGTGCTCTACCCAGAGGATTTATCTGTCGTATGAGGAAAAAAACGTCAAATTTTGGCAGTTGTGTGGGTAGCAGCAGCATGACTCAAACACGACTCGCTCCTTGACATGAGTCTTGTGCTTTCCTGTGTTTTCTATCATTTTCATTAAGTTTATGTAGGTTACGGTTTAAAAAAAAGTTTGCATATTTCTTTATTAGACATTAACCGCATGGGTAAGATGCTCCATCTGGAACAAGCTCATCTCTCAGAGTACAAAAGTGTTTTTTATTGAGTTTAACAGTAACCCCTTCCATTAAAGGAGCTTTCTATTTCCTCTGTCCAGAATGTCTGTAACGTCAAATTAATTAAAGTTCCAAGTGTGATGTGGTTAGTATGAACCAGTGTTACATCACAACTACACACAAAAAGATCCAGTATAAAGGAGAAAAACATGATTGAATAAACTATGAGTAAACTGTATGAGTTCACAATTCTTCTTTCTTACTGCGCTTGAGCAAAAATACCCCCCCAACACAATAAAAAAACTCACTAAAGTTAGCACACACTAGTATCCAGTGTAAACAAATTTTAGACATTGTAAACGACCCCCGAAAAAAATGATGACATCACAGCTGGAGAAACCGTCAAAAAATGAATGGGGCTAAAATTTCTAATGATTTAATAATGTTTTAAAAATCCACCAATGAAACCAGAACACACGTGTCCGGGATATCCAAAGGAAGTTTTGAAAATATTATGGGATGGCCACAGGACCTACGGCTTGGCTGCCATTTTGTGGCAAAGGGGAACATTTGGCAAAATTGACATTTTTCCACAATATAGGAAAAAAAAACTTTTGTTCAAGTGATCCAAATTTCCCACACGTGCCACCAGGTTAAGACTACAACCACAACCCAAGTTTCATTAACTTTCGAACTAACAAAGGGGTCGCCGTCTTTAATTAAAAAATACCTCTAATACCAATTACAAGTATAAACTCTTCGCAGAAATTTTACTCCATTAAATCCTAACTGCTTAACATAATTCTAAACTACATAGGGAAACATTTTTGGTTTTTAGACTTTGTCGGTTTGTAACTGCATTTGGGTGGCAAACTTGCCAAATTGGCGTTTCCTTGTTGTAAGCACTTTTTTTAAACCGGAATATTGTAAAAAAAAAAAAAAAAAAAAATCAATTAAAAATGAAAAGAGTGAGGGCTGTGTAGCAGCCACTCAGTCAGTGAGGGCAAGTCCAAAGGAGAAAAAAGGGGAGCAGTGAGGGAATGGGTGAGGTGTGAGGGCAAGGATGGGTAGTGCCTGCGAGCCATACAATGCAGCTCGCGGCTGTAACTTTTAACTTTCTTTCGGAAACTGTTGTAGATACTAAACTGGCAAAGTCTTGCCAGGTTTTTCTTTCTTTTTTTTGTATAAAGCATTATGCTTTTTTAAAGTGTTTTTTTGTGATAGCAGATTAGTTTTTGCTTTTTAATTCTTAGTAAAACAAAATACTGAAAAGAGTTAAAAAGAAAAAAAATGGCAAAAATGGTTTGTGAGATTGATCTAAAAGGATCTTTAATGGCTAATTATCTATTAAAATAAAAAGTGAGTAATCTGTCAGTTGAAAAGTTCCTTAACTGAGTTATTGTTCTTCTGATTGCGAGGGGAAACTGCATTCCAGTCTCAGATAAGGTGCACTCACAAGCAAAACAGGCACACACTTATCCAGCAGCACGCATAATCCAGGCCAAAGACAAAAGGGAAAACCTTGTGATAGCAATCTTGTAATGGATCAGATTGATTCAATTCATTGCGCTGGACAATTTCTCATTCTTATTCCTGAAGATGTCTCTGAATGGATTTTATGTGGGAGGCCCATTCAATTGTTTTCTCACCAGCACACGAGCCTCAGACGAAGAGCGAGGGAAAAAAAACACAGGCAGACAAAGAGACGGAGACACATAAACACAAACCAGCTCCACGTTCCACTTATTTGATATCACAACCCTTTTTCCTTGACATTTTTACTCGTCGAAAAGGAAACCCTTCCTTTGCTTTTGATACTTTTATGGTTGACACCTATTTTTTTGGTTTTGTTTTTTCAAGAGATTCTCCTTGGAGAGGATGGTCCTATTCCTTTCTCACTTTTCCTTTCAAAAAGCTGAGGTTTACCTTTTATCACTTTTACTGGAGGCAGAAAAAGAAAAATGGCTTTATTTATCCTTGGAGGTCTTAGAACTCAACTTTAAGGCAACTAGTGCAGCAAGCTGCTTGAAACAGCAGTGAAAATATGCTGAAAGTATCCAGCAAATTCCAGGCTCTTCCCTCCCAGGAGACTCCATCTATAATAGGCCTGGCTGTTTCCCGGTGCTCCCTTACTGCAACCCTCTCCAAACATAAATCTCTGCTAGACTACACCTTCACTCCTGTTAGCTCAGAGTCCTCCTCAGCACATCCACAATGTCTGCTTGGCCCTTCTTTTCTTTTCTTTGTTTCCATCCATCATCCCCACCTGAAAGCATGTTTAAGCCCAGCATGTTACACGTTGGGCTCTAACCCTGCCCACATTTGTTTCTCTTCTTCATGGTCTTCTCCACACCATCATAATAACAACAAAAAACATTTCTGCCAGTATTTTCTTCTATCCATTCGCTCATTTGTTTTGTTCTCAACCTATACTCCAAACCTGAACATTTCTCCTTCTCTGTCCGTCTCTTTTCCCATCATTCCCTTTTGTCACTTCTAGTTCTCTGCATGACCTCCTCGCTGTTTCCCTGCAAGCCCACCAATCCTCTCTCATTCAGGCAGGCGTATCAGGAAGACGGACAAGTGTCAGTCCAAAAAGTGCTTGAGGATCTCTCGTAGATTCGGTAACTCTGGTTCTTTGCTCCCCCACACACTAGGTTGACAGAAGGTGGTGCAGAAGGCGGGTGGAGGAATTTTGCTCTTTGGCTTCACTTGATTTTTGTGACTGAAGGACAACAGCTAACTGGGCTGGTATTCATACACCAAGATACTCTCCTGGTCAGATTCCAGTGGACTCCAAAGAGGCAGTTACCTGATATACATCAAGGACTTAAAAAGTAGCATTTATTTCCATAAAATCCTTTGAAGTACAACAAAAGCACAATTACAGCATAGAAGGTGGACCAGCTCTTAACAACAAGAGTGTCTTTGAACTCATTTCCTTGAGATAGGGATAGCTTTCTCTTTTTAAGGCAGAATATGCGTGATGCCCATTTTCTTCCCTGTAATTGCTTAAAAACAAGGCTCAAGTTTAAAAAAATGTGACAGGGAACATTTTCAAAGGTAAAGTTTTTGTAGCTTCCAATTAGTGCAACACAATCGCTGGGTTGCGTGTAGTGGCCCTAATGACCAATTTTTAGGTTTGACTAATCCTGAGGCTGCTTATGCAACAAATGCTCATCAGTGTTCCAGCATTTGCTAAAAAAATCCCCACAGACAAAAATAAATTCAGAGGTTTTCTGAGCTGAATAGACGTAGAAAATGTTTCTTGGCCTGTTTTTTTTTCAGTTTGTTAAATTTGTGTTTAACCTTACCATCTGCATCTGGTCAACTAAAAAATAAAGCTGTTCAGCTGAAAGGAAAGTGAGATTCACGGAAATCCTTTTTTTCAGTTTTTCTTTATGCCTGATTTTGAGTGTGCAGAAAAAATGTGATAAACTGGACCAAAAGATGTCAATTTCATGTTGTGTTTTTGTTCCCATTTATTTTGAAACAATTATGGTCATGTTAGTAAAGGTGACAAACCTGAACCTTCAGTTTTGGAACCAAGTGGCTTCGTCAATCCCCTTGCAACTCCACCTGATGAAAAATCTGACTAACCAATAAAAGCACGTTCACAGGTCTTCATAATGATACAGATGGAGCATGATTGCGTGGAGCAGAGATTGATTGCCTTTAAAACAAAGCAAGAAATCACAGACAGCTGATACAGATGGAGAGTGTTCTAAGCAGGTCAGTCTCTCACAGTGACTGCATCTCCTGCATCAGTTCAGAAAAATCCATGTTTTGGGGAACTTACAGAAATCGGATTTTCTTAAAGACCCACTCCAATAAAAATAATTTATATTTTGGTGTTTTTAACATCTTTTTGGGACATTTTTCTCAGGATGGAGGACATATAACGATAATGAAAACATTTTTTAAATGGCATTTCTGAGTATTTCTTTATTCAAATTGTTGTGAATCAGGAGCAGATGGTAAAATACCATTAGAAAAAGACAGTTGTTGTGATGAAAATTCACTGCGGGCCACAAGCACCCTGCTTCTCCCATTCTAATACATCCACTTTTAGACAAATAGATCCATGAACATCTTTTTTTTTCTTCGTCTGAGCTGGTATCTGGAACAAAACTGTACAGCTGGATAGCTCAGATACCAGTTTTGTTGCATTAGGTAGGAGGTGTAAGAGGCTGTAAGCTAGTTGGAGAGCGTGTAGCCAAGAGCCTCAACCCTGCCTGTTTTCTAGTTCTCCCTGACCAGCTTGTTGCTGATTGGCTGACTCAAGTAATTCCACTATCTGATTGACTGAACACACCTGATTTAGGTTGTCAGCATTAAGCAGTGCAGGGAGAGCTGGCAGAGTTGAGGATCTTAAGGACCAAGGTTTGGCCAGCCCTGGTGTAAACAGATGGATGATGGGAAGTGGTGAAGGGCTTGTTCTGTGCCTATTTCTGATGAATCTCCTCCAATCTCCTGCTGCTCTGCAGAAACTATGTCTTAGAAAACGGCACAAGTTTATTGACTTTGGCAAAAAAAATGGCATACTCATATTTTAAAAACCCCTGAAAAACACTTATAAAAGTACAAAGAAGAAGTGGGACTTTAAGTAAATCAACCAAAGTAGGACTGATAGATGTTTTTGTTATCATAAATATTATGCATCTTTATCTTCAACATCCTGGTGTGTTTTAATACATTTCCCTACATCTTTACATGCTGTAGCTGCAAAAACGTTTTTGATTCACCTTCAGACTTTTGCCTGCGAGTTTGTCTGTCGTTTGATGATTCAGAGAAGAATCACACTTCTAAAGGGCAGAACAGCAGGGTGCTTTTCATACAAACTGACTGTGCTAAGTCAGAGGAAGAGGGATTCAATATTTTGGGGGTCTTTAAAAACTAGCAGCAATCCAAACAGTAATTTGGCTAAGAAAACATCCTTAGATATACTGTAGATTTCCTCAGCCGTTTTGTACTATTCTGGGTGAGAGGTGAAGCATTTCATGAATTTCAAACAAGTTTGTGGCTTGAAGGACACCTTGAGAGACTTTTCTGTGGATTCCCAGATGCCTCTGGAGCTCATTTTAGGTGTAAATCTTTTGCCGATGTCAAACATTAAACTTTTATGGTCCAGCTGGGGTGCTGAAGAAATGAGCACTGAGGCCACTGGGCTCTATCTTTCTTCTGCCTGTTTTTGCTTCCTGAGCTCTCCTGCTCTGCCTCTGTTTATCCTCAAACATCCCCTCTTGTCAACCGATTAAGACTGAGCCCCGCTGTCTCTTCCGTTCTTCATCTCTCTTTGCCTCCATCTCTCTGTCTTTCGGCCTGTCTCTTTACATCTGAGCCTCTGCTCTGTTCTTGTGACGGGAGAAAACAGTCGGAGGAAGAGGGGAGAGAAATGGGAGAAAAAGAAAGGATATACGTGCAAGTGTGAGGAGTTAGATGGGACAGGTGCTGGCGGTGCAAGGATGGCTGCACTTGCCCTGTTTGCATGATCAGGCTGCAAAAACGTTCAGCTCAAGCAAAACTGCTGTTCAGAAATCTCAGACTGGAGCTTCAGACCAGCGCTGGCAGCACAGTGGCAGCTCGCTACTTCAGAGACACACACTGGGACAAATGGTAATTACTGGGGCCCACACAAGAGCGGTCAACCACATTGAGATGTAGTGGGTCTGCGATGGCAAGCCTGGCACACCACGGTGCTGAACAGTAAATCAGGCCGCTCAGACACAAGCAGTTTGAGCTGTCAGCAGCAGAAAGCAGGCAACAGACACCTGGAGGAGTCCAAACAGGCTAAACACACATTAGACTGCAGCTGCTGCATGGAGGCGACAGATTCATGCTGATCACATTTACAGGCTTACACCGGCTCTGCTCTGTTCTCCTTCTGCCCTTGCTCTCCTCTCTGCCGCTCGGCTCTTTTCACCCTGGTTTTTTGTTTAGATTCTGAATGCCTTTTAGTTCTGGAATACCACTGTTTGGCTTTAGAACTGCTGGATCCCAGCCTTCAATGTTTATCTTCCATGTATTTCCCCCTCCATCATGTGCATCAGGCTAAAAAGCACAAAGTCTCATTGTTTTCCAGCCAAAGGTGGTCAGCTCTGCTGCTTCCTCTTGACTCTCTTGTCTGAGAAGATCATCGTCTGTGGTTCATCACACCGGCAGCCTGCGGCACCATGAGACCCAGGTGCTGAGGCAGGTGTACGCACGCGCTCACACGCACAAACACATCACATCATGCAGCCTCAATTAATCACCTGTGTCTTGACCATCCTCAGACACAGACACCCACTCTTGCTGAGGAGCATGAGCCCAGAGAGGGTGATCTATCAAGGTGATCGATAAACAGGAACATTAATATTAGTAATGGCTCTCGTCTCCACTCCAGTGAATACGTCTCCTTTTTTAAGGTAAAATATGATGTTCTTTTTGGAACCTGAAGCATTGCAGCAGGGCACGCGCACGCGCACTGAAGACTCTACCTGCATGCTAAGATCCAGTTTTCTCTGTGCCCCATCACCCCCCAAACACACAAGCACACACTGACTTTCTCTCTCTAGGGACACTTGCGCTGCTCTCCACTTTCACATTGTTCCCAAAAGCACGCACGTGTCTGGCGCGTGCGTGGCCACATGCGTGATGAAAATTGATCCGATGTGTGAGTCATGTTAAAAGCCCAGCGACCGGACTGTGCGCTGGATCCTCCCGTCATCAATCATCCCATGGCTGGCAGGTTATGCGCAAAGCTTGGGCTTTCTTTGCGCGCTCGCGCGCAAGTGTGGACCCACACTGCGTTCAAACCAACCGCATCTACCCACTCATGCGTTTCAAAGGTCACGTCAAAGCAATGTCGTGTGCAGATGCTCCACATCTCTGCGGAGGAACTGTTTGAGGGCTGCGCGTCTGCTCCGTTTGCCCCGCTGGAGGAGAACCTCAACGGCGCGACCCCAAACACCCGCTCGACTCTTTCCTAAATGTGAGTCATCAAAATACCCAAGGACCCACAGATTTTATGACAAGATTTTTCCGCACACAGAAAAGCACGCGCGTTTAGTTCTGGCCGGAAACGCACTCCAGAAGTGGCACAAAGCGCACCGGCGCAAAGAGAGAACAGTTCTGACAAAAGACTCCAACTTTCCTTCATCCCCGGCGCTCACAGCAGCTCTGCTTCTTTTACTCACCTTGGTTCAAAGTGATCAGCAAAGTTATGATCCACAAGGCTGGCATGGTTCAGCCACGCGCTCCGTCCCCCCCAAAAGACACCATCAATTCCTCCTGACCGGCTGGATTTGGCTGGAATCCTCTCTGAGTCATGGGAGTGAAGAAAGACAAATCTAAAGGCAAAAACATCCCATGTTTCCCAATGCTCTCTATATCTTCTTTTCTCCTTTTTTTGCAACTATTTCGTTATTTTACGCGCGTAAAATGTGTTTTATGACATCTGTCAGCCTGACTCCTGTCTCCACTCTGCGCTGAATATTCCCAATAAAACGGACTAGAATTCCTCTTGCTAGTTCTCTCTCTGCCCCCCTCCTCTCAGACACCCACTAACACACACCCCCTCCCTTATGCACTACAGCTCCAAATCCCTGTTTTAGACACCGCAAAGGGGAGGGGGGCACAGCCAGACTGCGCTTCAGACGAGAAGAAGTGATTTCATTTCCATCCTGCATTCAGATAACACTGAGATGTTCTCCTGCGGCCAAGGGATTCTCAGCTTTAGGGATGTTTTTTTTTTTTTTTTTTTTTTCTAAGCAACAACAGCAAGAAACAAGACATTTAACACTTATTTAAACAAAACAAAGTCAAGCAAAATAACAGCTTTGAAATGAGTTGTAGTTTATTTGAAAAGCAAACACTTTAAGTCAGAAAGAAAATCTGACTTTTATCATAAAAAAATGTACTAATCACAAAACAGTAATCTTCCTATGATAAAGTTATAATAACTGTCTTTAATAGTAAATAAAATGTACTGTCATTGAAACTCCAATGAAAAATAGTGTTTTTAACATGTTCTTGTAGCATTTGTCTCATTATGGATGACATATATTAAGAAAATGAAGCTTAAAATTGCATTCCTGAGTATTTTTTAATTCAAATCACCGTGAATCAGGAGAAGATGAAAACATGGTTTGAAAAAGAGCTTATTTGTTACGTAGAAGCATTGACTATAAATAAGAACTGGACTGAGTGACCCCTTCTCACTGGCGTTCTAAATAGGAAGTATCTGCTGCTCCAAGTAGCCAAAATCCCAGATTTCTGTAGAGAAACAAACTGCTAATACTAATGCTAATTACATTTGTCAGAACAAACATTCTTGCTCTGCTACATCTTTTTAATATGTTCTTGCTAATCGTATCTTTCAAGACATTTTTTTCTTGATCAAGTTATAAACTGGCCAATCAGATGCCTCAATAAAAGTAGGTGGCCTCATGTTGAACGTTCAAAGCGATTCTCCTGCGAGCGCTTTCCTTGTAAGGTGAATGGCCTTCTAACATGGTTACTACAGAGTGGGGAGAGTGGTTGCCATGGAAATGTAGGCTAAGACCAACATGGACCAATCATAAATTGCGACGTTCATATCACGTAAAAATGTGTTGTTTTCACTCCAGTTCTCTTTATATACTAAATGCATAGCAGCTACAATGGGCGGGCGACAAGCTCCCTGCTCCATTCCGATGCATCCACTTGTAGACAAATAGATCCATGTACATAAACAAAGGGAAGATGGGAAAAGAGCACAGGCTTACTCCCAGCCAAGAACTCAGAGGTGAATTTCTATTTAACTTGTGCTGCTCTGCAGAAACCATGTCCTAGAAAACGACACATTTTGATTTCAGCTAAAAACAACAATTCAAAGACCACTGGGAACGATTTTGCAATAGAACAAAAGATGATCGGAGTGGGACTCTTTCAGTAACTTGGCATGCATTGCAGTCCAATGTCCAACATTTTTGTGTTTCAGCAAAACAGGCAAAAAACGATGGATATAAATTTTAGTGAAACAATATTTTTCTATGCTGCTTTACTGTGATATAATTAGACAATTGGTTTTTATTTGTTAATTATTTTGTCACTATCACCAGAAACCTCTAAAAACATCCTCCTTCATCTATTGCTCTTGTTTCCATGTGCAGCCTAAAGAACATGGGTACATTTTAATGAAGTGCAATCATTTTCATGTGCAGGATCCTCCCACAAACCCTCCCCGCTATTATGATGCTACTCCTCACCAGCTCAATCATCCTCTCCTGCTCTGCCACCTTGACCCCTCCTCGGACATCTGGGATCTTTGATGACACTGATCCTCCATTCGGAAGACAATCAGACGATGATGGATGGAATGATCTCATCTGCAGTGCGTCTCTCACTGACCAATGTCAAAAACCTGACAAGAACTTAGATAAGCACAGTTTCAAACATCTTGAAGCATTTTTTTGGAAGTCGTCAGTTCTTTTGTTTTTAGTTGCGGGGCATTTCACTGGTATCGTTGGAAAAAATCCACATTAGTACATTCTTCAAAAAAAAAAAAAAAAAAAGAAAATCACACAATCCGGGTCTTACCAAGTTTTTTTTCATTCCATCTCTGACTTTTCTCGAACTCATTTTCATTTAGTTTCTGTGTCAGAATAAAAGAGATGCAACTTGAGAGGAATGAAAAAGAAAATTAATTCCAACTGACTGAAGACAGAAAAACAAAACAATTTGTAAGACATTGGATGTATAATGTTAAGTTATGTTTTAACAACATCTAAGCAAAAAAGCAAAACATCAATGTTAAAATATTGAAAATAAAGCCTCAAAGTGCCTGTTTTTCTAGACATTAGTAGGAATGCTGATGAAAATCCACAAATCTATGTTTTGTCTCCAATACAGAGATTTCTCAGGACTTTTGTAATTGTTCATTTTTATCAGGAAAAATAATAAAATATCAGTTGTGATGTATTAAAAGATTTTGATAATAATAATTTAAAACATGAACATTTTAATTGTTTTTAATTAAATGTAAAATAACATCTTGGTGTATTTTTCTCTAATGACCTACAGTGCAGCTTTTGACTGCCTTTCCAGGATTTCTTGAAACAGCTTTAGTCCAGTTACATCATTTATCTTTTCATATTCTCAACAGCAACATGGTTTCATCAGGTCTGCAAATAAAGCAACATTCTGCAGCACACATGGTTACAAAATGAATCATGAATACTCAGCCATCTTCATTGAAAAAGCTATGATTTATAAATTACAGGTAAAAGACAGTAATTATTGCTTCTGACAATGTTTTCTTGTTTTGTTTGTTTTGCTGCAATAAAGAGCACATTATTAACTGCTGTTACTGCCAGAGCGACAGCACAGATGACCGAGTAGGAGATTTCTTCAATGTTGGTTCATCCTTGTTGTAATAGTGGCAAATTTGACAAAGAATCAAAAGAGAAATAAACAAGAGAAACATATGAGCACAGACAAAGAAAAATCAAGCCAGTTGTTTCTTAAATAAAAAAAGGATGAACAAACTGTTGGGTTTAGCAATATTATAAATGTAATACCAACATTAAAGGAAAATGTTATACATTTGTTTAAAAATGGTCAGGGATGAGATTTGGAGCAAGTAGTTAGATTTATTTGAATACACTGCCCTCTGCTGGTTGTCTGTTGTAACAGCCCTAAAAGTTTAAGTAAGTAAGATATTTACCTACTTTTACTTAAAAGTTTATATTTAAAATTTGCCAAAAAAACAAATACTGTATCAGAACAGTGAGCCTGGATACTTATGATAACACATAATTTTTAAAGAGAAAATTTTAAAGACATTTTAATTCATTACAGATTTTACTTATCAAATCACTTTTAAATAAATACATGTATTTTTATGTTTTATTTTTACCAAAACAATAATAAATGATTTCCTACCACACAATTTGCCTAACTGAGATTAGATCACTGAGATTTTTAAAAAGTAGTCCTTATATTTATCAAACGACGGCAAGTTTTCCTCAAAATATACAGTTTGTGAATGTATTTAGAATATTAGACGACTGTCAATGAGAAAGAACAAGCAGGAAACAGATGAAAATAACCCAAATGAATATTTATTGGAGTCAACAATTGAACTGATCGTCTAAAAAAAACAGAAAAGAAAAAAAAGCAGGAAGAAATGCTTTGTGGACAAAACAGCCAACAGAAGCAAAACCCTCCACAGCATGTGTGGGCGGGTCTCACATGACATCATCTGTCATTTTACAAATTAACACACACATGACAGCACTATTCCTGCGGGATATGGATATTTACTAGAAAGGAAGACTTTTCATTCAAAAAGAAGGAAAAAAAAAAGTTTTATTAGTCATGGAAATAAGAAACATTTATGTGTATGCAACACACATAAAGAGTGTCTCCAGAGTCTGTTTAGGTCATACACTTTACACTCGTACACAAACACACATTCGCACACATATGTACAAATACACCCTATTCACAGACGCCATGCCTGCTGTGCATATCCAAATATGTGTGTGGATGTGTTTGTATCCCACGTGCGTACCAAAGTGTGCACGGATGCATGTATGCGTTTCCTGTAAAGGTAATGCTATATACATGAAAGGATTCTAAAATGGTTGTTGAGATGATAAAATCTGCAAAAAAAACGAAAATTCTAACATTCAAAGTTTGGAGAATCTAACTTGAAGAAAATGAGACGGTTTGAATAACGAAAGCAACACACTGATGATTATGCACAACTTTTACAAAACCTGATTTAAAAAATAGATCCGCTCTACAAAAAGCAAAGCTATGAGTGGCTGCCTGATGTGCTTTCGAGTCAGCTGCATGTGGAGGGAGGGGAAGCAAAAGCTGCTGTTTGCTGGCACCTGGTGACAAACTGCCATTACTGCACTGATGTCATAGAACGCAGATGTGTCCCAGCTCAACCACAAACCAATGTGGGTTTCATGTTTGCAGTAGCAGAGGGAAAAAACAAATCAAAGGAGTCCATTTTGGTTATTTGCCTTGGAGGTTGTTTGGGGAGGACTGAACTTTTGAGGAGGTGCAGCTGGATTAAACTGGGGCACGGCTAATGTTTGCAGATCAGAGGACGGCTGGGAGGTCTGCTGGGCAGACCGCCGCACTTGTCTCAGGGGAGAAGCTTCTTATCTCCAGAAATATCTACAGTACGGTTTCAAACCCTTCTCATGCAAGCTACATGCTAGCACATCAAATAAGACAAAGGACAGGACGAGAAATCACAGGCAACTACAGGTCCATCGGCTTTTATTAGACAACACTTTTGTTGAGGATGAGGCAGGTACTCCATTCTTCATTCACAGAGAAGTTAGACTGAGGCTAAATACAATTCATGGCTAACATCTTTGAAGTGAGCCGCTGGCTCAGTGAGACAAAGCCTGTTCTCTGGTTTGCAGACATCAGACGAAGAAAATGCTGAAAGGTGGCATAAACAGTTCACTAAAAACGTCCAATAAAGATCATCAAATCTCACCGCCTCTGCATCCCGTTGGGGAAGCAGCCTCTCTTGAAAGTGCATGAAGTTTTTCATGCATGTTGAGCCAACATGGACCTGCAGGAGAAGCTGGAGGAGATGGACGTGACGCCTCAAAAACACCCTGATAGAACGTAAACACTGTTTACATCATCTTTAGCAGGGAATGAGCCATTACGCAATCCAGGCAGCAGCTTGTGGGTATGGGTCTAAATCAACGGGAAAGCAGCTGACCCGACCTCAGATCCCTTAGCAGAATCACCATACGAGAAGCTTTCTAGCTGCGCTACTTGTTTTCAAAGCAGCAGGTAGCAGTTAAGGACAATGTGGGGAAACAAGCTGAATCCCTGATCAGTTGGAAAAGATGATACGAAACATGATCACAGACAGCCCTCCCGAAGAGCAGGACTGACAGAGGTGAGGGGATTCCTTTCCTTCAGAGCTCCATCCGCTAACATCCAGAGATGCTAAATCCTAAATAAACAAAGATGGGTGAGGAGAGTCGACATCGATTCGGAGATGGCGATGCAGAGGAGAGGAGAGGAGGAAAAAAGGTGAAGGTGGATGGGGACGCAGACGGGTTGATTGATTAAACTATGAAAAGAGGCGGACGTGAAGTGGGGAAGAGAAGAGGGCATTTAGGCTCCTAAATGACTTTCTTCAGCTAGCTCATCCCAGACTGGGAACAATGCCTGCCAAACCAAACTTTGGCACGTGCACAGTCCACCATCCAGTACCTCTTAGTTAGATTGCAATCAATTCCAGCAACCAGGCGAAGTGGAGATCGCACTGAAAAGGCAGGCTCCTGACTCTGAGAAAACATTTTTTTAAGCAAATCTTTTGTTAAGCTGGTGAATGAGTTTTACAGCTACAATTTCATTTTGTTTTGATCCTACAATGTTTGGTAGAATTCACATGGGCAGTCCTGTCTGACCTTGAGCGCAAAAATCGAAAAAAATTTCTTCTCCTAAAGCAGCAGCTTTGTAGAGGACGCCTATGATGTCACTACTTAGTGAATTTAGCGCCAAGCGGCCAAGAACAGTAGTCTGTTGCTGGGCAGAAAAATGGTGAAGGTGAAAGTTAGATCCAGAAGAGCAAAGTAGAAGCAAAACTTTGTGAAAAGATCCGGACGCCTTTCAGAGCTTCTGTCCTTTGAGCTCCTGCTACAGTTTAATGCTTGACAGGTCTGACGGAGAAACTCAACGCCACTCACAGGATCAAGCCCCACAAAATCAACACACAAATTAGAAATCAGGTTTATGGACTTTGTGACAGAAAAACCATCAGACACTGTAAACCGTTTACACTGACAGTAACACAGAGACGCTGCAGAGAGAAGAAAAAAATCTCCCAAAACAACAAAAAAAACGGCAAATCAAACTCGAAAGAAAACATCCTTCATTCATTACAAATATTTGCAGATAAGGTTAGTTTTCATTGCAACATCATAGTTGTTATTTTTACATTTTTCCCCCCAGATATTGATATTTTCAACTCTGCATATCCACGCATGTCATAAAAACAGGCAGGCTTTTTTAGAGTATATACGCTACTGCTGTCAGTAACAGAATGAATGACAGAGGAAAGAGAGAAACAGTGTGTATTTACAGCACACCAAACATTTTTTGTCAAGTAAAAAGAATACTATAATTCTATGTATGTATGTATATGTATACATATATATATATACATACACATACATATATATATATATATATATAAGTATATATTCATACACATACATATATATATATATATATATAAGTATATATTCATATATTCATATGTATATTGGAGAGCCTTGGCTTGGCTGCACAAGGTGGGAATGCTATTTTTGCACAGTATTTTGCAAGTATTGGAATTTTTTAAGAGAAGAAAAATCCTTGTACCTGGGTTTAGTGGTAAAATTGAATATTAAAGGTAAGAAATGTTGTTCGTCATTCAAAATGTTAGTTTAGACGGAGTTGTGTCTTGTTCTGAGACTAAAAGACTGGATCAGGTTTGGTTGAAATGTGAAGGAAAACAAGGTGTGGAGGGTGAAGAAAGGAAAGATTTTGAGGAAATGTTCGGAATGTAACTTACAATTTCTGTTTTCGCAGCACGTAAGAGAAGGACGCTTGTGTGACGATGTGTTAATGAGTAAAAATCAAGTTAGTAGAAAGCTTGGGTTTGTTCATCTGAGCGTCTACAAGCATTCAAGTCTGTGTGAAAACTTTGCAAAATTTGACTTGTCTGTGTGTGTCTGTGTATGTGTGTGTGTGTGTGCTTTAGTGGGCAAATTCAGTTCATCCGAATGTCGGTGCAAATTTTATCTTCCCTGTATCAAACCAAAGAGGGTAGTTGAAGCTCATCTCTTTATCCCACCCACAGTTCCTTCCCATCCCTCCCCTCCCACCATCCCTCCGACAGAGCAAAGAACAGAAGAAAAAACAAATAGAGGTTTGTTTCTTTCCTTCACTTCACCCTTCTCTGCTGCTCCAGCATTTTCTCATCTTTTCTTTTCTGTCCCCTTCCTGTCCTTTTCTGTCCTAAATGAAGTACTCCTTCTTGTCGTCTGCTCCGGAGTTGCCTCCCTCTGCGTTGATGATAGCAGTGTCAGCGTCAGGGGCATCGTCCGAGCCCTTAGCTTCGTGGGTCAGATACGTCCCTGTGGCACAAGATTGACGAAGAGCACCAGTGAGCAAGAGACAGACATGAAAAGGGAGTTGATGCATTAAAGGAAAGCTCTGGAAGTGTTAACGCCTGCTGGCTCTGACAGCCTTATGGGAAAGAGGCTGCATTTGATGCAGGATGTTGTAACATTTCTACAGGACACTTTGTTTAAAGTTCATCTTAGCATCTTTAGGGCCAGAAAAATTCAATTTTATGCAAAAAAATTCAATTCTGTTTTACTTAAGATCATTTACTAAATAAATATTTTTATCACTGTATTACTAAGAAAAATTGTCCTTTTAGTGAATTTTTCAGATGATGGAGGACATGTAAAAAGAAAATTAAGCTTAAAACTGCATTTTTAAGTAACTTTTTATTCAAACTGTTTCGAATCAGTAGCAGACAAAACAATGCTTTTTGAAAACGCCTGTAGCAGTGATGTAGGTGCTGCAGTCAGAGGGTCATGGCTCCTGCTCTGCTCCGTCTTGATGCATCCACTTGCTGACAAATAGATAACATGCACGCCTTTGTTTTCCCCATCTGAGCCGGAATCTGGCTCAAAACTGTACAGCTGGATAGCTCTGATATTGCTTACCATTTTTGTTACAGCAGTAATGTTAGGTTGGGGTTACGAGACAATGTTTTCTATCTGAAGAGCGTGTAAACAAAGGGATGACGGGAAATTGGGGCAGGTTTACTCTTCGACAAAAGTTTTCGATTTTGGTTAAAATGGCATAATCATATTTATAAGACCTCTGATCAACAGATGATCAAAGTGGAGCTTTAACAAAGCAGAGGAGCAGAGCAGCCAAAAACATCCATCCATCTCCTATTCCTGCTTCTGTGCAGGATCAGGGGGTTGCTGGAGCCCATCCCAGCTACAGCAGGGCAAAGGTGAGATTCCCCCTGGACAGTTCGCCCACCCATCAAAGGACCACACTCTTGTTCCCAACTAAAGGACAATTTAAAAGTCATCAATCAACCTTTGAAGTATGTTTTCAGAGGATGAAACCCGAGTGTCGGGAGAAAACACACACACATGCATGAGGAGAACATGCAAAGTACACGCAGAAAAGACCCTGCTGGGATTTGAACCAGGACCTTCTATCTGTGAGGTGGGAGTGCTAATCATAACATCATTGTCCAACTGTTCAAAATCATAAAAGCAGGTTATTAAGTGACGATCTTGTGTTTTAAAGTGCAAGAGCTGTTTTTAATTTCCTCACAGTAAAAAAAAACAAAAACAAAAACCCGGCCTCTCCTGGCTCCAGAATTCATTTCAGATCACACAAGCTGCAGCTGATCCTTTATTTCATCTGACTGCTGTGTAAACGTGATGGAAGGCAGATGTTTACTGTGAGGGCAGCCCATCCTGTGTTTAAAAAACAAAAATTCTCAAAAGAATTTTAAAACAAACAGGAAGTCTGTGCAAAAAGAGAAGGATTAGGGCAACATCTTTGTGTGTGTTGGTTCCTGTTCAAAGAGGAGCAGCAGCACTTAAAAAACTGTAAAGGTGAAAGGGCATTTTGAGTGATTCCACACAAGCCACAACAATCCATAAGACACTAAATCACTTATGACAACTTTTTAAAATAGGAGGTAAAAAGAAAAAAAATGGGGTTTTAATGTCGATTCACATCTCAGTTACTTCTTATTAGTGTCAGTGTTTCACGTGTCACAAGTCAGCATAGTTCGGTTTTTTCTTTGTGAAAAATATGTATTTTTGTTATTTTAAACCAGTGAAATACAACCTGGAGTGTCAAACTGTGGTCCCCAGGTACTCCTGTCCATCGCCTGGATGGGGTGTGTCAATAAGATGCTGTGTGGACAAAGTTAGTTGGAAAACGAACAGGAGACCGACCTTTTTTCTTTTTTTGTAATTTAGAAATTTGATCAACAACATGTCTTGCTGCGTCCGTCACAGACACAGTTTGACTCAAAAGAACCATTTCCATTTTTAAAACATGCTGAATAATTTTAAGAAATAAAATTAAAATCCCATATATTTTGTTCTAAAACAGAGCTAAAGAACTTTTCTCTGGTAATGCACTTCTGAAAGTCCTTTTAGACGCACCAACTGTAAAGATGTGCAACGACAATAAAATGTAGATAAATTGAATATAAATTTTTATCAACTGTCCCATCTAGGCAGTGAAATGCTACTCTAAGCTTCCTTCCATTAGCTCTGAATGCATGGATGAGATTGATGGTTGCTTTTTTGATTAGAAAAATGTACACTTTGAAACTTGAGTAAGACACAAGTGATAAAGTTACATTAGCAAGTCAGTAAGTTAATCATATTTCTTCACAGGAAGCTCTTAAGATTCAATCATATGGATCAAAATCCTGCATTTAGCCACCCAACTTCACAAGTGTGCTGCTATTAGAGGCATGAGCTGGGAAATCTAGATGTTCAAGGAACCGCAATTTAATGACAGATTATAAAGAAGACTAGTTCTTAGGAAAAATGCTTGCAGTTTGTCATTAATGCGTCTCTGTTTTTGCTCTTTTATGAGGTCCAGTTTCATTCATTTTTGGTTTTCTCCAACATCCACGCAGTGATGTGTCTCTGAATCTTCATGTGTGCGTGCCTATTTATTCGGGCAGTCTACCTTTGTGTCTGATGAGGTATCTGCCAAAGACAATGAGCAGGCAAAGCAGGATGAAGACTATAACAGCCACCACCCCTCCGATCACAGCGTGGTCCACTCCCGAGGATGTCGACATGGCTGTGGGGTCTTCAGAAGAAGGAAGGCAGAGAGAGGACAGGTCAGGATCATAGAGAGGAGAGTACAAACCATAACACATGAAGAGGAAAAGGGAGTGGAGGAGAAGAGAAAAATGACCAAAAAATAAAAGCGATGCAGAAAAACCATCAAATAAATAAAAATGAGAAAAGAAAAAATGATTAACAGTATAAAACAAGAAAAGGGTGGTAGATGAGCACTGACAGAAATGGAAGCTGGGTGATGAAAGGCCAGAGAAACATTAAGAAAGAAAAGGAGAAGAAGAGAGAGTGACAGAGACGAGGCACAAAGAAAAGTGCAGAGGAGTCAAGGGTAGTGTACAAGATTTCCAACAGCAATTCTTCAGAAGGAAAAGAAAGGGATGCAGAAGAAGAGAAACAGACAGGCGAAATAAAGGAGGTCATTTCATCACCCTCCACTGAAAACTGTTTTTGTCTGACTTGCAGCAGGGTTGCACAGGTTGCAGAGAGAGTCCCACTGAAGGACCCCTAATGCTGTGGGTGTCAGAGGAAGTTTTTGCCCCTACAGCGGTCATTTTTGTCTTTTTTCTTTGACCGATTTGGTGCTCCTCCATGAATTTCAAAGCATTCTGTTTTGAAAAACTGAAAGTTGAATCAACAGCACCAAGCTCCCACATTCAGAACAGCCTTGTCTCCTTTTTTTGTCTTGTTATTAATAATACGCCGATGTGGCTGTTTTTAGATGATCTGTCTGTGCAGTAGACTTACACTCATTGGTCACTTTCTCATTTACATATGTTTAGCTATTCCTTAATGCCTTAATGCTATTAATGCTAATGTTCCTGTCAGCTATAAACAAGAAATTGAGGCTACAGTTCACACAGGATCACCAAAACTGGACAATAGAAGATTGGAAAAACTGTTGCCTGGTCTGATGAGTCTGCATCTGCTGCAACATTCAGATGGTGGGGTCAGAATTTGGCATCAATAACATGAAAGCATGGATCCATTCTGCCTTGTATCTGGCTGGTGGTGGTGTAATGGTGTGGGGGATATTTTCTTGGCACAGTTTGGGGCTCTTAGTACCAATTCAGCATAACCATTCCCATCCCTTTATGACCACAGTGTACTATCTTCTGACCTTACTTCCAGCAGGATAAGGCACCATGTCAAAAAGCTGGAATCATCTCAGACTGGTTTCTTGAACGTGATAATGAGCTCACTGAACTCAAATGGCCTCCACAGTCACCAGATCTTGACCCAATGGATCACCTTTGGCATGTGATGGAGATTGGCATCATAGATCTGCAGATCTGCAGCAACTGTGTGATGATGTCAATATGGATCAAACTCTCTGAGAAATGTTTTTAGTACCTTGCTGAATCTATGCCACCAATGATTAAGGCAGTTCTGAAGCCAAAAAGGTCCAACCCGGTACTAGCAATTTGGATCTAATAAAATGACCAGTGAGTGTATGTCTGACTGGGCATCTGAAATAACAGACTTTATAGGTATTTTTATTTCACAGTTACCGCATTTCAAAGGTAAATATGTGTTCTTGCTTCTCAGTTACTCTCAGTTGCAACAGGGATCCTTAAATATACACCTTAAGATAAACATAAGTCTGTGTTTATATACACTGAATCAGGAAAAAAAAACTTTGAGCCAATAGCAGTAAAAGTATCAAAAAGGTTATTTTAACATTAATATTGCCGCCTTCTTTCTGCAACAGGTGAACTTTTGATTTAATTGTACTTTGTAAAACCAATTACAGAGGATAACTCTCATTTTATGACACTTTAGTGGCATTCATTGTTGACATCTTTGCCAGATCTGGTGACTGCCTGATTTTTGTGCAGCGCTCACAAGCTTAGCTTAGATTTTTTCAATTGTTTTTAGATCATTTATTGTGCCAAAATGTTCCAAATTTAAATAAAAATGTCTGAAAATGAGGCTTTTCACAGCAATTATTACGTTTGATCAAAAATTGATCAATTACATCAATATTTGTACAAAAATGATGTACTAATATATATAAATATCTATACATAATCAAACATGTTTACTCAGAACGTAAATTAAGAAAAACAATTAGAAGTACAAAATTATATTTAAAAAAGGCCAGCATTCTTCCAGTTTCAGCTTGTACTTTTGATATTTACTTTTCTCGTGATAGAAAGGTTCTGTCTTGTTTTTCAAGATATTTGGATAAAATAAAAAAAACACATAATATAAAGATAAAAAACACAGGATTATTTTAATGCAAACAATAGTTTTCATGTCTGCAGTTTTCCTAACATTGTCCTTGTCATAATCCTAATTATAGTTTTTCTTTCAGTCTAACTTCATTTGGTGCAGCATGTTTGTTGTCTTTTCAGGCATCAATACAGTCTAAAAGTCAATAAAAAAAAGCAACACAGAACTCCTTCTAACAACAAAGATTCAGAGCCTTAAAGAAAACTGATGACTGATACAGAAGGCAGTGGAAAAGACTGCTTTCCATTTGGCTTGTTTTACAATGGTTCAGATCAATGGGGGTGAGGATCAAACTGGAAGAAACTGCTTGCCTGTGCACCCAATCAGATAACAACAAAGACACACAATGGCGCAACAACAGATATACACAAAACTGAAACAAATGATGGCAGTAACACATTCCAACCAGCTGGGATGCCAGATGATGTAGGGAATGGCCAATTTTGTCTGACTAAATATTACTTCTGCCACTTAGAGAAGTGATGAAGCCTAACAATGGCTGACCAAAGATAGGGAACGAGGGAGCAGAGTGTGATGAGGGGATGGGGGCTCTGAGCACGTTGAAAGACACACACAGACGCACACAAAAAGTTAAAAACACAGTCTTGCTGGCCGGTGTGGAGGTGACAGGGGCATGCTGACGGGGCGAGAATGGGAATGAGCATATAAATCCTCCTGTCAGCATCAAAAGAAAGCAGACAACCCAAGAACACTGCCAGTCCTGACCCCTCCCCTGCCCAGCACAAAGAGACACACACAAAGACACACACAGGAAATAAAGGACTCGGTAAATTACTTCTACCACTTACGGGGTCACACCAGCCTGCCTGTCTGTGAGTAAAAGCTGGAGGTGCGTGCGTGGCGTCTGAGGATATGTGCTTCTGTTTGCATGCGTTGTGTGGGCGGCAGGATGAAATATTCATCCCGCTGCTCAGGAACTCAAAGGGCCCCCAGACTATTCTACTTTCCTCGCATGTCAGACAGATAAGAGACAGACAAACGCACAGACAGGTGGACAAAAAGTCACAGAGACGGGTGACTGGTGGAAAAGTTATACCTGCAATGTTGTCTGCACCATCTTCTGAAGTGGATGAGTAGATGAATTGTTGAATGTTTGTATGGACGCAGGGGATGGGCAGAAGGGATGGATGGATGGATGGATGAACAGGAGGATGTTGGAAAAGAAAATGAGTGTAGGGGTTGGAGGTTTGGGTTTCAGTAGAAAGGAAAGAGGAAAACAAGACAAAAAAAACATGAAACAGCAGTGAATCCACATCATTTCTTCAGTTTTACACAGGCTTTGTGTGTGCATGTGTGGGTGTGTGTGTGTGTTTGTTTGTTTGCAGATGTGTAAGCGAAAAATAACAAACTCCTGACTATTTGTGACAGCTACACAATTTGTGTATTGAAGGAGAAAATAAAAAAAAGCTGTAACTTTAATAGTTTTTCTCTTTCCACTCCATTACTGGTCGTGGTGTGTGTTTGTGTAAGTGTGCGGCTGGTTTTACCTGTGAAAGTGTTAAATCCATCAAGCCGGACGGAAACTGGGGATGTGGGGGAGGAGAAGGAGGGAGTGGTATTGAGGGGAGGGATGCTCGCAGAGGAAGGGACAGGTTTAGGGGAGGATGAGGAAGATTCAGGAGAAAGCGGCATGTCAGGGAAGAGGGCGTTGGAGAGGAGGGTGGTGACGGAGAAGGACGTGGTGGTTGAAATGACAGTGGTTGACTGGGGGGTGGTGGTGGATGAAGAAGAGAGCGGGAAGTCAGTGGATTCAGAGCCCGAACCAAAGAAAACGTCAGGAGTGGAAGATGATGGCAGTAAGTGTGAAAAGGATGAAGAATCTGGAGAACCGATCAGGGGGGGGGTGGTGTCTGGGGAATCTGATTTGGTAAGATCTTTGGAGGAGATCAGGTAGCAATGTGGACAAAGCCAAGCACAGAAAACGGCCACGGATTGGTCGAACAGGGCACGTAAAGCAGAGGAAAAGAGGCGCCAGAATTTGCAAAAGCAGTTATGACAGTGCAGTTGGATGAGGAAAACAAAAACAAAAGCAGAAGGAAAGAAACAAAAGAAAATCAGAGAAGAAAAAAAGATGGAAGTGCAAACAAAGCCACAACAAACGACAGAAGAAATAAAAAGTGATGAAGAAACATAAAAAAGCCCTGTCTGTATTTGTCTCCCTGCTGCCTCTCCTCCCTTTGTTCTAATTTCTCTTCTTTCATCTCTTACCTTGCACCTGAAGCGTGTACTCCCCGCTGCTTTTCCCAATGCCATTGTCAGCGTGGCAGACGTAGATGCCGTTGTCTGATTTGTTGAGCATGGAGAAGTACAAAACGGCTCCATCAGGTTTGGCCATAGAAGGGAGCTCACCATCTTTTCTTTCCCAGATGAAGTTAGCAGGCCTGAAAGAAGAGGGAGCGGGAAAAAGATGATTTAAAAGTCTGAAAGTGTGTTCGTTGAAGTTTCCAGTGGAAAAAGGTGGAAGAAAATCTGACTGGTGCTACACTGCAAAAACAGGAACTCTAGATATTACTCAAACATTCTTACATTTGAAAACTGTCTTTAAACAAGCAAAACCTAACAATCGATCAACTTAATTGATTAATCAATTTCTGTTGAACTGAGGCAAGTTCTTAGTAAATAATCTGAGCTACTAGAACGTTGTTTCAAAATCAAATCAATTGATGGAAATCGATTTTACAAAGACGTGTGACCATACAGTGTAGCAGAATGTTCTAATAATGTTCCTTTTGGATGATTTTGCTGTAAAAAAAAACAGCAGTGGGCTGAACTTTATCAAACTAAAATGGAATGGATTTGGCATTAATTATTGTTTACTTGTTTGTTTGTACACATACTTAATTTATACTTGATTATCTTTCATGAAATACATCTGGAATCTGGAAAAGTCCACCTGCACTGTTCAGTAGCAGGTATTTATCTCTGAGTCACACTGGTTAAAGTTTTGGCCAAAGATGTCGTGGATCCATTTAGATCAGTGAACTGAATTGTTCAAAATGAACCAATATTGACTATGAATTGGATCAGCAGCCACAGATTATGATATGAATCAAATTGTCGGTTAAATGAATGGTTACATCCCTACTAAAAAATGTGCCAGTGGGGTAAGAAAAAAGGTTTTACCAAGAATTCCTTCTTCAGGAAAAAAAAAGGTATTCAGTAAAACAAAGATTATTTTTCTTAATAAGAGTTCTCTTACAGGACAGAAAACGACACACTTTTGCTTTAAACAAAGGTCTTTTTACTTTCTAGAGATTCCGTTTTTGCATTTTAGAAGGGAAACGATAAAGAAAAAGAAAAGATAAATGCAGCAAATGTGAACCTTAGAGAAAAATAGTAAAGAACATTTTTAAAAAAGGAAAGAAGGAAAGAGGGATGGAACCCTGTGATAGAGGAAGCAAAGAGATAAAAACGAATAGATGGAATGAACATTTCAAGTCTGCCAGTGTTAGATACATTCTGCGTAACAGATTGCATATGAGAGAGATAGCAGGACGTGCCTTGATAAAAGAATCAATTATGTAAATGCAGCAGTCCTCAAGCACTGTACAGTAATTACACAGGCAGGGGGTCTGAATCCAGGATGGACTTAAATGTCTTCAACTGATTAATTGCTCCTTGAAATATGGAAAAAAAACACAAAATTTACTAGTACAACTTTTGGATTTAGGACTAGGTGAACTAGCTGGTAGCACTTTCTATTTAAATCATAGATTATATCAGACTCTTGTTGCTGGTGGACAAGCTCTGGGAGTTGATTAAAAACATACTTTTTGGACTTCTGCTGTTCAAAAACAATTAAAGGGTCCATCCCAAAGTTTCTTTCCAGTTTTCTAGAAGACTTTTGACAGCTGAGGAGGAGCTCATTAGTTTACTGAGGTGTCCTTGGGTGTATGAAAACCATTTTTCCACGGTTGAGTGCTTCAAGTCTTCCTTGTGTCTTTCTGCATGGTCTGGTTACCTGTAGTAAATTCACCTGCTTTATTATAAAGCCACTTTCACATGTGATATATATGCCATTAACTGAACAATTAACTTCCCATTTCCCGGCATTAGCCGGTGCTCAGTTGTTGAACATAATGTGTAAAAGTCACTCTCTGTTATACGGCAGGTAGCTGAAGCAGAATAATCAGAATGCAATGACAGTTCCCTTAATGCATGATGAAAATTAGTGTGTCATTCTGTGCTGCAAGATCTTTTGAGGTGAACATTTTTCATTTCACAATCACGCATCAGTAAACATCATCCACAAGTAATGATTTGCTTGAAGATAAAACATATGCGCATAATTTGTCCAGAAGTAAAGCAGAGAATTATTGTTTCATTCTGTCACTTAAATCTTTGCAGCATTTCCTGTGTCTTTAGAAACGCGGACTCACTCGATGCTGCACCTAGTGCTGTTCTTACCCCAACAATGGATGAGCTGTTTAATCACTCAACTCCTCTGTTGTTGTGCAGGCTTTCGGCTTTTTCACTTTGGTTTACAATTTTCTTCGGACACTAATGTTTTGTTGCGACCTGTTGAGTTCAGGCAGTTTCTTTCAACAAGAAGAAAAAAAGCTTTGTCGCTGACAAACACCAAGCACACAGTGGAGAAAGTCTGAGTTAGGAAAAGGGAAAATTTAGTGGCTATACAGACATTTTGTCTTTCTGGAATAACAGTTGGGTAAAAGCACATCTTCACGTAGCTCTGCAGCAGGTCAAGCATGTTTGGCAGATCATTACGTAAAACTCTCAAAAAACGGAAGAAAAAGTCTCAGACTGCCTTTAAATGGCTAATTATGATTATTTATTATTATTATTATTTAAAACCTAGTTTTTTGATATTCAAGATATTTTAGAGTCATTTACAAAGTCATTTTACCTTATTCCTGCTCTAAGCGTTACTCAAAATCTGAACAGTTAAATTTTTTTGTCACATTAATAACTAGGATCTAGAAGTGAGGAATTTGAATAAAGATCTTGTTAAGTAAAAAACGGACTTGCTTCATGCACAAATATCATTGCTACTTCATAGGGAATTTCTTCTGTGGATTAGTCTTCTTTTCCCATTTTTGGGTTTTTCAAGTGTAAAAAGTTTAAACCATAAACCTATCCTACCAATGAAATAAAACCTGCCGGAATTTTGTAACTGATTTTTTTCTAATAAGAGCCTTTGCGTTGCTCCACTTCACAGTTCAGACTTTGCCAAGCATAAATCCCACAGCTGTTAGATGCTGTTTTGTTGAAAACAACAGTTCCAGAAAGACAGTCCAGTCAGAGAAAAATGTCACAAGACTTTGTGGAATCAACAATGAGCGGTCCGTCGTCTCAGAGACCACGCAGCTCTTTGTCACTAAGTTTTTCTTTTCACAGTTTCAGTCTCTTGTGACTTTATCGCTTCCACTCAGAGTTTGATTTGATACCAGCATCAAAACTGCATGATAATGTTGTCAAAATATGCTTTCACATAAAACGATGCCTTTCAATGGTATCACTGAGATGGCAAAGACGCCACGTTTAGCTGACAAATATATATTTCCTTTATATTTATCCTAAGATGGTTTCATGTGATTCTGCGCCGATTGGTTTGGGGAAATATAATAAAAAGAAATGCAATTTTTGCTCCCATAACTGGGTTGAAATACACAGACACCTCGGAGCGTGGAGAGAAGGATTACTTGGTGGTCATGATCTCAGGGGAACCACGCTGCCTCTCAAGGGAAGAGATTTACAACACCGACAAATAGCAGCTTTGCTGGCGAAGATAGCTGTTGATGGCAACATAAAGCAATGGTGAACTTATCTTTAATAAGTAACAGCTTACTGTAATCCTGTTATAAAACCCCTGCTGTTTCCTAAAGCTGATCAGAACCTTACATAGGTTTGCAACTTATTCAGGCCAATCAGGCTTTGAGTTGGTTAAATGAACAGCATGGAGGGTTTCACTTATTAAACCACTGAAAGAAGAGCAGCAGAATCTACTGTATGGGGGCTCCCTGGTTAGGCCTCCTAAATAGGCAGAACATGTTATAGGAAATGTTCCTTTTCATCTTCTTTCTGCTGAGAATCAGGGAAACACAGAAATTTCGATACGCCCAGCTTTTCTTTTGAACCTGACACGATGACACGGCGCGGAAAATAAAAATGTGTATCCGGGAATGGAGGGTGACATTCATTGAGTTTGATTGGGGAGGGCAGCTTGACAGCGGGAGAAAGGGGCCTGAGTGGATGGGTGTGTGGAGGGGGGGTTATCGCAGTGATTGGGTTTTGACTGACAGCTGTAAGGGCGACCTGTATCTGATTTGATTGGACGCTTGCTCATCCACAGGCGTGGTGCGCACACATCCCCGCACTCACACACACACAGGCTTCCCCTTGTTTGCGCTCGCCCTGCCTGTCTTGGCCATTTGTTGCTTGTCACCGTCTCCCCTCCACCCACACATCCCTTTGCTTCATGCTGCCTCTCCCTTTTTTGTTGGCTTGTTTTTTTTCTTCTCATCTTCTTTTCCTTTTTATACAAATTTATTTTCATCCTCTCTCTGGTTTTATCGAGAAACTTTGACTTTTTTAAGGGATGTAACAATTAATCAATGTCATCGATTCATTGATTTTTATTACTACAACCCAACCAGATCAATGTGTCTGAGGCAAGTTGTTAATCCAGGGTCAAATATAGGCATGAAATGAATCTATTAGGATAGGTAGGTTTATTTTACTATAATGAAAAAATGACCAAGTATCATCACAGTGGACAACACATATTTGATGCAGGAAAAACTGATCAACCATTATTACAGTCCAATATGTGGAAACACTTTGAATTTAGCAAAGACGTGACCATACAGTGTGGTAAAATGTTCTAATAATATTCCCTTTGGATGATTTTTATGTGGAAAAACAACAGTAGGCTGAACTTTATCAAACTAAAATGGGAATGTATTTGTCAATAATTCTTGTTTACTTGTTTGTTTGTTCACATATTTAAGTTAAACTTAATTATGTTGCAGGAAATACAAGGAATCTGGAAAACTTCACCTGCACTGTTCAGTACCAGGTATTTATCACTGAGTCACACTGGTTGAAGTTTTGACTAAAGATGTCCTGGATTTGTTTTATGTCAGTGAATCAGATTGTTCAAATTGAACCAATATTGACCATAAATTGGATCAGCAAACTGTGATATGAATCAAATAGTTCAAAAGAATTGTTACATCTCTTTCTACATCTACTTTATTTTATTTTTAGTTTGAATGAAACTCTGAGACTTATCTAAAAAATCTTGAACAAGTCTATTTGTGATTTAAAGCATGTTGAGTTTAACACCAAAGTACATCACCTCCTCCCCTGACTTCAGCCCAGTTTTTTTTTCTTATATGTTTTTAATTTATAAACTTGTACATGTAATGACAGCTGCCTCCCCATCCCCGTGAGTGTGGCCTGTCAGTCAAGCACCGCAAGCTAGTCTTCTTCTGAACCTCAAGGGTGACGAGCTGACAGGGGATGCGGGAGTAAAAGACGAGGGAGGGGATGACAGGGCAAGAGAGCTCGGTGAAAACGGAGTGATGGCAAGTTCAGGGTGAAAAGGTCCAAAAGAAGTGGAGGAGAGTTATAGGAAAGGACAGAGAGAAGGAGGAGGGCAGGGAAGAATCTTGACAAGATGGGGAGCAGTGAGTGAAGTGTGAGTGACAGGGCTGCAGAGAGACACTCGATGACGGAGCGATGGTTGGAGGCTGGAGGGAGGGTGAGAGAGGGGATCGATGGAGGTTCATCTATAATGCAGAGAGGGCGGAAAAAGAGTGGATTTTTGTGTGGGCAGTATTTAAAAGGCAGGTGGGGGTACAATGTCTGTGTGTGAAACTGTGTCGACATCCAATCAACAAAGACACCGGAGCTTGTAGGCAGGGGTTTTGTTTTCTTTTTTTGTTTGTTTATTTGCCAGTCATGTTTGAACAAGCAAATATTTGCAGGAGGCTGTCAGAAATTGAGCATGTTAATGTGTGATTGCGTACAAGTGTTTCTGCACGTATGAGAACACTTTCAACCACTGTAACCTGCACAAACAGCCTGCAGGTGTATGTGGGAGCATGTCCATTTCGAAGGGATTTGTTAGTGTTTGTGCACCTGCTGGGAAATTCAGCGCTTTTACAGTAATTAAATCTACCAGTGCTTATAGGTGTTTGCACTTCAGTGTCTGCTGGCCTAAAGTGGCTTTCAAATCTGTGGAGACCTTCTACACGAGTTGGGTGAAAGCTTCAATTAGCCTGAAGACTGCAGCAGCCAGCCTGGCCTGTCAGTACCTTTATGTTGAAACAAGCTGCAGCAACATGGTAAAAGGTAACCTTGTAACAAATATATATAGATATATAAATATACATATCTATTTATACATCTATATATATGAATCTCCAACCATATATGAATGTTTGCATATGAGCTAGAATGCTTATCATCATAATTATGCTACAATGATGATTGTGAAGGAAAACCTTTTTTTAAGATTTTTTATTATAGACATGAATCACATCTGATCAAAAATGTTCAATGATTCTAAAGATACTGATGCTACAGTCACCACACTTTCTCACATTATCACCTATTTTTTTAAAGCTATTTTGTCTAGATATTTTGTCTTGTCTAAATATTTTTTACTTGTTTGTCTAAGCCACTTCACAGAAGTGCTCTGTTTGAATAAGAAAAGAAAGTTAATAAAAATCGGGGACAACCTGGATGTGTTTATTAAATGTGTTCATTTTTTTTCATTTAAAATTCATTTTTAAAAATTGCATCGGGTCTCTGTATATTAAAAACTTACATGACTCTGGCCAAAAACATTGAAAGGGGAAATTTCTACTTTTCAGGTGTTTCTTTGCCGCAGTTATTAGCATGAGGCTTGATGAGAGGAACTCTCTGATGAGG
This sequence comes from Oryzias celebensis, assembly GCA_014656515.1. Taxonomy (NCBI): domain Eukaryota; kingdom Metazoa; phylum Chordata; class Actinopteri; order Beloniformes; family Adrianichthyidae; genus Oryzias; species Oryzias celebensis. The sequence continues at coordinate 60,392,283 of BNCR01000001.1, forward strand.
ACAAATCCAGGAAATCTCTTGAAAATCCAGCAGCTCAACAGGCAGGCTGAATGTTGCATCATCAACAGCTCGCAAAAAAATTATCTTTTATCTCGAGTCCCCACGAATTCTCCTCTCAGGTAATATTTACCACCAATCTAAGCTGAGGTGGTCAGGTGGTCAGCAAAACTCAACATTTCCTGTTGTATCACAGCAGCTTTCACTGCTACGCCATTTCTCAGATGTATATTGGCCATTTAATGTCTTGCAGAAGAAATCAGTTTCTTCATCTGACTACAGAGCATATTGTTGTGTCACAAACAGGAAGGAGTATAATTTTCTGAATAATGTACTGTTTCCAGGCACTTGGTTTGGATAAAATAATCTTTAATTATATGTAACACTGCAGTTAATCTCATCCTGTTACAGCACATACTTATTTACCTATGTACTTATTTCTCCAACACCTGATGTTTCCTCTTGATTTACCTCATAGGAGTAAATGGAATTTAGTTGGGAAGTCACTTCACAGGGCTCACATTTTGCTTTCTGAATTTTTGCCTTTTGTATTTTTCCCTGTTTGATGAATTCCGCTTCTGGCAGCTCAGTTAGTTATTTGCCTGCTTGGATTAGGTTATACTTTTCATCTTTTTGAAGCAAGCCTTCTTTTTATTCTTTCACCAGCACCTTGCTTTTGGTGTCATGCTCTTTTGGCTCAGCTGAATTGAAAACCGATGCTCTGGCCTGGCCCCTTGCAGAAAGGATGAATCATTTCTAATTTTAAACCCACTGAGCTGAAAAAGCTGTTATAATCTTCCTGATTATTCGGTTTTTGTTTGGGTGCAAAATTAATATTTTTCCCTGTTCAGACTTGTCATTTTTGAGGCTCAATGGCAGTTAAACACCTCACATTCTGCAAAGTGCATACAAACCAACATAATTCAAATGACTCTGATAGACTTGCCGAGTTTTACCCCAAAAAAACGCACAATAAAAGAACCCCTGACACAGAACGGAGCTGCTATGAAAGTTCAGTAAGTGAAAGTGCCTCTCATTACTGACTCTTTCCCAGACTTTAAATCAGTCAGTAACAGTAACACTGTGCTGCATTTACTTTAATCGGAAAATTTTTCAATGCAGAATTGCTCATGCAAATGCTTAATGCCCCTAATTGACTCAGAGAAAGCTTCAGTTATGTTGTAAACTGCTGGAACACATCTTTTAGTGGCATTATATGCTCACATAATTGTTTTGCATGAATTATACTTTTCAAGCAATACTTTTACTTAATTACTTTTTTTGTTTAGCTGCATCTAAGTCAATAAACTACCTAGTAATTGTTCGCTTGCAAATGCAAATTAATCCAGTGGGTGTATGTGTGCTCAGAAGTCTTTCTGTATGCTGTGCACTGGGCGGCGGGGGGGAAGGATTTGTCTTACTCTGGGTTGCCGTTGGTCAAACACTGAAGGGAGAACTTCCCTCCCTCTCTTGGGAGCCCCTTCTCAGGCTGGATCTGTATGATCGGAGAGTCTGTAAGAGGAGGACAAACACACAAAAGGAAAACACACATTGAGAACATTTAGATCATGCTGCACTAATAGCAGTGAGGCATATGCATGCTGCTCGGGAAAACCTTGGTCATCTCCATCTCTTTCTGCTACCATCTGAATCCTGTAGGCGTCACCAGCTTCCAGACTCCCACCATGACATAATCTCTTACAAAAGACATTGCTTTTTCCCCCTCTTTTGCAGTACTACAATGTCGCCCACGGGGGGCAGCACTGGCACAGACTCTGCACATGGCTGCTCCTCCGTAAGTGGTTTCATTTTAGACGCTAACCTGCTCTTCTTGTCCACTTTGACTCAACTCCTGCAGAGTAGGTGGAATTCCGGTGTGCTCATTATTACAGATTGAAATGACTGGACCAGAGATCAAACCAATAGAGTTGAAAATGTTCTTACGGTGTGCAATACGAGAAGGGTTAGGGCAAAATGAAAAAATGAAGAAAATAAGCAAATTAATTTGAGCTTTTTCTTTGCAATTTTGAACCATGTTTGTCTTCTCCTCTTGCAGATGCTGAGGTCGCCATCCCTCAACGCTACACCCAATCCCCATTAGACTCACACAGCACTCGCAGAGTCTGCTCGCTCCTCTTGTCCCCTGGGGCGAGAGAGGGGTGGTTGACTGCGCAGGTGATGTGGACGTCGTCGTCATTGGAGCTCACCGTAAGGGAGAGCTTGCTGCTCACATTATACGTGAGCCCATCTGGAAGGGGCTCTGCCATGTAGAGATGATCTGAGGGAAACAAGAAATTGTACAATTTTATCTTAAAACAGTGCTTCTTACCTCCAACGCATTTTGTCTAATAAAGTAAATTAAAAAAAGAAATCAGTTTCTTATGAGAAGTTCACACTGTTCTCTGCGACGCCTGTTAAAGTGGCCACTTCCAATATTGCAAATGCATGTTTCAGGCCTCCGTTTTCATCACTGCACAAGTTTTTGAGTCAGTTTTGACTATCTACCTAAAAAATGTGTGTACATTGACCGAGCGTTTAAGGTTAAATCAGTTGAATTTTGACCAATCAGGGACTTGGATTTGGTAGTGACATATGGGTAGTGTCCTTTTTAACACACAGAAGTGCTACCCGGATGAATATTGATCATAGAGGAGAAATTAATAATTGCAGTTTGAGCTCGGATGGAATTCTATGACACCAAGTCTTTCATTTATCGAAATAGAGCTGTGAAAGAAATAGTCTGGAGAAAAATTCAAGAGATTTGCACCACTTTGACATTTCACAACAAGCCTCTTCCAACCATAGGTCAATGCGCTAGTATCGAGTAGAGACAGTCCAGCTTGAACACTGTATGCTGAAAGTGTGTTCAAAAACCTGTGTTCAGCGCGTTCTTGAACCTGCGACACATGGCCAATGTGAATGTAGTATTGGGGGTGGATTGCTTATCTCACTCCCTGCTCATCTAAACAAGTGTTTAGTGTGCAATTTCGCAGCTGATTGCCATTTCAGATGATTAATAAAGCTCAATTGTTGCATCAAGACAAAAAATATGACTATAAACCAGGTGTCTCATTCACCAGGAACTGTTGAGATGTAAAAAATTGCCCCAAAAACAAGATAAAAGTGAAATGGTCTTCAGTTACAGCTCCTTAGACTGAGCTGAAGGCTGAGGCAGTTTGGGATAAGTGACTGAGGAAACTTTAACATCTGAAGGCCACAGAGATCAAACCTCCAACTTTGAGATAAGCAAACAAAACGCTCAAACACAGGAGCCACAGCAGTTTACAGTTCTCTAAAGTGATGCCTGTTTCAGAATAGATTCTTTTTTTTTAAATCTTCTTTTAAATCGTTGCATCGTCCATTTAAGATCCTTGTTTACCAGGAAAGAAAGGTTAACCAAAAAGTTAACCAAAGATGGCTGTTCCATCACGCCAGTTCTCTTTGGCGTTCCTAATGTCTTAATGAGATGTTAGTTGACCACACAGACATTGTTCATGTTCCAAACGAGACTCTTTTTGAGCCCTCGTACTAGACCAGGGATAGACGGCCACATTCCTGCATGTTTTCCAACATGCCATGCTCTGGCTTGTTCTAATTGGCTGGACACACCTAAACCAGGTAATCAGTCATGAGTAGGGCTTGGATATCTGGAAATTATGCAGACACGGCTGCCCTCGAGGCCTGGAGTTGCCTATCCCGGTACTAGACAGACACCAAAAAGACACAAGTGGTCAAAGATCTACTGTTTCAACCTCCAGCTTTCTCCGGACTTGCATGCTGTTGCTTAGGAAACAGCTCCCATTTCACCCCATCTAAATGTGTCCCTTTGGACAGGGAGGCAGCCCTCTTCATCCATGCAGGTATATTTTGCTCTATAAAGTGTAGCATCTATCAGTTTCATTCTTTGACATGTGAATCTGGGGGAAGTGTGATAAAGTGTGCATAAAGAGAATGGGCAGGTGTAAGTGGGCGCTCTGTGCCCCCGCGATACTGAACTTCTTGTGTGAAAGCATAAACCTGGCTCAGACTTTCATCTGGAGATTGCCCTGTATTGTAAGAAGAAATATCAAACTAGGTGGTCAGACCGTGAAAGTGGCTGGTGAATGTTGGTGCGTGGACCAGAACCTTATCACTTACTCCAGCACGGGTTGACAAACTCACTCACACGTACACACACAAGCACGGGCGCATGTAGGTCAGGCTCATGAATAACTATACTCGGAGGAGCCAGAGCCAGTGGCAGAGAAGCAGACTGAAAAACAAACACCAGCACACGCTCACCTTTTTTTTTCTTCATGTTTTACCTCCATTGTCTCCATCTTCCTCCCAATGCCTCCCTCCCTCCTCCTCTGCCTCCTCCTACACCGCAGAGCCGTTCAAACACAGCTGAATCTAATGACATCTTTCTCTTTTTATTACCATAACCAGTCCTCTGACCCGCTGAGAAAATTAGTTTACTTTCCTGGTGAATTTCAATAATCTTGCGCCACTCAGAAGCTGTCTCCTTCACATCCTCCCTGTCTGCACACACCAGGACAGCCTTTATTAAAGACCATGGATTTTCAGAAAAAAAACTGGGAATTACAAAACCCTGTGTGTTGGCTCATGGGCTCCTGGGTATGCTGTTTTTGAAGTGACTGCATTGAGTTTTAATAAGTATTTCAGGCCCAAGGGGTCAGGGAAGTGATTCAACACATTCATTAGAAAAAAAATAGGGAACTGTATGTTTAAGTGCTTCATTTTCCCAAGACAGCATTGATGCACATTTGCCCATGATTCAGATTTCCTCAGTTCATAATTAGATCATCAGGGCACACATAGAAGCAGGCAGAGCAATAGGCTCAATGGGTTGGAGAGCTGTAATAGGTTGCATGGGATTATGTCCAAACTACCTTTTAAATGGTCAATTTACCCAAAACCACCAAACAAATGTCAAGCTACACATTCTGTGAGATTTTTAGGCCTTTAAGTAACAGATTGGTGAAGTCCACGTATATATAGTGGAGCAGGCAAACTGTTAGCAGAGAAACGCAGGGGAATAAAATATAATTTAAAACTCCAATTCAAAAAGATCCTGTGTGTATTGGGAAATAAAATTACGTTATTTGCAGAATAATTCCATAAAAGACGCACATGTGCACTGAAAGCCGTTCTAATCACAATTTTGTATGTTAACAAGTGATTTTGCAGATGAGGTCAGTCTTGGCGATGAATCATCAGGGAACAAACGCTCGACTCTGAATTTCCCATCAACGCTTTTTTTTTTTCTTTCCGCTTTACAGCCTGCAGCTTCCCTCCTTTGGTCCACTGCCTTCTCCAAATCTCATAGTTTCATTCCCAGTTGCAGCAATCAGCTGCTTTCAGCTCAGATAAACCCATCACACAGTTTTAGTCCGGCAACAAATTGCAGACAGTTGGTGAACACATCAAAGGGGCTGAGTTAGAAGCAGGAGTTGAACATGACCCTCTCTGACCGCTGGAATATATTTGTAGGGGTTATGGACCCAGGACATTAATTGTTGTTGTGTTTGTCACTTCCTGTTTTATTTTGTTGTATTTCCTGTGCTCACCATTGCTTTCGAGGTCCTTTGACACTTCCCTCCTTGTGTGTTCCCTCCCTCCTGGCACACCTGTATGTGGTTAACCAATCCCCTCTCCCTGTTATATGGCCTCGTCTCCCTTGCACGGGTTGTCGGGTGGTTTTGTTTGTTTGCTCTGATTTAATGTTCCTCTCTCGAGTCATTAAATCTATTTCTTCTTTATTTCGAGTCCGTCTGCATTTGTGTCCGCACGTCAACCTTGACATTACCACCCGACCAGTATAATGGACGCAGCAGACGCGGAGACGTTACGGGCATTACTCCGTCAACAGGAGGAGCAGATGTCTTGCTTACGGCAAGGATTACTGGAGATGTCAAGCCGTCACGAGCGACAACTGGCCGCATTGGGTGAGCGATTGGAGCAGTTGGCGGAGCGGATCCAACATCCACTGTCCGTTCCTTCTCCGCACCCTTCGCCTCCCACGCCAGTCCAGGATGGGATTCCTGTCGCCCCTGCTGCACAGCTGGCCCGCCCGGAGAGGTTTTCCGGGGACTCCGGGGACTGCCGAGCATTCATCACTCAGTGTGAGCTCCATTTTCAACTGCAAGCGCCTCACTATCCTTCGGACCAAGCTAAGGTGGCTTTCATCATATCCCACCTCACCGGGAGAGCAGGCGCATGGGCAACGGCTGAATGGCAGCGTGGAGCACCGACCTGCGCATCTCTCGCGGCTTTTCTGGAGGCGTTTCAGCAGGTGTTCCAGCACACCAAACCGGGCCGAGAGGCAGCTCGAGCCCTTATGCAACTTCGGCAACGGGGCAGAAGGGCAGCTGACTATGCTATCGAGTTCCGCACCCTGGCCTCCACTAGTGGTTGGGACACCACTGCGCTCATGGACGCATTCGTGGAGGGACTTTCCGAGGAGTTAAAGGACAGACTAATCACTCTCGAGTTACCTTCCTCCTTGGAACCCCTCATCGCCCTGGTCATCAGAATTGACAATAGCCTGCAGGACCACAAGCAGGAGCATGGCAGGGTGGCACCCCGCCCCCGACGCAGTCCTGTTGAGCACAGGATCATGGACTCACCTGACTTTGCTGCTTTTTCCGCAGAACCCCCGTCTTTAGTCTCAGAGGAACCCATGCAGCTCGGCCGGGGCAGACTGACAGTTTCCGAGCGACGGCGGCGGATGGCGGCAGGTGAGTGCCTTTACTGTGGCGGCCGGGGTCATTTCTGCAGGGATTGCCCCAACTCATCAATCAGAGTGGGCGCGCTGAAGAGCCGTGGTCCGGCTCCCACTATCCCGAGACCTGCTTCCTGTGTTTTGGATGTTCGGGTTATGTTCCAGAAAGGGGGAGTTTCTGTCAGAGCATTGGTGGATTCAGGAGCAGAGCAGAACCTCATGGACGCCGAGCTAGCCAAACAGGTTGGTCTTACGTCTGAGTTTTTGCCCCATCCTTTACGAGTGGTCTCCCTCAACGGCCAAGAATTAGCCACCGTCTCACGAGTCACTGAGCCGGTTCATCTGATTGTGTCAGACAATCACCACGAGCACACCCGTTTTTTCCTTTTTTCCTCCCCACAAAACCCTCTGGTATTAGGTTGCCCTTGGCTAAATGCTCACAACCCAGTCATCGACTGGCCCTCCAGCCGTGTCTCCGGCTGGAGTGAGAAATGTCACACCACATGTTTGCGTTCAGCTCGGCCTCCTGGGGGAGATCCCGCCGTCCCAGTAGGGCGGCCGCCCTCACCTGACCCATTCAGGGATCCGTCTGAATGTCATGACCTGACTGTGTTTTCCGAGTCACGAGCCCTGTTGTGTTCAGGGGTTTCCCACAACAGGTTGCCAGATTGTCGCCGCACGCCAGCACCATCCTACCTACCTGGTCAGTTTGTCATGTTGTCCACCTCGCACCTCAGACTCCGGACAGAGTCAAAGAAGCGGTTCCCCAAGTTCATCGGTCCTTTCGAGATCATCAAGGTCGTCAATCCGGTGGCAGTCAGGCTGCGCTTGCCCAGGTCCTTGCGCATCCACCCGGTTTTCCACATCTCTCAGCTAAAGCCACATGTCACGAGTCCCCTGCAGCGGCCATCCTCTCCGCCACCCCCTCCCCGCATCATTGATGGCCAACCGGCCTACACTGTCCGTCGCCTTCTGGACGTTCGGCGACGGGGTCGTGGCCTCCAGTATCTGGTGGACTGGCAGGGGTACGGGCCTGAGGAGAGGTCCTGGGAGCCTGCTTCACGCATTCTGGACCCTGAACTCATCAGGGACTTCTATCAGCGGCATCGGAACAGACTTCCCCCTGCGCCAGGAGGCGCACCTTGAGGGGGGGTACTGTAGGGGTTATGGACCCAGGACATTAATTGTTGTTGTGTTTGTCACTTCCTGTTTTATTTTGTTGTATTTCCTGTGCTCACCATTGCTTTCGAGGTCCTTTGACACTTCCCTCCTTGTGTGTTCCCTCCCTCCTGGCACACCTGTATGTGGTTAACCAATCCCCTCTCCCTGTTATATGGCCTCGTCTCCCTTGCACGGGTTGTCGGGTGGTTTTGTTTGTTTGCTCTGATTTAATGTTCCTCTCTCGAGTCATTAAATCTATTTCTTCTTTATTTCGAGTCCGTCTGCATTTGTGTCCGCACGTCAACCTTGACAATATTAATGATTAGTTAAAGGAGCAATGAACATCACAACTGGAAACCATGGACCACACACTGAAATCTTATTGTAATCCACTCTTATTCTCAAAACCTGCCCACACTCACGCAACACAAACAAAGCAATGCAAATTTGTGGTATTTTCTTTAACAGTATGATTCTCCGGAATGACTTTCTTACATGATGACACGCTCATAAAGTGAGAACAAAACCAGCCATCGTGGCTGGCAAGAAATGCAAATGCTTCCCTATAAGTGCGAGATGTGTGCAAATAGGCAAATGTTTGCAACTCTAATGCCCTCCACATATCATCTTTCTGTGGTGATAATAAGGCCCCTGTTGGTGCGCTCACAATTTCATAAAAAGCAGATGGAAGAACAGATCGGGTCGCAAAATGTCTGTGTGTGACGGAAGGTGTACGTGTAAAAATAAAGGTGTGAAAAATGAGGCGCGCAATGAAACTTCATTAACCCTAAACTTCTTCACAATTAATTTCATTTTTGTCATTTTGAAAAACTCTGACAAAAGAGGGCTACACATTGTTACTTTTGCTTCCACAGCTTTACTAATCTTTCTTTAGGTCATGATACACATGTTGACATCAATCACTGACTTAAATAAAAATTCTTACTTGCAAACTTATAATTTTAAAAACCCCACAGAAGCTCTAAAAATGCAAACATTCTAAAAAAATGCATTTCAAAGACAGATGATATTATTCCGATACATTTCAAAGAAAACTGATCAACACTCTTCTTACAGTTTTTCTCCGCACGTATTTACAATAAATTAATAGAAAATTACAGAAAGAATGACATCTGTTATCTTTTCAAGCATAATGTATCCCTTCTTTTTATAGCAGTTCTTCTTCTGCCTTTCTTTTCTTCCTCTTTCCTCTTTTGCAAATATATTTTGTTGCCCAGTTAAGTGTGATGTAGTTATGGAAAAAAAGAAACTTTTGAGGAGACCTATCATTGTTTTCTGTTCTGTTGAGGGCAATATTATAGATTTACAAAAAAAGGCCAACAATCTATTAATTTTCTGCATTTTTTAAGTAGCTGAACAAATACAATGACCTAGTTTTGATTTAGTATGTTTCCTTCAAGAAAGCCCTTATTATCTGATGTCTATCTTACTCATCGTGTGCTGTGATAAGCCAAACAGGTCACAGAGGGTGGTGCAACAGCACTTTAGCTCAAGGTCTGTGCTTTTACCAAATAACATTTCCTATCCTGCTAAAGAAAATGAGTAACACATCAATTTCTTTGCAGTTATTGAGATGCTTAAAATGTGTGTTTTTGGATTTCATTTTTGTTTTTTATTCATAAAGGATGTTGTACCAGGTAGCAATGGATGCAGTTTATTTTTCATAGAAATACAACTGTGGGGATTGTGTTTGAAATTGTTTGTACTGCTTTATTCTTGCACCTTTGTTAACAAAATTCTGTATAAACCTAGTTCAAAAATGAAATGATTATAAATTTTACTTAAAGTTTCACTGCAGACTAAGTGAGAGCATGTTTTTTTCTGTGAGTTTATAAATCTAACCCTACCTGTCTGTGTTTCTGTGTACAGGGATGGCAGTGGTCGACGTCCCTAATGAGCAAGATAATTACTTTAATGTAAAGAAAATAACCTTTTAGTAGAGGTGGGTTATCACCACAAAACAGCCTACTGCAGACAGGAAAAAGTGAGGATCTACAAGAATTGGTTCACAAGTTGCTTATTCGAAAACAGGCAAATCTCAATGCTGGTTTAAAGTTGATTAGTTTAGATTTGATCACCTTCAAATTTAATTTGGCCTTTTTTAGTATCTAATGGAGGAGCATGAAGATCAATCTGAGCTCATAAACTAACTGGCCACAAACACGCTTAACTGGCATTGTAGTTCCACTTAGTTTATGGAAACTGATTGTGGGTCCTTTAGCACAGATTTCTTATTAGTCACAGATTTAAATGGACCAACTAATGTTGAAGTAACAGCAGGTAATCAGGGAGTAATAGGTGAATCACAATAACACTATAATTCCTCAGACAGGTATAGTCATACATGTGTTTGGATGGTTAGGAATTGGGGCTAATGTGGACAATTTAAGTGCTCTTTGAAACAGCCGGTTCCAGGCGTGGGCTGACAAGGCTTTCATGTGCAGGTACAAACCTACATTTTCCAAGTGAAACCAATAGAAGCCAACTAATATAGCTTTAATTTCTACATTCTCAAAAATTGAGAACACTTCATAATTACATAATTGAACTTGATTCTAATGCTAAAAATAAATAAAAATAATTTCTAAGAGTTTGGTGGAAATAAAACTTAAAAAGTTTGTTCATTTGATTTGAGATTAAGGACCCACTCCAATAAAGATCCACTCCAATTTGTTTAGCATTTTTTAATTAAGGAAGGCATATATAATTCATGTAAAAATAAAACTGCGTTTCTGAGTATTTCTTTTTTCAAATTATGAGGAAAACCTGTGGTTTGTGATGCAGGAACTGCCATGGGCGATCCAAAGTCTCCCTGCTCTGATCCATTCTGAAGCATCAACTTTTAGACCAATGGATCCATTTACGTCTTCATTTTCCTCGTTTAAGCTGTAATCTAGTTTTAAACTGTTCGGCTGCATAGCTCTAATATTACTTGCTGTATTTTTTGCTATACTAAAGTTAGCTTGGGGTTATAAGGGGCTGTAAGCTAGCAGGAGCGAGTTTAAACAAAGAGATGATGGGATATCAGCAGAGGATGACTTCCAAACCAACAGTCATGCCCACAACCCAGAGGCAAATTTCTAATGAGCTTCTGCTGCTCTGCAGAAAATCTCTTAGAAAATGACAGATTTTTTTACTTTTGCTAGAAACAACATGATCATAATTTAAAGACCACTGGAAACTATTTTACAGTATTTAAAAAAATTGTTGGAGTGGGAAATTTAAAGTGTGATGGCACATAATTCTAAAACTCCAAAAGATCAAAGACACATTCTCATCTGTGAGTGTTTCTGAAGCTAAAAAATAATAATAACATGATAATGTTGCAGCTACTGGCCTAGCCAGTTAAAAACAACCTTAATAAATAGAATTTTTTTTTTTTTTTTTTTTAACACTATATACCCTTTATTTTTGTGGTAGTAAGCTACCCTACTGCATGTGTTAAAGAAGCTGGCTATGTATATTTTACTATGAAATTAAATTCCTCAACTAAAATGTGGGAAATCAGCAAAACTCTTAGACAATCCTCCCCTAAGGAGGTGATGTATTGGAGATGACTCCTCCGTGCTGCTGATGCATTACCCCGCAGGCGTACAAACCACCATAAAATAATCATATTAGGAAAATCAAACAACCGGTTGCAGGATTTACTGAGGCCAGCATGTTTGGAACTTCAAGGATGAAGAAACACACTATGATCAGAAGGTCAGAATTAGAGATGAGACAAAGTGTATGCAGATGAAGCAAAGGTGCAAAAACCAATCCTTCCGCAACGACAGAAACTCAGTAAAGGCAATGCTCAGAAAATGTTGCTTGAAAATATGAATATGTAAAGTGACATTTGTTACCTCTGAATAACTAAATCATTAAATATGTCTGTGTGTTTAAAAAATGTGGCTTTAATGACATATGTATGTGCAAAAACTTGACCTAACTGATTGTGTTTTATAATATTAATAAATAAAAATCATCCTCACTCTAGAGAGCAACACAATAAATAAATGAAGCTGTAATGGAAGAAGTGTAAGAGGTGTTTAACTCCCACCTCTTCCCAGGAAGCTGCTCGGCAGCTTAAATTAGAAATGTCTAGTTCTAGTTGGCATCTCAAAGGTGTAAAAATATGTTTCTGTGAAACAAAAGTACCTCATCCTTCGCTATAGCTCTACCCAGAGGAACTGCAAGGCTTTTGGATGATCAAAAACATCATCACTCTCACTTTTTAATCGGATTAAGGCGAGTGAAAGCACTCAAGTGAGAGTTTATATCAGGTTACAATATGTAAAGAAAGTTAGTGTGACTAGATTTCTGAGCAAATGCAGCTGTTGGGACAGATTCCCCGCTCCTTCTTGATGTGTTTGTCTCCTCTGTGTCCTACTGAATGACTTCTCAGCTCAAGACATATTAAATAAAAGATTTTGGAGGCTTTCAGGATGGATGGATGGATGGATATTTTGTTATTCTGCACCATTCAGTTCAGTTCAACTTCTACAATTGGGAAATTTAGAGGAGGAAAAAGCGCAAAAGATTTTTTTCTTTTTTTCAGACTCACTCCAACAAAAATTGTGTTTTTGGTGTTTTTAACATGTTGTAGAATTTTTCACAAATTAGGAAGATTATGCTTATTTATTTTATTTTTTTTTGTAGTTCTTTATTCAAATCATTGTAAATCAGGGGCACGCAAACATACAGTTTGAAGAAGCTTGCAGTTTTTACATACAAACTACAACAGCAGACTACAAGGTCCCTGCTCTGCTCCATTCTGATGCATCCGCTTTCAGACAAACAGATCCATGTATGTCTTTGTTTTCCTCATCTGAAATGGTATCTGGATCATAGCTGTATGGCTGAATAGCTCCAATATTGCTAACCATTTCTGTTGCACCACTTATGTTAGGTTGGGAGTGTTAGGGGCTGTAAGCTAGCAGGAAAGAATGTGAATAGAGAACTCTCAGGGGGAAGTGGGGGTGGGGTTGCTCTGCATCGACAGTCCCACCCACAACTCAGAGGTAAATTTCCAATGAACTCTTGTTGGAGGAAAACAAAGACATACACAGATCTGTTTGTCTGAAAGTGGATGCATCAGAATGGAGCAAAGCAGGGACCACGTGACCCGTCCATCCTATTTGCTAAGTCACCAATACGATCTTTTTCAAACTGAATTTTTTTGTCTACTTCTGATTCACTACGATTTGAATAAAGATGAGCATGTCTTCCAACATCAGAAAAACTCCAAGAACACCATTTCCATTGGAGTGTGTGTTTACGAATGTTTCATTTTGCTTTGACTTTTTTTGTCAGCGCCGTAATCTCAGGTGTCTCCGCTGCACTTTCTCCATCCATGATCTTTTTCCAGACTGACGCACGCCCATGTACCCTTCGCCATCCGCCCCGCGCTCTGCATTATGACAATTTGGGCTGGAATTCAGCCACTATGGTTTTAAGTGCCACCATAAATCCCCATTATCCCCAATCCAATACATCGATGTCACTAAATGATCCATAGCCCTTTCACACAGTACAACTAATACAGTCTTCAAAGCTCTTAGCCTTTCATTCTTCTCAATTACCACTCCCTTTCCCACACTCGCTCCTGCTCCTGGTCTTTTCCTGCCTCCCTCTACAACTAAATCCTCTTTCTGGATTTTTCTCTCCATTTCGTCAGCCTTCATTCCTTTCTCTTCCCTCTCTCCTGTTGCACTCCCCCATCCCCATCCCTTCTGCTTTAAGATTGGTCTCCCTCCACTTGATCCTCTTCCTCCCCAAGACTGCTCCTGCTCAGCCACAAAGCTGCATCACTTCTTCTTTTGTGGTTTCCTTAATTCCCATTCTGCTGTCTCTTTTTCCATCTGTCTCTCTCTGGTCGCTTTTTCGCAGCTTCCATCACTCTCTCTGCATCCTCACAGTCGCTCTGTCTATTTATAAACACAAACACACACAGTCCTGCTCCTTCACTCACACTTTTCTCTTCTCTGTTCTCGCAGCACACACCATCCCTCTCTTGATTTTTTCCTCCATCTCCCATGTACACACTCCCTACATCTCTGTCACCCTCACTCCTTCCTCTCCCTTCGTCTCCTCTTTTTCGTTTTCACTGTCAGTGCTGCTGTCAGAGACGTGTCAAGCAGCCATGCAAGGCCCCATCTTTCCAACATCCACACTCAACCAGACATAAACATAAAGTCCAAATATGAATGAAAGCCGCACAAGCCTCAGTGACCCAGGGGCGCCCTCTGCACTTAGAAACCACAGACACATCATCCATGTACGTTTCTACCGCCAAAGTTTTTGTGTGCTGGAGCAGAAGGGTTTGTTTGTGTGCCGTGGTGTCATTCCAGAGATGGCTGATTGGCGTTGTGAGATGTCAGGACAGCTGTGCGAGGCTTGAAACACGCCATCATTCACGGCGAGCCGATCTCCTTCAAATCTCTCTCTGTCTCTCTGTCTCTAATTTTCACTGAGTGCCCTCTGTTCTGGAGGGCAAGTTCCCCAAAAATCAAAAAAGGAAATTTTGGATCCAATCCTAACTCAGAATCGGAGCTCTGACTCAACAACACTCAATATTTTACAACTTTCAGGGCGAGTGCTTTTGAAACAACTCATTTCTGCAACAGAATGTGCTGCAGCTTGATAACCATTGTTAAACTTGACATCAGTAATTTTCTACTTGTCAAGATCTTGATAATGTCCGTTGGCAACATTTTTGGACCTGAATGGGCTGCAGTAAACACGTGCTTGAGTGAGGTTCAATCTGACAGGAAAGGACAAACAAGAGAGGCCATCAATGTATGAGAAGTGTGAGCTTTCAGATTAGAGATGGACCAATAACGATTATTAGTAGTCATGAAGACTGATAACGGATATTTGGAGTCATTATTTATTTGCAGTTAACGTGAAAATATCGTCTTAAAAATGTGGGATAATACAAACAGCAACAATTAACTTTATTTGAAAAACAAGTAAATTCAAAAAAGCAAATAAATAGTTTCTAGAAGTGCAGGGAGTGACATGCTCTGTTACATCTTTCATCTATTTTTTTAAGGTAAATAAAAGTTTCCCTGAAAGATTTCAAATAAAATAAACACAATTTAAATTACTTTTATCTCTCTGATAAGTTGAAAAAAAAAACAAAAAATGCAGGGAGGTCCTTGGGACTGTTGCATGTCTTATAAGGTCAATTGAAAATGTATATAAAAACATAGTTCTCAGAAGTTTTAACAATTTGTTTTCTATGGGTGTATTCAGACTGGAAAAACCATTTGGTCTAGTCAGTCCACCTAGTTTGGTCCGAATCGAGTCCTGAACCTTGCATTTGGTCTGTATTCAGACTATCAACAACCAGACATTTCTGTTTCAAACCAAAGCCTATAAACAAACCCTTGTGATTAAAGATCTCGTCTGTCATTGGTCAGGATTTACGCATGAGCAGCAACAAGCAACAAGAGAAAAAATAACTGAAGTCCTACGCTTTTCAATCCTTTTAGTTTCAGTCCAATAGTTCACTGATTCAAACTTTATATTTCGCTGATCAATTTAGAACGTCTGTATCAAAGTCTGTTAAGAGACTTTGTACTGCTACTTTTGTACAGTGGAGACATGCTATAAGACGGTTACTGAGAAGACGACAGCTAAAAAGATATGCTGATATATGTTTATGACATATAGTTTGTCAGGAAAACAGTGTGAGAAGCAATGTGTGTCATGTTAAAAGTTGTTTTAACGAGCCTGCATTCATCCGACCATATTTCAATGAGTTGCTCTGTTTATCTCCCATCATGCCCGTTTTGGTTTAGTTGTTCCGCTCCAAGCCTGGAACCTATTCGACTGATGAAACTCAGAGTGAACCAGAGCTCCATCTGATTGGAAGTGAACCGAGACCACCTCAAAAGATGGGTCTGAGAGCGGTTCCTGTTCCCGACCGAGAGATCAGGAACCGGACTTTAAGCGAACCAAATTTGTCCAGTTTGATTACACTCTAAATGTGCATTACTATATTGTTGAGATGACAGTTAAAGGGTTAAGCAACATAAGGTAAATTGTGCAGATTTTAATGCGCACTTAACGGCATTACAAGACACTTGCGTTATTGCATTTAAAGTGGCAGGCCTAATTGCTATTGTAGCATGACATAAAGAAGACCGAATGTTAGTTTGCATTACCATTTATTTTGTGCAGGACAATGCTAGAGACAGAGAGAGCAGTCTGGTTACACCTGAGCCAAAACAACCAGTTCAATATCAGCATGCCGGACTGAAAAAAGACTGATCCCAGTATACGCTAAAATAACAAATATCAGCCCAATAATCAGTGGTCGACCCCATTTCAGATTTTAGATTTTCAACTATAGCATATCTCAGCGCAGAACCTAGCTTGGTGGCTGTTTTGGACAGTCTTCACACTTTCTTGTGATTTAACATTGTTTCAAACCTGACAGTTTTTACATTACAACACAGACTAATGGAAAATAGCAGGGACTCAACCTCTGTCATTGTGCAGGGTGTCAGATTCCTTCAAAGCTGTGATGAATCAAAGAACAAAAATGCAATTTGTGCTCTCTTCCTGCTTTTAATGAGAAATTAACATGTGGTGCTCTCATGAATTGATTTTATCTGTGGAAAACTCAGAGAAAACAGCAAATATAATCTGCATGTGTGTGACAGAATACAAACTCTGGGCTTTGGTGTGGAAATTCACCATATTTACCAAGCTTCGAATCTTTACTTTTCATCTCTTCATGTAAAGGGCACACTGTTCTCCAGTATGGCTCTAAATGCAGTGTAGATGTATATCTAGCAGTGCAAATATGCCCACGGTAATATACTTCCTGTTTCTCTGGCTGGAATGAAAAAAAATCAGACAATTCTTTTTATGGAGCATGCTAATACCAGAAGGAGTGACAGTTCCTCATAAATACAGAAATAGAAAAATATGCTTTTGTGCTGTGATTTTCTTTAAAAAGCCACATTCCTCTCTACACTTGTTTCTATTCTTTGAGTCTCCTAATTCTAGCTCAGATAATCTGTTCTCAGTCGAGCCGCTCTCACATCCTTTTTCTCAGTAGCTTTACTGCATCCTTTTGATTGTGTTTAATCCCTAATTATGAGAAGACTGCCAAAGCATCAGGACAACATGGGCATTTCTGTATCATATTGTAAAAATGCATAATGCTGATATAATTAATTCACAAAGAGCTGAGAAAAGAAGATTCTTATGAGCAGCACAATTTATGATAAGCAGATCTGAAATGGAAAGCTGGGTGGTGGGACACAGCTAGAACAATTGCTTTTGGGGCAGATGGTGGTGGAAGCGACCAGAAAACTTCTGATTAGGCAAGAATAAATGTGGGGGTTGGCAGAAAACATGGACGGAGCTCACAAAGAAAAAGCCATTGTTTCAGAAAATTCTGATGTAAGACAGAGGTGGTCAACTGTGTCTCTGATCTTTCCAAAAAACAAGGTAAAAGAAATCCCTGCTAATTTTTCCTCCGATGAGGCACTCTCTTTTCTGTTCATTTCTCCTGTTTATCTACAACCAGTGAATTTGAGTTCCTGCACTGCTCCCACTATCTCCATTTTCTGTTTGACCACATCCCTTAATCTTCTCCTCGCTCTGCCTTTTATTGTCGACTTCTGTTGTTATCGCCAGCTAAATCCGACCCACGCTATCGTTTACTTTCTGTTGTGTCACTCCCAGTTGCAGATATGTTGCAGCTCCCAAACAATGACACCTGCACATGAATAAACTCCGGATCAACACGCACAAAAAACATAATGAAAGCAAACACACTTGCAAGTCCCTGGATATATGCAAATGCACACATTTACAGGATCAGGATGGAAGGGAAGAATGAGTGGAAAGGGGAGAAACACACTCACAGTGTGTCTCCAAACACAGACACACACCAGCAGTCTGCTGTCGCACCATGTGCATGCATGCCATATGTATACATATGCAGACACAGGTTTAGGCCTCATAAAGAGACAGCAGGCAATGTGGCATGAGTATGACACAAGCACAGCACGATCCACACACACACACACATAAAGGAAAATACACACAAATGTGCACACTCATGACACACATGTCAAACTTGCAAACTGCAACCACAATAACCACCTCATGACAACTAAAAGCCTTGCCTTCCCACAGAACAGCTGCCAAGCCCAGCAAGCATTCCTGCACAAATGCAGCTCCGCACATTGCAAAGTACAATAAATTAAATGTCCAACACTCAGTTGTGCAAACCCCAGAATGCACACACTCCCAAACAGCAGAAGAAAACATTCACACAGTGCCTGCATCTCTCACCTGTCAGCTCCTCGAGTCCTTTGTACCATTGAATCTTAGCAGGGGGCTTGCTGCCAGTGCTGGTGCAGGTCAGGGTGACCGTTTCTCCCTCCATCACTGGATCCTCAGAGCCAGAAATCTGAGGTTTACTAGGCACACCTAGAGAGATAAAGCAGAATATGTTATAGAAGAGCTAGTAAAAATGGAAACTTTCATGTGGCAGGGTTTACCTTTTAGCCAGAAGCATCAAAAAGCCAAGGCAAGCTGCTAAGCTGCGCAAAGAACTGCAGAGTATTTGTTGTTTCCAGTAAAAGTGATGGGAACAAAAAAAAAAAAAAAAAGACAGACCAGCTTGAATTTCTCTGGTCAGTTCTGGAGGCTTAGATGTGAAGCAGACAGGAAACAAATAATGATGTCGAGTTGCAATGATTTGCACTGAAAAAGGTTCATAGTTATTGCACCGCAGCTCAAATGACCTTCCAGGGTATCATATCAACTGCCTGTATTATTAACGTTTGTCATGGCTGGTGCACAAGAATATTTCTGTTTTGCTGACAAGCAACCAATTAAAGCTTTGCAGATAGTGACTGTTTCAGTCTCACTTGGAAATGCTGAGGATACACTTCAGTTAACCTTCCCAGAAAGCAGAAGTGGTTGGATGGTTGAGGGATTTGCATGTTGGTCCTCCAGACTTTTCAAGTAAAAAAAAAAAGTCTCTTAGACATAATGTTCTCAATTTAATTTAATTACCATCACTTGATCAGTCATTTATTTATTGTATTTTATTTTTTACTCCAGGAAAGGGGAGGTTACTGTTTGCTGCAGTATTTCCAGTAACTCACCAAAGTGATCCGTTTGGGTGAAGATGGAGCAGAGTCAAAAGGCAGAGCTCTGAATTTACCACTCAATTTATGTTCCATTGCAACCTATGGCCATGAACTGTGCTACAAACAAGTGGTTAAGATCACAGATACTGTGAGAGGAAATGAGCTTCCTTATGGGGTTTCACTTTGAGATAGGGTGCAAACCTCAATAATGCACGAGGAGTCAGGAGTGATGGGGTTACTCCTCCACATCAAGAGGAGCCTGTCAGACAAAACTGACACCTTCCTATTGAGTTGTTTGGGCTTGTCCACCCTAGAAGAGGCTTCATGGCAGGCATCTCTTCATTTCAATATGATGCTTTCTGTTCTCGTGGCATTTTTCTGATGGAGGATAAATATTAAGAAAATTGAGCTCAAAATTGGATTGTAGTGGGTCTTTAAAGAGCTCATATATCATAACCAAACTTAAAAATAATGAGAAAATGTTTGTAAAGTCATCTTTTGATCTACAGCCATACAGTTTTGAGCCAGATACCAGTTCAGACGAGGAAAACATGAATCTATTTGTCTGCAAGTGCATGAGAGTAGAGAAGAGCACAGAGCTTATGTATTATGTAATAAAGCCCAGTGTATTTTCTACGTCACAAATATGCTGTTTTTGAACAGTGTTTTTTGCCTGTTCCTAATTCACAATGATTCACATAAAGAAATGCTCCAAAAAATGCAATTTTAAGCATAATTTTCTTAATTCTTGTCCCCCATCATCAGTAAAATGCCAAAAGAACATGTTAAAAATACTAAAAACACAATTTTCATCAGAGTGGGTCTTTAAATTAATTATAAATTCTGTGTATACCGTTTACTGTCGGTGTAGTGTCTTTTACAAAAGCATATACTCTAGGCAAGATGCAGATAAAGAGTTATTCCCTACATGCTGAAAACAGATGTCAAGATTCTAGCCCTGGGCAAAAAGTTGGAAGATGCAGAGAAGAGCAAACATTCTCCTTTCTTATCTGGAGCTTTAAAAAAAATTCAATGCTGTTAAAGTAATTCGGCAAGATGAAATCTGTTTCTGCTGGGTTTTTTCTATACTATGGTTCTCTGGCAACGGCTTGATGGCCAAACACAATGTGTAATAAATTTCTGAGAAGCATTTATAGAAACATACTGTGGTCTCCTACTGTCACATTTCCCCCCTTTTTGTGTCGCTTTAGAAGAAGGTCAGACTCTGCGGTGCTCTTGAGTCTTGTGACACAGTTGAAATGCTAACCACATCTTTAGTAAGACTTCAAAAACATGACAGAAGCTCCCCGAAGAAAATGATAAAATCCTTCATTAACTTAACATTCCAGCAGCACTTGTGGCTCTCACATTAAGTATTCCAACATTTGCAGAGAAGCCCCAAATGGCACAAGGCTGCCTACTGAGAATTTGTAGAAATGCAATTAATTCAATGACACTAATATTAATGTGTTATCCCTTTAAAGTGAGCAGGACTCCTGCATTACACACTGCCATTTCTAAATTTTAAATACGGCTAATAAATACTGCGCGGAAGTTTTCTCAGTCCTTACGGTCAATAATGAAGGTCAAACAAACAATTTGTAAAAATAACTAAATCTAGAATGCCATTACATACATTATTTGATGTAAAACCAAAATAAAATGTAGACTGACTTTGTAAAGCAGAAGTGAATCTGAGGACGAAGAAGAAAAACAACCTAAAGATGATTTAAGGAAACCTCTGAAGTCAAGTGAAACACCAGAACCTTCCCAGCCAAACCAAAATTTCTCCTCCCCGTTCCAAGTGTGATGTTCAGCAGTCATCTGAAAGGGTGCATTTTTGCTTAAGTACCCCTTTAACTTGAAGCACAAGTTAAAATTAAAGCAAGTCAAACTGGAAACTGAATCTTGACATCCACTTCTGCCAGATTTTTCACAGTCCAATTTTTTCTTCTCCATCACAGTTGAAGGCAAGAGGAGAAAGCTTTCTAAACGCGTCCCTCTCGATCTGGAGCCATTAGAAGCAGCACTTTTCTCCAAGTGCTGGCATGGTCTGTTGCCATCCTGCATTTTGAAATGATGAACATTTGGTTTGCCGTCTCCACTAAACTGCCATCATGTGCATTAAGGCAGCAAAAGAGGGTAATTTCTAAATAAAGCGATAGAGAGATAAAGCAGAAATATTAGGAGTCTGAGACAAAAGGTCACAGGTTTATGGATCTGAGAACAAAGAGCAAAGGGTTGCTAGTCAGAAAAAAAACAAGCCATTAAGAAGGCTGTTGCGTTGATAAACCTGTTGACCAAGAATTTGTCAAAAGCAAAACCAAGACATTTACGTGTGAAGCTTCTAGAGCAAGTCAATGCACATAAAAGTTGGCATATTTTGACCTAAAATTATAAATTGGATACATTATCCATTTGCAAATATGTAAAGACAGGAACACATCAAAGGTTCACACTGATCATCTTTTGAGCTGTTTTAAAAGTGGCCCCAGAGGACTTCTAATTACGTTTATGTCGTTTGTAGCCAAAATCATTTTGTAGGCAGTAGTTCAGTACAAACATGTCTCTGAGTTGTGGGTTAGAACTTTTGTAATGTAGCCCACCTCCACTTCCTGTCCTGCGGTAGCTCTCTTTTAAAATGCTCTCCTGCTAGCTCACAGCTCCTTACAACCTCAACCTAACGTTATGCTTTAACGGGGCAACAAAAATGGTGAGCAATATTGGAGGTTTCCAGCTGTTTTGTTTTGATCCAGATTCCAGCTCAGACAAGGAAAACAAAGTTGTACACGGATCTATTTGTCTGCAAGTGGATACACAAGAATGTAGCAAAGCAGGGAGGGCTAATTTATGCCCCGCCTCCAATTTAGTTTCTATGTCACAAATATGCTCGTTTTCAAAGCATCTTATTTTTCTGCTGTTTCACAATAATTTGGATAAAGAAATCCAATTTTAATTGTTATTTTCTTAATATATTTGTCCTCTGTCATCAGCTCTAGAGCCTTTTACTGATGCAATGATTAGGCAAAAAACCAAAAGAATTGGTGAAAAAATGTATAGATTAAATAGCATGTGTTTGCTGCAAGTATGAGGGACATATTTGGAGCTGGGATCATTTAGAAAGTGTCTGCCAGGCTAAGAATCTCCCAAATGGCATATGGAGCATGTACTGTACATATAAGACAACAGCAAAATATCTGGGTCTGCAAAAACATAACTCTCATTTTCATGATGATACGTGATGCTTTTTTGAGACGATTTTCTGGGGGTTTTTTGCTACAAAACAAATGTTCAGAAATAGTGGGACGGCAATGTGTTCCCCACTTATTCCTCTTGGTTGAAACAGAAAAATGTCACTAGACGACTATTCTGATGTGTCTTGTCATATGCATTGCTAAATGATGACACAAATGAACACAAATGATGGTTTTCTCGTGCTACATGTGGTAACATCTTGTCTCCAGTCCTTTGTGATGTGAGGATACATATTGGATTTTGAGCTTTAGAATTCAGAGGTTAGCATCAAATCTGCAACTTCTGCAGTTTGGCAGTCACTGGTTGCATGAAAACTTTTTTTTTTTTTTGCTTCTACATTTAAGTCATGTGTAAAAGTTCAGATTTGCCTCATTATTTTCAGTACTGAACTTTTGAATTGTGCACAAATGGGTCTTTTACATATTTGTGAAATGTACAGATAATACCAGAGCGACACTAAAGAGTCATGTGAGCTCGTTAAGGCGTTGATAAAGAATATAACGATGATTAAATTAAATGTATATAATATTTTAAGAAAAAGCAGTCAGTTTTTAATTCAACAGCAATTGATGTAATGTACAGTCGCTGAAGCTCCCTGGCAGAAAAGTATAGCATTGAATATTAATGAAGGAATAATACTGCACAGATGGAATTGGCTAGAGAAGTCCTGTCGAGACCCTTCCTTCTACAAGATGATTGAGGGAAACTAAAGCTGCAATAAATTATTCTCTGTTCAACTCAGGACAGAACAGAGGCGTGACACACATTTTACTCCTGCAGTCACACAGTCATTCAAAGGTGCCCCCACTAAGCAGTTGTGTGTTGATGAGTCAAAACAGCCACATGTCAAATGAGGGTGACGACCTGGCAGACAAACACCCTTCTGTCAAAACTCCATATCTATGCCTGATTATCCCATAGAGATCCATGCATTTTAGTCATTTTAGCATGCATTTTTAATGGCTGGAGTCCCTCTCAGGGGTCATGAAATATTTATCATCTGCAGAATACAGTGTCACAGCCGTCAATTACAGCGAAGGAAAAAAATATACTTGAGTCGCAATCACTGCAAAGCAGGAGCGAATATGAAAGAGTAGCTCATGTTAATGCGATCGCACAGAGATGAAGAAGAAGAAGAAGAATCTTATGTCTCGGCTTTGCTTTCACCCCCTCAAACACAAACTCACATCTGCTGTTGTCCAAAGCAGCTATTTTTAATCTTTATTTTTACACCTTGCATCACTGCCAACACTTCTAAATAAAAAAGTGATTTATCCAAGGATGCCCCCACTACTGCCAAATGACTCATCCCAAATTTAGGGAACAACCCCATGGCTTCTCAACAACAGAACAGCCGTGTAAACATAAGCCGCCCACCCCATCCAGAATAGTTGAATTTGAAGATCTCTTGTTTCAACTAAATGCGTTTTCCATCAGAATTAGACAGAGACTCTCTGCAGCTTGGTTTGTCATCCAAGAATTTCTTGGCATATAATGATGAAGCCACTGAATCAGATGAGCAGAGGAAGTGTTGAAGAAAACTCCTCATTAAGACAAACGAATCTCCAACTTAAAACTCGCCAAAGTAGGATGAATAACATAGACTTCATCTGTGTCAGATGTAAAAAAAAAAGGTAAGAGAATAGAAATGGTTGAAAAATGCAATAAATAGACACGTTTTAAATATGTGGAAACACTTTTAGAAAAGTGGCCTTGGAAGGTCTGTTGGCTGTATGCTTCCACAGCCTCCCAGGATTTTTAAAACCAGCTGTCGTCTCCATCTGTACACATGTTGTACCGCATGTCCATGAGGGGGCGCTCTCCTTTGACATTGCAAATGTTTTCTATCTTATCCTTAAAAGCACATGAAGAAAGATGGCTATACCAAGCCAACCCGCAAATAACTATACACAACTCAGCAAATCCAAATCAATAGAAGACATAGCATTTGCGGCGATTCAAAGGCAATTAGCACAATATCCAATCAATGAGAGGAGCCGGTCTCCACTGCCATGGTGACCACAATTTATTACATGCTGCAGGGGAGCGCCACAGATAGATAATTTATCCATCTCACAGAGGAAGAGTGGAGCTGCTGATTCTCCTCCAGAGAGTGTAATGGAGGGGTCAAAACCCAAACGCAGGCTCAAAACATGAGCAAACGGCAAACATGTTCCCAAGTTATCAACCGCAGGGAAAGAAACAAAAAAAAGTAAGTTAGTAAAATTAGAGCAGGCTCCAATGAAAAGATGCAATCAAGCTGCATTATTGAGAATGTGGGTTTTAGTGTTATAAGCAATACATGTCAAGCAATATGAGTGTTCTTTCTCTGCTATGAGCTTGTTTTCACTTTTCTCACTTTATGGAGGTTCTCTGCAAAATTTCTGCAAAGCCAACACTTTGTTCCATACCGAAGGGCATCTTTCCAGGTGACAGATGCAACAGAAACCTGCAGGGCCAAAAACCTTCATTTGACTCAAAAACATAGCAGGGTGTGGGGAAGTTTTTATTTTTTTAATGTTTTTATAGTTTTTATTTTTATCTTGTTCTTCTTTTGGTCACAGCTTTTTTTTTTTTAAAGCTGTTCTGTTTTCTGTTCAGATTTCTGTCAGAAAATCACACCTGGGTTTTGTTGTGAACTGCAACACCCTGTTTGTCACAGTTCAGAATCTTCTCATTTGTGTGATTCTCCTGCTCTCTTCCATAAGTTTTTCTATACATAAAAACTCCTTCATACAGTCAGGACATTACTGCTTGTACTTTTGGTATATACTTTAGAGTTTTTGAAATATTGAGCCAAATATACCCCATAGTAAATGAATAAGGAATATTTCAAATCCTTCAAAAACTTTGTGCACTTTGAAACCTATGAACTTCTGCATACTTTTAGCTAGAGACATGAATCAAACTTTAAAATGTTCAGCAAAGATTGAGCAATTTATGGTGTATTCAGCGTTTTAAAACACCTTATGATTTTTATGCAAATTAAGTTCAAGTTACGTGCAAACTTTAGGACATTTTTCGATTTTCAATGTACCTCAATGGAAGGAATGTTCGGGATCTGGAGTAGATGATGTCACAGCTAGAGTGGAGCAGTTTGATTTTTCAAGATAAAAATTTTCCCGACAAACTGTCATTACTCAAACACCGTTTGTCAAAGGATCACGATTTGATAAATGTGATATGGTCATTTGTTTGGAGACAGCACATATTGAAGCCGTGCCATTCGATAACATGGCCTTTTTAGCTCAGCAGAGAAAGAAAATATTACTTTTCTGATCAAATTTACATGAAAACTTTATAATTGAGACTAATAATAAATATATATAATATATATCACTGTATTCCTTAACTTGTGAGCTTTTCAAAACTGAAAGAATTATTTTGATCTGACTTAATGTTTAGACACAGTGTCAATTTGTCCATCTCAGACCCTGCAATGTTTGTGATTAATTAGATGACATGCAGTTCTTTCACACACACACACACTGATAAATCCATTCATTCATTCATTTCTTCATGAAGGAATTTAGCGTTTTTAAAATTGTACGCAATATTTGCGATTTTTCTCGAAATTCATCTAATTCTTAATGCACTTTCTGCAAGTTCAGCAACTTTAACGTTATGCAAATAGCTTTAGCATTTTAAGCAGATCCCTTCAACAATTACAGTAAATTTCTTCAGCATCATCAGTGACCACATTCAACAAAAACCATTCACACTTTATAGCTGGTAAAGCAACCTTTCTAGTTTTCTTTGTTCTTTGTCACATCTCTTTTACCACTCCTTGTTCTGTTGATTTCTGTTTTTTCCAAACCACACAGCAATGCAATACATTTGATTCACTGTTTAAATGAAAGTTTTATCATTTCTTCATTTGTTTTCTACTTTTACATGTGGATTTGAACCTGTCGTCAGAAAACAGCTTTTACTTTTAGTGTAAAGTCTCACACTGAGTTTTTAGAAAAACAATCAGACTTGCATATTCAACATAATCATTGTGGAAAATAAGGACAGATACCAGAAACTTTGAGTTATCTATTTCAATATGTCTCAATCCAACATGTCTATGAGGAATATTAAGATAGACTGCAGTCAAAATGATTTACAGAAGTGTCAGTCAGTCTCAAAGAAGAAAATGCCTGGGTGTTAAAAGCACAGAGTCTGCACTAAAGTCTGCAGTGAGAACAAAGAAGTACTTTATACAGGTGTGGTTGGGATTATGGAATGACAGGGGACAGACAACATCTGGTCGTTTCAGGCTTTAAAGAAAAAAAGAACTAAAGAAGGAAATAAGATTAATATATTTCTAAAGGACAGTAACAAAGCTACTCAATGATTTTTCTCTCAAAAAGTGAGTTCTAAAAGCTCAAACCTCAGGGCTTATTCTGAGCTTGGTGAACTTCACTTTCTGAGGAGATCAAGATGACAGTGTCAGACTTCATGTCCTGTGGTGTTGCTGTGACCCACCCAGCACGGTGACAGTAGCTCGCGCGGTGCGGACCGGCATGGTGAAGATGGAGCAGGTGTACTCGCCCTCGTCAGACAGCTGCACGTCAGCAATGGTGATGGAGAGCTCTGTTGGCAAGGAGCGGTACAGCTGGATTCGGTTGTCTCTCAGTGCTGAGGAAAATAGGAAGAGGAGAAGTTTTTCAGAATATTGAGGTTCAGTTTAGTCATTCTTTCACACTAATGCTAGTTGTCTCTTTAAGAAAACAAGACCGCAGCATCGTTGCCCTGTGCTGTTGACCCAGGTGGGTTTGCTGACCAGTATCTCAGGGGAGGCTGTTCTGCAGGAAGTGCACAGTCACCCTTCTGTTTGAGGGTGATGTACACTGTGCAGGCCCAG
Source organism: Oryzias celebensis (assembly GCA_014656515.1). Lineage (NCBI taxonomy): Eukaryota > Metazoa > Chordata > Actinopteri > Beloniformes > Adrianichthyidae > Oryzias > Oryzias celebensis. Next base: position 60,419,401 of record BNCR01000001.1, read on the forward strand.
CTCACAGGAGCAGAGGGCTTCAGCAGGAACACGAAGTCTTTCAAGCCTCATTGTTCAAGGTCTAACTTTCATAAATAGCCCGTGCTTTAGTGTTAAAGCTGCAGTCATCAAAGAAACTTGAAGTTCTTGTGAATCTTTGTCTTAAAGTCTTACTCCAATCATATTTTTATTAATTGTTATCCATGGTCCTTCTTATTATGATTATGCTGTTTTTAGCCCACATGTAAAAACCTGTTTCGTTTTCTAGGACATTGTTTCTGCAGAGCGGCAGGAGTTCATTAGAAATTCGTCTAGGTTGTGGGTTGGACCATTGGGGCGAAGTAAGACCGACCCCACTTCTCAATGCCCATCTTTTTGCACTCTTTTCTCCTAGCTTACAACCTCTCACACCCTCAACCCCACATTACCAGTGTAACAGAAATAGCAAGCAAAATTGGAGCTATCTAACAGTACAGTTCTGATCCAGATACCAGCTCAGACAAGGAAACAAAGACGTACATGGATCTATTAGTCTGCGAGTGTCTACATCAGAATGAAGGGAGCATGGAGCCCGCCCAGGGTATTTTCTACACTGCAAATACTATATTTTTCAAGCAACATTTTTTTCATCTGCTCTTGATTTACTACAATTTAAATAAGAAAATGTTCAGTGCAACTGTAATGTGCAATTTTGAGCCAAAGTATTTTTTATATGTCTTCCATCATCACAAAAATGCCACAAAAACATATTAACAATACAATTTTCATTTGATTGGGTCTTTAAATCCCTTGCAGAGGTCTCAGAGCACCGGATGTTAGGGTGCAAACATGTTAGTTATAAAACAATTTATTCTCAAAAGCCAGAGGAAAAACGATGTATTTCGTTCTTTTCAATATTTTTTATTGGTGAAAAATTACTGACTTGTGCTGGCAGTAAAAATCGCTGAAACAAGAAGGAATACAAAAAAAAAGTAGAATTCTGCACATTTCTGTGACGATACACAAAACCAAATATTTGGACGTTTACTATCTGGAGGAGGTTTAAAGTGTCACACCCAAACAAATGGGCCACACGTTACAAAGATTGATGTTTTGCTTAATATAATGAAGAAGAAACAAACAGAAGCATGAAGGGGCAGAAAAATGGCTGACAGACAGATAAACATGAGGGATAAAGACGTGTGAGGAAATGATAGAAGACAGAGGAGAGCATTGCAGAAGATTAAGAAGAAAAAGAAGATGCAGGAATTAAAAGGGTGATGGAAGGAATACCACACTGTTTTATGTGTGGTGAAAAAGACAGGAAAGAAGAAGAGCAACCTGAGGGTCAAGAAGCAGAGGAAAAAAAGGAAGAACTGAAAGTGGAAATAAGATGGAAATGAGGTGACATAAAGTAAAGGAGAAGGGAAGGCTTCATCGCTTAAGACCAAAAAATGACAGTAACAAAGAAAGATGAAGCGCTGAATGTAAATCTTTGGGACATGAAAGCTGAAACAGAAAGAAGGAGGAGGGAGGGGCAAAGGTGTTGAGGGAAAAAATGATGTAAGAGGAGGAGAAGGGAGAGGAGAGGAGGAGGGGGGAATACAGACAAACTGAAAGTGGTAAAAAAAATAGCAGAGATGTGAGCGCAAATGAGGCAAAGAAAGACAAAGACGGAGTGGAAAAGAGATGCAAATTGAGAATGAGAGACTGTAGAAAGTGCATGACGGAAAACAGAGCAAATAAACCAGTGGAAACATAAATAGCAAGTGGGATAAGGGAGGTGGGGGGGTGTAAGAAAGACATAAATGGCTTTGTCATCAATGAAAAATCCAGCCATGAAAGAAAAAGAGAGCGCAAGTGACTGAGATAGATGATGATGATGATGATGATGAAATGCAAGGAAATAACGCCTCGTTTCCGTGATAGCATTGACCTCTGCTGTGTGGGTGCCTCTGTGAGATGGGTGCCGGTCTACCTGCCATTCCCATTCGTCTGCCTGCCTGTCTGTCACTTAGATGTCAGTCTTTCCGTCTCAGCAAAAGCTTTTAGGCTTTGTTCTCCATTTGTTCTTACGAGTAATGAATGAATGTGTAGCACTCAGGCTATAGGGAAAGTAAATCCATGTAGAAAAAAGAAATGTTGTGGTCTAAAAATGATGAATTTGCTTCTGCATTATAAGATAATTTAACTTACCAGGGGACGAGCATTGTGGAATCAAAGCACATTTGCACATAATACAGAGAGCAGCTGCAATGATTAACTGCAGTGACTGTTTCATGGCAACAATTAAAGAGGACAAATTAGGCTATAGGGATTTTTCCCCTTTTCTTCATTTTAATAGGTTAAAAAGAAAGAAAAAATGCTCATAGTTCATGTTGTAGTTAGTTATTGCCTTTCGCAGATGACAGCCAAAATAAACAATCTGGAAAAACAATGGATAAGCAATCTGCTTCCACAACATTTTTAAAATGGAGTCCATCTGCTAGATGACCCTTTTTATTAGAGAAATGTAAAGGGAAAGCTAACTGCAGCGATGTTATTCTTAGTTCTTCTTTGATGAATTATGGCAGGCTCAGCTTAAAAAATTCGGAAAATTCGTCAAAGCAACAACTGAGGACTTGCATGAATCTTTGCAGTCCTGCTTTTGTGGTCTCTTCAATTTGAAGACACTTTGAAACCTCTGTGGTTTGGCTCTCCTTTTTACTACTAACCAATCCCACTGTAGAAAACTGTAGCACTAAAAACTAGAAAAATGAAAAACAAACTTTGTTACGTTTTTATCTGTCTGAAAAAAAAAGCAAACAAAAACTTTAAAATGTCAGTAAAACCCATAAAACGATGTTTTGTTCCGTTTTAAGTTTCCTGAGGCTGCACGATTTAAGGAAAACTTGTGTTAACTATTTTATTTGCAAAACACATTTTATTTGTATTTGCAGTGCAACAACTTTGCTAAAAAAAAAGAGTGAAAATGTGAGATAACGTAAAGGGGCAACAATGTTTTCATAACACGACATTTATAGTGGAGATGAGCTGTCAGGATTCTGATGTCAAAACAAGCCCAGTGAAAAAGCTGAGTCAGAAGTCAAGTTTGTATTCCTTTTTGAATGAAACATCAGCAGGTTATGCTTCAGAGGCAAAACAATTTCCTGATAGAGTTAGCAAAACTTCCAAAAGTTCTGCTTGTTGTCTTTTAATTGGGTCAATTTCACCAACAACACACTAACACCCCGAGGTGGTGTCACGTCAGCCCTTCACTATAATTATTTGTCTCTGTAGCAACCTGAAGCAGGCAGGCCCTGAGCTGCAAAGTCCTGGCTGCTCTGATCGTTCAGCTCAGCGGGGCGAATTAGAACTGCTCAGCTGATGATGAATAATAGCTTAAAGCCACGAGCGTGATGTCTTCTGTGTGGAATTTATGAAACAGAGAGAAGATAACCACTCTGAAGTTGATTCTGTACAAAATACATCTTATCTGACATCCAATGCTGCTGGTGAATGAAAGCATTTTCCCACATCCATTATAAAAACCCTCTTCAGTCACTAAAAAACACTTTCACTCATTTACACTTTTAAAATTGGAATCCGTGACTTCATTCAGAGGTATACATGAATGTGAGGGATCCAGTTGTTAGGGCTGCGAGATACGTTCCCTCTGCACAAGACCACAAAGAATGCCAAGTGATGTTTTATTCACAGGCTCAGCATCTTCCAACCACTACAGCATGGAGGATCTCAGTTCCCCTGAGATGCTTTTTCTCCCAAAATTCTCATAAGCTTGTTTTCTGTGTGCGGGAACATTCAGAGAGATGCTGAAGATGAGCATGTGGACAGCATCAGCTGCAGAGAAAGGAATGCAGTGCCTTCCATAGAGCTCATCCTGTTCCTTTCAATTTAGATGAAAATGTTAGTTTTAGACATTTTTATATCAGAGTTCTGGTTGAAGTGCAGAATTATATTCTTTTTTTTTCCTATTACGTCCTAAAAACATCTGTAGCTAGTAAGGCTGCATCTCTTCTGATTCTGTGCAGAAGCTCAAGTAATTGTCCTCCAGTGATTCAAATCCTACCTGTCTGACAAGACTTATGCAGCTTTGAATAAAACATTTTTTTTTCCTTTTCTAGTGCTTTGACTTCTTAGGTCACCCCCAGGCTCCAGTCTGTCCATTCCTTTTATATTTTTTGTCACTATTTAGTTGTAGGCAAACATAATTTTTCTGCAGATGATTTGCAACTGGGTTTGTGAGTATTTCCAAACGACCCCCAAGCTTCTGGAGTTGCGCAAGTCAAGGCAGAGCAGCATTACGTACGTATATAGCACCTTTCATACACGCATAAAGCTTTGGCAAGAGTAAAAACCATGAAACTTTAAGCTAAAATGAAACATTAAAATAAGAGAACTAAAAAATGGGTGATGACAGAAATAAAGTGCATGTGGGGTCTGCTGGGTTTGTGTACCATGAAGTCTAAGGTTTTTAGGCTCCACACCACAGACACGCAGCAAGACACAAAAATCTATTCTTTATTAGACAAGTAGTTTGTGCAACAATTGGAGGTTGGAGTGATGTGGTATCTTCCTTTGGTTCTGGTTCAAACTCTGGCTGCAGTGTTCCAACTGAACCAAAGACTCTCAAACCCTAAAGGCAAAGTTATTTAGGACAAATTTTGTTACAGCACAGCGCCACTATACTTGTATTATAGCATTTGATTATTGCTTTAAAATCCTATTCTTGCTATCATATATTCATTCTTTAATACTATGTAATACTCCTGTTGTATAGCGAGGTATTTGTAAAGTGTAGTTGATTGGCTCATACTTGTGCATGGTTAACATAAATGGCCATCACTGTGTAATGTGTGTGTGTGAAAGGGTGAATTGGACTGTGTCTGTAAAGCGGTTTGGGCCTCCAAGGAGGGGTAGAAAAGTGCTATACAAGTATACGCCTATACAAGTATACGCCTATACAAGTATACGCCTATACAAGTATACGCCTTATACAGGCTGGTCTGAGAAATTAATGTCCAACATAAAACTGGTCTGTGGCCTAAAAAATGTCATCTGATACAATAACTTCCAGAACTTGAAGCTCTCAAGGTGTGTTTGTGTGATTGTGTGGCCATGTGACAGACTGACAACCTTTTCAGAGCGTATCCTGCCTTTGCCCAACAGTTGCAGGGATAGACTCCAGCAACCCCATTACTCCAAAAGATATTTAATGAGCAAAGAAAATTAAGGGATTGAAGTTGATGTGTGAAATTCATTGTTTAGACTTTTCTCCCTGGTAGCTGCTAGGAGAAAACAAACTATTTAGAGAATCTGTTTCAGTACACAGTAGCAAAACTAGTGTAACAAGAGAAACGTAAAAAAAACGCTTGGATAAGCTACTTTATAAAAAGGCTATAAGTAGAGAGCGAGGTGAGCTAGTTTCAGATGTGAATTTGCCTGCGTGTTCACTATCATAGTGTTAAAACCTCCTGCCTGACTCATGCTGTCTCTGTATCTGTTTATCGCTTCATCTATTTGTCTTTCTCTCCGTCTCACTATTATCTCTCGCAGTGTCTGCTCGCCCGTCTATCGTGGCGCTCGCCCGCACACACACATCTCCACTTGTGTTGGTGTATTTTTCTGTTATTTCATCCAACACTACTTTATCTTCATGCCTTATCTCTAAGCAAGGTCACAACATTAGTCTTCATGAGCTTCCCACTGTGTGTGGGTGTGTGTGGATGTCACACTCTCAAACATGCACGCACTTATCCATTCCCCCTGGACCTTGCACTCAACTATCAGTCTCCTTAATTCCCTTCCCCTCGTCTCTGCTCAGCCCCTTTTCCTCCCCTCCATCTTGGTCCTCTGTGTCTTTGTCCCACAAATCTCACCCATTTCTAATCTTTTTAAACCCCAGGCTTTTTCTTTCCTTTTTTTTTTAGTCTAAATGATGCATGGTGCGTGCACCTACAGGTATGATAGATTTTTAGAAACAATATAATATCTAGTTACAGGGGGTTATTGATTGGGAGGGCCCTGAAAATTGCACATGTGCCTTGTGCTGTTTAGTCTGATGTGGGTAAATAGTCTGTCAATAGGTCACACTCTGCTGTTTGGCTTTTGTTTCTGCGGTGAAAGCATGTAATGCATTTCTTAGTTTGGATATAAACTAGATTAATGGACAAGACGTGTGTGCAGGCCTCAAATACAGTAAAGGAATACAACAGAGAAGTAATGGACTTGTGAGTTTCTCTGTGTTAGTTGACCAACACTCGTTGCATGGCCAAAGAAATGGACTGACATGAAGTTGAAATGACGATGGGTTAATACGTTCACCAAACAGCATTTCAAACACAGCTGAAGAAATAGAAATCACATTTTCTGGTCTGCTGTCATTCACATTATTAGAAAATTGTACACGTCTTACAAATATCTTCCAAACAACAAAAAAATGTTTGTCTATTTGTCGGATGTGACAGAAAATTGGCACGAGGGCTCTGACAGACGGAAAAAAGGCCAAATATTCCCTTGTAATTTTTATCGAAAGCTTTTTTCTTTCTTTTACTCTGACAATGAATCAAAACTGTTGAAATGTTTTTTTATTATCTAAATCTGGAGATTTTTTGTTTCAGATTCCATTTTCACTTCTCAAAAATGTATCCATCTAAAATGTGGATTTCTGTATTAAGCTTATTGTTAATAAACCAACTGTTTAGTTCTGCTCATAAATGTGACAACAGCCATGTTCCTTTTGCAACAATTTTGTTTTGTGGCTTAGAATTGGTTGTTCTGCATAGCAACTTCCTCTCATACCATAGACTTTGCAAACAAAGATCCATCTGCTAAGAAAAAAATGCCTTTGTAATGTGATGTTTCAGAAACAGAACATGTTGCTTTGGAACAGTCTGGTTTTAGCAGCCCAATTTCCACACTGCTTTTATGCACAAGGTTATGTTTGAAAAAAAATTACACTGAAAACACAGGTGCGACTCATTTGTAATTAATTCTGTAACGACCAACTGTGGTTTTGTGAAGGTGTAAGAGCTGCTCTGTCAAAGCTCGAAGCGTCTCTGAGACGCCGTGATGTGCGGTGAGATTCATGGCTGATCAGGATCTGACTCCTTTGGAGTTTGACCTGCACTTGTTTGGACAGAAAAGAAACTCTTTGCATGAATGAATACAGGTCATTTACACACACATTTGTTATATTGTACTAACAAGGAGAAACATTTCATGTTAAAAAATAGCTTATAGACAGTTTAAGTCCCACTCCAACTATGTTTTATTTTCTACTGTAATAATGTTCCCAGTCGTCTTTTATGATCATAAGATCATATCGTTTTTAGCAAAAATCAAAAGCCTGTGTTGTTTTTTCAACACATTCTCACTCCCAAGTCATCACATTTTGACTCATGGGTAAGGACCCTTCTGTGTCACTTTTTGATGCTTTGGGTGTCCCCAACTAGTTCTTTTTTTTGACGCACTGGCTAATAAAGATGTTAATTGATATTTTTGTTTATAAATGGATGCATCAGAATTGTAATGAACCAGGAAGACTTTGGCCCAACCATCACAATTGCTGCATCACAAACCTGAGCTTTCTCAAACCTTGGACTTTTATCTGTTCCTGATCCATCGCGACCTGAATTAAGAAATACAAAGAAACTCAGTTTTAATCTTACTTTTTTTTTATTTATATCCTCCATTATCAGAAAAATGCTATAAGAACAAAGACCAATGAAAGGGACGTTTTTGCTGTTTTTACCATGTATTTTTCATATTGTTATGAATCAAGAGCAAATATTCTTTTTAAAAAATACTATATTTGTGATGTAGACAATACACTGGGTGAGACACAAGCTCCTTGCTTCACTTCATTCTGATACATCTACCTGTAGCCAAATAGAACCATGTACATTTTTGATTTCCTCGTCTGAGCCAGTCTCTGAAAAAATCATTTCACCTAGATTCTGAGTATTGGGAATCATTATAACATGATGTGACCTAAAAGTGCAGCAACAACCAACATTTAGATCCAATTTTGTTAACAAAACTGCATACATCTTAATTTTTAGCAGAGAAGGACTTTCTGTACTGTTCCAACAATAGTGTGAGGAAAATGCTTCAACAGCTGTGTGTTGACCTCCTATCAGGTCTAAGATCAGCATGCTCTCCTTTTACTGCTGCCTCAGCTGCTGCGAGTGTTTGGGCAAACAGTTGTTCCTGTCAGAACCTCAGACCTTCTGCTCAGCACTCCCCAAAGGTCCAACTGTTGATCTGGTCACGGGAGCTATTTTTGCTTCCTTCTCCTCCCTCAAACTTTCTCATGCTCTTTCAACTTCAAACACTCCGAGGCAGAGGGAATCTCTCCCAACATACTGCATATGAATTCCTGTTTCATCTGCTTCCTGCCTCTTCTCGCCTTTCCAACCAAGTTCCAACTCTGCCAAGAACTTTCTCAAATTTTAATTTGTCTTACTGGCACAACAGGGAGGAAACCTGTTTTGCGGAAGGGAAGTACATCAGCTGCAATCCAATATTTTCATATTTTAGTCTTCTTTCCCTCCCAGCTTCTTGATCTCTTCAAACGCCTCTTTGTTATAACCCAAATCTGCACTTCGCCTCCCTCCTTTTGCTCTACCTCCATCACTTTTCCTCCCCTGATCCAACACTCCTGTCTTGATCTCCTCTTTTCTTGTCTTCTCTCTATCATCTCTCTTTCTCTTCATCACTCACACTTCTCTCAATTTGTCTTACATTTCAGGCGTTTAGCTGACAGCTTCGCCAAAAGACACTTTCTCTCTTCTTCCTCCTCTTCTCCCTCGCTCGTACACATGTCACTACCATCCTCCCATCTGTTTCTGAATATTTTCTGCTGCTCCCTAATTATCTGTCCTTTTTGGCGGAAGATCTGGGTTCAGTGACCGCGGGCTTCCCTTGATCACACAGTTCGCACTGATCACAGACTGTAAATTGATCAGGAATTGCTGCTCTGCTGCTGACTATAAAGGTGGACTGAATACACACCACTGTCTGTCTGACACGGTGGCTTCTTACCTCGCTAACACCTCTTACTCCTGGACTTTTTCTGAACTAAAATGAAGTCATCTTTTTTGCCTTTTATACAAATGTAGACAAAATGCATGTAAAAATATCTTTAAAGTTTCACTCCAATCATTTTTTCATCTATTTTTAAAGCGTACCCAGTGGTCTTTCAATTAAGATGTATGATATGTTTAGGCAAAATCAAAAAACCTGTGTCATTTTCTCAGACATAGTTTCTGCAGGGCAACAGGAATTCATTAAAAAAATCCCCTCTGAATTGAGGGAGGGACTGTGAGTGCCTCCCACTCTACCCAACATCCCCCCATGCTCTCCCACCAGCTTATAGCCATGGCATCACCAACCTTTACATTACCGATGACACAAAAATGTTTGACAATATTTAAAACAAAAACATTTTTGTTTGCTCCTGATTCACAAGAATTTGAATAAACAAAACACAAAATACTCAGAAGTGCACACTTCCGAGAATCTTTTTCAATTCAATTAAATTTTATTTATTTACCATAGACGTCTCATTGGGCTCACAACAGTATTTGCAAAAGAACATAAAGTCAATCATAAAAATGTAAACAATAGCTGGTTGTTAAACAGACTAAGCTGAACAAACAAACAAACAAACAATCCTTCCCTTACACCCTCCTTCTCGGTGAGGAAAAACTCCTAAAAAAAACCCTTATGTCCTTCATCATGAGAAAATTGCTACAAGAACATGTTAGCACACCCAAAACACAATTTTTCATTTGAGTGGATCTTTAAGCAACATCACAAAAAATCTTAGTTCAATATTTAAATCTACAAAATAAATTCATAAATCCACTCTTGTTTAGGGTTTGAACAAACATTTCTGGCCAATATCTAAAAAAAAAATCTTACTTTTTTTTGTCTTTTTGTTTTAAAAAATTGTCTTGATTTTGATGTCTGTAAATCTTCGGCTTGAACGTGTCATAACATGAACTGGTTGATGGTGTTTCAGGCTAAAAGATCAGACTCAAGCAGCGAAATATGAGTTTTTTTCCCGAATGTCCTCTATATCCTGGGGTTCTTTGATCTGTGTGACTTTGATAGTCAGTAAGATGTGTGCAGCTCTTTTAATTTCTTTTCTGTTCATAAAGCCATGCAGTTCATCCTCATTTATGCAGGAGGTTAGTTTAAAGCCACAGTCAGGAATCACGTGGACCCTGGAGAACAACCAAAAGACTTTTCCCCCTGAACACTTTATAATGAATGAAAGTGCATATTATTGGACTAATTATAGACAAAAAAGAAAGCCTTTTAAAGTTCTTAAAGAAAATTAGGCAGCCCACACACTCAACTCTCGGTAGGAGCTTTTCCCTCTGCAAGCTTGTCAGAGTTGGCGAAGCGCAGGTAGGAATTGCTTTGCATTTGCAAAACAAAGAATAATCACATGTATTTACATCTACCACTCAATATTATAAGCATGCATTTAGAATTTTAACTAGTCTGCAGTTTATGAATGTACAAAGCAGCCACATCTCCCACACAGGAAGTCTCTTGATAGCTAAAAGCATCACACAACCTGCTGAACATGTTTCCATTCAGTTCTTTTTTTTTTTTTTTTTTTTTTTTTTAATGGGCCAATATACACAAAAAAAGCAATTTACTAGAGTGACTCAATGTTTTGATTTTTTAAAACTTAATCAACTTTAGAACAGCTGTTAAAAAATACTGATAAACTAGTTAACTGAAAGTGTTCCATTCATCTGCTTAAAAAGAATGGATCTTAAAAAAAGGTTCATTGTGTTCAAAATTGAACTACTGTAAGGTTAAATATCTGGAGTCTTCAACAATATCTGATAAATGGACTTTCCCATAACAACTATGGCATCAATTTAATACTATCCATTCCTCTATTTTTCCCAAAATCTTTAAAGCTACGTTCACAACAAATGCAATTCCCATGGCACGGGCGTCCAGTTTTAATATTAAGTCAACGTACAGATGGGATCAAAGGTCCTGCGATGCATTTTGAGGGTCAAATGCGGCGGACTGGCAGCAGCACGTTTTGAGCGGCGCAATGTGGGCATCGCTTTGTAATGTTTTCAGAGTTCAAACATCTGAACTTTGGCAAAGAATTGCGTCAACCAATCAGGGAGACAGCTTTGGCCCAAGATGTGTTGATGATATGATCACCGGGTGGAGTCCAAGCCCAATGTGGAGGAGAATATGATTGTTTTATTCCTGAACTTCATAATATTTTTCTTATTTGCATCAAGACATAAAAGTCTTGATCAAAAGACATAAAAAGATTCCCTAATTTTATATTTCCTTTCCTCGTACTAATGTGGGACAGCAAGTCATCAAGCTGGGTCACAGAGAGACGGAAATTCCACTGAAAGTGGCCGTCATTCAGATGCAGCTCCTGCAATAGATGGTGAATGGGAGAATCTCTGAATGATTTAATAAACCCGGACATAAAAAAAAAAATAAATAAAAATAAATCTGATCTCCCAACATCATCCATGTCTTCCATGCACTGACAGTACTGTATATTTCAAATATCATCGATGCTTCCATGTAGCAATGACGCTTAAGACTTTTGAAAGCACCTTCTAGAGCGTCAACGTTTTTTTGGACAGAAGTACAGCAGTGACTTTGACACCTGTCCAAAGCAATACGATAGACGCCAATTCGACGCATTAGTGGTTAATGGTTGATTGTATATAAAGAACTGGACTGAGTGATCTATGCCCCCTCTCGTTTCAAATAGGAAATTTCTGCATGGCTCCTTTACTAAGAGTTTACCTTTGCACAGCGATTCCCCCATGCAGAAAAAAAAAAAAAACTTCCCGCCATGTGAATCACTGGAGTCATTACTTTCTTCAGTATCAGGTTATTTGATAATCTGTCATCTCTCCACTGATATGCTTTTACAAAAGAAAGGGATAACAATAATAATTTTAAAAACATGTTGCAAAATTAGATAAAAATCTTTTTTTTTAAAACTTCTGGATTTACCGTCTGAATCCTGAAAATTCACGTGTTGTGCTCTTTGTTTAAAAAGATGCTCACTTTATAAAAGATTATCTGCCTTTTTTGTTCACATATTTGGATGAATGAAGCAGTGAACAAATAATGGTGGAAAAAACAAATGAGATACCGCAGGAAGACAAGTTTATTTTTCAACCCTTCGTGACCTTGCTTTAGTTTTTGAGTTGTTAATATTTTTTTTGACAGATTTCATTTTTTAATTGCAGGCAGTCAACCATTATAAATATGCTAATTAATCCTTGTTTCTCTGGTTATAAGTTAATCACTGGCTAGCAAGTAAATATAGTGTCCAATTTGTTCCGCTGTCAGAAAGTCCTTCCAAGGTAAAAAAAAAAAAGAAAAGATATCTATGACCACGTTTTTTTAGGCTTTTTTGCAAATCTAAATGATTTCAATCTGACCTTTTCCCCTCACTTGTGGCAGTTAAGAGCCTCTATCATATAGATGCATATCAAACACATATTTCCAGTATGAATGTGCAACTGTCTGAGTGTGAACAGGATGTCCTTGGAAAAGAGCCATCGCTCTCAGTGGATCTTCTCTGTTTGAAAAAATGCCTGGAAAACCTTTAGCAGATTGAAGGAGAATTAAGACAGTGTGAATGGGATGGGATGCTATCAATCACCATTAACTATTTTTTTCCCTTAATCATACAAATGAATGAAGACACAGGAAATGAAGCAGTGATGAATAAAAACCACAATCATATAAGTCAAATACAGAATTGTTGGAGTTGTAAATGACTGCTGTTAGGTTCAAATAACCTGAAATTTAAAATGTGAGATTTAGACATAGTTTAATATTGTTTTAAAAAAAATCTCATGGTTTGAAAATAAGGCAACCTCTAGTCTGAATTTTTGATTTTCTTTGCAATATGTTTTTCTGTGCTATGATGGCTTAAACCTTTGCGCATAAACCAGATTAAATGTCACAAAACACTCAGAGGGAAAAAGTAGGTATTTTTAAGTTGTCTTATTGTGAGATAATACTCAGAAAAAAAAGTTCTATCTATACAATTATTGTTGGTAAAGCTTCCTGCCAAAGAGGATTAGTGATATTGTTGTGTAACCTTTACACAAATAAGTGTGACCTGCCTGTTCACACTGAGGTCCTACTGCAGAATAACAGATTTGTGTTTCAATCAACAACTACATTTTAAAACAAAGTAAAAAAAAAAGTTACACCATCAAGGATGTTTAAATTATAAAAAAAATATTGAGTTTTGTAAACATCTTTAAATATTTTTGCATTACGAGATTAATTCTGTGCTGCAAACAGAAGCACTTTTTGGTTTGAGTTAGCTGAAGTTACTGAGAATGAGAACAACAAATATAAACAAACCTCTCAATGCTTTATCTGGAGGAACTTATAATAATATTTTATCATATCCTTCTTGCTTAGCATCAGCAGTAGGAGCACATCTGTTTTATGCTCTCCTAGCTGTCTAATCTCCTCTATTAGTAGCCGTTTTTCTCCCCTCATCCACCCATCCGAGCAATCGTCTTCTTCAGGGCATCAGTGGGTCTTTAAGAACGTCTTAAAAATAAATTATCCAGAATTAAGGCATTGAAATGTATGAAAACATCATGTAATGGCTACAGTTATTAGATCGTTCATTTCTGCCAAAGACTGACGTGTTCCTTTGCACTGAATGTTCCTGTTCAGATTTAGCCAAGACTGGATTAGCATAGAAAACTTTCTTTTTTCACCGTGCTTTAATAAACACGACTGGGCTTTGTGTCCCTTAACAATTAATTTCCTTTTTTGCATCATCTTTATCTTGGCAGTTCCCAATAGTTGGAGTCCTCTCATTAGTTTTGCACTACTGAAACCAAACTTACTTGTTTCTCTTGCTTGCTTTAATTTAGCTTTTTTATTTTTCATATAGGAATGTGTGCTTTCAGCTCCTGGTCATGTGGCGACATGCAGTTTCTTTGTCTGTTTGTACCTTCCCAGCTCATCTAGTGAAGAAACATTTGACTGACATCCACAATTTTGTACAAAATTCAGACAGGACTTTTGCTAAAATAAAAGAAATCCAAAACTAACCTGGTTTGACTCTGTTGTTCTAATACAGTAACAAACTCATTCACATATAAAAACAACTTGTTTGGATCATTACACTTTACATTGTTCATGAAAAAAAAAAAACTCGCTGGTATTTCTGATTTGTTTTTAAATGTATGTTTTCCTTGTTTCTTACACATTTTCCAACATTTTTTTAATTTTATGACTAAAAATGCCTTTTAGTCAAGAGAGCTCTGCATGTCCTCTATTAGTTCCCTGTTGAGATAAAGTTTCAAATACAGAAAAAAATGAAATAACTATCTTCATTTCATGACTATTCCTGTCTCCTGTTTTTCAGTTCCTGCAGTGGTGAGCAACTGTCAGTCATCACTTTATGCTGTTATTTCTCAGTATGATGTCCATCCTTTCCTTCCTCTACAATCTGGTGCACACTGAGCTGCACTGGAATGTGATGCCCTTTCTTTCTTGCTTTAGTTAATGGCAAGCTCTTCTTTCCTCCTTCTCACTCATTCGTGCTTTTGAGCCGCCCTCACTCTCACCTTTCTGTGCTGACTTGTTTCAACTCTGGATCAGGCAGTTTGAGCCTTGCTGCTTGGACCACCTGCACAGATGACTCGCTGCTCTGTCTCTGTCAATTATTTCAAACATGGAGCATTTAAGAACTATCATTCAGGCTCTTTATGCTTTCTTTTTTAATGCTATCACTGCATTAAAGAATTCAGAAGTGTTTTATCCTTGTCTTGTCTTCTCTGTCAAAAACAAGCATAAATATTTAAACAGCCCCAAATCAATGGTGCTCTCTGGTATTCATGTCTTTCTATAGTGTAAGAGTTAAATGCAGATGTTCCACCACTATTTTAAGTGGAACCAATCAAACGTTTTTAGATTAACAGTAGATAAATCACTGAACACCTGTAGAAATTAGTCACTTTAAAATATATCTATCTTAATGTGCATCCAAGTTTTCGAAACTGCAAGAATTAGAATTGGTTTATTTCAAGCACAAAGATAAAAAAAAAAAAAAAAAAACGTAAGAAGACAAATAAAAAATATTTTTCTGTATATAGACATATAAAAACGAATTATAGTAAGTCATGAATTGATTGGAAATATATATTCATGCGCATACATCCACATAAACATGTAAACAAGTCAACTATATTTAAACTATATACAGTGGCTTGCATATCCCTTATGACCACAAATACATATATATCTTATTGGAACTTGTGTGTGTGTGTGGGTGTGTGTGTGCGTGTGTGTGCGTGTGTGTGTGTGGGGGGGTCTGTTCATAGGACAATGATCCTATGTGAGTGACCCAGCAAACGTGTGGAAGAAGGTGCTCTGGTCAGATGAGACCAAAATTGAACTTTTTGGCCTAAAGCACTGTGTGTGGTGGAAATCTAACACTGCACATCATTCTGAACACCCACTGTTCGACCCACTGTCAAACATGGTGGTGGCAGCAACATGCTCTGGGGCTGCTTCTCTTCAGCAGGGAATCTGGTTAGAGTTGATGGGAAGATGGATGGAGCCAAATACAGAGCGATATTGGAGGAAAACCTGTTGAAGACTGTACAACACTTGAGACTGTAGCGGAGATTCACCTTCCAACAGAATGACCCTAAACATAAAATCAAAGCTACAATGAAATGGCTCTAAATGCAACATATTCATGTGTTGGAATGGACCAGTCAAAGTCCAGACCTAAGTCCAATGGAGAGTCGGTGGCAATATCTGAAAACTGCTGTTCACAAACGCTCTCCATCTCATCTGACTCAGCTTGAATTGTTTTGCAAGGAAGAATGGGCAAAAATGGTAGAGACAAACCCCAAAAGACCTGCAGCTGTAATTGCAGCAAAAGAGGGTTCTACAAAGTATTGACTCAGGGGGACTGAATCCATTTGCACACTGCACTTTTCAGTTTTTTATTGGTAAAAAAAAAAAAGAACTCTTGAATAATTTTCTTCCCACTTCACAAGTGTGTGGCACTTGTGATTATCTGCAATTGTGCACACAAATGCAGATCTTTCAAAAAGTCCATAGGTATTAAAAAAATAAAATGACAAAGATGAAATTCATATTAATTGCATAAGAAGACATAACAAATGCCTCAATGCTCAGTATTTGGACACCTTCCTTTTGTGCTAAAGACTCCTCTGCCCTGTATACCTACCTTTACTCATGTTTCACACAAATACACACAAATGATACCCAAATGCAGCTTTTACTCTCCCCAAATAATCATGAACCAGGATCATTTTTTTTGTGACCTTTTCTCTCTTGTTAAGGGAAATCGCGTTCCCCTAAAAGCTGTCTACGTGTGAAGTGTTATCTCTTTAAATCAGTCTATCCAGCTGAAAACCCACATGGAAAAGGGCTTTTTAACCCCCTTTTTAATGAAGTTTGCAAAAATGGGGGGAATCATGATTAATGACTGGCTGCCTCTCTGCAGCGAAGTACCACAGTCTGTCTCAGGCTCAAGTTTGCTTGGCATTTTGCAACCTAAGAAAAATTGGGTGCAATCTGAATCAGGCACTTAACAACCCTTGCTTCAAACTCAAGCCAGTGATGCTTGCTCACAGAGACTTTGAAAGTTTCTGAAAGTCTTTTTATCAGTTAGTTTACCTCATCTTTGTTTTTTTTTTCTCAAAAACTGTGTCTGGCAATGATCACAAAACCATTTACCTTGGTGGTTTCACACTATAGATGGATCTCTTTAAAAATATTTAAAGACTAATCTATATTTCCACTTAAGACTCTTGTAACACCTGTACTGATTTTATGTAGCACTGCAAATCTTCCTTTGCAATGCACTCTGGACTTTGAAAGAAGCTGTAAAGCTCCATAAACATAAATACTCAGCATTTAACATTTGACTATTTTAGCTTTAAATAGTTTATTATTTGGCTTAGCAATAAAAAATAAAAGCAAAATATTTGTGACAGATAACAGAAAAAAAATCTGTGAAAAGGATGCTTGTCCACAATGTTAAGTGTAATTGAATTTTATTTATTGTAAATTACTCCAAGCATTATTTGGAAAATATTCCAATTTCAAATAGGACACGGAACAGAAGTAGGTATAAATCAGCTTGAAGGCGTTTACCAGGAGATGAAAGTTCAAGGCCCATTTAGTTCCATTATGTTTTTCCATTTTATTTTTACACTTACTTTCATTTTGAATTTGGCCTCTTTACGCTACATAACTAATTGATTGGAAATGAACTGGTTCTCTTCACAAGATTAACAATGTTGGAATGCTCCAGTTTCTATTATCTTTTTTTTTCCGTTGGAGGAATTCTTAGAGCAAAAACAACAAAAAAAAACCCACGTTTTAAAACAGACTCCGTTTTTCTTTCATTTAAGATTGAGCTGAATAAGAAAAGAACCAAAATGTAATCAATTTCTTTTAAGATGTCGCGTTTTTTTTGTCAATGCAAGAGTTTGATTTTCCTCTGACAAGAAATGGTGGACTGTAATAAGATTTGAATGAAGTATATGTACATGTTCATTTTCCTGCCTTTTGTCTTCCCTTTATGCGTTTCTCTTTCATTTTCTTCACGGCATATTTACCTCTGTACATCAATAACAGAATTACTGCTTTTTATCACGTAAGACAAGACTTCCTTTCTCTGCCCATTTGCTGCACTTTGAAGAGAAGAAATGGTGAAGGGGTGAGGCTCTCTCCATCCTCCGCTCCTCACTTTGAATCTCAGCTCTCTTATTTTCAAAGTGCAGAATCTGCAGTGCATGCTGGTGCACTGCTATGGCCAGCGTCCTCCACCTCCCTCCCCCTCACCTCACCAACTTTCTTCAAACTAGAGGTTACACTTGAGGTGTTAGATTCTCCTCGTCACTGCAGGTGAGTAACAACATGTGCACCTCCTTGTTTGTCTTCCTCCAGCTCCCTTATTTTTTTACTGTTGCTTCTCTACTGTCTTCTCCTCTGTTACAACGTGGTGCGTGCAGCAAATACATCTGCATCTCTTCAATTCCCCGATTCAGTCTCGTGATCGTAAATTGGACTTCGATCACATGGTTTCAGACACGATCGAAATTGGATGTCATATCCCGATCAGAGATCAGCTATTTCTTTTATTCTCATCACCACAATCAGTACTTTATGTTTTAAACCTTATTCCAGATAAATACTCTACTAGAAGTCTGCATATCATGAATGGATCACATTTTACTACTGTAACATGCAGCAGAATTCTAGTCTGAACTGTGGTGTGAAAACAGTTCGATGAAGTTAGCAAAATATTCCCATTTTTGGATTTTCAGCTCAATAACTCTAAATAAATGTTTTAAACTGAGAGTAAGGTGTGTCCAAATGCCCTCCCTACTCCCTAACTACTAAAAAAACTTTACAGTGCAGGACAATCTAGCGCCCTGGATTTTAACAGAAATTCAGACACCATGCTCACTACCTTTTTTCTTTTAAACAACAAATATGACATCACCGATGTAACAAATTAAGAATTTTACAAATAGTATTTATATATCCACTCTGTTCTAATGATGAAAATGTGGATGTTTTGTTTTTTGATGCAAAGATGAGCTAAGGTTAAAGTTAGAATACATTTTTTCCACAAAAATTGTTCAAAAGCAATGCACTGTGGTCTATATTTGCCAATCTAGTGAGCATCAATGGACAATGGTCTTTTTGCAGACACTGCTGGGAAATTTATAGAGCTCTACAAAATGGCGAATGAACTATATAGTGCACTAAGTGGTGAGAAGTGAAGGAATTCAAACACAACCTAAGTGTCTTGCATTTTGTTTTGACTCAAACAATGACCTACATAAGCATTTCAGAAGAAAAAAAACATCTGTTTTTTTGTTTCTTTTTATTGAGAACGGCACACTCCTGCTGCCAACTGAGACAGCAGTGAGATTGCCAAGGGACACAAAGTGCAAGCTCCAGGAAAAAGTTATTTAAAAAAAACCAAAAACCCCTCAAAAACTACCAAAACTAATAAATCGTTAGATTGATATGAGCTAGTCATGAAAACTCATCATATTGCTACAATGCTACAATTATGATTTTGGTTGAAAGACTTTTGTTTGTTTAAGATTTTTATATTGTAAATATGAATTCGATATGATCAAAGATGTTCAATAGTTCTGAAAATAATAAAGCTACAGTCACCAAACTTTCTCACAAGACTAATCATTCTCTTTTTTTACTAGTTAGTACTGAACTATTTTTTATTATTTTTACTTGATTGTTGAACCTACTTCACACTCTGTTTAAGTGTAAAATGATATTAGAATGTCAATAAAATAAAAGAAGGGGACAGCATAGATTGATTTATTCATTTTGCTCATTTTTTAAATGTTTTACAAAAGTATCGGATCAGGACTTGGTATCAGCAGACACTTAAAATCAAATGACTGATTTGGATCGGGACCAAAAAGCCTGATGGAGACATCAGTACCTCCACTCTCTGTTTGCTCCCATGTGTATGGTGTCAGACCACAGAGCATAAACGGGTTGTTTAAGCTCTTTAGGCTGTAAACTTTTGCCTAAGTTGTTTGGCTTTATTGATTTGTTGTGTGTGATTGTTGTGTCCAACAGCAAATTACTGTTATCCCGTCAACTATAGACAAACATAAATGCAGGTTAAAAAATAAAGTTGAGACAAAGTATCAATTGATGACTATCAACCTGAGCAAAATGGGTCGGAACAGAAGCAGAGATGCTTTATCTATAGGAGTCTGTCACAGTTGCAAACATTGATGTCATTCTTCAGATTCCAAGAATTATTTGTATTCCATTTTCTTGTTTTTGCTATTTTTTCTGAGTGCTTTACTTCCCTGTAATACCACATAAATATGCTTTTTGCATTACACTGTGAAGCTATAAAGCTCTTGACCCTCAAAGTATGGATTCTTGTGTTGTTTGCAGAAATCTTTCTGACTGTTTACTCGTCACCGGAAAATGACCCTCGCATGGAAGTGTTGTTCAGTAATCAAGATGATGGAAACTGAATGTCTTAAATAATTGTTTGGAGCTTAGACTCATGGCAGAGTGATCTGATCTATTTTTCGACATGTTTCTATCATTTTTGTTGTCAAGTAAGATGAATATTGTTTGCCCCAAGTTAAACCTTTTTAGGAGTGAGTGTATCATGGTTAGTCATTGATTGTCATTTAAATACTCCACTATCTTATTAAAATAACAGAGTCAATAGCAGTTGCATGCTTTTAATTTTTTAAAAAGCTTTTATTTTCTGTGCCAAGTGAAAATTACAGAGGGTCGCATGATGGTGTAGTGTTTAGCACGCTCGCTTCTCAGCTAGATGGTCTTGCTTGGTTCAAATCCCATCTGGGTTAATTGGTGACCCTTAAGTGTCCCTTAAAGGAATTGTGTGACCCTGTGAGAGAGTCCAGGGTGTACCCTTCCTCACCTAAAATAAATCCTGTGATGAGGTAAGTTTAAAATCTGACAAATCAGATATCTGCTCAACTTGATTCACCTATAAGACCGAATTTTCAACCAATTTCTGATGAAAATTGTGTTTTTAACATGTTGTTGTGACATTTTTACGATGATGAAGGACATACGTTGAGAAAATTAAGCGTAAAAAAAAATTTCTGAGTATGTCTTTATTCAAATCAGTGTGATTCAGAAGCAGACAAAAATAATGCTGTTGGAAAAAGATTGTAGCTGTGACACTGAAGTCACTGGGCCACAAGCTCCCTGCTCTGCTCCATTCTGATGGATCCATTTAGATGACTAGATCCATGAACATCTTTGTTTTCCTCTTCTGAGCCGGTATCTGGCTCTAAACTGTATACCTTGATAGCTACTATACTGCTGGCCGGTTTTTTTTAAGGAATTCCTGTCGCTCTGCAGAAACTATGTCCTAGAAAGCGACACAGGTTTTATATTTTGTCTAAAACGGCATCAGCATAAATAAAACAACACTGGGAACGATTTAAAAATTGATCAAAAGATGACTGGAATGGTTCTTTAAACCAGGAGGGCCCAGGACGTCAAATGTAATCTAACATGGGAAGTGTGGGTAGATCACGGATAATGTTTTTTTTTTTTAATTGCTGTCAGCCAATCATCATCCTTGTCGTGGCTTTATTGACATACAAAATGGCCAATCAAACATCCTCTAATACATCCTGTATATCACTGCACATGCGTGCTTCCTCTAAACTGAGGGCAGAGAACAACCAGACAGCTGGACACAACAAATGCCAAGTGGAAATTTGCAACAAAAAAAAAAGAATTTATCTGGAGATAAATTTCAGGCAAATCAAAGTTCTAGAAGAGCAAATATAAATGGGTTTTTGCTGGATTTTTTTTTTTTTTCCAATTTTAGCTTTTTCCAAAAAAAAAAAATGCTGAGAAGCTGCTAAACCATTGATCCTAAAAGGACTGAGGAATCCAACTGAATGGATACCTGTATTGTGGAAACCAAACAAATGTTTCCCTCTCTTTCCTAAATGGCTCTGAGGATTACCAAATGGCTCTGGACCATCGATCTGAACGAATGAAACCAACCAGAAGCAGAAGATAATGGGCAGATGTTCATTTAATCACTTGCCAACGTTTGAAAATGCAAACCATTTTCCATCAACTTTCCAGAGTCCACGTCACAGATGGTTCTCTTTAGTAACAAACCATCTGCTGTCTTATGGGTTGTGATCACCAAAGCTGAAATGGAAGTAGTTCTCTGCACTGCATACAGAAGGAAATGCAACAGGTAGTTGCAATCTTGTCCCTTTAGCACATCAGACTATTCATCATCTGTGTGTGGAGTTTGTAAATAAAACTTACGCAATAATGTTATTTGATTTAGATTTTTAATCATTGTTCACTACCATTGAAAATTTTGTACCAGACATTTTTTTTGGTGCCATGACGTAATCAATGCTTTTTAAAAATCGTCTTTTCCTTTCAACTTTTCCCTTTAGAGGTCACCACAGCAAATCAGCTTTTATGGGAATGATTCCTATTTGGCTTAGTAAAGATTTTACATCGGATGTCCTTCTTGACACACACCACTGTATTTATCTGGGCTTGGGACCGGCACAATGAGACCCTGGCTTAGGCCCCCTTGTAGCTACAATTCTTTATAAAAAATAACTTAGAAAATACCCATTAATGGTTCTGTTTCACAAGATTAAATTAAATATATTCCTGTTTGCTAGTTTTCTCAAGCATGTTTGTGACTGAACAAAATGTTAAAATGTTTTGCAACATGTTGTGGGTTTTTTTTTTAGACTTTCTTACCTCTTTTCCCTCCAAAGTACAGAGTCTGCTGTGCTGTGTTGGACCACTGCAGAGAGGAATTATCGCTTTCTGCCACCCGGCAAGTTAGTGTCACTGTGCCCCCAACGGGCACAGTCTCATCAGAGGTCACGGGCTGCAAGGGGTCTTCGTCTGTATGTGGCAGGAAAAGAGAGAAAAGCTCACTGTGAGAGAGGAAACAATAAACAAACAAAAAGGACCAAACACGGACAAATCTGAGATAAACCACATTTATATGAAAACACCAGCAAAAACAACAGCACAAACTGACACAAAAGCTGATAAACCCTGCAAACGCTTTACACTCCTTATTCCTTCTCTTGCTCTCCATCTCACCCCCCCCAACGCCCCATCTCTTTCTTTGCTTGTCAGATTATCTGTATATCTCTATCTGTCTTTCTGAGTGCACACAGCATGCACACACACACAGACACCCTGTCAGAGAGACAAAAAAAGCTGACAAATGGCTCTCTGGTTGTATGTCTGCTAGGCCAATGTAAGAGCAATGAGTCAGGAGCTCCTCTGGCATCAGGAGACTGCAGGACCTGAGGGACTGGCAAAGATGAAGAGACTGTGGCAGACAGCTGCTCTGCACAGGTCAAAGACACAACAAGAGTGCAAACTTACGCCTCTAATGGCTTTGTGACCCTCTTTTGTCAATACCAGTATCGGTTTTAAACTGCATATATTTGAATCGTTGGCGACAGAACAAGCTCAAATGAGACAGGCATTATGGAAATGAGCAGGTCAGAGGAGAGGAGAATGAGAATACAAATGACCCTTCATAATGACGAGATTTCAAAGGCTGCAGCTGAAACTGGAAAACCAATCATGAGTGAACAGTCTGGGTGTGTAACAGTATTCAAATTGACTCAAATTATGGTATTTAACAGTGCTCTCTTGATAACGGATGATGATGCAGCCTAATTTCACTCTGCATTCAGTGAAGGTTGCAAATCATTTCCCGTACCAGAGCAAACGATGTACACTCAAATGTGCAGCCTTTGTTATGACGTCTGATGATGGACGTAAACACCTTTTCTGCTTTTTGAAGCCTCGAGTGCACCTGACCGCGCTCTGCTGTCTCTGTTCTCTCAAAAACATGCCAGGGCTTTTTCAAATTAATCTCAGGCAAAACAAAAATCTGGCAAAAGTGACAACAAGACCAAGCAAAAAGAGAGAGCATCTCACAAGAAGATAAGTCTCAAAGCGATTCCGTTGCCCATGAAAACATGGCGTGTATAAATAGCTTAATTGGAACTAAATTGTCAAGTGGGAGACAGGTTTAGATGCAGCATGGGGTGTTATCACATCCTTGCACTGGCATCTTCGTTGATTTTTTTTCTTGCAAGAACATCTGCTTAAGTGTGCTCCAGCATCAAGACATGAGGGGAGGGAGGAGCACATGAAGAGTGGATGCAGACTAGGAGGTGAGGAAAAAAAACCTTGTAGAAACAAAAACACATATTTGAAGTAGATGCTGTGTGAGGAGCCTACAGGAGCAGACATTTCTTTAAAGCTGGAAGACTGGTTCAGCATCAGAACACAGCAATTATTAGAAATGGAAAAGTACCTTTAGATTTGCCGCTAGGCTGTGAGGATTGAGAGCGATAACAGCTTTTAAGTTACGGCTGCTGCTTTCCAGCAAAATTCTGAAAACTCCCTTGACCCTGCGTGACAGGAAGTCCTCCTAACTGTTTCCTGTGTTTTAATGCAATCTTGACCTTGTGGTGAGTCACTGCACCAAGATGACTCGGGCTGAATATGTGGTCAAGTGCACCGTGGATTAGTGTCTCCATTAATAGCGTCTTGGGCTAATTCTTGCGGCTGATCGCATGAGCTCCTCCACTTGGCTTGAACACTTTGAGCAAATTGGCTGTCCCTGGGCATCACTCATCAAGCCAACTGCAATGAGCTCTGACAAGTTCTCCAAATGTAGGTTGTATCTTGGTTGCAATGCTGGTATATCAAGCCAAAAACAAGTGTGTGACACTTCTTCAGGTAGGAGAGTTTATCAGGACTTAGTCACAGACTCCTCAGTGAAGAGCCTTTCGTTGAAAAAGATGAGCAGAGTCAACACAATCTCTGACATCTATTTATTCACCCCCAACTCTTCTTCATGAAAGCGTTGTGTTAGATTAGTGTTTGCCAAGGAAAA
Source organism: Oryzias celebensis (assembly GCA_014656515.1). Classification (NCBI taxonomy): domain Eukaryota; kingdom Metazoa; phylum Chordata; class Actinopteri; order Beloniformes; family Adrianichthyidae; genus Oryzias; species Oryzias celebensis. The sequence goes on from BNCR01000001.1 coordinate 60,443,882, forward strand.
CACTTTTTTTAAAATAAATCCTGTGATAGACACATAAAAAACATACTAATCTAATTTGTTGATGATTTAAATTATTTTTTAACAATCCAGTTCTCTGAAGAATCACTGTGACAGAGAAAATCAACATGGCTTCTCCAATTTAAATTTTAACCTACTTTTTTTTCTTTTTTTTAAATCAACTAATAAGCCAAACAGGTTTCTTCAAATAAGTCTGTCAGAGCTGCTGCTGTAATCATCGTTTTTCTTGCATGGCAGAAATTTTCAAGGTAGATCTAAAGCTCAGCAGACAGGGATTTGACTTATCTTTAATGAGGTTTTCAAGATTCAAACGCTTATGAAAAATTAGTCTTTTTCTTTCAATTTTAAACAGAGTGATATTTGGATTCAGAGTACGTCTATTTTTTATATGCATATAACATCAACAATAAACTGGAGACTTAAAGTTATAGTTTTTGGTTGATTGCAGAAGTTTGCAAACAGTTGGAAATATCATAAATCTGAAAACTATTTTCAAAATCACATTAAACTGGCATTGCTCATATAGGCCTGTGAACACATGTTCTGTGACAGTTGTACTGATAATTTCAGTCTTGTTTTGTTTCTATAATCCAAAATAAAAGCCAAACATTTCACACACTTTCTGATTGAATCCTGAGCAGTTGAAGACATGTTTGAGACACTTGCTCTACGTCACACAGTCTCTACTTTGAGACTAGATTTCTTTCGATCAAGTTTCTGAACATTTCCTTTTTTAAGGACACATAGGGGAGAGGCGTTGCGGTTTACATGAGGAAGTGTAGAAATGTTGCAACCAGTTTGAAGCTGCTAGCTTCATGTGATACTGGTATTTACCCTTAGTGATTACTCTTATGTGCTCCTTGATACGCCTGCATTTGTCATTGTTTAGAAAAGAAGTATTTTTAAACAGTTTTATTTTGTGTTATACCATACCGGACTGGAAGAAAAGAAAATATCAAATAATAGATTTTTTTCTTGTTCACTTGTGCCCACTTTTATCTGAATCAGAATCCCAGAAGTATGTTTTGAAATATGCTGATGATTATGTTGTTTACCAAGAAGAAATGTTCAGCTGGTTTTAAAAACAACTTCTGTTACGAATGAGTTTAAGGGTAAAGAAAAAAAGAAAAAAAACCCTCAAAGTTATGGTTTGTGCTCTTTACACAAAAGCTTTTTTTTTCGTTAAATGTTTTAGCTTTCAGTTGTGGTGCAGTTCTTTGGGTTCAAACTTACGTTGTAGTTTGAACACAACACTTTCATGTTAGTTATATTAGACTAATAAATGATCTTGGTCTTTAGGCCTTTAAGATATGTAGTGTTTTAATTATTATGAAAGGGCAGTCTGCATCCTAAATCTCAAGATTCAATAATGCGTGCAAGTACGCCAACTTTGTCAGCTTTATTGGTCAGATATTAATTAAAGACAAGCTTAATTTAGTGGGAGAACAGTGGGGAGACTATAACTGCAAAAGGATCATTTGTCAAAGTGAGCACATGCTTAAGAAATTCTCTAAAGATGGGGTGAGCGGGCTTAGTGGTTGGGGGTAATGGTATGGGAGACAGAAAGATTCTACTGTGAGTTGATGGAAATGTTTGTGTTGTTTGGACGCTTCACGATGAACTGTATTGTGGCAAACCAAATCCAATCTTTTGCAAATACCGATTGACTCGTAGTCTCCACAGTCCCTCACCGCAAGTTTATGACCTCAGTAAGCCTGGGATCCAGCTACGGCTGTTCTTTTGTTTGAAGCTCCTTAACGGCAGAGTGAAAGAAGGCAAATGTGGTTCAGTTAAAGTTTAAATGGTTAAGTCAGCCTAAATTCCACGCACCAAAGGCCCATCAATTTCCTGAGCGATGTCAAAGTTAATGCAGTGACTTTTATACTCGCCACATTCCCTCTTTTATCTCCACTCCAAGCTGTAAGCCGGAGGAAGACACGGGTATTTAAAGCAACACAATTTACGCTCTCCCCGGTCCCTAGAATAGTGAGGGACCACACAGGTAGAAAGCTGGCCAGAACACCGAATCAAAGCAGGTAATAGAGAGGACAGAGAGGGAAAGATGGATAGATGCGGAGGAAACTTGGAAGCAAACAGGGTGGGAAGCTGAGAGCGAGGAGAAAAAGAAGGAGATGAGAAGCTAGTGAGAAAACAGAGTGAGTGTGAGGATTTGGAGGGCTCTTCAGTGATGAAAGCAGATATGAATGTATTTATAATGAAAGAAATAGATTCTTATTTATACTCTTTGTGAGGAAAACAAAGAAATGGTAAGAGGCATCAAAAAGGGATACCTGCTCTGCAACATTCTGCATGCCAGAAAACCCACCAACAACAAAGAAATCACTACTATCTGTAGGAACTTTGATTGTCGATTTTTTTCATGTTTACGTATTTTTATTTTGCTTTTTTTCCAACCCTTAATTTTTTTTTATTTGTAAATGAATCAAATAAACCTAACCTGCTTGATTTTTCAAACTTCACAAAATATTTAAATACTAAAAAACAAAAAAGCATCTAAATATGAAATATTTTGAGCCTATAATCATTGATTCAATATAGTATGTTTTAGTTTTTTATGGGTCCTGAATCACATTCTCTGCCTCACAAGCAGATGATGGTCTGATATTGGAGGTAAATTGGATCAGTAGGGGGCACAGCCATGGAAAGCTCAGCTGGGATGTCAGATGGTAAATTTTGTGCACTCATGCATAGTAGCTTTTAAACCCGTTGTGTGAGGAGCGTCCCTGTAGAAATGTCATAATCATAGAGTGGCTGTACCCCCCATTACTTTATTTTGACCACATAAACTTGTCCGTGGAATTGATTTTGCACTCCTCTTCCTGTAGACTGAGTGACTGCCCTGCAGTCCTCCAAAGGGACTCTTGGCTTGTATTAAATCAACAAGACATCCTTGAAGGCCACAACTGCCTGTGTGCACTTTCTACAACTGTAATTGGCCCCGTTGCTGCATTTCGTGCACCAAAAACTTCCAAAATAAATCCATAATGGGAAAATAGACTCAATATTCATTATTCATTGATCAATATTTACATAAAATTTTTACCTTAACAAGTCAGGTTATTGAAATACAAACCTGTATTTACAGGTGTGTAAATCTAAGCATACTGGATGAGCATGCTTGGGTTTTTGGCAATAGTAGAAAATTCTTTTTCGATATTGTTTGTTGGAATGTTTGAATTTTTGCCCCGGCAGCACAGAAAGAAAGACTTCCTTTACATCTTTACACGTGAGGTATTATTTCTGCGATGCTAGTGTTCTCTGGTGTTTGCAGTTTGCTTGGTTTTTTTGCATTCTACAGCTTTGCCACCAGATGTCATTACATACAAAATCTTTCTTTCTGGGTTTGGTGCTTAATGGAGGGTGTGGGGCAGATGTAGAGTGATCAACCTCTGATCAGAAGATTGCAAATTTGGTTCCCGTCTCTGCCTGCTCATGTGTCGAAGTCTCCTTGGGCAAGACACTGAACCCCACATTCCTCCTGGTGGTTGAGGTTGGCGCCAGTGTCAGGCAGCATATCTGGCATCTCTGTGTGAATGTGTGAAATGTGTGTGTGTGAATCCGGTACTGTAACTGTAAACTACTAAATTAAGGTAGAAAAGTGCCACATATTTACTGTTTTAAAATGTAATGTTCTGCAACAATTAATAAAAAATATTCTGCTCAGTCAATACAAAAATGAATCTGCAGCAGCTGTGAACAACATTTGTCTTTATTAAACTTTGTCAATATATTTAACACTTATTGTGAGGATGGTATTCTGCTAATAAAAACAGTCTTTATGGATATTTGTGAAATGTGCCCTTTTGCTGTGGTTTGGGATGTCCTTATGATTTGCAGCTTTTTGTTCCTTTTTGTTTAATGGTCTGTAGAAAACATCATTTTATTGCAGGTTTTTGCAGCAGTGCTCGAGTTTCCCACTGGAACAAAGAGGCAGGACATATGTGAGGGGTAGTATTAAACCCTGTAGTGAGGCTAGCAAAGTTTGCACAAAGATCTAATTCTGGACACCAGAAAAGAGCCTTACGCATGGATTGGCAATTAAGTTTATGATTAGTCTTATTTTATTTCAGTAAATGAGCTTTATTCCCACAAGGTGTGAACTATTACTTTGAAAAACTGAACATTTCTTTTTGTAAAATATTGCAATCTTTGTGCTAACTCTTTCCACCCCTCATTTATCTGACTTCCTTGATCTCACCCCCCCCCATTATTTCCCTCCATCTGGCTCAATCTTCACCCTTCTGCTGATCCTCCTCCTCTCTTCTTTGTCAAATATTTTACTTCTCTTATCCTCTTGTCTATCTTTGCTGTCTTTGTCCTGCTATAGTGGATTTTGAGTGGTGCTTTTGATTAACTCTGCTTTTTTTTTTTTTGTCAAGTATGCTGTAATATATTTACATTTGAGACATTCTTTTTTTTCCCTCACTGAGCTGATTGCACACCACAGTTTGTCACTCCACACACATGCATCACTCCCAAGGAACTCACTAAAGCCTTAATCCCAACTGCCCTAACTAGTGGACAAAGGCTGTCTGTGGGCGAAAATTGGGCAAACCTGTACGATCCGCACAGGTGGCCACCACAACATTTTAAGGCCGTAAACCGCTCGGTGAACCCGTAGAGCAAAAATGAATCACAGTTTTTCCTACGGGCATGCTGCAGGCAAAAGGTCGCAGTGAACATTTATACAACACAGTAGAGGTGAAGTAGGTGAGACGCAGGTGTGTTGTACAGATTTTACAATTTTTCAACCCTCTCACCAAAACCTGTGCACAGTGCAAGGGGCCCATAAGTGCTGTTGAAGTGATAAGTGCACTCTCCTTGCGTGCAGCCTGATTGCTTAAATTAAGCAATTTACGCCATATATGTGTGCAACTCTAATTAGTCGTACAGCTACTTCATGATACACACACCATACGCACAACAATTGTACATTCCATTTTCTCTGACGTGGCCACATAAACCACAAGGAACTAGCAAGGCACATCTGCACTCCCTTTAAGATGCAGACGCTTCTCCATATGACCCTCCACAGGTCTCTCAAACCAAAAACCCGCAGCACCCATACATTTACCAAGGCATTATCTGTTTGTGGGCCTTCAAGTGTGCCCTTGCATTCCAGCGCATTTGTATTTATTTTGCTGGGAGGAATTTATTCGTTTGTGCACAACCTCGCAAGGCTATATATGTGCATCTGTGCTGATTTATGAGATGGTTTTCATTTCATGTGGCTGTCTGCTTGTACATGTGTTTCCATGATATGTGTGCATCCAAATCCCCGTGTTGCTGCATTGAGTGCTGGTACTACTGCTGCTGCTCTGCCCATTGGATGGGAAACCCAACCAACAGTGTAGTTTGATACGGCTCGGTTTGACATGGGCCATTACACACACACACACAAGCGTCACACAAATGTGCTGCAAGAATGCCCACCTCCACCCATGACTGTGCACATATAAACCACCGAGACAGGAAAATAGACACATATTTCTGCACACATAACATTTACAGGATGACATAAATATGAAAAGATGTGCTTTAAAAATATGACTTCCATTAGGAAATATACAGTGCACACTTTACCTCAAAGAGACCACATTCACGGAGATGTAAGCTTGCACACAAACACGCACGCCCTAACACATACAGAGCATCCTCCCCCACACCATCCATCTATGCCCAGCTGTCCGCGACTACCACCCATCCCCCTGGGTAAATGTGTGCGTTTGTGTGTCCTTCTGCCCACCTCTACTGCCCCCCCTCCCCCATTATCTTCTTCTTTTTCATCCATCTCACCATCCGTTACCCCCCACCAACCACCTCAGCTCACCCGCTGGAAGCCATGCAATGAAGCTTTAAAGTGGGAATTAAACATTTACAAAGTGAAAAAAACTTAAGCAAACCATAGGATGTTCCAGCACATTTCTGCAGTTTGTGAAGCAGACCTGAGAAGATGAGGGGGAAAGCCATTGCTGTTTTTATCAGCTTTCTGAACTTTAGCAGACAAGCAGTGGTCGGGAATCTCATTCAACGGCACTGTCATCTTCATTTAAGGGCGCCAAACAAATCACTCATAATCTTTTGGGGTTGTGAGTGGGAGGAGCAAGGAGGGTCGGCGGGGTTAGCGTCGGATCAGAGTCCGTATCTGGGATTTTAGCACCCCTGCCTGCAGTCTTAGCGCAAACAAACTCCTTAACCTTTAATTTTTACTTCAACTAGACTTTTTTTTTTTTTAATGTCTGAGAGGGTTTGCAGAGGATATTGGAGAGCTCACAAAAGCACCCACATCCCCTCCAATCAAGATCCTCTCCAGCAACCTCCTGCAACCTGCCACCCCACCCTTCCCCTACTGCCTGTCAAACTTAGTTAGCTCAAAGCACAGACGAACCCCCTCCTCATTCTCATCCTCCACAAGCTAGATCACCCCCCTCCTACCCCCATTACCACCAACAACACAACTGCAGCATCGCAGCCCAGCAGAGTGTCTGCGGCAACAGCAAGGCGCCAAGTCGGCCGCCCCACCCTGCCACTGGAAAAGCGCTATGAGAAAGAAAGAGGAGCATGGGGTGAGAGAAGGAGGGAGAAGGGTTGAGCGTGCAGCAAAGGGCAGCAGCATCACTGCTGACAAAAGACAAAGAATAATGATTTGCTTGGGAGTGAAAGACGGAGTGAGTCTGAGTGGAGTGAGAAAGATGGAGGGAAGTACAAGAAAAACAAGGAAGAAAGGATGGAATTGGGAGGACAGTGAGAGGTGAACGAAGGACATGGCAGAAATAAGCATATATAGATAGATGAGAGCAATGAGGATATTTGACAGGGTGACTTAGAAAAGGACAAAAAGAATAAAAGTACAAAAAGAAAGAAAAAACATGATTCCAGGGAAGGGCACGGCAAACAGCAAAGAGAAATTAGAGCAATGGATGATTGAAATATGATGATAAGAAACTGCAAGGATAGAAGCACAAAAAAACACAGCAAAACGATTGTTTTTTTTAGAAATTCACTGAATCCTGGTACTATCCTTGAGGGCAACCTTAGTAATCAGTCCTTCTGTCCATACTGGTTCAGAGTGATCCCCATCCTTGGAGACTATAGTGTTTCCCAATCCCAATCGCTGTCCCTGCTTGATCTGCCTGTGCTATTCGTTTCCCGACTCCAGCACACCTGATTCAGCTTGTTGGCTCTTCATCAAGCCCTGCAGCAGCCTGAGAGTGACACCAAATTAGATCTGCGTGTGTTGAAGCAGGGACATGTGTAAAACATTTAGAGGAGTGAAGCCCTGATAGGTGATCATATCACATATTTTCATTTTGACATAAAGGTTAAGCTGTGTCAGTTATGCAAATCATGGGGATGTCTTCTATTGTTGCGGTTGCATGTACTGGCATTTGTTTTTCCTTGACAGATCTCATTTGTCAATCCCAACCAATGGGCTGTGTGTTTAAGGTCTGCAGGAAGAATCAAAATCTAGCTAGATCTTGACTGGTTCTTATTCGTGTCCAGCTAGGTCCCGGTTTTGCTTTATTAGAGAGGACACAGTTGTGTGTTTTCTTCCGTGCAAGTTATCATTTACCAGTCATCTTAGTCAGTTGTTCCCATGAAAGCAAGACTTGTATGGAATAACACGGATCGGTGCAACCAACGTCAGAGTGGACATTTGAATGTATTTGTATTTGGAGAAATGTTCTGACCACAATCATTCCAGCCGTTTCAGAGATATGAACGTGCGCTGCTTTATCACTGTGGTGATAGTGAGACCCTGTGAGGACGATAGTGAGGAAAACATTTTAAAACATTAGTATAAAAAAGGGAAAAATATATTCCTGTTCCTGTCACATATCTGGGATTATTTTGTTGGAGGATGGTGGCACAGGCACCATACACTCTTATGCCTTAGTCACAGCTACCCTTACCGTTGGATTCAGGATTTCTGCGGGCAAAAAATGGGACTTTGTGTAGGTTCTACACAAAGTTTGAAGATCAGAGACCACTTGGTGAGCATGAAGAGCAAAAATGTTCATACATATTATTTCTACAGGAATGCCACTCGTAACGAACACTTCAACCACACATAAGGGTAAGTGATGGTACTAAAGGGTAGGTGAGAGGCAGGTTTTCATTTTTTGCAACCCCCTACCCCAAAAAACCCCCCAAAAAACTCTGCACTACACAAGAAACTCGTTAATAACAATAATAGTAATAAAAGATTGTATTTGTTAGGCCCCTTTCTGGACATTAGTGGTGTTCAGGTGATAACGTTCTCTTGAAAACTCATTGTTGGTTCAGTGCGTGCAGCTTGACTCAGAGTTTTTAGGAAATTAGACAATCAAAGTGAAGTTTGTGTGGACATCCTATGGCACTTAAGTATTTCCTCCACACCCATATTGCAGCATTTGTGCATGGTCAGTAAGGAGCTGATGCGCATACTAATGGCTAGAGTGTGGTGTAAGGGCACAACAACATCACTCGTCCATCATAAGTGCGTGTCAATTACATTAACCTTATGGCTACTTCAAGATAAACTTATGACGCGCATAACCATGGTACTGCAGGACACACCTGCGGACCCTTTAAGATGCTGCCCCACCTCTCTATGACCATCCTCTGGCCAAAAGATGTTGACCCCATCATTGTATGAATGTGTGTGTGAGCAGTAGAGTGAATGAAGGTAGAAAAGTGCTAAATTAGTATACACCATTCATGTAAAAGGTCATTTTTAACCACAGGTGAGTGCATAACAACAGAAAGTACACAAAATTACTGTAATTTATAACACCTCCAGCTGTAGGGATTTAGTGGAAGAGGTGCATTGTGGGGGCTTCCCTTTCTCTTTTTACTATTCTTTACTAGCTGTAGTTACGGTTACGTTAGATAAATTAATTTGTTCTTTCCTTACTTTTCCCGTGTTGGGAGATTGTGTGTCTATAAAACCAGAACAAAGTGTGAGCTAAGTGTGTGCGGGGGTGTGTGTGCCATTTTCCTGATGGTCTGCTTCAGGTCAGTAATAAATTCCATCATTTGTCCGCTCTTATTAAACCTGTAAAAAGGTAGTTTAGGCTATTGCAGTACATGGAGCATGAGTGAGCTTCTGCTCATAACCTTCGCCCCTCCTGTAAACTGTGGTATCTGGAGTGTTAGCTGTAGAGTCTTGAATAAATACTGGCAGAAGATGGCATGATCAGGAGTCCTGATGTGGCCTGTCTCACTACTCAGTGCTAAAATGGACCACCAGTGGTCCACATCCTCCTGCAGTTTGAAGACCTTTTCACTAAGTGATAGAAGTGAAAGATACATCAATGACAAACCAGATTACAATGCATGCAGGGGATTCTGCGTTTCTTTTCACTTCTGCTGAATATTCTTTCATCTAACTTTTACTTTTGCGTTGTGCTGTTTTCCGAAACATGAAAAAGGCTATTAGAGGAAACAGCAGTCGCATGACTTTGGTGTTTGCTAAATCAGAATTTGCAAGTGTTTTCACCTCATTTTTATCCTCTCATCCCATTGTAACAGCAGCAACAAGATCAAGCTGGTGTAAAATCATGTTGTGTGAAAGTTATTGAAGTTTGACAGTTTTCCAGTCCTCATCCTTTGTGAAGAATGAAAAAAAAATCTCTTTTTAGATGAACACTCAGCTTGAAGATCTGGTATTCTAAAAGGGTTTAGATGTGGGGGTAACTCATTGATCTGACCAACAATCCTTTTGGACAGATGCTTGTTGGCACACCCTTCAACTGCAAGGTGGTTGGTTCTTAAGAGCAGAATGAACAAAAAGGTGTTTATTGTGGCTCCTTTTCACCTCATTCTGATTTAGGTCATTGTTTTTTCTGTCCTGGACATGACAAATTTAATTTGAACTGTTACATCAGTAATCACATCATTTTTTACAATGAAATGTTCATAGATTGATATATAGACAGAGGCAAGGAGAGGCTAATCCAAAACAGATGAAGCCTTTACCGCACACTTCAAATGGACCTCAGCCCTCACAAATAATAACTCCATAACAATAAAAAATGCCAAGCTCTGTAAATCCATCTTTACTCACAAACTCAGACACATGCAGGCACACACATTAAAAAATTCAGGGTGTGAAATATTTAATGTCTTGGCAAATGCACTTAGAGCCCTTGCCAATAGACCACTTAAAGAAATGAGCAGTCAATTTTCTGAGATCTCTGAACCTGGATTTGGAAGCCTGGAGGTCTGCTCATTGTCCCTATCTCTCGCAGACTTCCGTCTTTTAAAATCGTAATAACATGAGAGACGAAGAAGCGGTTTCTGATCTGATCTTATGAGACAAAGTCAGACATTATTATGTAATTATGAAGTAGATATGTGACATGATCCAATATCATCGTGTTCCAGTTCTATTTAAAAGGCTTGTTTAAGCAATTTTGAAAAATGTGAAAAAAATCTATGTCTTATGATAAGCAAAACACGACTGCTTGGAAAAACTCATGACCTATGTCAAAAATAAGAACGCTTTAATCGTCAAATAAATAGAAACGTCGTGTCTGAGCAGACTAATACTTTTTTAGGGTTTCCTTCAATCAGAGGAAATGCCCCATGTGAGCACACCGGAGCGCCTCAGATTGAGTGGAAATAAATCCTTTCAGCCAGGTTTAAACATCTTGAAGGGAGTCTTCCCAGGGGTGACTCCATCTCATGACAAAAAAAGTTCTTTTTTTTTCACAGTTCAAAGGATATTAGTTTCATAATAAAGGTTGAAAAACCGTGAAATGGTTAAACGGAGCTACGGATGGGGCAAGTCACGGTCTTTCATGCATGAGCTATTCAATATCAGTCAATGCTCAGTTTGGTCCTGTTGGGTTAATGGAGACTCCACTGTCTAAGTGGCTCCATCTGTACAAACATACAGAACATCCAGCCTGAAGATTAGAGCGGAGAGTATTGTGGTTTTTCGTCCCATCGTGGTTTTCAACTCCCCAGATAAAACCTGGAACTGAAAAAGTAGAGTCGATATGCAGTCAGCAAAAAGAGTTTGAAGCTGCTGCTGCATACATGCATTTGTGGGGGTAATACCGTAGTTGTTCATTTAGAACTGCTTTGTTTCTGCGACATCTGTTACATGTAATTTGATATACAGGAACATCTTGACTAACAGGAGAATTTCAATCCAATCAAATTAGGCAGAGCTTTTAAATTGACATGCAAGATGCACTAAACCAGCAGTTTATGAGACTGCTTACAACTTTTTATTTCCCTCTGTTCCAAGAAGAACCATTTTTAGGAAATACTAAAGAGGCACAACTGCTGAGGTTTGTAGAATAGTGTTTTATGGCCTAAAAATAAATTATGATAATTGGGCATATTTTTATATAGCGCTGTACTACTTTCTTAGAAGACCTAAAGCACTATAGAGTTACAGTCCAACCTATAACCTTCAGGAGCATTGTGGGGTTCAGTGCCTTGCCCAAGAACCCTTAGACACATGAGTGCGAATGGCAGAAATCAAACCTGCGATCTTCTGACCAGAGGTCAGATGCTCTACCTCTGCACCATGGCCACATAGAACTGTTTTAAGCTGTAACAATAAAGGCAAAAGTCACAAGTAAGGATACTGTTTTATTTAATGACGTTTTTTTTTACCCTTTTAGATTTAGAAAAACTTTGATCCTGTTGTTTCTATAGATGCACAATTTTTACCAACTGAATTTTCAAACATAATGGCTGATACCGTTATCTGATCTTTAAGCATTTTTAAGCTTTATTTTATTTAATAAGGTTTTAATTGTAAGTCAAAATAACCAAAAAACAACAAAAATTACACTCTGGGATTTGTCAAAAACAAAATAACTGTCAGGCAAAACAATAAAGGGGGTCCTGTTACACGCAGATCTGACCGAACTCTAAAAGTTGTGAGAGAATGTCTGCACCACAGGTAAGCTAATGATGGTGAGGAAAAGTGAAAGAGGCAGTGATTTAAAGGGTTATCTTTGTGTACAAACGGACAGGAAAACCAACAGTTTGTTACAGTCCAGATCACACTGATGAAAAATCTTTTTATCTGCCAGTACTGATAGTTGTCTTCTGCATCTTCACTTGGGATTAACCTCGCCAAGGCCGACACCATGGCTCCTCTGATAGTAAGAAGGACTATACCAGGAAAATATAGCATATCTTTATGGCTAGATGCCCGGGTTTGTTCATCTTTATCAGCTGCTTCATTGGCTTGAAACTGACCCTGCTGTGGCCTTACAGCAATCACTTATCTATGGAAAGCTATGGTTATAAGAATTTCCATAGAAATTTCCATTCCAGAAAAATTCTAATATACTTGTTTCTGAACTTTAGTATGCACAAATGGCAATAAACTCTTAAGGGGCTTGCACACCGAACACAATTTGTGCAGCGGAAGAGGCCAATTTCAAAGTAAAGTCAGTGGTTTAGACGCAAATTGAGGTTCCGCAGTGCAAATTGACGGCACGACAAAAGAAGGGCGGGACACACAAATTTGCCGTGCAAATTGCGTTCAATGTGAATGCACCTTTAAACTTAGTCTTAAAGCCAGATTGGTCAGGAAAATCAGTTTTGTTTGCTTGTAAACACTGTTTTGTATTTTTTACACCGAGTTTAGAAAGTTACTTAAGTTAACTAATAGTTAAATAGGGCAACTGTTTTGGGATTCAGTAACGTATTGTTTTGATGGTAATAGATTTTACACCTTTTTATCCAAGGTGTGGTTGGTTGACACTTTATAGATGTGTTTTAAAGACCCACTCCAATGAAAGTTGTGTTTTCAGTGTTTTTAACATGTTCTTGTAGCATTTTCTTTTGATGATGGAAGACTTAGATGAAAAAAAAAAAGCTTTAATTTAATGACCATTCCCAGTAAGTGACAAATACATTTTAAATCGTGTATGCGATGGGGCAACTGTTTACTGCTTAGGACTTGCATTGTTATTATTTGTATTTGAAAAAGGACTGCAACTTTGTTCGGTGGTTGTAATGAGCCTCCTGAGCTGTAGTGCTTTGTGCTTTGCAGCAGCAGCCATTGGGGAGCTCTGTTGTCATGGTCCATGCTTTGCAGCATGGTTTTCCAGGGTTTTCGTTGGTTTTTATTTTTTTTTTTTTCCTTTTTTTATTTTGAAGTCACTTTATTTCTGTTTTAGTCTGACTGAAATTGTATCCCACTGCTTTAATTACTTGATTTCTTTTTTCCTGCTTTGTCCAATGCATGTTACTTCCTGTCGCGTCTCACAATATTCCCGTTATGGCTTGAGTTTTATCAGTTATCACCTCACTCTGTACAAAAACACCTTTTTTTCTCTTTCCCTCAGCCATATCCTTGTAATTTCCTCCAACTCTGTTTGGACTATAGCACACTTGGATTTCTGCTTTACCTTCATTTTACTCAGTGAACTTTTGACACTGGTTCTTTACCTGGTAGACTGTAAGAAAAGGAATGTTACCACTATCCTTCTGCACCTAATTAAATCCATTTGACATTATTCGGAGAGGCTCAAGTCGGTGCATAAAAAGTCCCACAGTTATGTCAAGTGAAGAAGAACTTACAGTAGACTATACTGAAAAATGAAAGGCATCACCTCCTACTGTGCCTGGATGATACTCAGGCCTGGGCTCCTTTCTTCTAAGCAATCTCTAAAACCAAAACTGGTGGCAATGGATTCATTCTCCAGAGACTTGTTTTAACTGTGTGAGGTTTGGACTGAGCCAGAGCAATCCAGCTCTTCAGGATCAGATCTCATGATAGCAAAAAGCTTTCAGTGAGACGATACTTTCTGGAGATGAAACCATTACTGTATCTGCACAAACGCTGCCTGAAACTGAACAATTCTACAGAGAAAGGAGGACAAACTGAAAGGTGAGCCAAGCTTGAAGAATAATTCCAAAGTTACTGTCTTTGTTTCAGAAATATTTGGGAACATCCTTTCGGTTGGAGCTCTATGGCACCTTTCCATCTACACCGCATATGCCCTTTTTAACGAATAATCTCTTGGGGAAAAAAAGTCATGCGAGAGAAAAGACTAAAAAACTGCAGCATAACTGAATGATGATGAAAATAGTGTCCATCAGCTCAAAAACACAAAAACATACACTCTGGCTCTTGGAGGACAGTGAAATAATGTAAAGGCAGAACCTCACACACAGACAGTATCTCGCACACAGACACCTACCATTTATAAAAGCCTCCGATAACAGCAGGGATTTAGAGGACAGCCACAAGAAGGATAAGGCTCTCAATGCCCTCAGAAGGGCAAGGATCAAAAAAGGGGAAGAGACCTAAGTCTTTAGCAAAAAAAATAGGCTGAGCAGGATTAAGAAGTAGTCTGGTCAAGGTAAAGATGGAGGAAGATATGGAGGGAGAAAATGAAAGATTTGGAAGGATGAGTCAGTGAGCCAAGGGTTACAAGGGAGATATGCCTTAAATTAAATCATTTGGAACAAAAGAAGATTGTTGCCAAGCAACCCAACCAGAACGAGGTTACCGGGGCAACAGGGATGACCTGAAGCTTGACCTAAGAGATGGAGTCGGCCCTGCTGTCCACAAACACGCAGGCACAAACACCTCCACCTCTCTGTCTGGGGCTGCATTTAAGAAGCGTCTGACAAACCCAGACAAGCCGGATCATTCTGGAAAATGTAGAACATGGCTCATGTCATCCTGTGGCAATAACAAACACCGCACTCCCAATCAAGAGCAGTTTGGAAAACAAACGGGAGAGTGGTTAGGCGTTCCGTGGAAGAGGTCAGCCAAAAATATCAGATTGGGAGGCTAAGGATTCCTACAGCAAAAAGTCTAAGATGACCTTGTAGAAACATAAAAAAAAGAATTTTTCACAAGTCTTTGGCAGCCCTTTTAATACACAAACACAGCTTCTAGATGATGGATGGGTCCCAGACTACCGCTCAGTGCAGCAAAGGGTTTATTTAAGGGCTTACTTGAAAGCTTAAGCGTTAGAGGATTGGCTTAAAAAAATGATGCTACTGTTGTTGCTGTAAAAAATCCAGCAATATGACTTCTGAGAACCATATAAAAAAGCTGGATAAATCAGGGAGTAAATATTTGTGGGACCTATTTTCTTTTCTGTCACAAGAGAGCCCAATGAGATGAAAATTGTAGGGCTTAATTCAAAGTTGAGAGTGATGCAATACAATTTTTTTGGATGTTTTGATGCTCCATCAAAGAAAACATTAAGTGTTTCTTTTGAAATTCTCTGAATGCACATATAAAATGAAAATCAATGCATGCTGTCTTTGGATTTAATGCTTTTTCAGCAGTCATTATGTTGAAAAAAAACACTGCTTTTTTTCTAATGATGTTTTGCTTTGTTTTTTTGAAAAGTACTTTTATACCAGTGGGTTTGATTGTGATTAATGTCCTACAAACTAGTTTGATAGAACTCACAGTCTTCAAATACACTTTTTGTTGAAGCAAGTACAGCTTTAAGGTTAAAATACATATAACCCTTTAAAACTGCTGTCATCTCCCTTATCTGATCTGATGTATGACTTTGTGTTTTGTTTTGCACTATTACAAAACAAGGGTTAAATCTGCTAATAATGTCTGTAAACAATGTGTCTGTTTTTGAAGGTTTCTTTGGTATCAACCACCTTCTCCAGCAGCTTTTAAATTCCAAACAAACTTCTCATCTCTTCTTGTCATGTAAAAGTTGTTGAGTTACACTATTCTTCAGGATGCAACTTTTGTTTTGTTTCATCAGGCAAATCTTCCTCCCTCCTCCCTCCTCCTCTTGCCTTCGACTGCTCAGCAATGTGACATGAAAGGACGAAGAGCTGCTTCTGGAGGAGTGTGAGAGATGAAGGGATGTTCCAGCACAAAATATGAGGACAAAACAGAGTTGAGTGGAGTAGAAATGTTAATGTGGACCAAAGCTTGGGAGTAAGCATTCTGTGTGTGATCGATTTTCCTCCCATTGGCTGGATATGTGTGTGTGTGCACATGAACGCCATCACTTTAGTCCCTGGGGATCACTTTGGAAAAATGTGTGCTTTGTTTAAGTGTGTGTGGCCAAACCCCCACCACCACCCACCCCCATCTCCCCATAACGTCTGCAGGAATGTGAGTATGTCTTGTAACAACAACTGCCAGCTAACGAACGCAACCTTTCAGATGGCCCCCTTGGTTTGTCACTCCCAATCAAGACAATGGAGATCAATGGAACAGCGAGGCCAGAAAAGATGAAGAAGATGGGGGAAAGGGGGAGGGTCTTGCTGTTTCCAACAATAGCAGAGATGCAGACATTGAAACAATAGAGCGTGGACAGTGGCGGTTTCAACTGGAGTGCACGTCGAGTGGTGGGGCGGCTTAACGCATTGTTAGGGCACCCCTCTTGGGCTAAACGACTAATTGGGGTCACTCCTTGTCGTCTTAACTGTCATGGCCTCCTGCGTCACAGGGCTGGAGCAGGCTTGTGGCCATCTGGTGATGCGTTTGACACTAAATTCAAGGTTGAAGCTTGGCGGCGTACATGTGGCTTACACCAAGATTTAAGCAGTTTTCCGCTTGTTGTGATCAAAACAGTCTCAGTTTTCCTCATTGATTCAGGTTTAACAACAGACTCAATCAAATGATATGTTAGCCAAAGATCCTCAGCTTTTTAATTACAGAACTCTGAACCTTAATGATTTTATAAATGCAGGTGCACTGTGGACACCTACACACAGCTCACAGAGGATAACAAAGTGTTTTATTTCACTAGATATAGGTAATCAGTGGATAACGACTCATAAAACAAGACAGCTCTTTATTGAGCTATGAAAATAAAAGAATAAAATATTTCTTTAAAAGCCTTAGGTTAACTAAAATCCACTTTATATTACCTTCCGTGTTTTCATACAATATTTTCTGAATGAATGTATCACAGCTTGGTAAAAAATGTAAATGGACAGTGAGAGATCTAAAAAATTGACTCTGAGAATCACAGAACTCAAAAAGACATAAAACAAATAGCATGTCTACAGGCTAGGATCACTCAAATCCTGTGGAGATCCCAGGTTTCAGATAAATCAAGCCTTGAGAAAGAGGTTTAAAATGCAAAATAATCAGACCAATGTGCAATTTCCTATGGCAGGTTTTCCAGGTTGTTATTTGCAAATAGGAAACATTTTGCAGTAGCCTGACAGCCTGAAAAATGTGAACAGGAAAATATAGACTCCATACATCCTCTTGCCTCTAATGTGTGTCATAAATTCATATCATAATGTAAGCATCATACTTTATACTTGCCACACCCCAAACACACTCTACTGCATTTTCATGCGTTCAAGTGCAGATGGCATGAAATATTGCAGTGTGTAGACATGCACAGATGAAGCTAAATGATTTTTAAAATAAAAAGTTGTTTCAAAGGGTTTAGAGTTCTAAAGGCTGTTTAGTGACACATTTTACACACATGCATGAACTCAAACAGCAACACACATACAGCATTTTTTGCCCTGTTAAAAGCTCCTTAAAATCACTATGAAGTTTCATATTGCTGTGTTTGATTGTGTTGATTCTGTTTGAATTTCATGGGTTTTTGCACTTCTACCCTGCTTTGGAATTCCATTTTTACTTCTTCTTTCGTCGCTGCCCATCCCATCTGGAGTAATTAACCTAATCGAATCACATTTAGAAAAAATGGTTTGCAAAACAAACAATCTAACTGAAAAACAATTAAGACTGCCACAAGGTTTGTCCAAATGATGAGCAAGACATAAAAAGTTTAATTAATGAAATCAGCTTCAGTTCATGGTGTCCTTCGCCCTTTTAAATGCAGTGGTGTACCATCTGCACCTCAGATAGTTTTATGAATGAGATCTTATTTCACTTGACTTGAGAATTTATACAAACTGGTTACTTTAAGAAAGCCTATTTTGTCACTTTGATCTAAAACATTAGAACATTTCTACTCTTCTCAAAAGAAAAAAGAAAAGTAATTGTTTCATTTCCTAATAAATTAAGTTTTTTTGTCATGTTTTTAAAAACAGAGGAACTTTCCTGTAAGAGTCCAGGTTCTGAAATGATTGTGTTTCTGGTTTAAAGAAGTCAAGTTTGAGCTGCAAACAAAAAACATCAGCAGCTACAAGGTGCTGTCACATGAATGTAAGCAAGTGACACCATGATACTTGTAGAATCATCTGATTCTGTCATTTTCTGTGTGAGCACAGCCTCACATGAGGCAATCCACCAAACAGTCTGTCACAGCTGACAGAGCAGAAGCACTTTTTCCCCCCATACTTCAATCATGGCTTATTCTTTCATGGGACAGTTGAAATAAGAGAAAACTGTTTCTTCTCTGAGCTCAAGTGTCACTGAGCAAGGCACTAAACCCCAAAGGTTGCCCTTGCAGGAGTGGATGAAGGCAGGCAAAAAGGGACCCTAAAGAAAATACAGTCATTTATTGACTGATGTGCCAACTGTATGCTGGGAAATTATAAGTGTGCAAAAAATACCACACATTCACTTATTTCAGTTCTCCAGCAGCCATAGATCTGGCACAATATCATAATAAAAGAAGGGGAGAATAGAATAAAAAAGGCTTATTTTTTCATAGAAATTAAGTACATTCAACTTGTATATGCAGCACAAAGCACTCTACTACAGTCACACACCAATGAGCAAAAAGGGCAATGAGGACTGTGCTATCTTGTCCAACGGCAGTTCTCCTCACGGAGCTTGAACCACAGTGTTTCCGCTGAGCTCCCCAGGTGAAGGACAGACACTCACCAACTGATCCGTGCTCCACATCCATGTACAATGGAATAAAAAGTGCTCTACATTTGCAAAAGGCCACTCAGAGAATCAACTATAAATCAACTGATGAATCTTATGAATGAGAGGGCATTTGACCAATTTATTGTAAAGATACTTTCACTGTTTAGGTATCTGTCAGAGAGTGGACTTTCATGTCCATATCATTCACTGTATGTAACAACTGGAGCGAGCGAGAGTGATGTCACTAATAAAAAATGACTTACTTCCGGCTGCAAAAAATGTATGGCAGTGTCCAAATTCCCTCCCTACTAACAACTAAAAATCTATACAGTGTGGAACTACCATGGTACCCTGGATATTAAAAGCAATTCAGACACATATGACGTCACCAATTTCACAAAGTAAAAACCAAAAAACAAGTGCATTGTTGTCTATATTCATCAGTCTAGTGAGCATCAAGGCACACTTGTTCATCACAGACACGTCTGGAAAATCTCTGGAGCACCGGATTTTGTAGTTATAGATTTTGACAGCACTACAAAATGGTGAGCACACTATATAGTGCACTAAGTAGTGAAGGAATTCAGACACAACCTAAGTCAAGGTTGCAGCCAGAAATGTTCACTGATTAGTCTGAGTTGGTCTAAGTCAACTACTCTCATCAATCAGGAGTCAGCCTGATGGAAGGCCACACCCCCAGCACTTAAAAGTTGTCAAATGTTGGACATGAGACCAAATGCTTTTAAATAGGCACACGATTGGTCAGTTTATAACTTGAATACCTTGCAATAAAGACAAGAATATCAAGAAAAAAAATGAAAATTATCAAGAACATGTTAAAAAATGAATCAGTGTGCAATAGCTGCTTATTTCTCTATAGAAGTCTATGGGGTTTGACTTCTGGGAGAAACCAAGCACTTCCTTTTTGGAATGCAAGGAGGGAGGAGTCACTCAGTCCAGTTCTCATTTACAGTCAAATATTTTTATGCATATTTCAGAAATCTGCCGTATCTGAGGACCAGGTCTTGTTTAGACAGACTCTTCTGGACTACGAGCAGTTCTTCAGTCTGAGCTGCAGTACATCATCATGATACACTTATCCTCTCCATTCAAACTCTTAGTGACGACGCTGACTCACATTTAATGTCACATTTCCCTAAAGTGGACCCCCACAAGCGGAGATGCGAGGGGTGACTAGAATCATCTTACTGTCGTCTCCCTCTGTATCTCTTTATCTCCTCCTCTGCTGTGATCGCTCTCCCCCACCGTCTCCCTCCATCTACGCCTCTCTCCTCCCTTCTGCAGTTGGTGAATTCCCTCGGGTTTGGCAGCGGGAGACTTTTACACTCACAGACGGATTCGCTCTCCTCCAATTTCTCTCTGTCCTCTTCCTCCCAGCTCTTGCCCTCTTTCATCATCCATCTCTTCCCATGCTTCTCCTCTTCTGCTTGCAGAGCCCCAATCCCCTCATTCATTCTCCCCATCAGCTTGACTGTAAGTATTTGTGTGTGCACAAGTCTTCCAAGCCTCCCTCCTTCTCTTTCACCCCCCCTCACCCTTTCTCTTTCTCCTTTCCACAGTCAATATAATTGGCATCGCAGGAGTGCTCCCTGCAGAGTATGCTAAAACTGCAAGCACAAAAACAGAGGGAGAGGAGGGAATGGAGGCAGGAAGGGAGAAAGATCTGGATAAGGGCAAAAAGATAAAGCAAAAGGGGAGGACAAGAAAGCAAATCCTCAAAGAGGGAAGGAGAAGATAAGAGGGAAGCAACACAGAACATAAAAAGTGTTGCGAGGGGAAATTAAATTACACGACGGAAAAGTGAAATATAAAAGGAGTGGACCAAAGAACGCAAAATGGAAAAATGTGTGGAGCAAGTGATGGAAAGAAAACAAAACATGTGAAAATGTTAGAAAAAACATAAATATAAACATAAACACATAAAGGAAGAGCTTTAGAAAAACACTACTGTGGTAAAACATAACAAATAAAAAAAAAGTCCTCAACTATTTAGGGAGAAAATTCAGGAAGATAGACGAAAAACAAAATGAGACAAGATAAATAAAAAAAGGACAGAAATACAAGACAAGATGCAGGGCGGATAAGACCAGCGGAGAAGCAGAGAAGAAAATGAAGAAGAAAAATAGGAGGAAAAACTCTCAACCATAGTAATCAACCAGCAGAAAACAGAGTGCATCCTTGCAATTCCATTCAGAAACCAGCCAGCCTCTCAAGGCAAATTCAGCCATATATCTCCTCATGACTACACACACAAGTGCCAAACCACATTACACTGCACGACAAGCCTTCTGAATTTCCCAGACCTCCGCTGCAGCAGAGTTCTCGCCGCCCTCTACGGTTCTCAGCTGTTTTTACAAATAATAATTTAACATTCTTGTACGCTAAAATCTCTATTTTTGAGGTAAAATGTTTTCTCAGTTGAAAAAGAGCGATGGATTTAAGCAGGCTCTACATATTTGTTCTAAACAAGCACCTCCTTTCAGCAAAGATTGCTATGGCAGATTTATGAAGACTCTGACCTATGAAATTGCGCCGACCCTTCTGATCACACACCTGTGTTCATGTCAGCCTCTAAGATGGCAGCAATGCAGGTCAGAGGAGTGTGAAGACTACCCAGAGCACAGCACTTATATTACCAATCATTACAACATTACACGACTTCTGGCTAATGAGTCTCCCACTAATGAGCTAATGCATCTCCTGCTGACACTCGGGGTTACCAACATGAAATTCAACCCCGGGCAGAAACATGTGACCCACACAGGGCTGCGGCTAACCTCGTCTCTGATATTGATTTCACAAAAATGATCACTTGTTGGGGAGTTGTACAATTATTTTACAAAGACAACAATCTACTGGAATAACATCAATAACAATAAGGTACTGCACTGTCCTCTGTTCTAATTACCTCCTTTAATCTCTATATGAAGACTCTTCAAGCATGAGCACAGTGTCTCATTTGACAAAAATCCTGAAAGAAAGATTTTAAAATATACGGACTGAAAAAGCGACACAACAAATGATCTCTTCATCCTTTTGATGAGCTTATACTACAGCTGCTAGTTAAGCGTTTAAAGCTACACTCCAGCGATGTTTTTATCTGTTTTAAGTGTTCCCAGTGGTCTTTTATTTATGACCATTCTGTTTTTAGCACAAGTCATGTCCGTTGATGTGTCACACTGTGAGCTTTTTCAAATGACGCGTGTTTGTCTGATTCTAATTCATCACAATTTGAATAAAACAAAACTCAGAAACACAGCTTTGCGCTGAAATTGTTTCAGACATGTCCTCTACTATAAGAAAAAGGCTACAAGAACATGGTAAAAAAAATAACAAATCTCTATTTTTATTGGAGTGCTCCAATGTTGACGATATCGCTTTAACTATTTTCCTAATTCATTAACTTAATTCTAGCGGATTCTGTCCTGAAGATGAGCATCTTTGTACCATTATGCAACACTTTACATTGGTGCATGTCGGTGCAAAGCCAGAATAAAAGGCTGCTTTTCTCCTTGTCATAATTGGTTTATTCGTGTTGGCCATGTTAACGAGGATGAAGGACATATATAAAGAAAATTAAACATAAAAATCATTTCTGAGTATTTTTTTATTCAAATTGTTGTGTCAGGAGCAGACGGAAAAATGCAGTTGGAAAAGAGCGTATTTGTGAAGTAGAAAATGTGCTGGGCAGACCACAAGCTCCCTGCTCTACCCCATATTGATCCACTTGTAGACAATAGATCCATGTACGTCTTTGTTTTCTTTATCTGAGCTAGAATCTGGATCAACATTGTTTAGGTGGATAGCTTTGGTATTGTCTATTATTTTTGTTGTACTGCTAATGTTAAGTTGAGGGTGTGCGGGGCTGTAAGCGGCAGGAGGAGAGAGTGTAAATATATGAATGTTAGAAAGAATTGGTGGGCTTACTCTGCGCCAACGGTTCCACCTCCAATTCAGATGCAAATTTTTATGAACTTGTGCTGCTCTTTGGAAACTATGTCTTAGAAAACAACACGTTTTTTTTTTTTTTTTTTTTTTTTTTTTTGGTAAAAACTGCATAATTTAAAGACCACTGGGAACACTTTGAAAATAGATCAAAAGATGATCGGAGTGGGACTTTAAAGGGTTTAAAAAAAAAAAAAAAAAGCCCAAAATGATCAAAGTTATTGACCAGGGAGACAATGAACAACATGGAACTTTAGCTTTCCGTTTACAAAATCCTACTAAATCACATAAATGGTACAAAAGGGTGATTTTGGAGCAAATCCTGTTTGCACTTCCATGCTGGCTGTACGAAGTATATGACAGGAAGTAGATTTTCACAGGTGCATAGAACAAGACAGCAACACTGAAAAAACAGATTTTTCTTTGTTTGTTTGTTTTTTTAAATCTTGGTTTTTATATTTTGGGAGAGTATAAAAAAACATGACATTAAAATGTGTTCTTTGAGTCACAAAAGTTGGAAACATTGCTGCACATTTTGTCAAAAATGATTCAAAAACATTTTAAAGCTTCAAGGCTTCAGACTGCCAAAGTACAGGAACATTTGATTCATACCAACTGAAGCCATTTCTACCTATAAACTGTTATATTTTCATGTCAGCAGTAAGAGTTTGGGATAGTTAGTGTGCTCATCATACCTTGAAGATGTTTTACTTATGTAGACTAATTAATGATTGTATGATCTTTGTATAACGTTGAAATAAAATGACGTGCTTGTTGGTATTAGAAGACACTTTCTGTTGCATATTGAGGCAGAAATTAAACTTTATCAACAGAATACAAAGAGTAAGGAGTTTTTGTTTTGAAAATGTCTTTCAAAAGGTCTAAAGAAGAGATCCTCTCTGCCTCCCATGATGCTTAGGATGTTTGGGGTAACAGAGAAACATCTTGCTTTAATATGCACCAAAGACCAAGGCTGAAAATAGATGCTGCCAAAAGAATCGTGACTAATCAAACAAACAAATGAAAGATTACTGGACAGCCAAAGTAATCATTAGCTGCAGCCCTGAACAAAAGCCCAACGCCTCAACATGCTTAGAGAGAATAACCATGTAAACATGCATCTTTACAAGATTTTCTGGAAGATTTGTCTGAGATATAAGTTATCCCCCTCTTTCTAGCTTGTATCTTCACTGTTTTGAATGCGAGCAGCAATTCTGAGTAAGATGGCTCAGATAGCAGCAGTGACTTCAGAGCGGTGAGCAGACAGACACATTATGAAACATTTAGCAAGTACAGAACCACACAGGTCCCTCAGGAGGTTGTTGAGACTAAAAACAAAGTTTTAAAAAAAGGACAGTAAATAATGAACACCCTACAGATGGCCACAAAAGTTATTCAACCTCTCCTTAGAAAATGATTTCAATTCTTTTTAATGTAAGTGACAGGAAATCTGCTGTGCACTACTTTAGTCAGAGTTTGTCATTGCAGTTAAGTACTAATATGAAAAGATGAAGGAATGTGTCATAACATAAAAGAAAGCCAAGATTTATGACATCGAGGAAAAACGTTTTCAAGTGTACGTAGAGATCGTGTGCTGATCTGAGCTAGAGGCTTAAGAATGGAAGAGGGCCTGACCACAGACATCATTAGTTGAAAGAAACAATTCCAAAAGTTTGGAATTGTAGCACCTTTTATAGAACCTTTCCAAACAATTTCCAGCACAAAATAAATTTTTCATGTACAAGATGAGCTTAAAATGGAGCAAAAAATGGTAATGGTTTTAATCTCTTTTAAAACTGAAATTAAAAAAAGTGTTCAAGTTTGTAAATCTGTTAACCCTGTAAACGCCAGAGCTTTAGTTCCAGTGTTTGCATTCCTTCTTCGACTGTAACTTTTCAACCTGATCAACATGATTCAGCTCATTCTGTTTTGGAGAAAAGCCCTTTGCGAATCAACTGGTTTGCGTTGATCGCGAATGAGGTTTCGGTATGTCAAAGGGTATGTTTTGACAAAGACATCTCAGTTAAACGTGACTTTTTGACAAAAAGACATACATTTATAAATATTTTTCTTTTCATCAAAGTGTGTGTGTTGGGGTGGGGGGGCTTTTGGCTTCGGTCAAGGACTTTTGATCCCAGGTAATGATGAGAGCCATCTTGTTGTCTGCAGCCAGAGCCTCTTGGAGGGGAAAGAAGAACCTTAACATTTCATTTATTTACATCTTATTTTCAGCTTTCCTGCACTATATTTTACATTTCTTTATCCTAATTGTGCACTGACTCCTGGACAAACTGAGTTAGTTTGGAACTGGCTGAACAAAAAAAATCCTTTTCCTTAGCTTCTGGTGAGAGAATCTTTCCATTTCTTCCTCGGAGCCAGGAAAGTCAAAACTGACCTTTCATCACCTGGCTGCTTAGTGCTGACCTCACCGCGCCTCCTGCAGGCGCTAAAGAAGAATCCAATGCAGAACAAACAGCATTTTTCCCTGCCTGTCAGACCTTTGAGCTCTATAACCTCCTAATATTGTTTTATTTTAACTCCCAGTCTGGGTGTCATGTTATAACCTTTTCTTTTCTTTTTTAGATAGTTGTTTTTTGTATTTATATATAACTATGCCACAATGCTTGATTTAACAGTGAATCGCATGTTACACCACTGAGCCGAATTGTGGGGAAAGTACATTGTTGCATTTATACTGCATACGTTTGCATATGTTTATGTTCAAAGGGTCAAACATGTGTTGTGCTAAATTCAATTTATTTAACATTGTTTTATTGCATTACACCAGGTTTAGCATGAGACATCTGAAAGATTTTTCTTCATTATTATTTGCCCAATTTTAAAAAACATTTTTCTACATTTTTTCAACTTGTGTTGTTCTTTTGTAATACACACATCATATATCTAACAGAAACAAAACTTAAATCCAAAAATTGAGCTTTAAAGTTAATATATAACTTATGCAACATGTTTGTACTTTTGTTCAAATTTTACATGAAAAATAATCTCCTTTCATCTCATATGTTTAAAAAAAGTTCCTGTTTTTCTGTTTTTATCAACAAAATAATTTAAAAAATAGAAAGAAGGAAAGAGAGAGAGAGAGATCCACATTTGAGAGAGATCCACACTTGCTAAACCTAAATAGGAATGTGGCAGGTTAGTCAGAAAAACATGGTAATCCAAGTTACCAATCTGTGGGATTTCCTCTGACAGGACGTGAGGAAAATGCAGCAGAAAAGCTAACAGAGACTGGTGATTTTCCTTGTAATGGTGTCATTTGTTTATGGTAATTACTTTATTGTCAAAATGTGGTAATAGGTTTACATATCTCACAATGAAACAAACAAAATAGTTTAAAAACTGCCAAAAGCAACTGATTTGTAATTCAGCCCAGCTAATAAAATCTCAAAAATTACAAATGGACAGTGTAATAAAAAGGACATCAGGAAACTATTCGTTGCAAAACATAATGCCTAATTTTCCCTACGAAAGTAGAAATGATGAATAAAACATCACGGCAGCCTGTTGTACAGCTAGACGTCCTGAAAAAAAACCTGAGGGGAGACTTGCAGAACAAAGAAAGTCACATTAGTGAACTGAAAAAATGAGACATATAAGTTAAAGGTGTTGCTATTTTTCAAGGCCTGAAATTTGGTTTTATTTAAAGGCTTTTGCATCTTTAAAGACCCGTGAATGTTTTTGTTTCTGTTCCTTATTTCCCTTCTGTCTGCTTTGACTGAGCTTCACTCCCTCTCCAAGCATGTCTAATCTTGCTTTCTGAAGCCACAGAGGGTTAAAAGTAAAAAAAAGATACTAGAAAAGACTTCATTCTATTCAAATCCAGAGCAGGGAAAGCAAGCCTAAATCCAACCCAATCACATTTATAGCTGGGTTCCACTCCAAATGGTGATTTGTCAACTCTCCACTGGCCTCACTGAGCCTCTGTGATTGACACTATGATTACAACAGAGCTGTGGGAAAAAGTGTTGGAGGAGACACAAATGCGCTGCTGCCGTTATTTCCATTTTTCACATTTGTTTCTTTATACAAAATAATATTGTAATTTATTACTGGAAGCTTATAGAGCCAACCAGTTTTATTTCTATCCATTTGATGCATCTATACAATAACTGGTTTGACTTTTACAACTCTGTTTTTCGGAAATATCCTATTCCATACGGGAGTTATCATAATCTAACTCTTTTTTACCTTTAAACCACCATAAGCTGCAGTAATAAAGTCAAAGTTCAATAAAATGTTCCTACAAATACTGCTCAAAACACTTTGTGTTCAGAAAATCATGTTTAAGATGACTAATGTTCAAAGAATATTTGTCAAAAATTGCAAAAATTAAGTTAAGGACACATTTCAAAACTACATGTCATGAAAGCATATAGATCTTTACAAAAATGTACTTAAAAATGAATAATATTATTGACAAAAAACATTTTTTTTGTTGAGTTGACTCTCTCTTTGTACCTCCTCTCAGTACCTCCTAAATTTTTAGTACCTCCTCGCCTTTGGATTCAACCACGCTGTGTTGGGAAGAACTCAATTCACGTACTCGATGCGATGACACGTGGCTTGGGCTCCACCTCCTCATTGGAATCAGCAGGACACAGCAACAGGTATTTGCTTGTTTTCACTGCTTCACTACAATGAGCCTGCCCATTGAGGTGGTGATCAAGTGTAATACAAAAACAACTCAAGCCAGTTGAGGGAAGACTTGTTAAACATGAAGCTTTTGAGCTCCATTTGGAGGAAGGTTGGAAAAACAAATGGTAAATGACATATACTTATATAACATTTACCACCTTCTTATACAGAGACTGCAGATGGAAATTAGCTCTTAGAGCTACAGTCTCATACAAAGCATTTTTCTTTGATTAATGCTCCTGTACACAGTCCCTGTCAAATAATCTGAAGAAAGAAAGCAAAAAAGGTACAAAGTGCTTTTCTGTCACATTCCTGTTCACCCATTCACACTCACACTGATGGCGGCTTCGCTGCTGAACACCGGCACCAACATATAACCACCAGGAGCAATGTGGGGTTCAATATCTTGCCCAAGCACTTCGACACATGAGCGGGTGGGTGGAAACTGAATCTGCGATCTTCTGATCAGAGGCTGACTGCTCTAGCTCTGCACCATAGCTGCCCAAAACTAAAGTAACCAGTCAGGTCAGTTCACCAAGTAACAATTAGGTACCTAGAATTATTATATTTTTATATAACCAATTTTGTGAGGAAGAGGAGAGATTTTTATGAACGTCATTGGTTTAATTCTCATGAGAGTAATGATTATGCTTTAGTCCCTGTTGCCCTTACGGGTGAATATGGGATGTCTGCAGCAAATCTTTAGGTGCACACAGATGGCCCACATAAAACATCAAGGATGTAGACTGCTAGGAGAGCAGTAATGATACTAAATAAGCAAATAAAAAACAAATAATAATATAAAAATAAGCATAAATTAACATTAAGTCCCCTCCCCCAGATCCGTATACAACCCCCACCCCTTTCAGTCCTCCCACCCCCTAACTGATGGAGATTGGCAATGAGAAACAGGCTGAGCATAACAGTTTGTTTTTAGAAACGCAAATAGTTGGGACCTCTCTCTCTGTGAATAGCGCCACAGCCAACCAAATGCAGCGACACAAGCAGGGACCCGCCTCACCACAGCTAGGCAGCGATGCAGTTCCCCATCCAGAGCCGCCGCAGCTGAACGGCAGCCGACCCAGAGAGAGAGAACCCAACTGAGGAAGCACCGGAAACTAAATAAAATTAAATTAAAAAGTAAACATATTGATAAAAGCAAAAAAAAAACAACAATAAAACATTATAATGAGGAATTTAAAATAAATTAATAATTTATCGTAAATTGATAAAACATTATAAAATAGATAATACGTAAATTGGTAAAAAGATACAAAGTAAAAATTATATGAAAGCCAGGTAAAAAAAGTGGGTCTTGAGCCTAAACATCTATGCTCTCTGCAGCTCTTAGATCCTCTGGCAGACCGTTCCACAAACGAGGGCCATAATACTGAAAGGATGCCTCTCCGTAAGTTTTGGTTTTTACTGCTGGAATGGTTAGAAGACGAGTGCCAGAGGATCTCAGGGTCCGCGAGGGTTCATATTTAACTAAAAGGTCAGATAAGAAGGCACAAGACCGTTAACACATTTAATAACCATTAAAAGTATCTTAAAATCAATCCTGAAGCTTATGGGGAGCCAATGCAGGGATTTTAATATTGGAGTGATATGGGCCTTTCGCCTGGTCTTAGTAAGAAGTCTTGCAGCAGAATTTTGGAGAAGCTGAAGATTCTTAAAGTTAGTCTTTGGAAGACCGTTAAGCAGGGCATTACAATAATCAATTCTACTTGTGATAAAAGCATGCATCAGCATCTCCATGTTAGCGAGAGAGAGTAGTGGGCGGACTCTAGCCAAGTTTCTAAGATGATAAAAACACGTTTTAACCACATGTTTAATATGTGGGATGAAAGTTAGCTTAGAGTCAAAAATAACGCCAAGGTTTCTTACCGTTTCTGAATAATCTAATGAAAGTTCTTTTAACTTCAAAAACTGTTTCTCTCTCTTAGCTTCAGGACCAGCTTCCTGGTTGAGCTGCAGAAAAGTATTTGCCATCCATGATTTTACCTCTAAAATACAGTTAAAATGTGCTTCTATTGGCCCTGTGTCATCAGGAGACATAGCTATGTACAGCTGGATATCATCAGCATAGCTATGAAAGCTGATGTTGTGCCTCCTGATGACATTCTCTAGAGGAAGCATATAGATGTTAAAAAGTAAGCGGCCCAAGGTGCCCATTAGCGCTGTTCAAATGATAAGTGCACGCTCCTTGAGTGCAGCCTGGCTGTTGAGATGAGGAAATTAAACAATCACTATAGTTTGTGTAAGTGTCCTATGGGCGTCCCATAGGACACTTACGTATCACCAGATTTTGATTATCAGCAGATTTTGCACAGCCAGTAAGGACCCAATACTCGTGCCTTACTAATGAATAGAGTGCGGCGTAAGGGCACCGTACAACTGTATCATCCATACGTCATAAGTGCGTGTAACTTATGTTGATCTTACAAATACACGATACACTTACCAAAAACAACAACGATACATTCAACTTTTGTGACAACCCTTGAGTTTGACGTAAAACCCTCAAGGGAACTGCAAGACACACCTGCAGTCCACCTTAAAATCCAGCCGCTCCTCTCTTTCCAAATAACCAAAAGCACCTATCCAGTTCAACCCCCGTGTGAGTGCATGTGACAAAGCCTTTAGTCTGAGGGAAATTTGCTGTATCCCCCTCTAAGAGGAACAGCTGACATGTAAAAACAAAGATAACTTTTTTATTTAGCAATTAGATCAAATGCAGAACAGCCGTTTGATTGCCATGTAATCATCAAACTCTCAGCTATACACTAGCCTTACTGGTTGTGTTTTTTTCTATCAATTATGAGGAATTCAAATATGAGGAAAAGGGATGTCTGTAGTCAAATCAGGCGCCAGATTGCGAGACTAAAAACAGACGTCAAATTACTGCTAATAGGAAATATTAAATGAATCTCACCCTCTGCGTATCTGTATCGTTACAGACGCTTTATTAAACTCAGAATGGGGAGATTTTAACTGTAGTTTAAGGCTCATGTGAAGGCGGGGGCTCCATCTCTTCATTTTCCTCACAAAGCACTATTCAGGTACACTATCAAAGCATGTGGTGCATGTCAAAGGAAGACATGTAAGAATTAGAGCGCTCGTGGTATCAGATCTATGAATTCTAACAACATCGTTAATGCTGTAACATGTTTTTCTGATTGATGCCAAGGGTCTAATCTCTTGCATCATTGACAGGCTAATACAATTTCTTCTCAACTCAGAAAAAAAACCCAAGATAATATTCATCCTCAAGATTGTCACACTCTACCAACCTTTATTGGCCAAGCAACTACCTGTTGCACTGCTGCATCTCATGAGAATAAGTCTCTTCACCAACACTGTCATGGTTTGGAATTTGACAAATGCACGCAGCATTGACTGTGCGCCGGGAGAACTCCTCCAACAAACGGCAGGACTTGCATCACTGTATTTACTTGTGTGACTCCAAAGATATCTGCAGCTTTTCTTCCATAAACACTCCATCCTCTCATTCAAAGCTATGAATTATTAATGTCCATCTTATTTTTACAGAAACGGGCTGTTTCACATACTGCTTTTCAAAACAAAAGGATTACTGTGGATTAGTTGTTCATCAAAAAAGGCATTTTTTGTTTCATTCTTCAACATTTTTATCCAGTTAAATGTTTGTCTATTAAATTTGTTTTTTATTTAGATAAGGATTTATTAGCATAAACAGATTAGGTTGTATAAAGGCAAACATTCTTGTTCAAATGTTTGACAGGTTTAGTATTTCTGTATCATCCCTTTCATGGAGGCTGAAGTTGTCAAATTTGATTGAGCTGAATCTTTTAATTTTCACTTCAATCGAGACAACATTGGTTGATTGGATGGAGTGAAGTGATTTAACTCTGACAGAAGATTTAATAGCCTCGGTTCACAGAGGATGAACCACATTGGAGGAGTAATTAAACAAAAGGATACCTTTAGCTGTAAATCGTTTTCCATTGCAGTTTGATGTGCTTTGACAGTCGCCTATTGTTCAAGGAGTGTGTGCCAATCAATTTATGGCACGTTAGCTGAGGCTAATCTGAAAGTGCCAAAAACAGAATTACTGGACACCTTCACATGTCTGCCACTTATTGGACAGTCTAAGAGCCAGAGCCAAACACCTGGAATGAGAAATCAAATATGTGACATTCCAATTAAGAGGGTGTCTAAGCCCAAGATGTGAGACATAAAGCTCCGATGGTAAAACTATGACAGTGAATGCAAACTCTGTCCCAGGTGGAACTCTGACTTATCCTTCAAAAGCCAGAAACAAACAAGGTTTGGATTTATTTACATTTCTGACAAACATGTTTTGTTCATGCTGCAATTAAATGTGGCATTTTCTTAGTGCTTCCATAAGTGGATAGAAACCACATGTCTCTCAGCTAAACAACTTGATCAAGCATTTTTATTCTCAGAACATAATGAGCTTTCACAGCCATAATATTCTCAAACATGTCCTTAAACAAATCATAAACTATTATGATAGAGGGGAGAGCAGATTGCGCCTTTACTGTAAAGTGTACAAACTTCATCAGGTTACTTAAGAAACACCAACACCTTTTTTTATTTGGGGTTACAGTTTATCAATATATGTGGCTTTCAACTTATTTGATTTTCAGCAAGCACATTTATCCAAAATGGCTTTTTTAGGCAGTGGTGATGACTGTCAAATCTGGGATTGGAATCAATTAACTGAGCCATGGCCACTCATATTTACATGACAGTCCTTAGAGAGAATTATGAAACATTGAACAGTGTGTTGCATGGCAGGTGGTTAGAAAAATCTGAACTCTGGCAAAAAAGACTCCAATCAGGGACTCAGCTTTGGCTCATGATGAGTTTGATGATGTGATCAATGTGTTCAAAACCAACTGTTCTTCTCCTGAACTTTATATATATATATATATATATATATATTTTTTTTTTTTTTCCATCGAGACAATAATAAAAAGTTTCTCTAATTTTATTCTTAGTTTGGTGTTTTCATCCTTGGACTAACATGGGACAGCAATCTGTTAAACTGGGTCACAGAGAGACAGGAGTGGCGCTTAAAGTGGCCATTATTCAGATGAAGATCTCTGAATGATCTCATGAACCCAGATGTGGAAACGTGATTACCAATGCTTTTGTAGAGCTCTTTAAAATAAATGAATCTGATCTCTCAACATCTCTGATCTCTTTTGTACTTTGTTTATGGGATATTCAGTCAATGTTCTCATGTAGCAATAAGACAAAAAACAATTGCTCCATCCACACAAGTCTGGAGTGTAAAGTTTATGAACGCATTCTTGGACAAGCGTCGAGCATCAAATTTGATGGGCATCAAAAGAGACGCATAAATTGCATTTGGTGTGAATGCAGCATTAGGGGGACACAGTGCAGTTTGGGTCACAAAGATGAATTTTCTCACGTTTCCATGGTCAGATATGTACTTTGGGTCAATATAGCAGTGTCAGGGGCTGCAGAATTCAAATAGAATGCTCAGAAATCTAGTGGACATTTTTAAAGTGGCATCAAGTCCTAATCAACCCTGTCCAACAGCAGAACTTTGAAAATCAGCATTACTGACTCTGTAATAGCTAATGTACCCAATTTGACTAAATTCAGACACAGAAGAAGCCTGTTTTCTGTTGGTTTTGATCTTTACTGTCATGAAAACGACATCAACAGGAGTTTCTCCCTGCTCACCAAGAACTATATAAAACCAACAACATGAATGAAGTCAACAAAGTGGAACATAAATCTTGTAAAGAAAGGCCTTGTAAACAACATCCTGTGGTTTCTTTCCGGCCTGTGACTGTTTGAAAAAAAATATTAAATGTTCAAACCTATTTTAGTCCACAAAGTTGTCCATCAGTATGTGAACAAATTATTTTTAATTTAAGGTTACTTTTTTTAAATTTGCTTCAAAGAAATGCCTGATCTTTTTGAATTAATCATGTCTCTTAAGGTGCATCATCAGTTCATAAAAAATTTTCAGTTCTTTTCTCTTTGAGTTAAATTTTGCCTTTCTTTTAGTAAATTTTTGTTCAGTTTAAACCACTTAATATGTGAAATTTTTAGTGGTTGATTTAGTTCCAAACATTTTTTAACTTGAATAAATACTTTTAGGAATTTTGTTAAACTGTGAGTCAGTTCAGATCACTAAATCAAGATCATATAATTCTGTGAGGATTGGTGTTGTTTTAGTTTTGTTCTTGAGATTTGAGTTTTTAGATAAATCATGCTGCGTGACACAGTGATAGACTGGCAAACTGTTCAGAATTCTTTCCCAACTTTGGCTTAGAAAACTATGATAGGCGGCACAGGTGGACAGATGGATGGACGGAAGGAGGGACGGATGGATGAATGAAAGTCACACCAGGTTTCATTTCCAGTCATCCACAGCTGTTTTGGTTTCAGTTCCTTCCCTTCTGCCATTTTTAATCCACTGCCAGGTCATGTGTTTCATCCCCCTTTTAGTTCCCTTTATCTCAGATTTATTGATGATCGGTTTTGTCATGTTTGTGTTCATTCTTATCAAGTTTTTGCCAACCACCCAATCTTCTGCGTTTGGGCTGTGGTGTCCTGACAAAATCGTAATCAAATGGATTGACTGGACAGCTTAAAATCAAATGGTATCTTGCTCAAGCTGAGATGAAACAAGCAGAGTGACTAAACTATTCTTTAGACTTCTCTATCTGGAATGACAAGCCATTGCACGTCATTTTGAGCCTTGACATGTAGATTCCTTCATGGCCACTGGTGATCATTTATCAGCAAAGAAACAACCCAGACGTGGAGACAACCACAGGAATTCAAAGGAAATGAGGGCAATGAAGATGTGCTTTGTGGCCTTCTTTATCTCAGTCACAGACGCGCCCTTCAGGTCTGACAAACAAGTGTCTTTCTGTTGACAGATACCACTTCTCCCACAGTTCTGACATGCAGCAATGTTGTTACCAACAACAACCATGAAAATCCATTATCCTGCGAAATGTTGACATTCAACCGCCACTCATAGCATCAGTCAGTGTTGTGTAAACTGACTTTGATGAGGATAGACTTGACCCAGACTTGATAACCACGAGATCGGACTCTGGTGTTTCAAAATAATTATTCTTTCATAGCTATGATTACATAGTTTTGCTTTAAAACAAAAGAAAAAATCAGCAAAAACAGGAAACCACAACTGAATAATCGCCAGTGTTGCAAAATATTTGCAGGAACAGGCAAGAACGAGCTAATTAGTTTGAGCTCTGTAATTAAAAAGCCATTGTGAGGAGGGCTGGAAGTATCTGCCCATGCTTATTAGCCATATGTGCCACAACTCTTGGTGCCTCTTCTTTTGAAAGATTTTAAAAAAATCAAACAAAACCACATCTTCAAACTAAAAAACAAAGATTTATTTTTTTCTCAGTCTCACACTTTTTAGTTTTAAAAGTTTTTGCCAAATTTTTGTTTCTTTAGAAATTGGAGTTAATAATACTACAGCTGCTAAATAAAAACATTTTTTATTGAATCAAAAATTACTCATACTCTGCTAAACAATGGTTTTCAATGGTCCTCTGTGGTTTCTGTCTTAAAAATAAAAGCTTCTTGGAAAAAGCTTTCCAGTCAAATTATTGTTTGAGCTCCTTTGACATCAGTGGGCACACAAGGTTGCCATGGTTATTATATGTGCTCCATCGAGGATGAAACACAAAAATGTCAAGATGTGACGATCTTACTGCTGGCAATTGACCCAACAAGGCAGTACAAGCAGAATTTCAATCATGATTGAATTAATGAAAAGAAACAAGCTCTAATTTGTTCAGCTCCAGCCAGAAAAAAACTAAACAGAAAATGTCAACAAATTTTTCAAATGACAAAAAAGGAGGTGTCCCTGAGACACACCTGAAGCCATCCACAAAGCCAGTGTGATGCAACTCAGCACATCTCCAGCCTGTGAAGATATCCTCCTGAAAATAGCTCAATGAAGCGGAACACTGAGCGTTAAATAAATTACAAAAATATTTAAATATTCATTGGAAGAAAGGTGAGCTCAGGCAAAAGAAAAGACAAAGAATGGACTTTTTCCTTGGCTCACACATCAAAACAGCTTGCCTGAAGGAAATGTGAGTGCTTTATCAAATTGTCCCTTGAAGGGACTCATCAAACATACACTAGCCTGTGTAAGAAGCTGATAGCCGTCACGCCTCAGGCTGCCAGTATGAATGAACAGCAGATAAGGGCGTGCAGCTCATTAACGCAATTACATTGTTTAATTCTACCGTCTGCCAATGCTTCACACAGACAGGATCGAATTCCAGGCAAGATGGGAAGTTATCTTCACTGACATGCATGCCACCAAAGAGTACCTGCACCGTAAACAAGGAACAGTCCTCTGCTGCAGCAGTGTGGGCTGGACAAATCTGTTTGTCAGTTTGTAAAAAGATGGAGAAAAAAAAAGGGAAGCAGGAACAATCAAAATGACACCCAACAGCACAGTCAGCACGGAGCACAGAAAGCCGAGCGAGCTCTCCTGAATCCTGCCCCGCTGTTTGCTTTTGATAGAAAAAGTCATAATGACATTCAAGTACTCGCCAGGCTGAGAAATGAAGCAGTGACAGAAGAGCCGACAGAGATAGCAAGAAAAAAAGAGGAGTGTGTCTGCACGTGAGCGTGTTTGCAAAAGGACTGGTAAGCGGCTGTAGGTGTTGCGTGAACGTGTAGTCAGACATAAAGCTGGTTGAGTGCCAAGTGTGAGAGCAATGTTCCACTGACACCAAAGACTGCTAATAAAGTGTGTGATTAATTTGAACTGTGTCATTTTCCCAGGGTCCCTCTGACATTCCTTCAGAGAGGGCTGAAGAGCCATTTAATTAGTCAGCACTTTGTGAGTGAAGTGCTTCTGGTCGGGAACCACCTTATGGGAATAAACATATTGAGAAATGGTTCATATCGAGAGCATGCAGTGTGCGTGCGTGACAGCTACAGGATGTGTGAGCGTCATCTGCCTGGCTTCACACTCTTCTTTTTTTCCCAGAAGTCAACAGTCTGGCTCACTGGAGTGTCTCTGTTTCAGCACACACAGCTTTCAAAATAAATGGAGACATTCTGGTTGTGCTGTGCGTGCATCTTCATCCATAAATATGTAGATGAGCGCGCGTGTTTCCATGCGTCTGAGTGTGTTTGCATCTGCTGACACGCGTGTGCACTCATCTCTGAGGCTCTCCAGTAAAGGCGCCTTGCGTATGTGTTGATGTAAAGTCAAGAACCGGCGTGTTCACCGAACAAAAAAAAAGCGTGTTTAAGTCTGTGTGAGAGGAAAGGCGGCTGAAAGACAGGCAGATAGGCCGCTGGAGCGTGTGTGCGCACCTGCGTTCCCTCCAGCCTGCCTAGCAGGGTGTGAGAAAACCAAGGGAAGGAGAGTGAATCAAAACGAGGTGTGACAGTGTATTTTTAAGTACACTGGTAAAAAAAAAAAAGAAGGCCTGTGACAGTGTCTGAGCAAGACTCTCGTGCAGGGATAAGCAGCTTATAGAAGAAGCATTTTCTTTTCCTCGTAAATCTCATTAATTTTAATTAGCTGTATATTTAGCACCTACACCTGGATTGAGTCTAATTCTGTTTGTATGTAGAGCAACTGCTCAGCAAAGCAGGTGGAGCGATTACACTGCCACAGCTGACTCACATTTCCATAATGTCTTGTTTTTGATTGTGTCGCGTGCCTAAGGAGGATATCAGAGGCAAATATGCATGGCCTTCATTTTCCTATCACATGCTCTGTGTAGCACACCATGCCTCGTCTTTTTAAGTGTTCGTCCGTTTTTATCATAAACTCTATTTTCCTTGCTCCCCGCGCTTCTTTCTTTTCGTTTTCCCCCCTGCTTGTGTGCCCCATCATTAGAGACTTTGCTGTTTTTCCCCCTCCCTGCCTGCCCTCCTGCACCCTTACAGTATTTTTTTTTCCTTCTGCTTCTCCCACCCTCCCTCCTTTCCTTGGTAATCAGCTTATCCTATGTGTGTCCAAGCCTCTGTGTCTGCGTTCCTCCTCGCTTTGTTTCGCATTCATTCAGCAGGGAGATTAGAGATGCCTATTTGGTGCTTTTGTCTTCAACCAGCACAGCAGGGCTGAGTTATACCACGCGGCGATGGCCCCTCCACCAAAAGACACATACGCTCATCGTGTTCCCGTCATACTTCCATAACTGTCAAGAGCTCCATCTAGAATAAACACATAACCCTCTGCTGGCCGGAGTGCGAGGTTAAAGCTTCCACCTGCACCACGGACAGCCAGTGACTAATTTATGGGTTGACCTTATTTAATGCTTAGCCTTTTCCTCTCTGGAGCCCTCTGCACTGGCAGCTGCGGAAATTATTTGTTATCAAAATGCAGGCAAGGTGGTTTTTGAAGGTTTCCAAGCTTTTTAAATCTAAACTTAGGAGCTTCTTGGAAGCGCCAGGAGTGCAGTTAGTGTGATATTCAATGTGTTTCTGTGTTTCTACTGTTGCAGCAAATCTGGCAAACTAGCATCTGGGAATTTAGGAAATGGGTCAAAGATGTTCATCATTTCTTTGCTGCAATTATCACATCTGATAGAGTTTTAAGTCCCACTATAATCATTGTTTTACCTATTGTCAAAGTGTTCCCAGTGGTCTTTTGATTCTGATTATGTCGTTGAAGCCAAAATGAAAAAAAAAGAAAAACTGTGTTGTTTACGAGGACATAGTTTCTGCAGAGCAGCAGGTGTTCATTAAAAAATCACCTCTGAGCTGTGGGCTGCACTGCACAGAAAAAAGGATTTTTGTTGGAGTGGGTCTTTAAATACAATTTTCTTTTTTTTTTTTGGAATTTCCTAAATCTTATTGAGTATTTCTGTGAGCAGCTGAGATCTAATCTGTTTACTCAACTTGTTGCTGCAAATCGTTTGTAGATCTGCTTTTATTTATTCATGTATTTTAGCGTAAAGCAAGCCTAGGTGCTCTTTAAACTCTTTCCTAGTTAAAAACAAAGGCTTCGTTTTTCCAGATCAAATCCCAGACAGTTCTCCTCATCAGTAGATTTGGAACTGTTCCTCTGTATTATCAAAAAGGAAATGGTTGCAGCGGTTTTCCTGAGAGAGATGTGATATGTACTGTGGGTTATAATGAAAGTAAGCACAAGAACAAATAAAGTCTTCCAACAATAAAGGCAGTTATTGGATCCGCAGAGTACTTATCCAGAGCGCAATCAGCCGAGAAAAAGCAGAGGAGAAAAACTTGAAACCTGCAAACTGCTCAATAATTGCATGGAAGTAAGAGTCACCAGCATCTACAGTTGGTAATAAAATATCATCTGTGTGGGAATATCTTGTCAGTAAATATGCATCAGGGCCACACATGTTTATTCACATCGTTCGAGTCCTGCCTCACTCCAGCTTTTCTAAAGACACCACAATTTGCTCTCATTAGTTACCTATTCTTATCCCTTTTCTCTAACGTTTAGCTTCAACTGGCAGCATAAAATCACATCACTTTTGTTGCCTTCCCGCGAAGGCTCCTAAAAGATGACCTTTTCCACTTCAGTGAAAAGTATATTCGGGCTCTGCTGTCATGTCTAATGGTCCTGCACCTGTCATAGTTGTTCATGTTGACAAGCCTTCCTTCCTAACAGACTTCCCTGCTTTGTAATGGCTGTGTGAAGAATTGGATGTGGTAACAATGCAGCCATTAATGATGATGGAAATGCACACACTAAATGCCTACCATTGTTAAGGCATTCAGATGATACAGGCTGCATTTTAATAGCAGATTATTGGGACTATAAGCCTTTGAGCAGTGGGAAGCGATGTCATTTGGAGGCATAAGGAGCGCAGCAGTGCAGCGACACTCAAAATGAATTTCAGCGAGCTGCTGTGTTTCCATGCCAAAACTTGAAAAATGATGCAACAGCTTCAGAGCTGAAACTTCATCTTGGTACACAATAAAACTTGAGCTTATAAGTGACAATACTCAACTCTGCGTCAGTACAGTAATGTGCTGTTGGAATGGGTTCCTTTCGAGTTTAAAGCTGGAACTATCGCTCAGTTTCATCGCTCTAACATCATAATGGTGGTGAAGCTTAAGTGTCAGTGTCTGTTCACAAATTACTATCACTCAGCAGACTTTTACAGTTATGTATCCGGGGAGGGGGTATAAACCTCTGTAGTTTGCTGACACTGAAGACGATATTTTCAGAACTACTTTAGGCGAAAGTGTCGGAACATGCAGACATATCCTTCTTTAGGATTTATTTTCATGACTGTAATGGCCACGAAAGTCAATAGTACCGTTGGTACCAATCCAGAGAAGTGTTCCACTAACACTAGTTCCATTTGTGACGGCTGCGTTCGAGGCTCAATAAGACTCGGTGTGGTGGTGTGGGGTCAGTGATAACCTCAGCAGAAAACAGCCTGGAAAGAGTTCCCCCGACAGCCTACAGGTGAATTCAAATGGCTGCGGTGTCTGCGATAAGATGTCCCTGCAGACTCACTCCTCTACATGAACTGAAGTGATGGCATCATCAAAAAGAAGCAATAAACAAGAGAAACCTCTGAACTTTCATTGGTGGAGCTCCTTCGCTCGGGGGGGAAACCCTCAGCACTTAAACTCAATCAATACAAAATACTGCACTCTACAGCCGTGCACTCATGTCCTCTAGCACTCTGCAAGCTGGAGTTTCACACAAAAAACACAGAAAGCCTTCAACAAACAGATCCTTTTTACCAGGAAGCCTTTGGTCTGAGCAGCCATGCATCAATGTCAGAACGGGTGATTTTCATCTCAACAGCAATCAATTAAAACACCCCACGGAGAATTCCAGCAGATAACGTGTGAAATGAGGTGGTGGCGTTGTGGGGGAGGGACAGACGGGTAATGTGAGCAACCCGATCAAAGAAAAAGAAAAACAGGTGAGTGGAGGGTTGTACGAGGGGGCTCCTGCTGTCAAAACAAGGTGAGTTGGTCCCAAAGCTGTTTGGGAAATGTTCTTGAATCAATAGAAAACGTGTGAAGTTATGTTCTACGACTTACTAAATGCGCAAGTCACGCCTTTTTTTTTCACATCCAGCTGCTGTTAGGGCCTAAGAGCTAAGACCTAAGAAGCGGAGCGTCTAACCGCACTGTAAAATCTCTTCTCCCGTCTCTAAATGGAAGTTACTGTTATTATATCGGGAGCAGAGAAGATTGATCTCCTGTAATGTAATCGCTTAGTGTTTGAGCAGGCCAGGGTGTATATGAACTTTCTCTGAAAGATAAGTTTAAAGGGAGTCTTGTTCTGGTGCACCTAGAACCTCTAAGACTTCACCACCACATAACTTCCACCTTATTTCTGCTTTATTTAGCCTGAAATTAATTATTAGCACACGCGCCTCATTTAACTTGGAGTTCCTCTTCCTGTTGCTCCCTCTGGAAGCATTGTTTTTCAGCAGATCTAGATCTATGAGGTTCGCATGAAGACACAGGAATGAGAGTAATGTGTGAAATAAATCATCTCTAGGGTCTTAGTGCTCATGGCGTGTGCTTTGTTGGGTCTTTAATCAATCAGCCACAGAGTCTTAATTAATCAGAGTGATGCACAGGAGAAATGATTGGTTTTCTGCCAGATGTGAATCTGTTGCAAACTAATGCAAGCCAATAAGGGTCCATTCAGTAATCACAAAACTGATC
Source organism: Oryzias celebensis (assembly GCA_014656515.1). Lineage (NCBI taxonomy): Eukaryota > Metazoa > Chordata > Actinopteri > Beloniformes > Adrianichthyidae > Oryzias > Oryzias celebensis. The sequence continues at coordinate 60,484,932 of BNCR01000001.1, forward strand.
GGAGCGACAGAACTCTCCTGAGGGTGAAAGAGGAGTGAAAGCATGAGACAATGGAAATTGGGAGGATTAGGTTTTAAGACTCTGAGTTAAGACAAGGTGCTTGAAGCTCTCAGCTGATTTTAAATGCTTAATTGGATCTGTGACTGATTATCGTCCTTGTCAATGACTGAAATCTAGGATCTGCGTTCAAAAGTAGTGCTGCTTTTCTTCTTCTTCTTAGGAAAAACAAACATGCAGCTAATTAACCAGAATGATCAGTATGAGAAGAATTAATTCAGCTCCTCCCAAGATCTTTCTGAAAGTATGTGGAGAAAGATAATGAGTGTGTGTTTTTTCTGTAGAGCAGCAGATGTCATTAACTCTCACCCTTTCGGACAATGCTGATGACCAAGACCAGGTAACTAGGATCTTCCATGACAAATGGAAGAGCTGTGGAGCTGCTAAATATTCACCAGTGAGAGTGGAAACCACTAGTTAGAAGCCAAATGGAAAAATAGCTTAGGCTTCTTATTAATGTCACAGTGGCTAGGCGGTAATTCCCCCAGGCTCTGTGTACCTCAGCTTGTTAATGAGTCACTGCTTATCAGTCAGCCTTGTTAACAGGGAAAAGCCTCTCATCCAGTCCACCAACTGCTATTGTCTGCTAGCTCTGCTGCATATTAGCCAACGTTTTACACTTCTTGGCACACAGGAAGTCAACAAACAACAACAGCGCACACAGGAAGTGGGCTTTGAGCCAGAGGGAAGGGGGTTGGTCCTGGGGGGAAGAGACCCATTTTGTGGCAGGATCAAGTGAATCGCTGGCAATCCTGCAGAGTCCTCCTGCCTGTAAATCTTAACACACTAACAATTGGTCCACAGAGCTCCCCTTCTTAAATCCCTAATCATTATTGGCCCCAGCTGGAAGCATCTGGATTCATTTAATGGTTCCGAATAGCAGAACTAGCAGAGTAAATAAACTATTAGGCATCCCTCTCGCCACAAATGCAAACAACCTACTAGGAACTGAGATCGGGCAGCCGTGGAGCCAAAGGCCAGGTGGCTGATGGGAGAGCACAACACACAGCTTGCTGTCAGATGAATTCCCCTGCAGACGGACCCTCCACAACAGCCCCCGGGTAACTGGGTCAACGTTACTGAACCAGGGCACAGCCGACCAATTACATGGCTGATCTGTGCCCTTCAAGAAGCAGTTTCCCTTTGCAGGGGATGCCTGCACATCCAGCTGGGAGTGGGACATGTTGAAAAATGGGCAGTTAGTATCAGGAAAGCTAAACTGATGCTGTCCGCTTCGTGACTAGACTTGCATGACAAAGAAATGGGTCGATGGGAAGTCTAGAGTTTGGTAAAAGTTTCCTAACATTCATCTCTGCAGTATTGTTTGCTCTTTTACCGCTTTGAATGATGCAAACAAACACTGTGGACTCAGAGTCCGGCTGTAATGGCTCTTTCCTTCATCGCATGGTTCGTCTCCTTACACATTGATTTACTGGGAATCATTTTTCCTTTCTGATTCCTGTTGTTAAAATATTTATGCTAGGTGGAGTCTCTTCTTCCAGAGTCTCTTTGCATGGACTTCCCCATTATGATGCCATTATCTGCCTACCCACCTCCCTCTACTCCATCTTACACTTAACGACTTCAGTGCCGTGTCACAACACTAATCAGAGAGATGGGAGCAGATGGGAGCGATGGGCCGGCACTCTGCGGCTTTCACGCAACATTTCCCTCTGAAAGTTCAACACCAGTGTTTGGACATTACTCAAGTGCTGCATTATAAACACGAGTTAAATAAATGTATACATTTGTGTGTGTTTCAATGGAAGAACTTAGTTTATTCTCCGTAAACAAAAAAAGGAGTTTGGCGTTGATATTTCTTGCATAAACTCAACATTTTTAGAATTCAGAACCAGTTTTGGATGGATAGCAAAAGTGGGAGGAGGATTAATAACAGTTTTCAATTATAGCCTGGTAAGAAATCTAATGACAAAAGGACCCGCATCTCATGGCACTGGAACTCTGTCAAGTCAGCACTCTCTCCTTTCCCACTCAATTTCACCCTGACGTGTTTTCTCATCTCTTAAATGCTGTCAGACACCCCAGACTTAATTACTCTTTCTGACTGACATGATAATGTAAAACAGTGCTTAGGTAGAACCATAGCAAGAGTTGGCCAAGCATGGCCTGGCCTCCCCCTGAGCACATCTTAATCAAATGCGACATGCTTTTGAATATGAGCCAAAATCATTTTCGGACCCAAATAACGAACTGCTGCCTGGATTTCAATGACGAGCTGCAAGATCAGAGTCAACCATCAGGCCGGAGTTTAATATTTCATTGTCAGCAGCGCCTAAGTCTGTTGGTCCATTCCTCATCTTTACCAGCTCTTAAGGCCTCGCCTGTTTCCATCTGCATTAGTTAAGCTTGCCTTATCCCAGTTTCTGTTTGTTGTTTTTTTATTCTATTGACTGACCCATATTTCATGCATAGATTCACAAAAGCCTAAGCAAACCTAATTCAACAGAAAGTTCGACTTAGCCAAAGCAGGGAGACAATTTCAAAGTGTAATAGGGTGGGCTTGCGCATCTGGGCACACATGTGTGTCCATGCATATGATTGCATTGTGCATTTGACGATGCATTCAGATTTGTTTAATAATGTGGGTGTCCACAAATGAACAAAAAGGGCCTCTGAGAGTATATATTGAAAATGCAAATCAGGGAGCGCCTGATAGGAGGTGTCTTGCCTGCTAAATCGTCTCACAGTTCTTTGCCAAACACTCAGTGCAATTACATTCCAACTGTAATGAGAAAATGGCAACGGGACTCTTCCTAGGTTAATCAATTTTCCATGGATTGAGGGCCAATCATGACACGGCATATTGTCTCTTACACAATTTGTCCTTTAAAGGTTGCTTTACCGGCAGCCCATCGCTTGAGTGTTATGTAATTGGGAAATCACATTGGACATTGGATTCCTGCTCACTTGGTGCACACAGCAGGGATGATAATACAAATTGCTCCTCATTTTCAATCCTCTCCTGCGATCCGCTTTGGGACTGGTTACAGTTTCATCCAAGTGTTGCGCACATGTAACTCTGCATGTCATGTGTGGGATTGTGCTTAGTAACTTTTTTTTTTTTTTTTTTTTTTTTTTGGGGGGGGGGGGGGGGGGGGGGGGGAAGAAATGTTTATCTATGATCTGCATCACTGAGGATGGGAAGGACATCCTCCTGAAGCCCACATGTGTGTGTGTGTGTGTGTGTGTGTGTGTGTGTGTGTGTGTGTGTGCGGGAATCCTGTGTACACGTGGAAGTCACAGAGATTCCTCAAAAACAACAGCAGAAATTCCACCAAGGGCCCAGGGAAGTAGGAGTGCCCCATGTGCTTATTAACGCTTCTCTGCTTCTATTTTCATAATACATGAAACAACAACAGGAAAAAGATGAAGTCTCAAGTCAACAGATAGGGGCACAGGCAGAGAAAGAAAGAGGGGGTCAGGGGGTCAGGGGCCCTGGGAGAGACAGCGAGGTAGACAGAAGAGGAGGAAGACGTGCTCACCATAAGCAATGTTGCTGTGAACCGCAGCTGTGAATAGTACTGTCAATAAGCTGACACTCCATAGCGTGGAAGGGGCTGATGGGAAGGCCATGGTGTGGCGCGCGGATCCGCCTGCTTCACTGAAAGCTCAGGAGGGCTGAGGAGCTGCGAGGGGTCACCTGCAGAAGACAGAATGGAGAGCTAAGGAGAACAGGAAGAGAAGGTGCAGCGTCCTCTGACACTGCTGTTTGAACGCTTGGCACGCTGCTCCATGGGCATTCATCGATCTGCTGGTGGTGGATCAAACTGAGATGGTTGAGGGAGTGATGGAGGGAACGCAGAGTATGGGGGCTCTTTCTTTTCACAGTGAATTTACTTTGGGGGCTCAATAACTGACTCTAATTAAAAACTAAGGCGTTGGAGCAGTTGGTGATGAAAGGAGAACAGAGATGAAGCAGAACCCAGGCTCACACCTGACCCCCGCAGAGAATACGCGCGGTGCGCTCTGCGCAGCACCTGACGTTCATGGATGGCTCTGGCACTGATTCTGTGTCTGCCGCGCATGCACACGCTCACCTCCTCTCTCACACTCAACACCCCCCACCCCCCCTCCAAAAAAAATATCAGGAGCCTGCGCAGAAATGAGCCCCTCTGTCCATCTGCGACGCGCTCATCGCTGAGAACTCTGCTGCTGATGGTGCAACTTGCCAATGGGATGGGGAGGGGCGGGGACGCGGGATGTCGGTAAGGGGTGAAGGCTGGAGAATGGGAGGGGAGCGGGGAGGGCATGTTCATTGTTGTTTCCTGTTGAGTTGGTTGGAAATGGCAACTGGGTTCCAGTGCGTCCGTGGGAAATAACGCGCCAAGTTGCTGCACACCTCTGCCGAGTCTAAACAAGAGACCACCGAAGCAGCAGCAGAGTGGCGGGAAGCTGCTCTCTGCAGCGGAGCATCAGGATGACGGCTCGGAGCGCGCCTTCTCTCACGCATGCAGCCCTTCTGCTGCTGCTGGCAGCTCTGAGATTTAGAGACTTCACTGAAGGTTGGAGAGAAGAGGCAGCTGCGCGCTCTGCGAGTCTGCGAGTTGCGCTGCTTTTCTATCCCAAACATCTTTGTACTGTCATCATTTAGAGCCAAGAACCGGTGAGCCTGGAGGGATCGCAGAGCGTTAACAGTAAAAATAAAAAACCCGCACAGTGGGAGTAAATTATGAAGGCACGCAGGGATTATTCCGCTCGTACCCTAGTGCGCACGCAGAACGGATTACGCGCACACACTTGAAAAGCGCGCGCGCGCACATTCCTGGAGACGGGAAAAGCGTCAGCACTGACAGGTGTCCACTGTCTGCCCCACGGGCTACAGCAAAAGGCCCCCGCGCGTGCGCGTTGCCAAAAACTGTGAAGCAATGCACGTAAACGAACACACACCCGTTAGATTCCGCCTCCGGGAGTCGGTGTTATTGTCCGCCCTGGTCTCCGGTAAGGTCCCTCCTCCGATGCGCTGCTGTCGCTCGTCCGGAGACTTCTATCGGTCCGCTTTCATCCACTTTCCCCCGTTATCTCCACGCTCCCACTCGTGACTCCTGTTTTTCCTGGGCTCTTTACTCTCTGTTTGGTGTGTGCGCGTCTCCCCACAGCCACCGTTCACTGCAGCAAAAACAGACTGTCTGAAAGAGGACAGGGAGGGGAGGGGGGGCGAGGGAGAGGAGGGAGGGAGCAAGGCAGGGAGGGAGGGGATTATAATACGATTTGGCCCGTACCACCGGGATAACAGGGCCAGAGCAGGGGCCTTCTGGCTGAGAGCAACACCAAGGAGATGAGGCAGATAGAAATATCAGCATATCATATCCCTGTGATGCTGCACGCTGACCTTATCGCGCGCGCGTGGTGGCGTTGCGTGATCCCTACAGACAGAGGCTGCAGGATTTGATCCTCACGGTCATTTTTATCTACATGTGATTCGGAGTGACCTGACCTTCTGCAGGCGCATCATTTCCTAAAACGAGCAGGTCACCAGCTGTTCTTTTGTCACAGTCCTCAGCGGAGTGGAGGGGTTCTTATCATCATGCCATTCCCTGTTCTTGCAGATAGGCCCGCTGCTATCTCCCACAGGCTTGATAATTTACAATGTGGTAATTATGTTGGAGTTTTTGGCCTTGGGGAGACCCGGGATTTATTTTCAAGGATTTTCATCTACTGCAAATGATGAAGACGATTCTCCAAAAATGTCTCCATCCTCATAAGGAATGGTCAGGTTTGCGTGTGATCAGAGGGAGGTCCTTGTAGCTCTGACGTGTCGTGCATCAGGCCTGATGAAAATCCAAGGGACGGAGGGGGGGCGTTCAACTTGCCAGAGAGGATTAAGGATTAGTTTTGCTGGCGGATTAGGTCTGCGTGTGGGGAGCCATGATGGGGTTAAACATGGATGGAGGCAGCCGCACGAGAGTCCAATCAGTGGCAGAGGCGGCAATAGATGCTGTGGTGGAAAATCCAAGACAGGAACCTCGGGAGGGGCCGTTTCAGAAAGCTCCATCAAAGCAGTGGATTAAATTTATATAAATACATTTTTAAAAGGTGAAGTCATTTTAAGAAACGATTCAAATAAAATCCTTATTCTCCTTTAAACTAATCGAAGTTCATTGTTCTTCAGTGTTTGTTTCAAACAGATTCTTCTCTGCGTCCTGAATGAGTAATTTTTCTTTTTCTGTTTCCAAATCAAAAGAGAGAAACAGAAACTCAACATCTGGCATCATTAAACGCGTGTTATGGGGGCGGAAACGCGCCTGAGTGCCAGCGGTTGCTCTGCTTTCATTGAGTGGACAGCTCCAGGTGCTGAAACGAGCGTCTTTGCCATTGTGAGGCTGTTGTCCTGAGAGCCCGCGAGCGTGCAGCCCGCGCACGAGCTGGATGGGAAAGGCGGCCAGGACTGTGCCGCAGCATTAGCGCGGCTTTTGTTTCTAATCTGCATATGAAAGAATTGACCTTTGAGTTGTAAAACGGATTGAGCGTTTCCGACATTCACCGCGGATTCAGTCACTGTGTGCGTACCGGCATTTATGAATTCATCATCTGGAGAGCTCCAACCATTCATTATACATTCATTTCACCTCTTTGATTGCTGACACAAAACAACCTGAATGTGGCTCCTTCTTCAAAAAATTCTACACCTATCGAATCCCATCTCTGCCGGGACTCGAACCCGGAGCCTCTGGATTAGAAGTCCAGCGCGCTATTCCATTGCGCCACAGAGACTGAGGTGTTTTTTCTTCGATCAGAACTAGATTTATAGTTCCCCTCCCCTATCTGTGCAGCCTCCGCTTCATCCCTCAGCATCAGGACCGCAGCCATTTAAAAAAAATCCTTCACCCACCAGTAGGGGGTGCTGCCACTGCGCTTTCACGCAAATCTTAATTCTCTTAATAACTCCCCCTCTCATTCCCTGCTGCTGCCAGGCTGGGTGTGTCGTGAAAATTTCACAATATTATGGAGGAAAACTAAGGATGGGAGACGGTTTTTGGTCATAGGGCACTTAGCTTTCAGGGAATAAATCCAGTTTTACTCACATGTCTGCAAACCCCACCAACTTCCACTTGAAAAATTTGGTTGAGCAAAACTGAGATCTGGAGACATTTTTTTGGAAAATAAAGACAAACTGTTCCTATTGACAGTTTTTTTTAAACAGATACCTTACAGCTGATGGGCAGTTTCCACTGATAAATAAGTAAAGCAGTTTTGCGGAAGATAACTTAACTAAGTGCACACATCACTGTCAGTGGAAGTTCTTGTGTTTTTGAAGCAGTTTAAAGCAGCTGTTTCTGCCCTTGTTCTCTCTGAAAGCGCCTGCTTTAGTATGCTTCATAAGTAGAATTGGATCTGACACAACATCATGACCCTGCATTTATTCTCACTGCAGGACAAAAGCTTTTCAGGTGGAGTGTGAGGCTCCTGTGTGGCTCAGAGGGAGGTAAAGCCTAAGGCAGGCTGCTGGTGAAGAACGAGTTCACACACAGTTTTCGCCGCAGCGCTGCCTCTCCACATTTCAACCCATTTCCTGATGTTAAAAATGCATTTCAACTCAGAGAAAGTAAAATATGAATAAACAGCACTGTAGGCACACTGCCTTGGACTACCAGAGAATGAATATTAATGGAGGGGACATGGGTTTAATGGGTTGGTGTCAAAGCACCGTTTGACAAATTACATAAATAAATAAAATTCATAACATGAAAAGAAAAAAAAGAAACAGTAATAGGCTGGGTCTCATGCTAATGTGATTTGGACTGTCCAACATGTGAGAATCCACTTTCAGAAATAATTAGTATCAAGGGACAGATTTCATAGCATTGTTTATGTAAAGCACAACATATTCCTTTATTTAATTATTCAATGACTTTGTCCAGAACATTTACAATAGTCCACCTTCATTTTGTGCATGACGTTTTCACCCAGAGCTCAAATTAAAGCCAGGACCACTGAAGTGATGATGGAGAGGCCGATCACGGCGTAGCCACTGCGGTTTACTTCTGGAATTCTAAAGCCTTTGCCCAGATCCCAGCGCTGAAAAAGAGCAGCAAAGAAGAAGAAAACCTAAATATCTGCAAATACAACTGTTATATTACAGAACATGGGAAACGTTCACATCTCAACAGGAAATTCAAGCTGCTCAGAGGCACACGTACACACGTACACACACACAATGTGCTCTTTCAAATCTAATTGTTGGTCTCACCAAGTGACGGATGCCGTTATAGGTGTGGTAGGATACTGGAAAGGCGATGCCGAACTTGGCCAGCCCAATGAGGAAAGGACCAACAGACAATGAATGGATCAAGTCCAGGTAATAAGGGTAGCTTCCAGGTAAGACCAATGCTGCAGCAGCAAAGGCTGAGATGCCTGAACACAGACAGGAAAGCTGATTCAACAACTGTGAGTAAAAACTCCCAAAGAAGAAATATTACATGCAAATAGTATTTCCTTTTATTTTATCAGCATGGAGGAGTCACAAAACTCAATGGAACAGTTGGGACTGAACACCAGTTTGCTAAGCAACAAACCTTTTCTTCCAGTTTCTAAAAGTGCCAAAAAGTGGCTTCATATTTAACAGTAAATTCATTCAACATTTTTAACACAGTCAAGTCAGCAAATAAACAGTGTTCCTTCACTATTTCACAGTTAACCTTTTGCCGTCTTGCTGTTTCCCATTTCTTTTTGTTTTTATGTGTACTGTGTTCTGCATCCTGATTGGATATTGACCTTGCCAATTAGTTTCCTCTGCTGTCCAGATGCGTAAATCTTGCCAGAGTTTTATAAATCTTTGTGTGATCAGATCTTTGTTTTCATTCTATAACACTAGATTTAGTTTTCTATGGTTTGAACTTGGAGAATTTAAACAAGAGAGAAAATGTAAAAATGTTCATGTCAGTCTGAGAAAAGTGCGTAAAGTGTGGAGTGAAACATAAAACCACTTCAGCTCCAAAATTATCTTAATTTAGCAACTACTTTCATAGTTGGAAATAAATGTAGGTGTCAAAGGATTAAAACAGCTATGATCCTATTTGGTGGATTTTCCCTATCACGGGTTATTTTTAAAATGTAACTCAAACAATGAAGGACCACTGTATCTACATTGTAGCTGTGCCCTAATAATGTGAAAACTTTAAAATTGAATAAAGTTCTTAGATATTGATTATTTTTAACAGCATTGTGCAGAATTTCAAAGAGCTTCACCCTGAAACTGTGGGTTTCTAGGCACTTTGCAGTGGGAAGTTGGTTTTTACACATGACATATTGACAGAACGCTGTAACAGTAAGTGACTGTTAATGTCTGTGGGTCAAACTGACACCGACCTTTAATGAAGCCATTAACGTGCAAAAAAAATGTAGGTGAGGCTTTGCTGGAGGTTCCATCAATGTCAGCAGCATCTCAAAGTGGCATCAATTCAACAATTTACGCCAAACACATGGCCCAGAGCTGATGGGGGCGCTAAATTTAGTTTTTACAGACAAGGGCAGAATTTCACTGAATTTTATTTGTTTCCAGTAAAAGCTCTTAGTAGAAATCAATAGTGTTGGATTAAAATGCCCAAAAGAGATGTTCAGGGTCAATCAAAGGCGCCAGCAGCAGAACAACAGGCTCTCTTTGGTGATAGAACAGAACTAAAAAAGATCAAACATGGTTCATGATCTTTTTTGGGGAAAATTTTTACTTTTGTTTAGATTTTTAATGATGGCATACTAAATGAAAAGAATCAGCTGTGTGTTACCTCCACTGAGGGCTAATCCTGTCCCTCTGTGTGTGATTGACATCATCATAGGAACTGACCACCTGAAAAGAAAAGGCAGCAAAAATGTTACAATGTAAAAAAAAAAAAACATTCCACAAGAATTCATAAACTTTATTGTTATCGATATTAGCTAAACTGAACTATATTGGAGATTTAAACAACAGTTTTTTTATAAATAAGTTCAGTACACAAAGTTTTCCAGCTGATGCTGCAGGTTCAAGAAGGTCGAAGTGTAAAAGATAAATCACTAAGCCCTGGAAGACAGTTTTATGAACTGAGAAAGAGTTTGACTCTTTACTACAAATGAGGTAACACACAGTCTAAACTTGTCAAACTGATAACAAAGTGCAAGAATGCAAAAATGGCAGATAATGGCTTCCAACTAAGTGGTGGAGAATGTGGCTTCTCTTTGCTGAGGCAGAGTAAATTAGGTTAGTGTTCTTCTGCAGAGTTTATCAAAAGGAGCAGAAGGAGACAGATTCAAATTACCACAGCATTCTAGGCAGAAACAATCAATGCTTAGTATTTTTGCTGCAGAGTATATAAGCCTTGAAACACCAACATAGTAATAGAACTGAATTAAAAACTAAAAATAAAAAGAAACAACAGCTTTTTTACTTTTAAATTACATGACACCAATAAAAACTTCTCCTAAAAACAGGTTTTACAATGATCAAAATACTGAAAGAGCATATAAATTTGCTGCATGGTTTGTTCTATGGCTTCATTGATATTACATTAACAAACTTACAGACCCACTCTAACAAAAGTTGTTTTCAACATATTCTATAGCAGTTCTCTCACGATGGAGGACACATATAAGATAATATAAGATTAAAACTGTGTTTCTGAGTATTTATTTGTTCAAATTGTGATGGATCAGGAGCACAAAAAACTGGTCGTTTGAAAAGGCCTGGGTTCGTGACACAGCAACTGCAACAGGTGGGCCAAAGTCTCTGTGCTCTGCTCCAAATCGGATGCATCCACTTGCAGACAAATAGACCCATTAACGTATTAATTTTCCTCATTTGAGCTTGTATCTGGATCAAAACTGTACAGCTGTTTAGCTCCAGTTCTGCTTGACTTTTTTTCTTTTTTTTGCTACGCTAATGTTAACTTGGGAATATGAAGGGCTGTTAGCTAACGGCAGAAAGTGTAAACAAAGGACTGCTGGGATATCAATGCAGGGTTACTTTCGCACACACAGTCCCATCCACAACCTAGAGATGACATAAACCTTTTTTATTTTGGCTAAAAATTGCATAATCATAATTAAAACACCCCTAGGAATGGAATTTTAAAAAATATGTAGTTGGAGTGGGACTTTGCAGCTATGCAATTTTCCATTAGAAATATCCCTTACTGTAGATCACAAAGCTGCTGTGTCGTATAAACTATTACTAGTACTATTTTTTTGTTTTGTTTTAAAGCCCTTTGTGGTTCAGACTGATTTATCAAAAGTGCGTACTTGTAGATCGTCAAATGTGGAGACATGGGTCGATTTAATCTAGAGTTTTTGGCCCAAAACTTGTTCATCTCCTCCTTAGCCGTGCTTCCCATTGGAGCAACACTGAAAACAGAGAAAAGAAAGCACATTAAATACATCAGCTTGCTCAATTTAAACTGAGAAAAAAGTATATTACATTACTTCTGTCATCGTGAGAACTAAAATCCTTTAATAAATTCTCAGAACTCACTGTCTATAGAGGACGTTGAACTGGGGTTTGGAGAGGCACACACTTTGGCGGGCCACTGACCTGCAAAAAGACAATGGCAGAGAGAAAAAGCAATCTGTAATGAGAGACAGCCTTAGTTAGCAAACAATCACAAACAAAAATATATTATTCCATTTAATCACCAATGAGAAAAAGGTTGAAATTAACAACAGAAAACAGATTTATATTTAAATATGTATAAAAGCTAATAAAACGAAAATTGTAACATTTTTTAGGTATGATAAAAAACTTATATATTCATGGTCTACAGCAAAGAAATTCTTACAAACCTTAAACTAAAAGAATACTACAGGAACTAAATGCAATTAATAATATGAAGTGTATTTCAAGATTCCACCATGTGACCAGTCTTTATGTCGCTTCTGCATTTCTTTATGAAACTGACACAAACAAATAGAGAACGGTTCTTTCCCAGTTTGTCTCTGTATGATCACGATAATGCAAAGTTCTGCAACTTAATCCATGTTCATGTGTCTGAAATATTACATCAAACTTCTGGTGAAGAAGCTGTTTCACATAAGCAAGAAGCAAAACAAAAAGGTCTTGAAAAGCTGCTTTATCCTATAGTTGAAAAAAAAGAAGATTAAATCTGTAAGGCATTTTAAGGTTTTGTTTTATGTGCACATACATAATATGTGAACATTCAATGGCAGGTCGTGATTTATTTTTGTTATTGTAGCCTGTTTAATCTTAGCTAGGCGAGCACACAATTAAATACCCAAATAAATAAAATAAATAAATGACAATAACACATCATCAACTTATTTAAATCGCAATAAAAGACGAATTCTGACAGTAAATGCAGATCTGTGTAGTAATACAAAAGACCATTTTTCTTTTCTAGCGGCAACATACTCGTAGATACGATTACACAACAAAAACAACTATAAACAGCACGCGCAGTCCTATGAAGCTGTTATTAATGATATTTGCTAATGCCAAGGTCCAGTGCCGTGTAGCTTTAGCGAGTTAGCAAACCAGCTGTTAGCGGTGAGTCGCTAAACATTCAGAATCCTGAAAAGAAAGACGTTTAAACTTCAGAGGATTATTCTCAGCTGTAACGACTGTTTACCGTCTATGTTAATCGTAAACTGGTAACTTAAAAAGTCTCCCATGAAGGTCTTACTGAGCACAAAAAATCTAATAGCACAAACGGACTGACCTTAGGAGCAGCGCCATGTTTGACATAAAGTAAGCGGAAATGACGTGGCGGATGTTGTGAAGATATTGCTGTGGGAGGTTCAAAGAAATGCCAAGACGTCGCGAAAAACATACTGTCTTTGACAATTTATTCCACAATATTTTTTGTCAAATTAAAAGATTTGTGCATGGTTGATTTTTTTTTTAAAAGACATAAAATACCTTTAAAAATTGCTGCACACAAAATATTTTAATTGCAATGTTATTTCCAGTGCTCCCTGGGGAGGTGTTCCAGGCATGTTCCACTGGACGGTGGCCCTGAGGAAGACTCAGGACACGCTGGAGAGACTATGTCTCTCTGCTGACCAGGGAAAGTCCTCTGGTCCCCCCCAGAGGAGCTGGAGGAACTGGCCGGGGAGCGGGAAGTGATTTTACTGCTGCTCCCGCATCCCTGTCCCAGATGAGTGGAAGAAGATGGACTGATGGATATCTTGAATTTCACTTCAAGAAATCTGTAAGAACCCTATTTAAATAGGTCAATGTGTAAAACTCTACGGTATGTCATGCAAAAATGTGTTCAATAATCTATAAATTATAGCAACTTGAAGACATCTTGTGTTTCTTGCAACATATTTATGTCACAGTACATATCAATGTACTAAATGCTGATCAATACACGCCTAGCACATTGATGAACCTTCTGGTTCTTGTGTGTGGATATTAGACCTGCTTCTCTGGGAGGACTGTTTTAGGAAAAATCTTTCTCCAGGAAGGCGAGAGTATGAAGCATCAAGGGAAAATCAGTATACTCACCAGAATATTGTAGACGACACCATTAGCTTGAGGGCAGTCTGAATACAGACCAAACGGAAGGTTTGGGATTCAATCTGGACCAAATTGAGTGGATTTTTTCCAGACCAAACAGTTGTCCTAGTCTGAATACATCCTAAATGAGTAAAAATTAAACTTTTGGAAGCCTTTTTTGTCTGCAGCATTTTTGTGTAACACCTGCCAAGAACTTTTGCCAAGTACTCAACATTTACAGTTGGATTCATATAATACATGATTGAAAGTAAGTACCTTTTCTGGTGCTTCATTCATTCATTCGTTCTGGTGCCTAAGTTCACTTTTTTGTAAATATTATCTAATTATTAGTTTTTAGTTATATGGTTAAACATTCAAAATATTTATGAAGTGGCAAAGCTGAACAATAAGTGAGCCGAGCATTTAAAACAGCCCTTTTGTTGAAAGTGTTATAAAACTTGATTTGAGTTTTAGGTTTAAGCAAAAAGTAAAGAAATGTAGATTTAATGATGAGGAATAAATGGTCATTTTACAGTATAGTCATTTGACGAACGTAGAATCTATCTTTTCAATCTACCTAAGCACAAAAACTAAATTTAGAGTTAAAAAAAAGATAAAAAAAAAACAACAAAACATGCATTTTAGACATTTAGGTACTTGGGCCCAAACATAACTTTCTCATTATTAATTTATTTTTTGTTAGTTTCAGTATTATTAATTCAATGGAAAAACTTTCTTGTACTAAATTCATTCAGGGATTTACAAAGTTAAACCTTGTTTTTTTTTTTTTTTTTTTTCTTTTTAAAGCAGCCCCATATCAGGCTCAAATGATTAAGGCCATTCAAAATTAGTCTCTGGGATTCTGAACATTCTCTCTGTAATTGGTGAAAGGTCAAGTGTTGCCGAGTTCAAGAAAAGTTTCTTAGTAAGGCAGTCATTCATAAGACAGAGTCAGCTTTCTTTGAAAGAATGTCTGACTGAACAGAAAAGAATTTCTACAATTTTAGAAAAAAATAATCTAATTTTAAAGGCCCAAGGACCCTAGTATGTGATGCATGTTGTAAGTACATCTCTAAAAATATCCTAAATCACAAACATTTACAATTTTTAAAATAAAGTTCATACAGTAAAATCAAACTTACACTAAAATACATCAAAAATAGAAAAAATGTGTGTTTGGTAAATATAAAATTGTGTCAGTTAAAAGGGGTAATAAACAGACTTTTTTAAGATGTTTTAGAGCTTTTGATAATAACGAAACAGTAGCACAAATATTCCTTTTTTTGTAGACAATACAGAATATCTGTACTGTTGGTGTAACCTGAAATACATTTGTTTCTCCATGAACCAATTCTACATTGTTCTTATTTAATTTTCATGTAGACATCAGTTTTAACATGGAAAAACTAACAGAAATGGATGTACAGTCTGACATCGACTTACTGTATGATAATGATGCCCAGAAGCAGCTGCTACAAACAACGACAAACCACACAGTCAATAAAGACTCATTCATTTTGATGCACATTTTAATTTTTTAAAGAAATAACAACATTTGGTAGTGCTTCGTGGTCACATCACTTTGGAGATCACTCACATAAGGCACAGAGAGGTACATGACTTTTGTTCTGCTGGAAATGTTTTCTAATTAAACGAAGAAGAAAGAAAGAGAAACTTCAGGCAAAATCAAAAGTCTATTTTCAGCACTATTTTATGATAATCAGTTTGTGAACTGATCCATGCAATATTGCAACTGGCAGACACACACACAGTTTTCCCCTTGCTTGGAAAAAAAAAACCCACAAATGCACACACGCACAGTCGCTCAATTCAAACTGACATTTTCTGAATGTTAATAATATGTCTCCAGCTCCACCCAACCTGGAAGAAATGAAGAGAGAGGCAGAGAAAGAAAAGAAAAAAAGTGTCAGAGAGCAAACTGACAGATGAGCGGCTTCTATAATATCCCTTTGTATCTCTCTATTTGCATTCATTTCTTTGTCTCTGCATTTCGAAATGAAGCTCCTTAGAATTCTGGGACTCTGATCAGCAGCGTGTGGCGCACAGATTAACAAAAATGATTAGCTGTCACCATAGATTGTTTGTCCTCCCATGTGTCACCCTTCATCAGCTGAGACTCTGCAGCAATAAGCAGCTTCTGGGTCATTGTATGGTATCTATATCATATACACAATCTCTGCCGCGTATCTCAGCAGGCGGAATCAGCCTGCTTTCATTTCCTTTGGAAACATTTGTTGCTGATTCTGATGAGGGTCCATCAGATATCCTTCTATTTCCTGCTTGGAGCTTGATGTTTTTTGTCGTTAAAAATTAGGCATTATTTAATGTTATCTCAAATTAAACAAAAAATATATTTAAAATCAAATCTGCGCCCTGTTTCTGGCTTAAGAAACTCTTAAAATAGCATTGGATTTGAGGACAAATGTTTTAGTTTCTGCTGAAAGTTAAAGATTTACATATAAGCAAACTTCATTTGAAAAAAAAGTGCTGTTGTACATGGTTTTGTGGGAAGTTTAACTATAAAGTCCTACTCACTCCCTCACTAGATTAAAGCCCCTCACATCTCTAACCTGACATTACTGATGCAACAAACATGGCAAACAAAATTGGAGCTATCCAGCCATACAGTTTTGAACCAGATATCAACTAAGACGAGTAAAACAAAGATGGACGTGGATTTATTTGTTTGTAAATGGATGCATCAGAATGGAGCAGAGCAGGGAGAGCCTGTCCAAACAAAATTTTGTTTTCAAAATAATTTTTGTCTTTTTCTGATTCATAACAATTTGAATAAAGAAATTCTAATAAAAATGCAAATTTAAGCTCAATTTTCTTCATATATGTCCTCCACCATCAGAAAAATACCACAAGAACATGTTAAAAACACAATTTTCATCAGAGTGGGTCTTCAAGGACTAAAGTGGTGTTAAATTCATCATTGTGTGAACCCCTGGCTATAAAAAAAGGAAAACTGTTTGATCTGGTTTATTTCGTGGTTAAACACTGACTTGATAACTTTCACAGTTCCTGTTTTAGAATAATGTCAACCTAACAAGGATGACTATCAAAGAGGAAGGTAAATTGCTCCAAAAGTGTTTTGTACAAAATTAAAAAGGATTACCTAAGACAGCTGCAACTGACATTAAAAGCCTCTCCTTTGCAATACTTTTGTCATTCCACCACAATAAAAGCTTACATAATCATCCATAATTGCAACCCCATCTCTAAGAAATCCTGTTACATTATACTGATCCATTATTCATGTCGATGCAAATTAAAGAATTAGAAAACAAATGCAAATCACAAACCTTTACATGATTAGCTTTTCAGTTTTTTTCTGGATCATCAACTGGCACAATGCTCAACTCAGCAATTAGAATGCATTTAAGGGGATTTCATTAGTAATAGTGAGACATTTTAAGTTCCACCTGTTGTTTTTATTCTCTGTGATGACATAAAGGAGCTTTATGTTATTGTCCTTTAGTTTATGAAAACGGACACTGCATTGGGTATTGTACCTTAGTAGTCATTGATTAAAAATTAGATTAATGGCATGAAAAATGCTCTAATTTGTCTGTAATTAATTAATTGGGATTGATCTGTTAATTTGACCTCAACTCTATGTACAAAATGTAGTTGCACTGAATCTGTGTTGAAAATTAAACCAGTTGAACTTTGAACAATCAGGGACCTAGATTTTGTATTGATATATGGATGGCGTTCCTTTTGATTAACAGAAGAGCCAAAGGTTTGAAAAATTATAATGGAGAAGAAATTAATAATTATTGTTTGTGCCAGGCTGGAATTGTATGACACCAAGTCTTTCATGTATCAGAAAAGAGCTGTGAAAGAAAAAGGCTGGAGCAAAATTCTCAGGATTTGCACTGCTTCAATATTTTTCACAAAGCCTCTTTCAATTGTGGGTGGCAAACATGTGCTTGTAAACAGTAGGAAAAAGAAATAAAAGAAGCCCCTCCCAGCTTGTACAGTGTGAATACTGTGGGTTCGACGTGGTTCTGAAATGCGGTTTCTCTTTAGCTTGAGCTAAGATAACAGTTAACATGATTAATTAAGGGTAGAAATCTTTTAAAGACCCACTCCAATGAGTTGGAGTGCATTTTTCTCCTAATGGAGGACATATATAAAATAATTTAAGATTAAAGCTGCGTTTCGGAGTATTTTTTTTTCAAATCGAGATGGATCAGGAGCTAATGAAAACTTGCGATTTGAAAAACCTCAGTTTTGTGACACAGCAACTGCGTTGGCCAGGTCAAAGTCTCCCTGCTCCGCTCCGTTTCTAATACATCCACTTGCAGACAAAGAGATTCACTAAAGTCTTACATTTTCTTTGTCTAAGCTGCCATCTGGCTCAAAACTGTACGGCTGGGTAGCGTTGACATTGCTCACTTTGCGATGATAATTTTAGCTTGGGGTTGTGAGCGGCTATAAGCTAGTGAGAGAGAGTATGAAGAAAGGATTGTTGGGATTTCAAAGTAGAGTTACTCACGTGCTCACAACCCAGAGGCAAATTTCTAATGAACTCCTGCTGCTCTGCAGAAAATAGGTCTTAAAAATTATAGATTATTTTTTTCAATTTTGGCTAAAAACTGCATAATCATAATTAAAAGACCACTGGGAACACTTTGAAAATAGATGTAATAAATAAAAATGTAGTTGAAGTGGGACTTATAAATATCATATCACTAATATAGCAATATAGTCATTAAAGCATTATTGAGCTCACAATCCATTTAAAGTAGCAGAGAAAAATAGTTAATATAAAATAGTTTGTCCTGAGGAACAGAAAAAGCTGTGTTTCCACCAATTTCTTTTTACTGTAAGCACATACCAAAAATTCTGTTTCATAGGATTTGACCTCATGTGGCTGAAATACCACAAAATGTGATGCAGTTTTGAAGTTAGATAAGGGGGTTAATCTTGTGTTCTTGAGCCAACATGCAAGTGTCCTATAGCAGAATGTACTCAGCTGTCCCTGCAATGAGCTCATCCATGTGAGATTGTGTAGAGAAGCAGAGACTAGCTACAGAAAATTATATTAAATTGGTAAATGTGGCTTGTGCTGTAAAAACCCCTTAGACAAGACCAGAAATGCACTATAAATGCAAATCCATTCATATACAGAAAATGATTGTATGAATCAAAGGATCTGTTGTTTTTTTTATTATTTTGAAAAAACTCAGTGCTTGAAAAAGTCAGGAGACTTGTTTTCTATCTGGATCCCAAAGTAATTTAAGATTTTTTCTGTTCAATCGAAAAGTTTTCAACCCACTGGTACTGTTTTTATTTATCATAGATATTTCACCTGCTCGCTTTGAGGATGTTGATAGAGAAGTACAGAGAAGGTCAGAGAGAGCAACACTGTGTCTTTGTAGATCTGGAGAAAGCTTATGACAGAGGAACTGTAGTATTGTATGAGGAAGTCTGGAGTGACAGAAAAATTGTTAGAGCAGTGCAGGACATGTATGAGGGCTGTAAGACAGAGGTGAGGTGTGCTGAAGGGGTGAGAAAAGAGTTCAAGATGGAGGTGGGATTACATCAGGGATCAGCTCTGAGCCCCTTCCTGTTTGCAATGGTGATGGGCAAACAGACAGCTGAGATTAGACAGGAATCACCATGAACGGATGTTTGTTGATGATATTGTGATTTGTAGTGACAACAGGGAACAGGTGAAGAAGCAATAGAGGTGGAGGTTTGTCCTGGAAAGGAAAGGAATAAAGGTTAACCGCAGCAAGATGGAGTACATGTGTGTGAATGAGAGGAACCAAGTGGAAAAGTGAGGTTACAGGGAGAAGAGATAAAGGTGGAGGATTTTACGGGTCAACCATCCAGAGTGATGGAGAAGAAGCGAGTACAGGCAGGGTGGAATGGGTGGAGAAAAGTGTCAGGTGTGATAGAAGAGCTTCAGCTCAAATGAAAGGAAAGATGTACAGAACTGTGGTGAGATCAGCCATGTTGTTCAGCATAGAGACAGTGGCACTGAGAAAAAGAGAGAAAGCAGAGATGAAGATGCTGAGGTTGTCTTTGGGAGTGACCAGGATGAAAAGGATCAGGAATGAATACATCAGAGGGACAGCACATGTTAGAGGTTTTGGAGATAAAATCAGACTGAGATGGTTCAGTCATGTCCAGAGGAGAGACGGTGAATAAATTGATCGAAGGATGCTGAGTCTAGAGATGTCAAAAAAACAACAAAAACTGCAGCCCATCAGCAGGTCACTGTAGGTTTGTGAGCATTAGCAGATTAGCCTGTATGCTTTATATTTAGGTGGTGTTTGATGTTCATTTAGGAACAAATGTATAATTTCAAATGTATAATTAAACCATGGTTGCAAATTCATAGCCTGTATACAGAAAGTGGGATTTATCAGGTGTGCCTGAATTTAAGTAAAAAGCTCTGGACATTTTTTTTTTTTACCAAACACATAAAAACAAACTGTGCTGCTTTTTATGAATAAAGAAACAAAAAAGACCCAGCTACAAACAAAATCCTCTTTTGTTGGAGGTATTTTATGTGAATTTGAACAGGACTTTGCAAATAATGAAAACATAGATCATTACAAAGTTTTATCAGTTAATTACAATGTTTTTTTTTCTCATTAGGAATGGAAACATTATATATATATATATATATATATATATATATATATATATATATATATATATATATATATATATATATATATATATATATTTTATATATATATATATATATATATATATATATATATTTTTTGTTTTTTTTTTGTTTTTTTTGTTTTGTTTTTTTTAGAGAGTTCTTAAGAAGGTTTAAAGATGCAGAGTGGATGAGTGGAAAACAACCTGAGTAGATGGAGTGAATATGCTTCTAAAGAATAGGGTGTCAGTCACAATAAAGCTGGATGGCTCTATGGTTTCCCTTCCATCTTATTAACAAGACAAATAAGCTCAAAGCCCTCGGTTTACGAGCTTACCTCCTGGGCTTCTCCGAAGAATGAATTTACGGACCTCATCATAAATGAAAATGAGAATGCTGTACGGGATTCCACAGAACCACCACATGATCCTGAGAGCGCCACAGCAAGAAGAACAAAAAGAGGAGGGAGGAATGGAGTAAAGAGTTACAGGCACAAAGCAAATTGTTAAATTCATTGCAGTCATTTGTGAGCAGTATGAAAACAATGTGGTGTTTAAGAATACCACAGACTTCATTTGAGGCCCAGAGTGACAGGCTAATGGAAGCCTATTAGCTCCTAAAGGGGTTATTTTCAGTTCAGTGGGCGTGTACATATGCTGTGCATACTTCAGGGGGTACATCCGTAAGGCCACATCCATTCCAGGACAGTAGGAGAGGAAGGCAGCCAGAGCTGTCTCAACAAACAAACCGAAGATCAGGATCCGGTTCCTGTTGAGCAGAAATTCAGAGCAGAAAAACTCAGAAGTGGATGAAGGATGACCTTTATGTGTGGTACTTATAACAGCCTTCATTCATGCCTTAATTGTCAATTAATTTCCCCTCAGTTCACATTAACTATCTCAGCTCACTCACTGCATGCCCTGTTGAAAGAGAGAGTTCCTCCTGGTCTTGCAGATGATAAGATCCGCCCACTGAACGATCACAATGCTTGTGAAAAAGGCTGTATGGCAGGTGAACTCCACAATCTTCCTCTGCTCGTAGGTCTGCAGTGTTGAGACAAATATTGTATTTATCTAATGTTATATTCACACAAGGCATTTGATGTGCATTCAGGATCTGCTTGGTGCAAAATGTCATAAATCTTGCTCCAGGCTTTTTCTTTCACAGCTATATTCCAATTTATTTATCTTGGTGTCATAGAGTTCCAGCAGGGCACAAACCGCAATTAATAATTTCTCCTCCATGACCAATGTTTAAAGGGTTGGAACTTCAATGAATTAAAAAAGACGTCATCCATACATCACTACCAAATCTGAGTCCCTGATTGGTCAACGTTCAACCTGGTTTAACTTTCAATGCAAGTCAATCTGATTCGTAGAACCCAAAAAATACTGCAGAAATTTGCATAGTTACACATGAACATGAAAACCTTGAATGCAGAGACCTGAAACATGCACAAATGTGCATATAGTTTGACTTTTTGTTGGAAGTTGTTGCTTGAATGTTCGTTTAGCATACGGTGTTCACACAAGACTGTTGCTACCCGATACTCACACATGTACCTACAGTTGGAAAAGGGCTTCCAACAAAATCTTAAAGTGGTGCAAATCTGGTGAATCTTATTCCAAACTTTTAATTTCACAGATCTATTCCAATATATAAAGGACTGTCACAGAATTTACCATTTTCAAATAGTAGGCACTTTTACGAATTAAAAGAAACGCCATCCACTACTTAATCCAAGTCCCTGTGTGGTCAAATTTTGGTTTAACTTTCAGCACACATTCAGTGGTTGTGGATTTTGTATGTGAAGCCTGAAAACTATTATAGAAACTTGTGTAGGAAAATGTGAATGTGAGAGTTTGAGGCCGAAAGCCTGAAATGTTATTGAAATGTTATTGAAAGTTGCAGATGGCAGTGTGAATGTAGCTTCCAATAAACCTCTTAAACCAGGTTTTGCTGCTACCGTCCTTTACTTCTTCTTACCCACTGCTGGCCATAGCTATCCTCCAGGTCGTTGGTCTCACGGTCGTCCCAGGGAATGCGGATGCCCACCAGTTGTGAAGGGAGAAAACCGTTTTCAGCCAGAATCACAAAGTAAGTGAAAAAACCAGCCATTGCCTGCATCATTCCTGGAGGAGGAACAAATTAAACTCAGTTGAGAGGAAATGATGAAATGCTGTTCCACTCAGTCATTTATTTTGAAAAGACGATTCATTTTATGGATTCTGGGTTAATCTTTAATAGCTAAGTGAGCAACAAATCTTAATAATATATAAAAGAGAATATTTCTACATAATTATTCTTCCTAAAGGCAAGTTCAAAGATAATCAGAGAGAAAAATCTAAAAAGCTACATTTCCATCACTGCTGCATGTGTTTTCTTCTATTAGCACCAGTTCAATTAAAAGTTTTAAGGCATCATTTAACACTGTAAAGCAGTCTAACGGCTATAAATCCGAATTTGGTTCATATATAATTAGTGTGTAGCGTATGAAGTAATCTATCTAGATGAATATTTAGAGTGTGAGTTTTTATTGCAATAACCCAAATTTTCTGACAAAAAATAATATGAAATATTCTATTATTTTCCGTATTTATTATGTTCCTTTTTTTCTTGCTCCTGCAACTTACACTATGACATTCTGAAAACATGCTTACGCTTTCCCAATTTATGCACAAGGGTTTACTTGCAAGTGAACCAACACATTTGTTTTTAGAAGAGTTAGAGGTCAGATAACCTTTTACAACTCAAACTAAACTAACAATGTGAGAAAGTTTAGTTAAAGTTTTCATAAACATTTCAAACACCCCCCCATCGCATCCCCCTGTTTTATTTTCGTATTCAGGAAAAAAAACAGGCCTTAAGTAAATAACTGACTGATTTTTTTTACTATATTAATAACAAAAACATGATATGAGTAAAATGATTAGTGTCAGTCAGCCTGTAAGGTATTTCTTATTCCCAGATCATCCCACTCAATTAAAAGCTCCTCACATGTGCTTTATGATCAGGACTGGTAAACAGTGGATTATGAATGTAATATAGTTTCTCACCAAACTCCCCGTAAAAAAGGGACTGATATGCATTTCCAGCTTTTCTGAGCATGCTCAGTCTTAAAGGAACCCCTGTAATGTTTTGCCCTATTTAACTGTGTTTGAAATGGGGCCACACTTTGATTTTTTTTTTACTATTCCCAAGACATATAAAGCCAGAGATAAAAAGAATGCATTTAAGTAGAGCTCCAACCACTGAAACATGGCCAAGCTTAAGAAGAGGTAATATCTGGACTCGCCACTGTCAAATTGTTTTAAATGTCACGACAATTAGAAGAGAACTGTCTGCTCACCCCTGGATCTATTTTCCTGCACTGTAAGTACCTAAACATTTACTGCAGTGGTGAAAAAGGCCAGAATTTCTGATAAATGTCAATGTTCCTGGGTTTTTATGTTGAAGATGTTTATCACCACTGTAAACTGGCTGTAAGAGGCCTGTCACTGTGATTCAGGTTTAAGAGATGTAGTACGGAAGGCCAATGAGACGCGAGGGGCCAAACCTATCTGTCCGTATGCCATGCTGATGAGCCGTTCGTTGACCAGCTTGTCCGTTTTAGGGTTTCTGGGCTGCCGCTTCATGATGTCGCTCTCCGCCGTCTCGTAAGCCAGAGAGATGGCTGGAACCTGGGGGGAGAAGAAAAAAAAAGCAGCTTCTACAATAAATGTGCAGGGATTTATCTTTGTGGCATCACTACAAAGAAAGGGGGTGGGAAAGACATATCACTACTAATTTATGAATTCAGTGGCAGAACTGGAGGAGTGAAGACAGAAAAAGGGCAGAGGGAGAAAAAGAAAAAAGACATTGACAGAAAGAGGGGGTGTGGAAAGGAGACATATAGTGAATCTAGAGACATTCATAAAACAGGAGGGTAGAAAGGTCCCTGTAATAAAGATCTTATATTGGCTGGTTTTAGCAGTTAAGCAACAGAGCAATATGTCTGACTTAGGAAAGGAAAGCTTCAGGACTTAGGTGGGATTTGGGGAGGGGACTTGCTCTGCTTGAAACTCAGAACATCCGCTGTCGTCTGCAAATCCAGTTTGTTTTGGTGTTACCTCGTCTGACCCTCAGCAACCACAAAAACTGAGAAGAAGATGAAGATCAGAAGAGCAGCATGTCCAGACTCTGGTGAAAGTGTGAGTTTGCTCTGTATCCAAATCTAACCCTTGAAGCATCTTAAGTAAGCCACCAAAGACAAATGTGTTTTTTCGCATGCCCATGCTTACTATAAATAGTCGTAGCAAACCCCCTGTGCTGGCTGTCGCTGCTGAACCTCACCAGAGCCCTCCAGCCTGTAGCAAAAAGTTTCCAAAAGCTGTAAACAGGATGTTAACAGCGTCTCTGCAGCCAGCACGGGAAATGTCTCATTTTACTCGCCCTCCAAAATCTTCCCGGGTACCAAACGTTTTGATTTTTGGGTCCTACCCTTCAAAGCATTGAGCTGTTGGCTCTGCTGGCAGTTATTAAACCCACACAGACGAGCTTACTTTGAAGGGTTGGGTTTTTATATGCAAATCAGGAGAACAAATTAGGTGCTTTTAAACTTCAATCATCTCATCTTAAAAGAGAAATCCAGCCAATAAAGAATGCAATATCCTTGTGATCCGCGGCGGTGGAGTAAATATTTTTCTGCATGAGAAAGTCTGTTCTGCTGCTAGGAAACCAAAGATTTTCATTATTCGCATCAGCGAGGTGAAATAAGTTGGACTGCTTTACTCACAATAAGAGCAAGCTGTTCCGACTGCTTCTCGGGAGGCTCATACAGTATGAAACCATTATAATACCTAATTACTTGTAAAACGTTTGCCTTTGGCGCACGGCAACATATAGGAATCAGTTTGAAGGCAAACTGCTTGGTTGCTGAAATCAGAAAAAAAAATTTAAAGTAATGAACTCAAAAGTCCTTTCGAATGTTTCATTCTGTGATTCTTTTCTTTATAATGATGGATTACGCCCCTCAGGCAAGCTCCGTGCCAGCAACTCTTTTTGTGACTGCTGCAAACACAAAGGAGAGAATGGCATCTGGAAATGGCAGAGCTGTGAAATGTAAATCTGTGTGCGACTGTCACCCGGCCTTTGTTCTGCCTGAACAAATGGACGTCTGGGGTGAGCCAATGGTGAATTTCTCCCACTTACCAAAAGAACAAATGAAATCAAACAGTCACTCTTTTTATAACCAACAGGGCCTCAAATCTGACATCAGTATTTACACTCTTTCCCTTCATCTCACCTTTGCTTTTCTTTTAGCTATTGCTAATAATTAGCACCTCTTCACTGATGGCTGTTGTGTAAATTAAAAAGTCATTAAGCTGAAGATAAAGCTTTGGTATGAGATTGTGTTTGAAAGCTGAGAAATTTCTGAAAGGAAACATTTGAACTTAAAGTACACCCATTTGAAAATCCGAGAGAACTCACCATGTCCGTGCCCAGGTCAATGCAGAGGATGGTGACGGTTCCCAGAGGAAGAGGAACGCTGGCGAGGATGAACAAGAGGAAAGGTGAGATCTCTGGGATGTTGCTGGTTAACGTGTAGGCGATGGACTTCTTTAAGTTGTCAAAAATGAGACGACCTGCAACAAGCAAATATGCAAATAATGTATAAATAATTCAATAATACCTATCTTTGTCAGACATTTTAAAAATGTTCCTTCATCTATTAAAAAGATTTTCAAGTAAAACATGGAAATGTTGGCCCAATTTTGCCAACAGATTTTGTAAACTCTTTTCATGAACAAATATTTTGATAAAATCTTGAAATTCTACTTTTTCCCATCTCTCTCACAGACACACAACTAGGGGCGTAACTATTAATCGATGAATTGATTCATATTCCTATGATTCAACCAGATGAATCTGTCTGAGGCAAGTTGTTCATCAAATCAAACTGATTGACCTATGCCATTTTAAAATTGTTTCAAAATGAAATAAATCTATTATATCGATCTTGGAAAATACTATTTGGATTTGGATATGATAGGTTTATTTAACAATAACATGAAAACGACCGAGTGCATTACAGCGGAAAACACAGGTAAAAATGATCAATCTTCACTGTGTGGAAACACAAAGACAGTGACTATACAGTGTGGTAGAATGTTCTAATATTGTTCCCCTTTGGATTATTTGATGCAGAAAAACAACAGTGGGCTGAACTTTATCAAACTAGAATGTAAATGGATTTGACATTAATTATTGTTTGTTTGTTCACAAATTTAATTTACACTTATCTTGCAAGAAATACAAGCAAGAAGAGAAGTTTACCTGCACTGTTTAGTACCCAGGTATTTATCTCTGAGTCACACTGGTTGAAGTTTTGACTGAAGATCAACTTTAGGTCAGTGAATCAGATCGTTCAAAACGAACTAATATCGACTATAAATCATATCATCAACCACAAATTATGATATGAATAGAGTCATTGTTGAAATAAATGGTTACAGCCCTAACTGCAACATTAGAAAGCTCTTTTTTCACATTTATATGACAGTTGCTGTGATTTAATCTCTTTAATTCTGCGGTGAACTCAAAATGACTGTATTAGATGGGGGACGTAAAGCAACATCAAATACTGGAGACACTGAATTTAAGTCATAGAGAGATCAATCACTGACCATGGACTTACATGTCTTTTGAAGTTGTTTACATCCCTGTAACTCACAGAGTTTTGAAATTGCTATCAGCAAAAGCTTCATGGAGCATCCACTGTAAACTTCACAGCATTTTGTTTGAAGCCAGTCATAGGGCTGAAGTGCAGTAAAGCCTGGCTGAAAACATGTGTAACAAGGTTGAGTTGGAAGGGCTTTAATGGTGTTCACTAACTGTTTTACCGAAGTGCAAAAAACAAGACGCCCAAAGAGCTGCTTTGAGGTTTAGGATGAAAGAACTTAACTGATTTGTACTGACTCGAGCTCTGACGTCAACGCCATTAAACACCTTAACGTTCAACTTGAGATTCCAGTGAGCACATATTCACACTGAAACCGCCCAAAGTAGCGTTTAAGGTCCCACTCCGATCATCTTTTGATCTATTTTAAAAGAGTTCCCAGTGGTTTTTTCATTAGGATTGTGTGATCTGTGTGGTTTTCTAGGACATAGTTCCAGGAAACTGGCAGGAGTTCATTAGAAATTCACCTGAGTTGTGGGCGGGACTGCTGGCACTGAGCAATCTCACCCCCAATTCCCATTACCAATTTGTTTACACTCTCTCCCAAAGCTTACAACCCCTTATAGGGCGAGCAACATCAGAGATATCCAGCTGTACAGTTGAGATTCAGATTCCAGCTCAGACGAGGAAAACAAAAAGGTTCACGGATCCATTTGTCTGCAAGCGGATGCATCAGAATGGAGTGGAGCAGGGAACCTCTTTATGCCCTCCATCACAAGAACAAGTTAAAAACCCAATTTTCATTGGAGTGGGTTTTTAAGGAAACTCGCACTGGTAAAGCTTGATGCCATTAAAGTCTCAAAATGAATCTGGAGAAATATTATTGATGATGTCAGACAAATCTCTCTCTTTACTCTGACAATGTTGAAGTCCTGGAGGAACTTCATATTTTCAGCTTAATTTTGGACAGCTGAAAGTCTCAATTCTCCTCTTTTCATTTAGATTTTCAACTTATGCATTAAGCCAGATTTCTTTTTAGCATCTTATTCATATATCATTTTATAGATGGGCTTATTACATGCTATTATGTGTGTAGGTCAGTGGGGTTGGGGCATTGTGTGGGTTTTACATTTTGTTTTTATGTGTGAAGGTTTTTGTGTCAGGTTTTTGAATTGTCCCTCAGTCACCAGTTTCAGGTTCATGATCAACAGCTGTTTTCATTCCAGTTAGTTACCCTCAGTCTATTTAACTGTCTGGTTTTCAGTTAATCCTTGTCAGGTCATCTGTTCTGTTCTGCTCTGCCAACTTATTGTTTCTCCCATGGTTTTTGTCATGTTTCAGTTTGTTTATTAAATGTTTTAGTTTCCACCACCTAGCCTGGTCTCCTGCATTCTGGGTCCTCCACCACCACTTCTGTGACATTTTGTTTTGCTTCTGGTTTTTATGTCAAACATGGTTTTATTAGGTTAAGTATTTTGTGCTACCAAAAGTGCTTTATGATTAAGATCGGATTTAATTTATTTGGCTGTTATTTGTCATTTTGATTTTCACTGTTTAATTGTAATTGTTGTCCGTGTAATTCTATTTTGTGTTTATTTTTGTTTTATTTCTAGAAAGGCCTATGAAATAGCCTTCATGAATTGTGCTTCACAAAAACAACATTTTCCTTGGTGTCTTAAAGCACAATTATGAATATCTGATTCATCTTTGTTTTTTTCAGTTTCGATGAGACCTTTGTAAATTTCTTTTTGACCAACAAACAACATGCTGTTCCTAGCTTCTTTAAAATAGACTGTTATAGATTTTTCCCTCTACAATAGTAAGAAAAAGTATAGGCACAGTTCTAAACCAACCTCTAATTTAAAAATGTTTTTATTGTTCTCAGCAGGTATGAAATAAAACCTTCTACTAGACAGATTTGAGAGTAAAACCATTTTTCTGAAAAACTGAGGCTGAGAGCAACAGGCAGCATTTGGTGAACACACTCCTGAATCCTGCTTCATGTGTCACGCAGGGCAGCAGCACAGAATTATGTTGAAGGTTCAGCATTCATTTCAAACTTGTCAAAGCCGCAGGACACAGCTTTGGTTGAACCGCAGTTCTGCCTGGAGCCATGCACCTGTAGAGCTAAAGGGACAGTCCAGACACTTTCACCTGACCCTAATTTCTATTTGAATTTATCTTTGCTTTTTAAGTTTTGTGTAAAAGAATGAGTATGCTGTATGAACACACATCAATGATCAAAATGTACAGCGGAGTAAATGCTTCTTTGATCCTTTACCGAATTTGTAGATTTGCCCACTTTAAAAATAAATCCAAAGTTTGTCGTCCTAATGGTAGGTTCATTTGAACAGTGAGATAGAAAAGACGTAAATCAACTTTAAAAATGTATATACATTAATTTGCATTCACTGAAGGAAATACATATTCGGACCCACTTGCCAGAAAGATGTATTACTTTGTGGCAAAACCCCTATTAGTAGCGCAGAGGTCAGATGTTTATTGTAGCTGATGAGCAGGTTTCCACACATATCAGGAGGAATTTTGAGCCCACTCTTCTTTGCAAATGTCTTCTTAATTATTACGATTTGGTGACTGTTGGTTGCCAACTGTTAGCTTCAGCTCTCTCTCCATAGTTTTTTTATAGGCTTGAGGTCCAGAGATAGGCTGGGCCTCTCTATGATCGTGATATGCTTCTTCTTCAGCCATTGTTTGGTTGCCCTGCCAGTATGATTTGGGTTATTATCCTGTTGGAAGACCCATCCACTACCCAATCAATGGATTATTTGTAGAGCACTTATAAAAGAAGAAGCAACCAAAGTGCTGAACAGAAAATCATTAAACAATAAAATGCAATAAGAGAAGCAGTCAAATCAATAAAACAATAAAAGCAATACAAATAAATAAACAAATAAAAGATAGCAATAAAACAATAAAATAAAACAAGCTGGCCCACTAAGTCTGCTCAATGGAGTTAAAAGAATTAAAAAGATATGTTTGACAGATCTGGAAAATCTCACGGAAAGGGGGAGTGCATTCCAGAGTTTAGGACCGGCAACTGAGAAGCCACTGTCTTCCCTAGTCACAAGCAGAGTCCTGGGAATCGTTAAAAGCAGTTGATCTTCAGATGTTAGGACTTGAAGTGGACGAAAAAAATTTGAAAGTTCAGAAAAATACTGAGGTGCGCCAGTTTATTCCAACATTAAAAAACCAAAAGTAAAATCTTGAAAACAATTCTCAAAGATCATCAAATAACTCCTGGCTTGTTGTTTTAGGCCTATTCCTCACTGTTCTTATGATCATGGAAACCATCAGGCCAGATCTGGTTTGGAGCACCAGACCTATAGAAAGATTGATGGTCATGTTCTTGCATTTTGGCCCCAACAGTTGTGACCCAAACCCCCAGCTTCTTGCTGATGGGGTTAGGAACATTTTTTCTTTTGTTTTTTTTATCTCTGTTCCTTCGTCATGCCTTTGCCTTAGTTTCCCCCCAACACTTACCCTCCTCCACTCCAGTGACAATTGAGGCAAAGTTGTCATCCAGCAGGATCATGTCAGCTGCCTGCTTGGATACATCTGAACCGGTGATCCCCATGGCAACGCCGATGTCGGCTTTCTTCAAAGCTGGAGAGTCATTCACTCCGTCACCCGTCACAGCCACGATGGCCCCCTGTGCCCGCAAGGACAAGGGAACAAAAAGTGTCAGGAGGAGAAAGATAAGTACTGTGATTTAAGATTTTCTTTTTTTGAATTCCCTTTCACTTCCTGCTCTCCGCGGCCCGTCTGCGCTAATGTCTTTTCAAAGCAGCTCCGGGGAGATGAAATGAAAAATGGAATTGAGCAACAATCATTCAGTCGTGTGGAGCAAGAGAGTGATTCAGGAGGAATTGTAGCACGACCTCAGTATACAGGTACAAGTGCAAGTGCTTCCGCACATCTCATTTAGATGTGACAATTCAGTCAATAACTGAAGTTGCAGAGAGACGCTTGTCTTTTGCAGCACAGTCGCAGATTCACCCATATTGCAGGAGTTCACACAGAAATGCACAAAAACCAAGTATTTATCTAATAAGCCACCTGCACCAACAAAAAGCTCAAGCACATTCTGGCAGACCCACACAAAAAGCTGCATTCGGCTGAAAAAAAAAGCAGGGGGGGGGGGGGGGGGTCCCACTCTCACACAGACATCTCAGCTCCAACCTGCTTCACCCGTCAGTTAAAAACAGACACGTTCAAGCACTCGGTCAGACAAAGGCGAGTACTCCTGAAAACTCGCACTGTGACCTAGCTGAAAGCCCGCCCCCTCCACGTTTACCTGTCTCTGACAGCCCTCCACAATGATGAGCTTCTGCTGGGGAGACGTGCGAGCAAAAACGATCTCCGTGTGGTTCCTCAGCAAGTCGTCCAGGTACTCGGAGCTCATGTCCTTCAAGTCGGAGCCGTGCACCACGCAAGCCTTTGCATCCCTGTGAAGAATGCACGTGTGCACAGAAACAGTGAGGGGCCAGTGGCACCAAGGACAACTCCAGAAGGAAGTAACATTTCATTTTCTATCTAACCTGCACAGACAAACTCTGACAACTCTGCACCTCTTCTCCATCTAAATCTGTAATTAAAGGACTTTAATGAGATCTATGAGCAGATTGCAAACATACAACGGTTGTAACAAACCATCATTGCAGAAAGCTTGATTTATCGCTCTGTGCCTCTGTGGAAGCTTCACAGAAATCCAGAACTCTGTTCTTTTGAGTAACTGGACTGTCAATAATGCAGTGATCTCAACAGTCATTATAAACCAGAAGATACTGTGCTACAGAGCACTGATGAATTTAAAGGAGACCAAGTTGTAATGATCAAGTTGTTCTACCCTCCAGGTTTCTTTCTCAATGCTTTGAAGATTATTAAAAAAATAAATAGCATCAGAAAATTGGTTGTAAAATGTGTAAAAAAAATAGTGTGCATATAGATATATAATCCTTCCCTCAACAGAGGGGAAGGCCTCAGGCACAATTTGTCTCCTTTTTACCATGCTGCCCTTTGATTAGACCCAAAGACGACCAAAACTCCAGCGCAACCACACCCAACATCCCTGTGATAGGGCTAGGAGGATTATAAATGGAGAGGTGTACACTCTAGTTTATCTTTTTTGTTTCTCTTCAACGAGCCATCCAAATACAAGAATGTGGGTCTCCCACCTGGAGGATACAAATGTGGACTGAACCCCACACCACTCAGACTGATGAAGACGCTTGAATGAGCAGTGAAACGTTTCAGGGAAGACAAATGTTTATGTCCAGTTGCTATGACTTAGTTTCAAGGCCACATATATGTATATACATGTTACAGACAGGGGCAGGCAGTAGGAAGACTGAAAAAAATTAAAAATGGGAAAAAGTAGGAGGCATTGGAGCTTCACCCCATCAAGAATATTTCTAAATCCAATGTCCCACAAATAATAGTATTCAAAAATCTTGTGTTATGTTTAAATAAAATCTAAAATTGTATGCAAATGAAAAAATAAGAAATACGTTGTTATTAACTTTAGAACAGTTACCTGGAGTTACCTGTAAAAGAACATTCAAGAAGCTTGGATTGAAGCTACTTTGATCAAAAAAGAAAAAAAAATTCAATTGTTTTGGGAGTTCTTTCAATCGCCTGATTTTTAGAGGGGTTGTTTAATGGAAAAACACTATAAGAAAAGGAAACATTTTTCAAAATTGATCTAGTAATATTTTTAAACAATTGATATGAATGAGCCATATGTTTCCTTCAATTTTAAAACTTTGTACACAGCCCAAATGCAGCAGCTTCTATCTGATTAAATAGGACTTTTAAATAAGCCTATTTTCCAACATCATCAGGAGACAAATCACGGCCCACGTTCTTATCTACTCACGCAATCTGACAGAGAGATGCTCTGAAAGGCTCCAGCTTCTGCACACACACACACAAATACACACCTGGGGTTTACTTGGCTCAGAGGGATGATTAGTCTCTCTGCAATGTCCTCAACCGTCTCGTTGCCTTCAGAGATGATTCCCACACCTTTAGCAATAGCCTTGGCTGTGATTGGGTGGTCCCCGGTTACCATAATCACCTGACCACAGACAGAAGGTCTCATATATCACAAAGCTTCATCACATTAACAGCCCATTTATCATCATCTGGATCTGATGTGCTGCAGCATGCTGGTGCTAAACCTGGATGTGTGAGTCACGAGAAGGTGTTTTGTGATTACTCTGAAAAACAATTGTGATAGTTTGATGAATAAATCTAAAAATATGTTACAGAGAAAAATGTGGGCAGATATGTTTCTCTCAGGCAGAACATTTAAACTGTTAGAAAATCGGTCCGATTTTTAAGGGCTCATTAGTCTCCATCTAAGGTTTAGGTTGTACCCTACAGAGGGTAATTATCATGTCAGATGATAACCATTAAACATCTTAAAGCAAAAAAGGAACTTGATTCAATAAGGAAATATTTTACTTTTAATTTTTTTAAATAATAAAAAATCCTAAAAAAATATAGTGCAGGTACAGCTAAAAAATGAAAACATTTTTTTTTTAAGTTTAGGGATTTAAAACAGCTGTTGGGTAGGTTACTTGTGAAATTCTGATTCTGAAAAATGTAATTAAGTGTTGCTTCTTTTTAATAAAGTGCCTTATTTCACTGGTAAAAAAAAAAAGAAAAAAAAGCAATAAAGTTGAGCTTCACGATAGTTCCAGTTTCGGTTTGGTTCCGTTTATTCCATTGTAATAATTAATTTAGTTTGTTGATGCTCTGCAGGAGAAATTTAGAAACAACTCTGCAACACTTTGAAGAGGAAGGCTTTAATGGAATTTGTGTTTTTGGTGTAAACATGTTCTTGTAGCATTTTTCTCATAATGGAGGGCATGTTATTAAAATTTTTATAAAATATTTTAAGATTAAAATATTTTAAGATTAAAATCTTATTTCTGAGATTCCTTTATTCAAATCGCATTGGTTCAGGAGCAGATGAAAACCTACAGTTTGAAAAAGTTCAGGTTTGTGATGCAGCAACTGCTGTGGGTGGGCCACAGTCTTCCTTCTCTGCTCCAATCTGAAGCATCCACCAGTAGACAAATAGATCTGTGAACATCTTCATGTTACTCATCTGAGGTGCCACCTGGCTCTAAATTGTATGGCTGCCTAGCTCTGATATTGCTCACCTTTGCAATGTTAATGTTAGCTTGGGCTTGTGAGATGCTATAGGCTAGGGGGAGAGAGTGTAAAGAAAGGGATGATGTGAAATTTGCCGGGGTTAACTCCCTCACCAACAGTCGCGCCCTCAAACCAGAATTGAATTTCTAATGAGCTCCTGCCTGCCGCTCTGCAGAAAATGTGTTTTTAAAAACGACACAGGCATTTTGACATTGGCTAAAAACTGTATAACCATAATTAAAAGACCACTGGAAACAATTTTGCAATAGAAAAAAAAATATTTGGAGTGTAACTTTAACATGAGTTGTTCTTCTGGATACTGAAGCATGTCTGTATGTAAGAATTGAATCCTAAAAGACATGTGGGTCACACATTTCTCTCTCAAAATAGATTAAACTGTTAAACTGTAATAAATGAATGTTTTTCAAAGAGAAATTCAATGAAAGAGAAAATGAGCATTCCTTGAAGCTGAAACTGCTCTGTAAAACACGATCAAGTACAAATGTCCCCTAAAATGATACTTGTGATTTCAAATTTACATTTCAGTTACTGCATTTTTGAATTATAAGGTGCACTTAAAAAGGATGCTTTATTATCTGGAGTGCCTTATATATGGATGAATTCTAGTTGTGTTTACTGATACTAGAGCGATTTTCAGAGGGCGCTCTGTCAAAATTGCAGACTTCCAGACAAGGTTGTTTTGTGAATATACTAACTTGGCTAAGGTGTAGCTGTGAGTTTTTAGTGAGTTACTAACAAGGTTGGGAGTTAGCAGTCACAGTAAGGTTTGTTTTAGCTGTATTAGTCTTCTTCTTACATGTTGCAAACAAGGTTGGGTGTTATTGTGGCCGAGTTTTGTAGGAATGGCATTTTTCCAGTGTTGTGTGCGGAGCTGACAAGCCGACCAATCACGGTGTGGTATCTGGCTCTTGGGGGCATGACATTGCCCAGCGTTGTCGCACTCCAATCTGTAAGAGCTGCCAGTTGTCATGTGTCTGTCATTCTGTCACGTTTGGTTGAGATTTTCATTGTTTACAATGACGACAACATACGACTGAACACTGTTACATTTAGGGGACGAATCGGGTCGGGGGAAACTCTCCATTGTTGAGAAAAACATAAATTCTCATGATCACGGAGTTCTCCGCTGTTTAAACGGCTCAGACAATCAGAAAAGTGGCAGAGCTGTTGGGAAATGCTACCAGGAGCTGATCTTTTTCCAAATATTTTTTATTTAAGTTTTCTATAATGAATTAAAAAGTTTATAATCTTAAAACAACAAACGTTCAGAAAATATAACGTAAAATTTGTGCAAGCACACAGAGTGATTGGGTAGACCACATTCATGAGTTCCTTACTTTTCTTTGATCTCAGGTATGTGTATTGTTCCAATATCCAAAGAACAGCTCAGTTTTTTTAAAATAACCACGGTTTGAATTGAATAATAAAAATATTGGAGTGGGTGACTGGCTACTCTAAAATAACTAATGGGACTTGGAAGCTCTGCTAAGTGTCCGTAAACAAGACGTAACAAGAGAAGCCAAATTCAGAAGAGCTCATTGATTTAGGTTAAAGAACTATTAAGTTTAAGTCTTATTTTGTGTTTAACAGTGAAAATGTAACAGTAATGACTGAATTGGGTTAAGGAGGACATATAATTCTGAAGACAACAGATATAGAAGGCTGAACAAACAGAAAACTGACAATTATTACTCAATTATATACTTAATGATTTTAGATTTATGTATTTGTTGATTGATTAAGAGTTTAATGAGTAGTTTTGCACATTAATAATACAGTGCAGTTAATAGTACACGATGTGTTCCAAACAGATTTACTACTTAAGAAGGGATGTACCTGAAGAAGTTATACACAGCTTGTTTACACCAGGGTCCTTGTTCATCTTATTTTGTGTGAAAAAACAAAATGAAAAAAAAAAAAAGATAGGATATTTTTAAATTTCTGATTCAAATAGTCATTGGCTCCCAAAGAGCCACGAGCTGTGCACGTGCATTTGCACTGAGTTTGTGTTTAGTGGCCCCAAGGAAAATTGAGTTTAAGGCCCCTGTTGTAGTGTGTTTCAAACAAGATCTAGAGTTTCTGTGAATGTAGTTAATAAAGTCTGACTGACTGACAGGTTTCTCTCTGACTCTTTCATCTCACATGTGTTTTGTAGTTTGT
Source organism: Oryzias celebensis (assembly GCA_014656515.1). Lineage (NCBI taxonomy): Eukaryota > Metazoa > Chordata > Actinopteri > Beloniformes > Adrianichthyidae > Oryzias > Oryzias celebensis. Next base: position 60,521,109 of record BNCR01000001.1, read on the forward strand.
TGTGCCTTATATGACATAAGTTCGAAAATAGACCATTCATGAGGGTGCGCCTTACAGTGCGGAAAATATGGCTCTGTAAACTTTCCACATCCATCCTCTGAACCTGAATCCCTTCCAACAAAGGGTCACAGGGTTGCTATCCCAGCAACTGTTGGGTGAAGTCAGAGCACACCTTGACCGGGTCACCACTGTGTTGCAGGGTCACACATACACACACTCATACACTCGCATATGGATATATTTAGAGACACCAAAGAACCCATGAAACATGAAAAATGACAGTGGGAGAAAACTAGTGTTCCCGGTGAAAATCCACGCATGCTCAAGGAGAACTTGCAAACTTCACATAGAAAAGTCCCAACCGGAATTTGAACCAGGAACTTCTCCTGTGAGGCGAGAGACCTAATTTCTACAGTACTGTGCAATCCTCCTTGCTACATACAATTAGAGAAAAATATTATTTGGAAATATGTCAAAGTTAGCTTCAATGCTAATCATTTAATCACAGAACAAAATCTTGGCAAATATTTATAAATTCAAAACTTAGCATGATTTTTCATAATCTGTTGTGTTGATGGATTGTTGAACAACAAATAAATCAAGAATTTCCCACAGGCAGTGAAAATGACACAAACTTTATCTGTAATTCCAAATGTATTCCAAACCAAACTTTACACAGGAGCTACATTTTAAAAAATGGTTTCGCTCCAGAAGTAGAGCATAGCTTTGAGTTACCAGAGTAAAAAAACATTTTTGAAAAAAGAAATAAAAATGAAAAGGTTTTCAGAAGATCTGGCTTGCATCTTTAGTCTAAAATAAACCATTTTCTTCATTTATGTAAATCAAACATTTTCACTTTCATCTGGCTCCGGTTATGTTTTTTAAGCCTGTTAAAGTGCATCTTTTAAAGCGCAGCATAAAGAGTGTACAGGAAATAAAATGTGTGAAATTCATCTTCCATCTTTGGAGTCATTGCCTTGAAATAGAAAGCCTCTTTTGGCTCATTGTTAATTTTTTTTCTTTTTAACTGCATGAAGTTGCTTAACCTTCTTGATTACTTTCCTGACAAAGCCTTTTCTCTGCGCATATTTTCAGTTGATTAACATCCCTGAAATATTTATTAATCTACTGAGTCTACATTCAACTAGACTGAGCTTTTTACAATTTTTATCACATTATATTGCCTACCCCCTGTTTAGCTTTTGTGTTGGACCGGCAGTTTTTATGAAAATTTGTTTTTTTTTTTAAATTGAGATTTTCAACTTTTTATTATTTTTTTTAAATCTTAGACGCCCTGTTGTAAAGTTTTATTTTAATTAAAAAAATTCTGGATGTGGCAAACATTTTGAGTTAATCTGCTTTAAAAAAAAAAAAAACTGCATAAAACTTTTTAATTGCAGACATTTCTTTCAGCCCTCCTTTCATTCATATCATATTTATCCACTGGGCATCATCGATCATGGCCCGGGGGGCGATCGGTTTTCATTTGGACATCATGTTGCGATGTAAAAAGACATTTGACATGAAAATCCCCTTTTTCTGAATAGCTTTATGTACAAGGCCCCAGGAAAGGGCTTCTTAGGAAAAACAATGACTGTTATGGCTGTGGAACAAATTACCTTGATGCCAGCAGAGCGGCATTTACCCACAGCATCAGGCACAGCGGCACGCGGCGGATCAATCATGGAGATGAGGCCCAGAAAGCAGAGCTGCTCAGTGGGGAAGTTCGTGTCATTGCAGTCAAACTCAAATCCTCGAGGAAACTGAGAGGAAGAGAGATTCAAGTGGCAGAATCCTGGAACGGAAGAGAAGGATCAGTGAGGCAAGTGCACACAATGGACAAAGAAAACAACTAGTTTAAGTTTTTACTGCAGTACTCCTCCTATGCTTAAAAAATATAATATTAAATAAATAAAATAAATAAATAAATATAAATATATTAAAATGTTGTATTTAATTATAAGTTGCACTGTGAATGACTGGCCTATTTTTCACTTATGTTATAAGGCGCATTTTGGAAAACAAAAGTGTCAAAGATTAGTCCCTTAGTCAGTCACTTTATAAACTGCGTTCACAGTAAATTTAAAACTTTTTAGTGACATCCTAAACACTAGACACATTAGAAGCGTTAGCCGGGTTATGCTGTGTTCAAACCGAATGCGATTCGAGGGTCAAATTTGCTCTCTTTGCGCAGCGAATTTACTACTCGACACCTGTTCAATGTGTGTGTATGTGGGAGGAGCCACCTCCAAATGTTTGTAGCCTGATCTCTCCATGGACCAGTGTCTGTGCTTATCTCATTTACAATACACGGAAGACACAGAGGATGATTAGAGATCAAATGTATTTATTTTAAAAAAAACTTACAAAAGCATTGGTAAACAAATCCAACTAATCCATGTTGGATTTGGACTCCAACCTCTGATCGAGTCACTGACCATGTCACACACCCAAAGCCGAGTCCCTGATTGGTTGATGCGACACGTCATTCTCGCCAAAGTTCTGAATTGTGAACTCTGAATGCTGCCGGAATGCCACGCCAGACACTCAATTCGCGCCGCAAGACCTCTGATTGCATCTGTACCCTGACTTAGCATTGAAACTGGATGCCACTGATGCAAGAATCACGTTCGGTGTGAATGCGTTATCACAATAGCTGTAACTCTCAACCTTGTTTGCACGTAAAAACAGTTATGTATTTTCCACAATGCAGGGTGCAATATAAGGCGCACCATCTGTAAATGGTCTTTATTCAAACATATGTAATATATGAGACGCACTGAACTATAAAAGCATTAATTAAGTGAGACAAATTAACCAGTCTTTCAGTCAGTCACAGACAGAAGTGATTTACTAACTACAATCATAGTAACTCTAGAACTTCTTTTGTAACACGCTAGACATTTGCAATATTATCCATGTTAGACGGGTTAGTGTATTCACAATAACTTCCAACATTGTTTGCAACACGTGAAAAAACATACTAATCCCACTAAAGCAAACGTTACTGTGACCTCGCTGTCTCCCAAATATGTCAATAACAAAAAAAACATGACAGATCCCGCAAAAAAAACAAACATTACTGGGAATATGCTAACTGCCAACCCTGTTTGCAACAAATAAACAAATATAAAAAAAAAAAAACAGTCCGACACAGCTACACATAAGGCACGTTAGCGTATTCCTAATAACACCCAATCAAACATTTTCACAGAGCATCATATACCTCACAAAACTGTTTCAACATCAGTAAGCACAGCCAGAAATAATCCATATACACAGTGCTACGGATTATGAGATGCACTGTTATTTTTGTAAAAAAAAAAATTAAGGCTTTTAAGTGTGCCTTGGAGTGTGGAGAGTATGGTACATTGAAACTCAAAAAAACAACAAAATATACCAATTTAGGCTTTAAAAGAACTTCTCTGAATGACTTGGGTGCTTCTAATGATCTTAAGCCCATGAAGAGCAAACCAGAAAAGATGCCTCTGACACAAAAACACTCTCAAAAACCATAAAAAAAACATTTTTTGAATTGAAAAACACAACCTATCATCATCACCCAAGGCATAACAGATGCTTCATAATTTTCAGAATTTCACTCCAATAAAAGTGATTGTCCCCATTCAACTACTCTGACTTCTTCTCCAACAAAATTATGAGAGCACATAATGATTATGTGTGGCACTTTTCAAATATGCCAAGCTTTTTTTCCCTGTTTGTCAAGAAATGACATTTACAGAATCAAGACAGAGAACATTTTGACAACTCTGCAGGTTATGACTTCTTACCTACTTACTCTCTGACATTTAACTCTGGAAATTCTGCTATTTTTGTGCGTTTGTTTTATATTAGACATGGATTAAGTTGCATTTACTGCATAATTCTGTTTTCAGATGACATTCTTTGCAACTCTCCCCAGCGATGCAGAGATTGTGCTAAACTGGAGAGCCAAAAGCCTTTGCTTTAGAGAGTCTGTGCTGCAAACAGGGGCATTCTGCACTTTTATGGGGACATTAAGCGTAAAGCACCCTGTTTACAAAGAAGATAATAAAAAAGTAAGCTCTGTGCCTGGCTCAGAGCTGCTTCTCTGCATCTTTTCCCAGACAGACAGAGTTTCAGTCAGTATGCATACCAAGAACTCTTTCTCCCAGTCCGCCCAGCTCCATGTAGGCATTTTGGAAAGCCTCTCTCCAGTTTTCATCAAGTGGTTGCTCCTGGCCATAAATCATTATAGTGCTGCACCTGAAAAATGTAAAAACACACCTACTGTTACCAGTGCTTACCATAACACATATATTTATAGCAATTATGTTACACAAGAGGATAAAATAGGTCCTCTAGCTAAACAAGAAGCATCCCACAAAGATTGTCTCTGTCATGAGTCATTTTCATACTATTTGAATACTTATATAGTCCAATGTGTCCAATCACACATGAGAAATGCGAAATCTGGGCCAATAAAAGAAAAACAAGACTGTCTGGGTCACCTTTTGTTCAGTGTAATAGTTTGTCAAGTGGGGCCAAATTGAGCCAGCGAGAGCACGAGCAGGGCTGAATCCATAATAATCTGTAAAAAGTTGAGCAATTTCAGGAATCTACTGAATGTAACAATCCAAGAAAAAAAAGCTCAAACTAACCACAAGGTAGTGTTTTAAACCTCCTTAAAGTATTTGACCCAAAGTTCTGAAAGAATGCGAGTTCCCAGAATTCAATTTCTGAAGCTATTCAAAATAGGCATATTCTGAATAAATAAGACAAATAGAAGAAAGAACTCTGAATGCTCATTTTGATGTTCACAACATCTTACATTTTTGTAAGATGTTACCACACTGCATCACGATTTGTCTGACAACAGATAAAGAATTTAACCCTCAATCCACAACTCACCATTTCTGTCACAACTATAACCTTTCAAAGCAGATGTAGAATATTTTTAACATTAACAGGTGTTTTAGCAAGCACGAAGGTAGGTTTTATATTTCAAAACATGATTCTTTTTCTTTTAAGTTTATCGTATTTGAATGTATAACGGCAGCAGGGCTTTCACATTTCAACCAAACAATAGTCGATGTTTGTTTAGGCCCCCCCAACAAAAAAAAATTGTTTGAAAAAAAGCAGCAACCACAAGCTATTTTGACAGAATGTAATTGCATTGTGACAGCACTGGCAGCCTGTGATTGAAATATCAGACAAGCTTGTTTTCTATTCCTACCTACAAATCTCAGCATGCAGGGATTTCAGCAGCACCGTCTTTTCTCACTCAAGACACAGAAACTGCAACACCTACACGCCGCATCAGGCTGCGGCGCATACATCTGAGCGACAGATGGTGGCTGCCGAGATTCCAACCCCAGGAAAAACAGAGGTTTATGTATGGAATGAGTTCAGGCGTGTAGAAACCTAAATAGTGGGTTTTAGGCCATTGTGCAACTGCTGTGGACTATTTTCACCGGCAGATTAATATACATCTGTTGTTGCGGTGACACTGTACAGGAGCCGGACGGTGTGCCTAAGATGGAATAAACTGCAGGGCATGTGATCATGTTGATGAATGATGGTGTCAGCCAGTTCAACAAAGTGCCTACCTGACCTGGTTTTAATAGTTTAAGACAAACACTGGAAGTTATGCACAAATAAACAAGTTCTTTTCGAACTATGAGAATAAAGCAGGGAATATTGCCTGTAGGTTGTTTTTCAGCATCAGTGAAGGAAGCAAGCAGAATACACATTTAAATGCATCTCTACTTATCCTCTGAGGCACATAATCAACCTTTTATTGATTAACAAACCTGTCCAGGATTCTTTCTGGCGCTCCCTTCATGACCAGAATGTGACCAGAGGGATTGTCCTCCACTTCATGGATGGAGAGCTTGAATAAAGAGAAGAGCAGCGAGACTGTTGAGGACTTTAAGGGGCAATATTTGCAAGAACAATGTGCACACAGGGTCTGTAAGGACACTTTTCTCACTGCATAGATCCGGATTTTCAGGCATGCAGCAGCAGCAGCAGCTGCTGCCTGTCACACGTCCTGGTGATTCACACCAAAGCTGATATTGAAGGTGACTTCACAGAATACATGCTCAGAGTTATATTTCTTTCCTCCATTCTCATAGCTTTCATTCACACTGGCATTCATGGAGGTACACCTTACACTACCCTTCAGTCAACACGCCCCCATCAGCCCCCCCCCCCCCCCCCCCCCCCCCCCCCCCCCCCAATTCGGTTTTACATCTGCAAGTCAAACCCCAGAGTAGAGTTGCACCAAGGCCTTTTTCCTTTCTCCTTCTTTCAAATGTTTTTAGTTCATGGAAGACGTGCTCATAATGCAGGCGGGAGGCGCTTTGTTTGTCTGAACATCACTGCTCTGCTGGTACAAGTCTCCTGGCACAACGCAGCTTTAACATCGACTGTGCCCTTGAGCAAGGTGTTAAAACTCTGTGTGACTTTACATAATACACTTTGTTGATACCTCTTACATGATGTGGCACAGGATGCACCTTTTTTAAACTTTTATCTGAGGGAAAGTCAACTGCAAAAAGAGAATTTATTCAAAAATTCACAGTTTTATTTGAAGTGATGATACGGCAGTAGCATAAAAACATACTGCTTCCTGGTATGGAAAATAATAAACTGTTATTTAAACAAACGATAAAACCTATAGAAATGTCAATAATTAATTTGCACAGAGTCAGTCTATTTCTCAAAGATATACTCTCTGCTAGGAGTAACGTCTTGCTCGTATAAAATCACTTTATTTAAGCTCTGTGTGTAATTCTTTAAGCAAATTTTTCGCTGTTCTGGTTTGTACACCTATAGTCATGTTTTCTGGACTCAAACTCAGCTGTGTTTTGTTTCTCCTCACCTCAAACTGGTCATCACATCTTCTATCAAAATTCCCTCAAGGAGTCAATATTTGAGCTTCTCTAATAAAACCTTTCCATCTTTAAAACAATCAAATCACAATTGTAATTACTTCTGAATTACTATGTTTCATTTTTGGTATATGTAGGTTTTTTTAAAATAGAAATGTTCTAATTAATGAAAAAACTCTTATTTAAATTAGTTGTTGCACTTAACTTTACTTTGGAAAAAAAAAAAACAACCTCTTTCCATGCTCTGCTCAAGACTACGCTCATATAAATGCAACTAAATACAAGTTCTGCCGCAAATTTGGTAAGTGACATTTGTAATTTTGAGGTGGAAGTCGCATTTTTACACACTGCATGGTGGCTACATAAGATTTTTTGACAGTAATCAGTGGCCCGGGCACATTTGGGGGTCACGTGGTAGAGGTCCAGTGACAGGCAGGTGGCAGGAAGGCAGCAGTGTGGTAATTGACTGATAGGAGGATCTTCAAGTTCTACAAAATTGTCAAATGATCGGGTGATTTCAGATTGCCTCCCTCCAGCCATCCTCCTGCCTCCATGCTGCCATCCCACTGCCACCATCCAGTGGCCTCTCAACCAGAGCTGTTGGCTGGGGGCCCGGCGATGACCAGACGTCAATATAGCAATCCCAGCCACCATGGGTCCAAATGAGGAGACGGTATCAATGCTGCACAAAACTCATCATGGAGTTGATAGCACCACAGCAACTCTGAGATCTGCGCATTTATGAATTGCAGTTGATGCTGAGAAGAATACGAAGAATGTGTGCTCAAAATCTGAGTTGTGAATGACCAGTGGTGCAGAATGGCCTGCTTTTTATATAAGCCCGGCTACAGGGCTACCAGGCAGCCAGTGGCACTAGATATGGAAACATTTACACATCGTCCAATCAGTTATTTACTAATAAACCTTTTTTTATAATCCAGAATTAATTTACATATAAAAATGGAATAAGCTATGAAAACTCAGACTTTAGATTTGTACATTCTCAGATTTGAATACAAAAGCTCTCTGTGTTGCACAAATCTAAAATAAATGTGTTCAATGTTAAAAATACAAAAGAAAGAACAATGCACATTAAATGAGTCAATTCCAACAAGGAGGCATTCATTTCCAAATGTTATTACTATGTATCCAGGCTAGCAAATGAATTTCAAATCAGTCTGAGAGAAGCTCATAGTGTCATTTTCTCTGCCATACATTCATTTAAATTCAGAAAAACAGGTTATTTTTTTTCCATTCGCTGCCTCTGAAGGTACAAGAGAGCTGACGGGTTGACAACTTGTCAAAGTATTTCTCCACAAAAGGATTGCTGCAGTTGCAACAAGTGTTGGTCCAGGGAAATACAGCTCTGTCAGTGTTCTGAAATTCCCTTTTAAGAGAGTCGATCAATGCCAAGGCCCAGGAACACTTTTCCAATGCATTTACATCAACTGCATAAAACAGTAGGTCGTGTTACCAAATCCCACACACATCTCGTTTCTCTGGGGTCTGTTCGGAACTGACAAGAAGTCTCCGATGCTATGATCCGAGTCTTCTGACTTTTTTAAGCTAAATTGAATGTCTGTACATGTAAATGCAGCAGTTGAGCCTCTTTTCAGCAGCTAGAACTTCACTGCTCACAATAAGTTAGGGATATTGTTATTGACACGACCGCTTTTCCATTTTTGTCTGAATTTTAATGAAACACATAAAAGTTTCCTTTGAAATCACTAATAATGAATAAGAAGAAACATCATGTTCATTAGTTTGATATTTATTACCCAAAAATGAAGATAGCGGTAAAGAAAACTTCAAATAACAAACATTAACCATGACAATAGCTGGTATTTGCACCATTTGCTGCAGTGTTGGCTTGACAGTGACGTCTCATTCTCCTCACTATCCTCTTGATGTTCTAAGGCATTCCAGTCTTCCACAAATGCTACAAGTAATTCTACCAGGTCACTTGGGAGTTTGATCATCCAGTCTCTGCTTCAGACATGCTTCAGGTCTGTGGATATTGCCGACCATATCATCTATAAGGCACTACCACTTCCTGAATTCTTGCACTATGTAGCAGAGCATTATTCTCCATGAACAGTTGAGGGTGTTCTGGTGGAATTTGGAGGATGAGGATGTTGTCTAGAGGTAAGAACAGTGGGCCATCTACAATAACCAAATAAGTTTTTCACCTCTTCCACCAAAGCAAACCCTGGAGACCATATTGACCTCGGTGCATAACTCACCTCACCTTCTCCTGCATCGCTGATGACCATTATTTCTGCTCAAGGTGACCCGACACTCATCAGTGAACACGACGGTAGACCATTGCTACATAGTTCAGGTCACATGGTCTTGTACTGCAAACGTTCACGGCGGTGTCTTGGTGCCTGGTACCCTAGTGGCCCTCATGTCTGGTAAACGGGCCAGAATGGCGTTTGCTAAACCGTGTCTGAGTACAGAGGTCCTTCGGTAATGGTCACTCACCAAGTTCACCTGCAACACATGACTGACTTCTACCAACCTGAAGCCGCTATGCTATGTCACACTGTACACAGTGAGACCATAATGTGGAAAACACAAAATAAGGTGTGTCTATCACATAATACAATTGCCTCCTTATCACCATATTCTGTGAAGTGAAACAAAGACTGTGTAGACAACATCCACTAAGCTTTACACAATATCCATAACTTTTTGTGTGATGTGTAATTTATTCAATTCATGTCCTTTTCCCAACGTAAAGAAAAGGTCTTCTACGCCCTCGTAGAGCTGCGGCAGGCTTTTATGTAGTCAAATCTTTTGGGTTGAGCTGTTTGGTTATTTTTCAGGCCTGAGTGTGTAGAGGTCAAAGGGAAAAGGGCGTTTTCAGGCCTTTTCTGGATGGTTAATAGGTTTTCAAACACTCGTGTGCAAAACAACGTTTTCTTCATAGTCTTGGAAATATCTTTGCTATGTAAACAAGATACTTGGTGTTGAAAACACCAAATAAGTGCAAATGCAAATAAGTTCAGTAAAGAAAGTTAAGCATCACTATGTGTTTGCTATTTTTAATCACTAAAATCAATAATAAATAATATGTAAACAAGATACTTGGTGTTGAAAACACCAAATAAGTGCAAATGCAAATACGTTCAGCAAAGAAAGTTAAGCATCACTATGTGTTTGCTATTTTTATCACTAAAATCAATAATAAATAATATGTAAACAAGATACTTGGTGTTGAAAACACCAAATAAGTACAAATGCAAATAAATTTAGTAAAGAAAGTTAAGCATCACTATGTGTTTGCTATTTTTATCACTAAAATCAATAATAAATAATATGTAAACAAGATACTTGGTGTTGAAAACACCAAATAAGTGCAAATGCAAATAAGTTCAGTAAAGAAAGTTAAGCATCACTATGTGTTTTAAGGGGAGGTGGTCAGGCAATACAGGACTGTCACCTGTATTTGAAACAAGATTTAGATAAATAACATACGATTGCACATTTGTCTGCACTTTCTGTAAAAATCCTCCAGTGCAATACCTGATACTTGTTGACGGAGTTGAAGGGGATCTCTGCCACTTTAGGATTACTGGCTCTCATGTCACAAACGCTCCCACAGCACACCTCAATGCATTTCAGCAGAGCCGACTCTGACGCGTCCCCCGCAGTGTCTCTCTGAGGAAAGGCAGAAGCACATTAGAGCAGCCACTCACATTTGCATATTAAAATATCATCCTCTGTTTTGCTGCTTGTGTTTATCTGCAAGGAAAGGAAGAGCTTGGATTATGTGTTATTTAAAGGATTAAAATCGTGTGTGACGCATCTTAGAGGACTTTGCTCACTTCCACTGTGATTCCTATTAATGATGTAGGCATCAGAGTGTCATTTGCATCAGCAGAGCCTGGCATCTGGCCACCAGAGGCTTTTCTTTTAAAGTTATGTAATGACTGTAGGCAACAAAAGTGCAAAAACGTGTTTCTTTTTCAGTTTAACTGAAGCATCTCACTTTTTCTCTAACTGTGAGGATTCAGCAACCCCTGCTTTATGCGTGCTAGATTTGTTATGGTTTTCATGCAACGTATAATGTGGATTTTGCTGCGTTGAAAACTCCATGTTGCTAACAGCAACCCAAATCTGAAGCTGAAAGTCAGCCCACGTCAGGAAATGCATCTATGTTTCTGTTTATGCATTCATAGAAAGCCACAGCACAAGGACACATGCTCCCCAAGATTTGTCCTTGTTTGTGATATTTCTTCACAGTAGAAGGATGAAGGGAATGCAATTTATTTTGTACAAGATCATGTTCCTGAAAGGACTGGCATCCTCACTGCCATGTTTCAAGCATATTCTGGGTGCACATCTTTCACTTGGAGGCTACTGCTGCGACAGCAGGCTCCGTTTCCCTCACAGAAGAAGAGGGTATCCCTCTCCTCCAGAAACACACAGAGTTTCTTCAGGTCGATGTAGCGCAGTTTGGAGGATAACGGTTGGTAGACCTTTGGGATAATATTGACTTTCCAGCCCAGCAGTATTTCCAGCAGGATTTTGGAGTCATTTCTGTGTGTGTGTTTTTAAAAAACTGTGAGCCAAGGTGTGCTGTGCAACTTTGTCAAGTGGAACTGACAAATTATTTTATGGTATTTTTCCCCCCAACTCTAGCGGTCCTTTAGATTACGATTGGCTGACCACAGAGGAAAATATCACGCCTCTGCTGTACTTCACTTCACTTCTGTAAAGTAATTAAACTTTCTGCAAGTCAGGACCAGTTTTACAGCTCTGCTCTTCCTCGAGCTGCACAAAGAAATATTTTTGCTTTTCTTTTATATGATACATTTTTTTATTAAATAATTTATCTATCCTAAAGCAAAACACAGTTGCTTCATCTTCTTATTTTTTCTTCTCTTTTCATGGAAAAAAAAAATTATTCAACATTTTAGATTTAAATAACATTAAATTAAATTAGATGTTAAATTATCATCATACAAAGATTCCTGCACACCAGCAGAATTTAACTTGCCTGATAGGGCAGATGCAGTAAAAGCAAGGAAAAAAAAAACACCTAGCAGCAATATTCATTAAGAAAAATACCCAACAAATACCTTTAGCCAAATTTTCTGCCACTGAAGGGTTATTAAAAGGCAAACAATGTGCATGTTTGATTTTTTTATTCATAAATATTTTAAATGACTGGCATGTTTTGCTTACAAATTGTGTACATTTCAAACAGAAAGCAAAAGAGTAAACAAATAAAAAACCTAATTAAAGTCCCATGCGGCGTTATTTGGTCCCCTGGCACTACCTTCCCCCCCTGCCCCGGCCTTGCCAAACCTTTTTGACACTTACTGGCTAGGCAGCTGCTACACCCATGTCACTCTGCCCTTCTGCCCCTGTCACCTTAGTTAGAGCTGTGCTTGTGAAAAAAGCATGAAAGACAGTTCAAAATGGTACCATTCTGTTGGATTTATCTCCATAGCAACCATTTTACTTTTTGGTAATTTTGGGGGGACGAACGGGCACTTTCGTGAGCTTGCCATGCTCACTCCATTCAAAATCTACATACTTTAAAACCAAATATTTTTCCCAAGTAGGAGGTGATAGATCAAAATCTCTCAGGGGTGTTTAAATTTGCAGAAGGTATTAAAGGGGATTTTTTTTTTTTTAATTAATTTTATGAAGATCACTCATAAAAAGCTTCTGTTTCCCATATTGTGGGAAAATGTGAAAATCAACTAATTTCACTTTTTGCCACACAATGGCTCCTAAGTCGTATAGGTCCTGTCGCCATCCCACTTCCTTCCCCGACACGTGTGTTTTAATTTCATTAGTAAATTTGCCATTTTTATACATTGCAGCCTCTAACTTGCATCCAAGATCTGAACCCTTCCCGTGCAACCGTTTTTATTTTTCTGAGAGGCAGTTCACCTGACATACTCCTTATGTTCCTAACTTCCCCCTCCTGGCAAATGATGTCGGCGAAATCATGTCTCATAAATTATGTGTGTGGATTAGTCAATTCAGATCTAAAAAGGAAAAGGTCTGCTCATAATTTTCGTGCCTTTGACTAAATGGGTCGTCCCCCATAGCCTTAAACAGTTTCATATTTCATGAGCTCGGAGGTTGATGCAGAGCTTTGGAAAACTGCGTTGGTGCTGTGAGTGTGTGCCAAAGCCCCGTACCATCATGATGGGGAGGAGCTCCTGTCCAGCTTTGAAGTCGGCTCGGTTACACAGCCCAGCCACTCTAGACAGAGAAGCCCAAGTACCAGAGCTCTTGTCAAAACCTGAACCTACAAGAACAGAGGAGAGAGTTATGTTAGACTTTTCTTCTCTAAAGCAGAGCTCATGCAGTATTTATGACTTAACTTTCACTTCATACAGTAGAACTGGATATTGCATCTAAACAGCAGAATCAGGGTCAGTTAAATTGAGTGATCACTTTTACCTTGACAGAAGTGATTTTTTTTGGTTCCTCACTCTGGAAAATTGCACTCATTTTTAGCGAGAGTGCCCTAAAATAAAATCAATTTAAAGTGCCTTAACTGCAGCCCTCGTGTCTAATCAAACAGAAAATGACCTCCACCCCGCTGCTGGCACTTGCATTTATTTTTCAAATTTGCCTCAACATCACAGAGTGTCACTGTGTGAACAGTCTCCTCTGGGGGTAGAGATGCAAAGGTTGACACAGGGAGGTGCAGAGTAGAAGACCCTTGTGGGGGGGTTGAGTTCATTGTGTTTGGGATGCGCTCTCCTTTGTCAGCACTGCTGGCTGCTGTTTTAGGATTGCACAATTGTCTCACTTCTTATTAGTATGCACCTGTTCATTTCTGCCAAATCTTTTGCCCACTGCCGGGGGCTTTTTTTTTTTTTTTTCTTTTAATTGGCTTGATTTTACCCTGTTTGGTAGCAGACTGGAATCAGATTGGTTCTACTGCGGCAGCTTGCCAAGGAATTCTGGGAAAATATATGTTTATAGCTGAGGGTCGTGCCACCCACTGGAAACCACTTCTCAATTAATCCAGGTAGCAGATGAAGAGCCGGGCTTGCTGGCGGTGTGAATATTGGACAGATGACTTTCAGCAGGTGGTCCTATCCCCATAAATTTGCCTATACTCTCCACATCAGTCCTCACAGTTCTCTCTGCCCCTGCCCTTTTTTTTTCTTTTTTATGCTTTCCATTTCATCTGTCTCACCTCTCTGGTCCTCAGTGGTGTCCGCTTCGTGGATCTGATTGTCGAACCACATGTGGGCCACGGTCATGCGGTTCTGGGTCAGTGTCCCTGTCTTGTCAGAGCAGATGGTGGAGGTGGAGCCAAGAGTCTCCACAGCCTCCAAGTTCTTAACTAGGCAGTTTTTCTTAGCCATTCTTTTGGCTGTGAGCGTCAGGCATACCTAAAGAAGATGGAAGGAGGAGAAAAAGAGCAGAGAAAAGAAGTGAAAGCTGTGTTGCATTCAAGTGTTTGTTCGTGGTCCAGGTGCATCGCACATCTGAGTGTGTATGTGCAGCTTGAGTGGTACACAGCAGGTGAACAAGGGCAAAAAACACATACACTGAGCAGACATATCCCATATGCTGCAAAAAATGCTCCCCCACCCCCTAATTCTGACTGACCACAGCAGCAACAGCCTCATTCCAGCACATCACAGGTGCACACAAACACTTTCACACACCAGCGATGGTTGCTGAGAGTGAAACCGACTGAAGGAACCAGCCAGTGGAAGTTAATTTACTTTCTGTGACCAGTAAAATGTCGACTGATGGCATTTCAAATGGCAGCTAGAATCCAACTGCACTCACAGCTTTAACTGTTGCACAGAAACATCCACAACGGAACAATCTGTGCCTTTCCGGAGTGTGATTTGGAGAGGTTTTTGGTTTTGTTTTTTTGTGTCACAGTACAATTACTTCCTAAGGGATTACCCAGTGTTATGAAAATCACAGATAACCAATAACACGATTAACTATGACTCATTTCCATTGTGTTAATGTACATCTCTGTAGCTGTTACAGTAAAGCAATTTCCCCATTACAGGTCTGATAAAGGTATTCTTATTCTGTTTGTTATGACCTTGACCTTGTTTTAACGCTCCGGAAAAGGCAGTTTTACAAAAATTAAGGCTATTTCAAGTAAATATTCAGGTTTTTATATGTTTTAAAACCAAAAATCAGTTGTTGCAGTAACTAACTAGGCCAAACTAGCAATTGGGACACTAAAGGAAAAAATACTTGAAGTAGTTAATGAATATGTTTTGGCTCTCTCTCCATTGAATTTTGACATTGATTATTGTGGTTTTTTTTTTTTTTTTTGTCTTTTTTTAATAAATGTTATGAGACTAGAAAAGACAAAGAGACAAACACCTAGCCCTAGAACAGTGTGGACCCATTTTTGCTGTGATAACATCATGTGCTAAAAGTCTATATTTTTAGCTGAAGCAAATAAGATACATGCTAACTAATTGACATGTCAATTTTCCAGTTAGAGTAGAGCCTTAAGATTAGTAAATCTTAGTAAAATAATTAGTAAGTAAAATTATTTTGATTAATTTTTTTATGTTTGATATAATGGGGGGAGAGTCTAGTGGAACGAAAAACCTTAGAAAAGGTAAGTAGGTTACAAGCGATTAATTACTTTTATTTCTTGGGAAAATCTATGGGAGTGTACCTTTTCCTCTCACAGGATTCAATACAAATATCCAAATACATGGTCCACAAATCAATACATAATAATACAGGAGACCAGGCTTGGTGGCAGAAACCTATATCTTTAAGAAATAAACTTGAACATTACAGCAAAATAAACCCACTGTACCTTAATTCAAATGTTTTTTTAGTATTAATTATGTTCAATTTATTTCATTATTAAATGAATTATTCAATTATCTATCTATCTATCCATCGATCTATCCATCAATCTATCCATCTATCTATCCATCTATCCATCCATCTACTATCAAAGATAAACCCCTTTTCAATACGAAAGGATTTTTGTCAGACATAGAACTGGCTCAGAAAGGCTGAAATTCCTCTTCAGGTATTATTTTTGGCTACTACAAAAATGTTAGCATGCATCTCCATTTGTAATTAGTCACTGGTCAATGGATTTTCTGGACTGCCATGCCCCCAAATGGCAATGACAAACAGTTTTAAATGCAACTCATAATGTGTACAACTGGAACCTATTCAATAATGAAATTTACAAAAAAAAATAAAAAGAAGAATTGAAACACTTTTATTCTACATCACTCACTGCCTTTCTCCTCTCAATATCACAGCTCCTAAAGGTTGAGCTTGGATGCGTGCAAACACTGAAACCTACGAGGTTTGGAAGTTTGGGAAAAAATATGTTCTTAATGTCACTCCTACACTCCTCCTGTTTGTTCTTTTTCAAACACCGTTTTCTAGCTGTAGAGAGGTTTATGGCCCAGTTTAACAAAACTTAGAAGAACTCAATTCAATTTTATTTGAGAAAAAGTAGTTTTTCACTTATTGTTGAAGCAGAAAAACACTTTAGGGCGTATATATACACAATTGAAAGCTAATGAACAGAACATCTGTAAAAAGATGGTGTTTTAAGAAAATTATAATTTCCTGAACTACTCACAGTGACGGTTGCCAGCAGTCCCTCAGGCACATTGGCCACAATGATGCCAATGAGGAAGATGACAGCTTCCAGCCAGGTGTAGCCCAGGATAAGAGAAAGGATGAAGAAGCTTACACCCAGGAAAACCGCCACTCCAGTGATGATATGGATGAAATGCTCAATCTCTATGTTGATGGGCGTCCGGCGGACTTCCAGCTCAGACGCCAGAGTGGCAATGCGACCCATTACTGTTCGGTCACCGGTTGCTATAACGATTCCACGAGCCGTACCTGGCAGACAAAGTAAAAGAAAATGATTTGACATGTTGAACACATTTAAGAATAACTAAATGTCATGAAATGATAGATTTAGTTGTATACGGAAAATTAAATAAAAATTCCCCAAATATTTATTTCAGTTTACAAGATTCTGACTGTCAGATGATGCTTTTTTTTTGTTTTTCAGTGACAGCCTGTTGACCTGCTGCTATTTTACAGAGAGGTGTGAACAATGACAGCTCACCCTTTTAAAAGACACCACAGACAGTAGGTGCTGTACTTTACGTGCAGGAATGAGGCCTGATGTGGGGATAATGGTTGCATGTAATGGAGTGATAGATGGCGGTGAATTAGAAGTGTTTGCAGTGATTGATTGCTGGGAAGACCGAACAGATGCTGGTCTGAGTGAAAGAGGAAAGCATATAAATGGCTTTAAAGACAAATGATCTGACCACAGACCCCAGTATCAGCAGGTTTTCTGGTGACTTCTTTATTAGTTGGAATACACCAATCTGTTATGACATTAAAGCTACTGACAGCTGAAGTGACAAACATCCATCATTTCAGTGTGATGCAATGTTTGGCAAAACAAGCCTGAGTTTTGGCATCAGTGTGGATGTTATTTTGACATTTGCCACCTACTCAGACACTATTGCAAATGCAAAGCAAGTGCAGTTGTAATCTGTAATTTGCACATAAGGTTTGCAGCCTCAAAATTCCAGCCCACATGTGCTAATGCTGTCTTTTTTTGGTACAGATTATTTCCTACAAGTTTTAATCCAAAAGCTGTTTTTTTTATATGTAAAACATTAAAACGCTTGCAATAAATTTTTTAAGTTGTATGAAAATTTCTCGACTGAACTAAAATTAAAATCGCCTTAATTAAAGAAAGACAGAATTATTTTTTTCTTTAAGCTAAATATGCTGTTGAAAGACTACCAACAAAAAAAGTGCATGAGAGCGCACGTGCTCTCTCAATTACACACATTTTCAAAGGTTCATGGCAATCACAGCTTTTTTTATAAATACTATAAATGCTATTCAAGTATGCATCATAGTACACACCAATCGCTTGATACACACAGACAAAACACAGATCAGAGTTACAAGTGCATTAGGGTCAGGGAAATGAAAATCAGATCAACAACAATTAAAAAAGCAAAACCAATAATAACAAATAATAAAAAAATAAATAAAAAATAATAAAATAACAAAATCACATTTTAGAAATCAAAACAAAATTCCATAAACCAATGGTAAAAAAGACAACAAAAACATTTAGGAAAACAAATGTAATTCACAGAAATCAAGATGAAATGTTAAAACATTAAACACACCAAGAAA
The DNA here is from genome assembly GCA_014656515.1 of Oryzias celebensis. Taxonomy (NCBI): domain Eukaryota; kingdom Metazoa; phylum Chordata; class Actinopteri; order Beloniformes; family Adrianichthyidae; genus Oryzias; species Oryzias celebensis. Next base: position 60,539,171 of record BNCR01000001.1, read on the forward strand.
CCAGTGAGGATGGGAACTATGGGACATCGCTGGCAGGAGGATGACATTTGACATGAACAGACACTGGATGACATACTTCCTGTTTTCTCATGAAGGAGTCATTTAGAAGGTGTAGATTCTTACATAATTAGCAGAAACATTAGTGAGTTGGCCCACTTTATTATAGAAAAATGTAATATTCTTCATGAAATGTTTGCTGACTGTATGTTAAGCTTAAGGTAGTCTGTCGGAAAGGCCAGTTCATTTCCACAGATACATGTGTTTATGGTTGATTGGATAAACTAATAATACACATTTTCAGATGGTTGACAAACTGGAATCTCTAAGACAAAAACAAGCCACCTATGACAGATGTGACCTACTGACCTTCAACACAGTTGGTGGAAAAGAAACAGATGTTGCGGGTCTCCAGAGGATTCTCGTGGTTAAACTGTGGAGAGCGAGTCTGAGGCTCAGATTCTCCCGTAAGAGAGGAATTATCCACCTTTATCAGAGAAGAGTAAAGAAAGGAGGGAAGTCTGAGATTCGTAAATTACAAGACTCTGTGAGCTGGATGGGACTGGTGCTTGGCTGGAGCTAAAGCTCTGACTCTTCCTTTACCTTACATCCATTAGCGGAGATTACTCGAAGGTCAGCTGGAATCCGATCTCCTCCTTTGACCTCCACCAGATCTCCAAGAACCACAAGTTCTGCATTTATCTGCAGCTTTTCCCCATCACGGATCACCATGGCTTGCTGCCATAAGGAAAAGGGAAAAAGATAGATGCTTTCAGTGAGGATTTGGGCGGATTAAGTGAGATATCGTTTTAAAAAAGGAGTAGTTTGGTAGTATATGAAAATCAGAGTTTAAGGGAAAAATGATGTCTACTTCTTCTGTGAACATTTAGTGGATTTCCATTCAATAGTACAAATGAAGGAACCTACCTGCGGGACCATTTTCTTGAAGGAGTCCATGATTCGAGAGCTCTTAGCCTCTTGGAAATAGGAGAAACACCCAGTAATGATCACCACAGCCGCCAGCACCACACCGAGGTACAGCTGAATTGGAAGATCCAGAGTCAATATCTTCAGAATTTGGTTCATAACGGATGTTTTTTTTTTTTTTTTTTTAACAATCCACTCAATTACAGGTAATAACAGGCCCCTCCCCGCCTTAATCCTAGGCAGACTACAAAATTTACAGAAACATAGACAGACAGTCTTCAAGACACATTTTTAAAAGAAAAGGTGAGCAAAAATTGACAAAGAAAATAACATATTTGTTCCAGTCCATAGACGTTTGTTTATGAGCTAGGTATTAAAGAAAGAAGACCCCTCAAGTTGGCAGACAGGTGATTTAAAAACTGAGTCCACGTTGACAGAAATATTTCCTCTTTCCCTTCCACAACTGTGGGTAACCTCTCATGAGGAAGTTTGCTGAACACTTCTCTGTACCATAGAGTGAAAGTGGGAGGTTACTCTAATCCAGTTTAGTAAAATACATTTTCGAGCAATCAAAAGAAGTTCTTTCAGAAGCAAGAAATGCAGATTAGAGATTAGTAACACCCTTGAAGGAAGGCATAGCAGTAAGACACCTCGATCCTTCTTGATTTTTAATTTGAAGATCCCACTGATTAAAGAAGAAAAGTGTGTTCAAAATCTAGAAATTTTGTGACATTCCGAGAAACAGTGAAAATATTTTCATCTCTTTAAGCATAGTGGAGATAAAGAACGGTTGAATTTATGCAAGTTTACAGGAATTATGTGGAAAAAATATATATTTTGAGTAGACTAATCCGACCCATCTTAACAGCGGGAGTTTATGCCATCGATGTAGCTTCCTCTTTATTTGTGTGCGTATGGGGGAGAAATTCAGTTCATCTTTCAGGTTGGGCGACACCTTCACACCAATATACAGTAACAGTCCATTTGAAAGGGATGTCACTTAGAACATCAGCCTTAGCATAAGGAATGATATAAAACAGTCTGATGAAACCAAAGATCAAAATATACATATAAAACAATAAAGCAAAACAAGTGGAATTCTGGTTTTCAAAAGACTGAAACCAAAAGAGAAACCAGGAGAGAATTCTCATTTACTATTCTTATCTTAGAGGTTCAGGATAAGTCTGACTGAGCAGCTTCCTCCCAAACACAGAAACTAAAGGGTGAAGCTGATGTGTGAAGGCCACCAGGAGATTCTGTCTGAACCCGAGGATGGTTTTGTAGTCTCGTAGTTATGAGACATTCATTCTGATTTATTTTTGTTTTCTATTTTCAGTTATGGAGGAACATAGCTGGCTCGGCTCACACTGATGCAAACAAGACAGCCAGTCACGTTGGATGAAAGCAGCTGCCAGCTGCTGCACTGGATGTCTGGGGCTGCTGTGAGATAACATTCCTAAAAGCTGAGGAGTTTGCTTTGTGGAAACTTCTGCTATCCTTTGACAGCAGCAACAAAATGTCTTGGTCTTGATTTTGTGTGTGTGTGTTTGTTCCCATAACTGCAGAAAATCTTACATCTCTATCCTAAAACTTGTTGTGTCATCATTAAAAAAATGTGCCTTAAAGACACACTAATGAAAAGGGTTATTTTATTTGTTTCTAACGTATTCTTGTGACATTCTAGTCATGATGAAGGACGTATAATGAGAAAATCAAGCTTAAAATTGAATTTCTAATTATTTTTAAATTAAAATCAATGTGAATCAGGAGCTTATTTGTGACGTAGAAAATTGGGAGGGCCGCAAGCTCCTTGCTTTGAGCTCTCAGTAACGGGGGCGTTTGGTCCACACAAACAGGCCACAACTCAGAGGTGACTTTCTAATGAACTCCTATTGAGATGTATTTGTTTTCTGTGTAAAGACATGAAAAGTATGCTATTGCATTAATTAGTTAATTTACATTTAATGTTAATAAAATAGTACAAAAAATGTTAAACTGAACGGTTGCTCTTCAAACATTTTCACCTCACCAAATCTGGTCCTCTGCAAAAAGTCTGGACACTTCTGTGCTAAGAGAGACATTTAAAGATTTTATGAGAAAATTAGGTGTCTTAACTCAGATATTTTCTTTAAACTGTGCAATCATTTCAGCAAAAAATCTTGATCCTAATTAACATTTTTGGCACATCTGGTTCATAAAGTAATGACCTAGAGCTTTCGTCTGACAAGAGAAGTGTGTGAGGATCTGGCAGTTAGGATTCCCATCTTTAAAAAGTGCTCGTAAATTTTGCATACAGTGCCAAAGCTGCAGGCAGTCGGGGCTTTGAAGGAGCTCACTGGAGCATCAAGCTGTACATAGTACTGAAAGGGGAGATTAAATCACAGGGAGATTAGGTTTATCACTGGGGTGCATGCGTGTATAGAATGGATGTTACTGTACATTGTGACAGGGTGCGATATTGACTGGAATTGGGGGCGAGCTAAATGACGATTGCTTAATACGTTGGAGCCAAACAGTGCAGTCCGGGTGGTGCGCCGACGCCGGAGCGCCGTGGCTGTGTTGAGCGTGTAAATTCAAATTGTAGATCTTCTGCTCCTCTTTTCTCACCTTCCTCTGTTTTGCATGGTACTTTCATGAATGCTGTCTCTGTGATGGCTTATACTAACAGCTGAGCTCCCATTTTGTTAAGTAAAAGGTCACAAAAATATCTCCTTGTGACCAAGACAGGAGATGAAAACTCAAGATATTTTCAACTTCACTGCTCTTTCCTTGAAGGGCACGTATTAGAAGAAGATGAATCATCCAGTGTGAGCATTTGAGAAAAAAAAAGCAAGTATGTATTTTCCAAAACCCTGATAAAACAACTTTGGGTGTCAGGGGAAGAGAGTTTAACAAACACAGCTCATTCAAACTGAAATATGTTTGCCAGGCTGTCGCATCTGTTAAGTGACATGCACAGCGTGTAAAAAACAACTGCTGTGGCTTCACATTGATTTAAAAACTGCTGCATGAAGTAAAGAAAAGTTATCTCAAATTTTTGAATTTTTAAAGATTTTCCCTCAAAACATTATCATAACAAGATGCATTTACAAGGAAAAACTGTCCATCACGCAGCGCGATAATATCAAAGGATTAAGCGTCAACACAGACTCTGCAGTTGCCCTTCAGGGTATTGAGAGGAATTAGTTTTGCACACAGAGAGACTGTTGCAACAGAACACACTGTACTGCATTCTGAGCTTAAATTTATCACTGTAATGTGCAGAAATGATGATGATGGATGACCCCACTTACAGATGCAACCCAGATTCGGGAAAAGTTCAGATGCTGTGTAAAATGTAAATAAAGGTGGAATGAAATTATTTGTGGATCACTTGAACGCCTCTGGTGTTCTGAAAGTTTTTTTTATTTAACGCGCTTGTTGTTCTTTTTCTTGAAAACCCATATGTTTACTTTTTATTTTTATTATTATTTTTTATTACATTTTGAAATCTTGTGAATTCCCTTTTTTATAATGTGTTTTATGTTTTTAGCGGCTGACCTTTCTAAATGGCAGGAGTGTGGGTTATTCCACCGAATGCTGTAATGTGCGCAGAATTAGATTTGGTATAATCTTTCTGGAACAAAAACGACACTTGTGTAGCAGGATGTGTGTCTCCAAACACAGCACATCCATCAGTTCTGGTCATGCATTTGAAAAGGTTCAAATGTGACCTGCACTGACATACAATCACAAAACCACAAACGGTGGATCTTTATCTAGATAAAAATATGCAGATTCTAAAGAATGTGGTCTTTGTAATTTACAAAAGAAACAGTCGTTATCATAGAGACGAAAGCTGCTGCTGAGGTTTTAGCAGGAAGCATTACTGAATCTCATTTAAAAGGTTCTTTTTTCTTTGGATGACAGGTAATCCCATCCAATTAGGAACTAGCGGACTTAGAGGCAAACCAGAACTTTGTCAGCTGGAACTGTTCTGGTCAAAAGAAAGTAAATATACATTTTGGGTGGTTCATTAGTACACAACCTCACAAATAAGTCAATGTATCAACAAAGACATATCTTGTGTTCATTGATAGCCACATAGTCTGGTAGAGCACTCAGAATCTGTGATGCAATGAAGGATCCAAAATGGCTGCCAAAACGGTATCAATGTTCAACCAAGATGTGAACTTTCTATGTTCTCAAACATAGATAATGTCTCTAAAACCGTGCACATCGTCAGATTTGTAAGAAATCTTCCATCTTAACCCACTGTGGTAAAACAGTTAGCTCCAAGAAATGGACACGATAAAGACAGAATTCTACAGTGGCCCTGATGTACAAATCACATCAACAAATCACTAAATACAAACATCTATTAAGGATCATATCTATAATTAAAAAAAACAAAAACAATTCATAAAAAAAACTTTACCTTTTAGAAAACAAAACAAAGAAACCAAAATGTAATTTATTTGGCACTATTGATACAGAATGTGATGCAAAGTGCTGTCCACAAAAAATAAAAAACATAAAAGAAATAAAATAATAAAAAGATAATAATACACCCACACCAACTTAAACAACCTTCAACCCCCTCTCACACCTCACACTCCCCTTTACCGATACAGATAAACATTGGGGAAACAGGCTGAGCACAAACATTTTTATTTTTTGATGGAAACACTAATAATTGGGACCTCCCCCCCGGATAACCACATAGTCAGCAAGGTGCAGCATCACAGTCAGGGACTGGAGAGTAAAAACAAGTTTTATTCTAAAATCTTGGTTAAAAATGGTTAGTTGGACACTGATCTGTAGTTATTACAAATCATAGGGTCTAAATTGTTTTTCTTTTGTAAGGGTTTTGCCACTTTAGTTTTAAAGACAGTAGGAAAAATACCCATCTGATGAGAGCAGTTCATTTAACATTTTTAACATTTCACTTGCAGAAAGTCCTTATAATGATTTAAAAAGTGATGTGGACATTGTATCTAAAAAAACAGGTCGTTGGATTAACTTGGGAGAAAACTTGTCTTGCAGCTTTAACAAAGAAACAAGTCAAAAACTGTTCGGCGCTTCCACAGGTAAAACCAAACCATCATTTTCAATAAAAATGCTTTTTTGTTCCTCTAAGACGCTTGATTGGATAGAAGCAATCTTGCTCACGGCAAAACAAAAGGAAAGGTTGAGGAAAACAAAAGCCATTTCCAGAAAAGAAATGTTCAAAAAATGAAATAAAGAAGAAATAAAGAAGAAACCAGGAAAAGATAGGTACTAGGGGACATGACTGATTGGATGATGACCTATGTTTACCTTTCCAACCGGAAGTAATTTTCAGCTTCTGACCACTGCCACTTCAATAGTTCAGTGATTGCTCAATCAACTCTTTACAGAAAAAGCATCCGTCTGTGTTCCCTCTTTTTCAAAACTCAAATGTCATGATCTAAGTAGTGATGTCACATTATACCTATGCATTTGCATTGAGTGATTTATTGATGTGATTTGCACTTCAGGGCCACCGTAGAATTAATCAGAGAAGAGCCAGGAGTCAGCAGAAAACCTATGACAGAATACTGTCAGCATACATGCTTGTAAGTGATTGAAACTGTCCTTAAAAATATAAGAATGAGTGTGAGTGTTACAAAAACATGTTACCAAGAAAACAAGAAACAGCTTATATCCCAGAAAAATCTGGATGCTTCCAATTTAAATAAATCATAACTATTTATAATGTGGGTAAAAGCTACTGTTTATTTTCAAAATAATAATGATTATATAGTACATGTAAAATTATTCAGTGTTAAATGTGAGCTCCAGAGCTGTATTTTGCCATTTATGGGTCACTTTATCAGATTTATAATACTACAACATGCAGTGCTGCTTATTATTCAGACAGCAGCAGGTAATTACATCAATTCAGTGATTGAGACACATTACACATTTATTGTAAAGGTTAAAACAAAAGGAAAGCTCAAATAGTGGATGTTATAGTGTTGTGGATTTTTAAGGTTTTTCTCCACATACGGTCACTCAATTCTCCAAAAAATGGAATATTGGATGGTTTCCCACCAGTGAAAGAAATATCCAGGTGTTTTTAGTGCATTTTTAAAAGGACTCAATCATACTGAATTTAAGGTCGTTTCAAACAAAAACAAACACAACCTTGTATGAAGATGACATATTCCAGCCACTGTACCCAGAATCACACAACCACATGACCAATGCACCTTCTCTATATTAAACTCTACATCAACAGACAATTGACTTTCATTAGTGTTCTTGGGTTGATGAAATTTTACTAACAGTTGTAATAATTTGATGAATTGTGTTATTTTACATAAAGAGTTGTGAGTTGTGTTATTTTTTAAATGGTTAATGGTGTATATGCTTTTCTACTGTGCTTTAAGGCCCAAAATACTTGATGGTGTAAATGGTAAATAGCATATTCTTATACAGAGTTTTACTATCTTCCTAGAGGCTTTACAGTTACACACACATTCACCCATGCACACACATTTCACACACTGAAGGCAGATCCGCTCCTGAACACTGAATCCAACCTATAACCACCAGAGGCAATGCGGGGTTAACCGTCTTGCCCAAGGACACTACGACACATAGGAGGGTTGGGCAGAACTTTTTTCTATCACAGCTCTATTAGAATATATGAAAGAATTCCAGCCGGGCACAAACCGCGATTATTAATTTTTCCTTCAATTTTCAAATGATTGGCATTTTCTGTGAATTAAAATAGACGCCATCCATCCATACATACATATTACCATATCTGAGACCCTGAGTTTTGAACATGGAAGCCGGAAATGTGCATTTATAGACTGTTTATTGGAAGGGATCGTTTGAACATAGCTCAGCTATCACAGTCCCATTCACCAATGCACAGAAATTCACGCACTGATGACGGTTTCGTTGCCTTTCATGGAGCCAACATTAAGCATCAGGACTCTCATTGAGGCTATTGTGATATTGAACTATATCAATAAAATTGAATTGAATTAAATATGGGATTCAGTGTCTTTCCCAAGAACGTTTCAACACATGTGCAGACAAGATGGGCATTGAACCTGCAATCTTCCGATCAGTGGTCGACCGTTCTATCACAGCTGCTTCCAGGTCACTGTGTCTCCTTTTTGTCTCCTGATTGCTAGTACTGATTGGTTATTCTTCTGTACAAAAGTTTAAGTTATTTCCTGGTTGGAAATTGTTATCCTGTTTCCTGACCTCCTGCCTGATCTACTGTTTAAAGGGTTTCTTGTTGGACTCAGTTCTTAGATACATGTTGACACGCTAAAACCCCGTCTCACTGAAACTGGACTTAAAATCTTCGTCCTTAAATCATTGAAACCTTTCGGTACTATGACTCAACAAATGAAAGGACCAAAAATACGTTTCTCACATTGTCGTTGGGCGGCTCATCTTCTGTGGCCACCTGAATGCTGTAGGCCAGGAAGCAGAGGAGGGCTCCGATCCACAGCAAAATGGAGAAGCCACCAAACAGCTGACGGCAGAACTTGACCCATTCCGGTGTGGTGGGAGGTGGAGTGAGAGCATTTAGACCGTCTTTGGCCAGTATTTCTGCAGCTCTGGCACTGGTCAGGCCCTGAGGAGGAACAATTTTTAGCCATGAATATCTGTCGTCCTGCAAAGAAAGAGTTTTTACTGCATCTCAAGTTTTAGTGAGTATTAAAAAGCATGTTTACTGCAAAAGAGTCAGAAAATCCAGTATTCCTGTCTGGCTTCTTTAGCATCACAAGTACAATAAAGAAAGTGACCCTTCTCATTTGGGGCACTTGACTACAACTTTATAGAACACATTCTCCAATGTCATTGTAAAATTTACTGGAAATCTCTGGAACGGTCGAGTTTCATTACACTGTATAACCATTTAACCGACTTTTTTGTTGGAGCTCCAGCAAGTGTTACATTTTTGCAGCCTTTGCTCTCCGTTTTCCATTTTCTCATTCTAATCTTAACCAGATCAAATCTGTTTCACTTCACCTGCAGTGCTGCAATGTCACATTTTACTGCAAGCAGCAAATATGGCTCCAGCAAAGGCTTGTGATGAGTTTGTGTCTGTCAGTGGATGCAGTTGTAAGACTTTTTTTTTTTTGCATCAAAGCGTGTGAGTTTGTGTCTGCATGTGTGTGGAAGGGATTAAAGATGAAGACTCGAGGTGAACGGGGGACGCTGCAGTCGACCAAAGCAATGCTTGGTCTCAGTTCAGATGCTGCTTCCCAGCACAGGCCAAGAGAGATTACATCTCTATTTGGGAGATTACTGCAACTCTTTGTTGTGTGTTTGTGTGCAAGTGAAGGTGTGTAAATAATAGGGCTGTGTGTGTGTTTGCGTCTTATTACCCGTGCGAGGTCCACTCTGTAGCGTTTCCCCAACTCTTCCACAGATAGCTTGTGGTCATCCTGCAGGGATGAAAGATTTCTTTGTTTGGGTTTCAGTTTAAACAAAATGAATGTGTTCTTGGCAGATCATGAAAGGAGGGCGAGATATTCCTTTGTAACATATCATTTACCCTTACGCTGTGTAATCTTTATGAATGCAGCTGTCTAAGCAATAAGTCATTGCTCTCAATCTTATGGAAGAAAAGTATTTTATTCGGTTTCTATCCACGTCTGTGGGATTTATGTGCAAATATTTTAAAAAATATCCTACATTAAACACCCACTTAGATTAAAATTGTGTTTTTCAACATCTTATTGTAGCATTCTTTTCTGATAATGGAGGACATCATCCTGCCCACAAGTCAGATGTTAATTTCAAATGAACCACTGCCGCTCTGCAGAAACTATGTTCTAGAAAGCAACACGCGTGTTTGGCTAAGGATGGCATAGCAGACCTTAAAAGCTAAGACTTTGTTTCCAAGGACAGAATAAAAGTCCACAAAAAATATGATTAACAATGTGAATTTGTTTTTGTTTACTTTAAATTCTCGGCATGGCAATTGTCCAGAGCAGAGGAGCAGTTTCACTAAACTGGAAATCAACAATTAAAAACGATATTTCAAAGAATGGTTTTGCTTTGTTCGGTAAAAGTTACTCTTAGTCTAAATGCATGCCTCAGTTTTTCCAAAGAAAACTTTAAAAAGAAACATTTATTGAATATTTATCTTCTATTATTTGTACTGTATGGTGCTATTGCATACCTGCATATTTAAAAGGAAAACATTTTTACTGGTCCATCTGCAGGAAGTCTGCTTGGCATTGAAGCTCCTCTTTGGGTTTCAGGACACGAACGTCACAGTCTGTCATTTTCTCCTTATATTGAGCGAAATTCTAAATTGATGTTAATACACAAGCACTGAGAAAATCTTCACCTCTCATTTCTGCTGCTTGGGGTTGACTAATACAAATAAATGTTCAGCAGCAAGATGATGGAGATTATCATAATAGAAGAGAACATGTTGGAAGATTATGTTTAGATAGCAGAAGGATGGTCATGGTGTTGCTGTCATGTCTCATTTTTACAGAAGTGTTTTCAGTTTTTACTTGTGACCCTTAAAACAGACAACCAGGGCATATGTGCATTGCATAAGGTTAATGGTTACCATGGAAACCTGGGTACCTAAAAATCATACAGGACCAGTACAAAAAGAAATGTACACAAACAAGAAGCTGCAAACAGCTCTAAAGCTACAGACTGGGTGGATAGTAAACAGTGACTGTGTACGAGAACTGGACTGAGTGACACCCCCACCCCCTGCTCCTGTCACTCCAAACAGGAAGTTCTCGCTGGTTTCAAGAAGTACATACCTTTTTTTTTTTACATGTTCTTTATAATTTTCTTTGTTTTTCATGATGTTTCTTCTGCAGTGCATGTTATTCGAGAAATGATTAGAAACTGACTTATTGGATGCCTCACTAAAAGCATGTGGTGATCGCTGGCTCCCACTTTGAAAGTTCAAAATGTCTGATTGACAGATACTCCCAAGCCCACTTTCAGTGTTGGAAGCTTGGACTTCCAACAAGCTCACTTCTGATTGGTGACAGCACTTCACACAGTCAAAGAAACGTTGACGCAGACTGACAATCACAGCTTATAGATGTCATCTGGCTCCAAATGGTGGCACGTAAAAATGGCGACTGAATTGGCTTAATTTTGTTGGAGAAATGCATTTGTTTATGGATGATGTCACAATTACTTGGTTTAGTTCTCTTATACAATCAACAATAGTAAATAGCAGAATTATTAAGCCTGTAAATATTGCTCGAAGCAAACTGGAATTTCTGTGATGCAAAAACTGTAAATAAAGATGGAAAAGAGGAGTGGTCATAACTTCTTTAGAGCAAAATTAAAATTTGTTTTCTTACTTTTTATTTCCCATCTTTGTGGAATGTGATGTTATGAATCTCTGGCTGTTCAAAGTTAAGAAAATTGCTAAAAAAAATAATTAAAAAGTCTAAAAGTTGTTAGAACTTAGTCAACAAATGTGTTGTTGCGTTTTTGATTGATACCTGTAAATCAATTGTGTTTTTAGAAACAACTTTGCACCTAAATATTCAATAAATTGACAAAGTTAACCCCTAAATAAGACTTTATTAGTCACAGTTTAAACCTTAACCAACAGAAATATGTTTTTAGATGTAAAATTGACAATTTACCATTGAAATGAATAGGACCGGACTTGCAAAAAACCACTCATGATTACTTGTTAACCTGCATTTGTTAAAACTTAGATTTTTTTCAAGAGCCTCAATTCTGAAATTTAATGATTTTGAGTTTGTTTTTTAGGCATTTATAGTCTTTGACACATTTCTTGAGTCTGTCTTCTCTTAACAAGTTTATTCAGATTCATTTCAAATCTGTTGAGACCTTTTCTTGTAATTAAATCCTTTATGTAAAGGTTTGGATGAGTCAGAGGACTCCCCTGCACCTTATGGCATGGAGCCTGACCTTTATCAACTCCATTCGAGTTTTGACTGAAATTGTTTCCATCCAGAATCTTTTGGGAGTTTTTTTCTGCATTTCTTTCTGTTTGTTTGCTTATTTCTACTTTCTCCTGCTATAAGTTGCCAAATGTCAAGACAATTCCACTCCGGTGTGAAATGATTGTATATTAGACAACCAAGAGTATTTAACATTTACTAATTCCACAGTGGCAGTCCCTTATTTCCATAGTCAAGGGGCCAAATGTGGTGAAATGAAAGCACAGCTGCAGAACCAATCAATGTGACATTTTGTTTTTTGGCAGTTCTGTTTTTTGGTTTTTTTTCCCCACTGATTGTTATGGGGGTTTGTTTTTGTTTTTTGTTTTTTTGAGTAATTTGAATTTTGATGATTTGTAATTCTGGTGAAAATTGATGTTTGCATCAGATTAAAAAGCTAAAGTAACTAAACAGTAATACAACAAAAACATGTTATTTCTTTATTTGGAAGCTTTAGCCTAAACAGAGTTGACAGAGAACTGAAAAGTCCAGTTTGATGAAAGGAGCTCAGAGAGGTCGTTTGGTGCAAAAAAAATATTGTTTTTTGTGCACAATTAAAACAACAAAATGAATACAAATTTGAAAAAAGCATGTTCAAAGCTCCAAAAACATAATTTTTATTGGAGTAGGTCTTTAATTTAAACGTTACATCTGACCTGATCCACATTATTCTGCTCTGTTCAGTGAATCTTAACCCACTTTTCATGGATGTGGCTTGTTGGGATTTTTGACAGAACCTCAGAGAAGAACATCTCTGCACAAAGCAGAGGCTCTGTGCCGCTCTACTGGTGGCCCACGAATTATTCAGCGTCTCTGTGCACAAAGGAGAGCAGCCAGAGGGAGGCTGAGCAGATCAGAGCGGACAGGCTGGTTTTCATCTGCAGCCCGCCGCACCAAACAGGCAAGATTGCCATTTGGTTTACGGGCCACTGTTTTCATTTATAGCCATGTTAAATAACCTGGTTCCTCTGGCGTAATGCTGTTTGGGGATCATTTGGGAGCTGGAGTAATGGTATCAATCACAGGGTGAAAGGAGTGCGGCTTGAAGCAGTGACAGCTTGTTTTTCTTACCAAGGCCACCTCCTTCTTCAGCTCATCCAAGTTCTTCTCCTTCTTCTTCCTCCTTCCTTCGCTCTCGCCTCCCCACTGTGGTGAAACACAAGACCATCAAACTGAAAGCCTTGTAAGAAATTTAATACACATCAGCATATCACAGTCAATTCCTCCATTCATTTCAAATGCTGTCACTCATGACAAACTACTCATTGAATATGGAAGAGTTTTTTTTTTTTCTTCATCATGGTGCAAGTTTCTTATTTGTGAGAGTGAGAGTTGGGTGTCGTGAGCAGTTGGAAGAATAGAACATCGTGGGGATCATCTGCTGCTGTCAGTCTCATATCGCCGGAACGTGTCTCTGAAGGAGGAAAATACCAGGAGACCGAGAAGACGGTGCACGCAAGTGGCACAGTGAAAAAAAAAAGTAATCAAAAAGAGCCAAAGAGGGAGCCGGAGAAGTGCCTGAAATGTGTCTGGCATAGCAATTTCCCCACGCTGCGCAAGTGGAGGAAAACCATGCTTGTCCTTCCCTGAAGCTAAATGGAAGCGGCCTGGCAGACAGGAACCAAGCAGAATTACATCATTATACTAGTACCTGAGAGGAACCTTAGTAAAGAGGCGAACGTTCAGCCTGCAATGTTTTACAAACATGTTCGTCAGGCACCAAAAGTGTGTCCGCAGGGTTTCCTCATCACTAATGGAGTAATATTTCCCTTTTAGTTGGATTACAAATGCTATGATTACACTGATGCATAAAAGGTTCACTTTCTTGCATCAAATCTAACAAATATAAAGAGGAACTCACCCCTCTGCCCATGCTTGAAGTCTAGACGATTGCAGCTTATGAAGTTAAGGCCAGCACTCATGGACCACAGCTGATACCTTCTACCCCCACGTGCAGAACAGAACATACTGGTGGCTTTTTTTGGGTCTGGCACCACCACAGCAAAAACCCCTTTGCTGTTGCCTCCTGTCAAGGTAACCTGAACCCTTGACATCCCCCTCTTAAGCCTTAGGACTGCACTGCTGTCCCAGGCTCTTCTCTCACATTCACAAGCACAGATGAAGTGCGGGGCTTTAGCACCTGCCCCAAACACGCACACATGGAGTATCCTGGAAAACAACATCTCATCAATCACCGCTGTCATCACTGCAACTGCAACCTTGCTCTCTACATTACATACAATATTTACAACAGACATGACGATGCGGGATCAATACTCACCCTCAGGGTTTATGATGAGGAAGCAGCAGAGTGTTCAGCTGTTTCTGATGGCATCCTCCCAGCCTTTCTCCAAACAGGGAAACTGCTGGGTTTATTGAGGTGCTTGTAGTTTATCTGCAATCTCCAGCTTGAGTTTAGGCATAAACACAAAGCATTCACAAATGGCAATGCTTTTAGATTTTGAATATTTAATCAGGTAAACTAATATGCAGCAAAGCATGTTTACACGTCATCATTAGAGATGCTTTTACTTAGTGATTTACTGAAATATGTACATAGGAAGAAAACTCAAGAGTCAACAAATTCTAGCTTAAGCTCCATAATTCAAAAGGTAAAGCTGAAAAAGATAAAATGGGCTTAAGAGATTTTTTTTCCTTTCGGCAGAAAGAGAACAACGGTCAAGAAGGGTGATGGATTTGAATGAGGGGTTGTCTAGTAAGGTGCTCGCTCCTAATGCAAGTGTCAAGGTGTTGAAGTCCCACTCCAATCTTTTTTTGATCTATTGTAAAATCGTTCCCAGTTTTTTTTAAATTATGACGATAATGTTTTTAGCCAAAATCCAAAAAACGTGCCGTTGCTAAGGACATAGTTACTGCAGAGCAGCAGGAGTTCAGCAGAAATTCACCTCTAAATAGTGGGCGGGACTATTGGTGTGGAGCAACCCCGCCTAACCTTTTTCTTCCCGTTGCTGAGAGCTCTCTGTTTAACCGGCTATCCTGCTAACCTACAGCCCCTCACACCCTATTTATAATATTAGTAGTGCAACAAAAATGGAGTACTGGAGCTATCCAGCCATACAGTTTGATCCAGATTCCAGCTCAAATGAGGTAAACAAAGATGTATGTCGATCTATTTGTCTACAAGTGGATGGATCGAATGAGAGGAGCAGGGAGCTTGTGTCACGCCCAGCAGATTTTCTACATCACAAATACGATTTTTATCAACTTTTTTTGTCTACTCCTAATTTGCAGTGATTTGAATAAAGACATTCTTAGAAATGCACATTCAAGCTTAATTTTCTTCATATATGTCCTCCATCAGCAGAAATGCCACAAAAACACCATTTTAGAGTGGGTCTTAAAATGTGATATGTAGCCACAGGAAGCCAAAGATCTGAGCAGTGGTTTAATGCGTCCTTCCTGTCTAATTAAAAACGAGACAAACAGCCTCATTCTGGGACATCTGTAGAGACTTGATTAGTTTATCCTCATGGAAGAGCATTGAAGCAATCAGGTCACAAACTCGTACCTGCAGGAGGACTGCATGAACTGAATGAAGGAGGCTGATCTTTCTGATAATTGGAAAGCAAATCTAAATGCCTGACATTTTTTCCTGCAGAATAAGAGAGAAAATCTCTGGAGCTTTTAGGGTTTAAAAGCAGTTAAAGACAACACGGATTCTAAATGACTAACTGTCCAGGATAAACCTCCCCCTCCCCCGACAGTAACTAGGAAAGGCTCCAGCAATCCCAGGACCCTTGTTTTCTAAACGGGTTTAGAAAACAGATTTATTGATGGAATTAACAATGTAGCTAGTGAAGAAACAAGTTTGGTGGTGTTTCTGTTGTGTTTTTCTTTTTAACATCGGTCTTGATCTCCTCCTGAAACTCCATTACAAATAATCACTTTCATTTCAGATATTGTTTCTCATGTTTTTTAAAAAAAAATATATATATATATATGAAACACATTCTGGTAAAAGTTTAACTTAATGCAGCATCCCACACACACAAAAAAATTTTTTTTTGAAAATGTGAGAACTTTTTCATGTTGAGTATTAGTTTTATGAAAGTAGGCTGCACAGTGGTGTAGTGGTTAGAGTTCTCACCTCCCAGCAAGAAGTTCTTAGTTCAAATTCCAGCTGGATCCTCCCCATGCATCTGTAGTAATGTAGTGTAATAGGTCAATTGTTAGCACCAAATTGTCCCCCAGGTGAGTGTGTGGCTTTGTAAGAGACTGGTGACCTGTTCAGAGGGTACCCCCGCCTTCACCCAACAGGATAAGCTCCAGTAACCCTGTGATTTGCTTAAGTTTGTAGAGTTGCAAACGTGAAAAAATTCAAATGTGTTGCTTTTTGACCTGCAACTCAGAATTTTCACTTTGTGTTTTTTTTTTTTATCAAAAATCCTGCAGATAATGAATCATTTTATGCCAAACTGCATGAATAATTTTTTTTTTTTGCTATGAACAGGAAAAAACAAACACCTGGTGGATGTTGGCATTTTAAAACCTATTCCTCCAGTGAAAGCAAAAGCAATTAAATTGCTGAAAAAGCTTGAGAGTGCCATATAATGGGTTTTCCTCTTGTGTCATCTGTCCACTGATGTAATCATCTCATTTTGAAAGAATTTGATTGTTTTAAAACTAGTAAAAAAAAAAAAAAGTCCATTATGCAACCATGACTCATGTCTGAAGAGAAGGAAACCTCTGAAGTGGAGTATTATGTTGCCTGCTGTCTTTGCAGCTTTATTTTTGTTCACCTTTTTTACAACATTTATTATACAGAGTCAACAAGAAGTTGGTTAAGTGGAATTATGAGAAGCCTTGAAATAAATGTAAAAAAAAAGGAACGTATGCGCCAGTAATTTCAAATAAAGACGTGTTAATGACTAATACAGTTTACAGTAGCAAACAGAAGATTTTAATATCTTTTTTTGTGCCAGGCATCTGTGCTCTGCAGAACAGAAGAAAACATTCAAAGAGATCCATCTGGCTTTACAGTTAAACAGCCACGACAACGTTGTGGATTATAGCACCCTTCAGGTTATACATTTTAAAGGAACATTCAAGTCTTCCCCGTCCACCCTGCAGATTACAATCCATCTCTCCCTGGGAAAAAGGAAATTTAAAGGAAAGCTGTAGGGGATGAGCAGACTATCTGTGGTGACACACATGGATTTTTGGCAGGGCGGAGCATGACTGATAACTTCCTTCCTCTTAGGCCTTAACCTCCAGCAACCAGCACCTTTCTGTGTGTTATTTGCCCCCAAACCACGTCGAACTGAATCTGCATCGAACTGAACCGTCTCTGCGCCGCCACCTCCATTTTTCTTCATCACAAGTGAAAACAAGAGACAGCTGCGCAGTGCAGTTCATAACACACAAGGTCAGAAACGTAATGAGATGTTCTGTTGAAGAAAATTACATTTCCTCCCTGGTGTTAACTCCTGCACGTGTAAAAAAAAACGTCTCAAAGTTAATTGCTTTACTTAGGGAGGTTTTTACAGACATTTTTACACTCATTTTTTAACTTGACAAACATATACAGAAACGTGTTGCATCCAGAAAAGAGCTAGCTAGATTACGAGTTCCCGTCTTCAGTGCAGGCTGCCATCTGCCAGTAGGGGGCAGAGGAGAGCACCAAAGCATCAGACCCAGCAGAAACCAGTCGGCGAAGGCCTGGAGAAGAAGGAAGGCGGGCTCCCGGGTGGACATGCCTGGAGGGGGTGTTTGAAGGGCAAGCGAGAGTATGTTTGGAGAGGGGGGGGGCGCCTACCACTGAGTTTAAAAGGCATTGAAGACAAGTAAGGACAGGAGGAAGACAGGCATTGAGCTGAAGGCCTGGCAGTCAGATAAGAGGGTTTAGAAAGTGGATTGGATTGTATGTGGGCCTTTTCTGTGGGGGAATAATGCAGGGCAGGCTTGTTGGATGGCTGGAACAGAAGGAGATAAAGAAAAGACAAGGAAGGAGAAAATGAAACGAGGGGGGGGTTGAGGGAGAAGATCATTCCCAAGATGAGGGCAGAGATCAAGAGTGAGTCGGAGAGGAGAGAAGACAGCAGAGGAGGCAGGGAGAGCGGTGCAGCCAGATATCTGATTAGCAGCTAAAATAATTAGCCCTGTGTTGGTTTGGACCATCATGTCAGTGGATGAAATGCACCAAAAATAGCTCAGAAGCTGCACTCCTTCCTGCTGATGAGAGCATCTGCCACCCTGTCACGGCCGTGACGTCATTCCAGGTCATCAGTCGGCGGCCGTCGAGTTGAGAGCGGACAGTCTGGTGCAGAGAAAGCACCTCCTCCTGCTCCCTCCCTCCCTTCCTCCTCTGCTATCTGCTGAGAAATGTGCAGCTGTTCCTTCCAGAAAGCCTGGATGCTCTCACTGGGCCAGGAATAGCCCCTGTTAGCCCGCTCAGGAACACAGCGACAAACCTCCATTACTTCAAATACGAGAGGATTGAATCACCTCTGAGCTCCGGGGCTCCAGCTCCCATCCCTGCTGGCCGAGAGTGGGAATCACATTTCTGTTTCCATCACTGCCTTTTTCCATCTCAAGTCCGGCGTGTACACAAGCTCCGCTCGGCGCCTGATTGAGTTGTAAACATTTAGGGGAAGATTGAATGGAAACATATGAGGATGTCTGTCAGGCTCTCCTTCAGGAAGTTATGTGGATAGTTAGGCCTTAAACACTTTTACACTTTATCCAATAAGTGAATGCAGGGTCTCCAACGAAGCGTTGTAAAAATTATTTGACACCATTCCCAGTGATTTAGTGGGACTATTCTTACAGCCAGTGCTGTCTTGAAAGAGTAGAGATAATGGGAAATAATGGGGGCTGCATCAGGCAGGGCAGAAAAGGGGGGATCAGACTAGAGGAGTGGAGGCAGTCATGGAGAAGTCAGACCTTTATCTGAAGAAAGAAAAAAAGAGGGAGAGGAGAAAGAAAGAGAAACAGGACAGCGCAGTTAGCATATAAATCACTTCTGTAATAAGAATTAACAAGAAAGTCAGAAATTTCACAATGAGAGGAGGAAGAGATGGAGCGGGAGGGGATGCCGGGGAGGGATCAGTGCAAGAGGAGAAAGTTGTGGTTGAAAATGTCGCCTCTAGAAATAAAAAAGCAAATTGGCTTGTTCGTGCAGTCGGGGATTGGTGATGTGTATCGGACGCACTTGGAGAAGCTTTTTCAGAGGATAGGATCACAATGAAAGCAGGCAGAGAGGCAAAACCGGGGAGCAGCTTTTAGATTTTGTTATCAAGCCTAGCCTTCTTAGGGTCTCGCTTCAAATGGCGTCTTTTATGACCAAACAAACGTCCTGGTGGAGAGCCTGCTGGTGTAGGAGATTATCACCACATCTTAGATCTGGCCCCACATACAGCCACTGCTGTCTGTCTCTCAGGATTTGACCCAGTCATTCTGGAAGGGGGGGTTGGGTCTACGGTTTAAGTTTCTCATCCTCACCCCCCCTGCCTGCTCTGTGGCCTGCTATTTGAAGGAGAGCTGATTGGCGAGGCGGGAGAAGAGGCCGAGCGGCTCTGACCGCCCCTCCGCTTCATCCCCGTCTGTGCGGGTCATCTCCAGCTCGATGGTCATCAGCACTCGGCTCCCCTCCACCCCCTCTGCCTTCCTGCCTATGTTTTGCTGCTGCCTCTGCTCGGGCTGGGCCTTCGCCGCCATCACCTGGCGTGAGGGCTGGAGCAGCCGGAGGGCGGGGCCGCTCCAGCCCCTCCCCGTTTCCTATTTCTTATCCTTGCGGGACTCCTGCTTCTTCTTTTCCGAGGCGGCCGCCTTCACCTTGGAAGGGTCAGCGGGAGGTGCAGGGCCCTGTGAGGGGAGCGGGGAAAGGGGTCGGAGGGAGAACAGGGTAGGAGAGTCACTTCAGGAGGAAAGGAGCGTGAGGGAAAAAAAGACAAAGACCAGGTGAGGTGGGACAGATGAGGGGGCGTGGTTAGCAGCAGACAGAGAGCTGTGCGGACAGGAGAGAGAAACCCCTTCAGGTGGAGGAAGAAGAGGAGTCAGACATGCAAAGAGTCAGATGAATGAAGAGGGAGACAGAGTCCTTTTAAGGGAGAGGGTAACAAGTGAGGGGTGGTGGTGTCCAGAGCTGTAAGAGGGTGACAAAACAGGTAACCATGCGTTAGGATGGGACACAGTGGCAGGTAGACTCCATATACCTGTGACAAATGATCGCTGGCACACGTTCACTCACACAATGACTCGGCTTTTACAGTTTTGACTTCATTTCAGGAAAAAATCAATGATTTCAGGACCAACAGGTGGATTTCTGATCTGACAGGTGAGACTTGCTCAGAAAGATGCTGCTGCAGCATCAGGATGATCAAAACCAACAATTCACAGCAAAAGAGCATCACTTAAAGATCATTAAAGCCTAAACTGATTTCATGTCTCTTCTGACTTTCTCCTGCTGGAGTTCAAACCTCCTAATCCTTTACAATCTGATTGGCTGAGTGACAGATCGCCTCCTGCCCTCTCGCTAAGGACTTCAGACTTCCCAGATGGTTCTGTGAGACAATCCGTCTGCTTCCTCTCACTGGAAGGAAAGTGTCCAGCGGGAAACCAAATTACCACCAAATATTGACAAATCTCTGAAATGTAATTGCGTTTAGTTGACAATTGTTTGGCTTCATTTTCAAGAGGGCGTAATTCTGATCTGTAAGTCAATGATATGCAGTTAGTTGAGATCTGCTGGAACACGTGTGGCACCTTCTTTTCATTTCTGTTGAGTTCTTAAACATGTGTGGTTTTATGAGAAAAACCCTTTTTTAAAAACATCCTTTGCGTTCCCTTTGGTCAAACTCAACAAATCCAAAATGTGTGTCCAACACAGAGACATACTTCAGCTGAGGTTTTCTCAAAGCATTAAAAGCCTGGTTATTCATACCTCTGTAAGCATGCTCATTTAAATTTCCTTGTCACCTCAACTACAGTGACCTTTAGCTGAAGGTAATTAGATGTTTTAAAGTCCTGCTTTTGTGTTGCACATGCCAGCAGTGTGCTTGCAGAAACCCAGATAAGGTCTCCTGTGTGTGTGTGTGGTGGTGGTGGTGGTGGTGGGGTATTTTATGCAGTTAAAGATCATATTAAATAAAGTATTTATATTAAATAAAGTATTTTATTAAACACAGGACCACATTTGAAAATGTATACCATACCTGAGATGGTGGATAAAGCTCAGAACAAGTTTACGTTTTTTGTTTCACCACTTGAGTTTCACTTCAATCATCTTTTGATCTCTTTTTAAAGTATTCCCACTGGTCTTTTCATTAAGGTGATACCAAAATTAAAAAAAATCTGTGGCGTTTTGTGGGGCATACTTTTTCCAGAGTGGCAGGAGTTTATTGGAATTTCCCCTCCGAGTAAGCCTCAGCTCACTTCCCATCATCCTTCTGTTTACACTCTCTCCCGCTAGCTTAAAGCCCCCACACACCTAACCTAACAAAAATGGCAAGCAATATTGCAACTATCCAGCCATACAGTTTTGATCCAAATTCCAGCTCAGACAAGGAAAATAAAGAAGTACATGGATCTATAAGTCTCCAAGTGCAGAGTATTTTCTACAAAACAAATTCAATCCTTTTCCAACAGCTTTTTTTCCTCTGCGTCTGGTTCCCGACGATTTGAATAAAGAAACTCAGACATGTAATGTTCAGCTTAATTTTCTTTTGTATATGTCCACCATCACAAACATGCCTGAAGACCATGTTAAAAACACCAAAAACATCCTTTTTGTTGGGGTATTTAAAGACCTGAAAAAAGATCCTATGTTTCACCTTCTCACTACCACTCTCACTTTAAACTAGAGATAGTGATGACTAAACTATGTAAAAACAAAATATCTGCAAGAAAAAAAATCCATAAAAAGGAGAGGCAGAAGGAAGAAAGCTCAAGTGAGGCCTTGCTTCTGCAACAGATCCATCAGGGAGGACCGGACCGAGTGGAGATAAGGTCAAGGATTACACTTCACTTTACAATAGCTGTATTTCATTGCATTAACCTGTGAGTTAACCTATTGAAAGGGACCACAAGTGCCCAATAGAGCTCTAATGGACCTTAATGAAACTTCACCTGCATCTGATTTCCCCCCCCCCCCCCCCCCCCTTTTTTTTTTTTCTTCTTTGAAGTACAGGCCAGTGCATTGTCGTAATGTTTCACAAAACAGTCATAACAGAACAGATCCAGGACGTAAAAATCCTTCTCGGAATCCGGTTAGGGGACGGCGAAAAGACCACTAAAGGCTGTTTCTGCCCACTGAAGCAGCAACTAATTATCCCATGACATTAGAAAAATTCATCATTTTTAATCATGCGCTTTAAGCTGCACCAGGAAGCAGTTGTCTTACACGCTGCAGCCAACACCAGGGGGGTGGGGGGTGGGGTGTCCGCCTATCCGGTGTCGGCATGTGTGATTACGGTCACATTCCCGCATAGATCAGGATTGTCTCCCATCATGGCCTCAAAAATGAGCGTTCCCACGCTAATAACAGACACGCCCCCCTTCCTCCAACCCCCCCCCCCCCCCCACCCCCCTCCAACAGCGTCTGCAAAGGCTTTAAAGGAAATATGGGTACAGTGAACAAATAGAGGGCTGGTGGGGGGGCAGGTAAGTGGATGAGCTCCCAGCTGCATGCTAAAGAGACAAAGTGACAGGTGAGGAGGGAGATGGAGAGGCAGATGAAGACTGAGAGGTAGTGGATTTCTGTCTGGAACCAAAGCTGATCAGAACCCACAGGGCCTGGGGGAGGGCGGTGGGGGTGGGGGTGGGGGGTTGTCAAAGAGGAGGGATCAACTGAGAGAAAGGAGGAGTTAAAATGAAAAAAGAAAAGGGGGAATTAGCCAACAGATAGATGGATGCTTCTCTTGGTCATCAAGGAAAGGCTAGAAAGAGGAGGGAGGCGGCAAGAAGAGTGATGGTGGTGGGGGGTAACTGAGAAGAGAAGGAGACGGGGGACCGGATAAAAGGAATCTAAATGAGAGTGCGGGTGGGAGTAAACTGAAGTGAAGTGGGAGGCAATTGGGGGATGGAGAGAAGAATGGGTGGGTTGTGTGAGTGTGTTAGTTCAGATCGATACAGAGTGCACTCAATTATCATTCCAGTGTGTGTGTATGTCTGTGTGTGCTCATTCCTCTGAGCTTTCTCATGTGTGTGTGGCTGCAGGGCTAAAGTCCTCATCCACAACTCCACCTAATGGGGAGCAGCACACACCACAAGACTCCCTGCTTCCTCCCCTCCCTCACAGCCCGGAGGAGAGGAGCAGAGATGCTGCGGCTGATACAGAAACTGTATTGTGTCAGCAGAGCCTCCTAATAAGGACCATTTGATCAAACAACCACTTATAAGCGCACCTTGCTGTCCCGGGGGTCCTCTGTGTGCGGCACAGCGACAAGAAAGGAACCCACTCGGAGGAAAAGAAGAAATAAAAAAATCGTGCGTCTTACAGACGGAGTTGCTGCTGCGGCTCTTTGTTTTTTTTATCCGAACAGAGACTTGCAGAAGAGTAACTGTAAATGACAGCGTTGTCAAATATTTCAGTGTCCTTTTGGCAGAGAGTTATTTATTCATATATGCACTGTCACATGCTGCAGGCACTTGAGAGCAACTGACTGCAGCTCAAGAATAACCTGACAATCATGCAACAGTGGAGAGGAAGGAGGAGGACAGGAGGAGGAAGAGGGGCGAGGATGAGGTGAACTCATGTCTCAGCCATGGTCGGTTTAGGTGGAAAAACACACCTGCCACTCCTCGTCTTTGACTCCTCCTCCACAAGTGGCATCAGCTGGTTGAAAACCCGCCTGGTTTTGCTTCCTTTATCAGCAAACAGGGCTTGTCACAGCCCCACCATGTTGCAGCCCCCACATTACCGCAGAGTAATCAAACAAAACTTGCCCTGGTGGCTTGTATGCACAACAGGATACAAGCTACAGAAATGTCTGATTAATCCTCCACTTGAGGCTATTGCACTCCCATGAGGAACAGAAGAAAAAAAAAACACATATAGCCCTGAATCGCTGGTGTGCAGCAGCACAAAAGCACTGATAACAGCCCAGACCATAATAGGCCCCATGATTTTCATTTGACTCCCAGCAAGCAAAATCAGCAGCTCCTGTCCGTTTCCCCACTGCGAGCAAATCACCGCCCAATTCAACAGCGAGCTGCATTAGCGCTGTAACCTGGCCTCAGCCGCTTCACAGCTGCTGGTTTGATTTCTACCCCGTGGCTGTTTTCTGACACACTGGTGTGTGGCCCCCCAGAGGGGGTGGAGGGGGGGGGGGGTGACGGTGGAGGCGAGGGCCACTGGAGAGAGCGGTGGGCTGGCTCTAGAAGCCCCTGGAATGCTGAGGCAGCACAGGGATGGTAACAGCTTGAGCACTGCTATTAGAGGCGCGCTTGAATGACATGTTATTTTGTTGTTGAAACGTTGCTGCGAGGAGGAGTCGGCTGAGTGTGAGGGCGCGCGGGGGGAGCGCGCTCATGAAACTGTTGTGCACTGTCATGTCAGATATGTGCTGTTGTGAAGGCTTCGCTGAGAAAGACGAATATTCCCTTTGACAACTGCTTTTCTTTGCACTGATACTCCAAACAAATCTGAGCGTTATTGTAATCTCCCCTCAAAAAAGGACATCATTTCACCATTAAAGCCTGAAGCTGACAGTAAACCAATCTGTATAGTGTTGTGTGTGCGTGTGTGTGTGTGTGTGTGATGGAGTGTGTGAGTAAAGCAGGCAGAGAAAAGGAGGAGGAGAAAGAAAAGAGGGTGGGAACAAAGGAGGAGGAAACTTGCCTGTCTCTGCTGTGATCCCTCTTTCTTTTTCTTGCCATGTTTGCTGGAGGGAAAAAAAAAACAAAGCAGAGACAGTGTCAGGATGTCGTGTCATCCTTTTCCTCCAGTGGTCATACACCATCATATAGAGAACACTATCTTCATCTGCAGCCCCCCTGGTGGCAGGTTTGCAAAGGCAGCAATGAGGAGGATGATAGAGCCATCATCATCTTCATGAGTGAGTGGATTATCTGCTCTGCAGCCGCAGTTGCTGTAATCATAAACCAATCCCCCCCCCGCGCTTTTTGCAGATTAGATCAAAATGAGAGATCGTCATCTCTTTCCAGCTGACTGCCTTTAGTTTTCACCCTTCAGAGCTAAATGGAATTGAATGGTGGTTCGGCTACGCCAGTTTGGCCACGCAGGTGTCAGTGCCAGGGATGGGCTCCGGCCTCAGCTCCAGCCCCTGGCAGAAACCCCACCAGCAGAGAGCCGCCGGGCTGGACACTGACCTGACGTTGAGGCTGAAGACTCGGCGAGCCACCAGGAACCTCATCAAGTAGTAGATGACCACGATGAGCACCAGCAGGCCCAGCACCACTCCAATGATGGCTCCTGTGATCACACCAGCCTGGATGGGCACTGCAGCCAGGAAGAAAGAAGACAGGGAGGACTTAGAGGGTGGAGGACAGCAGACAATTTAAGGAGGAAAAAAAAGGGAGAATCTGGAGTGTTCCTACTGGCAGAAAACACAAAGACAAAGACAGGGAGGAAGAAGAGGGGAGGAAGCTAGAAAGAAAGGGAATAAGAGATGAAAGGTAAACATGAAAGCAGGAGGTAAACGGGTTTAATGAAAGATGAAGTCTGCGTGAACGGAGGAGGAGGAGGAGATGAAAAGACGGGGAGACCAGTTAAAAGGACGGTGAGAGTCATGGCGGGAGGATGTGGGGGAGTTGAAAACGATGAGGCTGAAGGTGGAACTAGGAGGAGGAGTATGGACATGGGTGGAGAGATATCAATCTCAAAGTGAAAAGGACATAAAATTGTAATTGATTTCATTTAACAGGAGGTGGAGGGAATTCAAAATGAAGCTGATCTGACTCTAAAGACGATAAAGAAGAATGAAAATATGCATTTTTAAGAAAAAAAAGCAACACAGCATCCCACTCTCATCTCACCGTTCTCAAAAACCAGCAGGCGGACGCTGGAGGGCCGCCCCACTATGTCTGGGGGGTTCTTGGCGTCACAGGTGAAGGTGCCATTATCGGTGAACTCCAGGTTCTTGATCAGGATGGAACCGTCACGGCGACCTGGGTTTCCCACAAACTCCAGCCTGTCCTTGAAAGGGCCTTTATTGTCCAGGTATGCCACGCCCCCAGTGTAGTGGAAGATCTGTGGAGAGCAGAGGTTTATTTCTAAAACATAAACATTTAAAAAAATGAAGATTGATTTTTTTTTTTACATTTCACAAATAAAGATATTTAGAGATTTCTTTAGAAAGCTTTTCAACATCAGTGCAATCTAAATGAAACAAGAACTCAACCAAACACCACACATTGATTTTAAGAAAAGAAATACAGAAGAGAATTCAGTTTATTCACATTTCACTTATAAAATATCCAATTTTGAAGCACTTTGCAGCCAGATTTTGTTTTTTATGTAAAGTTAACTTTCTCAAAGTCATAGACAAACTTTCATTTAAAAAACATCCATTTTTGGTATAACAATATAATGGTTTAATCAAATATATAATCACATATTTGGTAGGAATTCAGTCTTTAACCCAACATAACTTTTCATATATTGTATCCATGCATTTGTCAGACCCCTATCTATGGGGTGATGTTTGTGCCACCATATTGCAAGCAAAAATCACAGTTTTGAGATCAAAATTTTCGAAAATGCAAACAAAATGTAAAGTTTTAAGAATAAAACTTCATAATTTGCAAATGAAAATATTTAATATTTGCGTTCCAAACCTTTTTTTTTCGGCTTTCAAAAACTTTTTTTGCTTTTGCAGAGCAAATGTTTAAATGTGTAGTGTCTCATCTATCTGAACCTTTCTCCAGGCGGTTTTTCTGCTGCAAACATTTTCACTGGTCTCTACACCAACATAAATAAATACAGAACCCTGTTGTATATTTTGGCTTTTCTGCTCCTTCTGAGTTCTGCTCACAGAGAAACGGGACAGAATGATTGAAGACTGCAAAATCCCGGTTGAACAGAATCGATACCAAGTCCATTTCTGCTTCCAAATGCCGTCCATGCAAGGTAGAGACACTTGATTGGATAGAATCTAGACCAATCAGCATGAACCCTCTTGTCTGTGATTGGCTGTTTGGTGGCACAATTATCACACAGAACAGAAACTAACGCAAAAGAAAAGATAGGGGCAAAAGCGAGATGAAAGACAACGCATCTGAAAACATTTGTGTTGCAAACACAAAAAATATTTTTTTTTTAAAAAAGTTTGCAAATGTAAAAATAATTTAAAAGCAAAAAAAATTTTTGAAACCAAATCTTAAATATTTTCATTCGCAAATTATGAAGTTTTATTCTTTACTTTATTCTATACTTACATTTTGTTTGCAATTTAGAATATTTTGATCTCAAAACTGTGAATATCGCTGGCAATATGGAGGCACTCCATTCCTATCTCATTAGCATGACCCAAACTTTCCTTAAAATCCATGTTTTCTCCCCTGTCGTTCATCATCAGTCCACTAGGGGCAGGAGAAGGGATTTTCCTGCTCATTTGAAAATGGCTGCTTCCATGAAATCTCAAAAACTCTTACGAGAAATGTTTTGCTAATTTTCAAAACTTTATGGTGAGACTAACTCATCTATTGTCATTGATTTTTTTAAATGACTACTTATTGTATTGACAGAATGAAACATTAGTTGATAATAATCATTTATAATATAGTTACATCATGTTAAAAATGTGTGGATCAAATTTGAGACAGTGGGTAAATAAGGTGTTTTTTTTCCACAACAATCATGTTTATATTTTTAAATCTTCAACTCACATCATTGTGAACAAAACAGTTACCTAATCACCCAGCGTATCATAATTAATACTATAGATGTATCATAATAAAATAATAATAATGCAGGATGTTTTTTTGTGGGTTTAAAAAACATTTTGATTGCAAAATAATTACACCTTGTCATTTGTTTACAGGGTTAAATTATTGTATTTGAATCTGGTGCATTTCTAAAATTATCTCTGCACAAAGCGCAAATAATCGAATTCTTTTGATTCATAGGCTGTATTTCCAAAGCATATTCTCTAAATCCAATACTTCTAATTGATAGAATGAAAGTTGCAATTTTTTGGGTATTTGACAGAGTGTTTTCAGGATCATATTTTAGGTGTTAGTTTGGTTAATTTATTGTCAGCTGTTTTTTATTCTGAACTCATAAATTGGCTGATTTCAAAAAGGGTTTAGCTGTTTAAAATGTCCTCATGATCACAGATTTAAGAGGAAAGTGCTTGGCTCTCTCATTAATTATTTAAAAACCTTACAGTTGTTTTTGGTGTTCCTACAAACACATTTTAAAATAAATCTTAAAGTTGCTGCTTTCGCAGCAGCATGAAATTTGGAATATTTCCTTCAACACTTGTGACTCCTCTGCAAGGTCAAATCTGATGCGCACAAATCAAAGGTCTGTGATTGCTATTCATCGTGGAGAACCTTTGGCGTGGCATGAATGTGTCAGAAATCAAATCCGACACCCTAAAAGGACAAATGCTCCATGAAAAGCGATAGATGTATGAAACTGTAAATCTGTGCAGGCAGGGAAAGAAATGAGCGACTGAAGATAAGTGAAAAAAAAGGTCTGGTTTCAAAGTGAGGGGTACTGCAGGAGAAGGATGAAGGCGAAGGAGGTGAGGGGAGGACGTAATGAGAAGGGATGGGAGGGACAAAGACGGCAGGCCTGGGGAGGAGGAGATTAGGGGAGGCAGGCAGAGGGAGGCGAAGTCAGGAGGGGGAGATAGAGAGATTAGAGAGATGGCAGGGCGATAAGGGTGGGGAGAGTGAAATTAAAGGTTGGAGAGGCCGCAGGTGGAGGGGCGAGTCGAGGACAGAAAGTTACCTTGAGTTATTACCCATGAAGAAAAAACTAAACCTCAGTTATAACACCTTATGAGAAAAGCAGATTTTGAGTTTCTTGCTTGGAATATTTGACAAAACCTCTGAATTTATGCCTTTAGACACTCAAGTCCTGAAATCACTGAAAAAACAGAGTTTTAAGAAAGTAAAAAAGACCTTTTTTTCAATATATATTGTCTTATTTTCTGTCTTGCAAGAAAAATTATCTTATCAATAAAGCTTTTCAATAGCAAAATCATTTTACTTTGAAAAAGCATGTTTATTTCCCAAAATAAGGATCCCTGTGAAGATCATTTTTCTTACCTCAAGATTTTTTGTTGAGAATGTTTGACTCTTTTCAAGGGGGCCTGTTTTTGAAGTGCAAAAGTCTTTGTGTTGAAGATTTGATAAAAACTGAATCATTGTTGACTAGTTTAAATTTCTCTGATTTCTGCATCCAAACACAACATTTTTGATGCAAATGAGAAGAAAACACGAAGTTGTTTCTTCTTATTGGGTTGTATTGTTGGACTCAGAGCTTGGCGTACAAAGTAGCTTCTCAAAGTCTTGAGATGCAGCCTCTATTCCTTCAAATCTAGCTTGCTTTGGTTTGTTTTTGTGTGAGAAAGAAGAGAGATTGTTGTGTGATTTCTGTGTGTGTGCAAACATTACAGAGATGCTGTCCCGTGAGCCATCGGGCCTGTAGGTCCAGGAGAAGGTGACATCCTCCGAGGTCCAGCGCCAGGAGAAGAAGGAGCAGGAGAGCCGGATGTCGGAGCCCACCAAAGCATGGCGCTCCCAGCCGGTGTAAATCACTATGGCCTGGCACTGCTGCGCCACTGAGGGACAAAGGTCAGGAGAATGTGGTCAGCAACATGTTGAGCCGAAGCAGAGCTTAAACGGTTTAAGTTGGATCTGAATATTTGCTCTTTTCTCCACAAAAAAATCAGATGTAAACACATTTGTTTAACATGCATTGATTCCTGCCGTTCTGCATATATTCCCTGGGTTTAGTGTAATCACAGAAGACGTTCAGCTGTGCTTGCATGAGCATTTATTGTTAAACTCCCTGAAATCTATAAGACCCAAAGACTTAGATACGCGTCCAGACACACATCGACAGTCTGCACGGTTAGTGGTGTCAAACCAGGCATCGATTCACACATGCACTCAGTAATTACTGGGATTATTAATTGAATAGAAGTCTCTAAAAGTCAGAGGAGAATATCATTTTCTCCATTTTTATGGGAAATGCTGGCCTAATCATGTGCACTGTTTATGCTCCACTGATATTTAATGATCAATGTTCATTTGGGTTCTTGCTGCCCAAAAAAAAAAAAAGAAAAGAAAATCCATATTTTCCTTCATTTTGCAAACATGTTCAGCATCTTAAACGTGTTGCGAAAGCTCCAGGGAGGAGCACAACCCTGCCATTCAGCAAAGTCATTCTGATACTGTTTGCCTTCGCATGAGAACGGGCCACCACGGGTCACGGTACCCTCCCAGCTACAGCACATCACCACCAAGGCCCCCCCTGCAGTCTCATGTTGAGATTTCTGCCTCTTTCAACACCCACAGAGGGAAGTTCACAGCTTCGGCTGCGAGCATCTTTCTGCCATGGACAGCCCCCGCACTACTTGTCAATGAAACTCCACTTGACAGCTTTAATTAAAATTCAGACAGAAAAAAATAAAAATCTACAATAATCTGACAGAGGGGCAAAGGAAAAGAAGTGAAAACTCTGCCAAGCTGCAGTCTGGGAGGGAAAATATCAAAACTTTACAATAAATGTGTCCGTTTTCTATGCTGCAGCACTTGTAAATATGAACAGTTTCCTCCACGTGTGTACTCCCGGCACTCAACATGAAATCAATACAGCAAATGCCAAGATGGCAATTAAAATACTTCACTTTTAATGCAGTGTAAAGGGAGGACTTTAATTCATTACCAAAGCTATTAAACCTCCTTATTGTCCTCGGCTTCATTAGTTTTCAGGTAAGCAATTAGGAGGAAAGCATAGAAAAGCCCTGTTTGTCAAATCCTCGTTTCACCTTTAACCCATGGTTAGTCAGAAGGCTGCTCTCACAGAGAATGCCATCTAATCAAACACAAATTAAAGACACTTTTACCTATTCCTAGGGAGACAATCGACACCAAAACTGCCAACATGGTTGTTTCTGGCTTCCGTGGAGCTCCCAAAGACCCGGCAGGAGTCCTGCTCTACAGGGAGGAGAAAAGAGAACGGAGAGTGGAGGGGTCACGGATGCTGGGATGGAGGGCTTCAAAACAACAGAACTCTCACTATCCCCTGGTTTATAGCCAACCACACCCCTGACCCCGGCCCGGCCCAACCCTATCTCCTCCTCTCCTCACACCCATCTGCACCTCCTCATATCTCCTTCACTTTCCTTGGCTGATACAAATTAGCACGCATTTTATTTTTGAAAGGGGGGGGCACCTGCAATGTACAGTAGGTGCTGAATTAATTGTGTAAATAATGGGCAACTGGGGGCGAATTTGCAAACTTGTCTGCATTACGGCTTGATGAACGCCAGATTAAACCCTCACCGCCGTGTGAATGGAGCTGAAACTCTCATTTACACCTCGAGTACTCGCGAGGCGGCCTGGCCATCTGCAGCTCCTCCTGTGTGTTCTCACTGCTCATGTGTGATTACACGGCAAGTGCTGGGGGGCCAGCTTCTGTTTACAGTGAGGAGATCCTGCAGCGAGAGCAGCCCAGTGACCTGCCCTCCATCCCTACATCTCACCCTTCAGTCTCCTCCGCTTGCACTCTCACCAGACCCGAGGCCGGCGGCCCAAAACAAAGCCCTGACTCTTTGCTCCCCGTCCTCCCTCCCGTCAAGATTCCTGTTGTTTGCTGACGTCTAGAACTCTAAGACAATGGGGAGAGGGGGGGACAGGGGCTGACTTGTGTTTGCCCGTCTCTCAATGGCGCTTTCTTCCTCTCCCCTCTTCATCCTGTCTCCTCGTGCTCAGACAAAGCTTCGCTTTCAGACGGCGGCACCCACTCCCCACTTTTCCAGAAATGCAGACGGAGAATAAGAGTGGGGAGGGGTCTGCTATATATAGACAGGTTGATGTGAGGACAAGACGCAAAGCCTGGAGAACAAGCAGCAGAAATGAAATAAGCAGTGTGAATAAGCAGATGCATTTGAGTGGCAATACTGCAGAAGCCTACTTTTTGCAGGCCAGGTTCCACCTGTGTGTCACTCATCATAAATATGCCCTTCACTTAGCCACTAGCGCAGTAAAGCTAAGTTCACACCAAGCATGTGATGCACATTCAAAAACTGGGTTCTTGAACATTCATTTAGCCCATGGTGTTCACACTGGATAAGCAGGGAGGAGGTTCTTCTTCTTCTTCTTCTTCTTCTTCTACTGTTTACTCCACTTACAGTTGGAAGAGGTTTGGTGCAAAATGTCAAAGTGCTGCAAATAATTAACAAAGAAATGATGGGAAATGAGCACAGGTTTACTCCACGCCAACAGTCCCTCAACAACTCATAGGTAAATTTCTAATGGATTCCTGCCGCTCTGCAGAAACTATGTCCTAGAAAGCGACAGTTTTTTGAATTTGGCGGAAATTGGCATAATTATATTTAATAAAACGACTGGGAACACTTTGAAAAGGTCAAAAGATGATCGGAGTGGAACTATGATACCTGCACAAATGAACGACCAACATCTGTATCTTCAGCAGCTGGATGCTCTCTTGAGAAGATTTGATTCCTTCTTCCTCCCTGAAGAGTGCCTGCATGATGAGTGAGGAGATGAGCCACTCAAGAAGGATGTCCACTCTATCCACTTCACTTTATTTCATTCAGCCTCAAGATTTCTAAGCTAAAAATAAAAAGATCTCTTTGCAAATAAGCTCTTAGCAGCAAAGCATCAAGGAACAAATCCCTCCTTCCCTCCCGCCGGGAACCATAACATGTTTTTTTTTTTTTTGCAACTCGTTATAATCTCCAGCTTTCATTCATCTTAACACCTCAAATACTCGAACAACTCAGACCATCTGCCAACTTGTTGGCGCCACTGATGATGGATGCTTTGGCGTGAAGGTCTAAATCTCAACATCCTTAACAGTTGTGGCGGATCCTGCCTGCGGGCCCTGCAGGAACAGGGGGATTCTTTATGAGTCTGGCAGGTGCAGAGTGTGGCAACAACCCAAAGTCGTCAGCACCAAGAGATGGTGGTGGCGGTGGCGGCAGCAGCGGCTGAGGTTGGCAGGAGAAACTGTATCATGTATAGAGTGAAGGCCCGCTTTTTCAGCTGGCAGTGATCCAGCCCACTAACACAGGAGAGGGACTTCTTATCTGCTGCTGAATTATACAGAGAGGAGGCAGACAGCAGAAACTCCATATCTGGAGCCATTTAGACCTATTTGCCAAATTATACATGAATTCTCTAAAGCGCTGCGGTGATATTGAGGTGGACACGGCTTAACATCATCTCTGGTTATAGGAGTTGACTGAACACCCAAAGCACCTTAGGCTTCAGTCTGCGCGCAAATGAAACCAGCTCAGCTGTCTGCTCTGTGGCTCATCCCGGGTTTTGGACAGTGACCTCACTCCGTTTTGGTGAGGGCAAGTCATCAGACATCCATAGCAATCTACGCAGCAAATGCCCAGATGTTTTGGTAATTTTATTTGACAGTAATCTATTTGTAAAAGGATGATAAAAAAGGGAAACACTCCAAGCTCACTGTGAAAAGAGCAAAGATAATCAGAGTCTGGGAGAGCGTCTCAGGCTGTAGCTGTTAGGGAATCTTGTCATCTTTATCCATGTCTAATTTTTCTGCAGTGCAGAGTATGTTTGTCACAGCTGAATGAAGCCTGGATCACAAGCCAGGCTGGCAGATGTGTAGGAAAGGGAATGAGGAGCGCTTCTGAAGCGAGGCTGCTCCAGGGGGTTTCTGCTCACGATGAGACAACACACACAGAGGGAAGGAGCAGAGGGTGGCTCGCACAGGGGTCATAAGACTAATGACAGTCAACAATGATCCAATGGAGAGCGAGCAGCACTCTTACCCCCCTCCAACCCCCCATTGAGCACGAGCCTCTCAGTGTGGGCCAAAGCGGAGCATTGAGAAGTGGGCAACAACAAGGGCAGCCATCAGAAACCCATCAGAAAGTGGTTACGACTAGATCAACACTTATGCTGCAGGGCCTGAATAATCAAGTGAAACATTTCCATAACTAAACAAAGCAAATGAGCCGTGGCGAGCAATTGGCCAGAAAACTGTCAGGTGTCAAGAATGGAAGCCAGGATTAAGCATTAATGCAGCACAGATATCCATGTTTCCTGACTGAACAGGTTAACGTCTTAAAAGGAGAATCTGAGAGGTTAGATGATGAAACGTGACCAGAAAGTGTCTGTAGATTATGTGGTTTCCTTTCAGGAGAAATCTGCCTGTTCCCTGGATTGGATTTTTTTCAAACGTTAGAATCATAAAAGGAAGCAGCAAGCCTTTCTGAACCCGGTTTATCCCTTTGGGTCACAGGGATGCTGGAGCCTATCCCAGTCGCTCTTGGGTGAAGGTAGGGTGCACCCTGGATGGGTCACTAGTCTGTCCGTTTTTAACCAACCAAACATTATTGATAAAGCACTTACACTAACTTTTTTCAACACACAGAGTCAAAGAGAAATGGCAAAAACAAATGTAACGCACCAACAGAAGGCATCCAGCAATGGAAATGACAAAAGACAAAAAGATGAAAGTTACAATTGAAACACTAACAATCAAAACACTGAGAACAATAGCTCTGTAAAATATTTAATAATAAAGAAAAAGAAAAGATAGGTAAAAATGCTTTACAAATTGGTTATTGGAGGTCATTTCACGGGTCAGGAAGTGACCTCACCGTGGGTTTCATGGGAATTGTAGGCAAACAAGCTTTAGACAGATTAGAGGTCCAATTGTCATTAAGACATTAAAATACCAATAAGAGAATCTGAAAATCCACAATCTGCCAAAAGCTTTAGGTGAGCCTCTAAGAGCCTCATAGAAAGGCCAAAGGTGCAGGGGTTTTTTTCTGCTAAGGAAAACTACAAAGTAGGAATGAATGAAAAGGCGTTTTCATTTTTAAGAGAAACGGTGATAAAAACATTCAGAATTGATACCGTGTTTACTTTTTCTAATGATGTTGCAGATTTAGAGAACGAAGTTTTTCCCTCTTTTTTAACTTGCATGTCTGAGTATTAATGGACCAGAAGACTCAAAAACTCCTGACATATGGAAATTCTACTCGGTTTGTTGGAAAACCGCTGGACCCTTTGAGAGATTTAACAGATCCCAATCAGGGGTGAATCAAACTGATTAGTGAGTTGATTGCCAGAGCTGATCAGGAGTCATTGAGATAATCGAGGTGGCAATTATTTAAGGGTAACTAGAAGAAAAAAAACCATGCAGAACACTTCGGTTGTATTGTTTGAAACCCTTAATTTTAGCAGGAAAAAAAATCCAGATTAAAGTTGAGATTTATTTCTCGAGCATCTTAACTAAAAAATAATGAGAATAACAGCAAAACATCGAACAAAGAACCATCAAGGGTTCTAATAAATACCAAACACGGTTCTATAACTTGATTAATACAAAAACCTCCTTTCATGATATGATTTTGGTCAATCTCAATCAAAGAAGGTTTTACTGCTGCCTCTGTTTCAAATAATCCTTCAAAGAAACATTTTCCAATAAAAATTCTCATAATTTGAACACATCAAACTTTAGTCTACTTTAAAATGATTTTTCACTTCCTGAGAGTGTCCCCAAAGAACTTTAATTCTATAAAAGTATGCCACCTTAATACAATAATAAACAACTTTGCAGAAGAAACAAAGACGTTTGTTCCTGCAAATTCTGCATCTGCCTTATTTCAGCCACATCCTTCGACCAAAATCTGCAGAAAAACATCAAATCAGGCTCCAAACTATTACTGCAGTCAAGTCTGGAGAATATGTGTGTAATACATAAAACATTTTGTTCATGTTTGGAACATTATCATTTCATCACAGGTCCCTCAACAGACTGCATCTGCCAGTCTGTGGTGTAAAAAAAAAGTCTGTTTCCCAATTCTTTAGCTATAATAGATTTTCTTTCACATTTGTTTGTTTGTTTTGTTGTGAATTTAAAGGTACAGAAATCCTTGGTGGCGCCGCTTTAACTCCCAGCTCATTAAAACTGAAACGAGAAATAAGAAAATCTCGAAGAGGAATGAAAGATTTAACGCAGCTCCATTGGAAGAGCCTAAAGACGTCAGGAGGACTAAAAGGGACGAGAAGAGAAGCTGTGGAACAATCAGGTGCATTTATATTCACTGCGCTGCCTTTGTTCAGAGGTCTGTCTGAGGCTAAAACTGTCAGAGGTGTGAGGTCTGCGCTCTGATGCACAGACAGTTTCCCTGCAGGAAAACCAGTCAAAAGACTTTCAGGTAGGTGCTGTTCATAATACATGCTGCTTTCTCCCCTCCCGTCACAAGCTCAAACGCCCGCCAAAGCTGAACCTATGAAGGGAAATTCAGTACAACATGTAAACTGTCAGCTGTTTGCAGAAAATCAAATAAAAACAATTTAAAGTGATCAATAAAACCATTGATGCCAGCGCTCCATCAACATAAAAAAGTTCATTCTGCTTATAAATACTCCATCCTTGGAGTTATTCCACCCAGGAGGTGTGGAGTCAAGAACCCGGGAGGAGCTGCAGCAAAAGTGTTTCAGGTTTTCACAGTAGGCAAAAAAACTCCACAAAAACTCCTGGAGGGCTTCATGTCTGAAGTCAAGACGTGCATCACTGCTGAAGAGAAGCCACTTCAAGTACATGAAGAAGATAAAAAAAAATAAAAGCACTTTCTAGACTCACTTCTGGAACTTTCTGAGCCTCGGGGAACATCAGTATGTTTAAAAAAAATGAGGAGCAACATGAAACACTGCGTGGAGTCCATAATTTTTTTGCTTTTTAGGAATTGGGAAGCTGGTATGTGCACAGGTCAACATGGTTTTATTAAATACCCACTACAATCATCTTTTGATCTACGCTAAAATCATTCCCAGTGGTCTTTTAGCTTTGATTATACTGTTTTCACAATTTTCCAAGATATTTTCTGCAGGGCAGCAAGAGTTTACCTCTGAGTTGCGGGCGTGAAGTAACCCATCCCTAATTTCCCATCATCCCATTGATTACAACCTCTCCCACTAGCTTACAGCCCCTCACAACCTCAACCTAACAAGAATGACGAGCAATATTGGAGCTATCCAGCTGTAAAATTCTGATCCAGATTCCAGCTCAGCCGGGGAAAACAAAGACAAACATGATCTACTTGTCTACATGTAGATGTCTCAGAATGGAGCGGAGCAGGGAGACTTTGGCCCACCAGTTGTAGTTTAAACTTAACTACACCATTTTTCCAACAGGAATTTTTTCATCTGCTCCTGATTCACAACAATGTCAATGAAGAAACCTTAATTTTCTTTGTATATGTTCTCCGTCGTGAGAAAAATGCTGAATCATGATTTTTATTGGGGTGAGTCTTTAAATATCAGCATATCTGAGGGGAGAATATTCAGTGTGTTTAGTAATGTTGCAAAAGTGCAATAATCTTAAGGATGGGGTCAAATCCACCAAATCCTGGTTGACAGATGGATCCTAAAGGATTGCAGAGTCTGCAGCAGGTCATGGCATCACCAGGATGCTTTGCCCGCCGCCAGTTCTTGAAATAATCATGAGACTGCAGGAGTCATTTCAGATTCAGCTGTTTAATGTTGCAGAGGTCTCTCAGTATGCATGCGGTTGGAATGCCGTCTATTGTGGGCTTCTCCAAATCACACGCGAAACAATCAGACGCAGCTTGTTTGAGTGAAAGCGCGCTGATGAAGAGCGTTGATGAGTCACCGCGCGTATCCGTGCGCCGTACAACCTCAAACCCTGTTTGAGAGGAAATTGCACATTGGTAAAAATAATAAGGACCCTGCCCCCTCTAAAAAAAAAAAAGTAAAAATGAAAGTGGGGGCCTGACATCATCAAATCCAAAAGGTTACTGGCCAACGCTCGGCGCCCCTGCTCAAGAAAAACACTATTGATATTCTGCGGGGGGGTTGAGGACAATGACGGAGCTTGTCCCCCCCCCTCCTCATGGCCTGGCATGGCAGAGATGTCACAGAGAGCACCAAACAAACGGATGGAGGGATCAGAAGGATGGAGGGATTTGGAGGATGTGAAGGAGAACAAGTGCATTGTTCTCTGGATGGAGAAAGGGGTATTGTGAAGGAGACAGATAGCTCATGTGGGACGGGGAGGGGGTGGGCAAAAAGGACAGGGAAAGGTGAAACTTCTTCTGGATTTTTAAATAGACGCCCTCTTTTCTTTGTAGTTACAGGCGATCTGTGACCCGGCTTCACTGAGAAAGACCCTACATTTAGAAAGAGACTCAATACGGGAGGGGGGTCAGCACAGAGAAGTCACCCCCCACACCATGTCACCTGCATCAGCGCCACATCAGAGATCAACTCTTGTTTTTTCATGTCCTGCAGCAGCAATCCTGCACTGCAAGGACCAGATTGTTTGTGCAATTCTTCTTTCTTACTACCTCTGCCACATCCTCAAAAACACTCTGAGATTCGCGCACACCTAGTACCCGGTGGAAATGGACTTTGGGAATAGTGAAAAACATGAATGGGACCAACATTTCTTATGGGGCTCAAGGAAAAAAAAAAAGCAAAATCCACTTTGACCTTCGGAAGAGGCCACCATGTTGAATTAGAAAAAAACTTGCCTTTTGCAACAGCTACAAATTTAGATTCTTCATAGGGATTTCAATCCATCACCTGCTAAATCCTTGAGCATCATGGAAGAGCTACTTGGGAAAAAAATGTTGGAATTAGAGGTTGTAGATTTGAATGGCGTTAGCGTTGCGAGCTCGCAAAATGGACGTTTCCATTTCTTGTCCATTTGTAACTGGAACATTGTGAAATGCAGTACACAAACTCTTGGCTCAAGCTGAACGATAATAATAGAACATGTGATATGAACGTACAAGAAAGGTGGGCAGGGTTAGTGAAACAGATTTGTTGCCAAGTAAATCAAAAACTTTGCTTTTGCCAATTCTTCTAAAAACTACATGAACCTGTTTGCCCCCCCCCCTCCAGGTGATCAAGACATAAAATGGTTGCTATGGAGATAAAACCATCTTAGAAAGTGTTTTTTTCTCCATGAATTTGTCACGTGCTGTTTTGAGTGAGTGGCAGAAGGGGAGAGTAAGAGGCACGTAGCAGGCGCTCAGTCAGTAGGGGGGGTCAAATGTGGGGGGACGGTGATGGCAGGAAGTACCTGTGGACCATACGACGCCGCTTGAGGCTTACGGTTTTCTTTTTTGTTTTCTTTCTTCATTTAAGTCCAAAAAAAGCAAAATCAGCAACCAGCCACACACCCCCACCCTTTGGTGCAGGTCTGAACAGGTGACTGGAACCCCCCCACCCCACCCACAGGCGGCTGACTGGCACCAGCTGCCCCCTCCCTCCTAACATCAGTGACTCACACGCTTGAACACAAAGAGGACACTGAGACGGCAGCTTCTGCAGTTCTCTGCAGCCTCCTGCAGCAAACAACAAATAATTGCATATCTGCATTGTCAATATTTCTCACCCTAGCAATTTGAGTGTCACCCCCCCCCCCGCATCTTTCACACGTTTTTGTTTCAACCCGACTTTGAGAGCAATAAAACAGCCGACAGCTGCAATTTCAAATCCAGATTTCCTTAACCATTAAAACGGTTTTCTTCTGTAGAACAAATAAAGAAAGAAATGAAAGTCATCTACAGGAGAACCGAAACGTCACAGGAAACAAAGCGGAAACCAGCAGCCTTTTGATGCAAACGCAACCAAAATGAGAATTTCCAAACATAGCACAATAACCATAAGAAAAGGTCTGGAGGACAGGAAAATGGACAGAGTGCATGTGGAAACGGTGACCTTTCTTCACCAAAGACAGCAGGAGTGGCTGAATTTTATGAGTCACTGACCTGAAGACGAGGCGGAGCTGCAGAAAACCCATTCTGCAATTTATTTCCTGCATTTCACTGCGGTCAGCGCAACAATGGGCTAATGTGACAGACATGATCCTTCCAGGAAAAACCTGCTGATCCATGAATGTGTGACAACAGAGGAAGTTCTGAAGATCCTTTTATCTCCTCAGGTCTCTCCCAGAAGCCCCCGAGATTCTAAAGAAGGCTTAAATGTTTACAAAGCGGCTTCAATCTTAGCAATATGTGCTCTTAGTATTATTAAAAAAAACAAAACACTATATTTCATCTTTGGAAAAATGTACAGATTGAGTTCTGGAACAAACTATTTTAACATTTTAAAGACCTGCTCTGATGAAAATGGTGCTTTTTGTATTTTTTTAAAATGCTGTTTGGAAATGATCTTATATGGAACGTAGAACATCCACTGGGTGGGCCACAAAGCTCCCGGCTCTGCTCTAATCTAAAGCATCCACTTGTAGACAAATAAATCCACAAGTCTTTTTTTTTCTCCCCTCGTTCGAGCTGGAATCTGGTTCAAAACTGTATGGCTGGATAGCTCTGATTGTGCTCACCATTTTTGTTGCACCGATAATGTTATGTTGAGGTCGTGAGGGGCTGTAAGCTAGCGGGAGCGGGTGTCAACAGAGAGCTCTCAGCAACAGGGAGGGGAAGGAGGTGGGGTTCCTCTAAGGCAACATTTCGTCCACAACACAGGGGTGAATTCCTCATGAACTCCTGCTGTTCTGCAGAAACTGTCCAAGAAAACAACACACAGTTGAATCGTAGTTAAGAGACAACTGGAAACAAAAAATATATCAAAATAAAATTAAAGTGGGACTTTAAAAACGTTAGAAAAATTACCTAAAGAAACCTGAAAAATGTAGGTTCTCCCATTTAAACTGATTAAGGATAAAATATCTATAAAGTTTAATCAAAGCTCCATATCAACTATAATCTGTTATTTTCTAAAGAACCACTTCAGATTGGCTTTTCACAGCCATGATTTGCCCTCTGCTTTGTCGCAGTCGTTCTGACATGTTGAGCTTTCTGCGACTGAACCTGAAGTTCATGCATTTCAGTGAAGATGCCTTTCATGTTACTGCGTAAATGACATGAAATGTCACACTGAAGTGAAATCACTAAATGATTGAATCATCAAAAGCCCTTTTAGGAGAAAGAAAATCCTCTTCCCATCATCATTATCCTCTTCCAAACTCCTCTAATTGATCAAGATGATGATTTGATTCCACGATTCCATCTACCACGAGCTGCGAGTGCTTCTCCTCGGACATGTCCTCCTGGCATCTCCTTTTTCCAGCACATGCTGATGAGTCTTTGTGGCGCTCTGGCAGGAACCAGGCCAGCTGAGAGCATTGGTATGCCCCTCGCATGTTCGGCACGGAGCGTTTTTGATAAGCAGCAGGTCGGCTGTAACCGCCACATGGATGTGACGCCATTTGCAGAATGTTTATGCACTTTCAGCTCTCAAAGGGAAGCCATAATGAGCCAAAGAACAGATCCAATAAATCAATAACAAATTACAAGAAGCTTAAAGCGGGCACGACTCTTTATTTTCATTCAACGGTACAAAAAAAGAGAAGATATTTACAACAACATGAAAATTCCCATCATTCATCATCCCTGCTGATGACTGCGGACCATCAGTAATAGTCCTCCGGGTCAGCTTTATCCCCTTGATTCTGAATTTGTTGCTGCTTCTTGTACAAATCAGCAATCTGCAGAAATGGGGGTGGGGGGTCAAATGAGGGAGGGGAGTTGCATTAAAGGAAAGAAAGGGAGCAGAAAGGAGAAGATCACAGGAGTCAGGTCAGTAACACCAAGAGGAAACGCTAAAAATAACAGTTTGATTATTCATATCCACAGCTTTGAAGTCGCTGACTGAGAGACGGAGGTTGTGCTCACTTATTGGGGGGAGGGGTGGGGCAGGACAACGAATGATTTGAGCAGCAGGGGGGTGGGGGCAGAGGAGCAACACACGGTAAACTTGAAAGATTCTGCACAGGACAGCGCCCAGCGGGTTTTGACCCACGATCAGGATTTTCATGCCCTCAGAGAGGACGGAGGGGAAATTATTAAGTGTCAGGTTGGGGAGGGCAGTGCATTGAAATGCAGCCAGCGTTCCATCCAGTTTTTACGTTTGGACTCCACAAGTGCGAGTGGGTAAACATTTGCATGTAAACTGCTTCTCTGCAGGTTCATGCAGCTCTTGGAGTCCCAGTTGGGTTTCTTTTAATCAAGAACAAATCTTGATGCAGATGAGAACATCCGGAAAAGTTCAGAGGGATTTTAAACAAAGACAGCGAGCACAGGTGAGCTTCTTTTTTGATCTTAACACAAGGGTTAGCAAGATATGAACCCTGAAACTTTTAGTTCGAAAGTTTCAAACTTTATTGATCTTCTGACATTGTTGAACAAAAACTCCCACAAACGCAGGAACCCTTTAGGAACCTGAGAAGCTCAGGTGTTTAGGTTGAAGCTTCACAGACGGGGTTAGATTAGGGTTTCTCTAGCAGGAACTTCAGACAAATTTACCTAAATACCTCAAATAAAGAAGCACCAGAGGGATATTGTAATTGTGCAGAAATAAATAATGGGATGAACTTTTCTCCACTTTTTAAGAAACTTGACATAAAACAAGTATTTCTACCAGAAAAATGTTCTGCATTTGTTGCATTTATATCTAATACCACTGAAAATATTCTGTTCTATTATAACAAAATCGTGTCTGAGAGGATGACAATGTTCCCAGTGGGTTATGGGAATTATGAGCAATTCCCATGGGATGAGAGTCATGTTATCCATAATCCCGTTAGTGGGACAGAACAGGAATAATAACCCACAGGATCAGGCTTGAGTGGGAATAAAATTAAAACAATGCAAGTCATTCATTTTAAAGACCCATTTAGATGAAAATTGCGTTTTTAAACGTGTTGTTCTGGCATTTTCTGATGACAGAGGACATCTACAAGGAAAATTAAGATCATTTCTGAGAATTTCTTTATTCAAATTGTTGTCAATCTGGAGCAGATAAAGAATAAAAAGTTGTTTGAGAAAAAAACTTATTTGTGATGTAGAAAATACGCTGGGTGGGCTACAAGCCTCCTGCTTTGAGCTCTCAGCAACAGGAAGGGAAAAAGGGGTGGGGTTTCTCAGAGGTCCTGCCCACATGTCAGAGATACATTTCTAATAAACTGTCGCTGCTCTGCAAAAACTGTCCTAAAATCGACAAATTTTTCTATTAATATTGATTAAGACCACTGGGAATGTTTTTACAATATTGGATTGGAGTGGGGCTTTTAATACACTTACACTAACTGATTCTGGTTCCAACTAATGGTTAGAACCTGGTTATCTAACTGATAACCAGGGTTATGTCATCTTCAAATGCCCAGCCAAGAGAGGAATCTCTTTACAGAAGCAGGTCAATCACCAGGCTCCTTTGCAACTGTAGCAGAACAAAGCTTTGTCAGCTCTCATCCAGGTTGACTCCAATGAAGAAGTGGAGAAAATAAGTCTTTAACTGGATCTGTCTACTTCTATTGGGCTTGAAATAAAGAGGTTGAGAGGTACGAGCTGCTCATTCATGAGTTCTTATCATGATCACAGAGGAGCTCCCAGTGATGGCGGCTGCAGGGGGGAAATCTGAACATCCCAGTTCTGACAGGATCAGTGTGTGTTCGGCTGCTGTGTGGGCGTCTGTGTTTAAGAGGATACATGTGTCCAACCTCATCACTAAAACGAGGAGCTGCTGCTTCACTCTCATGTGGCTTTGTTCAACATGCTGTAGGACCCTGCACCCTGGTGATGAAGTTCACCTCAGAAATGTATTGAAACGACCACCGGGATCCTGAAGAACCAGCTTCACACCTTAGCTGAGACAAGCCAGACATTTTCAGGAGTTTCCTCATTGATTTCATGTTTTGCTCTCAATTTAACTTTCTGATGGCTTTATCTTTTCCCCTCTTTTAAAATAAGTAAAGTAATTGATTTGCTCTGATCTACCTGAGATCCAGAGGTGGCATCCTCAGGTTTCTTGTCATCTCTGATTCGAAGAAAGCGGGGAAACCGCAGAGAGATGCCTTTCTCCGGATCCACCTGAGGACAAAAATAATAATGTTTTTACAGGCTATTACGTTTTCAATCATCATGGTTCAGTTTACATTCAGCCTCTCAATTTCTGTTGTGTTGCCACGCTATTTTTTTCCCTGAAATGTTGGCAAAAAGCAGAGTTGAACAAAGCACAAGCTGTTTTGCTTTGAAAAGACGTTTTAAAAACCATCCTGAAAGAAATTCCAGCAAAACAATTGAATCTAATCAGAAATTCTTTAAAATAAATATAAAAAATGAAGTGCGGAGCTTCCGCTCTAGTCTATTTAAAGCATATATCAGGGCAATCATAGAACAGGCAAATTGAATCATTGCAGCAGCAGATAAGTGGCACAGCCGAGCGAAGCAGCTAATTTTCCCTGGTAAGGACCTGTGCTGTTCAATTTTTTCTAAACAGCTGCACAAACCAGTGTGCTCATTGTGGAAGTCTTATCGGAGAGGAAGAGGCTGCCTAAATAAGCAGCTGAATCTGTTTGATTTATTCTTCGAAGAAGCAAAGTCTGTATGAAGACTGAATGCACAAACTGAGACGTTACAGATGTCCTGCAGGCTCCAAGACGGTTTTAATCAACATATAAAACCGCACAACTGAGGTGACCACACCAACTGCACCTCTGATCTCCTCTTATGTTAAGAGAGATTACAGACGTTACCGTTTGTTCACTCAGGTTACAGTGAACACAGATATACTGCACCCAAACCGTGAGCAGAGGATGTTCAAAGGAACAAAGGAGAACATTCTAGAAAAGCTTCTTGTTATTGTGTGTGAAAAACTTAAAGGATTTATGTATTTGGCAAATTTAAAGGTTGCAAAAAATATAAATGTAGAATTCAGTGTTCCCTTGCCATAACACGGTTCAACCTTCACCATCTCTCTGTTTCAGTGAGTTTTTTTTTATGTATTTTTGCTTCTTTCAACAGTGTTTCAACTGTGTTCCACATCCTGCTTGGCTCTGGACATTGTCAATCTCCTCTGTGCTGTGTCTTCTCCACATAGTGGGTTCAATTTGTCAGTTACATAAATCTTTGATCGCGATCAGATCTTTG
Organism: Oryzias celebensis; assembly: GCA_014656515.1. Classification (NCBI taxonomy): domain Eukaryota; kingdom Metazoa; phylum Chordata; class Actinopteri; order Beloniformes; family Adrianichthyidae; genus Oryzias; species Oryzias celebensis. The sequence continues at coordinate 60,584,121 of BNCR01000001.1, forward strand.
CTTTCACTCTACAAAACTGAACTTCTTTTTCTATGAACTTTGAGAGTTTAAACAAGAAAGAAATGTGAAAAAGTTCACGTCTGTCATAGAAAAGTCACTTTATAATCTGCCCCGATGAAAGCAGAGTGAGAGTTGCATGTCCCCCCATCATTGTTTCTTCTCATATATTTGTCATTATTCACCATGTTAAAAAGAAGAAATTCTATGATACTTGTAATGTTGCAATGACTTGTTATGCACAATAAACAAGTTAAAACTTTAACCTTTGCAGTTTTGTGGGGAAATGATATTTGATTTTAATTCAAAGCTTCTCAGTTTAATTCATTTTCCCTCTTTTACCTGGTTTAACTAAATGTTGATTTTAATTTATGTCAAATTTCTACTCATCTGTTTTTTGTTTTTTTAAACTCCAGGTGTAACTTTCATCAGCAGAGTTATGATTTATTACAGAAAACAATTAGACAAAAAAATCATAAATAAATTTGATTTAACAGAAAATCAACAAGTGAATTTGACTAATTGATTTTGTATTTCTTAAATGAAGAGCGATTCAACGAGGTAAACCCAGCAGGAGTGAACGTGTTACTTGTTTTCTCCAATTTGCAGGAGAAAAAAAAGTGAAGCATCAAAATCAATGTTGAAGCTAATTTTGTATTCCATCTCGAGCACCGATAACAATTAGAATTAAAGAGCTCTTTAAATTACTTTGTAGCTAATTAAGCTTTTTATTCCCAAACAGATAACTTAAAAAAAAACATACCCTTTAAACAAGTTAAAAAAAAATAAACATTTAATACATTACAGTGAACAAAATAAGAATTTCAGGAGAGGTGGCATTTATTTGGCACTTGGACAAAAACATAGAGCCAGATGTCCTGCTAAAAGCAGATCTGGACAGCTTCATAATGCCTCAGGTGAGGGCAGGTGGTAATGGTGACTTATATTCAGGGCAACAGACCAGAGCAGACTTCATCACTGGAAACAACTACAAACTAACCAGTCCCATGGCAGCCTTGTAGACGGGTGACAGAGAGAGGTCGGCACATTTCACCTCCCACACCTGTACGGCGTCCAGCCACACGTCAGGCTCTGCTGATGGGTCAACACGGTAATATGCCCGAGGTTTGGGCAGGATGTGCTCCTGCAAAAGACAAAGAAGCAGCTGTTTACACCCATAAAGTTGAGTCAAAAAAACAGTGTGAAACTAGGACAATACATTCAGAAGAGAGAAGGCATCTCCAGACAAAACTCTACAAACACCTCAATGCCATTTTTGATGCCCTTCCCCATTTTAGAAGCCAAAAATGATTCAGATCTTCAAAATGATGATCCCTGTTAACTTGGGTGCTGCAGTGTCCACAGAAGTGGGTCACAGAGGAGAGATGCTGGGATGAGAAAGCTCCAGCAGCAGCGCTGCCGTTTCCATGCACACATTATTTATACTGGAGGAATTCAAGAGACGCTCTCATATACCAGAAAAATTAGAGAGCCTGTGGGACTGCAGCGTTATAAAATATTTCTGCTGACTGCCATGAGCTGTGTCAGCTTTTGGAGATCAACTTATAGGAAAAAAAAAAGCATTTTTTTCTTCAAAAACTCTTAGAAACATTAACAACATCTGCTTAAGCTTTAAAATCCTGTATATTCTTACTTTTCTGCTTGTGATGTAAAGTTTCTGATAATTTAGAATGCCTATTCGGTTTCCTTTTAAAGTCTGATTCATTGGCTGTATATGAGAACTGGACCGAGTGATTTTGCTGAGTCCCCTTTCAGTGGTGGGGTGTGGGCATCCAACGAGCTCATTCCTTACTGTTGAGAGTGGTTGCCATAGAATTGGAATTGGACCAATCACTACTTATTGACAACATCTGGCTCCAACATGCTGACGTCTGTATCACACAAAAATGACGACTGAATTGACTTCATTTGATTGGAGCCTGAAGTAAGACATTTTCTATGGCTGGCGTCACACTAGTTCTCTTGTACAGTAAATGCTCTTATTACAGTAAAGAAGGGCAAACTAATGATACTTCCACCACCGTTTTTACAGGCAAATTGAATTTTTATTCATTATTTTCAATAAAAATGAATAGATATGTAATATTCAAAGCTGGTCTCTGTAAATAAATGGCATTTTTCATTTTGTTGGCTGAACTGTTTTCTCTTTATCTACATTTCTAATAATTTACAGTTTCTTGGGGTCACATTTTTATGGAAATATTTCAAATTCTCATGGGTTAGGTTTTTTTCTAGCTAAACAGCACATTAAGCAGACAGCTCATTTAAATGGGTCAAGTGCTGAATTAGGTAGAGTTGATAAAACAATGTGGCTGCGCTTGCCTGTAAGGGAAATTATAATTATACTTTACAAGCACCTAAAAAGTGTCAGAGCTATTACTATTGCCTGTAATTACCTGTGTTGATTTGACTGTATTTACTCAGAGTGACTCATTCCATCACATTTGCTCGCTTGCATCTTTTATTTATTCCCTTTGTCCACAACTCATTACTGTTCCTTAAAGAAAATGTGATAACCACAAACAAGAGCATGTCCACGGAGAAAGAAAATCAACTCTTTTCTTCCAGAAAACTCAGGTTTTCAGAATAGAAAAAGCTGAAGGGTCAGTTTATGTTAGAATGTTTTAGATTTTTAAAGTATTTCTAATAACAGCGGAGGCTAAACATTTTTACGATATTTAATGCTGATTTATGATAGGACATTTGAGTATTGGAGCATTCTAATGACAATTATCGTACTCATGTTTCTATTTTATTCCCATTTCTCAGAGTCAGGCTAAATCCACTTTAGTTCAAACCCTCCTCAACTGTTTTAATCTCTACCATAAACTTTTTTTGTTGTCTTTTGTTCCTGCATGTTTTGTCAAATTTACATTTAGTTTATTTATTTAGTTTATTTATTGAGTTCTTTAGTGTTTTTTTATCTACAAGTCTTCATAAATTATCAAGATAGAGAATTCTTTAGTTTCTCTTTGCCAAAAATTTAGACACAAATCCAGCAATTGAAGTTTATATTGTTTTTTGTATTGTAAAGTACAGAAGCCTATAGCAGCCATCTTTGGTTTTTTCTGCTTTTTTTTGCCTATTATATACTTTTTTCATTTTTTTACAAACTGCAGCAAAACAAAGCAGTTTGTCAGAGAAAAAGTCAAACACCAGAATAACCCATCAATTTATATTTGATTACTTTAATTATGGTCCAACTCATAAACAACATTCAAAAAAGTCATTGTCATTTGAGGAGAAGGTTGGCCTGGCTGCAGCTGAGCGAGCGGCTGAATTCAGTGATTTTGTTTTTGTTGTTAATTTCATCAATGACCAGATGAGGGGATTGAGCTGTCTTCATGGTTACAGAATGAAGCATGATTGTTTTCTATGTTTTCTATGTGAAAAAAATGTGTTTTCTCGTGATAATACGATTGTTATTATCTGTATTGTTGTCTGTATTGCTACATTGTTGTCATTAAAAAAGGGGAGAAAAAAAAAGGTAGGCAGTTTGTGGCTACCATATTAAATATTTGCTTTTATTTGCTTTAAACTTGCTTTTAATATACATATATATATTTTTAAGCCAAATAATTTTTCTAAAAAATCATGAAAAGAAAAACTATTAAAAAAAAAATAGACAATTGTTGGTGACATCTTGTAATTCAAATTAAAAACCCATTAAATAATTAGGATCATAAATTAGCTGTTAAACTTCAATGGTGCAAATTTTACTCTTTTTTTTCAAAAGCTTTACAGCTACATTTTATGGCAAATGTAAGAGAAACACTTATGTTTGTGTCTACTACTAAATCATGGACCTGTGGCAGCCACAGAGGAAAGCTTTAGTTTGTTTTTAATGGATTTATTTGAGCCTAAACTCTTGTCCATGCATCAGAGTTGGCGTTCCAACGATGAAACGTGGGATCATTGCATCCCTCATTACGATGCAGCACTTTGCCACACAGAGGAGAGTAAACAAAGCAGTCATCTCTCCACGGAGAGCCCCGCTGGCCCACAATACTCCTGCAACAAGAGCAGAGCGGCCGCTGGCCTGCCTCCACTCGCCATCCATCACTGTGGCTGCAAACCACTTACAGTACAGCCTATATTGGTCTGGGGGAAAAGTACATTACTTTCTCAATCACTGCTTCACTGTGGCCATTCTGCACTTCACAGCAGTTTGTACTCCTGACTTCAGACCTCTCCTTTTTCATATATTACTTTATTCAGGGCAAGAGAAAAAAGTTAGCACTTCCAGAGTGACTTAAGGAAAGGGGATTTACAAACAAGTGAATGTTTAAAAACTTTTTTTAAAACAGTTTTCCTCCTACAAAAGCAAGGCTAAACTTGTCTAATCAACTCCACGCTGGTGGAATGAATGCGGCTCGCAGCAGCGATCATTTTCCCGAGAGCTGTTGTCAGTCGCTCTAAATGCTGGTGCTCTCCTGCTCTGGAAAAAAGCTCTTCATATGGAAATTAAAAAAGCAGCTCATTACCCATCAGTGGAGCACGCCTGCACAGTTTGTTTCAGAGGTGAAACAACCTCAGTTTACGGCCCCCACTTAACATTTCCTACAGACGCAAATTCATACGATTGCAAATGAATGCATAAGCTTCCCAGTCAAGCCGTGGATATTTCTGCCATCGCTTTGATGTACTGCACTGTATCTTCACAAGCCCTGGGGGCTTCAGAAACTTTGTTATACAAGAGCACTGAACTGCAATTCTCTTATTTTGGCCTGGAACGAGAATCCTGAGGAGCTGCTTACAAAACTAGTCACATTAACACAACGTCCCTCTCAGCTTGCTTTAAAAAAATACCACAGTTTGTGTTTGAAACTGTGACAAATGTGCTCTAAGGAGTAATAAACGTGGAGCAAAAAGCCTCCACATCTCTGATTTACCTTCTCATATGTTTGCGTTAATGTCCTTGCTATGATTTACAAAATAACAAAGAAAGAAAAAATGATAAGATAAGTTGACTGGGGGGGATTTTGACCAGACAAGTCAGAGCAACAGTCACGCACCTTTAAAAACTTGTAATGCTGCTCCAGATCTTCGTCCTTGAAGCCTGTCCCGATCTGCAAAAAGGTGAGAGATGAAAGGAGGGACACACTCGCACTGCAATATTCACACACATCTCCCCTCCTGGTAAGACATTTGCTTTCAGCAAGCTGCAGAAAACACAGAACTGTGAGCGTGCACCACATGCATCGTCGCCTCCAGTGTCAGCAGGACTCAGAGGACCTGGACCCACTGTGGAATACCTCAGAGGATCACACACTATGAGAGGGGGATGAAGGGAAAAGGCCTCGTTTATCATGCAAATACAGCATTTAGTCATCCAAAGACATATTTTGCAGGTGTCCATGGGAAGCATTACAGCTCTGCATTCAAGGCTTAGAGGCGTTTAATTCAACCCTGACACTCATATGCATTATTTATCCGTGAAGGCTACCTCTTCACCCTGGCGATTGGGGAAATTTTGGAGGAAGCCAGAGATTAACATCAATTACATGCCAAATGAAGAATTTGCACCAAGAAGAGGAGTTTTGGACCCTGATGATGAAATACTTAAGGCAACTCCAGTCACGACAGTTGAGCGAGACTGTAAAGACCCACTCTGATGAAAATGTTGGTGTCTTTAACATGTTCTTGAGGCATTTTTCTGATGATAGAGAATATATATGAAGAAAATTAAGCTGCTATGCTCCCAGAGTACCACCCACAACTCTGAGGCAACATTCCAATTAACTACTACTGCTCTGCAGAATCTATGTCCAAGAAAATGACACAGTTGTTTACTTTTTTTTTTTTAAATGGCATCTATCAGAATCAAAAGACCACTGGTAACGCTTTTAAAATAGCTCAAAAGATGGTTGGCGTGGAATTTTAACTAAGAAGAACACTCGGGCATCAAACTCTGAAACACCTGAGACAGATAAGCATCACACACTTTCAATTTGCAACTTCAGTTGCAAACCCAACGTTCTTGTTTTTTTATGTAATTCTCATTTTAATCTGGATTACATCTCTAAAGATGGTTGAGCGTCTCTGAGGCTTCCAGCTGCTAATTTGAAGGTAAAGTTGGATAAGGTATGTGCATCCTCAGGTCTCGTTTCCATCCTCATGTTTTTATCCATCTGTCCCTTGATATATTGACATGGGTAAGTGGGTTTCTCTGACAAAAGTCAAGCAGATTTCTATGATCTGCTGCTTTGATCATAGAAATTTGCTTTGCAGTGAAGTTATATGAAGAAAAACAGGTTAATCCAGAAAGAACAAAACCTGACTGCTTGACTACATTTAAAACTAGGGCTGTCAATGTTAACATATTAACGCACGAGATTAATAAAAGAAATGTAAAAATAAAAGCGTGTTGGTTTTTATTAACACAGAAAAATACGTCAAAAGCGACTGTCTTCCGCTTTGTGTCAGATGGTTCAGGGATCGACAGCGTACGTTATTTTTTTTAAAACGCACAAGTCATTGAGGTCTCTGCTGCTTATAACATGGTCACTTACAAATGAAAACAAATATTAAATCAATTTTCAGTACTTTACACATTACAGCGGCAAAGCAAAGCGTGAAATATGCTGATCGTCAGAATAGGTTCAATAAAGCATCAGAACAGAGAGAAAGTTCACCTCCTGTTTTTGTCCTCAAGATGAAGCAAAAAGTTTGTTTTAAAGAAGCCTGTGCAGCGATTTAGAACATTTGGGCAATATGACCAAAACTTATTTTTCAGTGCATCAACACACACATCAACAACCATTTAAAGTGCAGAAACACAAAGTTTGCTTCTTATGGCTGTATATCAGCATCTTTGTTGTCTTGGAGTGACACTGCAGACATAAAAGTCTTTATAGTTCTGCTTATCTAACTGTTAATGTGTTTTGTGCACAGAAATTACATTTCTGGGATATCTGCTTTCACACTTGAAAAATTAAAATATTTCAGACAATATATAAAAATCTGGGGAAAATGTTCTTTCTGGCCTTTTTTTTTGCTCAAAAGCTGCATATTGTCTTATACCTAGTAAAATATTGCGATTAATCACAATCCAAAAGTGTGATTAGTCTGATTGCTTTTTTAATTGATGACCACTAATTTTAACATTAAATTTCTTGCTTAAATTATGTGTCATGTCACCTGTCTGTCTTCTGTTATTGCAAAAAAATTCCACTTTTAATGAAGATGAAAATGAAAAACAAAAGAAAATATTTTTATTTTTAAAACTTTTTTGAATTGCCAAAACAACAAAAAAAACAGCTTTTGTAATCAATCTGACATTTAACCGGACACCAGTCTGAGATTGCACGTCATAATAACTCTGGTAGCATTTTGCCAACATTAGTTTATATCCTGGAATAGTACAAGGCTGGTTTTTAGAGTTTGGGATAGTTATTTTGTGTAGAGAAAAACATTTTTTTTCATAATGCCAAATAACATTTTAGAAAATGACAATTAAATGTGTGGATAATGTGCTAAAGCATTTTTTTATTTCTACATTAGAAGATATTCAGGTTCTGCAGGGTCTTTGAGTGAGTTGGTTGTGAAATGAATCCACTTTTCTGACTCATAACAGAATAGCAAATGCTTCATGACCACACACTCTCTCTCATTGAGAAAACTCAAATCTAGTGAAAAACCTTCTAATATATCTGAAATGATTGTGACTGACTGTGTCATAATGTCATTTAAAGTCCCATTCCAACTATCCTTAAATCTGTTATCAAAGGGTGCCCAGTAGGTTTTAAGTATGATTGTCGTTTTTAGCCAAAAAAATTTTTTAAATTGTGTTGGCATAGTTTATGCAGTGTGGCAGGAGTTCAGTAGAAATTTGTCTCTATGTAACAAAATTTAAAAAGGAAATACTCAAAAAGGCAATTTTGAGTTTTTTTTTTGTTTTTTTTTTTATTCATGTCCTCCATCATCAGAAAAATGTCACAAGAGAATGTTAAAAACACCAAAACAGCGTTCTCATCAGAGTGGGACTTTAAGGATTTGATTTTTGATGATGTTCTGGAAAGCAGTGTCTCTATGTACAGTTAAACTCTTTCAGTTTGAAAAGACATTTGCAATAATTTATCTTTTTAATGTTTTAAGGGCAGATCAACTAATATGTTATTAAGTAAGCAAATACTTGAAGCTTAAATTCAATAAAAACAACACATTATTGTGGTTTCCAATTTTAAGTTGAAACTACTTTATAAAAACTATTTAACTACCAAATGGGAAAAAAGAAGTACAAACCCTTGACAAGCATCAGACCAACAAACGTATATCAAAGTGTTTTCATCGTTAGAACTTGATCTTATTTTTGCAAAAATAGAGCTGAAAGCTTGAGAATGGTAGGTTTTTTTGTTTATTACAGAATAAAAGATAACAAAATAACTGACTTTGGAAAACAGAGAAATGTCAAAGACCACCTGATTATTGGTTTTCCCTTTAGAAGTTATTCGAATTTACATGTTTGTTTTACTGCTTTGATTGTGTAAATTCCAATCAAGTGACTGAATGATAAATGTAAGGAGTTGTTTTTGCAGGAACGCTACACTAATTGGAGAAAAACATCAATAGGGGCTAAAAATGGGAAACAAACCAGAGCTCTTATAGTTTTGAAACCAGTTTAAACTGCAGATGCTTCACTAAATCAACAGGTTCAATAAAAGCTAGGCTTAAATCCTGTGTCAGCTGGTTGTTTGATGTTTTCTTTAAGACAAAACGATGAAAACACAGGCTATTTGCAGAAAATAATGAATTTCAATAGGTATTAGGTTGAAAACTAGGTTGAAACTATGAGACGAAGAAATGCAGACACAAAAGCATGTTTTTCCCCCATATAAATATGGTGTAATATGTCATCATCATGGCACAATATGGCATTTGTGAGCTGAAAACTGCAGCAGTAACAAGATTTTAATCCACTTTACCTCCTACGTGTTTCTGTATTTCAACACAGCAAATGCCAAAAGACAAATACTGTTTATATCTCAACTGTGGGATTCAGCTGCTGCGTGGAAAATGTCCACTTGTCCGCTTTGAAACATAACATTTGTTTCTTTGGCGAAAGATTTTGGACTTTTCCAAACAAGAGGAATAAAAGACCAGCAGAGAAAATGGAAATGCTCCTCCATATTTTTAATCAATGTTTTTTTTCGTTCTCAGAAACTGGACTTCATGAGTAATATATGCAAATATTCCTTAAAAAGTTTTGCCTAGAAAAACAACTTCAATCTAGAAGCCTTAAAACACAACTTCACTCCGATGAAAACGGGCTTTTGTTTTTTTTAACATGTTCTAGCTGCATTTTTCTCATAATGGAGGACATATAGAAGGAAAATTAAGTTATAAATTGTATTTCAGAGTATTTCTTTTATTGAAATTGTTGTGACTCAGGAGAAGACGAATAAAATGCTCCAATACTCCAAAAGACCCATGTCTACATAGGCCTCTAGCTTAAAAGAGCTTAATTTGATTTGTTAATGATGTGAAGAGGTTCATCCGATTGAGCAAATGTGCTAAAGAATTTACTTGTGCCGTTAAATTCTTCTAGCTGCCATGAGATTGTTTTAGAATGTGCGTAAACACTTAAAGACCTACTCTAATGAAAATTGTGTTTTTAACATGTTCTTCTAGTATTCTTCTCAAGAAGGAAGTGCTGAATCGTGCAGAATCAGGAACAGATGACAACATGTTAATGTTAATTCCTCACAAAAAAACAAACCTAAAGCGGCATTTTGATTCATTCACACATCTGATCATTCCTCTAAAACCCTGCTCTCCGAGCACCAGCCCCCCCAAACCAGGAGAATGACTAGGTCCTCGTGTTATACGTCTTTCTCTGTGGAACTAGCGGTGATCAGAAAAACAATTTTATATTGTTTGCACAATAAACACATCCATCTTTGCAGAAGTGTGGATGTTTGTTTTCATGTGTGAAACGCAGACACGCTACAGAGGCCGACTCTAGGATGCCGTCTAGGATGGGTGGCAACCTCATGGAGTGAAAGGCGGTGCCTCTGTGATCGAGGCGTCTTACTTCCAGGTAGGTAAAGAGATTGCGAAATTAACTCACATTTCACAAATAACGTGTTCTTTAGTGTGCCACGGGTAAAATATTATCATGTTTATGGATATAGTTTACTCTGAAAGGTATGATATAAAAGCATGATATAGGCTCTTTAACATCTGAGCTGGCATCTGGCTCCAAGCTGTATATTTATGTTGTACTGTTAATGCTAGGTTGGGGGTGTTAGCTGTAAGCTACCAGGAGAGTATAAACAAAGGGAGCATGGGAAATAAGCGGAGGCTTACTTCCGCTTCACCAGAAACTATGTCCTTAAAAAAGTTTTTTTTGCTAAAAACGGCATCATCAAAATATTTAAAAACTACTGGAAACACTTTGAAAATAGATCAAAAGATAATCGGAGTGGGACTTCAAAGTTAGACAAACACAGATTGTTCCATCTTAAAACCCTCACGTTCTATAAATCGGGAGGTCATCATGCAGTAAGGTCATTGCATGTTACATCCTAAATTACACAATTAACACACAATATAAATCTTACCTTGCAAACTGACTGGAACTCCTCGTTTTCATCATCGTAGCACGCCAACAAGAAGCCTCCATAGGTGCCGGTCCTTTTCCCTTTTCCCAGATAGGCTCCGATCACACACAAGTCAACTGTGTCACCCACGCCATCTAGATAGTCCTTCTTTAACTGGGAGAAAGACAAAAGTGAAAAACGGAGCTGGTTGAAGCCAAACTGCTGATTAATAAGTCAATTTTGAACCAAACCCCACATTTATCTGCACCAAACCCAGGAATATATTGACCACAGAATATACAACACCTCCATCACCTCTATGTTACAATCATACTTATCAATAGTGTGAAAGTCCAACCAACAAGATAATAACAAAGGACGACTGGTTAGAAAAAAACTGGTTCTAGTCTCTAATAAAACAGTCGCCTTCTGAGAACAGTTACATGATCACAAGTCTGCAATTTACACACAAACACACACATACCTTGAGCCAATTATGGGAACGCTTGGCAATCTCATAGGTTGCATCTTTCTCCAGAGTTTTCACCATCAGGCCCTCGCAAGAGTCTGCACACAAACACAAACGTGAAGGAACAGAAACGGCACAGTGGAGCCGCAGAAAGGAAATGAAGAGATTATCTCTGTGATACATGGAACGGCCCGGTGTGTGTTTACATCTCCAAGGGAAACAAGAGGTTTCAACCAAACAGAGGAGACGAGCAGAAAGAACTCATCTGCTAACAGGAAAAGCATTTCTCTGGTCCTTTCACCCGAAGACTCAGACCAGCGCAGAGCAAGAAGATTTAATTACACAAGCCGCTCTGTTGTTAAGATACAACACAACCAAATACAAAATACCCAGCATGCACTGAAAAACAACTACAAACACAATGAAGACATTAAAGCAGCAGGCAAAAGAACAAAAGAATAGAAACTCACGCTGAACACCCACATGCAGGAAAGTTCACGATGCACAGAAAGTACACACACACAGGACTGAAGACTGTGCGTCTCTGCGCACACACACACCTCGGACGGACTGCTCTAGGAACTCAGCGATGGCGTCAGTGCTGTCGCTGTCGATGGAGCGGGCAAACATAAACTCCCCCTCCACCTCCGTGAAGCTCTCCCTCAGCAGAGCCCGACGCCGACACAAAGGCTGTCGCACCAGGGACTGAACACACACAAGAAGAAACACACACCATTACACACGGCAAAACTGTATCATTACAACCATTTCCTGCTCATAGCTTGAAGGCTTGCAATGACAAGGATGAAATACCTTCTCAAGCATCTTCCCACACACATGCAGGAGCGCAGTGGTATGGAAAGAGGCTTTCTGGAGCTTTGGGCGCACATGCAAACACCCACTGCAGCGTGTGTGCACGCGCACAAAGCTGCAGAACACACACGGCTCAAACCACCTACTGACATTCAGGGGAATTTTTCATTTATCTGTTAAAGAAAATGAATGAAACGAACGAAAACTCTCCTAATTATAAACAAGCTGTCAAAACCTTCCTAAGACAAAAAAAAGCATTAAAAAGGTGAACAGATGCAGTTTTCAATTAGTGAAGACATCAGCAGCAGCCTCTCCATAGAAATATTGCAGCTGAATCTTGACAGATTCCATCGATCACCATTATGAGCAGGAAGCTGCAGCTTTATTTCAGAAGCCTTACACATTTCCCAACGTCAAGAGAGCAAAATAAATGAAGGAAATGTTTACATTACGCAGGAACAGATAATTGCTATAATTTCATAGTTTTTCATTTTTGGTTTTACCATAAAAAAAATCCACACGAAAAAAGAAGTCAACCAAGACAGATTGCTGACATTATAATCTACTAAACCAAATCAGAATCAGAATCCAGACTCCATCAAAGATCCAGAGCTTTTTGATGACATTTCTATTCTTTTACCAAAGGTGAGCATGGTGACCGTCTTCCTGCTGCTGACAGGCGGTGGTGTGCACACTGTGATGCACGTGCACAGCTTCTGTTTAACACGCCATGCTGGATAATGGGAGTGCATGCATCATGACAGCACAGATGTGTGGTGCTGCATAAAACAGGCAGAGTAGCGACACTGCGAGTGTGGAACACTTGACCTAACATCGTCTTTTGAGCAAAATAATATTTACTTTTTTCCCAGTAGGTTCAAATTTTGCAGAGCTTAATCTCAATACTGACATTTACAATTCAAGTCCCACCAGGTGTCATAAACCTGGACATGACATTTGACTCCGCCCTCTGGACACACAAGAAACATTTGGAGCTTGATCCCCCCCCCCAAAACCTTTAATCCAGAGTGTCTATAGTTTTTAAAGAATCGGTGGATTTTAACCCACCATCTCCTAGAGTCAGGGCGGACTCTGTCGCACTAGTCCACACAGCTGAGCTGATTTTTAACCTAGCCATAGGTTGTTTCATATTGCAGGGCCACAAAATCAATCCAACACACACGTGCACACCTAGGGACACTTTAGCGCAGCTAATTAACCCTATGAAACATGTCTTTGGATGTTGGGAAGAAGCCAGAGTGCCTGGAGGAAACCCACACATGCACGGTGAGAACGTGCAAGCACCACACAGAATGGAGCTAGCCAGGATTCGAACTAGGCCTTTACACTGTGAGGAGAGAGCGCTAACCACTGCGCCACTGTGCAGTCTAATATTCAAAAATAAATGTTGTTTGGTAATAAAAACATCTCAGCAGCTACATCTCATCAACAGTATGTTCAGGTTCTCGTGGAGAAAAACTAAACATCTTTCAGTGATGAAAGCTGAAAGGCAGGAAACAGGAAATTAGTCATTTACAGAAAAAGATCAGCAATCAAAAGAGATGAAGGTAAGAAGCCAGTAAAGTCAAAGTGCACGCACACGCAGAACAAACATTTCCATAAATCCTATAAAACATGGAAGTTGCTCTGTGATAGGCAAACTTCAGTCATTTTTATCAACTTGTGATGTCACTGTGCTGTGGATCATTGAGATTCTGTCTTTGGGTTTATGTTCACATGAATTTACTGAAATGCTGCATAACAGAATAGACAGATTCTCTAAATCACTAAAATTATTAGACTTCACATCTACAAAGTAACACAATCAACAAACATTTGGATGATTCACAAGAAAAATGACTACTATAGTAGGAGCAATGACCTTAAAGAAAGCAACAACACAAGTGTGTCGACACATCAACAACTGCAACTGTGTTGAAAAAAACAGCACACATTCTACTTTCGTAGTAAGAACCGGGACTTACCTCGCCGTTGAGGTAGAGGAGGTCAAAGGCATACACACACACCTGGACTTTGATCTCTGAAGCATCCACATCCTGCAGAGGAGAAACCCACTTTAGAAAACCTCTAAGAACATCCAAAGATGTGCACGTTGGTTCCTAATCAATAAATTCAACTCTGGGACCTGTTACAGAAAACACTTTCGCTTCTGCCACATTCACCTCTGGAATTAACCCCTGCTCCTCCACATCATCTGTCTGCGAGTAAACAGCATCGCACCTCTTTAACATTGGTCTCACTCTCTCCTCATGCTCCTATTCTCCCTTAAATCCCGTTTTTTTTTTTTTTTTTTTTTACTTCCACATGCAGTTTTATTTCTAACCAGGTTTCTTGGCTTCTGTTGGGAAATAAATGGCAACTAAATGTTTTAAGCAATGAAACTCCAACATTTCAGAATTAAGGGCATGCTGGTTTCTTGAAAACGAGTCGTCTTCTAGTCAGATTATGCAGCAAAGCTATAACAAAAGACAACACACAAACCTTAAAAAAGCAAATTGACAAAAGAAAATGACAGCAGCAAATTTTAAAATAAAATGCAGTTTGTCATATAAGCTCATCCTGCTGCAGCAGATTTGCTTGAATTAAAAATGCAAGAAAACCAAACATGACATTTTCTCTTAATATGACTTTGTTACACCGTCATCATTTTTCTCCTTTTACTTTTGAATATAAATATCAACATTAGTGTAGAATCCAATTTAATTTTAAATCTATACATGTAAATCCAACAGGATAACGTTATTCTAATACTAAACCCTTCTCAGTAGAAGTCTAAGCGCAAATGACAAAATTTAATTAAAAGAAATTAAACTAACCAAAACTACAAACTCATCATTTATTTTTTGTTGTACATATTCTTCAAAGCCAGAGAATAGAGCCACAATGATGAACCACACGAGGCTCTGGAGCCTCAGGTTGCAGACCTCATGTTTAGATGTTAGTTTTTGAGGTTTTACAAGTACAAATACAAGTGTTGAGTGTTGACAGTTTTGCTAGATATCATTTTAAATATAGTATAAATAAAGCAAATGGATGTTATTTTGCTATATGAGAAATAAGAATAATTGTGAATCTAAAATATTTTATTATTAATTATATTATAATGGGCAACATTATAATCAACTCAAGCATTTGGGGTTTACTTTCAAGACTACAGGATTTGAATTCCAATCACAGGGCCTTCAAGCAGATGATTTACGACATTCATCTCAGTCTTTCCTAAATGGTCCCGTGTCCAGGATTGCTGGGTGTAATGATGGCTAGAGTTTCTTGAAGTGGCTGTTGCCGATTATTATTATATTATTAATTGTTATTATAACTATTAAGAACCAGCTGTTCAGAAGCGTCCATCAATCATCTCAAGAGATCAAATTTAAAGACGCCGAAAATTTAAGGAATTTGGTTTTTGCAGTGATCCTTGAAGAACATTTCCATGACTAGTGTTAAACCAGAAAAACTCACAACTCAAAAGACATGAAACCAATCACTACTACTTCAAAGTTCAAAGCTGAATTTGTCAGAGATGTAAAAAATATAAGATCCTTCATGGATCTTTCTTTATGCCAGTAGATGTACAAGAAAAGCTTTGATTTTGCAGAGGAAACTGTATGCGGCTTTTCAGTGGAGACTGTCAAATGAACTGAGCAGGTCAGACAGAGGTGATCTAAGAGACGTCTTAGAGAAGATGGCGACAGCTCTGACAGCAAATGAAACACAGGCCTCAGAGACACAGCATTTATGTTGGTAAATACCATCATCCAGAATGGCAACATTTCAAGTCTGTCCCTTGTAAATACAGAGCACGTGGCAGGATGGTTTATCCTAAAACATTTGTTGCACAACCTCAAAGTGGTTCAACTTCTGGCTCCAGCTTCCAAAACAAACATTACTAAATGCTTATGAAGCTAAATACATGAAGTATTTAATTTGTGTAAATAAATCATTGTTGCTTTGTTGCAAAGAAAAGATGAACGACGCAAAAGTTTAACTTTTTTTTTTCTGTTTGAAAAGAAGTTAGGAAAAATCTGCATTGGATACAAAGTTGTTAGCTAAAGACGACAGCTAACAGTTTTACTCTAATGTGAGATGGCAAAAGAAAATGAAAAGCTAGCATTTACACAGAGCTCAATGCTGTTTATAAAAAGGCTTCCTTTCCATTGATTTATTCTCTTTAAAGTCTCACTCCGATCATCTATTGATCTATTTTCAAAGCACTACCAGTGAGTGCTCTTTGAATTATGATTATGCCGCTTTTAGCCAAAATTATTTAAAATATTATAAATATTATTGTAAAATATTTATTAAAATTTAAAAAAAAACTGTCGTTTTCTAGGACATAGTTTCTGCAGTGCAACAGGAGTTCAAACCACTGTTGCCACAGACCAACGCCAACCCAGAAAACCCCGGGGAGGGCAAGTGGGAGCACCTACCCTTTTTATTGTTCTCCCCTGTTATCTTACACTCCTCACACCCCCAACCTAAGATTAGCAGTGCAGCAAGAATGGAGAGTAATACTGGAGCTATTCAGCCATACAGTTCTGAACCAGATATCAGCTTAGACGAGGAAAAAAAAAAGACATTCATGGATCTATTTATCAACAATTGGATGCATCAGAATAGCCTGTCTAGTGTATTTTCTGTCACAACTACAATCTTTTTTAAATTGTATTTATTTGCCTGCTCTTGATTCATGATTTGAATTTGAAATACTCAGAAATGCAATTTTAAGCTAAAATTTTAAATATATGTATTCCATCATCAAAAATGTGCCCCAAGAACACATTTAAAACACCAATAACACAATTGTCATCAGAGCGGGTCTTTAATGACGCTCAGTTAGAGCGTTCAGGCCTCCTCTCATATTTCCGATCAGAGAGTATGCTTCTGATAATGAAACAAGGATGCAGAGGGCTCTGCATTCGTCTGCACATCATTACAAACAGCACAGACAGCATCCAGACAAGAGGACGAACCATCAAAATAATTATCCTGTTGTCTGTATTTTCACCTTTATTTCTTATTCCTCAATTTCCAGAGGCGTCTTTATGAGTTCCAAATTGCAGCGTAAAGAGAGTACTTTGACTCTAATGTGACCGCCTTCATGAGAAGAGGCCGTTACTTTAATCTAAACTGAATAAACACCTTGCTGACATTTTCCAATTTCTAGTCTCTTCTCGATCCATTTCACTCTTTTGTCTTCCACCTATCAGTTTCCTCACTTTCTTTTTGGCTCTTTTCTGCGTCCATCTCCCCAACTCTGCCAGATCGTTTCACTCTATTATCTGTCTCTCCTTCCGGTCTTCATCTCAGTCTTGTTTTCCCTCTACAACCTTTTCCATCCTCTCTCATTATCTCAGAGTCCCTGCATTTATGACAGCAGACATCTTTTATCTCCCATCCATGGGCTCCGTGACATTTCTCCCTCCCTCTTTGTACCTTTCTCTTTCGAGTGGTGAGAACCTGGAAGGGCTGGATCTGTTTCTTCTCATGGTCCCAGGCCACAGCCTCTGAGTCCAGGACGCAGGACACCACAGATTCCTTCTTCACCTGCCGTGAAAAGGAAAAAAATATAAATGCGGACATTTGCGATCTGAAAACAGCCAGAATGACTGAAATGCTGTTAAAGTAAATGAAATAAAGAAGATGCTAAATCAGTCCACTTGGAGGCTTTTCAAAGCTTTGAAATGATTGGACCTGCTTTAAGAGCTCAGCTGCCCTCAGTTTGTTATCAAACGCTAGAAGTCAGCATATTAACAATTTTCCTCCCCGCACTGATTGCTGCTCTTCAATTGGCATGTCTGTTACTGGAGCCCATTATCAAACACCCACTCTTCGGCTGTGTGCCCACTTCACTAAACAAAACAAAACAAAAAGCTTCACCAGAAGTATTTTGCTGTTTGGTTTGTTGTTTATCATTTCTGCATTCTTTGGCAGGGAACGACTTTTCCTCGTGCAGGGAGGAGACGACCGTGGCTCAGCCTCGCCTCAAACCTAAAAAACTGATAGGCAGATTACGCTGACCATCACAGATGAATTCTCCAGACGAAGCTGAGTGGCTGCTAATTATCAGAGCCACCAAAAAGGCACGAGCAAGGTCGATTTGAGTCAACGGGGATTCGTCAAATGTTTGAATTTACAACCCGCAGCAGACTGGGATCTAATCAGGGAGAGAAATCTGAGGAAGTTAATCAGAGCCCAGAGCAAAGAACACATTAGAGGTAACAGGTTGTTTGGAAACAGTCACAGATCGAACATAACCAGCTTTGCTCATGGGGTCATTAGGCTAAGAAGTGCATTAATTACCATTTAATACATTTGTATTAATATTTATGTCTGGATATTGATTCATAATTTTAAACATTAAGGAAATGAGGCAGCTTTGAGAAAATTGGTTTTCCCTCATTAATATGCAAAATAATGCAGCGAGGTGCTGTAAAATCTAATCAGACCGAACAAGAGCCTCCTGCTTTCCTGAAGTTTCACGCAGCCATTGTTCAGCTGTTGTGTTTACAAACACACGGGCCACAGTGTCATCTTCGTTTCAGGAAGAAAAGGGGCTGAAACTAAACTGTAGTCAACTTTATTACCCAACATGCATCATTTCGGGACAGTGGGGATAAGAGAAGAGCTGAAAAACTCTGAGAGGAACAGAAGGAACTGAGGGGCGACCAGGAGGACAAACATTCGGAGACAGAGAGAGAGAAGGAAGACAGAAAATGTGATGATTTTAAACACCACTATAGCCCCTTGATGTAAAATCTACAGCAAAATCTCAACATTAACAGTGTTCTACTGTTTTCCTTTTACAAAGTATCATACTGTAAACCGCAGTACAAAATGGGAGAAAACCTAACAGCATTCTGCTGTTTTTATGTTGTACATTACTATACAGGGAGCCGCAGTGCAAACTAGAAGAAAATCTTACAGAATTCTGCTGTTTTAATGTTGTATGGTGCAATACTCTAAAAAGCAACACAAATGGAAACGCTTGTGATTACAGGAACTTACTGTAAACAAATGGGCATTGTGGGAAAATGAAGAAGTGCATGATGATATTTAAAAAAATCAACTGCTCAAGAATATTTTGAAAAGTTTAATTTGTCTCTCAGTTTGTTTATGTCAGTTTGGCAGCTACCAATTATTCTGTTATTTTTTTTCCTGGAAATAGCAGAAAACGTTACGGGAGTTAAAGTTTAATTTGTTAGTGTTTGTTGCACCATGAGTTAGTAGTGCATGTCCAGGTATGACATCGCTATGCTGTTGCATTCAAATTGTGTGCGATCAGGACCCAAAGACCTGACAAATGGCATCACTAATGACCCAAAGGTATGCTTTTGACACAAGACTACCTGAAGTCCTACAACACGAGGGACACATATCAGTCCAATTGTCTGTGAACCACTTAAATGTTACAATAACCACTTCCCTTAAGGGATAGATAAATATAATTGACCATTCAAATGAAAAAGAGATACATAACATCAAAACAGCTGACTGCAGTTATG
The DNA here is from genome assembly GCA_014656515.1 of Oryzias celebensis. Taxonomy (NCBI): domain Eukaryota; kingdom Metazoa; phylum Chordata; class Actinopteri; order Beloniformes; family Adrianichthyidae; genus Oryzias; species Oryzias celebensis. The sequence goes on from BNCR01000001.1 coordinate 60,603,488, forward strand.
TAGTGATGCATTGTACTTGTAGAATACTAAAAGGAAGTGTAAAATAATTTTCTGTACTTTACTGTACTGCTTCCAGTAAAATCCTGTAAATTTAGAGAAAAAAAGTTTTACAGTGAGGGTGTCTGCAGATTAACAGAGGTTACATTTAAGTCCTTGTAAAATGGTGTTTTTGGTGTTTTGAACGTGTTCTTGCAGCATTTTTCTTATGATGGAATATTTCTGAGAAGTCAGGGGCCAATGAGGTGGTTTTTTTTTTTGCTAGTGGGAGAGTGTTAAAGGAATGACAGGAATTAGTTAAAGGCTAAGGTCCATGAAAACAGTCCCACCCTCAACTCAGGTGAATTTCCAAAGACCTCTTGCAAAATAGATGTCTTAAAAAACAACACAGGCTTTTTGTTTTTGGCTAAAAACTGGATGATCATAATTAAAAGACCACTGGGAATGATTTTACAATAGAAACAAATTTAGTTGAGGTGGGACTTTAAACTGCCAACAAGTCCTTGTTCAGCATTTGTTGGTGAGTGAACAAGTTCTGAATCTGGAAACATGGCTTTATTTGACCTGTACTGTAAATCTTCACTGTCCTCAGCACTCAACCTATGATTTGACTGTCAATGTGAAGCCACAAATTGCTCAGATGTCAGAGGCATGATTTGCTCGATGCAGCTCGTTCCTCATGATACCAGAGGTTGCATCGTTTGCGGTGGTAGAAGTATAAGAGAAACAAACATCCATAGTCTGCTGTCGGGCTATAGCATACTTGCTGGGTCTCTTGCTCTTCACATGAGATTCGACCATCTTGACCCCCATTGTGCAAAGTTTAAATGTCTTCTGGCAAACTGTGTAGTTGGTTTCATGAGGGCCTCTAACCACAAGTAATCCATACTTTCAAGACATTTCTCTACCAATTTACACTTTCCCATTTATCGCACACCAAGGATCTGAGGTCAAACAACTTATGACCTTATGACAAAGCACCCTGTAAGGAAGCTATATCACATTGACAAATAAAAATCTCAGACCCATTCAGCAAAATATAGCAAAAAATGATAGAAATTAGCAGTCAGACAATGAGGGAGAGTGCATGTGTGTGTGTATATGTGTGTATACACACATTATATATATATATACACATATGTACATATATACATATATACATACATACATACACACACATATATATATATATATATATATATATATATATATATATATACATATATATATATATATATATGTATAGAGATATATATATGTATAGAGATATATATATATAAATATATATGGGGGCAAAAAAACAACAACAAAAGAAACCCAAAAATGATGGATTACCAGGCAAGCTCGCATCAAAGCTGGGAAAAAAAAAAAGAGAAGAACAGAGGAGAAAAATGTAACAGAGAGAGGCGAGAAAAGACTCTGAAGTACTGAGAGAAAGAATAAGTAGAGTCAAGTTATGAGGAGGGGAGAAAAATGATGAGACAGAGAGATGTGAGAAAAAGACAAGAGGACAGAGAGCATTAAGGTGAGAATGAGAGACGGAGAGTCATGTTGGCTTTAGAGAAGAAGTAGAAAGATGAAAGTTTGTGTGGGAGAAACAGATGACACGCCGAATAATGAGAGACAGGTGAGATCCACACAGCAGCCTCATCATGTGGAGTCCAGCAGCTCCTGACGAGGCAGAAACGCCTGTTGGAGCTACTAATCCTACAAACCACATCCCCAAACTACTACTTAGTTGTTCTAGCTATTAGCAGCATGAAAAAATAAATTTGATTCAGAACTGCCATTACACCTCCTTCCTCTCCGAGCTGCAATTTCCAGCCTTTTTTAGACCTTCATTATAACTGACAGAAAAAAAAACTAAGTGCAATTAGTCCAATTAAAGACGGGAGCATTTCATTTCACTGAAACAGGTCAGCGCTCTGCATCTGTACACTGACTGAGGAAGCTTCCTAATGGAGCAGGGCCCTCGTTCCAGTTCATAATTGGATCGGGGTTCTTCCTGTTACGATGAGGAAAAGCTTTGGAATCTGTGCTGGGGGAGACCTTTGAAAGAGAGCAGGAAAATGTGAGGAAAACAGAAGGTAGGAATCCCAGTCAGCTTTGAAATATAGATTTAACTAATTAGCATAGCAAACTCCCTTTGTAGTTTGGAGTAAAAACAACTTCACACAAAGCATATTGGATATATGATGTTATCAGAGGAGAAACAAGTAAAGCTGATATGGATGAAAATGGGGAAGCACTCCGACTGGCGTGGTCGTCTGAAAGCATAACACTTTAAATGTGTGCTGGGGTTTTACTCAGAAACGTGTAAAATGTGTAGAAAAACAGAAAAAAAAAAACAATGGCTGCTTTGCTAGAGTTTTAATTCCCTTAAACAAAACTGTATTAATGAGCCAAGATAAACTCCAACTGACCCTACTTCAGTCAACCTACACCTCTGTTTGGACACCAGACATCCTGGATCTTTGATCGGGGTCAACAGGTGTCAGACTACCCCTAAATCTTTGCCCACAAAAATTGAATATTTCCTCATTTATCGTGGAAGTTTTGTTCTAAGAGAAACCTACGATAGGTGAAATCCAGAAGTTTAAGGCAGTAAAACACTTGACTACACACTTATACACTTTTCTCAGACAGATATGAAGATTTTCACACATTTTCTTCTCACAGAGAAGAAGGATCTAAGGCCTGTGATGCCAGTTTAGCTTTAGTCTGCTTAGTTTAGCAACCAGCTATTGTTTATATTTTTATGACTGACTTTATGTTCTTTGCATATATACCGATGTGAAACCCATTGAGACGACTATGGTTGTGATATTGGGCTATATAAATAAAATTGAATTGAATATTTACATTTAAAAATCAGTTTCTCTGATACGAATTAAATAGTCTCTTCCAAGGCCTAGTTTGACACTTCTGCTGCACTAGGACACTTCGTCATAAAAGCAGCTGTGTAATCAAATAACAATAGCTCAAAGAAATCAGCACCTCAACCCCTATTCCTGCTCTGTAAATTTTCCACAAACCATCAAACGCTACAGATGTCATCATGAATTGTAACAGCAGTATTACGTTATCAGGCAAACGTGACATCTTTAGTGACGGGAGAAAAGCGGTGAGCTCAGCAGTGCTTTTTCTTGCGTTCATAAAGGCATCTAAATGAGTTTAGTTAATGGACAACTGACTAGTTTCTAAACATCTTCACTGAGTCATTTGAACAGATTTATGAAGAAAGGAAAGATCCAAATCCAGCATCAGAAAAGGGCTTTCCACTCCACTCTTAGAACTTAGAAGAGAAGAGACCTAGAGACTTAGTTATTTTGTTTTTTTGGTTTTTTTTGGGAACAAAAAGTTCTGGGAAACTGTAGGGAAACTATTTGATTGCTGTAACTACTTGAATATAAGTGAAAAAGTAAAAATGTGAAATTGCTCTACCACAGAGAGGCGATCTGTCCAGGGTGAACTCTGCCTTCATCCAACAGCAGCCAGGACAGCTCCAATATATGACTGACTCTGTGTCATAATTCCAGTCGGGCACAAACCAATTATTAATTTCACCTCTATGATCAATACCAGTTGACACTTCAAACGGTTGGCACTATTTACACATCAATACCACATCTAAGTCCTGGGTTGGTCAAAGTTGAACTGGTTTCACTTTCAGCGTGTGCTTAATGTTTTGTGCGCAGAACCTGAAAACTAACTTAAAAACTTGCGGATCGATACGATACGTGACCACAAGAGTTTTGAAAGTGAAAGCCCGAAACGCGCATTTACATAGACTTTTGCTTAGGGAACGTAGCATAACAGGGCATGACCTGCTTCTTCTAAGAAGCTTGAAGTTTGAGATATGCAGCAAAACTTCAGCGAACTCACAGAATCTTCAAATTCTGTGGTTCCAGATGTGATTTCAGAGAATCCTGGAAGGAGCATTTGGGCTTGCATTTATATCCCTTCTTGATGCACCATGAAAGTAAGGGTATAGAACACACTGGATTTATGTGGTGCAAAAACTAATAAATAAATAAAACAACCCAGCAGGCACTGAGGCAGAAAGTGCATGCAAATCACTTAAAGCCAAAGTCTCAGGTGGTGAGGATCCCCTTTGTACTCCTTCTCACTAGCAGATTGGACCAATTTGGGATAGACTAATGACCCCATGTGGGTAAAGATGCTCTTCCTGGTGATTGAGCAGAGATGAATGGCCAACAGCAGCTCCTTAAAAATGATTTAGGAAAACAAACTTTCATAGCCTTCAAACTTGACAGCACCTCACTTTTCTGTTGTTTTCTGACTGATGTGAGAGACAAACTGAGCAACATAAATTTATTCAGCTATTACCCAGAACACTGTTAAAGCCTTCATTTGACAATCACAGCACAGTTTTTCTGTCCCGGGGGCCGAGCTGCAGAGCTGCAGAGCTGCGCTGAAGTGTTTTTACCTTGGGAATGCGAGAGATGATATCGGGGTATTTGCTGGTGTTGTCTTCCTGATTACGGCTGAATATTCGAACTTCGCCGCTCTCCAGAATGTGAATCTGTGGGGAAAAGGAGGGATAAAAACACGCTGAAAAATACATGGCTCAAAATATCAAGACAATGCTATAGCTGGCATCGTTATGGTCCAAGTTTGACAGATGAAGGCAAGAAAAATGCATGTGTGGGAGAGTGTGTGTGTGTGTGGGGGGGGGGGGGGGGGGGGGCAACATGAGAATGGGTAGTTAACACTTCATGTGTCAAACCAGCAACAATTACTTTGATAGAATAACTAAAATACTAAATCATGCAGGAATGCAGCCTGTTATCTCATCCCATTATGATGATAAAACTGGTCATTATTCATGTTGTTACCATGTTACACTGACAGCAAAATCACAACCTTTTTCATTACAGTGATGCTAACATTTGAGATGTTATGAAGTGATTGGATGTCCTGTCTAACAAGCCTGCAGTTCATCTGTAAATCATTTTACAGGATAACTACCTAATTCTTGCAGATAAATCAATCTTTTTTTCCCCTAAACTTCTGGAAGACGCTGTACATTCCCCACATTCAGAAGTGTGCAGCAAGAAAAGCTTCAAAAAGATTTGGAGAAAAAAAGTGTTCCAGATGGCTTTTTGTCTTCAGGTAGAGCTTTCTAGAATTAAATTTCTGTACAGTCAGTTTAAACAATGAGAAATGAACACACATTAAAGTGGTGAACTAAACATTTGGATTGAGATCTAAGCTTCTGTGTAGCGCACTTTTATGAATAGAGCATCGTTTGGACACAGACATAATACATCAGTCAACAACTTTATTTTCTTACTCATTCTTTTTTTGGCTTTTGATGCACAAGCCTTGGGATAAATTTCTCTAAACGAATGCAGAGTTATTCATACATCATCTGAACATGACAGCTAAAGTTTTATTTAATATTAAAAACCCCACACCAAAGAAATGTCGTTTTTGTTTCTGATTATGGAAATTTAAGCTCACAATATTATTTTTGAGTATTTTTTTTATTCTAATCGTGGTGAATCAGGAGAAGACAAAAAAAAAAGTTCAGTTGGAAAAAAGATTGTATTTGTGACGTAGAAAATATGCTGGGCAGGCTAAAAGCTCCTCCCTGCAATGTTGCTCGCCATTCTCTTTGCACCACTAATGTTACGTTTGGGGTGTGATGGGCTGGGGGTAAATTGGAGAGCATGTAAACAAGGAGCTCTCAGCTATGGGTGACAGACAGGGGGTTGCTCCATGCCAACAGTCCCAAAATTTTTAATGAATTCCTGCCATTTTGCAGAAACTATGTACTAAAAAGATGGAACATGTTTATGGATTTGACCTAAAAACGGCATCATCATGATTAAAAGACCACTGGGAATACTTGGGACTTTAAAAATGTTTCAGCACAACATACTTAACGGTTCCTTTTTCAATATTAATTTTGGTCCAGAATTATTGGCTTTAAGACATTTTGGTTTCACCACTGAACACATGAAACGCATGCTCTTAATTTGAAGGTTTACCTCTCAGTTCAGCTGTCAATGTTTTTCATTTTTTTAAATTAACTTTCAGTTTTCAACAAGCGTATTAAATTGAAATAGAGATACGCACAGAAAGTGCGATTCACCAGCTGTCAGGAAGGTAGATACTGCATTCCTTTGACCACACGCACGCACATAGTAAAATAATTTTCTGTGTCTTGAGTCCCTCTGCTGGACGTTTGAGGTAAGGTCCACTGCAGTGAGTCCACAGTGGGGAGAAAGAAACCAGAGGAGGACAGAGTTTTATTGCTCGCCGCCTCTCCATTTTTAAGTTTCTCTCCCTTTTTTCATTCAGCTCAGTTCAAAGGAACTTTATTGGCATGACTTTCCAAAATTAACAATACGGCTGCAGGCGTTTACTTTACAATCTCTGGCGCAGCCTTCTCTGCAGCTCTCAAAATTTCCTCATCCTCCTCATCTCCTGTTGTGTCTTGGTCTCTCCCTCTCCCCCTCTGATGTGCCTTTTTCTCCGTCTCAGTGCTTACTCCTCACCCCCCCCCCCCCCTCTCTCTTTCTCCTCCCTCTCTGGCCCACAGTGGCAATAGTCGCTCACTCTGCCCACAGGCCAAGGGTAACAGCAGCACTACTGTTTATCTTAAAAGCCCGGGAACAGCCACACACACACACACAGCAAGAGTCACACAACAGCAATACTTTTACTGAAAAAGCACAGCCTCAAGCCACAAGCATATAAAATTCAGCAGGCATGTGTTAGGCAGACAAAAAACAAACGCGCGCACACACACCTGTGCACGCTCTCCGTCGTATTTGTACTCGCAGGTGAACGCCGCCTCGTCAAACTTCTTCATCACCTCTCCGACACCTTTAGTGGGGTGAGCCAGCATGGGCCTCAGCGGGATGCCTGGAGCAGAAACAGAAGATAAACTGAAACTGAAAAGGACCTGAGTGGACGTTTGTGAGGCAAGCTTCACCACTCACTTAATGTGGAGGAGACCAGCCTCAGTGGCAGAGGAGCAACTGTCAAATCAGTTCAAGAGTGTGAAATGGGTCTTAGGGATGAAACCCAGACATTACATCCCCCGCTGAAGTTTGTTTGTCTGTGCCCTCCTTCCACATAAAACTTCTCTGACTCACATTTCTGTGGGCTGCTGAGCACGGTTTTGAAAGCAGCACAAACAGCATTTTCATTAAAGCTCTAAAGGAAGCAGCAATAAAACAAGAGCTGTGCTAAATGAACACTGAATCCAAACATCCACTGGTTCATAGGGCTGTGGATCATTACTTTGGTGGCAATCCGATTTGATTCACGAAATAAGACTGATTCTCAGTCCACAAATGAACCACAAATCTTACCATTTATCTAAATATGTCTGAATGGTTGCAACATGCACATATGAAAATCAAGATAATATATATATATTTAAAAAAACAATTTATACCTTTACTTAGAACTGGAGATCAGAAAAAAACAAAACATGACAGTTAAAAACACAAAGATTAAAAGATAAAAAAGCAATCTTAACAGTTACATCTTAACTGACAACAATGTTTCCAGTTTCTTTTTTTTATTTCTGCTATTTTATTATTCTTTTTTTATATTAGTAACTGGGATGGCCGTGGGGCTGTGGAAAGGGTAGTCGGCCTCTGATTGAAGGATTGCAGGTTTGATTTCCGCCCATGTGTAGAAGTGTCCTTGGGCAAGACACTGAACCCCACTTATCCTCTGATAGAAGGTTGCGCCAGTGTTCGGCAGCAAAGCCACCATGAGTGTGTGAATGAGTGAATGGGACAGTGACCTTCGATGAAGGTAGAAAAGCGCTATATAAGTATACGACATTTACTATTTACTATTGAGTATATTTAAAACAAATTAGTTTTTCTTTTTCAGAACTTCTTTCAGTAAACTGAACTTCAGTATCGTTTTTTATCTTTAAATTACTTTGAAAAGGAGAAGCTTCACTGACACTTACTGACACTGGCTCATACGCTTTTTTTTGTTTATATACTTAAAATTCAACATTTACTTTTTCATTTTAGGGCAATAATTACCTTGCCTGAAGTGTATTTTTACTATTAGATTTATAAAGAATGCAAATTAGAAGTTCCAGACATCGCAAAATATTTATACAAATATTTTCAGGAACAGATCTCAAATATCAGAGTATTTGGATACTTTGTTACAGCCCTGCTAGTTCCTGCATGGATAATGACTGCTAGACTAGCCTGACTGGCCAACGATGTCCAAGCTGTGCTGCAGCGAGTTTAAACTTTGATAATGTTCCTTATCACACCTTGACAACTGCATAATTGCAGCCTGATTTTAGTTTAGTGTTATCTTTTGGTGATAAATGACTCTTTAAAAAAAAAAAAACAACTCATCTCAATTAAACAGATCAATAAACACATACGTCACCAAATTCAGATGCTCTGACCTCTGCGTGTGGGGATTGGTTGCTTACCCGGAGTTAGCTTGCAGCGATTGGGGAGCTGGTCAATGCCCTCCTTTAGCAGAACGGGAATGATGATGTCGTAATTGGGCATCTCGCTACACGCAGGGGGAGGGGAAAAAAAATCTAATCAATAGCTTCCAAACATCAAATGAGCAGGATGGGCAAAGGGCTTGGAGGGCTTAGAAAGGAATGCACAGTCTTCGGGGTGGGGGGTGGGTCCCATTTAAGCCTCAGTTACCAGTACGTCTGCTTGAGAAGGAGACTTTTCTCTTCGATCCAGGCTCGCCTGCTCTCAGCACTCATCCCCTTACTCGCATCGATCACAGCAGGAGGGAAATCTATGAAGAACCAGAGAACAGAGTTTTTTTTTTAACATATTTGATTTTTTTTTGTAGCACTGAATATTAAAATCTGACAAAATACAATCCAATGACAAAATATCACCCCCCGAAGGATGCATATTTAGAAGTTTTGACAAAAATACCCAAATCCAGAAAACACATCGCTTTGATATAAAAAAAAGAAAAGAGTTTGCCACTGTGTCAGGAGTTCTGGAAGGTCACATGAATTCAATGACAGCCAGAAGTTCAGATCTCACTATGATTAAAAATGTATGAGACATGACAAGGCTCCATCTGGCTGAATTGATCTTTTAACTACTACAGAAGACAGATTGGGACATAATTTATTTATTTACCTGCAGGTATGTTTCAAAAAAATCTGGACTCTTTTCACTTTGACCTGACCCCATATCAATTCACATTTACCCACTTATTCCCTGGTATAATTAACTCCTCATTCAGCACCATTTAAGTGGTTACCAGGCAACAGGTTTTAATCAATAAGACTAAGCCTGTGGTGTCGGTGGCGACTGGTTCGGCCGACTCTGAAAGCAGGCTGTGGAAATTCTTGCCGGCAACTAATAAATTAAGCAACACATTTGTTGGGAAATGAATGTGAAATCAGATTCACACGCAGGGCTGCTGTTTTTTCCTTCCTGGAGAGCTCCAACACTCTCCAAGATGCAAATGGAATGTTGAGTTGTTGTCACGAGCGAAGAGAATATTTTATCGCTGAATTAACAAGTCGTATATAAATAAAACACCAAGATGCTCTTGACTTCTGTGGTTCTATCGAGAGTTTAACCCACAACTCTCATCACTGCAACTATTGATGGTGAAAAGGCCACTTTTCACTAAAGATTTAGACAAGTCAAATGTGAAGATGTAAAAGATTTCCAAACAGAGAAAAGATGGACGAAATGCTTCTCTAAACAACATCCAAGCTTTAGGACTCTATTCAAACATCCATTCATTTAAACAGAGATCGTTTCATTTGATAGATCAGTCTATGGCTCTGGCCACATTTATTTACTACTTCTTAATCCTTAAAAGACTATAAATTGCAGGACTTTTCAGGGCCCTGGTTTTCAATGTACCATAATTGCTCATTATGTCTTTTTTATTTGTATCAAATTTGATATCACAATTTGCCAAAGTAAAAAACTAATAAAAATGAACATTTTTTGAAGACCCTTCATGAATCCACTGATGACAAAAACTTGAATGATTTATTAAAAAAAAAAAAAAAAAAAGAACACATACTACTGTTCAGAATTTTGGAGTAACCCAGACAGTTTTGTGTTTTCCACACAGGCACTTTTATTTACCAAATGAGTTGAAAAAGAAATAGATAATATAATCAAGACATTGACATGGTTAGAAAAACGATTCTTCTTTTCCTCCTGGCTTTTCGCTTCAGGGATCATCTAATCCTGTCTTCTGCGTCCTCTACTATAACACCAGCTACCTTCATGTCTTTGTTCACTGCATCCATAAACCTCCTCTTTGGTCTTCATCTAGACATCTTGCCTGGCAGCTCTAGACTCAGCATCCTTCTATCAAAATATTCCCTGTATCTCCTCTGGACATGACTGAATCATCTCAGTCTGACTTTATCTCCAAAACCTCTAACATGTGCTGTCCCTCTGGTGTATTCATTCCTGATCCTTTTCATCCTGGTCACTCCCAAAGACAACCTCAGCATCTTCATTTCTGCTTTCTCTCTTTTTCTCAGTGCCACTGTCTCTATGCTGAACAACATGGCTGATCTCACCACAGTTCTGTACATCTTTCCTTTCATTTGAGCTGAAGCTCTTCAATCACACCTGACACTTTTCTCCACCCATTCCACCCTGCCTGTACTCGCTTCTTCTCTATCACTCTGGATGGTTGACCCGTAAAATCCTCCACCTTTATCTCATCTCCCTGTAACCTCACTTTTCCACTTGGTTCCTCTCATTCACACACATGTACTCCATCTTGCTGCGGTTAACCTTTATTCCTTTCCTTTCCAGGACAAACCTCCACCTCTCCTGGTTCTTCACCTGTTCCCTGTTGTCACTACAAATCACAATATCATCTGCAAACATCAGTTCATGGTGATTCATGTCTAACCTCAGCTGTCTGTTTGCCCATCACCATTGCAAACAGGAAGGGGCTCAGAGCTGATCCATGATGTAATCCCACCTCCATCTTGAACTCCTTTCTCACCCCTTCAACACACCTCACCTCTGTCTTACAGCCCTCATACATGTCCTGCACGGCTCTAACATATTTTTCTGTCACTCCAGACTTCCTCATACAATACCACAGTTCCTCTGTCAAAAGCTTTATCCAGATCTACAAAGACACAGTATAGCTCTCTAACCTTCACTGTACTTTTCTCAAGTAAATGTTGCATCTGTAGTTCTCTTTCTTGGCATGAAACCATACTGCTGCTCACAAATGTTCACATCTGCTCTTAGTCTAGCTTCAACGACTCTTTTTCATACCTTCTTCGTATGGATCATCAGCTTTGTTACTCTGTAGTTGCCGCAACTCTGCACATCTCCCTTATTCTTAAAAATGAACACCATCACACTTTTCCTTCATTCCTCAGGCATCTTCTCACCACCCAAGATTCTGTTAATCATTCCAGTCAAAAACTCCACTGCCATCTCTTCTAGACGCTTCCATACCTTCACACGTATATCGTCAGGACCCAGTACTTTTCCACTCCTCATCCTCTTCAATGTCTCTCTCACTTCACACTTAGTAATCTTTGTTACTTCCTGCTCCACAGCAGTCACCTCTTCTATTCTTTCTTCTCTCTCATGTTCTTTATTTCTTCAAAGTATACTTCAACTCTTCAAAGCATTCTTTCCATTACACTACTGACACCTGTCAACACATTACCATCTCTAACCTTAATCCTCCTAACCTGCTGCAAGTTCTTCCCATCTGTGTCTCTGTCTTGCTAATCTGCATCTTTACTTTTACACCTGTTTTCAATCTGAAACAATTAAAAAAAATGCATCGGGTCCAGGGCGATCTAATTAAAAAAATAAAAAAACAGTAGGCAATCGAAAAAATATAGATCGCAAACTTCTTAATATCACAATTCATATGTTGACACTTTATTCTACAGATTATCTCAACAGCAAGACAATAGAAAAGACATTAAGTGATTCTATTGTTTCCTTTAACCTGTTTGGTGAAACTGATCATTTTGAAGATTGGGATGAAGCAGAAGAGAAAGACAACATTGTAAGGAGTAAATGAGACAAGGATGTGGCAGCGGAGGTATTGAACTATTTAAGACTTTGTTTCTCTGTAAAAAACTTTTGTTTCATCATATGGACAAAAACACGCAGGAAGAGGCAAACTTGATCCATTCATCTTGTTCTGCATGTCCGGGACCGCGTCGCAGGGGCAGCAATCTCAAAAAAGATTGACAGACTTCCCTTTTCCCAACCACTTTCTCCAGCTCCTTTGGGGGGACGCCAAGACGTTCACAGGCCAGCCGAGAGACGTGGTCTCTTCAGCGTGTCCTGGGTCTTCCTGGGGGACTCCGCCCACTGGGACATGCCCAGAAGACCTCCCCAGGGGGGCTTCCAGGAGGCAATAGAACGAGATGCCAGAGCCACCTCAACTGGCTCCTCTCGACGCAGAGGACCACCAGCTCTACTCGGAGCTCTTCCCAAGCTTCTCACCTTATCTCTAAGGGAACACCCAGCAACCCTACGGAGGAAGCTCATTTCAGCCGCTTGTATCCAGGACCTCATTCTTTCGGTCATGGCCCAGAGCTTATGACCATTGTTGAGTCTAGGAGCAAATATCAACCAGTAAATTGAGAGCTTTGCTTTCTGGTTTAGCTCTCTCTTCACCACAACGGACTGGTACAGCGACCGCATAAGGGCGGACGTTGCTCCAATTCGCCCGTCAATTTCACTTTCCAATCTTCCCTCACTTGTTAACAAGACCCCAAGATATTTAAACTCCTCCACCTGGGGCAGAGGCACTCCACCCACCCAAAGAGGGCAAAGTACCTATCTCAGAGGGAAGAGGCAAACTTTCCCTCTAAAATGATGCTTTGTTTTTTTCTTGTGACGATCGCTTTCCTCAGAGGAAAGAGCAAAAGCAGAGCGCAGTCGGTGTGCATGCTGGAACTGTTACCATGACGAGATGCTCCGTGTTTTAAATAGTCCAATTTTTGTGAAAAACATTTTAAACTTAAAATATAACAGGACTGAAGTTCTATGATTGATTTAATATTTATTTTTTTAGTATAAGTGGGATAATGCCATTCCAGGTGTGCATTATCAGACATGAACGATCTTCGCCGAAGCAAGAGACTAATGCGATAAATGAAACTAAATAACCTAAAATGTCTGTAAGTAATTAATTGTAATTAACAAGATAATTTGACAACTAGTTTTAACATTAGTGACTGTTTATAAAATGAATCCTAAATTCTATGAGCATGTTTTAAAAAAAATGCAAATATACATATTTTACTCTAAAAATATAAAAAATTTAAAAATAAGAGTTTTACCTTTCATTTTTATCACTTAGAAAAACTTAAAAAGACTGATGCCAAAAGCAAAGAGAAGAAAAGAGCAGAGTGCAGCTAACAGGGGGTGGTTACCTTGTCCAGGTGGGGTCAAGCAGACAGCTTGACTCAGAGCAGAGAGCACGCTCTGCTCAGCAAGGCCAATCCTCAGCTTCCCAGCCAGAGACCTGTCCATTCAAACAGAGAGTCAGTGTACCTGCCCACCTGCACCTGCTGCAAAGATGTCTCTGCATCTGCAAACGCCGTCACACCACTGGCTGAGCGAGAATCTCATTTTACCTGACGATGTAGCGGGCCTCTGAAAGGCGGCACGCTACAAAGAGGCCTTTGATGATGTCGATTTTCTTATTCATGGCCTGAGGCGGGCAGAGGGAAATTGAGATTCACAGAAGAGCAGAAGGAGAATGAACGCAGAGAGACGGAGGTTACCAGCAAGTACAAACAGAGAAAATGGACACAGTCACGACGGAAACAAAAAAAGAAACTAATTGAACCCAAGACTGACATTTGATCACAATCTATTCAAAGGATAAAAATGAACTTCTACTGAAATAAATGAATAAAAAATATTTTATTTTGTCTCCTTAATTCACAAGCTTTTCAACTTTAATATACAAGAACGGTAAAAGCTGCATTTTTCTGAGTACTCCCTAATTTAAAGGTAATTTTCTGACTCACCGAGTTTCCACTCATGCTTGCAATTTCCTTCAGTTTCTTAAAAACACTTCCCACTGTCAGGTTGGCAGGCTGGAACATCATCCGCTGGTTGCTACGGGAACTTTCAGCCACAAGGCCCAAATCTCCTTTCTCCTGGGCCTCTGCTTTGATTTTGTCCAACTGGCGTCCTGGAAGCCAGAACTGGGCTTTAAATAACCTCTTTGGCTAATGAGCAGGCAGCAGTGGTACGCGAGACACCAACCACAAGTTTGGGAGCAGAACACCAATGCAGGTGGGCTCCTTACCAGTTGCTTGGGCAACCGCTTTCATCAGCACCGTCTCCCCAACGCCGAGCTCCATCCCCAGGTAGGCTGGGCCCAGCTGGTTCAAGCACAGGTACACACAGCACAACAGGTCGTCTGGGAGAAAAACAACACACGAGACAAAAGTTTGAAGCAAAAGAAAAGATGAGAAAAGAGCCAAGACACCACAGAACATGCTCCAAAGACGACAATCAGCCACACAAACTGAATGTGGAAAAACACAACATTAACGCTTGAGCACAAAAAACCCTAGACACGCTCCGGAACAGCAGACACGCACACAGACACTGCCACACACTCAAAGAAATGGGCATTCCTGAACACAATCACATCAGCATAAACATCAGCGATCCCACAGGACTGTGCTCGCACGCACACAACGATCCTCCCACTTTCATGTGCAACCTGGATTCATCATCTCCCTGATAGAATGGCTGGCAGCCAGCTGCCTGCATCAGTATGCATTATGGGAGATAAAACAGCATTTACCTGGAGAGAGCAGCAGCACGGAGCGAAACAGATTCGACAGCGTCTCAATGTTCCTCAGCCTGCAAAATGACAAAGGGGTTAGTCTGAGACGGGGAGGACCGCCAAACGCCATTTCTAGGCAATCCAGTAAAAACTGGCAATGTGGAAATGAGATTTGTCTGGAGGTTTTAATCATTAACGAGACCTTGAAAGACAGATGAATAGGTTGTTTGAGAAATGCTGCACATCTGTTCTAGATAAGAGCAAGTCACTGCCGGGGCATTTGTCATGCAAATCCCTGCAGATTTTTTTTTTGAGTTGGTAAAGATGTTATCAATTTGGTGGCTGCAGACACCACGTATAAATCTTTTGCTAAAGTACTTGCGTTAATAAAAACATGTGAGTAACTTACTGCTTTGAATCGTTTATCTCAAGATGAACAAAAGCAAAATAATTAGTCAAAACCAAAAGTGTTCAAAAAGTTTTCTTAACATCCAATAATTCTCACACTTTTCCCAGTTTTTCTGTCCTAATCAGAAAATGAATCCAATTTTATACATTTCACTTTCTCTAATTAGATTCCGGAAACTCCCAGCAGGAAGCCTGATTTTTTTTTTTTCCCCAGTGGCAGTGCTTTAGTGTGTGCTCATCCTTTGAGCTGCAATCACTTCATCCCAAATGACTTCTCAAGCATTTCTTCCATACGGAACTCTTACCTGCCAGAGTCCTCTTCAATTTTCTCAAAGGTGCGAGCCACTGCCAAGTACGGCACTCTGGAGAGGGATGAGCGTGCGTTTAGCAGACCAAGCATCTACAGCGACACATTTTTACATTCACAGCAAGGAGCTGAGTCAACTGTTCAGAGCAAGCGGTAATTAAAGCAACAGGAGGAGAAGCTTTGATTTGGGGATTTTTAAAGCAGACTTAAAATAGGGGCAAAAAGCGGGAAGATACTCCGCTATGCCTACATTTTCCTTCCACTGAATGTGCTATATTTTTTTGTTTCGTTTTCCCATATTGAAAATGCAAATACATCTATTTTCATAGATTAATTTTATGACATGTACAAAAAAGTCATAACTTTGGCTTAAAGTTAAAGCCATAACTTTGGCTTAAAGAAACGAATCATTAGACATGCCCCTGCGACAGACCGGCGACCTGTGTTATGCTATGGCAGCCCCGTGACCCCGAAATGGACTAAACAGCATAGAAAATGAGTGAATGAATGAATGAGTCATTTGACATAAACAAGTTATATCAGGAAAAAAAGCTAAATCTGGAACCTTTCTTTGACACTACAGTTATTTTATCATCACTATGAAGTTTGACATCCAAAAGGTAAGGGATCAATTTTAAAAAAGAAATGCATAAACAAAATCAAAACTTTTTTATAAAAGTCCTTAAATATCTTTAAGATACAAAATATGCAAATAGCATTTTGTGGGTCAGTAGGAGTATACACTGACTTTTGGCTGTGCTTCCAGCAAGCATGGTCCACAGGATGGTAGTTTGGCCTGGAAGGGTCATATTCCGTTTGTCCCGGGGTGGAGTCACTGTAAAGATGAGGAAAAATGTGTGTGTGTGGGGGGGAAACAAATCAGCCACAATTTCAACATTTTCCTCCACCACAAAGAGCTGCATATTTAAAGACCCAATCTGATGAAAATTTTGCTTTTAAAATGTTCCTGCTGCATTTTTTTAATGGTTGAGGAGAAAGAAAATTAAGCTGGAATTGCATTTCTGAGTATTTTTTTAATTCAAATCGTAGTGAATCAGGAGAAGATTAAAAATGCAGTTTGAAAAATCTTTTTGTAAATAAATATAAATAAATCTGAGGCATCCACTTGTAGACAAAGATCCATTAACATCTTTTTCCCCCTCATCTGAGGTGGAATCTGAAACAAAACTGTATGGCTGGATGGCTCCAAAATTGCTCACCAGTAGTGTTAGTTTGGGGGCTGTGAGGGGCTGTAAGCTAGCAGAAGAGCATATAAACAGATGGGTGTCAGGAAGTGGGGGGGCGAGGTTGCTGTGCACCAACAGTCCACAGCTCAGAGGCAAACTTCTAACGAGCTACTGCTGCTCTGCAGAAACTATGTCCTAGAAAATTGACTTTTTTTTCTTTTTATTTTGGCTAAAAACAGCATAATCGGAATTAAAGACCAATGGAAACTTATTTTTAATAGATCAAAAAGATTGATCAGAGTGGGACTTTAAACCGTTTATCTTTAACATTTTAGGCTCCTCTTACTGCAGACACATTTTTCTGAATACTCTGTTCTCCCTTTAAACTAAAAAGCATGACTGCATGAGGGAGGGAAACTACAGCTGTGAACTTCCTTGTGAATGCATCACTCGTCACCCCTTCCACTGTCGCACTGATGAAAAATAGTTAGGAGGATAAAAAATGCATTTCCTCCACAACTAAGAATAGTGTGATGCTGGAATCGCCATCATGACCTCAAAATGACAAAGCAATTACATGCTGCTGCATCTGCTGTTGGTTATCAAAGGCATAATAATAGTACTGAGAGATGCAAGGCGGACAAAGACGATACAAAGGTGGAGATAAAACCGCTGCAGCTGGCTCGCCGCTTCCAGGCTCCAAGACTATTTGTCTGCAAATAATCAATTTCCTCCTTAATTACTTGCTGAGCAGTAATTAAAAAAAAACAGAAACACTAGTTTGATATTGCTGGTATTCAAAACTGTAGCTTCCTTCAGGCAACAACACGGACGTCACCTCTAGGAGCAGCGCAGAGGAGCAAAAGGCTTTATTGATTTCCAGGTAAATGGATATTTTCTCTTCCCTTTCATTGAGGAAAAACGTCCTGTTTGCCAAGTGGGTAGTTGGTGCAAGTCAACTCAGGTCCATTTACGACTGTAAGAACAGTGATTTGGGTGAAATGGAAAATTTGTGACTTTTTCATAGCAGTAATTTCCCTCCAACACACCCCAAAAAAAAGTAAAAACGTCCCTTTACAAGACGACTGATGTGTACTCACATTAAATGCAATATTTAGGTAATGGCTTCAACAGGAATACAGCAAAATATCATTTCTGGTAAAACATTTAAAAGAACTGGTAGCTAAAATTCATTTTTGAATGACCCTTGAGTCATGGAAAATAAAAACACATGCTAGCAAGCGAGTCTTTGTTGAAGGTTAAAAAAATGTTTTGGCTATTTGTAAAAAAGTTTGGACACTCTTAAAGGATATCTTAGCATATGTTTTATGTATTCAGATTCTATAATTTAAAGCTTTTGAAATGAATGCAGAGGTGGCTGTGTTTTCAAGAACAAACAAACCAAAAAAAGCATTAGTGTTAGACAGATTTGCACAATTTTCTTTTCAATCATTGGATCATTCCCTAAACTAGGGATGTCCAAATCCAGGCGGCCGGCCTCCTGCTGGTTTTCCAGAAATCTTGCCTTATCAAATGCTGATTACCTGAATCAGGTGGGATTAGCCAATAAGGAGCTTCAATGGCAAGTTGGTTGGAAAACATATAGGACCCCAGCCCTAGAGACCTGGATTTAAACATCACTGCCCTAAACTCTGCAAGTCCCAACAATTCAGTCCACATTCTTAACTAGCAGCTATCAATACTTTACAAATAATTGTGACAACAATTTTGATTCAAAGTGTCCTAAATTTGCAATTGAGACATGAGTTTCCATTGAAATTTCGAAATGTATTGCTTAAAAATGGGCAGCCTGGCAACCTTTATGTGCATGAGTCATAGACCGTTTACGAGAACTGGACTGAGTACGAGGTCATCCATAGAAAATAGTTTGGTCCCAACTCAAACAAAATGAAGTACATTTAGTTGGGCTTTTTTTTTGTTGTTTTTTTATATAAATATATATTTTAATCGGATAAACAAGAACATGTAAAAAAAAAATAGTAATGACTGAGTAATAGCTGCTGATTACTTTTTAGAAGTCTATGGAATTTTGGATTCTCTAAGCCAGCAGGTAGTTCCTACTTGGAACGCGAGGGGGGAGGAGTCACTTAATCCAGTTCTTTTATAGTCAATGGAGCAAACTCATTACTAGGAACGATCAAAAAAAATTTACAAATCTTTGTGACAGAAGTTTGATGTAAAATGCCCTAAATTTCCAAATACAATGTGTATTTCCATCTACACTTTAACATTGAGAGCTTAAAAATGAGCCACCTGGCAACCTATACGTGCTTGCTCAGATTCAAGAACCCACTTCTACAACCTTTACATTCAGATTACCTTGACGAAGTGGCAGCGCAATTCACGAGGAGGTTTTGTTTTAAAAGGATGGCATCTTGTGATGTGCAAAAACATTTTTGCTAATACTCAAAAATTTAGATTTTTCATGTTTGTTTTTACTGCAGGATAATAGGATTTTGGTGAAGATCAGAATAGTGTTGAGCACATCAAGGTGCAGCTCCTTAATGTCTTCAGTCGTACCCTTTGGTTTCTTTCCCCTCCTCCTCAGAGTTCTTCCTCACAGCACTTGTCTTTTTCTCTCCGTCACTCCTCTCTGGTTTGTCCGTCTTCACTGCTGCTTTTCTGGGAGCTTTGAATGAGTGAAACAAAAGGAAAGGTGAGTTTGGAGCTGGGCGAGGTGATAGAAATACTTTCATCATGTTCTGCTGCTGATAAAAGCGCAGGACGTTTCCAGACACGTCATTAATGAAAGCACAGAGCTATGCAAATTTCTCCTCACCAAAGAAACTGCTGATGGGAGCCTTCTTGGCTGCCTCCTTATCTTTCTGCTCCTTTGCGTCCTTCTGCTTTTTTTTCACCGTTGGACTTTTTGGGCTCCCTTTTCCATCTTCGGTGACCTTCTCAAGCCTTAGCTCATCACCTGTCTTTTGCTTTTCTTCTTTTTCTTCAGGTTCCTTTACTCCCTCATCGGTGCTCTTTACCTCTACCTGTTCCTCCTCCTGTTTGGCCTTTTCTCCTTCTGCAGTCTTCTCATTTTCCAGCAGCTCACCTGGGCTGACAGCCGTTGCTTCTTCAGCTCTTTCTTCCTCCATGGGTTCATCCGTGTTCCCTGCATGAGGAGGGAAGAAATAAATGCCAGCAGGTTTACTTGGGGCAAGCGTTTGTGTGCATTTGTGTTTGTGTGTGTGTGGGCGTGTGTGTGTTTGTGTGTGTGACCCTATTTAAAGCTGGGTTTTCATCATAACAGCCTCCTTCAATAAATGCCATAAGTGTTATTTTGAGGAATTCTGTTCAGTGGAGACAGACGGGTAGAAGGAAATCTTATTGACAAACTTGCTGCAGTCTCCACAGACAGACGAGGTCATGATCCTGACCCAGTGAAGACATCACACATTGGCTGCTTCATTCACGCAGTAATGGAGGAGATTCACTGATCAATCAATGCAGTCAGGAAAATACCTGACAAGTTTACAGAAATAGGGCTGTTTATTTACTTACAGAAGAAAAGGAAACTCCACTTTTTTTATTTTGATGGAACAAACTTGTTAAATTTGGTGAAGCAAAAACATCAGGATGGTATAATGTCGTTTTCAACACAATCTGGTAAAAACAAAGCTACCAGAAAGTTGTAAAAACATCTCACAGACAGTATTTTCTTTTTCCCAGCGTGACGTTAAAGCTGCAGAGCAAATTTTATTACATCAAAGCCGGATTTGAACAGATAGAAAGCAGCATTTAAACAGCCCGGGGCATTTTGCAAGGAGCTAAAAGATTATTTCAGCCCGGAGTTCTTCTGCTTCTCTATTCAGGTTCTGAGGTATGGCGTAGATTAGCCAAAATAATCTACTCAAGTGTGTCCCTTCAACCTAATGGTCCTTGCTGAAGTCTCAGAGCTTCTGCACTGGTCATGCAAAGTGCCATTTAGCTGCATAAGCTGAAAA
The DNA here is from genome assembly GCA_014656515.1 of Oryzias celebensis. Lineage (NCBI taxonomy): Eukaryota > Metazoa > Chordata > Actinopteri > Beloniformes > Adrianichthyidae > Oryzias > Oryzias celebensis. Next base: position 60,624,139 of record BNCR01000001.1, read on the forward strand.
TCCCTTCATGTTTCACACATTAATGAGGTGTTTTTGTTCTAAGCTGAGCTTCGGAGCACAAGACGTATAAAACCATCAAAGATTTGAAGCTTCTTTCACAGATTGTTGCTTGTTTATTCTGCGGTGACATGGGCACAGGTGTTCAAAGGAATTCTACAGTTATTTATCTGTGTAGATGGGCGCTTTCTTGCAGGATCTGAAGTTATTTGAAAAGAATTGCTCTGGATTCCAGAGAACAGTTTACAGAAAAGGACTGGTAGCTGAGCATCCCTGACAGATCTTCCTGCATTCCAAGAAGTATTCTACTCAAATAAATGTGAAAAAGACATCTAAGAAAAATTCAAGTAAACTTTGATTCTTTTATAAACACAAAAGAGAATCCTTAAAATTAATCTGTACTCTCATTTTTTAAAGAAAATATTTATAATAAATACGTTTTTGGTGCAATTTTGAAAACGTACCTTGTGTTAAGAAACTAAAGGAAGCCTTGAAGTTGCAATCAAAAACTTGAGCTGTGTTTCTGCTTGTCCTTCTATCTTGCTTCAGAATTTTCATTTTTCTTGTAACTTTATTCCTTTTTTTAGATTCTAGTGTGATTTTTTTTTCTGCTGCATTTGCATAAAATGCTTTATAAAGAAAGTTGTGTTGAGCTAACCTCCATTTTGTCTTTTCAACTTAAGCGTTGACTGTTTTTGGGAACTGGACTGAGTGATTTCTCCCTCCTGGCATTCCAAACAGGAAGTAACGAGGGGGGGCAGCTATTACTCAGTTATTATATTTGTCAGAATAACCATTTTTGCTCTGCTAGATTTTCTTAACATATCATTGATAATTCCAAATTTTTTCATAACATTTTTGCTGTATTTGGAAGTTCTAAACTGACCAATCAGATACCTCAAAAAGTATGCGGTCTCATGCCAAACATTTGAAGGGATTGACAGGTTCCCGTGAGCACACTTGGTCTCCTTTGTTGTTCCGCTAGCCTGTTTACCTCCTGTAATGACCGGCTACGGTGGCCGTTTGTGTTGAGTTGTTCTGTTCTGAGGACAGAGCCTATTCAGACTGAGGAAACTCAGAGCAAGCTGGAGCTCAATCTGATTGGAAGGAGACCTGTTCTTCACCTCGAGGCAACAAAAAAAAATGTTGGTTGTCATTAGGGGTGCAATGGATCACAGATGATCTGTAATCCACTGCACCCCTAATTCTAGAAGCAATGTCCCATAATGTGCTTTGTTTATAGAGGCTTTTTTATAAATAGGAATATCTTGAGTTCAAACATGCCATTCATTTTTCGTTTTTATGAATAGGCCTCAATGAGCAAATGTTTGGATGTTATAATGGAAGTAGTACTTTAGTTATTCTTTAAAAAAATAGGTTTTGGAGCTTAAAAAACTGTAGGCTTTGTTTGTTGTTTTTTTTGTCTTCCCCCCCCCCCTTTTTACTGATCTGAACCGGGACTAAAACCGTGACATGATCTGAACCGCGAATTTTGAGATCTGTAGCACCCTTAATTACTTTGGAGATAAAAGCGTCGTCTCCATTTCTCTGAGGAGTTTGCATGTTGCTGTCATTTTAAAGTTGCTTTGAGGACATGCATGTTTAAATAAGATGATTAAAAAGAAAAGGCTCTGCTCCCTTTGACCTTTCATACATTTGAATGATGAAAAATGCTGAAAGTCGTTTAAAAATCTACAAAGATATGGATGTCAGCATGTATGAAAGAACTGTGAGCTGTCTTAGTGTTGAAGCATTAAATTCTGCATCAAATGAAGGAGAATTACAGGAAGTTTAACAACCTCCTGTCTGTGCAGTTTGCCACACTAACAGAGCATCAGGCCTGAGGAGAAGCCTGCTGTCAGATACTGCAGAGGTGAACCCATACCTGCACTGCTGTTGTTGTTTTCCACGCGAGGCCGTTTGTTCTGCTGACCCATTTCCTCTGCAGTCCCCCCATCTGCTTTCTCACTTTTGCTCTCCTCCAGCCTCCTCTTGGGAAACATCTTCCTCGCTGCATGCATCAGAAAAAGCATTCCATTAAAAGAGGGATGCTCTCAGTGAAGTTAAAGGACAAAGATTGGAATCACGGATATGTACTTTATTAATGAAACCACTAATTGGATCCTGGAAGATATTACGCAGCCAGGCAGCTTACGGTTCCAGTGTAATTTACATTCTCATTGTTTGCAGCCATTCTGCTTGATGGTAGCTGAGGTTGTGAGTCCAGGACCGCCTCTGTTGTGCTTCCAGCAAACACTGCTCTTGTTTTTTTTCCAGTTTTCATAATGAAAGCATTAACCCGACACATTAAGACTGCAACCTCTCGTTAAATCAGGGTTTTTACTTTAATGTGATGCTTTCCTCGCAGCACACCTCTAATTGTAGTGACATAGTGGTAAAGCAGAGGAGAAAGGGGGATGAAACGAGGAGCTTTAAAAAGAGAACATGGAGTGAGAAGGAAGGTGCTTTCCAAATGAAAACAAAGCAGTTGATTTCAAAAGCTCTTTAGCTGGTATTGTCTCTTTAAACCTGTGCAATACTGCTGTGATGTGGAAAAAACAAAAAGCACAAAGGTCTTTTTCAAAGCTTTGTCTCCACACTGAGTGGAGATGCGTGCATCTTCAGACTGAGCAAACAATGGACAAAGCTGGTTTTTTTTGCATTTTTTTCCTGCGTGAATAAAATTTTCAAACAACATTATTTGCAGTAATAAATTAGGAGCTGCTTTGTGTGTTCAGGTTACTGAACTCAAAGGGGGAAAATGCGGCTGTGGTGTGAGGGCAGCATCCCTCTGCTGCTTCAGCAGAAACACAAAGACAAAGCAGCTTGAATGTCATTGATTTCATATTGCAAATACTTGCAGAAGTGAACGGATGCGAGCACGAGAAAGATGCACTCATGACTCGGCAGATTGCATCATTGAGAAACTGCGATTCTGTTTGAATCTTGTTGACGAAAGAGCAGGGAGTCGACAAATGAAACAAAACCAAAAACTGCAACAAGAACATTCCGGGAAAAATAATTTTTTCTTGGTTTTATTACTCAGTTCCCTTCACAGAGACATTCTGAATGTTTAAGTAATTAGGCTCCTGCTAACCAGTCATCTGTGAACAGCTCAGACCAAGAAAATATCTTTTTATTCTGTTGGTCTCAAATTTTTAAAATGCTGCAAGTTTTTAAAGATGAGTGAAGCTGAAAACAATAAAAAATGATTATATGACTTCAATAGTTTCTGGGGGTTTCTGTTAAATGGACCTTTTAAAGTGACTGAAATCCTCATTTCCTATTCAAACATAAGAATGAACCATCAACCCAAACAGGAAAAGCAAACAATTGGTCAAACTAGATCAGAAACTGACCAGTCTTGCGCTTGCTGATTCCCGACGGTGAGATGGAGTCAGAAGTGCTGGGGGTTCCTGGTGAAGCTGAAGAGGCAGAGGTAGCTGGCGTAGCAGGGGTTGAGGGTGTGGTTGGAACAAGTGGTGAAGACAGAGGAGTGGGAACAGCCTTGAGCATGACGTCCTTCTACGAGACATGGAGGAGCACAACCCAGAAATAATTTATCCTCAATCTCATTTTTTTTAGTCCATCTTAAGAACACTTTGTTGTAAAAGAGCACTTCGATTGCTGTGAACATCACTGGAGACAAATCAGACAACAAACACCTGCTGATCGAAAGATCTGCCCAATTCCTCCTTAAAGGGTGTAACCATGTTTTCATGAACACACCTCAACTTTCAGAATGTGCTGAATCAATCTCACAGAGAAAAACAAAATAGTTCAGGAATTGTTGTCAACAGACGAGCAGTTGAAGACAGAGCACCACATTCAATCAAAAGCAGGACAAAATAGTAAATGGCATATTCTTAGATAGAACTTTACTACCTTCTTCGAAGGCCCAAAGTGCTGTACAGTCACACTCCCGTTCACCTATGCACACACTGCTACCAAAAACTGGCACAAATCTATAACCACCAGGAGCAGCGTGTGGTTCAGGGTTTTGCCCAAAGACCCTTGGACAAATGGGCACGCAGGGCAACAACCAATCAACCAATCCACTGATCAAAGGTTGACCGCTCTACCTCTGCTCCCCAGCAGCCCAAGACCAAAGGTAAAGCCTGATCCACCAGATTATGTGAAGAAAACTTAATCATGGAGTCGCTCCCAGAAGAAACGAAGTTGAAAAAGTCAGAAGAGAGAATGCAGCAGTAAAGTGTGGGTTTATAAAAACATCTAAATTCTTAGTCAGGTTTTTGGGTTGTCGGGCCTATAGAGGGTCGTAGAGAGGAGCGGCTGCAATAAGAGGAGCGCAGGTGAGTCTTTCAGTTCCCTTAGAGCAGGGGTCTCCAACCCTGTTCCTCGAGGGCTACCATCCTGCTTGTTTTGCAGCTAACCTTGCTTCAGTAGATGCTGATTAGCTGGATTGAATCAGTGCAGTTTCTGATTGACTGAACACACCTGATCCAGGTGAGCAGCAATTACTGAAGCAGGGTTAGCTGCAAAACAAGCAGGGCGGTAGCCCTCGAGGAACAGGGTTGGAGACACCTGCCTTAGAGGCTCGCACAGCCATCATGGAAACTAAATCTACTGTGGTTATGCATGCATAAAGTGTATAACAAAGTATTTGTTAGAATAATGCATGTTGCACACATTTGTTATGTTATGTATAAGTAATGGTGTCGTGCAGTGAACCACAATATTTGTCACTTTCTCAATGTCAAACTTCAGCGTGTTTCTGTTAACTTCCTAGTTAACTTCAGCTGTGAACAAAACTTAAAACATTACTGATGCTTTGGATCATTGACAACAAAGAACTAACGGTTGCCTCAGAATCATCAGTTATTTTCTGATATTTGAACAGGAAGTGGTTAAAATCATTTTCTGATGCAAAAAAGTTGGATTAAACAAAAGCGAATTAATCTGTGATTCATTTGTTGATGAAAATGTCAGACCTGCAATAAATCCAAGCTCCAATTTGCTTAATGACAAAAAAGGAGACGCCGTTCATATTAACCCTGATGATCTTCAGTTTATTTATCAGCCTCATCTGAGGTCAGACGCTGGTGATTTGTCCATGCAGTCGGACTTGAACGTTTCTGGAGGACCACAGAGGAGCAAGCAACCTTGTTGAACATTTGGCAGAACGGCTATTAAACACAAAAGACGACTGAGCGATTAATTACAGACAGAGACAGTGGTTGGGTTTGTGACCTGCATTTATCTCTGGCAGAGCAGCTCGGCATGTGATTGCACCTCGCTGCACATAAAGAAGCAGGGAGGCGGGCTACAGTGACAAACGCCACAGATCCATCACGGTCTCCTCGCTCAGCGAGTAAATAATGAATAAGTGTCAGCGTGTCACAAACAAAGTCAGCGAGGAGATCAACAGGATTGTTTATCAAAACAACAGGTGGCTGAACGACAGCCAAAGCTTCAGGCTTTTTCAACGTCAGGCTTATTGACATAAAGTATTCGATACGGTGATTCAGTCCACTTTAATGCTTTAGCCAACCACATGAAAGCAGACATGATGCGACCTCTGATTTAATTCCTGTCTGACATAAAGAACTTTTAGCAGTACAGAGGAGACTTTTCCTTCACCTTCTCTGTTTTAGCAGGAGCTTTCCTCCCTCCTTGTTCCTCAGAGGCAGCTTGCTCCTTCACAAGCAGGGCCTCATCTTCGTCGCTGTCCAGGATCTGACGGCAGCGTTTGGCAGTCTTCTTGATGGGGGAATCAACTTCCTGCACACCGTTCTGCACCTTCAGAGGGCTTTTGGCGGTTCTAGGGGGAAAAAAACAGGTGCAAAGCTAAGACACAGCCTCAGTAGAGAGCTGGATTTATGGGAAGCTGTTGGAAAAGCAGAGCTGCAGAATGCCAAATGAGGGAAGTAGAAAAAGTTTAAGGTCAATAGCAAAAGTCATAAAAATTCATTAAAAATCGGTGCTGGAGTCATAAAAAAATAGGTCAGAGCAGCGATGAGGAGATCATTACATCAAGTCAATTAAAGTCAGTTTTAAGGCGGACTCTAAAGATTATGAAGTGAAGAAATAATGAACACTTTTACCATCAAAGCAGAGAAGCTACGTTCTCATCTCTCCAGATTCTTCTGACAGTTAAGAACTGGGCAGGAAAATGCATTTATCTGATCAGATCTGTCAGAAATCTACATACCAGTTACTGAACTGTCCACCACAAACTCTGCTTTAACCTTTAAAGCTACGTTCCTACCGCCCTCGGCAATGCAAGTTCAAGCAGCTACTTCCAATGAAAAGTCTATGTAAATGCTCGTGCTGGGCTTCTGCGTTCAAAATAACCACATTCACACAGTTCTACACATTTCTACAACTGTTATACAAAATCTGCATCTATTAAACGCTGGATGAAAGCTTAACCAGGGCAAACTTTAACCAAACAGGGCCTCGAATTTGGAAGTGAAGTATGAAAGGCGTCACCTTTAAGTCACAGAGGGGCAAACTGTTTAGATATTGATCGTGAAAGAAATACTTATAATTGTGCTTTGTGTCCCGCCTTAATAACGTCACCAAGTTTGTTAAATATCGGAATAGAGCTGTGAAAGAAAAAACCTGGAGCACAATCACCAGATTTGCACCGCTTTGACATTTCTTCCAACTGTTGACTGGTGACGAACATGCACTAATAAACAGTAGAAAATAAATAAGAAATGCCACCCTGCCTGTCCAATGTGAACACCATGGGCTATACGTGTCATTTGTTCAGTGTGTCTACAACTTTAGAAGAGTTGGACACTATAGACCAGGGGTCAGCAAACTAGGGCATCCTTGACACGGTTGGCACGCAGAGGGAAAGAGTGGCACACTGGGGTGTGACAACAATAAGCACTTGATTTGTCTTCTGTATTTTTTGGATTTGAAAAGAGTGATAATCCTTTCTCACAATGATCTTTGTTCCCCCATGGCGCCATAAGGTTCCCTGGGCGTGCAATGAGCTAAAATCTAGTGAGGGTCCATAGACAAGATCATTTGCGCCACTTCCCAACTGGGTCTACATGTGCCTTAAATATACATGATTGTGTCAGGAAGGGCATCTGGCGTAAAACACTCTGCCTAACCACCTGAGCAAATCAATGAAAGATAATTCACTGTGGCGATCCCTGGGGGGGCAGGCCGATGGGTGAATGACAGCAGAGTTTGTATGATAGTTAGTGATGTTAAAAAAAAAGTTAAAAAAAGGTTAAAATATTCGCTGTAAAAAAAGTTCCTACTGGGAAATTTGGTGTGTGGGGGATTTTAAGCGCTATGTGTTAATACCATATGGCAAATAAAAGTCAAGTCACATCAGTAAAGTTAAGCTCAACAAGTTGAGGTTAACTGTTTTAAAGGTGGAAATGTAAAGAAACTTAAAAGCAAAAACAGCAAATAACTAACTGGATCACTAACTCACTTTATCATTAAACAAACTGAACAGTCCTTAGAATTTGATGATGAGAGCTTAAGAGCTTAAGAAAAAGCAGCGATAAGAATGACATGTTTCAAATGGTTCAAAACTGAATACTACTTTAGGGTTTCGGCAGATCAGGAGTGTGACTGTAAAGTGCTTTGGGCCTTCGAGAAAGGTACAAAAGTGCTGTACAAGTATACACCATTTACCATTTTACCATTACCAGATTCTGTCTGTCTGAAAATGTACAGAAGTCAACTAATTTAAACTAATTGGTTCAGAGATTCTACATTAAATTGTAAACATTAAATTGATAACTGCATGCATTTTATCATAATTTCATTAAAAGTTAAATTCCAAATCTGTTTCAGGTTTGGAACTTCTGTATGTTTTTATACCTTCATTATTAAAATTTCCTCCTTGACAAAAAATGATCCAATAAACTTGCACTGGTTGTATGTTTTTTTTTTTTTTTACAAATATTTGAATTCCTTTGCAACAATCTCCTGATTATGAGTGAAACATCCAAAGAAGCAGCAGATCATCTTTCTTCTTCTGTTCATGTTGTGACCTTGTGTCCAAAATAACGTAAAATGAACAAATCTAAAGTATGCTATTCTTATTTTTCTAATCTACATTTTTTGCAAACAAGCAGCTTAAATGAGTATGTGAAGGTTTGCCAGCTTCTTCACTTTTTCATTGTTTGTTTTGTTTCTGCTATACAAGAATCCAATACACAGAAGACTGCAATTTCTGCTAATAAAATGCATTTAATTGTTTTACCAAATAAAAGTTCAACAATCATCATATTTACATTTTTGTTACCAAAAAATGTTTTCATTTTGCAAATTTAGTTTTCATTTAGCTCAGACAAGGAAAACAAATAAGATATTTAATAGAAAAACTTACTTTTTCACTGGTTCGTCGTTAGCCTTCTTCTGAATGTCTTTATCTTTGCTCTTGGGCTGGAAAAATGATCTAACAGGGAGAACATAGTGAACATTTTTAGATGACAAAAGATACAGTCAATGGTCAAAAAAGCCCCAACAGCTATGACTAGAGTAGCAGCAAATGCTACTGTGACGTATATGTAATGTTAGCCAAAACTCTACAACGTCTCCGACATCATTCAGGCATTGTTGATTCTAAAGACTTGGACTTCGGTTTGTTATTTATAACGAGAAACGTCTGTCTATAAATCCTAAAGTCCGCGCTAACAACTCACATCAGCCTGCTCAGGCTGAATCATGCTAGGGCTAGCTTAAAGTCAGTGAATTATGCTAGCTCAAAGTAGGCGCGTCCAATACCAAACACGAAAGTTTCACAAATGTAATTCAAACACATTTTATTCTTTAAAAGACGTGTTTGTTCAACAACCACCAAGTGTAGAAAATCAGACAGACGTAAAAAGCAGAGATAGTTAAACAGAAACAGTCCATTTGCTTCTTACTTACGCGATGCTTCGCTGCATGCTGTCTCACTGAATTCCTTTCACTTCACGATTATTAAAAAAAACTTCAAGTTAAGGCTGTAAACAAGCCCTGCATCCACGCACAAACTCCCGCGCTCGAGAATCACAAAAATAACTTGGAATATTCGGCGCCAAAATTACACATTTATCAAAGATGCACAAAAAATGAAGAGGTATTACTCTTACATAAATATTCATCATACTTTCTGTTGCGTAAATGATCTAATCTTAAAAGAAATGTATGCTTTAAATTATGCATAAAATAAGCGTTTATGACTGAAACTGAAAACTTGTACATACAATTAGTAAATTTGACAAAATATACACGTCTCTTTGCGTGTGTTCAATTCAAGTTGGTATGATTGCAATTGACACAAAAAGGGTTTCTAAAATAAATGTAAAATACCAGCAACTAAACAAATTATTTACATAATTATAATACTTGTGCTGGTGTGGGATATAACAATAATATTCTATGAAGCAAACCTTTATGTTGAAGCAACAACAAAAATGTAGATTTAAGAAAAATAATCAGAGCGAGATGTCTTTTGTGGTTGGCTTTTCCCGGCAAATGCTCTGAGGAAAAACCCGACTGCAGGAACTTTTACTGCCCTCTAGAGTGTCGGAGTTATAACTGCAAGGCACAGGCAAAGATGAGGATGAGGATTTTTTTGTCCCCATAATTTATGCAGCTCCTGTCATTCGCACGACGTCTGAACAGGGGTGGTTAAATATCAAACACGTTTTGTGAACTGTAAGCTGACTATACTGTTTTATTTGGTCCACCCAAACACACACCCTGTTTCCTAGGTGAGACATATAGTGCAGACGGAAAAAAATGCAGTCTGTCAATACTTCCATACATAAAATAGGGAAACTCTCAACTAAATAAATAGCTACAAAGACTGTCTATTTGCAATCACAAATACAGGAAACAAAGTGAATATCACAATCAGCTATAAGCAAGTAAAAGAAATATGTCCATTTTGATAATTCCTCTTCATTCTTCGTCTTTTTCCACTCTCTGCTCCTCCTTCTGATTTCCATTCAGCTTTTCTGCTCCAAACAGGCTCTGCTGGATGCGTGGATTCACATCCCACCCTGCGACGCCCCTTGGAGGCCACACGTTACCCATAAAGTTCAATTCACATGTCTCATCCCGGCTGACTCCAGGACGCACAGAAGAGGAGATGAAGGGAAACGTGCCATGAAGAGCTCGAGGAGCTGGGATCGCTTTGGGAAGAGGGCAAGGCAGTAAGTAGGGGTGAGGCAGAGGCTGGACGGCTGTAAGAAGACAGAATGGGGGAGAAATCCATAGCACAAAGGGCAATTGTTCATTTCACCCCTTAAAGGAACTGCTACAACAGAGGTGTAAGAGTACAACAGAGACAATGACTATGTATTGAGTCTCTTCTTCTACTAATCATGGCAAAAATAGGTCAGTCCAAGTAGAATAAACATAATTCTTATTGCAACAAGAGACACGGGAAGTGTTTTTCTGTATGATTGATAAAAAAAAAAGAAAACTCAAAGAGCTTTTACTTTCATGCTCAGACAAAACCCTGAAAAAATCTTTACAAAGTCCACTTTTGTTATAAAATTTAAGTTGATTTGAAGTCATACAAATGTCATATCATTCGGTCTATATTCTCCTTTTTGCTATTTATCTTAATGACACAGTCAGTTGGTGATTTAAATTTAAACAGTAACATTTGAATGAATCTGCTGTTTTCGGTTCTTTTAGTCCTTTACGTCATTTCTTGTTACAGTTTATCTGTTTTCCTATGAATGACATTTAGTTATAGAAGCAGAAACATGAGGGTAGAGAAAGAAAAGTGACATGAATGTGAATAAAATACAATTTTGAAACTCTTTTTTCTCACTGCAATGAAAAGAGTTTCCCTGTCAATCCAGCTTCAACCATCCGTGATGTTTCTAGTGAATATTAAGGACTCTGTGCATGGATTTAGGCAGAGCAGAATCACCTTTCATTTGTAACTATCAATGCAAAGCAATCTCCTTGATTGTAAGGACCTAAAATATGTTTAATGTAATGGGTTTAAAGAGACTGCACTTACACTGCTGTCAAACCTTGCTTTTAGACATTCAAGATCATTGACCAGGTTCATCATTGTTTGAACTTCTCTTTGCTTAATTCTAGTACATTAATTCAGAAGATGATATATTTTGGGGGGAAGCATGTATAAATATACCAATACTTTAAAATACTAAACTCTCTTTTTGACCAACACGCGCTTATTTTAAGACGTAATGTCTCAAATGATCAGAGTAATATATCTAAATACAAGTGTTTATTGCTAATTTCCAGACTTATTTTGCCTTAAAAGGGCAAATCTTACAAATACAATTCTACTGCCTCAGCTGGCAGATTTTTTTCACTTATAGCAAGGGAAAAAAAACATGTTTTTACTGTATTTTTGAACTTTTTTAGAGAAGGACATTTCCTTGGTGTATATGTTTTCAATGGAATGATTACTATAGACAAAGTGGAATCCCAATGTAATAAACAGGCAGAGGATGCACATGTGAAATGCACAAGAAATGTCTTCCAATGAATACAAGAACACTGTGCATTAGCTTTAAAAGTTCAGGTATTTTTGTGCAGATAATCCTGTGGTCAATTTGATACAACATTCAAAATAAAATGGATTTCAGCGGGTTTTTACTGTGCAGATTGAAGGATAGGCTGGAAACAGAATCTGCTCCGGGGGTGGGGTTGTCTCACCTCTGTCCTCCGCTGACCCTCCACAGAGAGGAAGGCTGCTTTCAGCCGGGATGAAAGGGAAGGGAAGCAGGGCGCTGTGGACCAGCTGGAGGAGGAATGGATGAAGGAGGAAATGGAAAACATTCAAATCCACACACTGTGTGCACAGATGCCTTTAGTGTGAACAAAAAAGCTGGATCAGAATGAAAAATGTCCAAAATGGGACGCAGACATGAAGAAAATGTAGATAAACAAAATTCTGAAAAAAACTTTGCATTTCCAAGCAAAACTTTTTGTTATTTTGCTCAAACTCCTGCAAAACTGCTGTGAAAGAATGATAAAAAAAAATGCATTTTGGGTCACAAAAAAAGCATTCAGAATGTGTAGAGAAAAAAAGACAAATCCCTTTTCAGTTGAGAAGGCAGTTACTCACTGCTTTGTGAAAAACTGGGTTTGTTTTTGGCTACACAATTTCCAAATAATATTTTTGGGGTGCCCAGGATGAAACAGCTTTTTTTTTTCAATCTGTTGTGTGAAACTTTTATGAAAAAGTAAATCTTTTGATGTTTGCCATCAAAAGAGGTAGATGGCATAAGATTCAACATTTCTTCTGACCCACATGGCCTTGAAGATCTACTCCAAAATAAAAATGTTGTTTTTCACATGTCCTTGTGGCATTTCTTTCATGATGGAGAATATATTTAAAGACAAAGATTAAATTGAGCATTTCTGAGTATTTTTTATTCCAATTGTTGTAAATCAGGAGCAGATGAAAAAACGTAGTTTGAAAAAGCTTGTAGTGTTTTACACAAAAGCTGCAACCGACAGGCCACAGTCTCTCTGTTCTGCTCTATTCTGTTTAATCTACTTGTAGACAAATAGATCCATGAACGTCTTTGTTTTCCTTGTCTGAGCTGGAATCTGGATCAAAACTGAATGGATGGATAGCTCCAATATTATTCACCATTTTGTTACCCCAGTAAGGTTAGGTTAGGAGTGTGGGGGGCCGAAACCTAATTGGAGAGAGTGTAAAGAATGGGATGATGGGATGTCAGCGAAGGCTTACTTTCGCGCCAACCACCCAGGTGATTTTCTAATGAACTCCTGCCGCTTTGCAGAAACTATGTCCTGGAAAACGACAGTTTTTGTGTTTTCTTTTTATAATTTTGTCTAAAAACGTCAAAATCTTAATTAAAATACCACAGGCAACACTTTTACAACAGACCAAAAGATGGCCGGAGTGGGACTTTAAAGCAGTTCCCGTGTGTTCCAGGTAGCTTATGTGATCAAACACACCCTAACTTCCTGTCCTGCATTTAAAAGACATTAAGTTGAACACTTGGGACAAAAGCATCTTATGTTATCTCTATTCTATTTTGATTTAAAAAAAAAAAACAGCTTCCCAATTTTTCCTGGAAACAGGAATGAAATTTACTGAAGACTGAAGCCCAAGCTGCTGCAGGGAGGATCTTCTCTAAGTAACCCATTCCACACGGCTTTGCAGCTAATGTTTTTTCAATTAATCCAAGTTTACTCGGACAGGGGATTAGGTCTAAACTGGAATTTCTATTTGCAGTGAGTGAGAGACCTCTTTGGGTGGACGGTGCTTATGCCGCCCATTACTACTTTAACAGACAGAGAGCGTTGCCTCTAATCCCTGCTCTTCTGAAGCTGTCTGAAGGATGATATGTTGGGAAGGCTTTTTCCTGTAGACATGAAAGAACCTGAAATACCTTCATTACAAAAAAAATGCTGAACTTCCTCAAACTTCACAGTGATAAAACACAACTTCTTCAGATATGTATAAAGTCCACAATCAACAAACTCCAGAACTTCTGTACCCCCTTAGATCAAGGATCTGCAACCTGAGGCTCCGGAGCCTCATGCAGCTCTTTTACCCCTTCATTCTGACTCTTGTGATTTAAAGGAAAATGCTAAAAATTTGAATAAATAATGGGTTTGTAGTTTGGGTTAATTTATTTTACAGTAGTTCATTAGTTTTGCCTTTTTTGTTTCAATTTTTTACATACACTGAGCGAAATCATGGTAAAAGGTTTATTCTACTGTCAAAGTTGGTTTCTATTAATAATAAATTCTAGAATAAATTTAAAGCCCATTTTCTTATATTCTGGTGCACAACACGACCTAGTTGTGGCTTAGAGGCAAAATTAATCTTAATCTAGACTAAATAACAGATCTTTATACCAATGCTGTCATGTTTATATTTGATAGTGAAAGGAGAGAAAAGATGAAAGAGCACCAAAGTCAGAGTAAGAGAAAATACCATGTTTGACTATCTGGCATTTTTTATTCTAGTAAATCTGCTGCAGCAGGAGCATCTTATTTAAAACAGGATGTGTTTTATCTTGAAAGGAACTTGTGTGCTGCTGTCATAACTAAAATGATGTAAATTGTTTTTGACAAATATTTACATGGTGATAAATATTTAAAAGTTAAATTCTATAAATAAATGGCTATAAAAACATAACTAAAGTGTGTTTTTCTAAAGGGTGAAGTGGACTTTTGCGGCTCTCTCTGGGTTTTGGTCAGCAAGACGGCCAAATGGTTCTTTTAGCATCAAAGGCTGCAGACCCCTGCCTTAAACAATTCCTCCACGCTTGCCTTTCCTCAGGCAAAGAGTCTTGACAGCGTTTAGGTTAATACTATCACACGCTCCAAACTTCTTCCACATTCATAACATCTCAGTCCCTACTTCTCTCTCGCTCCACTTCCTGGTCACCTTTCATTTCAACTATAGATACTCCCTTTTGTTGAACTATTGAAAAAACTCTCCATAACCTTCAATGAGTACAAAACTCAACTGTCACCCTGTCCCCCAGCTTTGGAACCATCTCCCCCCAGACATTTGGAACACTGACCCATCTCTTTACAAAAATCTACTCTTGATTACTTCACCCGCTTTGTCTTGGTAAACACATTTGAACTATTCTGTATTTGGTTTGGTTTGGTTTTGCTTTGAAAGGCTCTCATTAGCAGTGAAGACATGGCGGTGACCTGATGGCAGAGTGGTGCCGGGTATCCTGGGTAGTTGACCAGAATGAGTTTGCTGAAGTTGAACCTGTAGGTGAACCTTTTCCCTTTGGTCTTGTGCAGGATGCGTTTGTTGTAGTAATATCTGCAAGGAGAAGTTCAATGTTGACCATTTCCTGTTTGGCGTGTGCTGCATCTGGGCACCCGCTGCCAGTTGGTACCTGAGAGCTCGGCTGAGTTTGTCATAGTTCATGTGTGGTTTGCCTTTCCTCTCCCCCCACAATCTGGCCAGCTTCTCGGGGTCCCTGATTACGAACTCCCCCCATTCCCCTCCCCAGCCGATGGCCCCGCCCTCACCGCGACCCAGCAGCTCCAGCAGGAAGTGCCACAGCTGCACTTGCCTGGAGCCGGGGGACCAGGCGGGTTTGTAGGCCCAGTCTGGAAACAGAACTGCTGGGGAGAAAAACATGACAGCTGCTTAATGAACCCACAGACTATTATTTGGTTGCATTTTACTTTTTATGTCACTAGATGTCACTATAGACTTCTTTTAATAAAAATACAAATTAAAACATTATGGTTTTTAGGCTCTAAAATTTCACTACAATCTTTTTTTTCTTTGAAAACCTGCAACAATCATAGATTGGTGTGATGTTGCTCTACTGATGTCTTTCCTATGCAAATAAAATCAAAATATAATAGATTAATCGAGGACATGACAAACACAGGCCTCTTATAAATAAATCCAAAACTCTCACCCCACTGGCAGGTTTTCTCTAAAAACATGCCAATGGCGTTAGAAAAAATGAAATTCTAGTCACTAAGACATGTTTTCTTAAACTAAGAATATTTTTCTAATGAAATGCTTTCTTGATAAGAGACGTTTTTTTCTCAGACAAACAGTTGTTACTTCCACTGCAAAAACACAAAATCTCACCTACAATTTTTTTGTCTAGATCTGTGGTCTATTTTATTACAGTTGGAATAAAACTAAACTATCATACCAATAACTTTTGAGAAGGATTGAACTACATGGTTGGAGAGTGTGTCTTGAATATTTTATTGAATCTTTCGATCTAGAAAAAAAGAAATTTTAAATTTTAAGAAATACTTTTAAAGTTTTTTTCTATTTTTTTTAAACTTTAAATTATATTTTTAAGAAGAAGTTCTATTTATACATAGTGAGTGATCTTGTTTCAAGAAACAAACTTGTTTGATTTAGGAAAACTTGACTCAGCAAAATGTATTTTCCAATCAGCAGGTGAAATGTTTGAAAGCAATACATTTTAAGATTAATTTACCCTAAAATGTATAATTCTAGTTTTTCCTTTAAGATCATTATGTTTAGAAATAAAATATGGACTCTTTAGCACTTAAAATAGGATATTTTGGGAGAAAAGTGTACAAATAATTCTACTTTAAAGGCAAAAATCTAATCTAACTAAAGCAGAATGTTGGTCCTTCAGATGTTCTCCGTGTGCTTTCACTTTATCAGAAATAAACCACATTACCAGTAATCATTACTGCAGCTCATCTAAATGTAAAATACTCTACACTGCATTTAAATTTGATAATGTTCCAATCCTGCAAAAATGTACAAAAGAGAATCTCAAAATAATACATGAGTCTTGTAATGCATAGCAATTCTGAGGCAGTTATGTCAAGTTTATTACAGTTCAGCACAACACTGTTGTTATGATTTAACTCTGATTGATTGGATTCATTCATTCATTCATCTTCTATACCGGTTTGTCCCTTTCGGGGTCACGGGGCTGTTGGAGCCTGACCCGGCTACTCGTGAGCAAAGGGAAGGAACACCCCTGGACAGGTCGCCAGTCTGTCGCAGGACCACAACCACACACCCATGGACTCACATATCCACACCTAGGGACAATTTAGAGTAACCAATTAACCTATGAAGCATGTTTTTGGATGGTGGGAGGAAGCCGGAAGAGCCCCTGGAGAAAACCCACGCATGCACAGTGAGAACATTGCAAACTCCACACAGAAAGATTCCCCATTGGGATTAATCATAAATGTATTAAATAATAAATAACCCTTTACTATGTTAAATATTTTCAAACAGATTTCTGATTTTTGCCTTTTTGACCAATTTTCTAAACTTTTGAATGAATGTTTCTGGTTTTAATGGTGCAGAAATGCTCTGAGGAAACATTGTTCAAACTGACAACAAGCAACTAAACATTTTCCTAAAAGGAAGGAAATGAAAATAAGCAGAAAACAAGAACAAAACAAAGCAAGGAAATCCAAAAAGACAAAATAAAAAAGTTAAACTGATAAACAGTAGTTTATTTAATCCTATAAAATTTTTAACACTCTGCAAAATAATATATATAATCAAACCAAGTTTAATAAAAAGTGAAAATTAAAACAACCTTTAAAATACTTTTAGCCCCCAAAAAGTTGCAAATATTTTTTTTATTTTGAAAAAAACAACAAAATACAAAAAAAAAACACATTACAGCTTTAAATCACACTATGACAAAAATGTACCAGAAGTTGGGAAAATAAAGTTTTTTTTCCTCCTCTGTGTTTGTGAAGGATTAAAGAGAAATAAAAAAGTTTTCTTTTTTAGCCCCAAGGCTCCATTACTTTAACTAAAATAATCAGTTTAATTGATCTTTGACCCCATGGTCAATGCTTCTATTGTCCACAATTTTTCTTACTTCCTTTCTCTTTTAGAAATAAAAACAGTACAGGAAGTGCTGTTACTCATCCTTTCTCAGACTTCTATTTTTATATTTTTCTTTTCATGAAACACTTGTATGGTTAGTTCATTGGTCTTATTATTCTCTAAAAGCATTTCCTAATATTTGAAAACTTGCATTTGTAAACTTTAATTTCAATCTGTTTGAAATTATTGTTTTAAAATAGTGACCAAAATAATATATGAAATATAGACAAACTCGAGGAACTTTTACCAAAAAGTTACAGGTTTTGTGAGGCCGCAGAGACAATTTATTGTCCTTTTCTGTGATGAAACTGCATGTCTGAGCTGTAACGGAAGAGTTTATTTGCTCCTGAAAGAGCCCACATGGACCGGTGATTATCCAAGAAGACATCCAGACTGCAGTGACGGCTGTGATTTTTACTATTCATTCTCTTTTATCACTGCTGAGCCAAGCTGTGTTCTGCAGAAAATAAATGCAGATTCTTTTTACAGAGACATGGAAGGTCTCCCAATCAAAAGCCGACCCACAGGCACACCACAACACATCATCTTACTTCTGCTCCAGCAAGGTGATGGGAAGTGTCCGGGTGGAGAGCGGCAGCTACACTGCATCTGCCGCAGAGCAAAACAAAAACCAATAAAATGAGGAAAAAGACTTTCATCTGCACTTTCATGCAGGAGGAGAAGGAAAACAAGAATGAGGTCATGAGGTGTTAAATTAGCTATCAGATGGATGGACCCGACTGCATTCGCCTCTCTCCATCATCAGAAACTCTACAGTCAAATATTCCTCGCACATAATCCCTGAAGAGTAAAGTAGAGCAAAAATAAAATGTTTATGAATATTTTTTATTTGTTATGCTATGTAAATACATTTAACTGGAAAAAGGATTGAAAAGGCATCATTTTCCTCCAAGGTGAAGGTCAATTTACTGCTGCAGAAAACACAGAAAATTAAAAACTCATCTCCTCACTGTTTCATATGTTAAACCTCAACCTTTTTCTAGTGAATCAAAGAAAAAACTGTGTTTTTAAAGTGTAAGAGAACAGATAGTCAATACATAAAATGTGTTTTCCTTTCCACTAATTCAATTTTCATATCTGAAGTATTTGATTTAAATAAGAAGCATAAAATGTGGAAACTGGATTTGTCTGATAATTTGGCATGCCAGCTCAGTTTTTATGCGTCATCCTGTTAATAAAAGTAGGCCTGGTGGTAACAGAGAGCTCCAAATTTTCTTCTGTATTGACATTAAAGCTTAATGGCTGCTTTGCATAAGTTCAGGCTTTAAAAAGTAACTTTTTGTCAGCTCAGTGCACAGCTCAAAGCACATTCCAATGTGAATTATAAATGATCATGCTAAATACGAAAATAAATTGGAGGAGAAACGTCATGCGATAAAGTACCTGGTAAAAAAAATGAGTGAGAAAATTCTTTCCCCCATATTTGTGCGTGTTGGACGAAAGTCCCCCTCATGTTATTATTTTGTCGTTAATTCATTTGTTAGAACTTAATCACCATCTTAATTGCACATTTAAAAAAAAGAATTAAGGGCAACATACTCTCCAATTGAGACCATTTAGTCACAGATTTGCAATCAAATCTCTCAATTTAAATTCAGAATTCATCAGATTATTAAAATGGTTGATCATTTATTTCCCCTTGTTCTTGCACCTGACCTCTGCAGGTTCCCTGCGATTTTCCAAATGACAAAAAGACCTGGCACGTATCAGGTTTTTGTTTTGAAAAGCTTTATTTACTGATTTTGAGAAAATAAAGCTTGACGCTCAAAACAAAAGCCATTTTATTTTATAAATAAATTAAATTAAATTAATTAAATGATTCAACAGTCCCTTCAATGACTTTGGTTAAATGAGTAAAAACAACTTTGTGAAAAACACATTTAAAATTTTGATTATGATTAAATTTTTCTTTTTAAAAAAAAAAATAGTTTCCTCCCTAAATAAACAGATGAACAGGGCAGAGCTGCGATGGGAAACATCCTCAAATTGGTTTTCTTACCTTGATTGGAGAAGATGATGATGAGCCTTCGTCAGAAAAGTAACAAAGATTACTTTGTCCTCCGGCCAACTTGAAGTCTGGGAGGACTGAAGGATGGATGGGCCGAATCTTAAACCCTCTATCTCATCTACCCCCCACCCACCACCACCACCACCACACACACACACAGATACCCTTTTGCCCCCTTCTGCTCTCCTGCTCTCTCCAGAGCCTGAGAATTAAAGGACCAAATCCAGGATAAAAACGGGGACTCTAAATAAGGTGCCATTTCTGAAAAAGAGTCAGAAAACATAAAAACCATGTTAACCTCTTAAGTCCTGCCGGCCACAAACGTGAACATCACATTTTGGGTTAAATGACCACTGTGCTTGGGTCTCTTGTGAGCACGTGTAGAGGATTAGATAAAATATTAACACGGATCTTAAGAGGTCAAAGAAATAAGACAAAAAAAATTCTTTTGAAGCAGAAATTCAAGCAAAACTCACAAATGGACAAGGAAATTAAACTGAATACTTTGAATAAAAGACAGTTATTTTCTTTATTAAAGAACTTTCAAATTATCCCTCAGGTTCTTTGTATGTTATAGTTTTTTTGATAAACAATCAGAGTTTTACCTTTAAAATCAAGTATTTCAGCATTTTGGATCATTTATTCTAACAGATCAAGCCAACTTAAGAAACTGTATGTGTTTATGGATTAAGCACAAATTCAGTTGTCATGACTACATTTCTGCCCATAAATGTATATTTTTGGGTTCCAATAAAGCAGGAACACCTAATTTTGTTGATGGTGAGACTGCACTGAAACAAGAAGGGATGAAGGAAAAAACTGTTTTGTCGGTAAGGAACTGGAGGGCTCCCTCCTGTTAAATTAAATATTGAAGTGAACTATGAAGCTCAAAAGTCACTTTCCAACAGCTGCTTTGCACTCAGCGCTGCTGACTTTAGTCAAGGTTAGCAGGCTGCTCCATTGTCTGCTGCAGGAGGAAGGAGGGAGCGAGTGACATGTTTTGGTAAGGTTAATATCCTACAAGTGCTCCCTCAGGCCTCCACACGGGGCCTTTGTTCTGTGTAGAGAGCCGTCAGCGTTGAGCTTTGGAAATGCAGAACTGCAATTTTGGTCAAAACTTTTTCTGTCAAGACAGAAAATGGAAGAAAAGAGGAAAGAGCTGAAACGAAAACATTCATTTCATGAATAAAACTTATTACAAATTTTAGTTGTTGCCATTTTGATTAACTCAGAAAAACTTTCAAAGTGGTTTAAAAAGTAAAATGTTGATGTTCATTAAATCATGAGGAAAAATGTTCAAGCTTTGTCATGAATTTAGCTGAAAATGTTCTGCACAAGCACAATTATGTATCATTGCTTATCAACTTTCAATTACGTAATTATGGCTTAAGAAATGTAAAACATATGACTTTTGTCTAATCAGGCAGATTAATATATGCCTTTTTTCCTTTGATTTATGAAAGTTGAAACCAAAACTACCTTTTGAAAATGGGTCAAATGACAAAGGGAAATGGCAAAGACCTTTTACAACGTGTTTTTACTTGCATATTGAATTAGCTATTGTGGGAGACCAGTTTGAAGAAATCTTAACAGCACAAACTAGATGTTTGTCTTTTTTAAATATGTGAACTCAAAAATCAAATCATCAAAGCATTCACTTGACGCACAGTATGTTTCTTATTCTGAACTAGAAAAAAATCACATTGGGAGTCCAAACATATGTGTTTTCCAATTAAATTAGGTGAGAAGCATGTAATAAATTAATCCCACATTACTTAACCCAAACAAAGTGTTGGGCTACTGCTGGATTATCCATGATTTAGTTTTGCCCTGCAGCTGAGAGGAGATGTAAAGAGAAGCTCTCATCAGCAATCCACTTATGCTTCTTATGATGCACATGCATCCCCATGCATTCCCCACACAAACACACTCACACACACTTATCGCCCCTCAAATGTGGTAACTGACACCGGAGGCTTTTAATTCCAGTGTAAATACAAATACTCTCCCAGACAGTTATCAATTATGCATGCCACTAATTGAGTTAAATGTTCTGCTTTTAGCAGCCCAGGGACCTTGAGTCACAAAGAAAACCTGAAACCAAATACACAAAAACGCACACACGGGTGCACGTATGAAGATATTACTAAAATGCTTCTCTGGAACTTCTAAAGCGCAGAGCAGGGAATGAAGACAGATTTTTTTTTCCATAACAAGTGATGGGTTTCCTTTAGTTTTAGACGTGTGTTAAAGTTGGGGCAGTTGTTGTTTGAACCACCACCTGCCACATGTTGCGCCAACATTTTGAAAATATCACTGTGATCATCTTTTGATCTATTGTAAAAGTGTTCCAAGTGGAGCTTGGCAGCTAAGATGAGAAAAACAAAGACGTACATGAATCTGTTTTGTCTGCAGGATGCATCAAAATGGAGCGCATTAGAGAAACTTTGGCCAGCCACTTTTTACCTCCTATTGAGAGCTTTTTAAATTTTTTTATTTGCTCCGGATTCACCATTTGAAGTTGTTTTATTTAAAACAAAGCGAAAATAATGACTTTTGTTTTAATGTTTTACATTTGATCACAACACCATGAAACTATTAAAATAGGCTTTCTTTTGTCTTTTGTGTCTAAATAAAACACAATTTATCTTGACTTATCATAAGTTAGTATTTTTTTTAAATGAAAGAAGTATTGCCTTAATGGTTTGTATGCTGTTTTTGGAGCTATTACATTTTTAAACTTCTGTTCATTCTTGTTCCCTCTCTTTATCGGTGACCCTGTTCTGTAAACTTGTTTGATGCCGGTGCTGGAGTGAAGGATGAGTCTGCAAATCCACAGTTCCATGGCAACTGGGCGAATTGTATCAGATGATGAAGAATGCGTGCGATACTGGCGAAAGCTCTGCAGTGTTTCACGCCTTTGACGGTTTGATGAGGCGAGGCTGGGTGAAAATATTCTTTTTTTGAAAAAAAAAACAAGAAAAGAAGCACAGAAGATAAAATTGGTCCCAGTAGAGATGGAGAAAAAAAAGAGGGAAAAAATAAACAGGGTGGATGCTCAAACGTATATAAAAACACACACACTAAAGGAGGAGGCTTTGAGGTATGAATAAAAGCTGACAGTTTGGAAATTGAGCTTTGGATCTGATAAAGCCGCTCAGGCAGCATCCAGAACCAAATGACAGAAAGAGATATTTTTAAAAAAGGGCTGAACATCAAACTGAACAGCATTGTTACAGCAACATTACTGGAAAGTTGTAATATAAAAACAGAGACGTAAAGAAAAAAAACCCTTTCCTCCGCCTCACATCTCTGAATGTGATATTAACCCCGTCCATCAGCAGCTGAAGATGAGCAGGAAGGAACAGAACAAATATCATGATGAAGGAATTCAGCCCGAGTCTAATAAGACCTCGCATCCTCACAGGGGCAATTTAGGTAACAGCTCACAAAAACAGGGCCTTGCTTTCCTCAGAGGGTGTCATCCTTTTCCTTTTCTCCTTCACCCCAGCCATGGCATTATCTCTGATCTGAGTGTTTGTGTGTGGACTGTGGATGAAGAGGATGAGACACTGGAAGATGGTGAAGTAGAAAGGGGTTAAGTCTAAATTTGATCCACACTAAAAGGACTGTTTGTTTTACAGCTGATGACCACAGAGTTTAATCTGGCGCTTAGCCGCCTGCTCAATCTCTTCTCCTTCATCTCCTTGCGTCCTCTCATCCTCCCGCCTCATCCTTTCTCACTGCTTCAGTCGCCTCATCCTCCTGTGGCCAGTTAACCCCCCTGTGCAAACTTCAACCTCCATCCTGTCCTTCGTCTCTCATCATCTTCTTCTTCTTTGCGGCTCCACCAGCATCAGCAGTCTGAGGTTGATTTAACTGGATCCATCAAGGCTGTGTTAGGTGGAAAATTACGGGATTACATCATGTTTTACCGAGACTGTGAGCTCATGCAAGAAGAGATGATTCCAAGAACTGAAATCTGCCCATAAACACATCATGTGTTTGTTCAAAACACAGATAAATGCATGTTTAAACTGCATTTATCTGAGGTTCTGGAGAACAATAGAGAGAGTGTGTGTTTAACCGGATGATGAGACCGCAGTAGATGAAGGTCAAGCTTTGAGTCTTAAGATTCAAATCCTGTTAAAAGTAAGAGGGATGAAGGCTTTAGCAAGTTTTTTTTGCTGCTGCTACATTCGCAGACAGTTCGAAAGCAGAGCTCTGCTGTGTCTGTGCAGATCAACCAACTCACTTGTTGATTTCAGAAGACAGCCTAAAAAAAGAAGAAAAACAGGAGCGTAGAAGAGACAAACAAACAGATGAAAGTGCAGCAATATTCCTTCTTGTCTGAGAGTCAGCATGCCTCAGATATTCTTTAAGTCCACAAAAGCTCAGTTTTACCTTCAGAAGATCATGGAGACCTTGTCTAAACGCAAGGTCGCCATTTCCTCGGATTAACTGTAAGATCGGCTGCAGCTGTGTTACCCAGACGTCTAAAACAATAGTTTGACATTCAAATACAGCAGCGAGTCAATGCAAGAAAAATCTAGTTATGTTTCACAGAACATCCAGATTTAGAAAAAAAAAAAAAAGTTACACATGTTTGTCTAGCCTGAGAGAAACGGGAAGAGCTTTGCTTTTTATGCAAAAGTTACTTTAATTTTAAAATAAAAAAAAAAACAAGATTTCTTTTTATTTGCTTGTGTAACAGAAATATTTTGAACAATTTCACTGCAGGAGACAGCAGTCCCTTCTTTATTTTTTACATTCATGAGTTAACCTAGAATGAGTAACACCCAGTTTGTCATTTATCACAGCCGAACCAGCTGGATGCGCAAAAATAGGAGAAAACTGATGATTTTATTAAAAAAAAAAAAAAAAAAAAAACAGTAGTTTCCTTGTTAGGATTCCTTGTTACTCCAGGATTAAATTTTTGAATGCTGTCGACTACAGGTATGACTTAGAGCTGTTGAGTTATAAAAAAACAAACAAACATTAAAACCACAAAAGGAAAAGAGGAAGTGGAAAAACAGCCCAGCATTTCAGAACTACAGCAGCTAGTTTGATTGGATGCATTGTTTTTTTTCTAGCATTAAATATGAATGAATAAAATAGCAAAAATAAAAAAAAACACAGATATATATAAAACATTTTTCATCAAGTCACCCATTGATTAGAAAACAAAAAAGATAAACGAAGATGATGTGATCTTCTTATCAGTGTAACCACTTTTAATTGTTGATGAATTTGCAGTGTTACACACCATGAACACACATGTCACATTTAACTGCAATTTGGTGTTAAATTAAGTGAAATTAAAGATCAGAAAACTGCGAAATTTTATTTTGAAATGGGTTTATGATGTCACTGCCCCCCAGCAAAAAGTAGCAGCTAATTTAGCATTTAAAGTTCAAATGAAAGGGTTGTGTTATTGCACGACTCTGTTAAATTCAGAAAATAAAAAAACACCACAAAGGGTGTGCTTCTAAAAAAGCTCCTAAATGTTTCTTCACACACCATATCATTACAGCCTCTGTGTTTCAGTCAGGACCAGTTCTTCTCTGTCACTTTTCTAAATTGATTTCTGCAAACAGGCTGACCCTTTTCTAAAATCAAATTGTTTACTCTCAGTCTGACAGTATTCTTCAGGCCTTCTTTCAGATGTGGAATTAAAAAAAAAGTGTATTTGTTTCAATTTGTATGTCTCCCATGTTAATATCTTGGTATTTTGCAGAGTCCTGCGCGACTGCGTCAGAGCTTTGACAGGAATCTGATTTCCCCTGATAACTCTTATGCCTCGTCTAAAGCATTTGTTCCTGTGTTCTTCTGGCTTGTTTGTTCAAGTGTTGAATGTGTTTTGTTCCATGTAGGCACTTGTGCAGTTCTGGTTAGTGGAGCTGAGTCTTGATCTGCTATGGCCATTTCCAAAGATTTTAACTGGTCTCCGATCTCCTTTTGTCGTCTTTCCTTCACGGTTAGAGCTCAGCATCAGTTCATATGATAAGTTCTTCTACAAATGATTTTCATGAGAGCTTCAAAGCACTCAGACACCACTCACAAGTCCAAAGCAGAGAAGGCCCTTCTCTCAGATCATCTTAAGCTCAAGAGGTTGGACTAATCAAGTCCTAAAGTTTTATGAAAAAAAGCCCCCAAACTTTATTTCAAATGGGAAGTATCACAGACACTGGGAGTATTCCGCTTTACATTAAAACATGATTTGTTCATTTTTTAGGGTTTTTTGTTGTTTGTGTAAATGTATGTCTTTGTCTGCAGGATCACATCACATTAAAACTGCAATGGAAATCATTAGATGAGAGCATTATTTGGAGGTGCACTGCTAATAATCAGTGAGATTTAACTCTGAGTTTGAAAAACACAAAAGAAAGAAAGTTTTGTTCAAAAGGAGGCCACTGCTCATATGAACCACAACTGACACTGAAAGATTTGAGTCTACGAGCTCCGTGCTCCTCCTTTGATGTTCCACTCCGATCATCTTTTGGTCTATTGTAAACACATTCCCAGTCGTCTTTTAATTATGATTTTTGCCATTTTTAGCCAAAGCTATTGAAAAAAAAACGGTGTCGTTTTCTAGGAGAGACAGAAGTTCATCCAAATTTGCGCTTGAGTTGTGTGCAGGACCACTGGTGCACAGTAAGGTTGCCCTGACTTCCCATCACGCTCTCCTGCTAGCTTACAGCCCCTCACAACCCCAACCTAACATTAGTGGTGCAAAAAATGGTGAGCAATGTTGGAGCCATCCAGTCGTGCAGTTCTAATCCAGATTCCAGTTTAGACATGGAAAACAAAGACGTACATGAATTTATTAGTCTGGAAGTGTATGCATCAGAATGAAGCAGAGCAGGGAGCTTGTACTGTAGCTTGCTGTTGTGGGTTCTGTATTACAAATACAAGTTTTCCTAATTTTCCACCATTTTTTTTAATCCACTCCTGATTACAACAATTTGAATAAAGAAAATACAATTCTGAGCTTAATTTTCTTTATATATGTATAAAAATCCTCCATAATCCGAAAAAATGCCACAAGAATGTGTTAAAAACACCAAAAACAATATTCTCATCTGAATGGGTCTGTTAGGTGTTTTTTGTATTGTTTTAGGTCGACAAACATTAAATCTGCTTCAGCTTCTTTGATTTTACATTTTCAAGAACATTTTCTTTTGCATTACAACCTCAGTTTGAGTTCAAGTCCAAATTGGCTGATACATATGTAAATAAATTGTTTGATCTTCCATTAAGTTTTAAGTTTCAAAGACAGTTTTGCATTTAGTCAGCAAAAATCCCTTGTTTTAATACATTTTGTATTTTCACAAAAATTCTGCCCAATTTTAGTTAGCGAGCTTGTTATGTTGCATGTCTGCAGTCTGATCTTATTTAATTCACATTTCAGAGATATTTATTTCCACCCTGGTGCAATAATAAAAAAAAAACGACTTATGTTCATGTTACATCACATCGTGTCTAATATTTATCCTAATGAACTCAAAATGGTCTTTAAACTTACATAATATTTTAAAAATCAAACTTTTTCTGCAGTAATTTAAGGCAAACTGCACCACAGCTGCTGCAAACGCAGAGCAGCAGCGACCGTCATAACACAAGTTAAGACGGAACGACATGACAATAACTTTACAGAAGATGAGATTTCCTCTCTCCTGCTGCCTAATGCCATTATTTGAGTGCCATGTCAGCTGAATTGTTGCTGAAGTATCTCACAAGGGAAAACAATCAAGACAGCAGAAACAGCTCCTCTCCCTGAGGAGGAAAAGCAGGATAATATCATGAATGAAAAATTATGTCAATAAAATTATAGCAGAATGCCTTCAAGGACTGTGAGGGGGAGTGTGTGAATCCATGTGTTAAAGTGAGTGTGTTGTTGCAGGCTGCTGGAATGGCTTTCTTTTGTCCCCCCCACCACACACGCATCACTTTCTGGTCTTGCTGCCTCCCTGGTCTGAGAGGCTCTCCAGGGATCTGTGGTTTCTGAAAGGTTCCTTAATGTCCTTAATCCCTCCATCTCTTTGTGTCCAGGCAAAAAATATATCCGCATGAAACTTTAGAGGCTGAAAGCAGCCAAATCTAGCAGGACAGAAAAAAGCTTCTTTCAAGCACTTAAGGGGAAGAAAAAAACAGTCAAAATAAGATGAGATAAAGGCCCCATTGAGCTCCTCTATTGAATAAAGAAAAAACAATTCAACTTTAAATTGTTGCTATAAAAATGTAGTTTTTACAGATTAAGGAGAAAAGAAGAATAGCTATTCATTCTGTTGACAATATAGGATATTGTTCTTTGCGTGAGTGCTTTTCCGTACATGGTCTGAATTTTATTGAAAAACGTAAAAGTTCCCTTTGATGATGAGAAATGATGAAAATAATAAAGATAGCCCTAAATAACAAACATTACCATGTCAACAGAAGGTATTTCCACCATCTGCTGTAATGACAGGTTGAAAGTCACGTCTCATCCCTCTCACTAACCTCATGATGGTGTTCTGAGGCGTTCAACTCATCTACAAGCACTGCATGCAGTTCTACCAGATCACTTAGAGGTCCCATCCTCCCAGTGTTGGGGATAACGGATTACAAAGTAACAAATGACTGTAATTTACTTACTTTTGTCAATAACAGAGGAACTATTTTTTGTAATTAATTACAATTACTGGACTATAGAAACCCTTGATACTTACTTACTTTGGTTTTGTAGGCTCTAAAATTTTCTCTCGGTTAGATGAAAAAGAAAAATGGAGATTAACAAAGAAAAGACAGAGTAACTGGCGAATCTACGTGCATGCATGTGCATGCAGAGTTGGGGATTGGTCAAAATACAGCGGCTTGCCCCTTGAACTTCCCCACATTTTCTCACATTATGACCACAAACATAAATATATTTTACTGGAATTTTATGTGAAAGACCAACACAAATTGGCAGACAATTGTATAGTGGATAGAAAATTATACAAGAGTTCAATTTCTTTTACAAATAAAAAACAGATATGCCCTCATTGCTGCAGTCACAGTGCTTTTCAAAGTGGCTCAAAGATGAGATGAAAAGAGTCGCTGCAAAGAGTCCTGTCAGGTGAGCAGCAGAGCAGAGACCTGCCGCGAGTACTGATCTGTCGATTACGAATGAAACGACTCTAAAGCTGCTCTTTGGTGTGAAAGACAAGAGCCGGCTCTTTCCTGGGAGATATTTTTTTCCCATAATAATTCACCCTGTCTTACTTTATTTTTCTTCTCTAAACTGCATGTGACTAATGGTCATTATGAGTTTGCGCTCTGCAGGGGTGCACAGTTTGGTAAATTCACAGCAGCGCAGAACTGTTCACAAAAGGCAGACGTAGAGAGACAGAGAGATGGTGCAACTCATTGTAATGGAATACATACATTCAGCCAGAATGAACATGGAGACATTTATTAGTTCTTTGTATTTTCAAAAGACTGAATTAGTTTCAGATTTGGTGGAGATTAATATAGACGTAACAATATTTTTCACATCTGACTTTGAGCAGTGGTATAGAGCACATATGTTGTACCAGTAACATATTTTTGTGTCATTTTCACACTGTTGTCTGAATTCAAATGAAGCCAGGTTATGTCTTGAACCATGTTCAGACCTTGCACAAGATTATTGCTTTAAAAATATTGTTTTTCTTAAATTTATTTCTCCTATTTAGAAGTCCTATTGAGATTAAAAATGTTTCAAATGCGCCCTGTTAAATGAAAGATAAGAAGATGTTGTTTGTGTGAAGCTGTTTTTCACTTGAGAATTTGTGTGATTGGAAAAAAGTAAAGTAACGAGTAGTGAATTACTTTTTCAAATAGGTAATAAGTACAGTAATTTAATTACAATTTTGATCCAGTAACTAAGTGAAGTAATCAATTCATTTTTAGAAGTAACTTACCCATCACTGGATCATCTAGTCTCTGCTTCAGCTGGTTCCAGACATGCTCTATGGGGTTCAGGTCAGGAGTCATTGCTGGCCATACCATATGAGGCACTTCCACTTCCTGAAGTCCAGCTGTGACGATTCTGGCTCCATGAGGTGGGGCATCATCATCCTATGGTTCTATGATGTCTCTGAAATAAAAATGACTGGACTATCTGCGATAACCAAATCGGTTTAGCTCTGATTGGTGATTCCTGGTCAGACTTTTGCACCTCCTCTACCAAAGCCAACCCAGGTGACCACGACGTATTGCTCACCTCAGCTTCTCCATCAATGCTGACAACCATCATTTTTGCAAGGTGACCCGGCATTCATCAGTGAGCAGGACGGTAGATCATTGCTGCATTGTCCAGGTCACAAACTCTGCCAGTAATTCTGTGCCTGATGTGAGACTGTTGACACACTGTTGATGAAACTAACCAAGTTCACCTGCAACATCCTGACTGACTACTACCAACCTGAAGACGGTGTTGCCAGGTGGTGCTTCTCGTCTGTTCAGTGATGTTGTGTGACCATGTCTGTTTGAATGATCAACTTGGAATGACTTACTGACAAAAATCAGCTTTTTATACCCACAGAATGTTGACATTGAGGCCACATTGGGTTTTTCTTTTATCATTTGTTGGTTTTGTCTTATTAAGTCAGACACTGTACACAGTGAGGCCATAATGAGGAAAACACATCGAGTGTTTATCACCACAATGCAATTAACTCTCGATCCTGAAAATCTGTGAATTGAAACAAAGACGGTTTTCACGACATTCACTGAGTTTTTCAGAATATCATGAACTTAATATGAGTAGTGGCATTTATTAGGTAAACTGTGATTACAATCAAATGCCAGTTTTCTTTTAAGAAAAGATGTTCTCCGGCAGTTGTGGAATTTGACACCTGACAACTTTAACATTTGCAAATAAACACTGCTGCATTTGTAAAGACTTGAAAAATTCTGGATGCTTTTACTTTCTTAAAAAAAGGTCCCATGAACAAAGAAACAGTGTGTAAAAACTATTTAGGCAGGAAACATTTTTGCACATTTTGGGGTTCATTTTAGAAGGTTTTTGTGTAATGAAATACACAAAAATGAAAACTAACACGTGATCTCCAAATTTCACCCATACCCCATTTTCCTTATAATAAAATGATGACAGATCCCACAAGCCAAGTGGACCACAGAACACATTTCTGATATTTTTCTGTCACACTGATGTCACCATGGGTCTTTATGGGTTAAGTAGATATACATCAGAACCAAAGTAAAATGACTGTTAAATTAGTAGATTAAGAGTAAAAAATGACTGAAAACTATTAGTAACTACTATTAAAGGAATGCATTTTAGACATTCTGTTGCATCTACATGAATGACGAGGAGCGATTCATACTCAGATGAAATTTCTGTTTAAGTGGACTTTTCATGTTTCTTTAGGTTAGCATTTACCTTAAGTTCTTTATGTCTCATTGCTCCTTTGACTTCCTGTTAAGTAACTATGCCCACATCCTCACCTCTGCAGACAGAGATCAGCAAAGGCTCTCACATTTCCACTTTTGTACACCATCATGTCTTTATTTGACTGTAAACAAACCCTGAAAAGAGCATCAGCCAGATTCTTCATTATTGGCATCAGGGTGAGGAATTTTCTTTTGCAGTCATGGATAAGATATGATCATCACTGCAACAAACTAGTGTCCTTTTAACAATTCAAGTCACCTTTACGACTGTATTTTTATTCTATAAAATAATCTTACAAAGGAATTCACTGTTTCAAACGGGGAGATTTGAACTTCAAACAAAAAAAAGCCCCAAAGAGAAATTTTAACAATCTTAATTTATAGCAAACAGATTCTATAAAAACTAAAAAAGGACTGAATTGTTTAAGTGACTCCATTTTGCAGCGTGCACAATAAACAGACACTGATAAAGACTCACTTGCTCTTCACAGAGCTCACCTACAGTTCCTGTTTAATGACAGCTTTGTTTATGTTGAAATTGAGATGACTGACCTGCAAAGTTCTGCTCATGTCAGCATGTTTAAGTTCAGACACAATGTGGCGTCCAGAGGCTCATTAGGTTAGTAGCAAATCAAAAACATGAGTGAATAAATCCAAAAAACAAAAAAACCCTCCTTAAAAACCACAAATACAATTTTCCATCACAGCAGTAGTGTTAAGCTCAGAGTGCAAATCATTTTAGTTACGTCCTTCGCTCATGAACAACATATATTTACAAATAAAACAAAAATACAGAAATCATACACATAAAGAGGCGCTCTCACAAAGGAACAGAGGTGAATGGGACTTTGGTTGAGAGTAGTGTTTTGGAGGTTACTGACCTATTGTCACCATCAACATCTGCTGCAGCAGAGCTCTGGACTAGCCTTCAGCTTTAGGATTTCAACAGAAAGAGGAATTTAAGAGCCGTTTCACGACAATCCCATCAAATCCGATTTATGGGAACAATGCATGGAAACCAGTATTTGTTCGAGAAGGCGCGACGGGCTGAAACCAGTGTGGGTCCTTGGGTAAGACCCTTCACACTACTGCCTATGGAGCCACAGTGGAACTTGAGTCTGGGTCTCCCTGTGCCGGTCCCCAGCCCAGAAAAAATACAGAATTGTGTCAGGAAAAGCATCCGGTTTAAAATCTCTGCAAAACCACCCGTGTGAATCAGTGAAAAAGCTGATTCGCTGTGGTGATTCCTCAACCCGTGAAAAGATATGCCGAAAGCTGAACAACATTTTAAAAAAGTTTTTTGTTTAACCCACTGACTGTATATGAGAACTGGACTGAGGAAGTGTGACATCACCGATGAAAAATGACTTACTTCTGGTTCCAATAAAATGAAATCAATTCAGGGGCCATTTTTGATGAAACAGACATCGCCATGTTGGAGCCAGACGCAATGATCTGAGTCACTGTCTCTATGGCAACCACTCACCAATCTGGAGTGAGCTTGTTGGAAGGCCACTTCTCTACTACTTGCAAGCAGGCTACACGGACTCTGTCAAACATTTTTAAAGTTCGACATGAAAACCACATGCTTTTATTGAAGCAACTGATTGCTCAGTTTAGAACTTATGTAACTTGCACTACAAAAAAATTCAACAAAATACAACTGAGGATTAGCAGAAACATGTTAAATAAATAAAAGGTAACTGAGCTAGAATGGTTATTCTGACAAACAAAATGACAGAGTAATAGTTGTTTATTTCTCAAAATAGTCTATGGGATTTTGGCTTCATGGGATCAGCAGGTACTTCCTGTTTGGAACTCTGTAGGGGAGGGGCCACTCAGTCCAATCCTCAATTACAGTCAATTGTTTCCCCAAAACAGGACATGTCAGCTATTTCAGAGCAAAAGGATGAAAGTTAGTTTGGATAACTGGTAGTAAGGAGACAAAGATCTTAAAAGTTTTGCTTGTTTTATACTCTGTTGTACATTAGAGGGACTGAGTCTTTCTGAAAAAGAAATGTATCAAATGTATCAGCTTAAATAAGTATTGGCGCCAAAATACTGTGGAGAAAACCAGTTTTCAGGGCCATCTTAGAAGAGAGCGACTGGACTGTCTTTGACAGAGCGGCTGCTGTGAAAGGAAAAGAAATGTTGCACTTTTGTTAGGTTTGTATTGGTGTTGTTGGCATGTGCATGTGGAGAATCACAACTTCCTTTTAAGGCTTTCAAGCTGCTTTGGATCAAAACAGTCCCAGGGGATAATTGAGCACAAACATGGAGTTTAGAGACATCACAGCCAGCTTTCACACTCTGGAATTTCACTTTTTTCTCAACACCTGTTTGATCTTTGATTTACAAAAGCAGGCTGATGTCCCTCAAGCCACTCATTTTTTACAGTCATCGATTTGTTAGCTCTGTATGACTTTCATGTCGCTTCTTAAAAAAAAAATCAGGGCTGGAGAGGAAGAGTCCCCTGAAACAAAACAGGGACAAGATTCACATTTAAAAGTTAACTGAAGCTGAAGTAGGGATGAAAAAGACTGAAGCTAACAGTTCAAATGAAGCCACATGATTAGAACAGATCAACAGTACAATAGGCTATACGTGTCATCATAATTACCAGTAGATATATAGGAGTCGCATTCACCACCGTTCAATTTTAGAAACACGTATGAGTAAAAGGGGGGAGGACTTCTGTCTGCAGCAGGGTTTCAATAAATATTGTTTTTGGTTGGTTTTTTTTAAGCCATCTTTTCTCCTGCCAGGCAAGTTGGAAAGATGGGCTTGGCAGATGATGATGAGGATGACGACGAAGGAGATTTATGTGAAGCTCTGAAGCGGCTGGCTGACTCTCATGCACGCCCAGTAGAACGCCCGAACCAGAGTGACAAGAACCAGGAGCAGCATGACGGCCCACGAGGCGTAAATGCCCTGGTAGGTCTGAGCCTTCACCCAAGTTCCAGCCTGCGGGGGAGAGGAGCACACAACGGTGAGTTAAGGAGAACTGCAACTTTAGGAGAACATTCAGAAGAAAAGGAGTTCTCAAAGAGGTTTTTTTTTAAACCAATAAAAGCAAGGAAACAACATAAATACTCCCCCAGCCAAAGAAAATCATCATCAATGTTGCATCATTGTTCTATGCCTTTTGTTTTTACAATAGGCTCCTCCCACTAGCAATCAGAATCACAATTACAACAAAATGATTTTTTTAAATCAAAAACATTCCCAAGATTTTCATGTTATCAAAAAGACTGCTTTGTTAAATAAACTCAGAATCAAACAAAAAAAGGAAGCAGGTCACGTGACCTAAACCTACAGAGACCGGTTACTCTGGACCATTGACTGTATGTGAGAACTGGACTGAGTGAGTGTGACATCACACCCATAGAAAATGGTTTCAGCTTCAACCAAAAGAAGTTCATTTTGTCTCAATTTTTTTGGATCTATGGACTCCACCATGCTTGGCCACACGTTAGTTAGTAAGTAGTTATTGGTCCAAGTCAGCGTTTTTGTGGCAACCACTCTTGCCAATTAGGAGTGAGCTTGTTCTAATTTTTCTAAAATCCAGTTTTTTTGGGCTTTATGAGCTTGAACCACAATTTATGTAAAAAATAACAAATACTTGAAGTTAATTAAACAATACGCCATGAATCTATATTGTATAAAAAAATATTGGAATTATGGAAATGTGTTCAATTTCCCATGATATTCTATACAACCCCTTCACAACCCCAAGCTAGCATTAGGGGTGCAACAAAAATTGCAAGCAATATCTGAGCTATGCAGTCATACAGTTTTTGACCAGATGGCACATTGTACATGGATCTATTTGCCTGCAAGTAGATGCATCAGAATGGAGCAGAGCAGGGAGCTTGTAGCCTGCCCAATGTATTTACTGCATCATAAATACGCTCTTTTATCAAACAGCATTTTTTGTCTTCTCCTCATTTACAACAATTTGAATAAAGTAATGCTCAGAAATGCTTTTTAATTTAGATTTTATATGAATATGTCCTCCATTATGAGAAAAAAAATGCCACAAGAGCATGTCAAACACACCAAAAAACGCCATTTTCATTGGAGTGGGTCTTTAGGTATGTGTGGAGGACAACTGATTGCAACCAAGTGTACACCTACTGATGTCTATGCGAATCTATAGGAATGGGGCAAAAAGGTTAAGTAGAAATAGTGTGTATGTGCACTTTTGTCTGTCAAGCACATAAGTGCACCACAGTCAGTGTCGGACCCACACCGTCAGAGATAAAAACAAACTTCTTTTGGTTTGTCCCAACTTTTCAATTACAAAAAACACAAAAAGTATCACCATTCTGCTAATCGGAGGTCTAAATTAAACACAAGATTATTTCAAAAACAAATTTAGTTTAACAACAAACAAAAACAAATGTTTTTTTATGTTTACTAGAAACTGTTCAGGAAAATGAAGCAACAAGGCTGCTAAGTAAGAAGATATTTCAATAAGAAAACAACAAAGCAAAAACCCATAGAGACTTTTTATGACACTAAAAATATTAAATAGCCACAACAACAGAGCCGCCTAATTCAGTCATGAAGAGTACATTCAATAAAAGCAGGTCTAAAACAGCGACTGTTTCATAAATCATCATACTGCTTCCAGCAGGCTGAAATTTACTGCAATAAATTGAATTTTCTCCAGTGGGGATGCACTCCTGAGAGTGATTAATGTTATCAGGAAGGATAAACTCAGGCTTAATGCAAGCAGATCCAGGAGCGCTTCAAAGCACGAGTCAGTGAAACCAGCCTCATCAGGATGCTGAACATTCAGCTTTTTGGTCTTTTACTAAACACCTGAATCTTTTAGGAATATTCTGTCTCTTTTCAGAGGAGTTAACCTTCATATCTCTGCTTGTTTTGCAGAAACGCTCAGCAAGCTAAAGCTGCAGTGCTGAATTTCAATGTTGGGCATTTAAAACTTTATTTATAGATACAAAACACACAACATTTTAATAGGAGACAAATCTCTGACATTAGTATTACCTAATGCTTCCACAAAATAAAATTATTTACTGTAGAAGTTGGCGCTCCTCTTCCGCCCTCTGCTGTTTGTAAAACAGATTGCATTCTATGTTTTGTGTTCTAATGAGATGGGTGTACCTGCATGCTCGAAGAACAACACTCTCAGGCCTGAGGATTTTTGAGAAATTACCTCCTATCTACAACCTTAAGTTTGTTTTATTATTTTCTGCAGACCGTACAAGGCACATTGCACACGTGAGTGCTAAGAGTATAAAAAATGTGCTGCAAAAACAAACAATTAGGTAATATATTCCATGAATATTAAAATATAAAAAGTGAATAACCAAAAAATCTTTTATTTTTTACAGAAGCAAAACATCAAAATCTATGAGTAGCTTAGCTTAGCATTTATCCAAATTAATGTTGTTTGTGCAAATCTAAAATTTATTATGGTTTATTAGAAATAAATAATTTAACATTTTACACCATATGTCATTTTTATATCTGTCCATCTTTCTGTGTGTACATATAATCATTTACTATTGTGTTTAATTAAATTATATGGTCTCATTACAACCCAAATGTGGTTTATAACAAAACAGGAGAAAAGAAAATGTTTACTGAGCAAAGCCAAATATGTATTGATTTATACCTTACTATTTTGTAGTGTAATATACAAACTTGATTCATTGATATCGCTTAATAATATTACTGACCATAATAATAATAATAATAATAATAATAATAATAATAATAATAATAATAAGCATTTATACTGTATTGTTCAGAAGTGAATGACTCTTTATACTGTAGGTTTACAATTGTACATTAGACCTATGTATCTTATTCCAGATGGATATAACAATTCCAAAGGGGAAGTCTCTTTCAGAGATTAAACAGTGTGTTGAATGCTGCAGCAATCACCACTGCCCATTTTAGTTTTTACAGTGTTTGCAACCAACAAAATTATTAAAGGTTCAAATTCGTCTTCAAAAATACTTCAACTTAAAAAAAATACAAATGTCAAATGTTGCAAAATATTTCTAAGAGAAAAATATTTATTTAGATAAGTATAGAAATTTGACAAAAGGATTGGTATAGAATTGATAAAAATACTGCCCAACCAAAATATATGTTTTTTATAATTTTATAATGTTCCAAAAAGCCATGAAGTGAAATTTTTTTCATGTTAGAGAAACAGCTACAAAATGTGTTTTATTAGAAACTTAAAGGAAACAAACCCCTTATCTGAAAGACTTAAAATCAATTATTTTGTTGATTAAATTCCACTGATGCCCCAGTATTTTGCAAACAAATGCCATCATGATCTAAAGCAGGACTCACCATCAGCCCCGCGGTTGAAACGCTGAACAGCAAGCAGAGTAGAAAACACCATAAGCTCCGCCTCCTAGGATACCTCTGTCCAATCGAAGAGCTGCAATGGAACACATAAGGAGAACGACTGAGCATTTGTCCACAGCTGCCTCTTCTCCGCTTCTTCTTGCTAAATCCCCTTCTTGGTTGTAAAGATTGTGACATACTCCCCAAAGTCCCAAAAGACTCTTTTCTCTAGATGAATTCAAAAATGTGTCTTTTTCAACTTAAATTATTGTGTGAAATATCCATTTTAGTGCTACATTTCTATTCAAAACAACAAAAATTAACAAAAACTTTCCTTACAATGATAAGAAGTGTCTCAAATGTCTATAAAATAAATCTGTATGGTATATTTTTTTAATGTCATGTTAACTTTTTGTGAAGTCAAATGCACTAAAGTTCTGTTCACAGAATAACGTTTTATAATTTATTTGCTGGATCGTTTAGAAGTTTCTTTTTCAGCAACAATCCTGCATTCTCAACATAGTATTTTTTTTCCTTTTACAATTTAAGATCTTTTTACTATCCCTGCTAAATATTTCTTTGCTGAATGTTGCTTTAGTCCATCAGAAGACTCTGATTTAATTGTGTTAGAATCATATATATCAAGCTTTTTTCTTTTAACAAATCCCTCAATTTTTTGACATATTCTAGGCTGATTTTAATCACTTCTTTGACGCAACAATTCACTGAATGAAGGACTGGCTGGGATCAGACTTTAGCCGTTTAACTGAATTTAGGTTAAACCCTCAGAGTTTGAATAACTGAATTCTTTGGTCTTGATTTTTTTTTTCATCAGATGTGTAAAAACATTTATTTACTTAAAATAGACATTTAAAATGACCTCAAACTTTTATAGTAACAAAATTAATGAAAATTAATGAGTAAAGTTGAGTTATTGGTAATGCAACAAAATCAGTTTAGTCCAGATGTGTTTTTTTTCCTAATTGTCTGACTTTAATTGATTGATGACTTTCGCCAGTTTTTATTTACTTCAGTGATCAGTTTGGGGTTTTCTTTCTTTATCAGAAAAGGAGTGTGTCTTTAGCCTTTTCTTAGCAACTTGATTTCACTGAATCTCATTGTTGAAAAGTCACATGAACTTTGCTCACAATGTTAGGAATCTTAAGATGACAAAAGAGTCTGGCCTGAAGGAAATCACGTTAAAAACGTGACCGCTTGAGGTAAAAGTGTTGTAATACTTCAGGTAAAAGGACAAAAACCTCATTAACGGGATTTAAAGGCTCTGAATTTCTGCTTTCTCTTTCTTGTTAGGCGTTTATGAATTACAGCTGAAGCCAAATGTCTAAAGCTGTAGCAGCAAAATGTGAACATGCAACCAGAGCAGCACACTACAATAGATTATGATCTTACAGCTACTTACACTTTCCTGCAGTGCGGGCAGCGGGCCAGTGTCCGATCTGTGAACTCTGTCCACTAAAAACACAAAGAGAGCATAAATCTGAGCTGAGAAGAGACTGGTAAAAGTTGTTTTATTTTCATTTTATTTCCTTTACTTTAACTCACAAATCACCTGTATAGATTATTTCTGATCTTACAAACACCCAACATTTCTGGAAATAAATGTCAATGTGATTGCAACATCGAAAATGGATTCAATCTAGGTTTAAAATTAAAATGATCAGAAATAGAGAAGCAACAGTATCTTCTTTAATATGGTACAAAGATGTTTACATTTGTTTGGATGTTTAGGCCCTGATGTGATGACAACAACTGCTGTGCAACTGGTAATGCAACAGACTTAAAGTCCCACTCTGATCATCTTTTGATCTATTGCATCCTGGCGCTTATATGACTAATATTTATATATAACTATAAGGATGTCACAAGGTGAAATTCTCTGAGGGCCGGTGAACACTCCAGACGATTGACTGGTATGTGGTGGGATGATCCGGAGCCTTAAAGGGGAACCAGCAGCAGGACGACATGTCAGAGTGGGCGAAAGAAGGGGGAGCTGCTCTCGGCAAGTTGGGGACGCCTCAGCCGCAGGAGCTACCCGCAGCGGCGCTGTGCAGCGGTAGCTGCGGGAGCCGCCCCCAGCAGTGTTGAGAAGCACTGACATGAGAGCTAGGAGAGGAGGACGCCCACGGCCAGAGCTAAGCATTAAGGACAAGTTCTGCTATGTAATAGATTCAGGTCCAGTCAGCGGCTGCCTGTGAGGCAGAAAGGGGGTAGCAAGGACGAGCAACAGAGGGGTGCGGGCAATACCTCATGTTTTTGGGTTTGGGTTACGTGCTCCTCGGACTAATTGTGGAGTTGGACTCACAGCCGCTGGACAAAAAAACTGGACCTGTGAACATTAAATTTTTTAACCCATGCAACTGGTTGTCCTGGTCCTTACACAGAGTCTGATCTA
Source organism: Oryzias celebensis (assembly GCA_014656515.1). NCBI lineage: Eukaryota > Metazoa > Chordata > Actinopteri > Beloniformes > Adrianichthyidae > Oryzias > Oryzias celebensis. Next base: position 60,663,634 of record BNCR01000001.1, read on the forward strand.
CAGAACCTCTGCCGGTCATCACAACTATAACATATCACATTGTTTTTAGGCAAGATCCAAAAACGACATCCTTTTCTAGGATGTAGTGCCTGCAGAGAGGCTGAAGTTCATTTGAAATTCACCTCCGAGTTGTGAGCAAGACTGTAGTTGCGGAGTAAGCCCGCGCCATTCCCGTCACCCATCTGTTTACACTCTCTCCCGCTAGCTTACAGCCCCTCACACCCTCAACCTAACATTAGCACTGCAAAACAGTGTGCAACATAGGAGGTATCCAGCCGTACAGCGTTGAGCCAAACAACAGCTCAGACAAGGAAAACAAAGACGTACATGGATCCATTTGTCTACAAGTGGATGCCTCAGAAGGGAGTTGAGCAGGCAGCTTGTGGCCCGCCCAGAATGTTTTCTACATCACAAATATAACTGTTTTCCAGCTGCATTATTCATCTACTCCTGATTCACAACAATCTGAATAAAGAAATACTCCACATTTATTTTTATCTTAATTTTCTTTATACATGTCCTGACTCATAAGAAAAATGCCACAAGAACATGTTAAAAATACCAAAACTCCCATTATCATCAGAGTGAGAGACTTTTCTCAACAAAGCAAAAGGTTTCCTTTAGAGGTTAAATTCTGATACTTAGATTTAAAATGACACAATATGATCTTATTTAATATTTCTCAACATTTACTTTTTGAATATTTTTCTAAAAAGATCTGGACTCATAATCGAGTTGCTAATGTTTGTCAGATAAAAGCTGTGACCTTGAAATTTAATAAAAAGATGTAAAAACAACACAATAGAATTGACCAATAGATTTACTGGTTACCCATTAAAGTCTGATCAATAGTTTGCTCCGCTCACTTTAACAACATGCCATGAACGGTCGACTGGATGGGACAAAGTGAAGGAAGAGCTTTGCAATGTTCCATCCACCTTCTAATAAAAAACTTGCCCCTAATGATGTAGAAAAGGGGGCAAAATCCATTTAAAAAATGAATGTCATCTGGGGCTGCTCTTCATTTTTACTGTTGGACGTATAAGAAGCTCTGAGAAGATCACCACCAGATCTGCAGCTTCACTCCCAACTCCACCTGGGGCAAAGTTTTGTCTCTTCATTCAGCTGCCCCACCCTCTTTGAAGCAGCTGGGAAAAGTCCAGCTGAGCTGAAATCCCCTGCAGCTTCCATTTTAGCATGTTTTACGCCTCCATTTTTCTCTTGCAGCCCTCATCTTTGTCACAAAGATTGTTAAAAGTGTAGCAAGAAACATTTTTACTTCCCCTTTAGCTCAGAATGGCGATCGTATATCAAAAGAGAGTTGATAGGGTTATTGATCTGCGCGATAACTCAACACTTTCTTGGCCTGCAGCGCGGATGTTTTTTTTTTTGCTTTTCAATAATTCACCTGCTTCATTATATTTCACAACAAAAGCCCTGCAGGTCGACTAAAACTGCCTCAGGGTACTTCAGCGGAAGAGAATAAAAGCATCTATTCTGAGGAGAAAAAAGAAGCAGCTGAAGTAGTTTTATTATTCAGATTTTTAAAAAGTAATTAATCTCCTCTTCAAAACAACTTCCAGAGATCTTGAAGAGTTACAGCACATTCAGATGATCCAGATGAGTAGCAGCAATTTAGAGACGATTCTGCAGTTTGATATAGCAAACTGCATCAGGAAAGTGTGTGGAGCATTCCCCTGCCTTCTCTAATGCGTGCTGTTGAAACAAGGTATCAGTATGCAGAAGGTGGTAAGTTCATGATATTTTAGTTTGAAAATTACCCCTTTGTGGATAACCAAAACACCACATATTTTCATGTCTTGCTGTTTTCAGAGTTGGTTTACAGACCCACTCTAACATGTTCTTGTGGCATTTTTCTGATGATAAAGGACTTATATAAAATAATATTAATCAAAAAATTGCATATCTGAGTATTGATTCAAATCGTTAGGGGTGTGAAAATTAGATGAATCAACTTAAATTCCTACAATCCAACCAGATCGATATGTCTGAGGCAAGTTACTAATCAAATTGAGGTATTCCATTATAAAGTTGTTTCTAAATGAAATACTTTTAAATCAATTATAATCGATCTAGGAAAAAAACATTTGGATTGAGATTTGATAGGTATATTTTACTAAAACAAAAAAATGACCAAGTGCATCACGGCAGACAAAACACATGTGATGCAGTAAAAAACTGATCAACCATCATTACATTCTAATGTGCGGAATTTAGCAAAGTCATGTGACCATACAGTGTTGTAGAAAGTTCTAATAATTTTCCCTTCGGATGATTTTGATGTGGAAAAACAACAGTGGGTTAAACTTTATACAACTAAAATGTAAATGGGTTTGACATTAATTCTTGTTTACTTGTTTGTTTGTACTGGTGCTGTCAATCGATTGAAAAAAATAAGAAGAATAATCACACTTTTGGGTTAATCACGATTAATCATGTGACAATGGGCTGCATTATGTATCAAATAGTCCACCTTTGTGAATAAGCGATCTAAACCTAAAAAATAAAAAATAAGCTCTCAGCAATGGGGGTAAGTGTGTGGGGGGAGGGGTTGCTCTGGACTAACGGTCCCGTTTATATATTAAGAGGTGAATTTCTAATGAACTATTCAGATGAAAATAGTGTTTGGGGTGTTTTTAACATGTGTTCAACATATTTTCTGCTAATCTGCAGAAACTATGTCTTAGAAAACTATGTTCTGTTCTAATTTTGAGTTAAAATAGCGTAATCATAATTAAAAGACCACAACACTTTTACAACAGATTAAAAGAGGACTGTAGTGGGACTTTGATTAAATATGTATCAGCAAGTTATATGAGGATTATTTTCTTTGAAGAAAAATCTCATCTGCAAGTTTAAACTTTTACATTTTGTTTAGTTTTCAGGGTTTTTTCATTTAATTCATTTGAAATTAAATAATTAAATCTTTCTTTGATCTGTTGGGGATTTGACAGGAGAATCAAAGCACTTTTATCATCTGAACCGTTATAGAGAGAGATCACCTGACAACTGGCAGAGTTCAAATTGCTTAACATGTTAAAGTATTTACATAAATCACCTGAGAAAATAACCCAATACCTGCAAACTTGTACAGAAACTAACTAACATATTGTGTTTACAAGCTTCACTTAATCCTATAAAACTGAGAATCTAAAATAAACTTTAATGTTTTTTCAAATAATCTGTTTTTCGTGTGTTCAGAGTAAATGTGTGTTTCAGAGGGCCGGAAGGTACCAGGAAGGTGTTGCTGCAGTGTCCACATGAGACTCGGGCTCCAGCAGGCTGTGGGTCAGGACTAGCAGGACCAGGATGAACCGGACCCAGATTAATTATCCTCTTACTGTAAGGAGACAGACAGAACAGTCAACATTCCTGTCATACAGTAAGTGACTCGTGTCTTGCAGTCTTTTGGAATACAGCTCTTTTTCCCAGATCAGACGGGAGTTCTGAGATGGTAAAAAAAAAAACTTTATTTAAAAGGGGCATTTGCCTTTGAGGAACACCTCCAACACTTCATTATCTCCATGGATGATGGTTAACCTCCTGACAACTGCAGCACAGCCCAAGAAGCTTATGCAGAAACAGAACAAACTCCACGCTGTGATGCAAAGTTTTCCCATTTACATTAAAAATGGAGGGTCTCCATGGCGTCAGAGATACTAGCTTTAACGTTCAAATGCAGCATGTGTGTCTGTCTATGGCCGTCTGTCTATGACGCTCTGCAACTTGAGGCTCTGTAGCCAAATGTTGCTTTAATTCCTCCATTGTGTGGCTCTTTGACTTTGAAAAAAAATGTACATGACGTGATAAAATAAGGTTTTTTGGGGATGTATGTTTATAGACTTTTAAACTGAAGTGATCTTATATTAGTAAAAGAAACTTTTTTAAACAACAGCTGACATTACTTTATCACTTTTCCAAAATGCAGATGTCATGGTTAAATGTTTGTCAGAGTTTTTTTAGAATCAGTTTAAAGCACATATTCTTAACTTCAGTTGCACAACAGTACCTAGTTTCTGTTCAGAGGCCAAGTTTTTAAAAGTATATGATTGCAAATAAATCTGATGAAGGAGGAGGATCTTATTTGACACTGGGTGGGTTTTACTTTGAATAGAACTGGTATTTGCTGCTGTCAAAATAAATGGTGCAAGTGTTATATTTAGAAAAATATATATATTTTTTTAATTGAATTGTTATAAATGCATAAAAGCTACATTTTAAGAATGAAGGGCTTAATACTCACACAAACTAAAGTATATTTTGCTAAACAATTAAGTAGGATCTTGTGGCTCTAACTGCATTTTGGTTTCTGGACCAAATAGTCCTTTCAGAGATATAGGTTCCAGACTTTCCAAACAACTATTTTTTTTAGACATTTCCTGTCTCAGACATAAAGGAACAGCTTTGCCTCAGTGTGCTAATGAACACAGAAGGCATCGGCGTGACATTCAGATAAAGTCCCAGTGTTATGTATTTATGGATTTTCAGATTTTAATCTGTGGTTAAAAATAGTACAAATATTTTTTAAAAAGTCTGGATTATGAAAAAGACAAAAATCAGTATATTAAAGTTAATTTTAAAAAAGAATCCTGCATTTTATGGATTTCTAGGACATCTCTCTACTGTCCAACAAGTATTCAATGCAACCAAGCTCTTCTATGTTCAGTAAAGTCTACTGAAAATTATTATTTACAAGTAAAACACATTTAATACCCAAAGTAAATGTTTTCATGTGAAGTTATGAACTCTTGACTGAAGTCCAGTGTGTGAAAAGGCTAAAAGCTAAGGAACATAGATTAAAAAAAAAAAAAACCCACACACAAAGTTTTGGGATTACCATACATGAAGCAGCTGCTTTAATGAGGCTGTTATTTTTTTCTCATGCAGCGCGCTCTGCTGTAAGCAGCGCTGGGAGCACGGACTTTAATGAGGTGGTGCTGTTGCTTTAACAGCGCAGTCTCCTGTACTTGTGGGAATGTGAGGATTATGTCTCTGCGGCGCTCCATCCTTAAATCTCTCAGTCAAATACAGATCATGTCTCACCAGTATGGTCGGGGACACGCAATCCTCTGAGAAGTGACTTTGCAGATGAGCAGGCAGTTGCAGGGGCAGCGGACGTACTTCTTCCCTGCTGGGGCATTCTTAATGGGCTGCATTGGGAGACACACCAGAGGAGAAGATAAGAGGACAGCAATACCAGTGAATGAGAAGGGGAGAAGATAACGAGCCAATTATAACTGATGGATGAGGATAAAGAAATTATCCAGAAGGGGGAGAGGGTGGCTAACAGAAATGGAAAGAGATTGTACACAAACTACAGCTTTCTTTGCTTATTGATTTTCATTAAAGGCTGAAATGACACAACAGAGAATCAACGTTTATTTTACAAAATGCAGATTTAAACCAAGATGACACACAGTGTATGGAGGATGTTGTGTGTAAACCTAAAGACTTACAGAAAAAGCCACATAGTTTGTTTAAATAAAGGTTTATTCAGTTTTACCAATTGAAAATATTATTTCAAACTAGGCTCATAAACCAAACGTTTGGAGGAAAAATGTCTTTTTTTTTTAGTAAAGATTGGGATAGACTCTACGACACATTTAAAACATATTTATATTCACATTTTTAGATATTTTATATATTTACACAACAAAAAATTCATTAAAAAATGAAGTTACGAAGTTAAATGTAGTTACGTTTGTGCTTTACATCCTTGTTATACTTAAGTTGTGTATGTTAGTCTGTTGGGCATTAAAACACAACAGATCTGAAAATAAAAAGCATAACAATAAATAAAGAAAATACAATCCAGTAAATCAAAGTTTGGATTTGAAACAAAAAAGTTTTTTTTTATCATTTTAGATGTGAAATAATCTATGCATCATTCATTTATCTCTTTAAATTTCTTTCTAATACTTTGGTGATCATTAGCTACAATATCACAATAACTTTTTGTTTACTACCTGTGGAAAACCTTTTGTCAGATTTCTTTTTTTTTTTTAAATCAACATAAACTTTAATAATGAAACAAAAAAACCTTCAAACAATCCTAAATATTTTTTCTTGGCGGTTAGAGACTTCATCTACTGCAGAGTGGCAACTTTAGTCCACAGCGACACTAAAACCCTTTTGTCTCCATCTCTGTACCTCCACCTGTGCAAATACTTGCAGTGATTGTGACTCATTCTTGTGAAGCCTCTGTAAGCCATACATGTGGTAATATTGCTACTGTATTTACATGCAGTGTTACCACGCCTACAACTGTCTAAAATATCAGGGAGCTTTTATTATAGGTGGATGACTAATTAGAGGTTTGAAACAAAGGCTGTTTACTCAACATGTGTTTAAACAAGGAGAGTAAATGTCAAACTTTTATGTCAGAAGTCATGAATGTTCTTTTAGAAGAAAGTTCTTAAAGTTCCACTCCATACCGACCATTATTTTTAACTCAGAAGTTTAATTTCTGTGCATAAAACACATCAACCGTGAGATAAGCAGAACTGTAAAGACTTTAACGTCTGCAATATTACTCCAAGAAAACAAAGATGCTGATATACAGTCATAAGAAACAAACATTGTCTTGCTGCACATTACATTATCTGGGTGAATACTCTATTCTGATTGGCTGTGCAGCCTTCTTAAAAAAAAATTTAATGTGGACAAAAACAAGCAGTAAGAGGTGAATTTTCTCTCTTAACTGATGCTTTATTGAACCTATCGTGACGATCAGCATATATATCTCGCTTTCCATTGCCGCTGTAATTCAGCGGTTGCTGCCTGTTCAGTGATGCATTGGAGTGTTACTGTGACAACAGGCCGCATTACGTATCAAATAGTCCACCTTTTATGAAACCTTTTATCTAAACCTAAAAAAATAACAAACGTAAAGTACTAAAAATCAAATGAATATTTATGTCTTTTGAAGGTGACCATGTTATAAGCGGAATTGTGTCCGACGAAGTGTGCATTCAGAATTTGACGCACACTGTGGAAGCCTGAACTGGCAGAATAGTGTAATTAATCAGCATTAATATATATTAACGCGTTTTTTTTATATTAATCGCATGCTCCCTGCTTTTCTCCATTCTGATGCACCAACTTGTAGGCAAATAGATACATGTACATCTTTGTTTTCTTCCTCTGAGCTTGAATTTGGCTCAAAACTGTAGGGCTGGATAGCTCCAATATTGCTCACCATTTTTGTTGCACCGCTAATGTTATATCAGGAGTGTGGAGGCCTGTAAACTACTTGAAGAGAGGGTAAAAAAACAGATGATGGGATGCTAGGCCAGGCTTACTGGTCAACAGTCCTGTCTACAACTCAAAGCTGAATTTCTGATTAACTACTACCACTCTGGAGAAAGTATGTCCTACAAAATGACACAGGCTTTTGTTTTTTGGCTAAAAATCTTAAGCCTCGTTTCCACTGAGTGTTTGTAGTGCGACGGGTAGAAAAGCAACAACAATGGAGGTCACCAAGCAGCTTGTCTTTTTATTGCCTTACTTTTGGTACATTGTGTATAATAGGAATATAATGTCTGAAAGAAGATTGCAGGCGGCTAAAATGAATACCGCCATTAAGAAACATTGGAAACGTTAACTTAAATGAGCACTTTATTGGCGCTTTCTAATGTCATCATCACTTACTGCCAATCAACAGGTGGCTACAGAGAATCCGACCGTTTTGTTCCACTTTTCAATGAACTTACAACAGTTGGGGGGGGACCCAAGAGGTACAGTTTGGTACTGTTTAATGGGTCCATTTTACAATGGAAAAACTCAAAATAATGGACCGCTAAGTGGAAACGAGACTATAAATAAGACCGGTGGGAAGAACTAGATAGTCGACGATCAAAAGAGCAGGTCTTTAAAGTCCCACCCCAACAAAAAAAATCCACTGTAAAAGAGTTCCCGGTGGTCTTTTAATTGTCTTTTAATCGTTTTAATCATTAGAAACTTGCTTTTGGGTTGTGGGACCTTATGGTTCCAGAAACTCACCGTTGCTTCATTGCAAACGCCACATTTCACCACGTGCTGGTGGATCTTTCCCTCCACAGAGATGAGACTTTGACACACCCTGCAGCTGATGACAGGGGCACTGCCACTCTCTGGAGAGTTGAGTGGAGAGTAGGGAGGAGGATCCTCCCCGAGAAGAACTGAAGGCTGGGTGGGGCTGGGGAAAGGAGGGAAACCTGAACAGGAAGAAGACAAAATAACAATAAATACGAAAAACAGTAATAAAGGCAGGCTTGTTGAAAAACAGGAGTCACAAGAGTTAGGAGAGCAGACTGAAAAAAAAGACCCACTCAGTTCCCATGACAAGCAACCCATTACAGTAAACAACATAATAAGATTTGGTCTGGAGCTCAACAGAAAGGAGCTTTAAAAGGAAAACACTCTTGGAATGCAGAGAATGGTTGGTTTCAACACTTGAGTCTGGGCATTTGTGAAAATCACAGATAAATCGCGGATTATCCCAGAAACATCCAACATAAATGCTCCTTTAAATGTTGATAAGGGTTTCGGAGGACAAAAGCAGATGTGATTGCAATATTTTTGTTTTATTTTAAGTACAATATTGAGATATTTCTTAACTGAATGGTCATTTGTCAAATCGGGATCTCGCAGCTTTGAAAAGCAGCCTTCTTATTGGCTGAGGTTAATGTCATTTAAATTAGGTGTTTCTCGGATGCTAGCCAGCTAAGGATTGCAGTTCCTAACCATCCCAAATAAAAAAAAAAACTGCATTAAAACGTTAAAATACACAAATAAATCTACAAAAAGAAGCAGGAATATTGTAATTTTTAGTTATAATATTAATACACCGGTGCCTTTGAGCTTTGAACGTAGTTTGCCGGTGCGAAGCCAATGTAGCTTCCAGGCTAATAAAACAGCTGCTACGTTCACCAGTTAGCACAGCGTCTGACAGCTTGGCGTCACTGCAGGTAAACAGAGCATTTATTTTTCCCAAAGGGACGCTCTTAAACGAAGATCCAACATGATTGCTATATATTCTGGACTAAGGTGGTTCCACATGACCCCCCCTCCATCACAGACTGAGCTAAAAGGCTAACCCATGTACGCTAAGCTAACTGGAGTCAGGTGGAGGAGAGGGCACCATGGATACTTACTCTCTGGTTTGTTGGGTACAAACGCTGTATTAGGAGAAACCCCGCCGTTACCGCTGCCAAGAGCACCGTCTCCTAAATCTGACAGTAACGGGGACCTCTCTCCGTCCGCCATACCGACAGCGAGGCGAGGGGGGAAAGCGGGAGCGAGGTTGCAGACCGATCCGGTGTTGTATTGTTGTGTCGGAAATGCAGGCATCACATGATCGCACCACCACCGACGCCGCTGATGCGGTAGCCGTGCACGGGGGTGTGGCACTGCACACCCGGGAGGCTCCAAACACGAGCCCCCATGTCCAGAAACACGATTCAGTTTGAATTTAGCATCTCGTGGTCACTTTAAACCAACATCGATGTGCTCTGAACGCTGTAATGAGAAATACTCTATTGTTGAGTAGAAATAACCTAAACTGTGACTGATTTATTATGGCTTTGATTTTACTTGTTTGCTAAAACGCATTAATATACTCTATTCATAACTAGCAGTTTTCCCAATATGATGACTTCACACAGCTAACAGCTTTTAAATGAGGGCATAGCAAAACATCGTGAATGTTTTAAACAGTTTTCTGAAGTTAAATTGAAAATTAAACAAAAAGCCCCATCTTAGAATAACATATACTAGATTGGGAAAAACCGAACTTTATTAATTAACTACTATAGTTGAAGACACCAGATAGATAATAAAAAATACTAATAAAAACTTAAAATATGAATTAAAACAATAATTATTATCCAGTGTCTATGAAGTATTGCAGACTTTAATGGCTGACAAAAGAAGGATCTGTTTTATGGCTATATTAGGGCTAATAAAACTAGGGCTGTAACTTTAATTGATTAATCAATTAATCGATTTATCCAACACGATCGGTCTGTGTGAGGCAAGTTGTTAATCAAATAGAATAAAATCGACCTATACTATTAGAAAATCTTTTCAAAATGTAATGAATGGATCTATTATCAATCTTGGGCAGCATCATTTGGATGGAGATACACTAGGTTTGTTTCACTATAATTTAAAAACGGCCAAGTGTATCACAGTGGACAACACGGTGCAGTAAAATATTAATTGATTCTTGGTTACTTGTTTTTACAAATATTTAATTTAGACTTGATTATCTTGCAAGAAATTCAAGGAATCTGGAAAAATACTGTTCACCTGCACTGTTCAGTACCCTGGTATTTATCTCTAAGTCACACTCGTTGAGGTCTTACTTAAACTGTATTTTAGTCTGTTGTATAGTTTTTTCCCAGTGGTCTTTTAATTATGATTATTCAGTTTCTAGACAAAAAAACTGGGACTGTTAGCCCAGAAAATAACCCAGAAAAAAGTTAGTCCCCTTTTAACCACAGAATTGGGTTAGAAACAACCTAACTTAGGTTATTTTTAACTACAGAGTTTTAGGGAAACAAGTATCCTTCACAAGAATATTTATGATAACAATTTTTATTTGTGCTACACATATTCTTCTTCATTAATGATTGTTGAAAAAATCCATGGAGCGCTTAATTAAAAGAGTCACCTGCAGTTCTTCCCTCTCACTGAAGAACTGCGCCTTGCTCTCTTCAGCATGGACAGGATGAGGAAGATGGAGGCCCAGTTTGCTGATGGGCAGAAGAAAGAGAAGAAAAATGAGGATGAGAGCAAACTTTGTTCAATTCAAAGTCCTTTAGAAAGTAGTGATCAAAATGTCAACGTTTCATAAAAGGAAATGTCTCTAAAAGGACAACTTTTGCTCTGATCTGCAGAGTTTCATCTATAAGAGTTACCATAAATGAAAGAATATTTCAAACCATTTCTTACTATTTCTGTGTCCTCAGATCAAGGAACTTCTCTTTTACATCCAAGACCACATCTGTTGCTCTGGTATCCGGAAGTTTAACTTTGACCTGAAAGGAGCAAAAATGTGTTATACATGTTTAAAATCTTTTCTATTTAAAACACGTACATTTTCTATTTTCTACTCTTTTATGTCCATCCATTAGCAACTCAAACTTGAATTTAGGCTCAAAAGAGGAATTAAACTGAAACTATGAAAGTTTCAAAGGAGAATTTTGGAAAAACATAAAAGCTGCAATATTCTACTAATAATTTCATCCTACATTTGTGGTTATTTTGAGTTATTTTCATTAATATCTTCACCATTTTTTCTTTCTAACACCTTTTTTAAGTGTTATTCAGATTGATGTTTTGTTTTCTTTTTTTGATTTACTTAAAATTACACTCCGCACTATTTGAAAACAATAAAAATATACTCTTGTTACTCTACCAGCAGGGCTTCACAGCACATGGAGGATGGGTCTTTTCTACTGAGGCCAAAAAACACATCTTCTGTTCCCACACTTTGCCTGAGGATAATTTCATACCTGCACAGACATTACATGCAAAACATTCAACATGACCATGATCTGGAGAAGAAGTTTACCAGTTTCAATGATGATTAATGTTCTTTAGTGACACAAACTGTCTTTAAAGTATTTTATTTGCAATGAGTCTCACTCAGGTTGTGGCCGCGGGTCAGCAAAGTCGATGAATTGAGAGCCTTCAGCCACCTCTTCATCACTCCAGATATTCTTGCTGTTCTTCTTTGTGTTGACACTTAGCTCTGTGTAAGCAGCATCACAAGCAAATTCATATTTACCCATAAAATAAAAAAGTTTTGAGAAGGTTTGTACCACATTATAAGCAAGTAACAAAGAAGTAAAACATTTTAGTTGCCTTATACTAAGCCTGGTGTAATGTAATAAATACTAGCTAGAAATGCCACAATTCCACAAAAAAATTGAACCTTGTGTTTCACCATTAAACGGAATCATGGGAAAAGTGAATCGTTGCATCCCTGCCAACTGTTGTGCTAAATTTAGAAGGAATTTTATGTTTATTAGGGATGCAAGGATACACTTCCTTAACAATTCAGTTCAAACTTTCATTTTTGGGTCACAGTTTTGTTTCAGTTTAATTTATATGATTTCTGCATTACAGAACAACAAAAAACAAAAATTCAGATTATTAACATTTTTTATATTTGTTAATAAACAACAAAAAAATGAAATTAAGAAAAACCTCTTAGTTGCTTTATACTCATTCTGGTGTCATGTAATAAAACAACACATAATATATTTTTCTTAAATTTAGGACAACACATGTTTCACACTTTCAATGTAGCCATACCGGTAACTGTATGCAATAGATATGTAACGATTCACTTTTCACTTATCACATAATTCATTTTAATTGTGTAACATACGATTCATTTTGGATTCAGAATTGTGACATTCCTAGTATTTATTATATTACACCAGGCTTAGAATAAGGCAACTACAGGCTGCACGGTGGTGCAGTGGTTAGCACTCTTGCCTCACACCAAGAAGGTTTATAAGGTTTCACCAAGAAGTCCTGGCTGGGGGACTTGAAACAATATCACCAATGGGGGACTTTTCTGTGTGGAGTTTGCATGTTCTCCCTGTGGGTTTTCTCCGGGGACTCCGGCTTCCTCCCACCATCCAAAAACATGCTTCATAGGTTAATTGGTCATTGACTCTCTGGATGTGAGTGTACATGTGTGTGTGATTATGGCCCCTGTGTCCTCTGTGTCCCCTGCCTTCGCCCATGAGTAGGCTCTGGCAACCCCGTGACCCCGAAAGGGATAAAGCGGTTCAGAAAAAATGAATGAATGTATCAGCAAATTTAAAAAAGGATTTTACCTTGTTTTGTTATTGTTTATTAGACTAATAGACAAATCATATTACATCATTATACAAAAAAGAAAACCGTGACCCAAAAATCAGGGACTGAACTGAATCGTTGGGAAAATCGATGTTGAATCCAATAGTTACCTTTTTTATGCTTTTGGGGAAGGGGACCTATTTGTCCAGGACCCAGCTGTGCAGATGGAGTCACCTTCTGTTGAAATAATAATAATTTTAAAAACATACTTCCTCATCCTTTCTGCATCAGTGCTTTTGAATCTCACTTCACACTCTTCCTCATCTTCATCGTTTTGCGTGGGGGATAATAGGGCAGACAGAGCCCTGAGGGTTTCCTCGGATGATAATCCCACAGAATCCATTGAGAAAAACGTGTAAATCAAGATATGGAAAATGTTGAAACCAACACAAAATTACAACTAACGCAAACAAAATTTAATATTTGTAAAGTATATGAAAAATATCACAACGAGAGTAAAAGCCTTTCTGACAGATACTGACGTTGGCAGCTGCTATGCTAGCTAGCTAACTGCATGTTTGAAACATTGACTCGTCTCCATGGCAACAACAGGGTTTCAGGCTGCCATGGAAACCGAAAAAAAATTAAATGAATTCATTTTTTATATCTTAAGCACTGAAATGACCAAAGAACGTTTTTGTAACATTTTTTGTTTGAAAACTTAAGCCAGAAAGAGTCTGAAAATATTTGTTTTTGTTGCCAACATTTCGATATTATGCAATAAAACATGAAAATATGTCAATGAAACACAAATTAAATCATGCTACTTTGTTTTTTAATTTATTTAAATCAGCATATCGCATTTTACAAACATCATCTGTCCTGTCAAACGAACGCAATTTTCTAGTAGGCGGCGTCATGATTTATGTCCCTCCGCGGACACCGTAGCTCATGTGTGGCCCTCAGGGATCTTGTTCAAGGTGACAGGTGGTGCCATGCCGGGAGCCGTGCGCTTGCTACCATTTGTTTGGGCTGCTGATGCTGTAGATGGCGAGGAGAAAGGGTCCGCGGCCCCGTTAAAACTAGATGACCTGTCCCTGTACAGCGCTCCTCAGAAATCTCACTATGTGAAGCCTGCGGCAGGGCAGCTGGAGGAGTATGTCGCCACCCTCAGGAAGTTAGTTGAGCCTTACACGGGATGGTGTCAGGTCACCTACGGTAAACTGAAACCCAAAGTGGAGAAGCTCGTGCAGTCCGGAAATGACTCCTACGTCTACCTGCAGAACCATCCCAAGGACTTCTACGCGCGAGCAGGGATCATCGGCTTCACGGGGGTCCTCGGATTATTCCTCGCAAGAGGCTCCAGGGTTAAGAAGTTAATCTACCCCGCTGGTCTGATGACCGTCAGCGCCTCCTTGTACTACCCGGAGGAGGCGGCGACCATCGCAAAGTCAACCGGGGATTCGGTGTACGGATACGCGGTTCGGGGCTTCGCTGCGGCGGAGAAGATCCTCAGCAAAGATGGAAAGAGCGGCAAAGCAGAGACGAAACCATGATGGATGGATAGACGGACGGATGTCATTGCGCAGCAATAACGGATCACTCAAATGCAGCTTTTTTAATACTGTAGATGAACCTGGACAGGCTTTGAACAGGTTCCACTCTGTCTGCACTATTCCTCATGCTTTACTCAGGCCAGACTTGCCTTTAAGAATTTCTCTGCTTCTGATTGAATGTATATTTAATGTAAAAGGAGATCAATATTTTGCTTTAGATAAAAATACTTGAAACTCTGCCTCACATGCTGTCTGCTGTTACATAGGAGGAAACCTTCAATAGGCAAAATACAAATATTGAAAGTTGTTTCATAATATTACTGTATACTGAGAGTTCTGTGCATTTGACCAAATCCTCTTTACAATCTGCAATAATGAGAAATAAAAAGACCTTACAAATAAACATGCAAGACCACCAGTGTGGCAAATACTAAAATATGTATTCATGATTTGTGGTAAACTTCAATTGTAGATTTATTTATATGTAAACTTCACCCACCCCAAAGAAAGATCATGATGTGACTGTTTAACAGTTTATTTGCTTCAGCCAAACAATACAAATTTAAATACAAGTTCATTTCAGGAGAGCAGCACCAGCTTCTCGTTCAGAGCAATCTGTGCCTGGGTGAGGTTGGACAGGTACGTCACCATCAACAGGTCCTGCAGCAAACCAGAGGCATTACCATGTTTAAGATACAAACAACTGAGTTTCACAGAAACACAATTCTGGCTCTTTTAATCATTAGAAGTTTGACAAGTTCAATTAGGTAAAAAAAAAACAACTTGCAATTTATGATGTAAAATATCTGGAGAAGCACTTACATTGATGTTAGAATTGAGCATGTTTTCAAAGTCTTCAGGTGAGATGGTCGGCACCTTGTTGACCAGGTCTGTGAGGAATCGGCCAACGCTGTTATCTGCTGCCACTTTCCCAGACTGGAACAGATCCAACAGGTTTAAAGCAGCCCCCATTTTTGGTGCTGCATTTTCTTTGTTGTAGTCTTTATACTCACCAAGACATCTTCAATGTATGCCAACACCGTAGTAAGCATGTCCTGGACCCTGGCTGCAGCTCCACCCACCTGGGACAGGTCAGAGGTCAGACCTTTGGAGCGATTCGGAGCCTCCCGTGTCCTCTGAAGAAGGTCCACTAAAAACAATTTGAAGTTCAGTTATACAAATGTACATTTACTTTCAAACAAACGTTCTATAACATTCTTTCAAACATACATTTTATAAAATTCAAACACTAAAATGGGACTTGCCACCAGAGTATCTTATACTTACCGCCTATTCTCTCAGTGTCATAATAGACATATTTGACGGTGAGTGGTGTAAACATGACGCCGACAGTCTTTCCCGGCACACCCATCTGTGCACTGTGTAAGACATCCACAAACACATTCAGACCACTCTCAGCCTTTACATGATCACACAAGTTAGCAACAGATCCACTTGCCTGAGATAGGCCCGGATGTTCATTTTGCCACTCTGCAATGCTGTGTCCACAGTCAGGTGAATGGGGTTGGAGGCTTCACGGCTATAATACTCATGGATCAGCACAGAATGTTCAGTGATGTCAAAACCTGTGGCATACCTGGTGGAAGAAGATCACTTTAAAAACAAATATCTAAAAACGCGAACCACTGAGTAAAGACATCTGCATACGAACAGCTAACACACCATCCGATGATGACCTCTGTGGGCGACACTCTCTTGTGAAGCTCATACATGTTTTTTGCAAACTCCATGTCCACAGCGACCTGTTGTCAAGAGGACATATTTGACAGATGATCACTCCATCAATAAAAAGAACTTGCATTTTCATTTGAGGTTGGCAAAACAATTAATGACTCTGACTGACTTTTTAAAATATGACTGAGATTGACGCGACAAACAGGAAATTGTTATCTCTGATAAAGTCACCACATACAGCAAAAAGTCGACTAGAGCAACCACACAATCACAATAGACAAATAAAATCCAGCAACATTTTAACTGCATTTTTCCTCTTATTTTTTATTTTTCAAACATGTAAATGCTGACACCAGCAAGTTGTCTGTTACAAAAAAGCTAACTCAATGAAGACTGTTGATAATGCAGCGATCTGAAATCTACCATGACAAAACTCTGACAGGTTCAGGTGTTGAAGATAGACACTAGTTTGTTGTTCAATTCTGAGCTGCAAAATTATTGTAAGCCACTATTGATCACAGCAGCAGCAAAACAAGTTACAAACGTGTTAAAAGGGGCAAAAAATTATTAAATGGTATATATGTTTCTATAAAAGACACACACATATACTTCCATTTCAAATGCAATTAGACTTCATGCTTAATATGTGCTTACATGAATAAATGCATACATGGTCATTTAAGAAAGTGGGATTGCATATTAATGAACATTTAAGATCAAATCGAAAAATGGCAGGTTTTAGCCAGATTAATTTTCATCTGCAGTCCCCTGGTGGGTCGATGTTATTGGAAAAAATAAACCAAGCTTTCTTGGATTTTTATCTTAAGTTCAAGTGTAAAAAAAACAATATATTTCGCGAAAGTTCAACGCTCACCTCATCTTCTGACTCATTGTGGGGGACAGAGAAGCAGTTCGTCACCTCAATAGAGTGTTTGTCAACTGTACCTGAAAGCGGCAAAAACAGGCCGTTGTTAATATAGTCGTTTTTATTTCATGTATATAATTACGGAACACACGTTTGTTTGATTTCTTTTAAGTCGCAATGTTTACAAGATGCTAACCCGATGTTGGCTAGCAGCTGGACCTAACCTGGTTTCAACTAAGCCAGCATGCGTTAGCTAGCAAGCTAAAGCTAACCGTATGCTAGCCATCCCCGGCACCCTGAAAACATTCATCCTTCAGGGAAAAGACGTAACCATGACATTACTGCTTACCCAAAAGGGTTCCAATCACACGACTGGCTCCCTCATTCCTTCGCTCGTACGAGTCGCTGATAGACGCGAGAACGACGGGATGGATTTTCACTACTGGCCCGTACACCGACATCTTGAAAAAGAGGAGTGTTTACCGGCTCGAGCGAACACATATACTGCCATCTAGAGACTGGAGGCCGAATAGCTAGTAATCATTAAACTGATTTAAAAATAAACTCACAAATATTTAATTAATATGGCAACATTTAAATAAACAGGATGTGTTTGTGCTGTAGTGGGGGTATCTTCCTCTGTTAATAGCGCTTTAAATTATTAATTTATTGCAATTAATTGATTTTTAACATAAATGAAGGGGGTTTTGAGCCAAGATTATCGTAGTTTTCCAGCAGAAATATTTAAAAAATGAATGTATAGTGTTTGATTTCTTTTTGTGTCCACTGTTTATCATGGGTCGTAAGTGCGGTTACATTGTAAGTGAACTAGCTCCACATTTCCTCTGAACTCTGCAAACAGGCTTTGGGGAGGGAGGGGGCGCGGGGGGTGGCGTCTCCCTGTTGTGAAAATGAGAGGCGTCTGAGACAGCGAGGTTGATGGGGGCTGGACTGATGACAGCCTCCTGCGCCGCTCACAGCCTCACACCTGACCGACTCCATCAGACGCGCAGATGATGGAGCTGCTGCCGGGTTGCCCCTCTGCCACCATTTCGCACATCCACTGCCCGACAAATGTTCTGCACACGCCTTCAACTCTTTATTGTCGATCATAGACAGGATGGGTCGTGATTTTGGTTTTCCCCCACGCGATTAGTAAGTGATCCGTGCTTTTTCTTCTTCTTTTGTTTTTTTTTCCTGGAAAAGCAAACAGGGGAGGACTGATGCTGCGTCGCCGCTAAACACCAGAAATGGGTGTCATTGAAACAGAACCGGCTCGTTTTTGGACCCATTTTCTCCTAATCTGCCCATAAAGAAGATCTTATCTACAAGTTGCTGCACCTAACAGGTAGGATTTTGCTCCATCTCTGCAGCTTACTGACTCACAGGCATCCTTTTACAGAGGCTATTTCTGATCCATCCATCTGGGGTGGTGCGTCATCCTCGTAGCCGCTATCAATCTCTTTCGTCCATCCACAGCTGGTGGATGGACGCAGGACGCACGACCCCGCGCTCCATTTTACTGTGCAAATATTCCCCTCACACCTTTTTAACCCAGACTGACACTTATGTAAGAAATCCCAATAGGACTATAGTGCAAGTCCACCAAATTTAAAATAGCAGTAAAGTGCACTTACACAACACACACACTCAAGGACCACACATGCACTCAGCCTTAGGCGTTTTATAAAGGCTGCCTCATTAAATGTGCATATGGTCAGATGTGCACCGAGATCATGATGTCTTTAGGGGAACAAGATCACAGATGTATTTGTCTGTAGACTTCAGTTTTATGAGACAACAGGAAATGTGCATCTGTATTTATAACAATCTTTAAAGAGGATCATTAGATTCACAGTAGACAATAAATTGCATAGAAGCCCCAACAAATCGATGGTATAATTTAATTTGATCATTGTGCCCCTCTTTGTTCCAGGCTTCAGTCAAGCAAACAAATGTTCCAATTAAGAGCTGCTGGACACAATCAACCATAGGGAGGAAATCAATAACACACTGATCCGCCTTCACACATACACCTATCATGGCACTGGAGAACTCAGTTTTCCCCTCCCGGCCTGACTCTCTTGCGCTCCCCGTGGAGGAGAAGGAAGAGGGGGAAGCAGTGGAGGTGGCCTCAGCCTCCACCGGAGTCTTCAACCTTTCTGAGGAGCTTGGTCATGTTGTCACCACGGAGACGACACATTCGCCTCCCATCAAGGCAAAGGTCAACAGGTCGATCCAGGCCAAAATAGCCGAACAGGAGGCCAAAGCCAACCAGCACGGAAAGAAGACTCAGGGGACTGAGAAGGAGAGGGGCCGATTCGGGTGGGGTGAGTGACTCCCTATCCTCTGTCATGCACTATTTATGTGTTGTGTCTGTTTAGTTTGAAGGGTTTTTGAAAGGATCTGGATGTTGTTGCTTGGGATTCAAGCTGAAAGTTACATTTCTGCTTTTTGACACCTCATGGCTTAATATTTTCCCTCCCCCATATTCATATTCCCAGACATTTTCGACACATACACTGACTGTGCCTCCTTCTCTTCAAATCCTCCTCTCAGCCTCCTTCATGTTGTAAATCTCCTCTAATTCAGAAAATGCTGCAGTACGTTTCCCTCTTCACAGTGTTGTACCTATTTTAACTTCAGGTCTTTCTCTCTGCAGCTTAAATTCTAAGAGCAAACACTTTGAATCTCCATAAACTGTGGGGTCTAAGTTCCCAAGTTTGTCAAACTAAACAACAAAAACTCAAAAGCCTCAAAACGCCATATATGTAGGGAAATAAATGCTTGTTAAGATTATCTGGTCACACTTTCTCTTAGCTGTCTGCTTTCATTTCTCTTTTCTGTGGTTTTTTTTTTTTTACATTCTAAAATGCTTCATCCCTCTGCGCTTCCCTTTGTTTATCCTCCATTCATCCGACTGTCCTCTGTGTGCAAAGTGGCAGCTTCAAACAGCAATTCTTTTTCACAAATGTGAAAAGACAGCCTTTGCGTGTGTCACCTTTAAAGTGCCTTTAAGAATGGTTTCTCGGATCTGTCATGATGAAACTAAGACATCTGAGGAGAACTGCCTTCAGGTTAAAAACAAAGTGGCTTCACTTTTCTACAAGAGCAACCTCCACTTTCATTTAAGGATTACGAACTGAATGAGGTCTGCTTTGCCTCCCTCCTTTCCTCCAGCACGAGCTCGGCGCAAGAGGCAACGCTACGTGGAGAAGAACGGTCGTTGCAATGTGCAGCACGGCAACATGAGGGAGACGTATCGCTACCTGACTGACATCTTCACCACTCTGGTTGACCTCAACTGGCGCTGCTCACTCTTCGTCTTTGTCATGGCCTACGCTGTCACATGGCTCTTCTTTGGGGCCATCTGGTACCTCATAGCCTACTGTAGGTAAGACTCCTGATTCAGTGATGGATTTCTGTTTGATCAGCTATGATTTCAAGTGTGATTTAAATATCTTTATTTGTATCAGTCAGTTTAAAAACATTTAAAATGTTCACCAGGGGTTGATCTCCATTTCACAAATCTCTTTTTTGGAGAGCTGTCTTTCACAGTTGTGTCATGAGTTTTCATGTGTTGGCCGCCGTCTCCTTGTCACGCTTGTGTGATGGAAACAATGACTCGAGGTGGCACATTATGTGTCACAGAGTGGTATAAATCAAGGAGGGAAGGATCAGAGGAGACATGCTGTAAACTGCACCGTAAGGCACACTTAAAATTCTAAACTTTTTTCAAAAATTGATCATGCAGCTAACAATCCAGTGCACCTTTTGCAAATTCAAAAATCTGTAAAATTATTCTTGTGCGACTTTGGGAGGCGCTCCACTCAACTGACTGTGAGACAATTTCTCACTGACACTGGAGCGGCGAGCGCACAGATGGGCGTGTTGTGCGCATTTTGAGGGACACAGGTGGGTCAGAGACAGTGCTCCTGGTAAACAATGTGGCTGGAGGTAAAATTATAAAACATCCCAGGTTACTAAAGAAACCCACCTTTGTGCAACCAAACCATAAAGATCGACACAGCATTTCAGAGAGCAAGCTTAACCCGACCTGCGCCGTTACACGCGTGCATTCCCAAAAATATGCAGCTGACAGCATTCATTTGCCTGTTTGTTCAGGAGATGATCATGTTACTACATCATGTGCTGAAATTGACAGTTTTTCCCCGCTCAGGTGACAACTGCAATGGAGCACATACTGATTTCCAGCACTCTAGGATTCAGCACCGCGCAGGCATCTAGCCAAACTTTACGCACATGCTATTCCAGTATGTTTGCTACACGTGACTCTTGAGCAGAAAGTCCACACTTCTTACAAGTATGGCTGCGTGCCGCGCGCACATCTAACCAAACTTCCAGTATGTTTACTGCATGTGACACTGCTAAACAATGTGTCATTGCTAAACAACCGCCTGGCAATGAGACGGATTTCGACAACAATGCGAGGGAAGCCGTCATGCCATCTAAACTCACTTTTTTGCTTCTATTGTCTTTTTTGCGCCTTATAATATGGTGCGCCCTGTGTTTGGGTTAAATCCAGAAACAGACCCCCTAATTAAGACTGCGCCTAATAATATGGGACCACCATATGGTGCGTAAAATACTGTAACCTTTTTTCTAGACACAGAAATAATAAAAAGATCTTGAAACAGACGGAAAGGAGAGCAAAAAGACTCAAACTGGTGAACAATTACAGCAAGTTATGCTCACATCCTCCAAGGACATTTGTGCTCAATATGAAACAATATTTAACTAAATCGACCACAAAATGAAACAAAAGCAATTTTCTAAGTTTCCAACTTCAAAGTCCCACTATGACCATATTTTGAAGTCATCTTTTATTTATTATCATGCGTTTTTTTCAGTAAAATTTAAAACCTTTGTCATTTTCTAGGAACGTTTCTGCAGAGCGCCAGTAGTTCATTAGATATGGTAGTTGACGTAGAATAAGGCTTCTGTTTATATGATCCTGCTGGCTTACAGCCCCTCACATCCCCAACCTAACATTACCGGTGCCACAAAAATGGTGAGCATTATCAGAGCTGTCTGGTTGTACAGTTTTGAGCCAGATTCCAGCTGAGACAAGGAAAACAAAGATGTACATGGATCTATTTGTCTGCAAGTGGACGCATCAGAATGACGCAGAGCAGAGAGCTTGTGGCCTGCCCAGCCTATTGTCTACGTCACAAATAAAATCTTTTTCGAAGAGCCTTTTTTCATCTGTTCTTGATTCACAACAATTTGAAAAAAGAAATACTCAGAAATGCAATTTTTAAACCTAATTTTCTTTACAGTATGTACTGTTTGTCCTCCATCATCATTGCAATGCTGAAATAACACCAACAATACAATTTTCATCTGAGAGGGTCTTTAACTTTTCAAGATAAGATTAGATATTTTATTGTGAAGTAACTGAGAAAAACCTCTTATGTACATTTTGTGAAAGCAAAACCCTGTTTTTACATTTATTGGATCTTATAGCCAGAAGAAAACTTCATATCAAAGTTTTCATCCCGCTTTGGAAATCCATGAATAACAACAGTATTTTTCTCCAAAGGGATCAGAAACTCATTTGCAATTCATTTCTGCTTCGAGCAACAAAGCCAAAAGAAAGCCAATGACCATGCATTATGGCGGTGTTACAGTGCATTTCATCAGAAGGTATTACATCTTTACAGATGTGTCTGCTGGATCTAATTAGCTAACGCAGTCTGCTCATAAAATGGTGACCTTTTTTTAATGCAATCTGAAGACCACCCCTAAATGTACAAGAGAGCTTTTGCTATTGCCTCAAAAAGGGTTCGATCTCCAACACAGATCAATAAAAGCAATGGATTAGAAAAATGACTTAACACCACTTTCATTAATTAGCGTTGCACTTTAGCTGAAGCAGTAATGATCAGGGACATTAGCTGTTCTAGCAAGTTTTAAGGGAAATTCTTAGTGGATTGAAATGGCTGCACTACATCCTGGGAAGATGTGATGAGGACGGTAGATTTTTTTGCAGCGTAAAGAAAAATGTGCCACGTAAATGCCATGTTAAAAACTGATGTTAAATCAGATGAACAGCATGTGCAGCGTGATTCTCTACACGCTGTCTAAAGTATAAATCTTCTTGCTCTCTGTGTCTCTTCCTCCTGAAACACTTTGTCAACCCCTCCCTCCTCTGCTTCTCACACCCTCTCCTCCTTGTTTTCTCAAGGGGTGATTTGGACCATCTGGAAGATCAGACATGGACGCCGTGTGTAAACAACGTGAATGGTTTCATCTCAGCTTTCCTCTTCTCCATCGAGACCGAGACCACAATCGGCTACGGGCATCGGGTCATCACCGACCAGTGCCCAGTGGGCACCATGCTGCTGTTGCTGCAAGCCATTCTGGGATCAATGGTCAACGCCTTCATGGTAAGAAGAAGGACTGCTCTTAAACATAGAAATACTGCTGGAATGGCTGTAAAAAAATACAGTTATGTTCTTTAAACTGCAAAAAAAAAAAAAAAAAAAGGCAGAAGAGGAAAATTGAACTTTGAAATGCGAAATGTACAATTATTATCGTGTGATGCAGATGGAAGATGTACTGTAGAATCAACACATGTGGACAAATTACAATTTAGCTTCCTAGTGCATATAAATAAACACTAAGTCACTGATTTTGATTTTAAAGAGGAGACAATAAAGCTGTTAACAGAACAGGTGTACACAGACAGGAAAAGTCAATTGATCCGGACAGTCAGCTTAATTTGGTTCGGATCGAGTCCTGAACCTTGTGTTGGGTCTGTATTCAGACTGCCTTTCAACTGCATTTTGGTTTTGAACCAAAGCTTGTAAACAAAACCACTTAGCTAAAGATCTCTTCAGTCATCGGTTAGGAATTATGATGGTGGGACAAAGCAACGAGAAAAGGAATCATGGAAGTCCTCTGCTTGTAACCCCTGTCGCTGATCAATTTTGAAAGTCTGTATCAAGGCCAGGTATAACATTTTTTACTGCTTGTTTGGTATGGCGGAAGCAAGCTGCAAGATGGTTACTGAAGAGACGATGGCTAAGACGGTACGCTGATAAGTGTTATGACATAAAGGTTGTCAGGGAAACAGTGTGAGAAGCAATGTGTCTCACATTAAAAGTTGTTTTAATGAGCCTGCATTCATCCGACCATATCTCAATGGGTTGCTGTGTCTCATTGTGGCTCCACGTTTGTCTGCTGTTTTTCCTACTCTGTTTACATCCTGTTACATATGGTGGCCATTTTGGTCCAGTTGTTCTGCTCACACCAGTATTCAGACTGAGGAAACTCAGAGCGAATCGGAGCTCAGTCCACCTAAAATATGGGTTCAAGAGCAGTTCCTGGTTCCGGCCAGGGTCCGCTTGGGTGCTTTTAGACTACAAATGTATTCTGAGTTATCAGGGGGAGGAAACTCTGGCTCACTGTAAGTGACCAAATGTGTCCAGTCTGATTACACTGTGAAACACACAGAAATGCACACGGAAGTTAGGTTTTTGACCCACAAAAAATATTAATTGATGACTAAAGACTTTTTAGCTAAGAGAAGCAGCTGTGGAAGATAATGGAATGTGAAGCTTAGTCTGAGGGATAAAACAAAACAAAAAACTGGCAACAGAACAGATTTGAACCAGAGGCAACATGACTGAAAGCAAGCAAAGGAAATGAAACTAATGAGCACAGGCCTCACAAAAAAGAGAAACCTCTATGACAGCAGGATAAAAGCAGGTCAAATACACTGCTTTCCAAATGATGTCTTCTCTGGGGATTTCTTGATTTCATCATTATTCCAACTAAACAATCCCAAATTCTTGAGAAAGACTTTGACAGTATAACACCTACTACTCTCTTTTAACTCTGGAGACCCTACAGGGTCAAATTTGGCCCTTGTTTTTTTCTTTTTCTTTGTTTGTTTATTTTTTTTTTTTGCTTTTTATTTTTTTTTAATGGAATTGTTTTTCTGCTTTTCATTTTTATGTTAACATTTTTGGCTACTTTTAAAAGCTGCTTCCCAAACGGACAAACAAAAACCAAATTTGTTTAATGAACTTTAGAAGCCCTGAAGACATTTGTTGTTGGGTTCTCCAGGGTTAAAGTGAAGGGTTAGTGAAGAGACTAAACAATTATTAGATTTAAATACAGTTATGGCAACATTAGGTAAGTTGGCATTAGGTAAATGTTATGGCTTTCACTGGGAACAATAAGAAATGTTGGTATTGTTGTCTTTATTATTATAGGTGCCGGTAAAATATGTGTTCAAAAGAAGGAATCCACATGTTGGTGTATGCTATCTGTTGTTCTATTTTTTATTTTCCTTTTTGTTTTGAAAGAAAATTTAAAGCCACAATCAGTGTGACAGGGCCTGAAAGTGCTAACTGTCCTCCCATTGTTTACCTGGTCTCACTGGCTGAGCAGCTGCTTCCGGCCCTGCACTCTCCCCTCTGCTTCTGCAATCCTGGTCAGAGCTGCATTTATGAAAAAAAATAATGCTTTTTTTCCCCTCCAAAATGGCAGCTTTTCTGTTGGTTTTATTGCCATAGCAACTGTTGTATTTTATGGTCGCCTGGTGGTAACCAAAAAAGGTCATTTTTGGAAAAATCACTAAAAAGAAACTTTTGGATTTCCTTGGCAACTGAGGTTTTTTGGTAACCCCACCCACATTCCTAATATGTTCATATTGTATGTCATATTGCTTTGTTCGGCCAGGGATTCGTGAAATAAATTTTCACAATATTCTGGTTAGAAATGTGCGAGCAAAAGGGAATATGCCACGCAAGCCTGTCACACTAACGGCATTCAAAATCTACAACTTCTAATTCCTACATTTTTTTTTTTCCCCAGATAGCATCTCAATGATGCTCGAGGAGTAAGGAATAGATAGATAAAAAATCCTAAGAGTTAAAATTTGTAGCTGGTACTACAGGTGGTTTTTTCTTGAAAATTCAAGATAGTGGCCTCTTCCTGAGGTCAAAGGTCAACAAAACTTTGTTTGTGGTTGTAAACTTAACTTGGCAGCATGTGTGTGAAATTTTGTGCAGAGTGCTCAAACAAAAGTATTTTATTTCCCATTTTGTAAGAATATGTGAAAATCTCCACATTTCCCACTTTGTCACAAAATGGCTGCTAAGCCATAGGCCTTGCCGTCATCCCATAATAATTTCAAAATTTCCTTTGGATATCCCTGACAAGTGTGTTTTTTTTCATTTGAGGATTTGAAACCCATACAAAATTTTGGCCTCATTCATTTCTTTGTGATGGTTTTGTCCACTGTGATGTCAACAACTCAGGCCATGATCATATGTGATGGATACATGGGATGTATCACTGTCCGTGTAAAAATGCTTCAGTCTGATAGTCAAGGGTCACTGCTGCTTAAATACCACAAACCAGCAGCTCTATTGACAGAAGAGCTCTCCAGTCAGCATCTTTTCAGCTGATTTCTTTATTATAAACTCTCAGTAATGAGTTCTGCTGCTATTTTTAAATTCTCTTCTTTTCCAATCATGTAAATTTATATATTTTTTCTTGTATTAAATTGTATTTTACTCTTTTTCTCTCCATTCAGGTCGGCTGCATGTTTGTGAAGATCTCGCAGCCCAACAAACGAGCCGAGACGCTGGTGTTTTCCAAACACGCCGTCATCTCCCTGAGAGACGATAAGCTCTGTCTGATGTTCAGGGTGGGGGACCTGCGCAGCTCCCATATAGTGGGGGCCAACATGAGAGCCAAGCTAATTAAATCCAAACAGACTCAGGAGGGTGAGACTTTTACCAAAAACATGTGAAAGCGTTCGGATGCATAAACAAACTAATTATGTTCAGTAAATTAAACTAATGTAGAACTTTGGGACTCATTTATTGACTGCAGCAGAAAAATCAGCTTGCAGAGAGGCAAGATCACTGTTGGTCGACGGCGTTTGTTTTTCAGCAGTGGTCGAGAGCAATTCTTGCCGAATGCAAGATTTCAGTTGCTCAGAAGTGTGTTGCTGTTATTTCTGGTTGCCCTTGCTATGACAGGTTATGCATTTTTAATGAGAAACAGATCTGGACTGAGAGCAGGTCAGTCCAGCACACATGTGAGCTCTTGTAGAAGCAGGTCAGACATGGTTCTGCCTTAAAAGAACCAGGAGCCTTTGATGCAGTGCTGTTAGTGATCAGAGTATTTTTTATGAATGTTGACCCTCCTACATTCACACCAGTGCTCTGCAGCTTTACTAACTACACTTGGATGTTTTTTTAATTATTATTAATGCTGACATAAAAATAAAATAGGTCTATATTTTTGTCTTAGAGCAGACGGAAACAAATAGTTAAGACCATAGATGGATGGATGAATTTATCAGTAAATATCTTAAATAGATTTATTTATCAATGTATTCTTTTTATTGTCTTTTTCTTTGTTTTTCTTGCTGAAATTGCGTAAAATAAACAAATCAGGCAAAAATAATACTAAAACCTTTTTACTAAACTTCTTAAAATGTGCTTGTCAGAGTATCTAGAGTGAATTCCCGTTAATCCTTTGCCTGGATTATCCTTTTGAGACGTTTAAGCTTCTATCTTTGCTGTTTTCAGCCTGAGCTTTCTCCTTCAGGCGAGTTCATCCCTCTAAACCAGACAGACATCAGCGTGGGCTTTGAGACAGGGGATGACAGACTCTTCCTGGTTTCTCCGCTGGTGATTTCCCACGAGATTGACGCACATTCTCCCTTCTGGGACATGTCGCAGGCACAGCTGGAGAAGGAGGACTTTGAGATTGTGGTCATTCTGGAGGGAATGGTGGAAGCCACAGGTGAGTCAAGTAAACTGTCTGATTAATAAAAAAAAAATACTGACAAGAACCTGTGATTCCTTGAGCCGCTGTAACGGATAAATCATTTACCATAAATGGATGACATTCTGTGGAAAAAGCTTTCAGGCATTTAAAATGAAATGTGGGTCATAGGAAAAAAATGAAATGCTTAAAGTCCTTGAGCAGTGAATGAAAACATTGCCATATTTACCAGACAAGATACATTTGTATTGATTAAGGGATAAATATGCTTCAAAGTGTGTTTTTTTAGAGGGGGGATTTACAAAAATAAAACCTTCAAGGTTCTAGATGCTATGAGTGTTTTTAAAAATCTTTTCAGAGAATCCTTTTAGTTACTCTAAAGCCATATTTAATTTGATCCACACACTAAATGATTAAACTCTGCCCAGACAAGACAGCAGCCAATCACTGTGACTCAAGAGAAAACCACCATGATTTCTTCCATTGACAATTTAACATTTGAAGACACACTCCAGCTATATTTTTATCTCTTGTAAAAGTGTTCCTATTGGTTTTAAATTACGATGATATCGTTTTAAGCCAAAATAAAATAGTTGATGTTTTTTTCTAAGGCAAAGTTTCTGCAGAGTTAGTGGCAGTTGTTCATTAGAATTTCACCTCTGTAGTAAGTTAAATTAGAGCTCTCTGTTTCCATGCTTTCCCCGTAATCTTATAGCCCCGTCACAACACCAAGCCAACATTAAGGGTGCAATGAAAATGGCGAGCAATACTGGAGCTATCTAGCTGTACAGCTTTGATCCAGATTCCAGCTCAGATGAGGAAAACAAAGGCCTACATAAATCTATTTGTCTGCAAGTGGCTGCATCAGGATTAAGCGGAGCAGGCAGCTTGAGGCCTGCCCAGCGTATCTTCTGTGTCACAAACACGGTGTCTGTGTGTCACAAACGGCATATTTTTTGTCAGCTCCTTATTCACAATTATAGAATATATAAATATTCAAAAATGCAATTTTGAGATTCATTCTTTTTATACTGTATGTCCTCAGAAAAATGCCACAAGAACATATTAAAACACCAAAAACACAATTTTCAGTGGAGTGGGTGTTTAAAAGGCCTAAATAATGCAAAATCAACTTTTTAAGCCTTAAGTGTATTATAATGTTAATTCCTCATGAAAAACAACCCCAAAGTGGTATTTTGCTCCATTCATTTCTGAGTATTCCTCTAAAACCCTGCTTTCTGAGCATCAGCCGCTCTCAGTCCCCGAAAACAACTGAGTCCTCACATTATGACGTAGACAAGTGAGAACAGTTCTTTCCGGGGAGAGTCTGCGTTGACAGCACCGCTCCCAGCCTAATACAAACACCTACTTTCTCCATTGAGCAAGAGGTGATCTGCAAAAAACTTTCATTTTAGCATCGACTGAGAAGGAATACTTTTTGTCCTACTCCTCCCATGAATGTTTCTTACCCTGCTGTGTTTACAATCTAACATCAAAGCTGTTCATTCGCTCGTATGCAGTATGTAGGATTATCTGATAAGGCAAGACATTTGGAAAGCTATATCTATCATTTTGTGCTACGGGTAGAAAATCTCACGAGGTTTAGGACAGATCTTTGGAACACCAGCTCTAGGCTGACAACATGAAATGGGCGACATCCACAAGGCGTGACAAACGGTGCCTCAGAGATCAAGTCGCCTTACCTCAGGTAGGAAAGGGATCTTGCAAAAATAACTCAAATGTGTGTGCCAAAAGTAACATTATTATGGTTATAGTTTACTTTGAAAGTCTGACGAATAGCATAATATAGGACATTTAGGGAAAATCTGCACAAGCACAAATGAAAAGCTTTAGCTGACATGATTAAAATCTTATGCTCAAACAAAAATGTTTTTTTAAGCATAGCTCTGTTTTTGGTTTTGTTTTTTCCAGCCATAGTAAATAAATGAATCACTGAAGTGCGGATGCATGGAGGGGATAGAGAGAAAAAAAACCTTCCAAACTGTCCAGTATAAATTGATTTTTTTTAAATCTAGGACATCTGTTTAGTTTGCTAAAATCTTGGTTTGAGATCTAATTTTTTTCTGTCTAAAGCAAAATAAATTAATCAAATTCCTTAATAAAATATAACTAAGTTTGCTGTATATGGGGGAATCTTTATTTAATTGTTTTCCCCTTTGCTGTTTCTTCTTATTCTATTTTTAAAGATTAAAATCAGTTTCCTCTGGCCTCAAACAATCAACAAAAACAGAAGTTTTAATGGGAGTAGAGGCATGGCAACTGTGTTTCTACCAATAAAGAAAATTTAGTGGAAACTAAGAACTAAGAATGTTTGTTTTGACACACAGATGATCTGCATGTGTACACCATCTCAGCAAGTTGTCATAAAAGATTTAAAATCACTGGTACAAAGCAGACGCGGCATGTTTCCCCCCAGCTAGGCAACATATCTCTGCTAACAGACCTCTGCAGTCACCACACACTTGTTATCTTGCTTGTACTGCTTGTTACTGCCACTGCATTTCTTTGTGTATCTGCCACTGAAATTACTTAAAAAGAAGCGCGAAGGCAGAAGAATGCAGCTGCAGAGGATGAGGACGAGCT
Source organism: Oryzias celebensis (assembly GCA_014656515.1). Classification (NCBI taxonomy): domain Eukaryota; kingdom Metazoa; phylum Chordata; class Actinopteri; order Beloniformes; family Adrianichthyidae; genus Oryzias; species Oryzias celebensis. The sequence continues at coordinate 60,693,949 of BNCR01000001.1, forward strand.
GTGCTAACCTCTTTTTCTTGAACTCCTCCAAACCAGCTTTATGTCGGACTCAGTTGACTCTACTCAGTTTGGCAGGAACTCAGTGTTTCTGAGGGCTTTTCATGATGTGTCTGTAAAAGGTAAACCAGGCCTCCCTGCCTACGCACTGTATTGATTCCCTTTAGTCAGAGTGCTGTATAACACAGAGGTATCTTATGATCATAACTCTCCTGTAAAGACAATTCAAATAATGACAGCCTGCTGCCCATTACCCACTTTGGGTAATACAGCTCTTGCTCATCAGCATTTCTGCTTGTCTTTGCAGTTTGGCCACAGCCAAGCAGGGAGGATCCGAGTTGAGGCTGATGTGTTTGCTTGTGTGCAGGAATGACATGTCAGGCGAGGAGCTCCTACTTGGCCGAAGAGGTTTTGTGGGGTCACAGGTTTAGCCCCATGATGCTACTGGCAGAGGGCTTCTTCGATATCGACTATGGAGCCTTTCATCACACCTTTGAGGTGAGTTCTGTCATGATTAGGATCGACAATCCAAACATTTTTAGATGTTTGTGATTGCTTCTAAAATGTGTTGTGTTGGTTGCCACATCCCTTTAATTTGCTTTTAATTTTCTAAAAGAAAATGTAAAAAGAAGTTTATGAATTCCACCAATTAGATAGATACACATTATCAAACCTATTGGAAATTTGTGGTAGGGCAACATATGCAAGACATATTTCCCAGTGGTGAGCAGCAGCCACACAGATCTAGCGATGCTAATCGCCCAGAAAAGACACATCAGGGGGTACAGGAATGATACCAATAATCAAGCAGCTTCTCTGTAGAGAGGCATAGATTGAAGTACAAGCAAAAATACATTAACATATAAGCACAGTGATTCTAAATAGACAAAAGGTCCACAAACACAAGCTCCCACACGCCCGGCCTGGTGGCAGATGTGCGCTGTCGCACAGCGCTCTACGGCAGTCAGGGGGGGCCAAGAAAGAGAATCACCAAGGCGTTGAGATGTAGGGAAAGGGTTGTGGGGAGGAGAGGATTGTAGGTTTCCATGACAACTGGCTCTGCTTACTGCAATTTCATCAATTAGATGAAATTAGATGATACAATTAAGTTATTGTTGGTGCAAAAGTAGTTGGAATCAAATAAATGTTCCCTTAAGTGTGTTAAATACAGAATCATAAGAAAATACTTGGGAAATGGCCATCACATGACGAGTTCTCTTTGCAGTCAGATAAGTTGTAATCGACCTTGGTCATGAACACTTTTCTACCAATTTACCACCTTGACATATGTCAATGATATTGTCATTTAAAAGTAACTAAGCATAACACGCTACCAGTGGATTCCCACAAGAAGAAACATACACTTGTCTCAAGCTTTTGAGGAATCATAGGAAATAGACTTTTTCCTATGGGGTAAAAAAATCATAAAATTGTTCATACAAAATAAACTAAAACAGCTTTTGCTACCAAAACTCTTAACTCATGCAAAGTGAAGATGTTGATAGCTGCTTTATTGCAGAAGGAGAAATGTGCCAATGATGTTGGGATGTTTTAGGATAACATCGCTTTCAGCAATCAGACAAATATGACAGCTGTTCTCCTAAACAGAAAAACCCATAAATCCATCTTCAGAGCCTGCTGAACCCCTTTGGGGTTAGGAGGTTGCCGGAGCCTATCCAGCTACTGTTCGATAAAGGAGGAATACACCCTGAACAGCTTGCCAGTATGTTGCAGGGACACACTGACAGTCACACTTGGGGGCAATTTAGAGACATAACTATGAAGCATATTTTTAGACTGTGGGAGGATACTGAAGAAGCTGGACAAAACTCACACTAGAAAAACATGCAAACTCCACACAGAAAGATCCCAGCCAGGAGTTGAACCAGAGCCTGTTCGCTCTGTTGGGGGAGCGCTAACCACTACTGCAGCCCCCAAACAGAAAAACTTAAAGATTTTTGCTAAGTAAATATCAAAACATCTCTTCAGGTTCTCTTCTCCTGACTACACCTACACATATAAATTGGGCAAATTTCTCACACTTTCCTGAGGCTACTTAAGGGCATGCTGGGAAATGTAGGAGCCTTGTTTAAAGCATTTATCACAATTGTATTTTTGTTCGAGCAAGTGCATTACAGAGCATGGACCCATGCCACACACTAAGCTTTTATAGCCCAAGCTACAGATGGGTGACAAATGAATGGAAAGGAATTAAAGTGTCTTGGGAAAAGCAGAACAGCCTTAATGCACCTTGGCAGTGATTTCATGCAGGAGCAGAGCTTTTATCCAGATATAGTATTTAACACATCTTCTCGGGAAACATATTTCATCACATATTTTATGTTTTTTCCTGGTAAAACAAGTTGATATCTCAACGATGTTTGTTTAGGATGTATAAATGGTGAAAAGTCATGTTACTAAAGAATTGTAATTTTCTAAATGATAATGGGCTATTTTTAATCATACCAAAACTATTATTAACAGACCACACAGTTTAAATGGATAAATGTTGTTTTGATCAATTCCATCATTGGATATTTAAAAAAAAAAGTTGAATTAACAAGAATTGGTCTTTGATAATGACAAAATCACACAACAACATGTATGTTCCTTTTCTCTGCTATAACTTATACAAAACAACATTAGTACCAAAATCTCTGTTGTCTCAAAATACAGCTGTCAGATATATCTCTGACTGTATTCTAATTGTCCCTGCCATCAGGGTTGCTAGGCAACAGGAAGCAATGCTTCATCACCTCATTGGCTGCAGCTGGAAAATGAATGCCAGCACGCTCCTGTCGATAAAGGGGTCTAATTGAACAATTTTTGATCTCACTGATTTTAAATACAAAAATTGTTTTTGTGCGGAGGGCTGTACCGATGACATTTCCTTATGAATTTGCTGAGCAGTCATTTAAAAAAGCAACCTATGTGAAGCACTGAAGCACTGAATTTAATAAAAAGGCCATGGTAGCTGCTTCAATCATCTCAGTAGGTTTGCATTCATATGACAAAAGTTTTAATAGAATATTTAAAGGTTTCCCTTGTTGGCTTTTAGCCTACGGAAGTGAATGAGGCAAACGCTGTGTTTCCAAGGAAAACACAGCAAAGATTTATTGTTTTGGAGGGAATCAAATAAACAAAATTTATCATGGATATATTGCTTTTTGCATTACACATTTTTGCAGAATATGTCAAAACACACTTTAGGAAATAATCGATATCTCTGTACATTTTTATGAGAATAGTAATCATAAACTAAAATTCTTATAGCAGTCTTTATCAGATGGATAAAACTAACCTTTTTCTGGGAAGTTCATTTCATTCTGTTGATGGCACTTTTGTTTCCTGTTAACTGTAATAGAATTATTAACAAAAAGGTTTTTTTCTAAATTTTAAAGAATTTCACTTGACTCTTATTTTAACATTCAACAGCTTCAGCAACTTATTTATTTTTAGGTCATAATCATTCATCAAAAAATGCGTTATTGAACCAGAACCACATTGAATTGTGGAATTGTGATCCATACAGCTGTGAAATCCTTTATAGTGGAAGCTCATTTGTTTCTCTGCTACCTTCGAGGTGGACACACCTTCCTGCTCAGCACGCGATCTGTCATTGGCCGCGGCCAGGCTGGATGCTCACCTGTACTGGTCCATCTCGAGCAGACTGGACGAAGAGCCCACGCTGGCCAGCCAAGCCACCAAACAGCTGGACAGCAGCTCGTCAAACAGCAAAGGCGGGGAGGCGACTTTCACCATCGGTGAGATGACTGACATCCAGGAGCAACCAGGGCTGGGAGAGCTGAACGGCAGCATCGCTACAGATCAACCAGAATCAGAGGCCTAGAACAGAGAATGTTTACGGAGATCTTCAATATATCACCACCACGTCACAATAAAGACCTCTTCTTTGAAGGCAAATAAGTAGTTCCACTAGTCTGAATTCTACAGTAAACACCATGATGCCGTACAAAAATGTTCATTTCTCAATATTTTGTCTGTTTTTTTATAGGTTCATCTGTGTCACATCTATGAGTTCTGTCTCTTTTATTGCATTATCTCCAATCACCCTTGCCTATATCTACTTTAAAATGACGATACTATGCTTTAGTTGGGCTCAGCAGAATCCTGTGGAATCAGCAGAATATTTTACTGAAGAAACTCTCATGCTTTGTTGAATTGAACGTAAGGATTGTTCACATTTCAGATAGTTACGGCACACATAGAGGCTTGAATCTTATCTGCTCACCAGATTTTAATCAGGGTAAAAATGTATGGATTCAAAAATATTTAAATATTTATTCTGTCTCTGCTGCTTCCTGCATATTATCTACTCTTTATGTGGAAACAAACACACTACTATTTGGGTTAGGAAAGAATAGAAATCTTTAACAGTTTCATGAAACAAAATGAATCATGGTTGTTCACAACAACTAAAATAACTCCTTTTTAGGGCCATAATCAAAGGATAAGGGGAACTGGTCTCTGCAACCTTCACTGCAGAGACCAGTTGTTTGTGGCTTTGCATCACATTAGGCAGCTGTAGCACAAAGGCTAGTTTTCGTTTGTCCCTTGAAGCACGACTGTGTCCTTCTCACTCTTCCCCAGACCCCTGCTTCTGCTGCTGTGTATATATGTGGCCATTTTTACTTGATGTTTTTAAAACTAATGCATTGATTAGAATGAATAAACTACAGTATATAACCCAAAGTACTGCTTTGTCAAAGTGTTGTTTTCTGCACACTGCAGCTTCTGCATCTACAGCTTGAAGAAAAGTCAGATTTCACATGTTCAACAGAAAAAACAACATTCCAAATTATTTTATTCAGAAAAAAAATTTGTTCAGAATGAATTTTACTGCTTTTTAAAATACATTTTTAAAAACTTTGTCAACATACTAAGAATGCTGTTAACCTTTTAACACATTTTCATGTCAAAACACAAACATTCAAAATTAAATAATTGAAGGAATAACAAAAAAAAGAGCAAAAATACAAGCAAAAGTTTAATGCAGTTCTAAATGCTACATTATAAAATTTCAAATACAACAAAAATATGTTTACATTTTCCCATCAGTCTTTTAGGGGTTTTATAATAGTAATTCGACATTTTAATTTCACTTTCTTGTGTTTCAGCCACACAGTCTAAAACAAATAATTCTCAATCAGCTCAAAGTAGAGATTAAACATCTTTACAATCATTAATAGCCTTTAAATTTAACTTTTATGAAGATTTTGTTTTATAGAGAAATTAATTACCATCTTTTTGTAGTATATAATCTTTTTATGTTTTTAATATTCATATCACTGTTTATATGTCAAAGAAGCTTTAGTAAAACTGAAAAGAATTTGTGTTTTATTTTATGAAAATTGCACATCAAATTTGCAGATTTTCCATTATATTTCATGTTAAAGCAGTGTAGAAAATTCTACAAGCATGCAGTTTAGGGTCTTTACAACATGTAGGATTATATGATGATGCCATAAAAGTCTGTGTTTTTTCTTGCGTTGCTTTTTCACCCCCAATTTTGTGGTGAAAAACCACTTAGTCAGTTTTAAATCAATGAAGAAATTAATTTATAATGAAATTTGTATCTGTTCCCACCACAAGGCTGCTCAGTATTCAGCATCTCATTGGAAATGCAGGACTGGCAGTCAGCAAAAGTCAGCATCCTGAGTTACCAGGCAGAATGTCGAATCTGAAACTAAAGATGCCTTTTTCATTTTCGACAGCTAGATGGCGATCGAGACCCAACGCAACCAATCTGAGCAACTCGCACATTGCCGTCGGTGTGCAATGAGATGGGGTTCCTGTCTCAGCTGTCTCCTAGGCAACCGGGGCTGGGGACAGAGATAGGGCAATGTGTGCTTGTGTGTGTTCTTCAGCATTTAAGTGTTTGTTAATGTGTTTGAACTGGACCTTCACAGCCGATGGAGGTCTATAAGAGGATTTAAGAGGAGGGATGGTCTGGGTTCCAAGAAGAGATGATGATGAAGATGATCTGCCGTGACCTTAAAGAGCAAAAGATCAAATCTTAAAATACATCACTTAAACCTTAGAAATGATGGATCTTTGACCATTCTATTCAAATTAAAATAATAGTTAATATGACTTTAACAGAACAGAAAATGGAAAATGTCAATCTCTCTTGAGTGATTCGTTACAATTATGTAAAGAATAAAAAGGCCAGCACACAGCAGATGTGATTGACCTTTCTTGGTCGCACCTCAGATATGAGTCGCCATGATCAGGCTTAAATAAATCTGTTTGAGGCTTAAAGATCCAGACTCAATCCTTTTGTATGGCTCAGCCCTGGGTTTGAACCCCAAACTATATTTTTATTGTCTAATGAAGATTTTAATAAAATGCTGTGACAGGTGAAGAACTTTATTACAAATTATTTTCAAACACAAATAAACCCAACTTATTTTTTCCATGAAAAGAGTTGAAGTAACCTAATATACCTAATGTTCACAGCACAAAGTTAACTATTCTCTAAGTAATCAAAAGCTGGCTGCAAGTCATCTGCCTTTTGAGCTTTTTTTTTACTTTGTAATTTACTGTTGCAATTTATCTTTAAAACAGTTTTCTGTGAGGATTCTTGATATCACTATCACTATTTTTATAGTGCAACCCCAGCCTCTTTTTTAATAGATATTTTCTAGTATGTTATGTAAAAAATTCACAATGAACTTTAAAACTTGTCAAAAATTCTGAGTGGTAAATTTAGCCTTTTTTCTTTTACTGCAAAAGTCACAAAAATGAAGATGAGAGAGAGCTTTTATGTTTTATAGCGCAAGATCAAACATGTAGAGACAAAATAAAAATGTATAAATCCACACAGAAAAGTCAAATCAATACGAAAATTGTAAAAAAAAAAAAAAGAAGCTGACACTCCACTAAACTACACAGAATGTTCCAATTTATTTTTAAAATAATGTCTTATAACTCCAATTACTGCTTTTGACCAAAAATTTCCAAGCAAAGATTTTTTTGAAACCTTTTTTAAACAGCCCATGTAATTGGCAAACTCACCATGAGTTCAGATGCTACTAAGATTTAAACAATGGTGGTACATACATTTAACGATGAAACCAACACAGTTCAAAAGACAAACATAATTAGCAATGGTAATCCATTGGTGATTACTATTTTAGGTTTATTAAAATGTTGGAGAACTGCAGAAATCATCAGAATTTGCAAAACTAACATTGTAAACAAAACAACTGAGGTCCTGAACAGAGGATAAAAGAAAGAAAACACAAAGGAAAAATATTGGAAAAAGTCAGAATATTTTAAAGCAATAAATTAAAAATAAAAAAAGGATCAAGACTCTACCAAAACTTATTTTTAAAGAAACCAAACATTTGACATGACTCAATCATATAAGAAAAAAAGCTGGATTCAGTGGTGGTTCAAATTTTTTGTAGTTCATAATACCGGTCAGATTGCTTTTGCTGCTGCTTGACATTGTCAAGAATAATACTTTTTTCTCACAGCTCAAACATTACGGTGCAGACTTCATCTAAAATAATCCTGTGGTAAAAGTGAAAGCATGCAGCAACACCTCGAATACGTGTAATGGCATCAATTTAAAGTGTGACCTTCTCATTCTGGCGACAGCTGCTCTCAAAAAAAGCACAATTAAAACTCAGCAGTCAGGGTCACAGTGAAAACTAAAACCACGTTATTCAATAAATGGTTTAAAAAGAAGAATTTCCCTTTCAAAAACAAATTTCAAGCATCAACCAAATCTCATAGCACAAAACAAAGTATCAAGAGTAGGCTGCATGCATGCTACAACTCTTCATTAATCTGAAAACTGAATTTTTAGAGGATCAATTTTTGTTTTTCATGAGTATGTGCAAAGCTACTGCAGGTAAAGACCTGTGATGAACTGGCTCAGATACTATAGTAAAGGTTTGTAGTGGCGGTATAACAGTTTGCTTTAACAATGATTGATTGATATCATAATTTGCAGCTGCCGATCTGATTCATAGTCAATATGAAATCATTTTAAACAATTCACGGACGTAAAATCAATCCAGGACATCTTTAACCAAAAACTTCACCCGGTGTGACTCAGAGATAAATACATTCTACAGATACGTGCAGGTGAAGTTTTCCAGGTTCTTTGTGTTTCTTGCATGGTAATCAAGTGTAAATTAAATATGTGTACAAACAAACAAGTAGACTAAACAAGAATGAATGTCAAATCCATTCACATTTTAGTTTGATAAACTTCAGCCCACTGTTGCTTTTCTACATCAAAATAATACAAATAGGCACATCATTAGAACATTCTACCACACTGTGTGGTCACATGTCTTTGCTAAATTCCACACTTTGAACTGTAATGATGGTTGATTATTTTTGCTGCATCATGTGTTGTGCTGTGCATGTGGTCGTTTTTATGTTGTAGTAAAAAAAACCTAACATTCCTCAATCAAAATGTTATTTTCCAAGATCAATATATCACATTTTGAAATTCTTTTTTAATGGTATATGTTGATTTGATTGCATTTGTTTAACAACTTGCCTCAGACAGATTGATCTGGTTGAATTGTAGGAATAGAAAACTGTCCTCCCTGTCAGAAGAAAAACTTTTGGGTTTCAGAGTACAGTTTGACCATCAAACTTTAAGCTACGGACACACTGGGCATGCAACGTGAGTTTAAGAACGTGCTAAATGTGGTTTCTTGAACACATGTTTATGTGGTGTTCACACTAGACAAGCAGGGAGGGAATTCTTCTTCTCTTTCTTTTGATGGCTTTTACTAGTCCATGTTTGTCCCTTTGCATTTTTCTAATCTTGCTTCAGGCTTTTTATTTCACAGTTCTATCAGCTGGGCACAAACTGCCATTGTTATTTTTTCCTCCATGATCAATTTTCAAACAGTTACCACTTCAAGAATTAAAAGGGACACCATCCATTTGTAGAAGTTGTAGAAACTTGAACACGAGTGTTTTGAACGCAGAAGCCCAACATGCTCATATATATGCGTTTAAATACCCCTTTCACTGAAAATGGCTGTTTGAATGCTCATTGCTGAGGGAGGATGGGGTCTTTAAGACTCACATAAGGCCAAGTGACTGGTAATTCAAACACAGTAATCAAACACAATAATCACGCTGCCTAACTTTGCTTTATGGACGCTTTGATTTAAAGGCAGCATGGTCCAAATAACACTAAGTTGCCTCAGTGGCGGCTGATACAAAACTGAAACATGCTGCAAGAGGAGGAGCAGTGGAACAATTGACTACATATGAGAACTGGATTGAGTGACCCAAACAGGAAGTACCCGCTGGTTCAGAATAACTGTCTTGCTTTGATACCGTTTTTAACATGTTAACAGAAATAAGTCATTTTCTATGAGTGCCAAGGCATCAATAAGTGGAACAGAGAGAATGACTCCACTCCCCAAATCAAGCTATTACAGGCTGAAGTATAGTGATATGGGAGCTGCTAACCTGTGCTGTATCTCAGGTTTTTATTGTATTTAAATATATGCCATAGCTTTTAGGGTACATCTTCAGGGAATGACAGTTTGTCTAATTTATATGCAAATAATAATAAATAAATAAACGATGAACAAGTTTCCCAGACTGAGACTGAGGGATCTCTCTCAAAGCTCAGAATCCTAGTTGGCACAAGAAGGTCTGAGTCCAGCTCATTTAATTGGCACATTTAATTAACAAGGCTTCTTGGCTTTGGATGGAGGCAGCTGGGAGATGCACAGTGACAAGTCATCAACATCACCAAATCCTAACTCGGAGGCAGAAGCTCTACATAAATGTCTGCTGGATGCACAATTTTTTTTTTTTTTTACAAAACACCAGTTTTATGGATGCTGCAGAAAGAAAGAAAAAAACAGGAACAAAATCCTCCATCAGTCTGCTTTAAAGCTCAAAGAGCAACGAGCCCATAGTTGTGATTCAAGGCGGTGTGCAGGATGGAATGAGAAGCAAACGACTGTTGCTATGAAAAAAAGGAAAGTTAAGGAAAACAGTCTGGAAGAAACCATTCTGACATCCATTTCTGTGACTGCCTGAGTGTGAGGAGCCCACCCCACCTCAGCTGTAGTGAGGAGAGCCCAGCCCAGGCAGCCAGCAACCAGCGCGTCTGTGCCTACCAATCGGCATGCTCGGCTCAGGCGGTGTGCAGTGCTTTTCAGTCTCAGCAGCTGAAGCTGGGCGCAGGGGAACTGCGACGGCCGCGCCAAGCATCTTCTCAGGTATGTGCTGCTACGCCCTCTTTCGCCTCTGATGCTCCGGCATCACCGCTGCATGCTGCTCCACAGTCACCGGCGCTTTTCCAGGGAGGGGTTGCTGTGTCCTTATTATTTTGATTTTTTTCCCCTCCCCTCCCCACCTTTTTTTTTTTTTGGTGGCTCACGTAGCCCCCGTGGAAGCGACTCTCGGTAAACAGTGCGGGAGGACGAATCTGCAGGAGCGCACGCCTCCAAATGTTCGCCCTTCGCCCGATGCGCGCCGCGGAGCCGCCGCGTGGGGGGACGCGCGCCGGCCGCTCGGTTCTCGGGGAGAATTTGCTGGATTCAAACATTTTCACTCACTCCATTGTCAACTTGCAGCAGGAATTGTTTTCCCTCCCCCTGCTAGGCGCTGACTTGCTGCACTGAGGCAGGTATTGGGGTGGGGGTGTGTGTGGGGGGGGGTATGTATGTATGATCCTGTGGCTTCCAGTTTTGCTATGAAAAAAGGGACTGCAGAGGGCTGCACGGCTAGGTCATGCTGTATTTATAATGCATACAGTATCTATCACAACACTGATGTTTTATTGATAACTGTGCTGTGATACAACGCCTCTACTTCCAGACATTATTCATTGATGGAGAGTTATCCAAAGGGAGAACGTGATGGACTTAGTTAAGAGCTCTTAATTAAAAACGTGCTGAACTTGTGTTTTGACTGAGTTTGCAGGGATGATCCCACCCCCACCCCCTGATTAGCCTGATCTGTGGCTCTGTTCTCTCTGTCACTAGGTAAGATTTAGGTACACTCCCTAGCAGTTAGGGTGGTGCTGCCTGCTAGTGCTGATGTGTTACAGTGGCCACTATCTGTGCATGCAGTGTCCCCCTGGCCAGGCCTGGCTGCATACTGGGAGTGCCACCCCCCACCCCCGCATAATCATCAAACTCCTATTTTTGATCTAAATTCCTTATTGAAAGTTTTATAAAGTACATCTAAGTTTTCAGAGGATGGGCCTCTCAGAAAACTGACCTAAGGCTAGAAATCACTTTTAATTAAAATCAACTTTTAAGTTTACCTTTTTTTGTGTGTCACCCCCCCAAAAGGAAATCAGGTGCTCAGATCAAAGGTCCAGAAATGGTTGTTTGGTGGAGAAAAATGATAGTTTTGTTGTTGCTATGCAAAAAAAGAAGTCCTGCGCCTCATTTCCTCTGCAATCATTTGAAGCTTTGACCTTGTCAAAAAAGAACAACTGTGTGACTGGCTTGCTTTGCTTCTCCTATAGAAATGCACTTTGAAAAAAGATATATATTTTTTCCCACTTTCTTTCCTTCATAATAACCTCCCCCTCCTCATCTTCCTCCTGCATTTACCAAACTTCTGTACTCAAAATAGTTTGAGTATAGAAGAAACTCTTCCTTCGTTCATTGCTTGATGCTTCCTAATGCCGTTTTAGCTCTGCTCTTTAGTGAACTGCTCTGTTTTTGACTTGTGTCCTTGACAAAATCATCAATGGGAATTTTCTTTGCAGTGCCGTTTACATTTTAGGCTGTTTAATGCTCTACAATTAGCAGGTTTATTACTGATTTTAAGTTTGGCAATGAAACAAGGAAAAACGTATAGGCACAAGAAAGCAACGTTGACAAAGTTCTGAGCGGGGAAATGTTAAGGTCACTTTAAGGTCAATCCATTTGAGTTCAAACACGCTTTGCTGATCTCAGTTGGAAAGTGCTGCAGTGTTATAATAATCAGTTTATCAATAATAAACATTGCTGCAGATAATCTAAAACTAACTGATGTGAAAAAAGCAATTTAATTGTCTTAGCAGTTTGATTTAAAATCCTACATATAGCAAATGATTTGTGCTTTTATGTTGGTAGTTGGTCTGATATCAATTACTTTTCTGTAAAAAATATCCCAAAACTATTGAAGTGTTTTCTCAAACCTGGAAGTTTTTTGCTTGTTTGTATCAAGGGAAGTCAATTTATTCAGGAGTTTCAGGAGATGAAAGTCCCACTCTAATCATCTTTTGATCCCAGTGGTCTTTTGATGTTAATGTAATTTTTAGGCAAATTTGTGACAATGTGTGAATTTCTTGATTTAGTTTTTTATTGAACAGTCATTTTCTTGGACATAGTTTCTGCAGAATAGTTCATTAGAAATTCATCTCAGGGTTGTGGATTGTTGGTGTGGAGTAAGTCCACTTCCACTTCCCATCATCCACTTGTTTACATGCTCTCCCGCTAGCTTACAGCCCCTCACAACCCCAGACTTAAGATTAGCAGTGCAACAAAAATGGCTAGCAATATCGAGCTTTCCAGCCATACAGTTCTGAGCGAGGTGCAGCTCAGACAAGGAAAACAAAGATGTACACGTATTTATTCGTCTAGAATTAGATAGATCAGAATGGAGGGGAGCAGGGAGCTTGTGACTTGCCATTGTGTTTTTATGTCGCAGCTACGAGTTTCTTTTAACAGCATTTTTTGGTCCTGAATTTGAATAAAAATACTCCAAAATGCAATTTTAAGTTTATTTTCTTTATTAATGTTCTCATCATAACCCACCCACAAGAATATCTTGAAAACACTGAAAAGGCAACATTTTCCTCAAAGTGGGTCTTTAATAGTGGATTTAAATCAGTGATTTATCATGTCTGAGAAACAGATTCACTTACAAGACTTGCATTTAAGTCACACTTAAATGGCTCTTTAAAAACAAAAGAGTGATTAATGCAACTGCGCTAAGCAGCAGACCATAAAGCACCATAGGGTTGTTGCTTTATGAAGATGTCATTGAAGTTTGGGATGAGATGCAGAAATAATCTGCTGTTCAAACCTCATTCTTGGAATAATTATCTTCTACCACACTGGCTTGAAGCCAAAGAACAAGAAGTAGTTAATGCAGGAAGTTCAGATGTAATAAACATGGCATAAACTGAGAGATTATTTGTAATTACATCACATAGTAGTTTATTAATGACTTGTTTTGTGTATTTCTAAGTGCTTCTGCTGAATATTTTCTATTGTTGTAATATATACACAAGCTTCTACAAATTTGACCATAAAATACTAGGAAATTGAATAAAAGCCAGAGTTTTGCGTCTTTCCTGTGTGAAATATTGTAATTTCTTATTGTAAAGTGTATGCATTTTTGGCTGCAAAGAAAATCAAAAATATAGTTGCTGCACTTTAAATCATGAATCACTTGTAAAAAATAAAATGGAATTGCTGTAATTTGTTTTGAGTGTTAATGCTTCCAATCATTCCCCTGATTATTGTGTTCTTTTCTTTAAAAACCAGAGTTTATTGTAGTATATGATAAAGGGCAGAATCAGATTTACACATAATGGCCCCCAACAAAATACAACTAAAAAGAAAGATAGTTAGAAACTTTAATCCTAGAAACTGAACTGACAAAGAATTTAATATAATTAATAATTATAGCAATATAAAATGTTTTGATTCATCAGTAATATTAAACTAGAGCACTTGGCCTGTGAGTATTGAAAAGTATATGATGTACAGCATATTAAAGGTCTGTAGATTTATTATCCCTCAATGATTCCTTTATGAGGACTTTTTGTGAAATGTGTGGCAAAACTTTTGTTGAAGGGTTTCTGTTTGAAAGCTGTCTGCTATCATCTCCAGGCAGGACAGACTTTTGCAGCTATAATTAATGCATCAGGCGGACTTTCAATGCGCATGCATGCGGCTCTGACACTTCAGCCAGAGCCGCATGCAGACGAGAGCACAGCAACTTAACAGACGACTTTATTATGCAAACATGAAAGTACAGGTTTATTTTTGCCATCTTGTTGCACGAGTAAAAGGTTGACCTGGAGATAAACTACAAAAAATGAATACAAGTAAAAAATAATTTACCTTCTTTCGCCTCTTTAAAAACAATTGCATCTAGTTGTTGTGAGTTTTCTTGTTTTTTGTAGGGTAACATTTTTAACTAAATTCCACCTTCAAATTTTGATATTTGGTGCTGCTCAAAAAATATGAACCTATTTATCTGTAATAGATAATGACTAATAGATGATGACTGTGATGAACTTATGAACTGTGTTTGACGAAAAATAAAAGGGGACACATGAGAATGGAGCAGAGAGACTTAGGCCCACCCCCATCGCAGTTGCTGAGAACTTGTTCAAGCGGCGAGTTTTTATCTGCTTCTGATCCATCATGATTACTCAGAAATGCAGTTTCTTAAATTATTTTATATTTGTCCTCCATCATCAGAAAAATGCTCCAAGAACATAATGTAAACATCAACAACACAGTTTTCATCAGAGCGGGTCTATAGTTTTTTTTCTAATCCACATTAATTGTTGTAGCTTCAATTAGGTTGTTGTATGTCAATTCATTTATTTTAAATAGTTTAAAAGGATTATTGGATTGCACTTTCCTTTCACCTTCTTCCATATGAATGAGAGTATACAGATTTTGTGTGTTGGTCTGTTCCACTGCTTATAGATACAACCCCTAGTTTCCGCTTGTTTTTACTTTAACAAAGAAAAAAAATACCTACCCTTGTAATATGTGTTTTTGCCAGTGAGAATTACTGCAGTAAATATGGATCCAATTCCTGCTCTCAGTGTCAAGAGAATGAGTGATTGTCACGGCCAAGGACCGATGTTTCAGCTAGAACTGCCTTTTGTTCGGGTCAAATCCAATTTTCCACTGTTCTGCTGCCTCACAAAAGGGCAAGAAACCATCATTTAGGCAGTGATTTAGTAATTTGACTAACAACTCCTAATTATTAAATTAATGAACAATTGACGAGTATTTTGGGGATTGGATTAAAAAGTTAATTTACTGATGTGCTACTAAAATATTGTCTTCTTTAACCTTGGTTTTTAGAAACAAACTATTGAAAATAAACTCAAGATGACCACTTGATAAATTGCTGTTGTCCGTAGAGCGCCAAAGGTGTTTGTGTTATTGAGGATCAGTGCAGCATCTGCAGATAAAAGATCTCATCAGCACACCTTAAAAAAGAAGCATCTGTTTTGTCAGATCAGCCGGTTTGTTTTGAGAATGACACATTCAGTTTAGGTGCATGCTGTTACATGTTACCTCCCTGTTCTCTCCTTAGTGATGGCTGCTGCTGAGCAACCGGGCTCCAGCTTCCACCAGCAGCACTGCGCATAAGGCAACACACCCACCTTTGCCCTCCTGCCCTGAAGTGAGAGCGACGCCACCATGTACAGCGTGGAGGACCTCCTCATTTCACACGGATACAAATTGCCCAAGAGCGGCCCTCCGTCTGCCACACCTTATGAAAAGCGCCCCGCCGACAGCCACCGCGAACTTGTGGACAACAGGGCGGGCCGGGGACTCTGAATGGGAATGAGGCAGAGAGAGGGGCATCTATCACAGGCATCTACGGCAGCAGGCAGGTGCTGGTGAAGGCCTACCCCACTGACAACGAGAGTGTGGAAAGGAATCAGAGGAGAAAAGAAGCCGGCATCAGTATCCTAGGTGACGCTCAGCCCTTGGGTGATTCTCTCGCCACAGATAGTGGGTAAGTATTTTTTCCCTGTCTTCTGCAATCCCCCACACCCTTTTACCTTCTCTATTCTCTTCTCACCGGGCTCTTTCAGTATTGCCTGCAAAACTGAGTCTGCGCAGGGTTTTTTTTCTTGCTTCTCTCTTCCCCTCCTTCGAGACCTGCAGAAGACTGTGGCTGCAGCAGGACTGCTGACATTTCTCATGGTGAAATGTGAAGAAATATAAAATGTGCCTCGCTGCGTCTTGGAGCTTTTCAGACTCCTCCGCGGAGATGGGGCTTGCTCCTCCGTAGAGCGGTAACCCCTCTGCAGTCTCAACTAGGCAGATGTAAACAGCAGCACTAGACAGTCAGCAAACGGAAGGAGAGCGAACATGCCTCAAGACAGGAGCGTAATCACTCCACTGTAAACACTGGCACACTGAATCACGCCCAGCACGTGCTCTGTGATGTAAGCATGTTGCTGGGCAAGTATGCACAGCGCAGCTCCAACCCACCATACAGTAGCATATGCTGCTGAAGATGATCCATTGACATTGCTGCTGAGATAAATGAGTGCACTAAGAGTGCTTTAGTGCAGTGCGGACTATTTCCTTCAGATCACTTCCATAACTGCAGACCCTTAATATAAAAAAAGACATTTATTTTATTTTTATTATCAGATGTGTTTTAAAGATTTTGCCAACTGCAAATCATCACAAGGCTCTGCAGTAACAGAATTCATCCACACTGGAGATAATACAGGACTGACTGCAGCATTTTTGATGAAAAGATTTAATGATTCGCAACCAAGTTTCTGTGTCACCAGGCAGACCTAAACAACTCAGGTTTTTGACTCTTGATGGTTATTGCTATGAATGGGTCGTTATTTTACTAAAATTGAATATTAAATAAACATTAGTAGAATAACTTGACTGAAAACAAAAACTTTATAATCAAAGTTAAATTAAAGCTCCAAAGTGGCGTTGAACAGCCAGCAGGCACGACCTGCCCTCGCCCTCTTTTAACCCTCAGTCCAAATTGGTTGAGCGCTGCTACACACCCCTCACTCCCCCCTTTGTCCCCTGCTATTCAAAGCTGAAAAATAATTTTTTTATGGTGACTTTTCTCTTGTTGTTATCTCCATAGCAACCACTTTATTTGTTAATGACTTTGGGGTGACTAACAGGGCCATGTAACATTTAGAAGAAACTTTCATTCATTTTCGGAACCGCTTAATCCCTTTCGGGGTCACGGGGCTGCCGGATCCTAACCCGGCTACTCATGGGCGAAGGCAGGGGACACCCCTGGACTGGTCGCCAGTCTGTCGCAGGGGCTTTAGAAGAATCTGTAAAAGTAAATTTTGGGAATTTCCTTGCCAACAGAGATTTTTTTGCTAACCATGCCTACATTCATATCGTGTTCATATCATGTATCACATTATACAACTTAAGCCAAGGTCTCATTTTTCAATTTTCACAATATTTTGATAAAAAAAAATTTGAGCAACAGGGAAACACCGATTTTGCTAGTTTGCCACCCCTAACCCTGTTTAAGATGCAAAATTTCTAATTTCAACATTTTTTTCAAGTTGCTTCCCAATGATGCTTGAGGATTTAGCAGGTGATAAATCCCCAGGAGGAGCTTAAAAAAACTAACCTGTCTCACGACGGTTTAAGCCCAGCTCACGTTCCCTATTAGTGGGTGAACAATCCAACGCTTGGTGAATTCTGCTTCACAATGATAGGAAGAGCCGACATCGAAGGCCCCTTCCTGAGGTCAAACGTCAACAAGACTTTGGTAGTGGTTGTAGATTTCAGCTGGCGGTGTGTGTGTGTGAAATTTTGTGTAGATTGATCAAACAAAAGTTTTCTTTTTGTCAGGGACTGGTGATGTAGAACCCAACATCCAGAAAACCAGGCATGGTGACAGAAACTAAAACGTTTAATAAATTAACTGAAACATGACAAAACTATGGGAGTGCCAAAATAAAGTGGCAAAACAGAACAGATGACCTAAGAATGAAAAGCTGAAAACCGATACTGAATTGAATTAGACTGAGGGTGATTAACTAAATGAAGACAGCTGTGAATGGTCAACCGTAACCTGCAGCTACTGACACGTAAAAGAGAACATGACCAAAACCAAAAATATAAACCCAGAATTCTCACACTTCTCCCATAATGTGCAAAAATGTAAAAATTGGCAAATTTCACTCTTTGTCACAAAGTGGCCCCTGAGCCGTAAGCTCTGTAGTCATCCCATAATAATTTTAAACCTTTTTTTGGATATTCCCGATGATAGTGTTTTGGTTTCGTTAGTTGATTTTAAAATTTATTTTCTTGAGCCCCATAAGAGATTTTAGCCCCAATACGTTTTTTACGTGTTTTTTTCACTGGGTACTAAGTGCATTCAAATTTTGGTGAGTTTTTGATTATGTGGCGGGGGTCAAACTGTTGATTAAAAAAGCCCCAGAAAGAAAGACAAATTCCAAAAACAATCTGGCACTAGCAGTCGACTGCTGCAGGATTAGGGGGGTGTTGTTAACAGAAACTTATTTTATTTTATTTTTTTACTTTACATCCAAAAATGCTGTTAGTGCAGTAAATTAAGCAGTGTTTCTGGTTTATTGTAGAGATTCTTTCCACTTTTTTTTATTTAACTCTTTCCCATATTTTAGCCCTTTAGATTTCAAAATGAACCTGGATGTAACCACACCTTTTCCTCTAATCAAATGTGCTATTTTTTTAAACTAATTTTAGTGGTTACATTATAAAAAAGATGGAAAGCTTGTGTGCATTTTTTTATGTCTTGTATCTGTCAATTATGCTATATTTTTTTAAAGACATTGTTTAATCTTTCGGAGTGAGGGGATGTGATCAAATAAAATAGAGCATACAGACCTTTTTGCTTTTACATCTCATCGGGTAATGGGATGTTTTTGCCGAGGCTTAAAGACCCACCGTTGCTGGCCAGATGACCAGCTTCCAAGACAGGGTCAGCATAATTTAATATGCAGATCATATTGCAGTAGCATCTAAATTTCCTAGTGTCTTTAAGGGACTTTAAAGTTGCTGACTTAAGCGCTTCTGTCTCATATGTGCAGTATCTACTTGATTAAGTTATATTGGAAACCCAGTCCTGCCAAAGCCAAAATACTGTCTTTTAACAAACATAATGTAGATCTGCCACTTGTTATGTTAAAAGATTTATAAAAAAAATAAAATTTAACGGTTAATTATTTTATGATTTGTGAAAAAAAATCAATCATTCAAGTACACCAATTTACAATATTTTAATATAACTTGTAAGATAAAAGCATTGTGCGTATGCATCTTTATAAATGCCTGTAACGCTTTTGTTGAAACAGCATCAAGTGTGTTGATGACATCCTTTTTTTGTTTTTTATAGATTCTACGATGTTCCCAGTTTGACTTATTCTGAACCCCTGAGCTATGATGAGAGGGATCTTTCTTACTGGCGGAGGCGAGGTCAAGACTTCAGCATCCTTCTGGACTATGCTGATGGCAGGGAACTAAGGGCTTCCGCTGGAGCCTGGAGGCCACAGGCCCTGATCACTGCAGAGGAATACAGAGCTGAGAGGCAAGCGCAGCAGCTATGGGAGGATCTTTCCTGGTTAAGGGATCCAGAAGCAGGCCCTGGTCAGCTCAGGGTGACTGGAGAAAGAAAGTGCCAAAGTCTTGGTACAGAGGACTGGAGGCCTGCTGTGGGTCTGGGGAGGCAGCTGTCGGATGGGGACGGCGAAAGGTGGGCCAGAGACCAATATCGTCTAAGGACACCTGAGGGTTTCTTTTATCCTAGAACTAAAACAAAGTCTCAGTCTCTCCCCAGAGTTTTGTCACCTGATGGAATTGACAGTAGAGAGCTCATTCCATCAAGACCTAGCTTACCGGATAGACAGAGATTAAGCAGCACTGTTTTCTCTGGACCCTACAGTCGGTATGTTTATGGTGGTGTAAGGGACAGGTGGAGTAGGAATGCTGGGCCAAGTAGCCATGTTGCACTTTTACCAAAGCCCAGGTTCAGTCGGCCTTTAAAGCCTCCTTCATATGAGATTCACCAGCAGACCAGGGGTAGTGCCGAAATGCTTGCTGTAGACCAGGGTGCCAAACAAAAGGACAGATCTATATACTACTCAAGGGGGTGGATTTGCGGCAAGACTATTTCGCACAACACTCTGCCATCTCTGGAATGGAGCCACCTGGCTACATCCCACCCCCCTCCTATAAAAGAGCACCACCCCCAAGAGCAGCTACCATCAACCGCAATGAACTGGCAAACTTCAGATGGAGAGCTGAATCTTTGCAAATGTCTAGCTCTGATCCTGGAAGGTGGTTTTCCAGGCAAGGAAGTGGCTCTTGGTTGGAATATTATGGAGAGCGCGCTGCCTCCTATAGAAAACAGGTTCATACTGGGCCTGAAGAAGATACAGGTCATATTCGGCAATTACCCAATGAAGAACCAAGGGTGAAGCAAATCTCAGGAGGGCCTAGCGGAACTTCTCTAACTGACTCAGACAAAATCCATAACATCAACAAAGAGATTCCATCCGCTAAGACTTTAGGACAATCTACACATGATAGTGCCTTTCCTTCCCAACAGCAGCCAGCTCCCAATACCGAAACACGCAAAGCAGCTCCCAGCGATAACGACAGCAGTAATCGATGGTGCAACAAGGTAATTAGTAAGAAAAGTAACAGTGTAGGTCCTGAACAAAACCGTAGTCAATTTCTTCCCTCATCAATTCTTGGTAAACCTCCACCACCACCATGTAAGCTGCCAGATCAGGGTGTTTCCGAAACTGTGACAGATGTAAAGAAAGTGGAACAACCGGAACCACAAGAGAAAGACAAATCCAAGAACCTAAAAAAGAGACTTAGTGAAACCATCTTCTGTTTGGTGTCTGTTCCTGCCACACCACAGCTCATTGGGACAATTCGTGATCAGAATAACAACAACGAGAAGTCGCCAGATCCAGCAGGTAGTCCGAGTGACAACAAAACCGGTCATTTAACAAACCAAAGTCTCCAAAGCACATCTTCAGCTGAAGCTGAGCTGCAAGCACTAACTGGTAGCATAGCAAGCAGCAAAACAAGCAGTAGAGCAAGCAGCAAAATGTTTAAGAAACTACCCTGTCGACCACCTAAAATAAATCATTACAAGGAGCTGAAACTGTCTGGATCTTGGCCTGCTAATCAGTATAGAGACCAGGAGACTCAAACTAGCCCAGAGGCCCAAAAACCCACTTCTGAAAACAAGGAAGCACAACAAGAACATGCCCCTCCTGGCACTGAGGCTGCTTCTGACAACAGCGGCGTAATGGGCACTGCCTTTAGTTTTCCCATCCAAGGTGTTAAAAGTCTGAAATTGTCAAGCAACAGCGCCTTCTCTCTGACCTCCACCTTCTCCAGTCAGCTGAACAAAAGCACAGTTCAGCAGCAAACAGTTCCACCTTCAGGAAATGCGGAGGAGGGCAAACCAGCAGCCAGCAGTGGGCAAGAGGCTTTTGAACAACTGCGACTGAAGCCAACTCTGCAACGACCTTGGGATGCTGTCAAGGAGCTGGAGATGATTCAGAAAGAAGTTCAAGAGGAACAGCAACATCAGATGAACAAGCAGCCAAGTGTGGACAAGTGCATAGAGGATCTCAATGAGGCCTACAAAGACATCTTAGAGCTAGGCACTGCCGGCAACAAAGTCTCAAACGGTTCAGTTCAAATTCCTGAACGTATCAAAATTCGAATAACATCAGAACCTCTCAACAAGCCCAGTAGCCTTAGACGGAGTGCAGTAAGCTGGTCTGTTGACCCAGAATACAGAGAAATCAAGAGTGCTTTCTCCAGGCCAGCAACAAAGTCAGTAACATTTAGCAAGCAGCTTAGAGAAGAACTTCCAGTCCCACCAAGGGAGACAGGCTTCAGAGAATACAGGGTTGTTGCTCATCTTTCACGTAGAAGGAGCAACGATGGCAGAACGGTGAAACTGGATCTGCCAGATGAGCCCATTGAGACACCACTTTGTGACTTCAGCCCAACCACACGGACCACAGCAGCTGAGGTGCCATGGGCAGATCGGCAGCCCATGCAAGATGCCTCTACTCTTACTAGTCCTCCAGATTATGAGGACATATGTCAGGCTTTGCGTCAGTCTAAAGATCCAGCGGATAATAGAGTCTCTGCAGGCCTTTCCAGATCTAATGATTCAGAGCTTCTCCAAGACCTCAGTGCTAACCCTGAGGAAGATTGCCCCATTTGCAAAAGAGAGCTTGAGAATCAAACGAGACAGGGTCCATTGCCTCCACTTCATGAGGAGAACAGCTCAGACAGCTCAGCCAATCAAAATGGCAGTCCACCACAATGTGCTGCATTAGCTGCATTAGCAAGTCCAGCGGAAAACTTAAAAACGGAGGAGCCAAGTGACTCTAGTTCGAACCAGTCAGGGTCGGAGCAGGGTGCTGAAACAAAAGAGCAGCATTCACTAACACAAGAAGGAACTTGTGAGAAATCAGGGGATTCTGAAGCGGAAAACTTTGACAACTCATCAGCTAATCCTGCAGAGAGCCTACCAGCAAATGAAGCTACAAAGGACCTTTTATCTGCGTCCTTATGTTTAGAAACTGATCTACCTGCAGAACTCCAAGTTGCAGATGATCAAAGTATTAATGAAACTGTCACAAAAGACATTGAGCTGAACAAGCAGAAAGGAGATGGAGGAGCAACCGAAGGTAGTGCAGGCCAAAAGACAACTGACGTGAAAAGTGAGTTGGAGGAATGTACAACACCCAATGACAAGCAGGAGCAAGAAAAGAGGACATTTGCTGTTTCAGACCACAGAGTTGTCCTACGAACTCACCTTGGGAGGGACCATCCAAGTTTACCAGAGTTTCCACCAGAAAGATTGCCTCTTTCGGTCCCTCCAAACCTAGACAGAAGATTATCTCTGAGCTTGGAGGGAGAGAAGAAGACCAAAGGGCCCTCCCAACGAATTGAGGCACTGCAGAACAAGCTGGCAATTTCTCCAGGCCGTGTGGCTGTTGAACGACTGGCCAGGATGAGAGAGGTGGACGTTATTTGCCGTGTGCGACGCTTGAGCATCAGGAGTACTGACTCTGGAGAGGGGGAGGCAGAAGGGGAGAACAAGGAAGTGGAGGAGCAGCATTCTGAGACGCCTATAGACACAGAGAACAATCGAGAAAGCACTCCTTTCCAGCAGGTCGCAAAGGAGACAGTGATGATTGATGAGAAGGAGTCATTGCTCTCAGGTGAGAACAGACATAGTAGAAGTTGTTTACCCTCCTCAGAAATGTTGGGAGCTGTTGACAATAACTCGCTTTAATTGATAAGTAATTCATAAGAACCTTTTATACTGTCCTATTAAATGTAATTCATTCTGATTGTGACCTCTATTTCATTTTGTAAGCAACTGCATTCATTTTTAAAAAAAATCTCATCATTTAGCTTGATAAAGAAGAGCAGTATTTCATGAAGATTATGAATGAATATGATTGTTCTTCACATCTCAGAGCCCCATGATCCCAGTCCAGGGAAGACAGTGTAGAAAAACCTCGTCCATCATCTCCATCTGAGGGTTTTAGCTCCAACACTGTGACCTGGCCACCTTCTAGAATGCCTTCATCTCATCTTGACACTGAAATGGCCTTCTTGTCCGACAAGAGCATTGTGTACACCTTCACCCTCAGCGCTGCATTGACTACTAAGAGTGCTGTTCCACTGCCAAAGGGAGTCCCTATTAACCACCCGCCTATCCAAACTGATTTCCCCCCTCCCCTTCTACTCATGCCCGTCCCCATCCTCCTATAAGGTTTTTACTCGTTAGTCCTCTTGTAGCGGCTTGTCTTTTTCTATTCTGCCCACCTCCCCACCCCCATCCCTACGCTTTTCTCATTGGCACACATTATGCAATTCTGTCATGCATACTAGAGCTTCAGTCCATAGCGAAAAAGCTGTTTCGCATTCTAAACAAACATGTTTGTTTACGAAGGGAGCCGTTAAGGATATGAATGTAAATGTTTCTTTCAAAGCTTTTATAGATGTAGAAAGGTTTTTGCCACAAACCTGTTCTGTTGCATTTAAACAACACCAAATCAAACTGCGTACCTGATTGTGGTAAGACAACAGCAGTTTTAGAACTGGACATCACTGTCTTTGGCTAAAGAACTGTTTTGATTTTCAGATGAGATAAATGCGCCTTTTTTTTAAAAGCCATCGTTCCGTTTCTCATTGCTTTTATACACACTGCAAACCATAGATCTCTTCAGTGAAGAGCGACTCTATACAAGATGACATGATAAAGCTATTATATGATACTGGATCTACACAGAAGAAAGAAAACTGCCTTTTTTATGCCCATGCATAATTCCTGGTCGGATCAGGTGAGGTTGTTGATTTGTCCCTGATCAATTCAATGTAACACTAAAATTTCCAGGTAATTTCAGGAAGCAATAAAGGCATAGACTGAGTCGGTGGTTGGTAACTTTGTTTAACAGTGACGGGTTTAGGAATTAGAACAAAAAAAGAACAAAAAAGAAACGTAGAGCAATATTGTGGAATAGTGGAACTACCTGTAGGAACCCTTGTCAGAAGTCTTAATGTGAACATGTCATTCAGACCGTATTACAGGGAAATGGAGTCGTGTCAGGGTATATGGGCGCTTAACATGGGGTGGGTGCTTTAGTTCATGATATATATCTATCTTCATACATCTGTGCTGTAAAAATACATTTCACTGAATATTTATTTTTGTTATCATCAAATTGTTAATCAGTTTGCATAATGTACAAAATAAAATATATTTTAAATATTTGAAGAGGAAATTTTGTATTTAACCATGAAGTTTTATTTCTCCCTACTTATATTAAACTGAAAGCATCCTATCTGTGTATAGTATCCTTCTGAGAGTATACATACTTTTTTAGTGCTTTAAAATTTATCAGAGCGATATAAGCTGGGATGACCCTGTGGTGTGCCTTGAACACACAGTTCGATTTCACTGAGCAATTGGGTTCATCACCTGGAGAGCTGACAGGGTGGAAACTTTCTGATTGTGCCATAACTTTCCTATCTGATAGCGCTTCTTCAGAAGTTAAGACGTAATTATTGGACGCTCTTTGTGATATTTGACATTTCAGTCCACCCTAACTGTATTTCCTATGTTAGTGGTCAAACACGACCTGTGTCTTTATCTTTGTCTTTGTATGTCTTCCAATTCATGTACTGTTATGTTGTCATGTTCAATAAAATTTGGATTCTTTTCCTTCTTCCCACCCTTTCTTATTTCTATCCCTCTTTCTAACTCATTATTTTTCTTTCTATCTCTGTTTCTTTCATTTCATGGAGTTTAAGAAAAGGTCTGTTGTCACCAACACTGACTGCACATCAGGGTATGAAATAGTGTGCTATTCTAAACTCCAAATCAGCAAAAAATAGGAACAGATGAAATAAAATGAGGACATTTTGGTTCAAGAAATTTTCTGTAATATTTCTTTCCACATCAGCACTATGGTAGAAATCTATCATCCAGAATCGATTGCTATGTAGCATTTTACAGTTGTAGCATTTGATCAACTCAGACCGTTGTATCTGAATCATCTCTTGTATATTTGAACCAGTCGTGTTACATTATGTGTGCGTTACATTACACACCATAAAATGCCAAAAATGTATGTTCTAAGCACTGTTTCCCACCGTCATGACTTACTGCCGCCCCTCTGGCTGGAGCAGTACAGTAGCATTGTGGATCTTTAATGCTGTTTATCCAGAAAATGCAAACGCTGAATCTAAACTGTGAAGCTCCAATAAAACCAGAAATAGGATTTATGAGAAGAGGACGGCATGAGCTTCAGTGTTTGGAAATAAATCCAGAGTCAGCGTCACATGGGGGAGAAGCTGGCTTACCGACGTTACTAACACATTTCATCTCCAGTTCACATGAGTACTGGAAGGCCTTGCCTCTTTTAATTTGTGCAAACTGCTCCCCCTAACAACCTTTATAAAGTTACTTCAGTACGTACTCACCCCTGCCCCACTCCGCTCCCAATAATTGGCATGTTGGGTACACTTGAACATAGTGTCATTTGACTTTTTGTACTGCAGGTTATGTGCAAACGTGAAGTAATTATGCACACTTGTAATATTTTATATTTTCATATGAGATTTAAGTGCTTTTTGTACTCACAGACATCTTTTTTCTTCTTTGCATGAACTGCAAGAGAGAGGAAGAAAGAAAATGTCTTACGTAAAGTATATTTGCATTTGGTACTCCAATAGCAAACCCGTGGACAAAATATTGTGTTTAATAATATAATTTAAAAAAACTATGCCAAGTATTCAAAAGCTATTTTTAGAGTAATTCAAAAAGGAACTCATTCATTTTTGTTTCTTTGAGGACATGCCTTTATCTTTTTATCTATAAATACTAGCATAATCCATGGTCATATGATTGTGCTACTGTTGTATATTACTGCGGTCTGATTCATAAATAAACTCTTTGCATGAATGTTGTGTTTGTGATCAATTTCTGCTCAAACTTTTTTTTTTGCAAGTAAAGATGCAACATATTTTGTCTGCAAGGTCAGTATGAACATTAGCATTTACAACTGGTCAAACATTTTTATGTCCAGAAATTTGTCTGAGTGTTAAAAGAACAAGAAAATAGCTTTTATTTTGTGTGCAAAAAGATCTGTGTTGTCACATATGTACTCTTGTGTACTGGCTGTTTCTGCCCAATTACCCTGCCAGACTGTCACACTGTGCTACACTTGCTGGATCAAAGCACCCACAAACACAATACTTGAGCTGAACTTGTAAAAGCCTCGCAGCATGTTCTCTGGGGTTTGGCGAGAATCCGTCCTCCTCAAAATTCCTCTGTATGCTATTTTATTTTAAAAGGAGAGCAAACATTTGCAGGAGTTGCCTTTCTGTTGGGATTTACTGGTGCGCTTTAGGACATGCTTGGTGCTACAGGTGGGTTGTGGAAAAGGTCAAACAGTGAGAAATTATTGCCTTTTGACCTCAAGTGTACAGCTGTTCAAAAACTGTTTTGAATCAGACCCAAGTATCCTCTTTTTATGGCTTACACTCATAAAATGGAAATAGTCTCATCTTATACCTGGTCAAGGTAAGAATTATCAGGGAGTTAATTCAGCGATTTTTACATTTTCTGTTCATGGAAGGAGAGTTTTTAGACTAAATCCAACTTTATGCCATTTTTTACATTTCTACATTTTATGAAAACCTTACAGTGAGGCAAATAAGTATTCCAACACACGTTGATTTTGCCAGTTCTCCCTCTTAGATATCATGGGGAAGTCTGAAATTTTCATCTGAGGTGCATGCTCACTCTGAGAGACATAATCTAAAAAAAATCTGGAAATTACATTATATGATTTTTTAAATAATTTATTTTTATGTTACTGCTGCAAAGACGTTTTTTTAAATAGGTATTTTATTTGCTTTTATGTAAAGTGCTTTGTGCTTCAGCTGAATGAAAGGTGCTCGACAAATAAATCAAGTTTGAGTTTGAGAAGATCTGTGTGGAGGAGTGGGCCAAAATTCTTCCTGCAGTGTGTGGTGCAAACCTGGTGAAAAACTACAAGAAATGTTGGACCTGTGTAATCGCAAACAAAGGCTTGTGTACCAATTATTAACATCCATTTTCTCAAGTGTTTAAATACTTATTTGCAGCAGTAGCACACAAACTAATTATTTAAAAAAAAATCTTGCAATGTAATTTCCAGATTTTTTTTTAGATTACGTCTCTTACCTAAGACGAACATTTCTGACTCCTTTGTGATTTCTAACTGGGAGAAATAGCAAAATCACGGCATGTTCAAATACTCATTTGCCTCACTGCAAGTCTAATTTATAGTCAGCTTCCTTGAAAATGGAAGAAAACGATTTCCTTCATGTCTTGTCTTCTCTCTGAGACAGAATTTCTCTTTTCCTGGTTTTATTGTGGCTCAAGACTTCAGATTTTTTCATTAAAACTAGCTTTGTTTTTACTCTTTTGCTTTTCGGCTCTGTTCTTTTGGCACTACCTCATCTGGCTTTATCTCCTTACCTATTAGTATAAACCAATTGATAGTCACATCCTCCAGTGAATTCATCGCAGTTTTGTATTCAGCAAATACAACAAAATACCAACATGAGGAACAGTCCAGCTTTCTTGTAGGGCAAGACATTATTCACTTTCAGACTTGTGAAATGAAGCAAACTGGGATGTAGCATGGCCAAAAAAGAGGTCAAACAAAGTTAAAAAAAAAAGTTCTGTGCTAAAGTTTTCACTTCCAAAAGTCTCACCTGTTTAATGCCAGAATAGGAGGGGCATATTTCAGAATAAAAGCATGATACTATGTTGAATGTGTTGTTGCCAAAACAAAAATGTGGTTTTATTTGATAATTCTTTATGAACGACTCTATTTCTGTATGAATAGTTTAACAGCGACATGTGTTTCATTTGGACACAATAGTGTCTTTATGCTGATACATTCTTCTTTCTCTTTATGGACCTCAGAGGTCTTCATCTTCAGCTGTCGCTCCATCACAGCTGCCTTGGTTTCCATGTAAACGCTGCATCTGTTATCACCGCACACCTGTCAAGCCTGTTTCAAGACTGTAATTATAACACAAAGAACAACTGACTCTGCTCCTCCTCCAACCCACCAGTGCATGGACTGTACTGTCCCAACAGCAGTTCGAAAAGTAAAACCATTTTAAAGAATAAAAACAGAAAAAAGTGAATGAAATTACTGGAGAAATTAGCGTTTTTTCAAATAATAAATCTAAAAAATAACAAGAAAATGGCACAGTAAAAACAAAATATTAACATAAGAAAGGCATGAACAAAACTAATTTTAAGAATACACAAATAAATTATTGCATTTTAATAAAAAAACTGCTTCAAGCTGGCATTGAAACAGGCCAACCATTTCCTGCAGTTAAAGCAACACACCACTAGATGGAGACAAACAGCGAACAAATAAACAAGCACAAAGCCTTAATTGGCCTTTTTCTGATTCACCACAAGAGACATTTTGTTTATTTTAAAGTATTGATAAAAACTGAAACAATTTACAGTATGTTTACAGCATGTGATAAGTTCACCCCAAACAGAAACAATCAGAATTTGTTCATATGGTCTGTGTTTACAATTCTTTAATCACAGGTAAAAAAAAAAAAAAAAAAAAAAATCAAATTTTAAGGGGAAACTTGGTTTTTTGTTTGGATTCAGTTGGAATTATGTCAGATTTAGGTATAGCATATATATGAAGGAAGAATAGAGAATTTTGATTAAATCTGAGAATGCAAACTCGCCACTAATTATAAATAATGGTAGAGTTTGAGAGTGTTTTCTGTGGTTTCTGTAATAAAGGAGGCTGGTGTCACTCAGCAGCCACAGACTCAGGTCCCGTGTGTCCTGCTGAATAGTAGTACGGACAGCTGATTCGATCCCCTGGAAGCCTTATGCTTTTTGGCTATTTATGGCAGATGCCCGTGTATCAGGCACGCTCTCTTCAGCCCATACATGGTTGTTGTGGGATGAGGTTACAGCAGTGATTTTGGCCTGCACTCCTGATCCTTCAGCCAGCACCTCTTACCACAAGCCCAAAAATCA
The DNA here is from genome assembly GCA_014656515.1 of Oryzias celebensis. NCBI lineage: Eukaryota > Metazoa > Chordata > Actinopteri > Beloniformes > Adrianichthyidae > Oryzias > Oryzias celebensis. The sequence goes on from BNCR01000001.1 coordinate 60,723,304, forward strand.
GTTCAGGGTCCCAAAGCTGATTAAGCTGAATAGTAGATATTTATTGAACCACGTTTGTGACTTTTGGAATTCTTTTACCTGTGGGAATATTTTTTCCAGCTTTTTTTGCCTCTCCTCCTCTGTCTGCACTTTCACCGCTCTCCTGTAGTCCCCGCTTTTCCTCTCCCTCTCTCTTCTTCTCTCACTGGGCTTGATTTATTTGGCCAGGAGCTGCACAGCCAGAGGGAAAGCACCAGGCTATATTTGCTGCAGAGGTTGGACCTGCTTCATGGTAGATGATCTGGGATTCGGTGCTTAGTTTCTAGGCTCACATCTGGTCCTCCTGTCTCCTCGCCATCAGCTCCAACTGTGGAACTAATCATATTTTGGTTAAAGATCTCATCCTAAGGCTACTTGAACTTTCCAACAACTTTCAAAATGGTTTTCTTTTGCCGATAAATCAAGTAAGTATATATATTTTAATTTCTATCTAATTAACTATTGCATTTATAGACCCAGTAAATAGTTGCTAAAAAAACAACTTTATATTAAATATACTTTAACTTATAAAATAAGTAAAAAAGTAAGATAATATAAAAATGTGTTAACTAAATGAGCAATTTTAATGCACATCATTTTGAGCAAACAAATTATAAAAAAAAAAAAAAAAACCAATGCTTGATGTGCCTTTAAATAGAATATAAAATTGAAATTATAGTATAATTGCAACAACTCATGATGATGCAGAGTTTTGAGTATCAGGCAGGTTCAAATTTGTAATCAAGGTACAAAATAAATTCAACAAGCATTCATTTTTTCATTCCTCAGTTACCCAGCAATTTTTTGCCGGTGCCTGGTTTAACTCAGACCTGTTGACTCCTGCTTTTTGCACTGGGCTCATACGTTGTCTAACCACTGGGGTTTTAGCGTTCGGAGGCTCAGATTAAAGCTGTATGTTGGTATGCGTTTGCAGCTGATTGTACGGCTGCGTGTTGAGCTGCTGTGTTGTTCCCGAGCTGGCATGGCTGCATTTCTCCACAGTTTTGTTTTTGTAATATGTAACGCTGCACAGCAGTTGGATGCCACTCTCCACCTGCTGCGCCTGTCAACATGAACAGACAGCTTTACAGCCTGACCCCATGGTTGACCCTCAGAGATAAGACTCAACTCATGGGAGCAAAACTGCAAGATGCCTCGATTCCTCTCTTTGTTCTTCTTTCTATTATATTGTACTTTAAATGTAGACTTTTAGGCTGGAAAATAGTATGTAATTCTCATGCAGGAGAATGCATTTTGTGCAGAAAAGTCAAAAACTTGAGTTACTGTGTTGCTTACGGATTTTTAATTGTAAGAGTGTTTCAATTCAGGAATATTTCAAAATGAAACAAAAATAACCAGTGTGCTGACCTTTCTGTTGTGTAATTGATTTGACATCTCATGAGTGCTTTAGAATTTTTCAATTATTTAAGATAAATTTAATGGACAGAAACATTATTTTGTGGTTTTGAGTTACTTAAATTTATTTTCAGGCTTGGGCACAGCTTAATGGTTGTCTGGATCTTCTAGTAACATTAATCTAACAATGTGTGTGTGGATGAAGCTGAGTGGATGCAGCTAATGCATGTTTAAGTTTTGAAAAAGTTCTGAGAGATTCACTGGTATTCAGGTCTTACATTTTTCTCTGAGCATTATCTGAGAGTCTCAGAACAGGAGCATCTCCTCAGCACCAGTCACTCTGCTCATCCACATCCATATAAGAGCAGATGGTGCAGTTTTCAGTGCAGAGGGACAAGCAGAGTTGATGCTAGGCAGCAAAGAACAGCACAGATTTGGATCTGAAGGAGGAGGAATGTCAGAGTAAATGTTTAAGAAGGGAGGGAGGATGAAGGTCCCAGCTGTGCGGCCTCAAACTCACATTTGAACTTTTGTATTTGGGCGTCCTCTCTGCATGGGTCTGTCTGTTTATAGTTGCACATCCCCAGTTTGGTTGGACAAACAGTGAAGTGGAATGATAATAGCATTTCAGGGCATTTAAAAAGGACACTTAGATTTATTTATTTTTTTTATATATAGATCCCCATTAGTAGAAAAAGTAGTTTATTTAAATGTGTTAAGCCGTTCGCAATAGTCTTTCAATTATGACTGTTTGTTTTTAGCCAAAAATCAAGAAGCCTTTGTTGTTTTTTTAAGACATATCTTATGCCCAGCAGCAGTGGCTCATTAATAATACAATATTACGGTTTAGTGGAAGCAAGCTCTGTCTGGGCGCTCACGCGAGTTTATAGCCTCAAGCTAGGATAGCAACGCAAAAATAATCCAAAATGTTGGATCAACCCAGCTGTACAGTTTTGAGCCAGAAGACAGCTCGGACAAGGAAAATGAATCTGCGCAAGGAGGAGAAGGAAACAGCCCTTGGCACGCGCAGTGTGTCGTTACGCCACTAGCCCTCAGGTTTCCTAGCAGCTGGTTTCTGATCCAATGCAATTTGAATTAAGAAATATTCAGAAACACAGTTTTAATCGTAAATTATTTTATACAGGTCCTCTTTTATGAGAAAAATGCAACAAGAACTAGTAAACAAAACCAAATTGGAGGTTGTGGGTCATTGGAGTTGGTCTTAAAACAATGAATGTTGTTTTTTATATACTATATTGTAAACTTAAAATGTTCCAGGTTTCCATTGAAGGAGTATTCAATTGGCATACTTCCTACACTGTACGTACATAGTATACTTGCCATTCTTATACACAACAAGACTCTGTAAAATAAGCTTCAAATGTACTACTTTTTGCAGAGAGTAAGTATATTTAGACCTCAAGCAAAAAAAGTATTGACATAATATCGACGTCAATGTCTAGAACTGAAAGTCCTCGACCAGACCTAGTAGAACCCCTATATCACTCCATTGTTTTGTTTTTTTTGCTGGCAACCTTAAAAGTTACTGTTCTTCCCATTTAAAGGTTTAATTTGAAAATTAAATTTTACAATTCTGAACACTTTTGGGTTAAGGTTGGGGTAAGTTGTAAAATGTTGGCTCCTGGCCAAAGATGTCAGGCGCCATCTTATCTGAAGCCAGGTCTTTCTCCTCAGAGCTGATGAAGTCCAACTTTAAGAGCTTCCTTCAATAAGCTTCGTTTTGAAGCGCATTTTGGGACCGGAATCTATTCATTATCAGACCTGTCAACTCATCTGTGTTGCAATAAGCTTTTAAAAAACAGTCTAATAAACAGATAAGAAGTCCCAGCTGAGCTCCAAAGCCTACAACTTTTGTTTGATTGCAAAATATTGTGCAGTTAGCTCATAAAAGCAGCAAAACATTTCACCTTGTGATGTTTACAGGACATCACAAGGGGTGTTAGGTTTTATTGACGGCTGCATGACTGGTTCACATGCGCGACCCGCCCTGGCAACTGAGAAAGTGAATCAGAAAATTAGTTTAAAAGTACAGATTGCACATGCTTTTTATTAGATGAAAAATGTGGGTACCAATGTAAATCAATATTTTTGTACAAGATAGATTCAGTTTTTACAGATGAATCATTGGAAAATAGAACAGATTGATCAAGACTTAAAAGGTTTTAACAAACTGTTCACATTTTTCTTAAAGATGTTCTCAGAAACAAAGACCCTCATGTGCTCATAAGTCGCCCACACAAAGTCTACTTCAGGGTTTCATGCCAGTGTTGTTTACTTCCAATAAAAGCCCTATGAATCAGCAGCCTTTGGCACTGACACTGGTTGACTGACAGGCCTTAATGTTTGTTAAGTGAGAGCCAGAAGAGCTTGAGCTAGACGGGATGGATGACAACCTAAAGGGAATGAAAGGAGGAGGAAGTGGGAAAGATAACAAGGCAGAGCAGAGGAAGGAGTGGGGAAGGGCTGCTGGTAAACAAGGCCGGCCTGCGATCTCGCTCTGAGGCAGCCACTCACCATGCTTGTTGCCTTATTAGGGGCATCTCAAGAGAAGAGGCAGAGCACTGTGAGGGTGAGGGCGGAGAACTGAGTGAGAGGGTGACAAAAAGCTTCACAGAGAAGTTGCAAGTTTGCAAGTGAGAAGGAACAGATCTTTAAGTGTGGAGTTTGCAGCAGGATGCTCTCTGGCTCTTTTAGATGACCAGTTTAATGCAAAATGCAAATGAAATATTGATGTGGTTTTTTAGCAAATTATAACATTGAAGTTGGCTCTTGTATTACATTACAGAAGACGAGCAGATAGTGAGCTATGCCACAAACAGATGGTGAACAGAGAAATAGCATATAATTATATAGCGTTTTCAGACCTTCTCAGAAGGTCCAAACTGCTTTACAGTTACAAATCCATTCACCCACGTACGCACACATTCCCACATTGTTGGCGGCTCTGCGGCCTAACCTATAACCACCAGGAGCAATATGGAGTTTAGTGTCTTGCCCAGGGACACTTTGACACATGGACAAGCAAGGCGAGAAGCGAACTTGGGATCTTCCGATCAGAGGTCGACAACTCTGCTTCTTCACCATGGCACCCGTACCAGCTTTACATCTTTATTTGAATTTAAATGTTTTTCATCTGAAATATAAAGTTCTGGAATTTATTTTTTTTATCCATAACATTTGCTGTTGTTTCATCTCTTTTTTCTTATGCCAGTTGTACTTCCTGTCTGGAACGCCACCCTAACAAACTACCCTTTGGACCACAGAATCTGCCATTGGCATCACCTTTGCACCCCAGAAGTAAAACAACTAAAGATTTTCATTAAGTGAAAATCCCATGACCTTTGAAACACATACAATAAAGCCACGAACTGCTAATACATTAAAGCAAAAACACTAAATCTATCCCTTCAAGTTAGGATAAAGATATAGGTTAAACTGCTTTAGCTGTGATAAAAACATGTCAATAGAGAAAGGATTGAATGGAATAGAGACAAAAAATACTTTATTTTGGAAAGTATCTTCTAAACTAAGCCAACGATAAACTAAATTGGTGAAGTAATCATCTTAATTTTTTTTACTGTAATTCTAAACGTTTAAAGCTGTAAAACCCCACACTACACACTTTATTCTCAGACAGACAAGAATGTTTGCAAACTTCTCTCAAAAGGAAACTGTGAAAATGGAGATTGATTGACAAGGTCTACAGCCAATCAAGACACAGAACACAATGCCATTGGAAGAAAAGCACACACAAAACCGCAAGACAGTGGAAGGTGAATAGTATAATACCTGGAGCTACTGAAAAGGATATTCAAGAAACACTAAAACATATAAACTTTTTTAAGTTTCCACAACAGTTTAACATTGACTCTGGAGTGGCTTGATCCACAGATTTGGTTGATTGTGGAAAGAATTTACTATAGTAAAGGATGCTTTTCTCTACTTCAGAATCTGCTGGAATAATTACATAAACAGCTGAAGAGTTATGGTCTTCAAAAGAATGTATATGCTGGAGATAAAGCTACTTTGTTAAAGGGTAAAGACAATACTAGCATATAGCTGGGGGCCTGTTGGGTTTTAGCTTATTGATAATCTGTCTATTCACCTGTGTTGTAGGCTGGTAAACATCAGTTGTTGTGTTGGATGCATTTTTGCCTCCATGTAAAGGCCTGTCAAGAACTGAAATGTTAATTTAGAAATTAAACAAACCTTTACTCAGACTTTTTGGGACATTATCAGCAGCTTTTGTCATGATCTTAGGCTTTAGCTTAGTTTAAAGTCCCACTCCAACTTTATTTTTTCCTATTATTTTCCTATTTTCTTTTTTGTAAAAGAAAGGTTCCCAGTGGTCCTTTTATAAAACCTGTTTTTTTTTTGAAGACATATTTTCTGCAAAGGAGCTGGAGCTCATTCAAAATTTCCACTGGTTTGTGGGCGGGACTGTTGGTGTGTAAGTTCTCCTCACTAATTTCCCAGCATTCCTTTTTAACACTTCCTCTTGCTGACTTATAGCACCTCACAAGCCCAAGCCAACAGCGTAGCAAAAAAACAGCCGGTATTACCGTAGCTATCCAGTCATACAATTTTGAGCCAGGTGTCAGCTCAGATGAGAAAAATTAAGATGTTAATTGATTATCAGTCTGCAAGGCGATGCTTCAGAATTGGAGCAGAGAAGCGAGACCCAAGCATTTTCAAACTGATTTTTATCTGCCCCTGATCTATCACAATTTGATAAAGAAATACTCATATACACAGTTTCTTCTTAAATTTGTTTATAAATGGCCTCTATTATGGGAAAAAGGCTATAAAACATGCTAAAAACAGGATTTTTAATGGAGTTGGTCTTTAAATCATGTTTTGTAGATTTTTTCCTCTGTTGTTAGGGAGTCTTTTGACCTGCAGTTTAATCCATGAAAGTATTTACTGATCACATAATTTTTGGAAACTTTTGTTTTTTAGTTTTGGTTTGATTATATTTGTGCTTATTCATGTTTTGTCAGGGAATGTAGGAGTTTAAATCTTTGGAAATATTGGCCTTGTTGTTTGTTTAAGATTCTTTTCTTTTTACATTTTCTTTTGCATTGATTTCATTGTTATCATTTTTGAATTCAAACACAGACTGAAGAGTTCCGCTTGTCAAAGGAATAGACCTATACGATCACATTTTTCATCGCGATCATTTATGTTGCTGTGTTCAAATCAATGTGTGGAAAAACAAAATTGAAGCAAAGATGGAACATTTGAGCTTTACTGAGTCATGTTTGTTGGTTTGTTAAGAAGGTTTGGAAAACGAATAGATCAGGGGTGCCCACATTCAGGCCCAGAGGGCCAGCCTCCTGCTGGATTTCCAGAAATCCTGCATCACCTGATGTTTATTACCTGGATCAGGTGTGTTTAGCCAATAAGGACCTTCAATGGCAGGTTGGTTGGAAAATAAGTAGCATACTGGCCCTTGAGGTCAGGATTTGGGCACCCCTGGATTGGATTGATGAATGTTTGTGGAAGAAAATGCAAAGCAGACTCATTTGAATAGCAGAAGTAACCAATAATGGTAAAAATTAATGTTGTGTTTTGTTTTTATGAATAGAGGTTTAGGCCCTGAAGTGAAAATCACACCAACAAATCAAGCAAAAACATATTACAATCACAATGATGATTAAAAAGGCAAAGCAAATAAAAGTAATCAAAGCAAAAGTCCTGAAGTAAAACACAATTCCCCCCGAAAAGGAAACAGCATAAAAATGAAACATTTTGGAAGACAAAAGCAATTTCCAGAAATCAAAATGACATGTAAAAAAAAAAACTTGAAAAGATAGGTACTATTACACTTGACGTACTGTAGTTTAAAGGGTTTCATAACGCAATCTTTTTGATCATAATGACTCATATCCATAAACACTTAAAGGCGTGATGTGTTACAGATCTAAAACATTCCAGTGAGAAATCATCAGACTGCCTCATCACAGTGGCTTGTATGTACATTAAATGATTGTTTAGACTTTTTCAGCAATATCATACACTCTTTACTGTTCGGTGTCTGCATGTATAAAGCTACCATCTTGGTTTACCGGTGCCCTATACCCCCTCACAACCTCCTGCAGTCTTACTGGCACCCTCATCCAATCCTGTTCCAGAGTTTTTATCATCATGGCTAATTTCTGCCTGTAATCTGATTAGGGCTCTGAGCTGCTTTAGCACCCTGCTGTGCTGTCTCTTCCCCCCAACACACACATACACTAACACGCACACAGACACTCTCTGGCGCGATCGCTGGTCTGTGTGGGTTGTAGCTTGCTTTGTGGCGGTCTCTCTGCTGCGTGTGCGTGTCACCACCTTCATCCCTGCCTGTCTGTAAGTTGGACTCATCTCCACTCCTGCCGCTGCTGCTGCTGTCCGCTTCCATCACCACCACACAGGAGTTCAGCAGCAGACCATCCTACTGTTCTGTCCTCTTTTAAACATGTTTCGAAACCCATGGATCTCTAGTTACCATGTGAACCCCCTGCAGCCATGTAGGCAAGGTAAGACTTTTGGAAGAGGGAACATCGGCCACTTTCATCTATACTTTAGCATCTATAGAGGTGATTCCAGTCAGAGAAACGGCAGGCAATGGACGCAGATGAGCCTATTTTTCTGTCTTGATGTCGGACAATTTAAGGATTACATCTCATGGAATAGGGAGCCAACACTTGTGAGGATTTGCTGTTGTATGAAGTGTTTTTCTAGATTTATTTTATCTAACCATCCAACAAGACAAATATGCAATAACTGTAGAGATTAGTTCAACATCACCGAAATGTTTTAAATTCAGCAGGTGAGTTCTCACTTTGTAATCTCACTAGTCATGAAATGCTTCCTGTAAATAGAGCGCCTTAGTGTTAGACGTGTTCTTGTTCTGCAAACAGAGTGTGGAAAGCAGAGGCCCTGAGTGCTTAGGGAGTCTATTTTGCACCTCTGAATATTAATAGAAAATCCTTCTCCTCACCACTCTGACTTTTGGACTGTCAGCAGCCTAAGCTTCTCCTTGGCGCTGCCAGCCTTGAGTCTTGTGCTCCTTGTTTTGTTGACAACCTTCAGGCGTTTCTAAGGAAAGCTCAACTGACATTTGTGCACGGGGCTTTCCAGCACAGAAAATGAAATCGTATAGTCACACCTACACAGCATTCCCATTGGTTTGAACATCTTTAAAAACAGGAGAGGATAAACAAAAGGTTTCTACAAGCAAGATAGACAACTGGTGAAGCAAAAACACACTAAGCCAATTCGTTATATTGATAAGAAGAGAAATGGTGGGAAAGAAAACATCTGCAGAAAGTTCTCCAATCAGTTTAATCAAAATGTCCTCACAAATAGCAAAAATTCTGCCGTCATCTCTTCATCAATGCCATTTTCAAAGAAGTGCAGTGTTCTTACAGGGTCATCCGAGGCCAAAATAAGTCATACTGGGTCTGGAATTGTCTGCTGCAGAAATCGGATCTGTCTTCCATACTGGGATTCAACTTTACAACAGGCTGTTGGTTGCAGTGATATGAGATGAGGGTTTAAGATCCTCTGGGAACTTTTTGGATCAGTGAGGTCTGTAGTTTCCCATCACACCCAAACAGCACAACGTTCAGTTTTGCAATGTGAGGTACTGGCTTAAAGCTAGAGTAAAGTTTGGGGTTGTGTTCTTGAAATTTCTGAAAGCATAAAACCTGATTCAAAAACTGTATGTTGCAGTAGGAGAAGTTGACATTTAATTAAAGTTCCTGACAATTCAGTTACGATGTGTCACAATAATGAATTTAGCATTAAAATTTCAAACAAGTCTTTAGTGTCTTATTCAATTCTGAAAATGTCTTTAAGTCTATCAAGGTTACAGGAAGAATAGATACAAACTGTACTTAGTGTTGGTTACATGTGGAGATTTTTTTCAGATTACTAAAGTAAATCATGGACATTGCCATGTTGGAACCAGAAATCGACAGTCAGTAATGATTGGTTTGAGTCGGTCCTGAGCTTGTCACCCTTACCGCCTGAGAACGGTCTTGAGAGAATCTGTCAATCAAATGTTTAGAATGTGTGACATGACAACACAAACTTTTATTGAGGCACCCGATTGGTCAGTTTATAACTTGAATAACTTGCACCACAGAAAAAAACATTAGGAAAAAATAGAACTATCAAGAAAATGATAAAAAAAAAAGGTAGAAGAGCAAGAATTCTTATTCTGAGTATTACAGTAATGCTGTTTATTTCGCTTTAAAGGTCTGTGGGATTTTGGCTTCTTGGAGCCAGTGGGAACTTCCTGTTTGGAATATTTGGAGCATTCTGTTTGGAGTTTTGATATTATAACATTACATAAAAATTATAAGTATTTAGAAAAATGACTTCAATACTAAATTTGTGATGGTCCTCTCCACAACATAATGTACTTTCATTTTTTCATTGCATCTTATCTACTGCTATGATTTCAGTTCAAGTAAGTGTGTTTTTTTTCCTTTCCTCAGGATTTGGATCAAACGTTTCCACTAAACTCTGCAGCTCAACTTCTCTGCCAACAGAATCTTTAAAGTAAGACCATTACATTTCATGTATTTGATTAGAAATAACTGATAATGAGAAGAGTTGATCCATAACCATAGGGAATTTTGCCACAGAGAGATTGTTTGAAATTTTATGAATCTGTAGATAGAATCATTTAGTTTTTCCTGCTCATTATCATATTTGATAAAATTGTTTTTTAAGCTCCCAGAATAAGAAAATAGTAAAATGTTTACACTTCAAAGTTACAGTTTAAAAATGTATCATTGCCTAATATTAAGCAGTGTCCACAATTTGATGGATGTCATTTAACATTTTTAGTGATATGTAAGTGTAGATCATTCTACCACTTTGAAAAGTAGTCTGGCAAAATCGTCTGATATTAGTTTGCACTGACTTTACTCCGTTTTGAAAGTTTCAAACTAATTAAGAGTAAAAAGTAATTACATTTTTAAAAACTGATTATTATTATTAACTTTTTCTTTTTTTCTGTTTGCTTTTACTAGCTTTAATGAGTCTATGGCAGCACTAAGCTTTAAGTCTACAAGCAGTCAACATAAAATAGCATATTGGTAATGATAATAAAAGTTAAAAAAAATCTCATTTACTGCAGTTTGGACCTGTGGAGTCTCTAACAGTTGAAAAAGTTATACATTTTTTAAAAATTGTTATGGGTCAGTTGTGTAGTGGTCAGTGGTTTTGCCTAACAACAAGAGGACTCTGGTTCAAATCCCAGCTGGGTCCTTTCTGTGTAGAGTTTGCTTGTTTTCCTTGTACATGTGTGGGTTTTTTCTGGGAACTCCAGCTTCCTCCCACAGTCCAAAAATATAGAATAATTATTGATTGTAAATTGTTAGGTTTGAATGTAAGTGTGTGTGATCATTGCAACAGACTAGTGACCTGTCCAGGGTGTAGCCCACCTTCACCCATAGTAGCTGGGTTGGCTCCAGCAACTACCCCAAAAGAGATTCAGTGGGTTTGTAAAATAGATAAATGAATGGATGGTGTCAGTTTACTTCTTTTCTGTAATATTATTATTATAATATTATTATAATATTATTCTGTATTATTTTAGCACTTCAAAATGTATATAAACACTTATCTTTACTAGAAAATTTAAGCTAACGTAAAAACAAGTTGAGAAAAAAACCCAACAAAGCTAAATATCAGGAAACTGGATGCAGACAGATCTTGATGAACATTTGATAAAAGTTTAGACTTAAAATAAAAGAGCTGGTGCACACATCACGGAAGAACAAATCATGAAAAAGAACCTGAAGTTTGTGAGTCAGTTTTAACTAGCTTTGTGGGCATTGTGATGCATTCAGAAAAAAAACTTTTATCTTTTCAGTTTCCATTGAGTGGAGAAAGGATTTCATCATCTGCTCCTTAAGCTGATTCTCCATAGCATGGATAGAAGTTGAGCTCTTCCTTCACCTGCTGTCAACTCTTTAAGTCAAGTCAAGTCAGGCAAAGTTGAGTTGAGGTTGAGTCATGTGAGGCAGATGATGAAGCAGAAAATGAAGGTTGAGATTCTACAGTTTTTTCTTTGGGTTTACCTCTTGATGATGGAAGCCACTACAACTAAATGTTTTAGAAATTGATCCTTAAAATGTTTGAGGAGACCTGTTATTCTAGGTTTTAATACAGCTACTTTGGTTTTACTGAGTCACTGATGTTGAGGAGTATCAGTGAACTGTAACCAACCGTTGTTCAGTTACGCTTAAACCTGTTTTATTTCCTCATATTTTAAAACATGTTTTAGAGAATCATTTTGCTTAATGTTGCGCTAAATGAGTTGATTTAAATTCCACATTTCTTTTTAGTTTTCAAAGCGACTTTTCCTTCAAAGACAAATCTACCTTGGTCAAGAGTGTCTCTGACACAAATGGTAAACTACTGGTTGTTCTTCCTAAAGGTTCGTAAAATGTAATTACAAAAACATTTATGCATATATAGCATTCCTAAAAATTACACCAAACCATTTACTTTGTATTTGCAGTTTCTGAATTGAAGAAATACTTTGAAAGAGGAGTATCCAAAGAGCTGCAGATGAACAGGTATACCTTGTGTGGTTGAATGTCAGTGATTGTTTAGCAAGAAAACACTCATCTTTATTGATGTCTGGTGAAGGAAGGAGAGGATAGCCCGGCGTTTGGAGGGGATTGAAAGTGAGGCTCCACCTGCTCTTGTGTCTGGTGGTTTGGTATCCAACAGGATGCTGGAGGAGGATCCACCACGTTACACCCGCGCCTCAGACCCACGAGAACCTCGGGTCACAGGTATTCATTGCAAAGACCACTATTTATTAATTATAAATTGGTTATTTAGAGTTCAATATTATGAGTCCTTAGCAGCTTTGTTGTTTTTCATTTGGTCCCTTTATCCAGTAGACAACAAAGCAAACAGAGGGTCAGACACATTTTGATGGTAGTTAAACTTCACCAAAGTTGCTATTTGTCACCAATTCTGTTCTGTTGATGGAGTCAGTGAGTAAAATGTTAGAAGATTCATTTGTACAGAACTACATTTGTTATTTGAGACAATTGTTGAATTCCAATAAGATCTTAACAAATTTGAAAGTGTCAAAAAAACAAACAAACCAGTTTTTTAAGGAAACACCTTGCCTTTTTTCTGGGTTTCGTTTTTTTAGCATAACCCTCGACTAGAGTCACTAACCTGTTTGAAGTGATAATGTTTATGATGTCAGGGAGTGGTTGTGGAAGACCCAAAATGCAGGAGTTCAGGCTTGGTGGAAGAAAATCTGAACATTTAATTAATAAACTGAAACATGACAAAATCATGACAACCCAAAAAGGTAGCAAGGCAGAGCAGATGACCTGACAAAGAATAACTGAAACCAGACACTTGGGTAGGCTGAGGGTAATTAACTGAAATGAAGACAGCTGTGGATGATTAACCTAAACCAAGTGAGTCTCACAGGGAAAACAAATCATGACAAAAGCATCACAAAACCTAAACACAAAATCCACACATGTGATGTGCTTTAATAGAAAGAGGGCATGGACCCAGGATTCATTAGAGAAATAATATCTCTTTTGCTGTAATGAGCAGGCACATCTTGAATGTGACAGAAAGTGGTTGGATGTGGAAAGTGTCAGAATCTATGTAGAAACTGTTGAGAATTGTCCTGAAGGTCTCCTCCCTTTTGCCCTAGTTTAGCTGGTTTGGCAAGCTTAGGATTTCAAACGAGAAATAAAGAGGCTAAAGAATGTAAATGGATACATAGATGTACAATTGTTGCACGAATAAAGCCAGAAATAATTGCAGTTTGTTAATGGTGCATTTGTCAAATTTTGCAACACCACAGCCAAGCGCTACAGTCGAGCGGAGCTGGAGGCACCAAAGAAGACAATACCATCTCCAGACCGATCACCCCAGGTCAAAAGTGGTGTTGGGAGCAGCCGTACAGAGCCAGTAGTTGTGTATGTAGATCCAGTGCCCTTGTCTACATCATCAGCACCCACGTCTGGCTCCACAGAGCCCAACAACCTCACCTCAAAGGCTGAACGGATCGCCCGCTATAAGGCAGAGCGCCGTCGGCAGCTTTCAGAGCGCTATGGCATCCACCTTGATCAGGAGGCCGAGGTGGACTACACTCCACGTTACCGTTCCAGGCAAGATCCAGAATCTGTTGCTCATCAAACATCTGCCAGGCGGGAAAAGGACACAGCCCCAGTGGAGGCTCAAGGACGGGAGCCCAGTGTGCCGTATCGCTCTGGAATTGGGAGGGTTTATATGAGGACACACCCAGAGCCGTCTCCTGCTGGCACAGTGGGTCACATCCACCCAAACCAAGCCCCGCCTCCAACCCAAGAAATACCAAGTAGGTTGGTGGAACCTGAAAGAGCAATAAATATGGAGAACAGTCGCCGAGGTGGAGTTCAGGAGGGCTCAGTTTCTTACAGAACCAGGAAACAAGAACAGTATTTGCCTCAACAACTGCATACCCACCACCAGGAGTCAAGCCAAGCCACCAAGAACTACAGCATTGCAGCAGTTCCTAGCTCTCCTCGCACTGCCCGTAGGTCTTCCCTGCCTTCCACCCGCTATGGCATCTCACCTGGAGATTTATTCATAGAGCAACAGGCACAGAGCATCCTCAACAGGCAGGGGTAAGTTTGAATATGTCACAACACCAGAATTCTTCAGATTATGGTTCAGTTGGTGCTTTGACTTTTAGATTGGTTTTACTGTTGGGTCCTCTTACATAAGTGTGGAGGAATGTCTACTCTAGAGTTTATTGTGTAAATAATTGATACATTTTTGGCTGTCTTGCAGTAAGGAAAGAACCAGGTTTACTAAAGTTTTAGTAAATGGCACATGCTTACATACCACTTTTCCACCTTCGTTAAGACCCAAAGCGCTGTACCATCACAGTCCAATTCACCCATGCACAGACATGCACACACTGGTTGGAGCAGAGCTGCCATGCAAGGTGCTAACTAGACAACCAGAAGCAATGTGGGGTTCAGTGTCTTGGCAGTGGACATTTTGACACAGTGGTAAGAAAGGCAGGAACTGCACCTGCAACCTTCTAATAAGAGGTTGGCCGCTCTACCTCTGCCTTGGTTGTATTCAGAGGTTTATTATATGCACAAAAAAGTGTAAAAACTTAACAGCACAAACAAATATACATTGCACCTGATTCAATAGCTGTATTGTGCGGGCACGCTAAATCCATCTTCTGTATTTGGCATAAATGAACATCCAATATGGGTGTTTCTGCCAGACATCACAAGAAACTGGGAGGAGTAGATCCAGATAAATCAATGTAGCACACACAGCACGGTTTATCAAATGGGAAGCAGGATTCTGGCTGCTGTTTTATGTCTGAAGTCATTGTTTTGATGAGGAGATGTTGGTCAAACACACAGTGACAAAAGAGTACCGGTGGGCATCCTTTCAGCTCATGAAAATACTTTGGAGTGCCAGAAGCAAAGATCATGGAGACATAAGCTATCAAATATCCAGAACATTTGAGCTTCTTTAGGAGTTGGGAGCTGATATGAAACCACTCATTAAAACTAGCATTATATAGGTCTTTCTATTCCTTTTGTCAGCAATGATACTCTACGGTGAGACTATCATCCTTCATCATCATACAAACTGTTCCAAAAGTGCCACATTCTTCGTGCCCATTCCCTACTTTCGCTTGCATTGATAAAAAAATAGAATGAATCATAGCGCAGACTAAATCCTCATTGAAATAATGACATTCCTTCAGATTATCATCAATCATTTTTAGTCTCACACCTGCAAATCGTAATAAAATGTCATGTTTGATTTCTTTACATATCTATGCATTCTGCCCTCTTTATTAAGATAATTGTAAATCGGGCCCATAGACTGCTAACTTTAACTGTCACCAGTTGGTGCAAAGACCTTTGTATGTTTTAGTTTTGTCAGAGGTGCCCTGCCACCGATTTTTTTCTAGAGAGCTGGAAGATAAGATGGATCTGGTTTGAAGAAGCTATGATTTGGTTGTTGTCCAAAGAAGTTAAAATATTTGGACATATATTTTGTTCAATTGTTTAGAGCGGATCACTTTCTAAAAGAAACTGAAACTATCAGCTACAGAAGCAATGGGAAGTGTAACACTTGTCAAAGGAAGAAAGTGAAGAGGAGTGTGAGCCGATTACATAAGGGCAGAGACAGGTGGCACGCCAGACTGTGATCTGGTGCCTATAAATAAGGACGTTCATGTTAATGAAAGGTGATACATATGTGCATTCATTTTTATGTTACATCAGTGCAACAGTATGTACTTTTGTATGCAAACACAATTATACAGACTGTTCAACAACCCAAAATAGTCAATATTTTGCCCTGTTGGATGATTAGCACAGCTAAAAAATAGTCACAAGCTTCCCTTGAGGCCCGATACTGTCACGCCACTCGGCAGCCGGGCTGCCCTGTTCATGGGTGTCTGGTGTCTCAACACAGACTCAGACACTCAGCAGGCCTTCAAGGTACTGTCTGTGTGAAGACCCATTAAATACATCCACTGTGGTATATGTGGTTATGCCTCATATACTTCACATTACAGCTTTTGAAGAGGCTAAAAATCTATAAAGTGAGTAAGAAATTACAAAAGGCTGGACACAATCTCCTAGTGGACCTGATCTAACTCCTTTGAACAATTTAACCCTTCTTTGTAAGGAATTAGTTGGGCTCTACTTAACAAATGTGTGGTGACTTCCCAATTTAAAGTTTTCAACTCATCCAGAGTTTATTTGATTTGATCCCATTCATTTCACATGTTTAAACCATTTTTCCAGAGACTTTTCTGTGGCCCAGAAAAGTTTGTTTAAAAGTCTAAAAACAGAACTTTGTCATAAATTACAATGAGTTAAAGTTTTAAACATAGTTTAGAAATACAGATAATAAATGCATATCTTGTCTCTTTTTCATGCTTAATGGCCTTTTTATGTCTGCTAGATCTGCTCACAAGCTCTTTTTTGCCCTTACTGCTTTACCAGAATAAGCAGGTGCATGTCAAAGACCTGGCTTAGTGGTGCACAATGAGATTAGAAGAGCCTTTGGCTACCGGAGGTCATAGGCTGCCAATAAAGGAAACTCACTCTAGATTTGGATTGTGGTTAAAGCTCACAGGGTGCTTTAACTTGACCTTGCCGTGCCAAAGCACAATAAGCAAAAGTTTTGGAGGTCAAGTTTACTCTTGATGTTTCCCATTTTACATATTTGATATAATTTGGTAATGGTCATCAGGATTTAGCGAGGTGTGTTGAACTGAAGTTTGTATTTGCTCCCCTACTTTATTTGTTTAAAGGGGAGTTGGGCTCTCAGGCCGTTCTAAAAGTTTTGTAAAGGTTTTTTTGAAATCCCTCTCCTACCTACTCTCTTCTGATGAACAGTTGTCAGAAGACTCTTCAAAGCTTTTATTTCTTCACCTCTCCAACTATGAGAAAACTCTGTTTTACCAGAACAATATCGATGGGATTACAAGACCATATTTGCACCAACAGGTTCAGTTGTGGTTGTTCTTTGTTGCAAATCTGAGTTCCGGGTGCTTCTCTTTCTCCAAGAATCCGAGTTAGAGAGCGATTATCCAGAGATGAAACAGTCCAGAGGCCCCCAGACTGGAGTCCAGACCGACACCACTCAAACCAACACCGCTCTCACGGAAGTACTCAACATATATCCAAGCAGCCAGATATCATCCAAAAAAGAAGTTCTTCCCAAACTCACAACCGTCCTGCCCATCGCCAAACCGGCTATCCTCCCCTCACATCCGAGTCCCAACACTCTGCCACTGCTTTTGACCCTCAGCCCTATTTAGCTGTACCTGCTCCAGTTAACGAACCTTCTGGACCTCCAGAGGTACAACCAAGAAGAAGAGTGAGCGCTGACCAGATCCATGCAGCCCACAGAGAGGCTAGACTGGAGGCAAAGCAGTTCCTGAAGGAAGAAGGCCACACAGAAGGACTGCTAAAGAGCAGGAAAGCCGTGTTACCCTCAGAAATTCGCAGACGAGAAAGGAGTGTGGATGATGCTCACAGAGACTGGCATGACGTCATGGACAGGCAGAACATCAGTCCAGACAGAAGAAGGACAAGTCGAGGGGAGGAGGACTGGGATCAGGAAAGGCCAAGGGAAAGGGGAAGAGAAAGGCAAGTTCAGAGGATCAGAGAAAGGGGAAAAGAGCATGTCTCTACTCATGACAGCCAAGAACAGAGAACATTTAGATCAATGGAACCTCCCCACACCTCTGTACACCAGCAGCACGGGCAGCGTCAGCCCTTGGAGCCGGTGCACCTGCAAATTCAGTCTCCAGAGTCACAACTGCGGCAGGAACCCCAAAAAGGAGAACATGCTGCTCAAAGGCAGCAACTCCCTCAAATGCAACACCACTTCAACCACCAAAGCCTGTTTCAGAGTCAGCATGAGCATCAGCCGCTTTCTAGTCAACACCAGAATGTCCACGAAAAACAAGAACCCCAGCTTCAACAAGAAGCTGTTCCACAGGTGCAGCTACCAGCCCAACTGAATACCCCAAACCCTGCTGGCTACCAACAGACAGGTTCCTCTCTGCCTCAAGTCAGGAACAGAAGCACTGAAACAAGTGGTGGACTAAAACCCAAGTTACGAACCCGCTCCATGTCTGACATAGGTGTAAACCAGCACTCTGCCATGTATCGCATTGAAAGGGCTGCAGCCAGAAGAGATGGATCCAGGATTATCCCTCCTCCTGTGACGGCTAACGGAGAGGTGAACACCTTGGACACAAGGGTGTCTGTAGCTCAGCTGCGACACTCATACCTGGAGAATGCCAACCGGAAACCTGAGTTGTAGGTCAAACGGCATGGGTTCGGTGTTATATCACTAATTAACTGTCAAATATTGCATTGCCAAGCAGTTTTAAAAACTTGGATCATAACATTACTAGCTAGAGGGCATGAAATGTCAGTTTAAAGCTCGGCCTTACTGTTAGTTTTTTTATGTTGCATGGTTACATCTGCACGTGGAATGCAATTACAATCCGTGTGTTTGATCATCTCAGCATTTTATACAATGTCGGGTTTTTTTTGTAAAAAACTAAAAGTAGGATAGAAATATTTACTACTGTCTATGTCATAGTTTTTGTTTTTATCTTCATCCAAATTCTCCTTAAACTGAAAAGTGAGACGACTAAAGTAGATCTGCCAGCCCCGGAGACGGATGCAAACACCAGCACTGATCAGGAGCGAGGGTCTCGCAAGCCTCGGCGTTACATCACTCCAGGAGAGAGTCGTATGTCGGAGCGGTTCAGGACACAGCCCATCACCTCTGCAGAGCGTCTGGAGTCTGACAGGTACAGCAGGAATGCACCAAGACAAAAAATATTTCAAAACCTGCTTCCAAAAGGGTTTATTAGAGACAGAGGAACTCATCCCTGCCTGTGAAAAACAAAAGAGCCAAAACTTTTTATTTGGTTCATGTTGTTACTCTGACATTGTCCTTACAATCCATTGTCAACACTAAAAAAGGACTTTTTAGGAAATTGTGTTGCATTTCATAATCAAATATAGATCACTAAAAGTTAATTTTTAACTGCTTTGACTTAAAAATAAGTGAAGTTTTCTCATTGTTTGTTTGTACTTTGCTGTTTGAGGGCACAAAGGTCAATTCCTGGACACTTAGCTGTGGTTTCCAGCTTTAAAGCAGAGAGTCAACAGAATCTGCTCTTGATTCCCAATCCTAAAATCCTCACTCTCTTTATTTCTAACAAGATTAAGATGGTTGGTGTTGGTGCTAAGAATAACTTCCTTTGTTGGTTTCACAATGTAACACCTCTGAAGAGATTCTGGAAAGATTACAGATTATTTTCTTTGTTAAACTTTTGAAAAAGAAATTCCAACAGTGTAATGAAAATCTGTTCATAAACAAAGACTTTGTTACCTGCAGGTCCCGTCTAAGTCCATCACAACTAGAAGATGTTGAAGGTAACTAAGCTGTTTCTTTTAAAGGCTGTATTCTGTCTGTGGTTCATTAAATCCAGTTTTTAATTAGAAAAGAAAACAAATTGCAGCAATGTATTAGAAAAATACATTTTGTAAGGAGAAGAACAAATAGAAAATCCCTTTGGTTTCATAATTTAGGCTCACTAGAGTTTTTCTGTTCAGATTAACACCATTCGGTTAATCCTTGAGAATCCACAGAGTCAAATATTTCAGTTTTGTCTTTTATTTCCTTTTTTAAAAAATATTTAAATTTTTGTTTTTTAATGTGTTGCCTACTGTTAAATGTGACTACCCAAAAGAAACAAATTAAAAATGAATTATCTTCAAATGCCCAAAAGAAAATTGTTCTTGACTCCTGATATGTTCATTCCTGATATGTTCTCTGTCCTGAAAACTTACTAGTAAGGGGGAAAAATTCCTTTTTTTTTTTTTTTTTATCATTCCTACTTCTTTCTTTTCAGGAGTTGAAGAAAAATTGGATGAAAGAGCCAAGATGAGTGTAGCTGCAAAGAGGTCTCTCTTCAGGGTACGCTTGTTACTTTGTGTGTTTCTTTCATGTAAGATTTGTCCAAACGATTTGTTTCCAAACGTATGTGCACACCAAGAGCAGACTGTGAGACAGATGATAATTAGCAAATATATCGTTGTTGCAGGAGCTGGAAAAGACATCGGACGGAGCAGTTCCCAAACCTCGCTCTCGAAATGCTGCTATAGAGAGACGTTTGCGAAGAGTCCAGGACCGCTCGCACACACAGCCCGTCACCAACAAGGAAATCAGTGCCTCCAGGTACAGCAGCTATTCCCTGCATCACACTGATTAAAGATCAAATGTTTTTTTTTACATTTGCCTACATTTTCTTTAAAATACTCTTTAATTTGTTTTATTTGCATTAGCTTTTGCATTTCCCTTTTTTTTTCTAATACGCACACAAAATAATTTTTGCAACTGCATGTTTCGCTCTGTGACAACACATTTACTTCAGGTTGTGATAACTCTGCAGCTCCTGTTCTCATTCTGTGATTCTAAACCAGAGCTAGAGTAAGACAGGAGCTCGGAGGATTGTATTTTTCACATTTGTTAACATCGATAGATCTTCACTTCTCTTTTCTGTTTTAAAGGTTTATGTCTTAGCTTAACTTGCCTTGGACTCAGTAGCTGCTCATTTTATTCTAAAACACCTCACCGTGTGCAGGAAGCCCCTGTTTCTGTGAAAGGGCAGTTTTCCAGCATTCCTTCATACACTTTTTGTGCGTCACCAGATGGGGGGTGTTGAAGGAACAAGTTATGTATCATTTGAGAATGTCAGAGGTTGAGCCAGTTCCATATGTCTGGGTTTAGGTGCCCTATGGTTTGTTTCCCAGGTTTTGGAACACATGGTGCAAAGTGATCATGCAAACCCCTGCAAACATCCAAGTGCATTATATGATTATCTGGCATATGTGCGCTTATCTGCTTATGTCTCTGAGGCTGAGTAGGTAATCTGCCACAGTTGACATAGTCAGGTGTTTGCAGGCTTCCTGGTTAACAATATTGAAAAAATAGACTACATTTATTGTAGCAGATAGTTAATTTTCTTTTGTTTTATTTTATCCAACATCCTGTTTTAAAATCAGCTTTACATCATCCTCCTTCTAAATGATCAAAGCCAACAAGTTATCTAATAGTTACCACACCAAGGAAGGAAAAGATGTCTGCAGATTAACAGCAGTGTTCTTATAAAGTCATTCAAGTCATTAGAGTAAAATCCAGCAAACCAAAGTTTGCAAGCTGTCAACATCCCTGCCAACAAAAAAGAGGTGGGAAGCTACACCCATTAAATAAATCAGGAGAATTTGAAGTGTGGAAAGTTTACTGGCCAAGAGCAGCTGAGAAGAGTAAGTGGGACACAGGTACCTCAGATCTCATTGTCATGTTAAAGTCTCCCTTCAATCATCTTTTGATCTATTATCAAAGTGTTAACAGTGGCTTTTTAATTATGGTTATGCCATTTTTAGGCAAAGTAAGAAAAATAATGTAGTTTACTCAGTGAAAGTTTCTGCAGAGCTGCAGGAACTCAGTAGAAAGTCACCTTGGAGTTGTGGGTGGGACCGTTGGCGCGGAGTAAGCGGTCACTCATTTCCCATGAACCTTTGCTTCCATGTTCTCCTGCTAGCTTACATTCTCTTACAACCCCAACCTAACATTAGCGGTGCAACAAAAACGGTGAGCAATATTAGAGCCATCCAGCCGTATGGTTATGAGCCAGATTCCAACTCAAGCGAGGAAAACAGACATTTTCCTCACTCAATGGGTCTACCTGTCTGCAAGTGGATGCATCTGGATAGAGCAGAGCAGGGCCTGCTGATTGTGGTTTGTGCGTGATAACTTAAAGCCTTTTTTAAATGGCAATATTTCATTTGCTCCTCCTATGAAATAAATAAATACATACTCATACATACTTTTTTTTAATATTTGTCCTCTATTATGAGAAAAAATGTTATTTATACTTTATACTCAGTCTCATTCAACCACATGTTCACACTGATGGCAGCTCTGCTGCTGAACACTGGCGCAAACCTATAACCACCAGGAGCAATGTGGGCTTAGGGTCCCTCGCAGGGGAGTACAAAACTATAAAAAGTTACCTGAACTGGTGTTTTTACTGGGTTTAGTTTACCTGTATTTAAATAAGTTGTTAAGTTAAGAAAGAAGGTGAAATTTTTTTGTTTTTTTTAATTGAAATGTTTGGTAAATTGGGTTGCTTCTTACAAACAGGCAGGTCTGGGTTTTCTGGGTAGTTTTATTAACTTTGATAGTTTATCAGTCAATGAATTTCTGGTACTGGTAAATTTAACATAGATATGTGGTTTAACTAAATAGTATTGCAAAAGAGGAATGTCTAATTTTTGTAGTATTTTAAGATGTTTGTAAAGATGAATTGCTTCTTGCTATTTTATGTATTTGTTCCGATTTAGCCTTTTACCTCTTTTCTTTTCTGTTCTTCCTCTCTTGTGTGGCATTGTCAATGAGCCTTAACCATCTGGGGAGAGTTTAGCCTGTCCTGGCTTCTCTCCTTTGAGCATTATGTCTCTTCATTCACTGTAATCTCCATCTCTCTTAGTTTTTCTCCTTCCCATCTTATAGTTATGCATTCATTTCAATAAACATTAGGGTTACTTGGTTAGGGTTGGGATTTCTTGTTGCTTGCAGACCTGCACATTGGGTTTGTAGAGGTGGGGGTGTGGGCACAGACACAGAGAGGGTGGTGCTGGAACACTGGAACCCACTGTTGAGTCTTCTTGGTGTTGTGAGCCTAACACGATGACCTGTTTTTGGGCAGTTTTGCGTTATTTTAGAGGCGAGCACACTAGGATCTCAATCCTGCAATGCCATGCAACACAAGCACCTTACTGAGTCATTTCTAATCTAGGAGGCCCAATATGACTTTTGTTTTTTTACAGTTTTTTTGTTAGACAATTGTCTTTTATGAATTTAAGTTCACTCTTCAAGGAAAACATTCAAAACATCGAAATCCTTCATTATGATACAAAGCTTTTATGGTGGATCTTAGTTCAGAATGTCAAATACAATAACTTCCACCTTGTCGCTATCATAGCCTTCAGGACTCCTCTCAGCCAGGCTCAGAATCTCAGGAACAAGACAAAGAGAACAAGGATCAGCTAGGTCAAGCTCCTGGGTCTGAAGGAGAAGCACACGACCAAGATGAGCCTGACCTTTCTGCGCTCAGTTTGTTTGAGAAGATGGCTCTGTTCAACCGCCTCGCCCAACCTACGGCCAAGCCAGCCGAGGGAGCTCGAGGGGACACCCGTCAGCGGAGATCCAACGCCCGTTTTCAAACCCAGCCTATCACCCAAGGGGAAGTGGAGCAGGTACGGTGTTGGTTTGAAAACTCTGGAAATGAAAATAATTGCTTAGAAAAATGTAATGCATGACCAAGAAAAAAGAAGGTATATAAATGGAAAAGACTGTAACATAAAATCACTGACCAGTTGGCACAACAGAAGAAATACAGCACTTTTATACAAACATTGATTATTCAGGATTTGTGCTGCTGCCCTTCTGTTTGGTTTGTTGCAGAAGTACAACTTCAAAAAGTGGAAGAGAGATATTAAAAAAAGTGAAAATATGAACATTTTTGTTTAGTCAGAAAAATAAGTAGAAATGTGACAGGTTTACTCTGGATAAAGACAGTTGTTCATACAACAGTTTTCTTTTTATGTACTTTGCTTTTTTTTTTTTTTTAATCTATATATACCATCACTTATCTAATACAATGGTTCTCCATTTTTTTGGTTAAGCAGTTACATATTTACAACAGATTTGTCTAATCTTAAAGGAGACGAACAGCTCTAGTTTTCCAAATAAATTGTAAGATTTTCATTTTTTTTCCTCCGCAATGTTACTGTTTTGGATGAACACAACTGTCAGGTCAAGCTCTGAAAAAGCACATGCAGATGTCAGATACCTGACTTTGTCCACCACTCTGTCACCAGTGAGTCATGCTCAATAACTGGTGTCCACACAGGAAACCCAGCCTCCAATAACTTCTCCGGTGTGTAACGGTGACTTAGAGGCCATTCAGGAAGAACATGTAAGACCCCTGTAGCCTTGGTGGAAAATGTGACTGGTTGCATGGAAGTGTCCCGCTCTTTATCGATCAGACTGGTCCTCTTAGTCTGCGTTGTCTAGACTTGGTAGCAGCTTTTGAGGCCGTGCTTGACAGTGGGTCTTATTGGTGAATGTTTCATGCAGCATGTGATGGAGCGCAATATTAGAATGCAATATTTATTGGCTGAGTCTTCTCTACATTGTTAGCAGCTTCTGTGACATGCTTGTTTGTTGCATACCAAGCATGAGATGTGTGAATGCAAGCAAATATTTTTTTAAAGACCTACTTTGATGAAAATTGTGTTTTTGGTGTTTTTAACACGTTCATGCAGCATTTTTCTGATGATGGAGGACATATACCAAGAAAATTAATCACAAAATTGCATTTCTAAGTATTTCTTTTTTCAAATCATTGTGAATCAGGAGCAGCCATAAAAAGAATACTATAGAAAAAGATTGTAGATGTGATGTAGAAAATACGGTGGCAGGCCTCAAGCTTCCGGCTCTACTCAATGTACTGGATTGCTCCAATTCTGCTCGCCATTTCTGTTGCAGCGGTAATGTTACGTTGGGATTGTGAAAGACTATGAGTTAGTGGAAGAGCACGTAAACTGATAACCCTCAATTAGGTGAGATGGGAACAGGGGGATGGGGTTGCTCCAACAGTCCCTCCCACAACCCAAAGGCCATTTTATGATGAATTCCTGGCACTCTGCAGAAACTATGTCCTAGACATAGTCCTTTTTATTTTGGCTAAAAATGACATAATCATAATTAAAAGACCACTAGGACCGCTTTTACAACAGATCAAAAGATGATCAGAGCGGACAGAACTTTACTAAATGTGAATAAACAAAAAAAAATCTGACCATGGGTGAAAACGCACACACAACTGTGTACAACAGATCCTTAAGTCCATCCATTTCCTAAACCTGTTTTGTCCCTTTTGGGGTCGGGGGGTGCCGTAGCCTAATCCGTCCACCTGTGGGCAAAGGGAGGATACCCCCTGGAGAGGTCGCCAGTCTATTGCAGGACCCCTATCACACACCCATACACACTCGCATCCACACCTAAGGACAATTTAGGGTAACCAATTCACCCATGAAGCATGTTTTTGGATGGTGGGAGGAAGTTGGAGTCTCTGTAGAAAACCCACGCATGCACGAGGAGAACATGCAAACTCCACTCAAAAAGGTCCCCTATTGGTGATTTTGTTTCAGGTCCCCGGGACTTGAACTGGGAACCTTCTTGCTGTGATGTAAGAGCGCTAACCACTGCATCACCGTATAGTTCTCTACTAATGGTGTTCTGCATATAAAAGTTTTCTACATATTTACCTGTAGGCATCCAATCTTTGGATAATTTTTAGATGTCTATTAGAGTACTTTTCAACATAATATTTACAAAATAGAAATTAGAAAATTTTAGAAATGATTGAGACAGGTTTTTATCTTTGTGATTTCAATATGATGTCATCTTTTTTTCTCCTAAGATCCTAATGTGAAACCGCACATATTTACATATGTGTAATTGACAGAAATTAGTATGAAAACAATGTGCCTCTTATTAACTGACTGTGTCAGTTTTGGTGGCCAAAGATGTGAGGGACTGCTAAACAGTGCAAAAACACATAGTCGATGGTAATTGTGGTATGGCTTCACAGTTATGCTTTTTTGGCTGTTATTCCCTACTCACAGATAAGAAATCTGATTTTTTTAATTAAATCAGCACAAAAAACTTCAAGCTAATTTAAACAGACATCCTGTTTTATGTACTCATAAAATTAGTCTTGTTTTTTATGTAGCTGAACTTCGCTGAGACAAAATTAAGGTGTACCAGCTCAATCAGGTACTATTTATTTTTCCCAAACTTCATTACTTGATCAGGCAACCACAAGGAGTGAAACTAATTTAGATTTTGCATTCAGTTCTTCCATCAAGTCAGCTGCTCCACTTCTGTCAAAGTATTTATAACCTCATATCAAAACTGAGCATCTATGTTTTAGGACCTGGGACTGTCCTGCTGCAGTATCTCTGCTTTGTTTCTCATAACTGTCTGACATGGTTGTTGTTCTTACAGCTTAAAAATGGAGGTGAGATCAAGCTGGAGCCTTTATCAGCTGCCCTGGTTCGATCTGTAGCAGCCATCACTGCCACAGTCATTGCAATGCCAGGCAGCTGCAACAATGAGGACGAGTTTCATTCAGGAAAACGCACCGCCATTCCTTACATCCCTGCCCAACAACAGCCTCCCAGCAGCACTAGCATCCACCAGGAGAGGGCGCCGAGGTATTTCTCCTTGACCCAGAGCGGGGACCCCGGCCACCCTGAGACAGAGCTCAACTCCTCCCCTCTCCTCCCAATAGGAGAGGCAACCCGGCTTCCTCTTGTTCCCACCTCCTCTGCCAATCAGTGGCAGCAGGGGGAGACTGTGGAAGAGTGTTGGAAAGGGCGGCATAAAGAGGAAGTTGGGGGGAGACAGCAGGGAGGAGCCAGGGAAGACATCCAAGGTGGCATCATTCCCAGCAAGCTTCACTCCTCCAACAGGGACAGAGAGGACGGGCTGCAGCATCACCAGCTCTCTGCTGAGCCTTCTTTGTGGCACGACGAGCCGGAGCTTCTGCCCAGCAGGAGAGCCATAGACGGAGACTCCCAGAGAGGAGATATAAGAGGAAGAGGAGGAGAACTGAAAGAAACTGGAGCAGCACATGCTTCTTCTTTAGAGGATCAGGCGGGGACCGGTGCCCAGAGCCAGGGAGGCTTTCCAGGTATGAGATGCTCCAGAGATGGAGAAGTGTAAGACAAAAAAATCAAAGCTTAGCAGATGTTGAAAAGAGGCGAGTAGTGGACACAAAGAAAAAGGGATGGAAGATGACTCAAAAAGGGAAAAAAATGCAGCTTCCATCATTCTTGTTGTCTCATCCAGTTCCATCAAATGGTTGTCAGATGCACATACAGACGTCCCAGCTGGAAGTGTTTGATTAGACTAACACAGACAGGCGTTTGAGTCTGCATCTCATTAGCATATTTTTCCATGCATTTTCCTTGTGGATCCCTTTGTCTGGGAAGAGGAAGTCCTTTGCTGACATGCAGTTTGACGCGCGCATCACCAGAGATTTTCAGATTGAACTATGTTTGCTTATTGTCACAGCCCTTAAGGGGGCTGTGGTCTCTCTGCACTGCATTGTGCCAGTGGGCAGCTGTACTACAATGAAATGGGCCTGACCTCTTTACATGTGCTAATGCAGAGACTGTCCAGGGGGGGTCTGCTCCTTTTCATTCACACAAACTGTACAAAAAAAAAGAGGTGGAATCTCATTGAGAGCGCTGAGCAGTTGTTCTGCACTTAAATAAAGTAATTAAGGGATAAGCGGAGCACAATGGAAGCATTATCTTCAGGCTGCAGTTAGTTCCGCACGACTCAGACTTCACTGAAGTGAACATTGTCGAACCCTTCCATGACTCTCATCAGCACCAAATGTCTAACATGCTTTACATTAACCATAACCAAAGAGAAAGTTTAAACTTAAATTATGTTGAAATAACTTTCCTCTGAAACAGGTGTTATGATTACATGTTGACCTACTTTGTATGTTATTTAGAAGAAAGGACCCAATAGAAAACTAGGGAGAGTTCAGGTCTCTAAAGCAGTGCTGATGTTCATAACACTGCAATAATTAAAAGAAGAAACTACAGAACAGTAATAGAACAAACACAGCTTAGCAAAACATGCAACTCAGAAAACACCACAAAACAGACATTCAATAACATGAAACAAAACACCACAACACTACTCTTTTTGGAAGTGTAAGTTTGACTTCCATTACAATATAATGTACAGAGTTCCCTCATTTATTGTTGGAGTTATGTTCTAAAAGTAGTCATCTTTATTTTTTACAATTGTAATTGATGTTTTGAGCACAGGTGCTTTTCATGCTTTCAAATATCTGGCAAAATCACAGCAAGCAGGATTCCAGTTGGTTCACATTTCCTGAATTGTTCTTTTGACCAGTGTTTCTGTGTTTGTTGCATTTTTACTAGGGCTGTCAGCGTTATTGCATTAAGGCAGACGATTATCTAAAAAAAAAAAAAGCTTTAATATCTATTAACGCAAATTAATGAAACTCTGTGAGCAATGGTCTTCCACCGGTTCAGGCTTTCACAGCGTGCATCAATTTCTAAAAATGTACACTTTGTTGGGCAAAATCCCACTTATTACATGGTAACTAACAATTTTAACATTTCAGACAATGAAAGTGAAGGAAAGATTTTCTTTCTGGTTGGTTTTTGTTCAAAAACTTCACACCGCTGTATAAGATGTGACTCATAAAACATTGTGATTAATCACAGCCCAAAAGTGTGATTAATCTGATGCTTTTAATCAATTGACAGCATTAATTTTTACTCCATTTTTTGGTTCATCAAAACATAATTTGTGGATATTTGTAATGAAAAGGCTTCACGTGTTTTCTATTCTGTTGCCTTACATACTGTAGATGTGTTCAAATCAGAGCAGGCTTCATCTGTCTCAAATTTGTTGCTGAGAAAATCTGCCATGTGACAGAGCAAAATCCAAAGACAAACAATTGTTTGTGGTTGGAACATCGTATACCCATCTCTGAAAGTGCTGAAGGAGCGCTAACCTCATTTTGTGTTTTGACTCTGAAAAGTACAATCTGCTGCTTTGTCTGTTGATTTTGGTTTCTTTACTTTTGGAAAATGTAAAATTTGAAATGATTTCAATCTTTGCTTTTCAGACCCATTGGATCATCCAGTGACACTGAGACCATTTATAGCTAAAGTGTCCTCCAGGACAGTTTCCCACGTTTCAAACAGCCAGCAGCATCAGAAAAATACCATCTGTCCTCCTCAAACGCTTCCTAAACCCTCATCCTACAGCCAGCCACCACCGACTTACCCCAAACCTTTCGTTCACTCCCCACAAACCCAGCCCAAGCCTCAGGGATTCGTTCAGTCACTCCCAAAACCTTTCCAGCCTCAGGCTAAAGCTCAGGGGCCTCCCCAGACACCCCCTAAGCCTCAGTACTTTCCTCAGACTCTGGTCAAGTCCCAGTATCTGCCCCTGGACAACACTGACGACTACAGCAGAAACACTTCGGGAAACCTGCTGTCCCCAACAGAGTCTGGAGACAGACTGTCTGACGGCATGTCCGCACAACAGATGTCCATCAAAGAGAGGTGGGCGTCTCACTCAGGGTACACTGGTATTTATTATCCCCGCATGTCTTTGGATAATCGGGAATTTAACAGCAAAAACTCCAAGGCAGTATGGGAAAAGTCCGTTGCAAAAATCACGAAAACCTCATCAAATTTGTTTTTTTGTTGTTTGGAAACGTATAATAAAGAATAAACGAACAAAATAAAATAACATTTAACCAGACTTTACTTTAGTGGGTTCAGACAGTAAGAGGAATTATGCCAGCAATTGAAAAAACATATGCAAAAGCCTCTAAAGACCAAGAGTATGTAAACCTTTGATGACGAATGAAAACAATGGGATTCTTCAAATCTGTACCCTTATCAAAAGTTATATTTCAGGTAATGCTGCAAATAAAATAAACTCTTTCGCTAGTATCATATATTATGGATGAAAACGCAATTGTTTTAGCCCTATATCTGATTTCATTTTTAAATTAAAAAACAGTCTGATTTTTTACCTATTACAAAACAGAAACAAAGACATTGTACAAATTTGTAGAAAAGAACATAACAAGGCAAAAATCCCTGGTTATTCCTGCTTGGAGCATAGAGGTTTGTGAAGGTCTTTCATCTTTTCAGGTGACAGAGGTATTTTTAGCCTTATCGGGTTCCTCTGGGATTTATTTGACTCCGCAGCACGCCCTGATTTCTGCTCTGTCCACACTCAAACAATGGAGCTAATGACACCCTTTCAGTCACTCATTATCAGGGCTGAGTTTACTCAAAGCAGAAATCCCTGACCTGCTTTGTCTGATTCATTTTCTTCTTCTGACCTCAAAAAGACAACTTAATTTAAAAAGATTTTGCATTTTAAAAAAGAATTACAAAAATCTGGATCTCAACTCAATTAATGCTGGCTCTCAGTTCATCAGTTACTTGTAGCTGGAGTCATAGCTGCGGTCCAGTCAAGCTCCTCTGCTGAATCACATTCACCATCTGAGGCAACAACAGTGATGATATGAGCGGCGGAAATGGACTGGGGAACAATAGAGGAAGGTTACTCGTTTTGGTTCATCACATGGAAGACTGAATACATGTGCATAAAAGGGCAAACTCTTTGACTTCTGGATTAAAGCTTGTGGCATAACAAATGTCACTGAAGCTATGTGCAGTTCAGAAAGTAACCACTAGAGGGCTTGTTAGAGTTGCATGAACAACAACAGGTTAGAAATGTCGTTGAAAAGGATTTAAAAGCCAAACAACAAATCTCAAAACAGTAATGGAACTGAAAGAATTAAACAAAAAGTAAAAATTCAAAGTAGTTATTGTAGTCTTTCAAATCTCTTTTTTTTTCTCTTAATTTTTCAAATTTTACTAACTCTTCCCCAGTGTTTATTATTTTTGGTGTCATTGATTGTCTGAGCAGATTTTGTACCAGACAATGCTGAACTTAGTTTTTGCTTAAAGTCCCATTTTTATTCTTGTCCTCCATCCAAAGCTTGTGATTCAAGGATAAAAAGACATTGCTGTTTATACCACTTGTTAATGTTCTTTATTTGTGATTTTTGCCTCTGCTGAAACTACAGTCACACTTGCTGATGCAAAATTGTTGGCAAAAGCACACAACAAGATATTACGATAATAAAAAAAAAACAACAAAAATTGGGGGATACATTTTCTGTCATGACCAGAATTCCCTATATAGTACAAACGCAGCTGATTAGTTCACCTTTCTATGGAGTCAAAAATCCATTGTGCTTCATAAAATTAAAGCCCAAATGAGAAGAAATTGTTCATTAAATGGAATTTATTGAGTATATTTTCCTTTGGGCAAATAAGCATTCATACAGGAGGGTTCAATTACGTCAAAGTTCAATGAAGATTGTTTCCCGTTTCTGTCAGAGTGGCCCTCCTGAAGAAGAGCGGTGAAGAAGACTGGAAGAACAGGATCAACAAGAAACAGGAAGTGGTTAAAGTGGCATCCAACGAGCAGCCGCCTCAGCAGTGGGAGACGGAGGATGCCGGTCAGAAGAAGGTCAGAATTTGCACTTGTCGTTTTTAAGTCTACATATTAGTGCAGTACTGCCCACCAGCACATCATTTCTTTTTTTCTTTTTTTTGTGATTTTGCAGATCTTTACCTGAGCAGAATTTCCTTTTGATCAAATGAGCATCTATTGATCCCTGTGACTCCAACTATTATTCAAAACAAACATAAATTAAATGTAGCAGCCTGCGCTTAGATTTATCAGAATGTGTGTTAGAAAATAGCATTTACACTCATTTCTAAGAAGTTGTATGATTTTAAATGGCTGTTTAACTTAAAAACCTTAGAAATGTTCAAAGTTGGGTAGTTCAGAGCTTTTTTTTTCCTGCAGCTCTTCCATTCATTAGTATTCTGTAGAGGGAACATGCCTGCTCGAAGGCTGCTCACCCCCTGAAACTCCTGGTAACAATAGCCACATCTCCTTCGTTGAACTGAGCCTTGTTCCTGTGTTTAACCCCTCAGGAGGACGGGGTTCTGGACCCCTCTGCGGTCTCTGTGTCTGAACAGTTGTGGGTAAGAGCTGTTGGCAGTCCTGAACCATTCTGCTTTTTTTCTTTTCCAGTCACAGACTGAACTGGTTGTTTTGTTTGGCTGTTTGTTGCTCTTTGTGGGTGTTCTGCTGTTTTTGCTTGTAGTTTTTTTCCATCCCTGGTCAAACAAGGAAACAGCAAACAAAATTGTGGCTCATCTTTCTGGTTTCTCAAAAACGCATTTTGGTTCATTTGAAAACTTTTGTCCTGACAAAATGCACAAAAGCATTTCATTGTTTGAGCAGACAGGAAGGGGTTAAAGTCATTGACTGTATATGAGAACTGGATTGAGTGAGAGTGACGCCACCCATAGAAAATGCCTTGCTTCCGGTTCTAACCAAATCATGTCATTTTAGTCGCCACGTTGGAGCCAGATGATGTCAGTAAGCAGTGATTGGTTTGATTCAGTTTGAGTTATAATTTCTTTGGCAACCACTTTCACCAATCAATAGTGAGCTTGTTGGAAGTTCACACCCCTACCAGATCTCACATACAGTCAATGGTTAAAGCAGGATGAGTACAATTGTAATAGTAATCTGGGAAAAACTGAAGTTTTAGTGACTTGGCAAATGAGCTATGATAAATCTGAATGTCAATTCTCTGCTTGAAACTGACATTTTTGACTTTATGAACTTACAAACTATTACATTAATGCTAAATCCACACAGTTAAGCCTTGCATGTGTAAAGAGAAGTCGTTTTTAGACGAAGCACCTTAATAGGCATCATTTGTCACTTCCATTTCTGGCTTTGTGTTTCTCCTCTTTGCATTCCTTCTTTGTTTGTTTGGCATGTTCTTGCATTTCCTCTTTTCCTTTCCTGTCTTTCAACCTTCCATCCCCCTCTACATCCCCAGGAGCCTGTTTTCTCTTCCACTTTTTCTCCTTCCATCTCCCTTGGGCAAAAGTGTCAGTATATTGATCATCATGGTCAGGTAAGGCAGTGGAGCCTGAAAGAGACTCCTAATCTGCTGCTTTGTTTTTTTTTTTGGTCTGCAGCTACTCATGGGAAAGTCATTCTGTGTGAGATTTCATTGTAACAACACGAGGATAGATCAGTGAGAGGTTATCGCTCTGACTAAATGTGACTCTGAAGCCATGCACTTTGGATGCTTGAATGCATTTGACTGTTGTTTTATATCCTTGGTTTGATGCTACTACTTTTCACATGGTTGCTCCCAAAACAATGAAGTTCTGGAAGTTATGTAAGAGGGGATGGGGAAGCAGAGGACTGTAAAACAATTTGGACCTGATTTACCAAATGTTTGCATGTGATGAAATCTGTACAAAATGAACAGTTTGTGCTAAAACAAGTTGCACTTGATTGGGTAACTGGATTATGTCAGTTATGTGAAATAATGTGCTACATCAATGTTATGTATTTGCTATTGAAAAAAATGCAATGTTGGTGTTTTTGGCACAATGCAATGAAGTAGCTGAGCTTGGCACTCAGTAGTCTTGAAAGGACATTGGTGGTCATCAGTACCGACATGATCTGACCACCAGCCTAGCATGCAATATAATTGCCTGAGCTTCCTTCCATAGCCCTCATATCACAGAAAACAGGGCGCAACATCAGAGTAATTTATGTCAGAGCACATTTATCAACAAAATTGAGCATAAATTAAACATTTGTGAAGTAGAAAACTGAGTGGGCCACAAGCTCTCTGCTCCGCTCACATGGGAGATCAGAGGGGAAACAGAGCTCAGACTCCTGACAATGTGCGTCTTTGTTTTCCTCGTCTGAGCTGGAATCTGAATCAAATCGAAACGGAATCTGGTTGTGAGGAGCTGTAAGCTAGTGGGGGAGCGTGTAAGTAGAGACCTTTCAGTAACAGTGAGAGGAAGAGGGGTGGGGTTGCTCCACGCCATTGATCCCACTCACAACTCAGAGGTGAATTTCTAATGAACTGCTGTTGCTCTGCAGAAACCATTTCTTAGTTTTCTGATTTGATTAAAAGATCACCAGGAATACTTTTAAAATGCATCTAAAGATGATCAGATTGGGCTTTTATTTGAAATGTTAATCAGGTCCTTTTGTTGTAATCTGCTGCACACACTGAAAAACTCAACCTTCAGGGCTTGTGGAAGGCCATAGTGCAGAAGGAAAGTGGTCAACCTCTGATTGAAAGGGTGCAGGGTCACTTCCTGTCTTGCCTATCAAGTTGTCAAATTGTCCTTGGGCAAGACGCTAAAACCCCACATTGCTCTGGCAGTTACATATGGTGAGCAACGTATACAGTATGACAGTGGAGAGCCATCAGTGTGTGAATGTGTCTGTTAAGCTTTGGGCCTTAATCTTGATAGAAAACAATATGTACGTGGAAGCCATTTATCATTTTGGTTTAACTTGATTTCATTTCCTAATTGGATTTAATTGTGTCTGTGCAGAATGCTGGGGAGGAAACTGAGGCCCAGATGAGCATTGAAGAGAGGAAACAGATGATTTCAACTCGAGAGGATGCCTGGAAGACAAAGGGCAAAGGAGCAGCCAATGACTCAAACCAATACACAGTAGCAGCACGAATGGTCAAGAAAGGTCAGTTCACAGATCACCAGTAGAATGAACAAAGTTAATAACCAAACTATTTTATGGGAGGGAAATGTTTTCTGTGTTGTGATGGAAGAAGGTTTTCTTTCTAATGCTGTGTGAATTTTGTGTCTCGTTGTCCGCAGGCCTGGCAGCCTCCTCCTCAGTCATCAGTCCCATCCTCTCACCCGTCTCCACCAAACTCAAGAGCAGCGCGGCAATGGTCAAACCACATGAGGGTAAGGGAGGCAATCAATTCAAAAGTTCCCTTTTTTGTTTACTTGAAAAATACAGCTCCGTAGATTTCTTTAGCTTTGTTTGTCAAATTTAGTCTCTTGTTTATGACATTTATGCAAATTTTTTATTACATACTGATATAGCACTTGTTTTTAGTTATAAAAGGTCTGGTGAATAATAATCAGTTGGATATTATTCTTCAAAGACATCAGATTGTGCTAGAGAGCAATACATGTTTTTAAAGATTACTTCTTGTAATCTCAGATTACAGAAAATGATCACAAACAAATTTATATTGACACAAGCCTGAGCAATCCTGTAGTCTGTCACCATGACAACTCATCACCATGTTGCATCTGTAGTTTAGCCACCAAACCTGATGAATCAAAACACACATTGTCCTGAAATCTGTAAACAAATGACTTTCACAAAATCTTCATCTGAATTTTTAAGTAACTGTCAATTGTAAAAATATATATGGGAGCATAAATGAAAGCATAATACCTAATAATGTGACAATCTGACAGGAAACAAGTTAAACTGCTTATTATATTTCTTTCTTTATAAACACTTTTTTTGCAGAAATTGAGGCAAGCCCTGACATGGAATCCGACAAAAAGCTGGACAAGTTGGAGAGTTTCTTAGGACGTTTGAATAGCAAAGGTACCAACTTTCACTCCAATATCAAGATTTTTTTCTTTCCTTACAGTTGAATTATTGTTTTAAGGAGAACCTGCAGAGTTTATTTTGTATTCGTCTCCAACTCTTTTAAATATCAATTTTAAATTCTGCTGTGGTCTCTGCTTTTGGATTTGCATTGCTTAGTGGCAGGTTTGCAGGAAACCACCATAACAGTGACAGAGAAGGCGGTCAAAGAAGTTATGAAACTGGATGATGAGATCTTCTCCAAGTTCTACAAACGCGTGGCAGAATTCCCTCGCATGCCCACCAGAATCGAGCTTAGTGAAGACTTTGACTCTATTTTTGGTTCACAGAGTCCCAAGTAGGAAAATACATTCCACATTTAATTTTAAGATAGATTTTCATTCTCTAACAAACTAAAGCAGGTGCTTCCTCCCAGGCTGACTTCAGCCATGGTGCAGCATCGGCTGGCAGTTCGTCCATCCAGGAATGTTCGATCATCTCGAAACCCTCTTAAGATGCTGGCAGCCAGAGAAGACATCCGACACGAGTACACTGAGCAGAGACTGAATGTTGCCCAGGTGGAGAGCAAGAGGATAAAGGCTGAGAAGAGCGAACGTAAGGACAAACATCTGTTTTTAAAAACAATGAATCAGAATGGAGATGCGTCATTAAATATACAACAAATTTGGAGAATTTGACAACCACACATTATCTACAAATGAGTCATGCTAGAATTACAGAATTAGACATTTGAGCTTCCAAATGCATGAAAAGTAAACCTTCACTTTTCTGATTTTCTGCTACATGTTCATCAATAATAGGCAATATACTGTCAATGGTTTGACAGCTCAACTTACAGATCAATTTTTCAATTTTAGAAAACTTGGTGCAACCCTGTTACAGCCTTTTTCAGGCAACAGGGTTGCAAATCTGTACTAATATTAGCTTTCATTCAGGAGTAGAAGTTAATTGTTTAGCTAGCTGTTACAGATGACTAAGAGGACAGTCTTGAATCTGTAATTAAGTAAAACAATAATAATGATAATAATACTTGTTTTATTCTGGTTATATGTGTAGCAGAGTTGCATTCAATTCAAGGGTAACTTTGCTGAAAAAATATGAAAAATGGAAAAAATATACATAAAAGGAGATCCCTTTGTTCTACCCATTCTTTTGGAAAACTGTTTGATGATGTCAGATCCAGAATATCATGTTATTCTCTGCTAGATTCTTCTTCTATCACGTTAAAAAAATTATGGTAACAGGGTTGCGTGCATGTTGTGGGACACACGTTCCATGGAAGCAATTATATGAAATATTGTATTTATTAAAGAAAATGTTCCCACAGTTACACGCGATACCAAAGAAACGAAAAAAAAAAAATCACATTTTGTTTTAGGTGTTTATTGAAGATTAAACGTCAACATTAGAGAGGGGAGTCAAAGGGAAAATAGCATTTTAGGAGGTACTCCAGACTTAATTGGTATTTAAAACTATTTTCAAGCACTCTTTTTCTCGTTCTTTTTTTGTTTAGATTTGGTCTCAGGATAAGTAAAGTTGCTCAGAAACTGCAGGTTTTGGTATTCTGTATGTGGAACATCAACAGTGTGATGTTGGGATGTAGAATGTCCTATTCTGGGGTGACCCAAATGCTTTTTTTAACCTTTCAGCGAGCAAAACCTCAGAGTACTCCGAGGCAGCTCTGGCAGGTCTGGCCAGTAAGGAGAACTTCAGCAGTGTGAGTCTGCGCAGCGTCAGCCTCACAGAGCAGAGCTCCAATAACAGTGCAGTGCCATATAAAAGCCTCATGCTCATACAGGTCAAAGGTAACAGCTTTTCTTGGAATCTTACACAAATATAATTTAAAATATTTTGCAATATATATTGCTTAATATATTGAGAAATATATTGTTGTTTCATAAGGGATGTGATCCTTTTAGTTTGAAAGTCAATAAACTGAGTATCTTTTTGTGTTTAGGTCGGCGTCACGTTCAGACCAGGTTAGTGGAGCCCAGAGCATCTTCTCTGAACAGCGGAGACTGTTTCCTGCTGGTGACTCCAGAGCACTGCTTTGTTTGGATGGGAGAGTTCTCAAATGTCATTGAGAAAGCTAAAGTGAGTATTCAAGGCTTTTGAACAGAAAGTCTTTAATAATTCTGCTCCTCTTCTTTGCACTTTCTGACTTTTGAGATCAACTGTTTTCCTCACCAACAAACAGCTTCCTACCATTCTTTTTACCTAACGATGTTTCTCCAAATCCATTTCAAATGTTTTTAGCTGGATTTCTGATGTTTTGATAAAGTACATCTCTTCTCAGTAGCATTTTTTACCTTGCAATAAAATTACATTTTTGTTTAAACATTTTAAGAGAATCCAGTTTAAATATGACATTATTTTCCATCAGACTGATCTTGGCTTCTGTTTGCAGGCGATGGATTTGGCCACCTACATTCAGACAAAGAAGGACATGGGCTGCAGAGCCAACCAGCTACAGACTATTGAAGAAGGGGCTGACCCACAGCGTGCAGAGATGCAGCAGTTCTGGACCATTCTCGGAGGACAGATGCCTTACCAACGTAACAAATAACCGAAACAACCAGCTGTGCATACATGCCTTTGTGAGGCTTTTTCAAAAATACCTTTATGATTGTGATGCAGCGGCAGGCCCACCAGGGGAAGATGAGCAGTTTGAGAACGGCATTGTGGAAACCAACTGTATCTTCAGGCTGCTGGATGATAAACTGGTTCCTGATGATGAAGAGTGGGGGAAGAACCCTCACAGCTCCCTGTTGTCATCTAAGGAGGTGAATGCTCGTTTGTGGCTCACGTACCTGCTAAAAAGATCACAAGGCTTTTGTTGCATTCATCTGACTTTGCAGTGATTATACTGAGTGTTCATCCGATCCAGCTCTGACTGACACTGAAAGGCTAAACAATACCTGGAGGTGGATTGTGGACATGCTAATTTTGGCAAGCTGGGCTTTGGATAGCACTGAACAATCAGCTGCAAAGCCACATGTTTGCCAGCTCCAGCTTTATGTAGACTAAGACACTGACAGGTGCACCAGACACAGAGAAATAACACGGCGTACATAGTTTGCTGTCAGAGCTCAGCTACACTTTACACAAGTTACAAACTTGGTTTTATGCCGGGACAGATTATTTTCTTACACTGCAAAAACTGAATCTTGAAAAAAAAAAAAAAATCTTGTTTCAAGAAAAAAGAAAATCCTATTGTCTGCCTTGGAAGAAAAATAATTACTCCTATTTTTCCTACCTCAGTGGTAGCTTTTTTTGCTTATTTAAAAAAAATCTGCCAACTGAGTAAGAATTTTTGGCTAATTTCTCAGAGGCCTGTTTTTGCAGTGTGTTTTTGCAAAACAAAAGCAGATAAAAATTCTTCCTTTGATGAACATGCTCACACTGCCATCGGCAAATGCGCCTTCTAGCAACTACTTTCAATGAATTGCCTATGTAAATGCACATTTTCCACGTTCAAAACTCTTGCGTTCAAGCGGAGCTATGCAAGTTTCTACGACCATTATTGGGCTCTATGGACAAAACAAGTAGCTGTTGAACACACGCAAGTTTAACCTGTTGAACTTTGGCCAATCAGAGACTCAGATTTGGTGGTAACGTATAGATGGTGTTGTATTTTGTAATTCACAGAAGTGCCAACTGTTTGAAAATTGGTCATGGAGGAGAAATTGTTCCTTGTTATTTGTCCCCGGCTGGACTTCTATGACACCAAGTCTTTCATATATCGGAATAGAGCTGTGAAAGAAAAGGTTGGAGCAAGATTCACGAGATTTGCACCGCTTTGACATCTTGCACCAAGCCTGTCCCAGGTGTAGGTGGTGGACATAGAAACGATAGAATAAGAAAAATGAGAAGAAGCCCCTCCCTGATTGCCCAGCCTGAACACGATGGGCCAAACTCATCTTTTGAGCTGCAGACTTGTTCGCACAGAACCCATGTCACATGTGTCCATATCTTAGAGGCGAATCACAGATCCACACAAATCTTTATTATGAATTTACAGGCATGTTTGTAGTGGTTTTGCTGAGCTTTGCTCTTTGTTTTGTACGAATAAGCGGATTCCACTCTTTCAACCTTGTTGGTTCCGAAAATTTAGCAAAAAATCTGTTTCTTCTTCTTTTTTTATTTATTTGAGTCTTTCTTTAACTGACAAAAGGTATTTTTTGTCTTTTACGTTGCTTAAATTTTACAGTGCACTCCTGTGGTTGCAGGTTCTCGTGTTTGACTTTGGCAGCGAGGTGTATGTCTGGCACGGCAAAGAAGTGACTCTGGCACAGAGGAAGGTGGCCTTCCAGCTGGCCAAACACCTATGGAACGGCACCTTTGACTACACCTGCTGCGACATCAACCCGCTTGACCCGGGAGGCTGCAACACTCTCATACCCAGGTCAGAGAGCAGACCTTGCTTTGTCACCAGAAACCAGAGAATTCACACAAAGGCCTTCACTTTCTGGTGTTTGTGAAACTTGAGCTCCTCTTTTTGCTTCGTCTCTGCCCACAGAAAAGGTCAGGGCCGTCCGGATTGGGCTATATTTGGCAGATTGACAGAGCACAATGAGACTGTTTTGTTTAAGGAGAAGTTTCTGGATTGGACAGAAGCAAAGTCGCCGACTCCAAAGGAAGGCACCGAGCCTGTGCCTGAGCCAAAGGTGCAAACCCCAGACCAACAGCACACAAATAAACAGAAAAAGTTTCCTTACTTCAGCTTCCATTCCTTACAGGAGGCTCCAGGACGAGAGTGTCGACCTTATGATGCTTCTCTGATGCTGCCCGTCATCTGCTCACCTATTTGCACTATTTTGGAGGGAGTGAACGTGGGCCGCGGCTACGGGCCGGTGGAGACAGAGGACCGCATGAGGGTCCAGGAGATCAGCACAGTGTGTGTGGATGTCTGGCACATCCTGGAGTTTGATTACAGCCGTTTGCCGCGACAGAGCATCGGCCAGTTCCACGAGGGAGACGCATATGTAGTCAAGTGGAAGTACACGGTCAGCACTTCAGGTCAGTCACCAAACCTTGAACTCTTTCCTTTCTGACTTGACTTTTTAAACTGCAACAACAGGTGTCAGCAACATTTCTAAACTTGTAATTCAATGCCAATATTTGTAAAAATGTGCCAAAGTTTGTTGATACTTTGTGGTTTTGTTTCTGCAGTTGGTCGCAGGCAGAACCCTGATGCGAGAAGCAGCGGGCCAGGGAAGGAGAAATGCTGCTACTTCTTCTGGCAGGGTCGACACTCCACTGTCAGCGAGAAGGGAACGTCGGCACTCATGACAGTGGAGTTGAATGAGAAGAGGGGGGCTCAGGTACTACGGTCTGCTTTCTGACCTTCAGCAATCAAAACACAAAGCTGTCAGTGATGGCTTTTGCAGTTTGTTTTTGTCTGTGATTTTCGATTTCGTTGTTGTGGGTTGAAGATCCAAGTTCAACAAGGAAAGGAGCCGCCGGCTTTCCTTCAGTGCTTCAATGGAGGGATGATCATTCATGCTGGAAAAAGAGAGGAAGAGGAGGAAAACACTCAGAGTAAACATTTACAAGTTTCTCTCTGACTGTCTTTATTTGTCATGGTGAGGTCTAAATAATTCACATGCACTGAAGTAAATGTCTTTTTCAAAGTAAATACTAAAAAATGTTGGTGTTTTTTATTTAAAAATTAAATGCATTATAAACTAAAGCATGCATGCTTTTGTGTGCAGGCGAGTGGCGTCTTTACTGTGTGCGAGGGGAGGTTCCGGTGGAGGGCCATCTGCTGGAAGTGGCATGTCACTGCAGCAGCCTGCGCTCCCGAGCCTCCATGATCTTGCTCAACATCAACAAGGCTGTCATTTACCTGTGGCACGGCTGCAAGAGCCAGCTGCACACTCGGAGTGTGGGAAGCACCGCCGCCCTCAAGATCAAAGAACAGTGAGCTCCTGTTAGCGTTGATGCTACGTTGATGTCCATGTTCAGATCTGAGGTTTTTCAGCATCCTTGGATGTTTTCAGGTGTCCTCTGGAAGCAGGTCTTCACTGCAGCAGCAACGTCACAATTCATGAGTGTGATGAGGGAGCAGAGCCTCCGGGTTTCTGGGAGGCGTTGGGGAGGAAGGACAGGAAGGCTTATGACTGCATGCTGCAAGGTACCTGATCTTTTGCCTCCTTAAAGGCCAGAAGTTAAAATTACTTGTCTGTCCAAGATATTATCTGTAAATCCCCTTGGATGACATGATGATTCTTCAAGACCTTGGTAAATACATTTGAGCTGATTTGATTTGAGATTTTACATCACTTAAATTGATCTGAACTGTAGCAGTTGTGTTTGACCTGTGGGGCTGAATCTTGACCGGATAAATCCATTATCAACTTGAAAGTCACATACAGCTTTGACGTGAATTTCCTCAGATCCTGGTAAATTCAACTTCACCCCACGGCTCTTCCAGCTGAGCAGCACGTCTGGAGACTTTGTGGCCACAGAGTTCTTTCATCCGTCCGGAGCTGCAGACTCGGTCAGCTCGTTGCCCTTTCTGCAAGAAGACCTTTACAATGCACCGCAGCCTGGTGAGGCATAAACACCAGCTTTTTTTTTTTTTTTTTACCTGGTCACTGTGTCATATTTGCTACTATTGCAAACAATATTGTATTTGATGTTTTAATCTAATATTTTCTCTGGAAAAATACCTCTAAGCCAAATCCACCATATCCATCTAAATATTTAAAATAAAAATGTATTTCATATTTTCTTTATGTTAAAAAGTGATACAAAAAATCCTTTGTTAAGTCTTTTTTATTGAGTATTTATATTTCCAGAGGAGATTAGCCGTCTGGTTTAAAAATATTTGTGATTCGTTTTATAGCTTTTACTTAAATACATGATTGCTCTTGTGTATTTTGTGTGTTTGCATGATTGTGAAGCACTTAGGTCACCTGTTTTTTCTAAATACCCCTCAGCATTAAATCTGTTCCTGTTGTATTAGTTTGTCAAAAACAAGTATAAATGCATCACCCTACATACTGGGAAACACTTTCAAATGTACAGAGGTATGAGCAAAAATTCGCTAAATATAATTTTAGTTTCAAAACAATTTCATGTTTGTATTTTTTTTTTTTTTTACTTTTCTATCAGAATTGCTTTAGCTCGCATAAAATATGTGAAAGCAGATTTTTGAAATGTGGATGCAAAAAATGAGAATGTTTATGAACTAGTCCTTTTTTGATTTAAGAATTTTGTTTTACGAGAAAACAAAACTTCATAACAAATCTGCTTGGAGTGTCTTGTGCTTTTTGCCATTTCTGTAAAATATTATTTCAAAAGGATCAAACATTTGTCTGCTTCTGTATTTGAAACAGTGGAAGCAGTCAAAGGAATTTTTTTTGTGTTTTAGTTTTTTATTTTTTGCTTTTCTTCTCTTTCTCTTTCTTCTCTGCTTTTCTTCTCTCTGTTGTTCATTTTTCTCTGTCAAGTTAAAACAATCCTAATGTTGAATTCATCTCCCCTCTGTGGCACAGCTTTGTTCATGGTGGATAACTTCCACGAGGTTTACCTGTGGCAGGGCTGGTGGCCTCAGGACAGTGAAAGCACCGGTTCAGCCCGCATCCGCTGGGACGCCGACAGGAAGTGTGCCATGCAGACTGTGCTGCAGTACTGCAAAGGTGAGAGCACCTACAGATGTATGCATAATCCTCCTTTTATACGACTTCACATAAATATTTAATGAAAATAATCCCACACAAAAAAAGATTTTCCAATCCACTAAATGTTGAGTTTCTTTAAGAAAAGAAAAACTGACAACTGAAATAATATGCAGTGATGGTAATGAAAAAAATTTGATTCAGACTAAGGTTAATACAGCACATCACTGCTGCATTACAAGTAAAAAGCAGATTTGTTTCCTATCTCTGAAATTTTCTGAATTTTGTTGAGAGGGACCCAGACTGTGACTGAATTACATACATTCATCAAATGTCTTTTTTGCTGACAACAAAGTGTGTCACTAAAAGAAAAGAACAAATGTTTTGACAATAAAACGAAAACCTGTTCTTCTATAAATCTTCTTTACCTAAATTACAAATGTGGTGAAAGAAAATTAATATTTGAAGCACAGCTTTTAGACAAAGTTACAAAGCAAATGAGTAAATGCAACATTTTAGTATGCACATGTCTTCCCCTTCTGGGTTCACTAGATAAAGATGAAGAAAGGAAACGTTTAGAGAAATATTAATGACATTCAGTCAAGTTTTTTTTAGGATGAGGCTTTTAAGGCTTTTTTAAATTTAAATGTCAATAAACTTTTGGTAATAATTCCTGTGTTGATTCTTTTTTCTACAGAAAAGAACGAGAAGAAACCTCCGAAGGCGTACCTGATCCACGCCGGTCTGGAGCCGCTCACATTTACCAACATGTTCCCCAGCTGGGAGCACCGGGAGGACGTGGCTGAGATCACAGAACGGGTCTGTTTCACCACCTGACAAGGGTTGCTGCCCATGCATGCATACATGCACAGACTCAACAACTGTTCCTGCAGGAGGCAGAGGTTTGCAACCAGATCATCCTGGTGGAGGACGTGCTGACCCGACTCTGTCAGAACGCCTTCCCCCTGTCTCAGCTGCAGGCCCGACCCCTCCCAGAAGGAGTCGACCCGCTACGCCTGGAAGTTTACCTGTCCGACCAGGACTTTGAGGTCAGAGAAACCACACTCTTTTATTTATTTTTTACTGAAACAATCTTATTGGGTTAAAATTTCTACTGGGTGTGAAGTTCCTCAGATGAAAATAAAACAAATGAAAAAGTAAAGTCTCTTAGTA
The DNA here is from genome assembly GCA_014656515.1 of Oryzias celebensis. NCBI lineage: Eukaryota > Metazoa > Chordata > Actinopteri > Beloniformes > Adrianichthyidae > Oryzias > Oryzias celebensis. Next base: position 60,767,280 of record BNCR01000001.1, read on the forward strand.
CCTCAGTGACCATCTAACCTCATAAAACTTTCACTTCACAGAGCAACTTGTAGGTGGATTCAGGTAAGAGGAGTTGCTCATGTGATTCTTCAGCACAGGAGTCTTGTCTTACTGCCGAGCATGTCAGCACTGACTTACTTTTGCTTAATGGATGCGGAAACATTCACGTTTTGAGCGGTCATGGAGCAAACGCTGCACGCTGCTGCACATTCTAAAATTTCCACCATGAGAGGCCTCTGTTCTGTGAGGCCTCTGCTCTGAAATGACACACGTGTCATTCAGAGAGTCTGCAGACAAAAGAAGCTGCAAAAATACACTTCAGCACAACTTTAAAAATAATGCACATCCCCAAACACTCAAAGCAACACGTTATCACATAAGAATTTAAATGTTACTTCATCAGAGTAAACTTGACTAATATGATGTTCTCTCAGTTTAAAAAGAACTGTGTCTGAAAACGACACATTGACTGATAATGATGCCGGTTATTCTGGCTCATTTATAGGTCTTACAATGTCTCACTTAAACGGCTTCACCAAAAAAAAAAAAAAAAAAGGAACTGAAAAAACAGTGATTAAAGCATCATAGTTTTTTACCTTACATTCTGTCTCATCTATTCCATAATCATTTTACTGCTCTATAACAGGAGGTCAAACAGTGAGGAGCCCCTGAACTCATCCTAAGGGTAAAACTGTCGAGTACCCCTCAAAGAGCAGAAGAGAAAAAATAATTACTGAATTGCAATGTTTTTTTTTTGTAAATTTTTTTTAAGATACAACAAATAGATTTTTATTGGTGCTTAAAAGAAGAATATCAGGGGTTAAAATAAAAGGAAGAAAGAAGTGAATTTTAGAGAAACAATCTTAAATTGAAGAAGTTCCTTGGATGAGGGACAATACATATTCACTCTCCAAAGAGAAGTCCAGTTCACTTAAATTTCACTCCTTCCGTCAACCGTCATCCCCAATAATACAAATATGAAGACTAGGCTTAAAATAAACATGTAGAAGTGCAATACAGAAAATGTGACATTGCCAAATGTTTAGAAAATAAAAAAAAACTTAGTGCAACATAACCAAAAGAAAAGTTCAAATTTTGGGCTTAGACTAGGACCTGCAAAAAAATGGGACATAAAACTTACACAACATGGAAGACCACAAAAATAAAAGTACTAATTTAAAAAGGCAATGAAGAAAAATTGATAAAATCCCCAGAATAGATAACTATATTGCTGAAATGATTTTAAGACTGTGCCACAATGTGACTAGCAGATTTATTAATAAGGAAAAGCAATTTAAGCAGAGACCAGTGAATATACCAAAAACTCTACTCCAAACAACAATTGAGTGAATAGTAGCACAAAATAAAAACATTCTTCATAAAACCCAAAAAGTTTGACAGCTGCAGACAATGAGACTAATCAGTAAAAAGCTAAACAACACGTAGACAATACGATTCTAAACTTTCATGGTGTTACGAAGTTTCAATATTTATTGATTTGTGACCATTTTTGGAACAAAGGAGACCTAGTCTGACGTCATGTCAGACTGCACCTCAGGGAAACTTTATTGACAAATATTTGATGAACAAAACAGATTGACTTTAAAAAACAAAAAATCTTCCCTCTGTATGTTAAGTTTTCTGTAGTCAGTACTGGGCTGTGCAGCTGCAGTTTGTTTCTTAGACCTCACCGCACCACTCCAGCTGAAGCTCCTCCCTTTACGCTATCACCCCCTTCACCTGAGATTCTGTTCTCAGCACAACACGCACCTTGGAGATTCACGTCCAGCCCCACAGAGCATGAGCACGTGCGCACCATGTGGAACTGGTCTGCTTTGGTCTTTGCTAATCGCTGACAGTTATGTGTTGATTACCTCACCTGTTACAGCACCAGCGTTAAATAAAAAAATTGCACAAATACTCTGGGGAAAAAAATCTGAAAAAGTTTTGCATGCTAGAATAAAATGACAAGATGTGAAACTTTCAAATAGAACAGAACATTTTAGGGGACGTTGTTAGCCTCTCATGAAGATATTGTTATATTTTAGAAAGAATTTCCTGAAGGTACCAAAATCATTGTCTCTCCAGTAGCAATAATGTCTTTAGGCCTGACCGTCATGAGACTGCTGTCTGCTGCACAGAGATAATTTTTTAATGTTGTTTGTGGTTTTGAGTGAGGTTTTACTCAGCACTGGTTGCGGCCTTTTCTCACAAACTTTAACATCCTTTTTTTCCACAGACTTTAAATGGAATGAATCTGCTCTTTTTTGCCTTATGTTTGTAAATATAGCTTTGATAGTTTGATATAATGCAGACTTTTAACAAGACTCATTAAATGAAATTTAAGACTTAAAGACCTTTTTAAAGACTCAGCGTTTTTAAATTCTTCTTGATCAGGGGTTTCAAACTCAAGTCCTCAAAGGCCGACCTCCTTTTGATTCTGGTTTTCCAGAAATCCTGCTGAATTTACTGCTGATTACCTGGATCAGGTGTGTTTAGCTAATAAGGAGCTTCAACGGCAGGTTGGTTGGAAAACATGTAGAACACCGGCCCTCAAGCCGTGGAGTTTGAGACCCCTTGTTCTAGATCATGCATCATTCTGAGCCTAAGTAGTTTTCTTTTGATCAACAGAGAGCTTTAGAAATGACGAGAGAGGAATATGAATGTCTGCCAGGATGGAAGCAGGTGAACCTGAAGAAAGCCAAAGGCCTGTTTTGAGCATGTTGAAGAAAACACGTGAAACAGTGGAGGAGAGTACGACCGACCAGCAACTGGACAAGACGTGCTTGTTGACTTTTAAACTTCTCATCTGTGTCAGCACTCAAAGGGATTCCAAGTGTGTTTTTCAGTCTCCTTCATCCACTGAAGTCATCGCTTGTGGATTCCTGACAGAAAACAGCTGGGCCCTTGTTGTCATCTTGAGTGCCATGTTGTGGTTGTGTGCGTGTGGAACTGTATATATTGTTTGTGTAAATGTGTTTGTACTGATGTAAAGAAGAGAAACCGTGTTGCTTCAGGTGCTGTGAGGATGGTTGGATGCTGCCAGGAGATTCCTGTTGCTCCGTTCAAGTGACCCTGACTGACTTGAAGCTCCAAAATTAAATGTTTGACTTCAAAGACAACAAAGTCAGCAGCCTGATGACTCTGAATGTATAGTGCCTTGCTTTTTGTGTACAGTTTGTATACAGAACTTTAGTCTGCATTTTTAAGGACTTTGTGATATAAGACTTAGTGAATAAAATCACAAAACCTGCTCAGAAAAAGACTCGTCTTGAATTTCTGTCACTTCACGTATCCCCTTGTATCTGTTAAGTTCATGACAACATTTTTTTTTTTTTTATTTATGTTAGTTTCAGCTTGAAGAAACTTGTCCAAGAGCAAACAGGGCAAAATACCCCAGATCCAAACACAAAAAACCTCAGGGACACATTTGTTATTTATACAGAATAAAAAATACAGTGAACGTGTCTTAAGATGTATTTGAAGTAAAGTCATCTAACTTCTAACCTTCCCTTTTCCAAATCCTTTCATAGGATGCTGGAGCCTATCCCACTTAATGTTGGGCAAAGGCAGGCTGCACCCTGGACAGAAGCCAGTCCATTGCACTTTTAGATGAAACATTCCAGTAAACATTGATTACGTTTGTAGCAATCTTTTTATTACTAATGATCCATCAATATTGATTATTAGAGATTAAAATAGGCTTATAAGTGATGGTTTAGATGGCATAAAAGAAGAAAAAAAGACTAAATATTAAAAAAAGTATTTTTCTTAAATGATGACTTTTTGTGTTGTTCAGTAGCTCAGTGTTTTTGTAGGATTACATTTATGCTCCTTGTAGCCACTAGGTGACACTGGAAGACTGTTAGAGGGATGCTTTTCTTAATCAGGGTGTATTCAGACTGGACACATTTAATTCTCTTAAAGTGAGCCAAAGTTTGTTTCCCCCGATGATCCAGAACAAATTCACCCAAGCAGACTCTGGTGCGGAACCAGGAACCGCTCTCTGACGCATCTTTTGAGGTGGTCTCTGTTTGTTTCCAATTGGACTGAGCTCTGGTTCGCTCTGAGATTCTTCCGTCTGAAAAGAATTTGCTCTCGGAGCGGAACAACTGGACCAAAATAGCCACCGTAGCTGGGCATTATGGGATATCAATAAGAATAACACAACGGATGAGCCACAATTACATGTAAATGTAAAGCAACAATTGCTGTGTTATCAAACATGAAAAAATGGTCCAACTCCTTACTTGTTAGAACGTTTATTTTAACACAGCTAATTTTTTAAACAATAACTGCACAGAATATTTTATCTTAGAATCTTGTTTGATCTTAAAATTTTGAAGAGTATTTTTTTTAAAGTGAGACATTTGTATGTTTAGTGCACTAAAAACTGAGAGAGGAGGGCAAATCTATGATAAAGAATACAACCTTCTTCTGGGAGGGAGGCGTTGGGAAGCAAATCAATGGGGCAGTCATACAGTAAATGTGGAGGAAAGGCTATCGCTTTAACTTAGTTGAATACTTCCTTAAGGTCATGGTAAACACCAGGTACTCTGAAAAGATCTGGACATGTTTCAACTATGGCTGACTCAAAACTGGATAGAACTGTTGGAAACGAAGATTGGTAGCAGAGCAATCCGCTCCCCAAGTTAGAACTTTAAAAAAAGTAAAACAGTAAAAGCAGAGGTTCTGGTGAACCTGTCGATCCCTCTGGTCTTCAGAGAGTCTTGTGCGTCCTATCTGCATTGGCTCCTCTCTGCCAGACCCTGGAGGGGTGTGTGGTCTGGGGCGAGTATGTCATTGACGTAGTGTTGGAGCTCACATGAAGCCAGTTCTTGTGGAACAATCCTTGACAAAATCAGAAAGTCCTTCAAAAAACATTTCATACAGGGCATGATCACTCCATTTATTGTTGCATGCAATGTTCTGAACACTTATGACGTAGTCATCAACGACCGGTTCACCTTCAAGAATTCTGGCCGATTGCAGTACAGCATTTTGCAGGTCAAATATCTCCTTGAACTCTTCTTAAAAGTGTTTGTAAAAGGAAAAGACAGCAGAACTCCGGGCCACTCAGCTGTTGCCAAATGAGCAACTCAACTTGTTAGCAACAAAATGACATGAGCAACCTTAGCTTTCTCCGAAGGGAGTGCAGACTGCTGTAATAATTGGTATACGAAAGACAGACAATGAGCAGGATTCTCATCATTTCTCTCAATTTTAGGTTCATTTACTTGCATCACAGTTGCATGGGGAACTGTGGCTTGAGAAAAACTCAGAGCCTCAAGTCTCTTTGTTATTTTATGCATTCCAGATGATAATCCAGCCATCCTTGCGTCATAGTTTTAAAAGCCTCCTCTATCTGAGACCATCTTTGGGTCCATGTGGCTGGAGCGTTTTGTCAGGATTTGTTTTCAGGGACTCAAAATGACAACTCAGTAGTGCAAAAATCAGATTTATTGATGTTGAGCTTGAAGCAACCACAAGAGCCGGGAAAACACTGTTTAAATAATCTAGTGTTGAATAGTGACAGACCGGCAGAGATTTGAGATTGGCAGAGCAGAATCCTCAGTGCAGCAAAGAAGGAGGCATGACTCCAGACGGGGAGGACCATTGGAGAAACGCTCGTTGGAGCGCAGGTAAGACCTCAGGTTTGTATCCGAGACCTCATTTTATGGATCATAACCCAGAGCTCATGGACATAGGTGAGTATTTAACGAAGCTCGACCGGTAAATTGAAAAGCTTTGGTTTCTAGCTCAGCTCTCTCCTCAGCATAACGGACCAGAGCAGCAACCTCATAGCAGATGCTGCATGCAACAATCCGCCTGTCAGTTTGATCTGATCTGTCTGTAGGTTATCTGATCGCGGCGCAAAAAAGCCCTTTCATTGCCACTTGCCCCCTCACCTGACATTCCATTTGTCAGGTGAGAAAGGACGCCAGTTTGTGGACTGACAACCAATTTAATTTATATTTAAAAAAAAAAATTAAATGCATGGGTAACTGGCCTGTCCTGCCAGCCAGACACATGTCAGAGAAAAAGTTCATCTCTGGCAAAACCACATCACCCCACAGGTGGTTAATGTTCAGTTAAATGTTAAACAGAGTTAATAAACAAAAGATTATTTAAACTGTGTCAGGAACAAATAAATGGCATTGCTGGTGTTTTCAGTGGCTCCAAACAATTTCTCTGTGCTTCTGCCTTTGGTTTTCAACAGAAAGACATCTTTGGTATGTTTGCAATACTAATTTGGGCTTTATCTCCGTGCAGTACAATTCAAACACTAAAATGGTAAATGGTTTTGTAAAACATGTGATTTTACAATAGTTTTGATTTCTTATTAACGTGTTTATACTTTTTTGTGTGTCTTTCACAATCTTTCTCTCCCCATGGAATATTAATGGTAAATTTCTAAAAGAAAAATATATGGCATTTTATTTCTAACATAAAATTGTTTTTAAATTGAGAGGGGAAAAACTCATATCTTGTAATATTATTAGAACAATATCTTTCACAATTTACAAAACTTATGCAGTGAAAAACGTTTTTCTCTTCTCTGAAAAGAGTAGCTTCTACAGCTTTTATAGCTTCTAAAAATTTAATACCTTTTTTATTTGAAGTTCATATTTATACACATATGTGGACTTTGGGTCTTAGCAAGTTCAACAGCGTGAAAACCTGTATTCAGTTTAATGTGAAAATGCAACACTTTGTTGTAATAGTGTGCAGCCACAACCCTTAATGTAATTCTAAATTTTTGACCCTACACCTTTTTTAAAAAGAATGACGCTTCATTTTTCTTACTTCTTGTTGGACAGTAGCTGTGTCTGAGGAAGAAGAGCAATTGTTTGTTAGATACTGATTTGCACTGAAGTTCTTCACTCACCAAAAGCTGTCATATTTAACATTTCAAGAGCCAAAAAAGAGAGCCTTTTCCCTTTTTAATTAGACATTTGTATGTTTGGTACGCTTAAAACCAAGAGAGGATGGCAAATCTATGACAAATCTAGAGCAAATAATGAGAAAGAATACAACCTTCTTCTGGGAGGGAGGCATTGGGAAGCAAATCAATGGGGCAGTCGTACAATAAATGTGGAGGAAAGGCAATAGCTTGTGATATTTAACATTTCAAGAGCCAAAAATGAGAGCCTTTTCCATTTTTAATTAGACATTTGGGGATGAAGAGAGTTTTTAGGCAAAAGGGGAAAAATTCTGCCTATTTTCACGATGCTTTTTTCTTTTTTTAATTACTGTCCATGTTTTGTGTTTTATGAGCATTCTTCTCTCAAGTCATTTAATGCAGCCACAACCCTACAGTCTATCTGAAAATGTGTAATCCTTGTCAGGTTAATTATTTTTTTTTGTTCTCATTTACAAGTGGTTTATTTGAGAAAGTAGAACGTTGTGTTCCAGATAAGCAAACACAAACACAAGAATAACACACACACACACACACACACACAGACAGATTCTGCAAACATTGCATTGATTTTACTGTGGAACAGAAACTGGTACTGATTGATTTTGTGAATTCTGGGATGAACCATGTAATGTCACTGTTTTACCTCGGGCTTCTGAGATTCGTGATCTGTTACCCACTTAATTAGTACAGTCTCAAAATGTACCTTGTTCTAAGCGTAAAAGGTCGCGCTGGTCTTGATGTTGGGTATGGAAGGGTAACAGGTATCTAGCCTGCCTCGCCCTCTCAAGATAATCTTCGGGGACCGACTGACACCAAATGCCGTTTAAAAAGAGATTTTTTAATGCATGGAGAACTGGCCTCTCCTTACAGCGAGACACATCCCAGGGAAAGGGTTAATACCCTGGCACAACCACATCACCCCACACGTGGTTAGCATTCAGTTAATTTTAAACAGATTCAATAAACTGATTATTATTTAAACTGTGTCAGGAACAAATAAATGGCATTGCTGGTGTTTTCAGTGGCTCCAAACAATTTGTCTTTGCTTCTGTCTTTAGTTTTCAACAGAAAGACATCTTTGTTATGTTTGCAATACTTTTCTGGGCTTTATCTCTGTGCAGTACAATTCAAACAATATGAAAGCTAAAAATGGTAAATTGTTTTGTAAAACATTAATGAGATTTTCCAATAGTTTTGATTTCTTATTAACGTGTATATACTTTTTTTTGGTGTCTTTTACAACCTTTCTCTCCAAATGGAATATTGATAGTAAATTTCTAATAGAAAAATCCATGGCATGTCATTTCTAACATACAGAGTTGTAAAGTACTTGAACACAAATATTCAATCAAAACATGTAGTTGAGAAGAGAGTAAAAGTTGCGTATATCTTTGATACTCAGTACAAGTACAAAGTACTCAAAAAAACATACCTAAGTAAAGTGATGAAGTCCATTTACTCAAGCACTTTACAACTCTGCTAACATTAAATTGATTTTAATTAAAAGGGGAAAAAACTCATATCATGTGATATTATAAGAACTAAATGATTCTAAATTTTCAAACCTTTTTTGGTGAAAAGTTTTTTTTTCTTGTCTGAAGAGTATACATAGGTTCTAAAAATTTAATTCCTTTTTTAATTGAAGTTCATATTTATACACATATATGGACTTTGGGTCTTAGCGAGTTCAGCAGTGTGATATGTGTGACTTGTATTCAGTTTGATATGAAAATGCAACACTTTGTTGTAATAGTGTGCAGCCACAACCCTTAATGTAATTCTAAATTTTTGACCCTAAACCTTTTTTAAAAAGAATGACGTTTCATTTTTCTTACTTCTTGTTGGACAGTAGCTGTGTCTGAGGAAGAAGAGCAATTGATTGTCAGATACTGATTTGCAATGAAGTTCTTGACTCACTAACAGCTGTCATATTTAACATTTCAAGAGCCAAAAATGAGAGCCTTTTCCCTTTTTAATTAGACATTTGGGGATGAAGAGAGTTTTGAGGCAAAAAAGAAAAGAATTCTACGTATTTTGAGGATGCTTTTTTCTTTTTTCAATTACTGTCCATGTTTTGTGTTTTATGAGCATTCTTCTCTCAAGTCATTTATTGCAGCCACAACCCTACAGTCTATCTGAAAATGTGTAATCCTTGTCAGGTTAATTTTTTTTTTTTGTTCTCATTTACAAGTGGCTTATTTAAGGAAGTAGAACGTTGTGTTCCAGATAAGCAAACATACATTTGCAGACACACACACCGCTACACACACACACACACACACACACACACACACACACACACACGCACACGCACACACACATACACACACATACAGACACACATACAGACACATTCTGATTCCGCAAACGTTACATTGATAACTTACTGTGGAACAGAAATGTCATTGATCCATTTTGTGAATTCTGGGATGAACCACATAATGTAACTGTTTTACCTCGGGTTTCTTTATTTATTTAAATAAAAAACGGGTAAATTACCCAATCAATTTTAATGAAGAAAACATTTAGAAAAATACTCATAACACATTGTACAGATAAAGATGTGTATTTTAATGGATCACTTCTCTGTGTTTTTTATGTTTTTCTAAGAGGCAAGGTGAGGTGAGACTGTCTCATTTTACTTCTCTGACTGAAGCTTAAGTTTAAGTTGCGTTCACACCAACCCTTAATCGTACGTCAGGGGTGTCCAGTTTCAATGCTAAGTCATACACAAATACGATCATAGGTCCTGTAACACAATATAAGAGTTCAGGCGTGGTGCATCGGTCTGGCAGCAGCGCTTTTTGGGCGATGCTGCTTGGTTGGGTGGCGCATAGTGTTGAGAGTAAACATAAAAAAATTGAACTTTGGCAAAGAAGATGCATTGCATTAACCAGTCAGGGACTGAGCTTTGGCCCGTGCCATATTTATGGCATGATTAGTGGATGGAGTCCAGAACCAACATGAAGGAGAATCTGATTGTTCACCTCCTGAACTTATACATGATATTTTTCTCAGTTGCACTGAAATAACAGTAAAATGTTCCTCTACTTTGATCCTTGTTTTTATTTTTCACTCCTCAGACTAATGTGAGATGTAAGTCATCAAACCCGGTAACAGAGATATGGAAGTCCAGCTGATTCAGACACAGCTCCTGCAATAGACGGTGAACCTCAACATTCTGGGAGAATCTCTGAATGATCTCGTGAGCCCAGACATGGAGACGTTGATACCAATCTTTTTGTAGAACTCTAAAGAATAAATAAAGCTAATCTCTTAACATCATTGGGTCTTCCATGCATTGTGAGGATGTGTTTATCCTTCATAGCTATTTGCAATCACTCAGGTCACTATGCCATTGTAAGTGAATAACGACAATCGCTGTGAAATGTAACACAAGATGATGACATCGTCTGCAATTGGAAACAAACTCAATTCAGAAAACTGCTGTTTCCACATTCCAGGATTTTGAAGACAAGGCTGCCATTACTGTGTTCCAAATACAAGAGATGTTGGACATTATTTTATTTTGACTAATTTTCAAAAATATATATAGTAAATGTGTTGTGTTTGAAATATATATATAAATCAAACATTTTCACAGCATTTTAAATGCAACTATAGCTTCTGCTACATTCAATTAAGATTTGGAGCAGGTGACAAATAATTGCAGAATGAACTTTTTAACATATGCTGACTGTTAAGGTTTTTATAATTAGAATAAATAAATAAATAAAAGCTGATGTATCACTTTGCTTCTCTGCACCACGAACCACAAATTTATATATTTTTTTATACTATTTACATTTTTTACACATCTTCAGAAAATCTTTGAAAATAAAAACAAAATAAAAACAAGCTTTGTACATATACATATATTCCAGTCCGCATCACCAATAGACATTCAAATTATTTCCATTCAAATCCACGTGCCTCACATGTCAGATGCCTCCATCCATTTCACACAACAGTCACAAAACCCAAATCATGCTCACACTATATTTTACCTACAACAACGAATATGGCGATTGTAAATGTCAGATCATTTTTAAATAAGTCTTTTAACCTCAATGATCTAATTTTAGACCATGACTATTTTTAACTGAAACTTGGCTTGACACTGATACACCAGCTATTCTCATTGAGGTTTCTCCACCTAATTTTAACTTTTTATTTTCTAACAGGGGAGGTAAGAGAGGTGGTGGTACATCATCAATTGCTCACAAAAGATTAACATCTGCAAATATTGTACTTACTAAATATTCTTCCTTTGAGCCTCATGCATTTCATTCTTGACTAACTTATTTTAACTGTCAGTGTACACTCCTTACTGTTTTATTGAAGAATTTTTATCATCTCTTTACATTAGATATAATAGGATTTTAATAACCGGTTATTTTAATATACATGTTCATAAGAATGATGATATCTGTGCTTTTGAGTTTTTAAGTCTTAGCAGCATGGATTTGAAACATGTCACACAGGTCCAAAAGCCAACCCCAGGTCAGGCCCCACCCACCGAGGCCCCACCCCCAGGACTGGCGGGCACCCCCCACCCCCCGACCGATGGCAGAAGAGAAAGGGAGCAGAGGCGGTCCCGGCCCACCCCAAACCGACGCCCCGGGGCCACGTGGCATGCAGCGGTGCACCGCCAGCGCTCCAAGCGCCCCTCAAACTACCAGTCTGGGGACGCAAGGGACCACCACCGATGGCAACCCGCACCCTCAGCAGCTGAGCAAGCACATGGCACCTCCGGGTTAGGGAGGTCATCTAAAGTGATTCCATTACCTGCGGTGATAGACCAGAGGTTTATCAATTTCTCAATTCGAATGTATCGTAAAACTATTCTGAATATAATGGAATGTGTGGAGATTCAGGCCCAGTACTTCATTCTATTTTAAAATGAGCTAGAAAAGGGTTCCACATATCAGTAAAAGCTGCTAATTTGCTTTTATTAGTAAATGTTAATTTTTCTAGTGATATATATTCTATTATGAGGTTTATCCAATGACTGGTGTGTAAACAGGTTTTCGATTTCCAGTTAAGGAGAATTACTTTCTTGGCGATAGTTAGAGAAATTAAGACTGAATTTCTATATTTAATTGGGAGATTGTCAAGTTCTTGAGAGTTTCCAACTAAACATAACGACGGAGATAAAGGGACTCTGCAACTTAAAATTGTAGATAGTTTTTCTGTCACTGTTGACCAGAAGCTATAGACAGTAGGGCAGGACCATGTGGCATGATAATAATCATCTGTGTTTCCTAGGGTGCACTGGGGGCAGATATCTGTGTTAACTAGACCCATTTTAAACATTGTCCGTTGTGTGATATGAGCCCTGTGTATTACTTTATACTGAATAAGTTGTAGGTTTGTGTTTTTTGTCATAGAGAATATATTATTGCAGATGTCTGTCCAAAGGTTGGGGTTAAGAGGGGTTGTTAAGTCGTCATTCCATTTGGTTATTGGGAGGGCTAGTTCCGTGTCGCTACTAGATATAAGTTTGTAGATTCTAGATACCAGTTTTTTTGCCTTTGGGATTTTTTTAATTTCTTCAATAAATGGCGAAGGTTCCAATAAGCCACAGTTGATCTCTACTTTGGATTTGATTGCAGATTTTAGTTGTTGATAATGTAGAAACTGTTGTTTTTCAATTCCAAATCTCTGAACTAACAAATCAAATGATATAAAGTGGCCGTTAGTGAAGAGATGATAGAGATGAGTGATACCTTTCTGTTGCCATGATGGAAAATAAATGGGTTTCTTACATATCAGAAAATCAGGATTGTGCCAGATTGGAGTTAATTGGCATGGTGTTAAAGAAGATTTTGTAATCTTTATTGTCTTCCACCAGGCTTTCAGAGTTGAGTTGATTGTGGGGTTTTCAAAAAGAGGCATCTTCTTTATCGATGTTGGAAGAAATGGTTAGTCAGAAATAGGGATACCCTTGCATTGGTTTTGCTCCAGGTTTTTCCATGAACTGTGGTTTTCTGTTTGGATCCATTTAATTAAATATTGCATTTGAGTCGATAGGTAATAATATTGATAATTAGGGGCTTCTAGGCCTCCCTGTGATCTCTGTTTTTGTAGTGTTGCTAGGCTAATCCTGGGCTTCTGGTTTTTCCAATAGAACTTTGTCACTAATGAGTTAATTGAACTGAGCCATTTATCGGTGGGGGTAACTGGAAGTACTGAGAATAAGTAGTTCATTTGTGGCAATATTTTCATTTTGACTGTGGCTATTCGACCCATTAATGAAAGTGGAAGGTTGGTCCATCGTTTTAAATCTTGTGCTATTTTATTGAGTAGAGGGATGTAATTTAGATTGAATAATTCTGATAGTCTGGAAGAAACATTGACACCCAGGTATTTAATATTACCAGTGCTGAGTGGCAGTGAGTCTTTTTGAGTTGCAGAGTCCCATGCCCCGTCTGAAAGTGGTAGTATAATTAATTTTTGCCAATTAATGGTATAATTTGAAATTTTTGAAAAATTGTTAATGGTATTCAAAGTCTCTTGTACAGATTTAATTGGATCCTCTAGATATAGTAATACGTCATCAGCATAAAGGCTTATTTTGTGTTGTGATGTTGTGTCTCGAATCCCTTTAATTTGAGGGTTTTGTCGTATTGCTGCTGCAAGTGGTTCAATAAAAATAGCAAAGAGTGACGGAGAGAGTGAGCATCCTTGTCTGGTTCCTCGCTGAAGTGACAGAGAAAATTTGAACGTGGGCCCTTCCTGCCCTAGACAGTCTGTTGCAGGGTCCATGGAGTTTGAGTGATTGCGTTCGCTATGCCAGCTCCTAGAGTTGGCAACCAGACAGAGTGCCGCTGAGGTATTGGGAAGCAGCCTGCTCTGGCCTCCTGAACTAAAACAACATAATACATAAATGTAAATAAAGAAGTCCCCTAATTTTATTCTTATTTTTATTTTTTTCCCTCTTGGATTAATGCGGGACAGCAAGCCTTCAAACTGGTAGCTCCTCCCACATCTAATCGGGGCGTCAAGCTTATTTATAAACATTTTTGGACAGGTGACAAGCAAAGAATTCCTGACGCAGCAAAAGAAGGGCAGCCGACGCAAAGTTTTATGCTAGTATTGCGTTCAGTGTGAATGCATTGATAAAGCTAAAACAAAAATCTTTTCCCTTATGTCAGGAAAAAAAAAAGAATATATTCTGATCCAAGTGTTGAATCTTTTTTTTTTAATGCTGCTAAATGCCGCTACAGTTGGCTGCTACTACGCTTACTTTAGTTCTGAGTTAGCTCACTTGCTTTTGTTATTTCCATCCATTTTCTTAACCCACTATATCCCTTTCGATGTCACAGGGCTGCCTTAGCCTGTCCTGACTACTGTTGGGAAAAGCTTGCCCTAGGAGGCTGGCTGGCAAGCGGGCAAAACAGCAGAGGTGGCAGGGAGGCTAATGCGTTTTTTTATTATTTCGTTTCATCATTCTCTAATTGTCATCTTTTTTTATTTTGGTAAACATGAAATTTTCACACTTAATGAATGGCATGCCTGCTGCTCTCTTTTGGAATATTTTCCATTCCTTGTGGGATTAAAAAAATCTGTAATGTTCAGCTATTGTTGTCTAGCACCAAAAATAATGTTGTCGCAGATTAAGGTTATTTTGATCTAATTTTTTCTCTATCCAACAGAATTATGGTGACAGGTTTATGTCACTGCAATGGGATCAGTAACATTCCAGAAAGTTTTATTCTCTTTTCTTTTAATAAATGAGCCTCAACACACAAGTGCACTTTGTATCAATGTTTTGGAACAAATGCCTGTGACTCTGTGACATATTTTTGACAGTGAGTGAACAGTGAAAATTTGAGAGAAGGGAAAGATGAATTCAACACAGACATGTCAAACATAAAACTAAATGCTGTATTCATATTTTTTGTGCACAACTTTGACTTTATGCATGTTTCTTTTTGACAGATATCTTACCCCATAGGCGACAGAATCAAAAAATTTGTATAGATCTGTTCAGGTTCAGGACTAAAAAGGACCACATTCAAAGAACTGTTTCTGTCTCTTGTAGGAAGAGGTCCATTCCCAGCCGTGTTGGATCTTTGTACTGTCATGTCAGAGAGAAGAGCAGCTCTGCTGGCCATTAAAGGATTTGTGGTTCTTACCCTTCCTGTCCTTCAAGAAGAGCACAGAAACTTGAAAATGTTGCACCTGGACCCTTTTGAAGAGGCAATTGTTTTCTTACTACAACAACCAAAGGTAAAAAAATTAATGTAATGGGTAAAATCTTGAGACTTGAAATTGAATAAGTTAATTAGTTTTTGTAAACCCTCAAAACTAATAACAGCAGTCTGTTTTGACAAAAGCTTCAATCCAGCTGCAAGATTTGACCAAAAGTATGTTTTTCTTGAACCTAATGTTCCTGATGGGAATTTTTATGGGAGGAGGTACCATCAGAAGTTTTTTCAACCTCATTGCTAATTTGTGGAAGAAAATTATTTCAGAAATTTCTACAAAGGTGTTGGCAAGCATGTCGCCATGTTCACAGGCTCATTCAGACACGTTACCAGAATTTAGTTTTACCATCTACAGTGGGATGTCCTGTTTTTCCAAGAATCTTACATTCTTTTCATCATTCTATTGTCATTTACTTATCTTATCCTCTACTTTGATTGCAGGTGGGCAGTAAACAGGTTGGTATTGTTTCAAAATCAAAGGCAGCAGATATTGCCCTTTCGATTGCTGCTTTTATCCCAGGTGTGGAGGCTGTGGTGTGGATCAGCGGCTGTTCAGCCAACACTGCATTACCCTTGTTCTATAAGAAAAGACTAATTCTGCCTGCTTTAATGTTTGACATCAAAAAACTAATTCCTACACAGTCAGGAGCTGTCATTGCAAAGAAGGGCATGCATGATCCCTTAAAAGCAGAGAACAGAGCTACTTTAGTCCCCATTGAACAAGCAAACACACATTTCCTCTTTGTGGCAGCAGAGGACGACCTGAATTGGGACAGTCACACTTACATGATGGAGATGGTGGTGAGACTGAAGCATCTTGGCAAGAAAAACTTTGAGAGTGTATGTTATCCTAAAGCTGGACACCTTTTAGAGCCTCCCTATGGACCTTTCTGCCCCTCCAGCATAAATATATTCATAAAAAAGACAGTGCTGTGGGGGGGAGAATCAATGGCCCAAGCCAGGAGGAGGTTGTAGAAAAAGATGGCAGTCTCAGCAATGAGATGAGGGACTTTAGTGGCTCCAAAAGGCAGAGAAACAGCAGGGAGCAGAAATATATGATGAGAGAGAGACTGCAAAGGAAGATACCAATATGATATGATATGAGGCACAATAATCCAGCAAGAGGGCAAAACTAGGTCAGGTCAGGTCAGGTCTAAAAAACATGTCAAAATCCAAACAGGGTTAGACTCTCAACAGTAGCAAGGCTGAAGGTAAGGGCTAAAGCTCATTGCACCGGGGGTAGTCAGAGATATAATACAGAGGAGGTGCCACCGCTGCTGTTAATTACTAATCAGCAGGATGAAGTAATTCACATTTTATTGGTAAATTTTTTTTTTAAAGCCGAAAACTTGTTGACATAGCCTACATAATGTAAAAAGTTTGGCTTACTTGTCTTAGGGTGTTCTTCAAGTACAAATATTTATTTATACAATTTTGATATGTGCCATGTAAAATAACGACAATTTTCTTATCAATATTTTAGCCTGAAAGATTCAGGAAGACAAAAGATTTAAATAATTATTTAACTTTCACTTACCATTAAAATATCTAATCATTCGAAAAGTCTTTAAAATCATCACCTTGAACTTTCAAAATGATTCTTCCGACCCCAGTTTCAGTGGTAGGGGTGTGAACTTTCAACAAGCTCCCTCATGATTAGCGACAGTATCACAAGTGCAATGGAAAACTGCTAGAAGGCTAAAGTTTTCACCATGGCCTACCAGCAGAGAGGCAACAACTCCATGACACTGTTGCTACATTTCATTTTGTTCAGGTTTTAGAATGGGTCGAGACATATGGTAAGTCTGTATGGTATGCTCTACGCTCTCTCCCTGGAGCCCCTTCTCCATAAGATCCGTACAAGTCTTGAGGGTTTGTGTTTGCTTGGTTTCAGTAGAAACATTGGTTTTATCAGCTTATGCTGATGATGTAATTGTTTTTGTCAAACATCAAGCTGATGTGAATGTATAAGTGGACATAATTCATGCTCTTTCCAATTTGTCATCTGCCAGGGTAAACTGGCGCAAAACTGACGCCCTTGCCGTGGGAAGGTGGCAGAACGGACTCCCTGTTCTCCCCTCAAATGTGGCATGGAAGAATGACGGTTTGAAATACCTGGGAGTTTTTCTTGGTGGTCCTGCTACTGTCAAAAAGAACTGGGAAGACGTTCTCAACAAACTGGAGGGGAAGATAAATAAGTGGCCATGGTTGCTCTCCCAAATGTCTTTTCTGGGAAGGGTTTTGGTTATTAACAGCCTTGTTGCTTCCCTGCTTTGGTACCGGCTGATGTTGTTTGGACCCCTCTTCAAGGGTTACTATCTCAGCTCCAGTCCGATCTTGTTAACTTCTTTTTTGGGACACTCTACACTGGGTGCCACAGGGAGTATTGTTTCTTCCAAGGGAGGACAGATCTCAGGGCCTAGTGCGCCTGGCCAGCAGAACTGCCACCTTCAGGATTCAGTTCCTGCAGAGGTATTTGACTGGCCCAAAATATTTGATGTGGAGGAAGCTGACCAGCTACATCTTAAAGCATATGAATGGTCTGAGGCTGGATGATGCTCTGTTGAGGTTTAACACTAATCTTTTAAATTTATGTTGGGCATTAGTTAACCCAAAAGCCGTGACCTGATATTCAAAGTATTTGAAGGGTGTATTGAAAGCCATTTTATATTCATCCCCTGCTCTTCCTCTGGTTGGATCTGAACCATGTGGGAAGCATCTCAGAGATCAGGTGTGTGCCCTGCCTGACCCTCTAAAGATAATCTTTGGGTAAAGACTGACTCCCAAGTTTGTTTAAATAGAGATGTTTTAACGAATGGAGAACTGGCCTCTCCTTCCAGCCAAACACATGCCAGGGAAAGGGTTAATACCCTGGCACAACCACATCACCCCACACATGGTTAGCGTTCAGTTAATATTAAACAGATTCAATAAAATGATGATTATTTAAACTGTGTCAGGAACAAATAAATGGCATTGCTGGTGTTTTCAGTGGCTCCAAACAATTTGTCTTTGCTTCTGTCTTTGGTTTTCAACAGAAAGACATCTTTGGTATGTTTGCAATACTTTTCTGGACTTTATCTCTGTGCAGTACAATTTCATTGCTAAAAAGATAAACGGTTTTGTAAAACATCAAAGACATTTTACGATAGTTTTCTTATTAACCTGTATATACTTTTATTAGTGTATTTTACAACCTTGCTCTCCTCATGGAATATTAATAGTAAATTTCTAAAAGAAAAATATATGGTATGTCATTTCTAACATAATTATTTTTTATTGAAAGGGGGAAAACTCATATCATGTGATATAATCAGAACAATATGAGTCTAAATGTCAAACCTTTTTCAGTGACAAACTTTTATCTCTTGTCTGAAAAGAGTATACATAGTTTCTAGAAAATGTAATACCTTTTTAATTGGGGTTAATATTTATCCACATATGTGGACTTTGGGTCTTAAAGTTACACAGTATGAAAGCTTGTATTTAGTTTAATATGAATTAAAACACTTGCTATAGTATAGTATAGTATAGTATAGTATAGTATAGTATAGTATAGTATAGTATAGTATAGTATAGTATAGTATAGTATGTGCAGCCTCATCCCTTAGAGTATTTCTAAAATCTTTACCCTAAAAATTTTTTTTAAAAGAATGACGCTTTATTTTGTTACTTCTTGTTGGACAGTATTCATGTCTGAGGAACAATTGTTTGCAAAGAAGTTCTTGACTCACTAACAGCTGTCATATTTAACATTTCAAGAGCCAAAAAAGAGAGCCTTTTCCCTTTTTAATTAGACTTTTGGGGATGAAGAGAGTTTTGAGGCAAAAAAGAAAAGAATTCTACCCATTTTGAGGATGCTTTTTTCTTTTTTCAATTACTGTCCATGTTTTGTGTTTTATGAGCATTCTTCTCTCAAGTCATTTAATGCAGCCACAACCCTAAAGTCTATCTGAAAATGTGTAATCCTTGTCAGGTTAATTATTATTTTTTTATTCTTGTTTAACAACTGGTTTGTTTGAGGAAGTAGAATGTTGTGTTGCAGACAAGCAAACATACATTAGCACACACACACACACAGAATCTGATTCCGCAAACGTTACATTGATAACTTAATGTGGAATAGAAATGTCATTGATCCATTTTGTGAATTATAATGCCACTGTTTTACCTCGGGCTTCTTTATTTATTACAATAACAACTGGTTAATTACCCAATCAATTTTAATGAAGAAAACATTTAGAAAAATACTCATAACACATTGTACAGATAAAGATTTGTATTTTAATGGATCACTTCTCTGTATTTTTTTATATTTTTCTAAGAGGTGTGGTGAGGTGAGATTGCCTCATTTTACTTCTCTGACTGAAGCTTAAGTTTAAGTTGTGTTCAAACCAACTCTGAGTCGTACATCAGGGGTGTCCAGTTTCAATGCTAAGTCAATATAAAAATACGATCATAGGTGCTGCGACACAATATAAGAGTTCAGGCATGGTGTGTTTGGCAGCAGCACGTTTTGGGCATTGCTGCTTGATTGGGTGGGGCATAGTGTTGAGAGTAAAAATAAAAATCTGAAATTTGGCTGATCCGTTGCATTAACCAGTCAGGGACTGAGCTTTCCCTGTGTCATGTTGATGTCATGTTCAGTGGGTGGAGTCCAGAACCAACATGAAGGAGAACCTGATTGTTTCCCTCTTGAACTTTGATATTTTTCTTAGTTGCATTGAGACAACAATAAAACGTTCCTCTACTTTGATTCCTGTTTTTATTTTTTGCTCCTCAGACTAATGCGAGACAGTAACCTAGTGGGCAACTTGATGTCGACTTGATGTCAAAATTGAGTTGATATTTGATCCAATTAGTGGACAATGTTATTTTAAGTTTTTGAAGGCTTTAATTAAATTAATTTAGGCTTAATTAAATCTCAGCAAGTGTCTTACAATTATATTTGATGTTTCCTTTTTGATTCAAACTGAATTAGAATGGACCCTATAATTGAATGCTGCTGTCAGGATGTGTTTCAGGGACTCAAAATATGACAAACTCAGGAGTAGAAGTAAACCCGGTTTATAAGTCTTTCACTCAGATGTTCTTTCCCAGGCTTTGGAGAGCAACGGCAGGTTGAGGTGAGGAGTGATGACTTGCAGGGAAGAGGAGGAGAGGAGTCCTCTGTACGGCAAGCAAGGCGTGGCTCCAGGTAGAGGCGATAGGAGAAGGTGCGGGAACTTACGAGGCTTTGGAGGAATTTGAGCAGGAGAAAGGCAGGGGCATGCAAGCTGAGCTGACGGAGCAGACAGGCGAGCTGAGCTGACGGGGCAGGCAGGCGAGCTGAGCTGACGGAGCAGGCAGGCGAGCTGAGCTGACGGAGCAGGTAGGCAGGCAAGCTGAGCTGAGCTGACGGAGCAGACAGGCGAGCTGAGCTGACGGGGCAGGCAGGCGAGCTGAGCTGACGGAGCAGGCAGGCGAGCTGAGCTGACGGAGCAGGTAGGCAGGCAAGCTGAGCTGAGCTGACGGAGCAGACAGGCAAGCTGAGCTGATGGAGCAGGCAAGCAAGCCAGCCGAGAATGAGCACTGCTGGAGGTTGCTCTGGAAGTCTGTAGTGTAACGTTTCAGCAGAGACTGAAGGACAGAGGGAGAGATATACACAGACAGGGAATAAGTTCAAGCAGCATGAGAGGAAAAAAAGAAACATCTGAACTCAAAAATTCAGCTCCAAACAGTCTCTGTTGACAGAACATAAAACATTTTCAATGGACCAAATTTGAACAAAATCATAAACTGAATTAGTAAGATTGTGGAAACAGAACTCTATTCCCAACCAAGCTGCCAAACGTCTCTTAAAGAGAAACAGGACAACATCAGACCCGGTCCCCTGGATCCGGTCTTTCCGGGACATCCAAACAGCCAGCTTAGCTTCAGCTGAAAGGAAGTTCAACAGTGTGTACACACTTTTTTTCAGCGTCTCGTATTTAGGGTGGTAAATACAGAGAGAGAGAGAGATTAGGGATGTCAGGCGATCAACATTTTTAAGCACTTTGATCACAGTTGTTTATTGTTAACTCACAATTAATCAGAAATTAATTGCAAAATGACATGTTGCTTCTTTGTAGTTAAAATAATGTGTACTAAGGTGCATTCAGCAGTTTTACATTGGTTATAAGAACAACAATAGCAGAAATGTGTTGTTTTAATTAGAAACACTTTATTTTTGTAATGTTTTTTTTTTCAGAAAAGCTCTCAGAATAAAAATATTGCAGAAATAGTGATTGGGTCATTGACTGGCCTGAAAGCTTTAGCCATCCATTTAGCTACAGCTGCTGAAAGCTTGCTCATTGTTGAGGTGGTCAGACATTTTTGCTGCAAACTAACCGGCATCATGTGCTTTGTATAGGAGGACTGAGCTGAGGTCCCTGGCTAGCAGGTGGTACTTCAAACGTGACGCTCTGCGGTGATAACTCATCTCACACCGGGAGTTACTCCAAATCTATTTAGCTTTGCCTACAGAGCCACCTGGCATGGTCTTAGAAAATTGCCATTTAGGAGTCCTTTATCATCATCCATTTCAGCTTCATACTAAAAAAATTGACAGCATCAAACGTATTTTGAGTGAAGACGTTTTTAACACGATAAAACTGACAGCCTTACACTTTTAAGATCTCTACAGGTATATATGTCACTGAATACCAAACCACTGAAACGGTTGAGACAATCATGTCATTAGGCTCAAAAAGTATAAACGCCCCTTGAAAAGTTTGTTGCAGTTATCACAGCAAGGAAATCTAGCCAACCTTAGTATAAACTACAATACACCTTTCAGGTAGGGACGCAAAATGATGGAAGCAAATAAGGTGAAATAAATGACACTCAGACATGTTGTATGGATTTTTCCTTTTTTCAACACCCCCCACCCCCTTCAAAAATATGGCAGATTGTGCAGGGGTCTTTTTGGTGTTGTTCAGTTGTGTGGTTAAATGGTATTTTACTTACAATTGATCTAAATATGTTTTTCCTCAGAAGACATGAGCTCTCAAATCAGACTGAGACTGTTCCCGAGTGCCAGATGTTTGTATGACGAACCCATTCAGCTAAAAGTGTCTTATCTGAAATCCAGGCAGGTGGTCACTATTAAAGCCAGCTCAACCGATGAAAAAGGAGTTCTGTTCAGCTCTTCAGCCACTTACAGGGCTAATGCCAATGGAGAGATTGACCTGGTCAGAGATGTTTCACTCAGCGGGAGCTACGTCGGAGTTGAACCCATGGGTCTACTGAGGACACTGACAGCAAACGCTTCACACACACTTTTTATTAAGGAGAAAGCATTGCAGCCTCACATGGTGAAGTTCTCTGTACACGATGAAGGACAAAACCAGATGCTGGCAGAGGTGACCAATGAGAGGCTTCTGATCGCAGACGGGGTCAGCAGAGTTTCTGTGAAAGAAGGAAACTTTCATGGAGTTCTCTTTACTCCCCCAGGTAATTGTAAATTTACTCAAGTCACATAACATTCGATTGGATTAAAGGAAATCTGTAAAGTATAAAAACATTTTTATCATGAAATATTGTATTTTTTTTCTCTGCAAAAACTCTTCAAACTACATATTACCCTTTTAAGGGGTCAGGGACAATTACAGGAACTAATAACAAAACGTTTTTATTTCTGTAGCATTTAATCCTTGTTTTGAACCTGTGACCAAGTGCAGCCAACCAAATGAATTAATGGCACCATGAACTCTGTTACAGTGATGTCTGCTCCAAGAATTAGCATTGCATAACACTTGCAGTAAATTTATCTGGACAGAGAATTGGAATTCCTCTTTGATAAAATAATAAAATTGTTAGACTGACAAATTTGCTTTTTTCTATAGACTTAAATGATAACTTCTAAGCACACAACAAAACTCCAGTGGAGTAGTTGCACCAAATGCTCAGCTCTGCTTCTTTTGCCAACAATGGCATTCTAATCCCAAACTGGGTTCCATTTACATGAGGTGACAAACAGGTTTTTCAAAGGTATGCGATTTATTGCCAAAAATCCTTGTTACAAGTTATCAAATATACATTATTCTGTTGTGCTAAGTTTAGGAAGCCAATTCTGTTTATTTAGTCATATTTTGCAAAAAAAAAAAAAAAAAAAAGTATAGATAAAAAATACATCACGGGTTCACAGACATTTATATCAAGTCACAAAACATCAATTCAACAAAATGAGCACAACATCAGGTGAACAAAAACTCCACAAAGACAACAATCAGACAGTGATGACTTTTACATGTTTTTATCTTTACTTTTAGCATTACCTTTTTAACGTTACGTAAATGTATATTCCTCTCATTGCACTCAAGTTATCTACGGAGTCCCACAGGGCTGAGTTCTAGGACCCACCCTTTTAATGCTTGACATGCTGCCCTTAGGAAACATAATCAGGAGACACAGCATTAATTTTCAGTGTAATGAGGATGATACACAGTTGTATTTATCCATAAAACCTGACCAGAATGATCACATGCGAAAACTTAATGCCTGCATTAGAGACATCAAGACCCGGATGACAATTAACTACCTCCTCCTAAACCCAGGAAAAACTGAGGTCATTGTACTAGGTCCTAAATACCTGAGAGGAACTCTACCTCAGGCATAGGCAACTCCAGGCCTCAAGGGCTTAATTACTTCATGTTTTTTAATTGGCTGGACACAACCATTTAACTGGTCAGTAGTTGAGCTTGGATATCTGGTAATCATGAAGACACTGTGGCCTGTGGGTTTTGAATAATACAGTACTTCAGGGTTTTATTCAAGATTTAGGCAATTAAGGCTCATATGTCACAAGTCTTCAAAACTGCTTTTATTTTTCCCTCTTGGGTTAATGCGAGAGAGCAAGCCTTCAAACTCGGTCAGAGAGAAACGGAAACACAGCGGAAGTGGCTGTTATCTGGACAGCTGTGGCAGCAGGTATTAAGCTCACTGTACTAGGAGAATCTCTGAATGATCTCATAGACCCAAACATGTAGACGTGACTACCATTGTTTTTGTAGAGCTCTTGAAAAGAAATAAAGCTGATCTCTCAACATCATCCGTGTCTTCCATGCATTGTAAATGAGATAAACACAGACACTGGTCCCTGTAGCAATCAGGCTAAAAACATTAGCTGGTAGCTCCTCCCAAATCTAACCGGGGTGTCAAGCTTATTTATACACATTTTTGGACAGGCGGCAAGCAGAGAATTCACCACACAGCAAGAGAAGGGCGGCCGACGCAACGTTTATGCTAGAATTGTGTTCAGTGTTATTGTGTTGATTAAACTAAAACAGAAATCTTTTCCCTTATGTCAGCAAAAATAAAAATTGAATCTGATCCAAGTGTTGAATCTTTTTTTTTTAATGCTGCTAAATGCTGCTACATGGCTGCTATTTCGCTTACTTTAGTTCTGAGTTAGATCACTTGTTTTTGTTATTTCCATCCATTTTCTTAACCCACTATATCCCTTTCGATGTCACAGGGCTGCTTTAGCCTGTCCCGTCTACTGACTCCTGACTAAAGCCTGACCCGGGAGGCTGGCTGGCAGCAGAGGCGGCAGGGAGACTAATGCGTTTTTTTTCTTATTTTGTTTTATCATTCTCTTATCTCTTTTTTTGACAAACATGAACTTTTCACACTTAATGAGTGGCATGCCTGCTGCTCTCTTTTGGAATATTTTTTTCTATTCAACAGAGCTATGGCAACAAGGTTATTTCCCACTATGGGATCAGTAACTAGAAAGTTTTATTCTGCCTTTTAAGAAATGAGCCTCAATACGCATGTGCATTTTATTGCATTGATGTTTCGGAACTTTAATGTATGCCTGTGATCTTGTAACATATTTTTGACAGTGACTTAACAGTGAAAATTTCATGTTCGATAAAAGAGAAAGATGAATTCAACACAGACATGTCAAACATAAAACTAAATGCTGTTTTTTGTGCACAACTTTGTCTTTATGCATGTTTCTTTCTGACAGATATCTTACCCCATAGGCGACAGAATCAAAAAATTTGTATAGATCTGTTCAGGTTCAGGACTAAAAAGGACCACATTCAAAGAACTGTTTCTGTCTCTTGTAGGAAAAGGTCCATTCCCTGCCGTGTTGGATCTTTGTACTGTCATGTCAGAGAGAAGAGCAGCTCTGCTGGCCAATAAAGGATTTGTGGTTCTCACACTTCCTGTCCTTCAAGAAGAGCACAGAAACTTGAAAATGTTGCACCTGGACCCTTTTGAAGAAGCAATTGTTTTCTTACTACAACAACCAAAGGTATGACATTTTTTGTGATGTGTAACTTGCTGGGAAATGATGAGACTTGAAATTGAATAAGTTAACTAGTTTTGGAAACCCTCAAAACTATAAACAGTGTTCCGCCAACAAGGGAACACTGTTTATAGCTTTCATCCACGATAGATGAAAAAAGTGGAATTACAAATTACAATGAAATGATTACAGACTTTATAAACTTTTCTAAGACAGACATTTATATTCTCACACTTTTCTCCCTTGTTAATGCTCTCAAAGTTCAAACAAAAAAAAATAATGCATTCTGTACAAGAGACACACCATCCAGGAGACATGGTCAATAGCTAATCAGAGCGCAGAACACAATGCGCTGCAGAAAAATAAAAAAAAAACAAGTCAAATTTATCTGAAAAATATACAAAACAACAAAACTCTGAAAGCTGAACTGCAACAAAGAAGGGGACCGCTGTATTAAAAAAATAAATCAATAAATTGTTGTACAATGTCTCTTAACTGTTCGACTGGTTTTTGTGTTTATTTATTTTTGGCTTACATGGATTTTTGTTTGAATTTTGTCAGGAATCATTGATCCAAATCCTGTTTATGTGAGGTCCAAAAATGTGGTAAAATTGCCACGTAATTTCAATTAGGTCAATTTTTACATTTGGCACCCTGTCAATCAATTCATCCTCAGTACCCAATCAGTTTTTGAGGGAACACCCTGAACAGGTCGCCAGGCTGTTCCCAGAGGGGCAATTGATGTTGACATGACGTCAAATCAACATCAAATCTCAATATCAAATTGAGGTCAAAAGCAAGATGAATGTGCAAGTCAAAGTGATGTCAAAACTATATCAATTTGACGTAATGATATTTAGCCCTTTTTGACGTCATGTTATTTTTAAATTTGGACCACTACATTTAATAAAACTAACTGCAGAGGTATAAAACATAGTTATTGGAATATATGTACTGTATTTTCCGCACTATAAGGGGCACCTAAGAGCCTTCAATTTTTTCAAAAGCTGACCATGCGCCTTATAATCCAATGCGCCTTATATATGGATAAATGTTGAGCCGCTACAGATCTCGCAACTACGGTAAGCAGCCACCGACTCCATTTTCCCCCGTAGAAGAAGTAGTGCGTGGTGCATGCTGGGATATAAATTGAGTTATTATGATATTGCTTTAGAGTTATTTGAGTTATTATTGTTATTGTTTTGCACTATTACAAGTGTTACTATATTGTGTTTGCACAAACGTTTAATTTACCATAACAGCATCAGAATGTTTTTTACGTGTTTACTGAATGGAGGAAACGTTCCCCTCCACTATGTAATATAAATGTAGCACCACATGTTCTACTTTGCTGTTGTGAAAAGATAAACTGTGTCACAAAAAATACTGATACTTTACCTCAGAAAAAATAATAAACAGTTTTTCACATTAATAAGATGTATTATTGAAACAAATCATTTCTTATTTTTAAATCTACTTGGTTTTACTGGGTTACCATGAATTACTTAAATTTTAATTTTGAGAAGTACCCTATAGAATTAAGCAAAACCTAACATTATAATTCAAGTTGAGATAACTTAACACGTTTACATCAGGTTATATCTAGCTTTGTTGCCATAACTTATACAACTGTAGTTGAACTGTACCTTGATCCTCATGTTACAGCAACATTAATAAATAATGTTGCACCAATACAAACGCATTGAGATCTCCCAACACAAATGTTGCCACATTAACACATAGATTTAGATGGAAATACTTTCCAAATTTTATTATGTTTGCCCAACAGATGATTTTGAGTATATATATTCCAATGTTCCTACTAATACTAATATTCCTTAGTTTGATGTTCAGCTTTGATATTGATTTAACGCCATTTGATAATCAACTGTCCACTGGGCATTTATAGACACTGCTGCAACTGTTGGGATATGCAGCAGCGTTGAATTATAGGGTCCATTCTGGGTCCAGTTTGAATCGAAAAGGAAACATCAAATGTAATTTTAAGCCCCCTGCTGAGATTTAATTAATCCTAAATTAATGTAATCAAAGCCTAAATCCTTCAAAAACAGAAAAAGCATGGAAGTCAATTTGACATACGTCAGTATGAAGTTTTACATGACAAAATTGACCTATGAAGCATGTTTTTGGACTGTGGGGAAAAACCGGAGTGCCACAGAAAACCCACACATGCAAGAGGAGCACATACAAACTCCACACAGAAAGATCCCAGCTGGGATTTGAACCAGATCCTTAAATGACTGCTTATCTCAAGATATTGACTCAATCCAGTGACTCTCTATTGTTAAAATAACAAGTTTTTGTTTGATATTGCAAAGAAAACAAGAAAAATTGTTTGTCTTTGGAGATCAGTGCATGTTGGTAATCTTGGTAAAAATTGTTTAATTTTAAAGTTGTTTCGAACAAACAAAATTAGCAAAACATCCACCTTAGTTCGACTACAATTATCATTATCTGTGATTATGATAGATTGCGATGCCTGTCATCATAAAAGACCTTTCCATTGCATGGAAGTCTTTTTTTCCCCATGTTTCTGTTGTCATAAAGAGGAGCACTTTTTTCACAATTGTGTAAAGCGAGTGAGTAAAAGTGTCGAGTAAAAGTAAAAGTGCTGAGTTCAGAGATATATAACCATATGTAATCATAGGTAAACCTATATCTAGTTTAAACATGGTGCAGGTGGTACGTCAAAATCATCTTTGACAGCTAAGACATTTGCTGGCAGAGAGCTAACACATCAAGTTTGTTTTGATGAGCATCAAACTTGCTGCAAGATTTGATCAAGTGTGTTTTTTAACCTGATGCTCATGATGTGAATTTTTGTGTGGGAGGAGGTACCATCAGAAGTTTTTAACAACCTTATTGCTAAAATTTGTGGAAGACATGAATAATGTTGAGAGAGCAGCTTGGGTTTGTTTATATCAGAAATTTCTACAAAGGTGTTGCTGGCAAGCATGCCGCGATGTCTGGGTTAACAAGCTCATTCAGACACATTACCAGTATTGAGTTTCACCATTTACTGCAGTTGTTGCTTCTGAATGACGGTTGGATTCAGAAATGCCTCCATTTCTGTGACCCAGTTTGACGACTTTCTGTTGCATTTTGAGAAAAGGAAAACTTGGAAATCATTATTGTCTCAAAACAAATGTAGAAAATATCAAAGTTATGAAAAAGCATGAATGGTAACATTCAGGGTGTCCTGCATGTTGTTTCTAGACACTCCCCGCTGTTCACATAATCAGCACATCATTACCTAAAGCCAAATTCCTGATTATTTGATGTGGTTGAAAGCTTTGCTAACATTTTGAACTGTGGAAAAAGTTTCAATGCACATCTGAAGTTTGGTTTCTTTGGGCTGCCACGCCATCCAGAGTATGATGTCGCTAGGAAATTGTGCAAGCTCCAACACACAAAATACGCCACACAACCACTCACTATAAATCTCTGTACATTGTCTTAAACGTTGACTAAATCCATGGAATTGGGGAATCTTACATTTTTTCATCATTCTATTGTCATTTACTTATCTTATCCTCTACTTTGATTGCAGGTGGGCAGTAAACAGGTTGGTATTGTTTCAAAATCAAAGGCAGCAGATATTGCCCTTTCGATTGCTGCTTTTATCCCAGGTGTGGAGGCTGTGGTGTGGATCAGCGGCTGTTCAGCCAACACTGCATTACCCTTGTTCTATAAGAAAAGACTAATTCTGCCTGCTTTAATGTTTGACATCAAAAAACTAATTCCTACACAGTCAGGAGCTGTCATTGCAAAGAATGTCACGGATGATCCCTTAAAAGCAGAGAACAGAGCTACTTTAGTCCCTATTGAACAAGCAAACACACATTTCCTCTTTGTGGCTGCAGAGGACGATCTAAGTTGGGACAGCAAAACTTACATGATGGAGATGGTGGAGAGACTGAAGCATCTTGGCAAGAAAAACTTTGAGCGTGTATGTTATCCTAAAGCTGGGCACTTTCTAGAGCCCCCCTATGGACCTTTCTGCCCCTCCAGCTTAAACAGGTTTCTAAAGAACCCCGCTCTTTGGGGAGGGGAATCAAGGGCCCACGCAGCAGCCGAAGTTCACATGTGGAAGAAGATCCAGGAGTTCCTCAAAAGTCATGTGACCTGTGATACTGTGCAGAATAATCCAAAATTATAGATTTATTTCAAGTAATGAGAAATTTCAATGTTGAAGTCATTCCCATTGTCTTAATTGTTACTGTGTTTGAAAGCTACCAAACTTTTCTCTTAGCAAGGCTGTTTTCTTCTTCACGAGATGAGTAAAACACAAGATTTCCTACTTTTTTTTAGCAAAAAGAAAAATCACATCAGTTGTATGTCTTTGTAAGAGTTTGCTGTTATTTTTCACTATTTCCTTACAAGTTACACATGTTAGAGGCTTAATAAAACAGTTAATTATCTTCTTAACCACTGTCATATCTACAGTATATAATCCCAATCTGATTAACAATTGATGTCAGATCATTTTCATCCACTTCAGAGAGAAGGATTGAGTGTTGGTTTATTTTCACTCAGTAGATTATTATAGAACACTTTTTTACTGTGCCGTATTTCTGTTCACTTCCTCTTTTCCTTTGTTTTAAGAATTGTTGATAGAGGTTATTTTTTTTAACAACCTACATCATAGGTTCCCTTCATCTGTGAGAGACTGCACGAAAAGCAAAAAAGAATCCAGGAAATCACATTGTATCATTTCTAAAGAATTTGGTAGCACAATCCTGCAGACAATAAGTATCTGGTCAATAACAGAAGTTCACCTCAATACTTGTCATGTAACCTTGGGTGTCAGTGACAGAGGTCAAATGGTTCCTAGTCCAAGTTTGTACACCTTGGCTGCTATGTCAGTCCATTCATAAATGCAGATCACTTTAAGAGCTGTGATGTTTGAGCTCTTACATGACGACATGAACCATTTCCCTCCTGTTAATCATGCTACTCCCTTATTGGTCCCAAAGAAGACTAATACTACAGCATGACCACACCCCAGGATCCTGGGATGAAGCCAGTGATATTACAGGAGGAGAGATCTTTCACATCCAATGTCTCCTTTTTGATCCCTGAAATGAGAATATTCAAATCCAGAAATGCGGGTACCCACGAACAGAATATATGTGGAGCTTAAACCCAGAACCACACAGACTGATTACCACCTTGGATGAGTAGTTAAAACATTTTCAAAAAAGCAGACTTTAAGTTTAGATTGTTAGTTTCAGCTTTGCTAAATAAGCTATGTGTCTAAAACTCCCAAAATATGAAAGACACTCAATAAGATTTGAAAGTTTTAATGACTTAGGTACAAAACATAAGGGTGAGAAAGGAGCATGGTAGGAGGGGCTCCAAAAGCAGATGGCAGTCTCAACAATGAGGAACTTTAGTGGCTCCAAAAGGCAGAAAAAGAACATGCTCCAAAATGGTGTCCAACATTTGATGACATTTTGTGGAATCCATTCCAAATTGTTGATGTCCAAGTGATTCAGCCATCCGAGCGTCGTAGTTCTTGAAAGCCTCTTCTACCTGAGGCTCAAACTCTTGAGCCATCTTTGGTCCATGTGGCTGGAACATTTTGTCACAATTTGTCTCCAGGGACCCAAAATGACAACTTACTAGTACAATAACTCAGATTTATTAATGTTGAGCTCAAAGGAACCACAATAGCTGGGTAAACACAGCCATATAACTGTGATGTTGGATAATGATAAATGAGTGGTAGAGAGTTAGCATAGGAGAGTGCAGCATAGGAGAAGGAGTTATGACTCCAGACTCGGAAATCCATTAGGGAAATGCTTGTTGGAGCGCAGGTAAGAACTCAGGTTCCTAGAGCTCAGTGAGATTTGGAGCAATGATGGCCCAATTTTGTTTGAATAGAGATTTTATTTAAAACATTGGGAACTGGCTTGTCCTGCCAGCCAGACACATGCCAGGGAAAGGGTCAATCCCCTGGCACAACCACATCACCCGACATGTGGTTAGTGCTCAGTTAATTTTAAACGATAAATGAATCAATAGAGTCAATAAATGAATGATTATTTAAACTGTGTCAGGAAAAAATAAAGTGCATTGCTGGTGTTTTGATTGGCTTCAAACAATTTGTCTCTGCTTCTGTCTTTGGTTTTTAACAGACAGACATCTTTGGTATGTTTACAATACTATTTTAGACTTTATCGCTCTGCAGTACAAATCAAACAATATGCAAGCTAAAATGGTGAACGTTTTCGAAAAACATTCATGCAATTTTACAAGAGTTTTTCACAACCTTGCTCTCCCCGTAGAATATTAATAGTAAATTTTTAAAAGAAAAATACATGGCATGTTTTATATATATATATATATATATTCTCCTGACGAACTTGGTTCCATCTAAATCGGTTTATTAACAGGCTCTCCAACATGATAATTTTGTTAAAAAAAATATTGTTGGAAAAAGAAAAACATTTTTCCTTTGTTGTGCTTGTTTTATTAGGCCAATTCTTAAAAGAAAAGAAGAAAGGAAAGAAAAGAAGAAAAAACAGAGGGCATTTTTTATTCCAAGGCAAAAAAAAGACCCCTATGTGTACACATGCCTGTCCCTGTGTGTATTTTGTGTTGTACTACACACTGGTCACGTCTGCTTGGGTTTATTCCTTTTCGTTGTGGTCTTTTGAGGGTTTTTAATGCCTTTTTTCATTTTTTTTTCTATCGTTGCAAAAACAATATGGTCTTTTGCCGTCAGTGACTGCTGCGGGCTGTAATGATTTATGATAAAACAGCATTTCTCAGGAAAGGCTGTATGAAAAAGGCCTCTTTTGTGATGCAGCAAGTGAAATGGGCGGGCCAAAGTCTGACTGCTCCGCGCAATGCTCATACATCTATTAAAATGTTACCTGATTCTCTAATGTATTCACTAATCTTGTTTTGTGTGTGTGAATATGTGATTATCTTTGCCTCATAAGACTGCCATGCTTGTGTCCTTTGATACTGATGGCCTAAATTATGGAGAAGTGTTTCTACGAAGATTCTCTGCTCTCAAATCTATTTCAAAAACGATCTTGCAGTGGAGAGACATTGAGGCGTCATCTAGTGGAGGTTTGTTTTGAGGGGCTGAATCATTTGTGAGTGTAGCATTAAAACTTGATGTGAAGTATTTTCTGATGCACGCATTTCTGATTCACACTGGTTTTTTATTTCAGTAGATTGTACATTTTTAGAATTTCCAATCAAATTTGAGCTATCATGTCTTGATTAATTAGATAATTCCAAAAGTAGAGACAAAAATGCAGAAAGACATTAAGACCATCTTGGTTTTAGATCTTAGATTAATTTTTAACGATAATAATAGTTATTCATCTTTCCTCTTAGTCTTTAACAGGAGTTGAAAAACATATGGCACAGCACCGTTTTTTTCAGATGTTTTTTTGAGCTCCTGCCCACTGTGCTCTTATGGAACACTTTTGCTTTGAGCTGTTGTGGGTTGTTGAAATTTTAGTTTATCATGGCTTTTGTTCATGCATTTTCCATATAACTGATTTTCAGCCTATAATTACTTTCTTTAAAATGTAACTATCATTTGTGTCTCCACATGCAAGCGCTTCCCACCCATTGTTAGAGTAAACTCTGGGTTTCTTTTCTTCACTTAAAATTCCTGATTCAAGATTTTCAAACCCGAGTCCAACCACCAAAATACTGGAGTAACATCAATATTACAATGACAGAAAGGCATAAAAGTATAGTAATCAACTTACTAGGTGTTAGAGAGTTTACAAAAACTTTGTTCCATAAACAAGTTCAGAGAAAAAATGTTTCAACTTGTTATTTATTAAAGAAAACAGCAAAGTCAGACCAACAAAATCAGTCATTTTATTTATTGGACAAACATTTGAATCAGAACCCAAAGGAAATCAAATCTGAACGCCTCAATTCACCTGATTTGACACCTTTGATTGGCAATGCAGGATCATTGATTAAAGCTAAAGGAACGTACATTGTCCTACACATTTGAGATGAGTTAGAATAAAATGTGACAAAAATTAGAAAATAAAATATTAGTTTTGATTTAGCTTCATCTTTTTCTTTTTAGCATTTATAATTTGGGTTTAACTTGACCACTATCGCAGCTTAAATGAGTTTTTAGGAACCTTTGAATCTTCTTCCATAACTTCACCTCCACTTCCGCATGGGTCTTCGGCTCACCCCCCCACATGACAGGGAAGTTCAGCATCCCGTGTAGGGCAGAGGGGCAAAATGGACCATAAGGTGGTTCCAGCAAATGTCCAGCAGCGGGGTAAAACACACTCTCAAAGTTTCTTCTCCCATGAAGCTTCAGCCGCTCCACCATCGCCTCCACGTAGGCCTTGCTGTCCCAGTTCAGGTCATCTTCTGAGGCAACGAAGAGGAAACGTCCCGCTGCACGCTCTATGGGCACCAGACTGTCCTTGTTCTTCTGATCCAGAGGATTTTCTACAGCGTACTTGATTATATTAGCACCAGAATCAGTGGGAATCACCTTAGTGAAGTCAAACATTAACGGGGACAAGATCAGCTGCTTCTTGTAGAACAGGGGAATGCCCACGTTGGCGTTGCATCCATTGATCCAAACCACAGCCTCAATGCCTGGCACAAAGGCAGCAAGGGAGAGAGCAATGTCTCCCCCTTTTGACCGAGATATAACACCAATTCCTCTACTGCCCACCTGGAAATAGATGAAAAAAAAGACATCATACATGAAACTCTCAGATTCAAATGCTTCAGTTTTTTTTAAATTATTACTTTCACATGTAGATTTTTACCAGAAGGGTTGGGCCTGTCTAAAGACACTGTTGGCTGAAAAAACCTTCACACATGTGATCCATAGAGTGCATCCAGACAATACTCACTTCTTCCACATTTTATTATGTCACAGCTTTATTTCAAAATGGATTAAATCCTGAAAGAATATTTGAAAAACACCTCATAATGTTAAAAAAGCGCTTGTGAAATTATTGCTAATTTATTGAAAATAAAAAACCTGCTCAATACTTAGTTGTTGAACCTTTGGCAGCAATTACAGCCTCAAGTCGTTTTGAATATGACGCCACAAGCTTGGCACACCTTTCTTTGGACAGTTTGGGTCATTCCTCTTTGCAGTACCCCTCAAGCTCCATCAGGTTGGATGAAAGCGTCGGTGCACTGCCATTTTCAGATCTCACCAGAGATGTTCAATTGGATTCAGGTCTGGGCTCTGGCTGGGCCACTCAAGGACATTGACAGAGTTGTTCTGAAGCCACTCCTTCCATATCCTGTGCTTTGGATCACTGTCCTGCTGAAAAATGACCCGTCGCTCCAGTCTGAGGTGAAGAGCGCTCTGGAGCAGATCTTCATCCAGGATGTCTCTGTACATTGTTGCAGTCAGCTTTCCCTCTATCCTGACAGGCTTCCATTTGCTTTTTAGTAAGAAGGGGCCTCCATCTGGACACACTACCATACATGCCTGATTGGTGTAGTGCTGCAGAGATGGTTGTAATTCTGGAAGGTTCTCCTCTTTCCACAAGGTAAAGCTGGAGCTCTGACAGAGTGACCATTGGTTTATTGGTCACCTCCCTGACCAGGGCCCTTACTCTCCCCCGATCATTCAGCTTTTTCAACATTGTCATTAAGGGGTGTTTTTCAAACATTTTTTTCAGGAAGAAAACTGATTTGATCCATTTTGAAATAAGGCTGTGACATAATAAAATGTGGAAGAAGTGAGTCGCTGTGAATACTTTCCAGATCCATTGTACATATACATATCACCTCACATAAAACACACCTATATGCATACAAATAAATGTCAAGCATGTATCATTCCTGCACACATACCATTTGTGCAAAAGAGAGCTGGCAACTGTGCTCAGCTAAGTGTCTGTTGAAATGTGGAAAATGAAATAAAAAGACCAAGTTCCCAGCAGAAGCTAAAGCAGCATCAGCCCCTCTGATCTGAGACCAAAGACCAGGGAGGCATAGAGATTTTTTTTTTTTTTTTTTGCTGAAAAAGACACTAATCGTGGTTGTGGATTCTAGTTACCTGAGGCACTTGCTTTAGAAACTTCACTGCCTCTTCAAAGTGGTCCAGGTGCATCTTTCCTGAGATGTCAGGCTTCTCAAAGAAAACAGGAACTGCTAAAACCACAAAGCCTTTATTGGCCAACAAGGAGGCTCGTTTCTCTGACATGAAGGTGCACAAATCCAACACAGCAGGGAACGGACCTTTTCCTAGTAGAGAAGGATGTGGAAAGTCAGTCAGAGACCATTCTTAGATGTCACTGCTCTTCAGTGTTATTGCTACAAAATAAAAACATTTTTACACTACTCACAATAATCTTGAGATGTTGTTATTTGCATAAGTGCTTTCCAATTTTGACTGAATTTTAATGAAACATGTAAAAATTCCCTTTGATATTACAAATGATAAATGGGAAGAAACCCCCTTTTCATTAGTATGAAGTTTATTATCCCATAATTAAGACAATATAATAAAGACATCCCCAAATAACAAAAATGTACCGCATCTACAGTATAACGGATATTTCCCCCTGACTGTATATGAGAACTGGACTGAGTGATCCCTCCATCCTTGTGTTCCAAATAGAAAGAAGCTGCTAGTAAACAAATGCAAAACCCCATAGATTTGAGAAATACCCTGCTATATTCTCAGTCATGCATTCTGTTTGTCAGAATTACCATTCTTTTACTTTTTTTAACATGTTCTAGATAATCCTAATATTTATCCAAATTTATTTTTCTATGTTTTTCTTTAGTGAAATTTATCCATGTTATAAACTGAAAAGTCAGATGCCTCAGTAAAGTTTTGTGTTCATTAAACGCTTGATAGATTCTCCATTTTCACATTTTTCTCTGTTGTTTAAACTCTAAAAGTTAAACCTTTGTGGAAAAATAAGTCCATTTTTACAGAATGAAACTAAGGATATGATCGCGATTGAAGATTCAAGTAAATGTAGCAAATTGAGCCCATTCTGTACACGAAACGTGGCATGGAGGAGATTGATAGCCAAGGTCAAAAATTCTGGACACAGAAGAAGACGCAAGAGAGAGAGAAAAAGAGAGCGCCGCGAGAGAGAGAGAGCAAGCAAGCGTGCAAAGCTACACGGAAAACAGCAAGATCACAAAAGGGATCACGTTATGATCAATGGTATTTCCATCATTTGCTACGATGACTTTGACAGTGACTTCTCATGCTTCTCACTAGACTCATGATGATGTTCTGAGGCGTTCCATTCTTCCATAAGCTCTACATGCAGTTCTACCAGATCAGGGGTTCTATGATGGTGGTTCTATGAAGTCGCTGAGGTAAGACTGGACCATCTACAATAGTCAAATTGTTTTTTCTCTGACTGGTGTCACCAGCTCAAAGTGTTACACCTCCGACACCTAAGTGAATCCTGGAGAACACGTTGACCTCTGATTTTCACTCACTTCGGCTTCTCTAGCAATGCTGAAGACCATCATTCTTGCATTGTCCAGGTCACACGGTCTTGTGCTCACTGCAAATATTCACAGAGGTGTCTTGGTGTCAGTGGAGTCCCCTGCAGCCATCTGTCATTCAAGTCAAAGTGGTGGAGTTGATCGTGAATGATTTGTCTGTTAACCCTAGTACACCTCACATCTGATAAAAAGGCTTGCAGCTAGCTGTGTGGCGTTTGCTAAACCATGTCTGAGTACAGAGGTCCTTCGGTAATGGTCATGGTTGTGGTCTGTCACTGGGGGGGGGGCTTCATTCCTGGGTCTGTCACAAACTCTGCCAATAGTTCTAGTTCTGTGTCTTGCTGCGAGTCTGCTGATGACACTTTGAGACTCACCAAGTTCACCTGCAACACATGACTGTCTACGACCAACCTGAAGACGCTATGGTGCTGCTGGTCGTCCATTAAACAACGTTGTGTGTTCATGACTGTTCGAATGATGAACTTGGAATGACTTACTAAAAAATCTGCCTCTTATACCAACCGAATGTTAAAATTGAAAATATTGTTCTTTTAGAAGCTTTTGGTTTTGGCCCCAATAAGTAAGACACACTGTACTCAGTTAGACCATAATGTTGAAAATACTACATAAGGTGTGTCTATTATATAATAGAATTAACTCCCTATCCCAAAACATCTGTGAATAAAAACAAATACTGTATTTCTACTGAGTTTTTCCACAATATTCCTAACTTTTGTGAGTAGTGTTATTGTGAAAGTATTCATGAAGCCCAACATCAAGCTGTACATACCTGGGGGTGTAAAGAGAACTCCATTAAAGTTTCCTTCTTTCACAGAAACTCGGCTGACCCCGTCTCCCATCAGAAGCCTCTCATTGGTCTCCTCTGCCAGCATCCGGTCCTGTCCCTCTCCATCGTGTACAGACAGCTTCACCATGTGAGGCAGTAATGCCTTGTTCTTATAAAAATATGTGTTTAAAGTGTTTGCTTTCAGAGTCCTCAGTAGACCCATGGGTTCAACTCCGATGTAGCTTCCGCTGAGTGAAGCGTCTCTGACCAGGTCAATCTCTCCATTGGCATCAGCCCTGTAAGTGGCTGAGGAGCTGAACAGAACTCCTCTTTCATCAGTGGACCTGGCTTTAATGGTGACCACCTGCCTGGACTTCAGCCGTAAAACCTTCACCTGAATGGCTTCATCAAACAAACACCTGGCACTCGGGAAAAGTCTCAGTCTGACTTGAGAGCTCATCTCTTCTAAAGAAAAGAAAAAAAAAAAGGGGGGGGGGGGGTCAATAATAACAAAATAAAGTAGATTTCCCTGTAAAAAAAATATTGGATATGTTTAGGTAGTTGTGGATATTCAGCAAAAAAAAAAAAAAGTTCTGAACGATAATCCTTAATTCAAAAATACAAACCACCATGATCATAAAAATGGTTTTGTGAAGGTTTGTTTTGCTGTGCATCTGCTTCCTTCCTAGACTGGAAGACACACCAGTAAGCTGAGGTGTGTGTATTGTAGGCTAAAGGTCATGAGTGAGATGGCCTGTTTTTATCCTGCTTTACTCACAGACGATGATCTAGTGTGATAAAATGCCAAATACTGCTTGCTTTTGCAAACGTGAAGGCTTGGAAAACATACATTTGTGCTATGACTATTTTCTATACTTGAATAACGCCGACTAAAGCTAATTTAAGCGTCGAACTGTTTACAACATGCATAGTCTCCATACAATTTCAAAATGTTCTGAATTACCCTGGTAAAATACGGATTAGACTTGCAAACTTACCCATAACATTTTACAAACGACCCGAAAATGGCAGACTGAATTCAACACGATCTATCCGGAGTCACCGACACAAGCACAAACGTCGAAAAGCCCAAACGCGTGAGCATTCATTCGATGTTTTTTCTGTTAGCAGTTTTAGAAGACAGGGTTAAAGTCAGTTTAGAACAATGAAACTGGGCTGTTGTTCCGATTCTCGAGGCTAAAGTCCTCTGTGTGGAGCTGTGCCTTTGAAAGCAGCTCTGTGCAGCTTTTTCATGTATGTCCGACTGAGGGCGCAGAAACACCACAAAACGAATTCAACCGGTGTTGCCAGATAGAGTCACGATTTTCCAGCCAAAAATGTATGGTGTCAAACTAGGGCACAAAATATTACTAAAGTTGAGAACCAAAACCCATCAGTTTTACCGATTTATTTTCTCGTCCTTCTGAAATTGTCTTTTTGAGTTAGGCCTTTATTTTTTGCGGTTGCGATTCTAAAACCTGTCAAAAACGTAAAAAATAGTGGCATCCCAATCCAGTAGCTCATTGGCTACAGAATGACTCCAAGTCTGACGTCACGTCAGAGCATCAGCGTCACTCTCTCTCTCTGTCTCTCTCTCATCAGACGCACCCAGCTGCAGGCATGTAATGGCGGATGGATATGTCATGGCGGATGCTGAATGTCGTTAGCGGAAATAGTTCTTCGTGTGTAGTTTCGTTTTGGGAAAGACATCAGACACCTCTTGCTCAAACTGTTCGACTTCTTTATTTGGAGTTAGTGAATGTCAATCCTGTTTTGCAAAAGGCACAGACAGAGAAAGCATTCCAAATAGGGGAAAAAATAGAAATATTTTTAAAAAGTTATATTGACACAGAGGAGAGCAGCTTTTCATCATACATTTGACCTGTAGATACATATAAAAATTGTTTTTAGGCTGTAAATTTGCATTGTCAAACAATGCTTTTTTCCAATCCTTTTTTGCTAAGTGATCTGTTGACTTTTTCTTTGGATGCATGTATCAGCTCTAAAGAAGGATGGATACAAAGAGGAAGACGGGGCTGCAGACAGAATTCTCCTGGACCAGCATTTTTAAATTCTTTTTTGTCTTTGGTTTTTTTCTTTTTGTTTTAAGTTTATAGTTGATGTTTATTTTTACTATTTTTTTGACAGCAATTGTAGCTTTACCTTGTTACCTCCTTAACGCGTATCGTTACCTATATGGCGATTTGATTCACGAATCAAGCTCAACGGTTCACAAATCAAACCCTGATTCTTACTTTTTGTTTTATTATGTTTGAACAGTTGTAATATATGTAAGCCTTTCTGCTGGATGTAATAAACTGAAATTATACGTATTAAATCACCATTTTTTTTAATCTTTATTTAGAACAGAAGATCAGAATTAACATCACTGATAAAAACAGAAACATTTAAATAGAAAAAGAAAATGCTGTTTGTCACTTTAAACAAGTTTTTATAAATTTCACAGATAATTTCACAGACACAAATAAATGTTTCACAATTGAATCTCCAAATACCACATTCAAGGTCTCTCCTTATTGAAACATCATTAATGGTGTTAATAAAATGTCAAGATATTCAGGTTTTAATGCATTTATGAATCATTTATTTGCTTAGAACCTATTCTTCCGGAACACGGGAAAGAAAATATAGCAGTATTGAAAACAGAGTAGCTGCAGTTTCTGTTTTTTTTGCGTTAAAGCAATGCAGTGTAGTTAATATTTACCCATGTAATATTTTGGTTGAGTACATGGTTTACTTTTTATAAATTGGATAACATTTCAAATTTTATTTAAAAATAGCGCTTCGAGTTACGCCAAGTATTAGAACATTTAAAAACAAAACTAAAGCAAAAACACAATAAAAACCCAACCCACCCTTTACCCTCCCCCCCCTCAACCAATAACACATACAACCCATGACCCCAAACACAATGAGGAGGCTACTAAAAAAATAATATCTGAAAGAAACTTAAGGCTTGGCTATGCTGTGAAATGGTATTTAGCAATGTATTCATTCTAGAAGCAGCTCAGTCACAGGAACGCTGCCACAGTGCCCATCCAGACCGGGACAGCAACGAAGTCCACTCCACAGCTGTGAGGCTGCAATGTAGAACTCCAGCCTCCCCAGCAAGGAGGCGAAACATATTAAAATTAAATACTTCAAATGAATTTAAAAACATAATATAGAAAAAAGGATTAAAAGCAATCAATAAAATACAGAAAATGACATTAAATACATCAAATAATATATATTTAAAAAGCAGATAAGATCAACTAAAAGCTACATTAAAAAGGTGGGTCTTGAGCCTCTTCTTAAAAACCTCTACAGAATATACAAGTTTTGTCTACTTTTCGGCAGTATTGATCTTTGCCCTCAGCAATCTTCTTTCAAAGAATGTGGAATTACCTTCTCCATGCTGAACTAAATGATGAAAGAAATGCATTTTTGGGCAGTCTTTAGCAGTTTATTTTTCTTAGGAACTAAGGGACTAGACTAGGGGTTAGACAGCTGAGTTCATTGCTCAAGCCTGTAAACTTGATTGGCAGAGCGACTTTGATGGCAAAACTTGTTCAAAATGAGAACAATTGGCCAAAGTTTCAGTGATTGGACAATACTGCTGTTTTGAGAAGAAGCCAGTGATGAAGAGTGATGACATAATTGAAATGATGTCATTTAGCTGCCAGGTGAGGTGTTCATTTATGATGTCATAACTATGTTAAACTAATGTTTTATTGTTGGTTTTTAGCTTTTAGCAATGTTTAGTTTTTAATTTAATTTTATTTTGTTTCCAGTGCTTCCTCAGTTGGGTTCTCTCTCTCTATGGGTCGGCTGCCGTTCAGCTGCGGCGGCTCTGGATGGGGAACTGCATCGCTCCCTAGCTGTGGTGAGGCGGGTCCCTGCTTGTGTCGCTGCATTTGGTTGGCTGTGCCGCTACTCACGGAGAGAGAGGTCCCAAATATTTGCGTTTCTAAAAACAAACTGTCATGCTCAGCCTGTTTCTCATTGCCAATCTCCATCAGTTAGGGGGTAGGAGGACTGAAAGGGGTGGGGGTTGTGTACAGATCTGAGGGAGGGACTTTATGTTAATTTATGCTTATTTTTATATTATTGTTTGTTTTTATTTGCTTATTTAGTATCATTATTTTGTTTTATTTATTTTTATTTTGTGTAAAGCACTTTGTGTTATGTTTTATATGAAAAGTGCTATACAAATAAAGATTGATTGATTGATTGAACTACTAATGACTAGATGAAAAGTGATCACACTCACTCACATATGGCATCATATGACATAATCAACAGTTTCAATTGTGGCCCATGTTAGTTTACATATACCAGAACATTTAGAACTGGTAATTCATTCTTCACAGATAGAGAGAGAGAGAGAGAGAGAGAGAGAGAGAAAGGACTTCTATTTACAACCCAAGTAAAGCTTCCAAGACTTCAGAGTTTGTTCAGAAACATTCATTAACAAGCTAGAATGCCTTTTTTTGAAATTGGATTTCTTGCTGGTTACATAGTAACTAAAACTGTCAGAACAATTTTCAATGCATTTACGGGAGAAAATGACCAGGAAACTTCAAATGAGGAAATAATGTCCACATCTACTCATACAAAGTATGAGAAACATCTCAAAACACACACAGAGGTTATTTGCAATGAAACTGGCAGTGAGCCCACACAAGAACCCAACAACCGACAGAGTGACTGGACATCCTCAAAAGAAACTTTTGATCAGGTCAAAAGTCCATCCACAAAAGGAGATTTAGATGAAAGAAAGATCAGCAGAACAACAGAGAAAGTCCCTGAGTCAAATGTTGATGAAAGAAAGATCAGCGAAACAACAGAGAAAGTCCCTGAGTCAAATGTTGATGAAAAAAAGATCAGCAAAACAACAGAGAAAAGCCCAGAGGCAAAAAAACACAGTAATGTAGAACTAATTAATAAAATTGGAAACAAACCCAAAAAACTAAATAAACTGACTGAGTCGTTAACAGAAGAAACTTTGGATCCGATTAGTGATACATCCTCAGAGAGTAGCCAACCTGGACACATTAATTATACATCCACAAAGAAAAACTCTAAGTCAGATGAAAATGTAAAAAAAATGGTAAACGATAACCTAAGAAAGAGAAATGTTGAAAGGGTAAGACAGTTTCTTAAAATGCTCCCTAAATTAAAAAAAAGGTTTAAACGAGAAGTGCATGATCCTTTGGGACCACACTTTCCTGTTTTAAAAACCTTAGGGCCATTTTTAAGAACTATTTGTCGGTTACAATTAGCCAACGTGAATCATTTCAAGCGTTTACTTTCTATGTTTCTGGCCCATAAAAACATTACATTCAGATTGACTGGGAAAATATTTACCACATGTGTGAACTGCGGGGCTAAAACAAAAACAAACATAGACAACGATACGCTGTGTGAATTACCAAATCCTGATGAAAATGACACAACAGAAACTCTTATGGGAAAAGCTGTCGTTTCTTACCACGTGAAAAAAAAATGTATTAAATCAATGCACGTTAGATGCAAAAACATTGTTTTTAACTGCCCAGATGTGATCGTTCTTTACCCGCATCGACACAATTTAAAAGAGAGACAGCGTTGGAATGTAAGTAAAAAAATAGTTTTATGTGGGATACTGGAAAGGTTCAATATAAGCTCGCTATGGTCACATCTCAATGTGTACTTGAAGAGGTGAGATACCTTCGTACATATCTAATAAATGGAGATGACATCATCAATGGAGACTTATTTACTGTTTCAAGAGTACCTGAAAAAAGAAAGCAGATCTCCGTAAAAATGGAATAATGTACCTGTACGAAAAGTGTTTATGAGAACAGAGCATTTAAGGAAAAATGTTTTTACAGGGTAAGAATAAACTTGTAAAAAAAACACAACGGTTTAGGTCATATTAGTAATTTTAGTAGTTTAGTACTAATAGTAGTAGTTTAGTACTAATAAAAGTAGTTTAGTACTAATCGTAGGGGTTTAGTACTAACAGTAGTAGTTTAGTACTAATAAGAGTAGGTTAGTACTATCAGTTGTAGTTTAGTACTAACAGTAGTAGTTTAGTACTATCAGTTGTAGTTTAGTACTAACAGTAGTAGTTTAGTACTAATAAGAGTAGTTTAGTACTAATAGTGGTAATTCAGTACTAATAAGAGTAGTTTAGTACTGAAATAGTAGTTTAGTTCTATCAGTTGTAGTTAAGTACTAAAAGTAGTAGTTTAGTACTATCAGTAGTAGTTTAGTACTAATAAGAGTAGGTTAGTACTATCAGTCGTAGTTTAGTACTAACAGTAGTAGTTTAGTACTAATAAGAGTTTAGTATTAATAAGAATTTAGTACTAATAGTGGTAGTATAGTACTAATACGAGTAGTTTAGTACTAAAAGTAGTAGTTTAGTACTAATAGGAGTAGTTTAGTACCAATAGTAGTAGTTTAGTACTAATAAGAGTAGTTTATTAGTAATAGTAGTTTTATTTTACGTTTAGTTTT
Organism: Oryzias celebensis; assembly: GCA_014656515.1. Classification (NCBI taxonomy): domain Eukaryota; kingdom Metazoa; phylum Chordata; class Actinopteri; order Beloniformes; family Adrianichthyidae; genus Oryzias; species Oryzias celebensis. The sequence continues at coordinate 60,811,466 of BNCR01000001.1, forward strand.
ATTTTAATGACTTTAATGTGTTGAAAAGTTATAAGGAACTAGTTTATACTGCGGAGCAACACACCATGTGTAATGTGTTGCGGAGGTTGGCAGAAGAAGCAGTCCAGCGGCAACAAATAAAAACACAGTGACTCATGCCTACAAGTGCGTCTGGTCTTTTGACAATACATGGCGTCAGAAGTTAACCATGGCAAAGTTATGGCCACCAAGGAGGTTTTGTAATTGTATTTTTTTGTTATTATTATATTTTTATTATTATTTTTATCTTATTATATTTTTATTGTATTTATTTTTATGTAAAGCGCCATGGGTTTTCACAAGAAGGAAAGGCGCTGTACAAATAAATAAAGTTTGAAGTTTGACGTTACCCGTCCGGAGCTCTGGCCTGATTAGAAGAGGAGGTATATTAGAAGAGCTGCTATACTCCCTAGGAAGTAAAGCTGAACGGATAGTTAAAACTTTCGTGTATGCTATTCACAAACTTTACAATGTCATGGGCCTTATCCAAAGGATAGAAACAATATCTTGGTCACACCGTGACCTAATTGGGTTGTTGAAAAAAAAAAACTCCAGTAAAGATAAAGCAAAAGGACGCAGCAGTACCATATTCTGTCAGTACGGCCAGATGAGTCTCTGTTCCACTACTTCCTAAAGTGAGGCAGAGCTTTATAGGATGATCCAATGCGGAGACATTGAAGAGATTACAGAGCCAACAGATCGGTGCACCCCAATGGTGCCCGTGCCACGAAAGAACGGTCAAGTGAGAATATATGTTGGATTTAACCATCTCAATCAGGCAGTACAACGTGAGAAGTACAATTTGCCTTTCCTTGATGACATTCTGCTCAACTTGGTGGGTTCAAGCGTGTTTTCATTACTTGATACAGTCACAGGGTTTTGGCAAATTCTATTATTTAAGGGACAGTGCCAAGCTAACCCAGCATGTAACTGTTAAAGAAACCAAAATGAAGTCCATGAGGACAGTGGGTAATCCCTGCAAATTCTCCAGTGGAATGTCCCAATCTCCTCTGCTGATTGCTTTAGATGAAAGCACCTGATTTGGAAACTCAAAGACAAACAAAAAATGAATCAACTCTCTTTTCACTTAAAACAAATTAATCAAATGTGTGCACCCATTGTTCATTTACTTTAATAAACCAAGTCATAATAGAGAAAAAAAAAAGAAATACTAACACCTACGTGGTGGTGGAGGTTCAACCACCACACACTCTGTTGGGTTTAAAACACAGTCTTTGAACTAATAAAAATCCATAAGAACCAGGGTTCACACAAATGAAGAGAGTAAGTTTCTTTTTCCAGCTATAGCAGGGAGAGATACGAACAAAGTGCTGTTCTTAGCGATCTCCGCAGGAACTCTCTGTCTGCCGCTGCCTTTATTCAACACAAGGTCAAGGTAGTTCACACAATTCACAACTGTCTGTTGGCATGAGAAGATAAAAGAGGAACAAAAGGAGTGAAAAGGAATTCGAAGGGGTGACCGCTCAGCGCTGGGAAAACACAGTAAACACAAAGAGTCTTCTGTTTTTAAAAAACACACAAACACACACACACACCGCATTTCTTGATTAATATACTACAAGACTTAAGCTTATCTTACACACTCCCCGTCCTCTGGACTTTCACGATGGCAGCGGAAAGGTAGTCAGCAATGATGTTTTCTTTGCCAGAGATGTGGATAACTTTAAAGTCTTGCCAGGTACCAGCGGGTGATTCTGCTGTTGGTGTCCTTCATGCTGTCCAACCATTTCAGTGCTTTATGGTCTGTCTCTATGGTGAAAGATCTTCCAAGAATATAATATTTAAAGGAGTCTAAGGCCCATTTCACCGCCAGACACTCCTCCTCGATGGTAGAATAACGAGTTTCCCTAGGGTGAAGTTTGCGACTAATGAAAACAACAGGGTGGCGATCTTCAGGAGGTCCTTGGAGCAAAACCGCACCAAGCCCGCGGTCTGAAGCATCTGTTTGCAATGTAAAAGGTTGTTGAAAATCAGGCCACCCACTCAAGGCTTGTTGAATGTCTCTGAAAGCCATTTCTGATCTTCCTGTCCATCTCAGCTGGCTGGGGCCCTTTTTGCTTGTCATGTCCGTAAGTAAAGCTGCTCTCGTTGAAAAGTTGGAAATGAATTTATGATACCAGCCAGACATGCCAAGGAACGATCTTAATTGTTTCTTAGTCTGAGGCAACGGGCAGGACTGAATGGCCTGCACCTTCTCCACTTGTGGCTTTACCTCTCCGTTCCCAATGACGTAGCCCAGGTACTGGATCTCCTTCCTTGCCAGGTCACACTTTTCTGGAGTAATGGTCAGATTTGCAGTGCGGAGACACTCCAAAACAATTTTCAGGTGTTCCAAATGTTCTTCCCAGCTATTGCTGTACGCCACAATATCATCAAGGTATGCAGATGTAAACTGTGACAAACCACCAAATACCTTGTCCATGAATCTTTGAAATGTGGCTGGAGCTCCATGTAATCCAAATGGTATGACTGATACAGGCCCCAAGGGGTTGTGAAGGCTCTCTGGTCCTAGGCGTTAATGGGACCTGCCAATATCCTTTGCAACCCATGACCCCAAACACAATGAGGAGGCTACTAAAAAAATAATATCTGAAAGAAACTTAAGGCTTGGCTATGCTGTGAAATGGTATTTAGCAATGTATTCATTCTAGAAGCAGCTCAGTCACAGGAACGCTGCCACAGTGCCCATCCAGACCGGGACAGCAACGAAGTCCACTCCACAGCTGTGAGGCTGCAATGTAGAACTCCAGCCTCCCCAGCAAGGAGGCGAAACATATTAAAATTAAATACTTCAAATGAATTTAAAAACATAATATAGAAAAAAGGATTAAAAGCAATCAATAAAATACAGAAAATGACATTAAATACATCAAATAATATATATTTAAAAAGCAGATAAGATCAACTAAAAGCTACATTAAAAAGGTGGGTCTTGAGCCTCTTCTTAAAAACCTCTACAGTATATACAAGTTTTGTCTACTTTTCGGCAGTATTGATCTTTGCCCTCAGCAATCTTCTTTCAAAGAATGTGGAATTACCTTCTCCATGCTGAACTAAATGATGAAAGAAATGCATTTTTGGGCAGTCTTTAGCAGTTTATTTTTCTTAGGAACTAAGGGACTAGACTAGGGGTTAGAAAGCTGAGTTCATTGCTCAAGCCTGTAAACTTGATTGGCAGAGCGACTTTGATGGCAAAACTTGTTCAAAATGAGAACAATTGGCCAAAGTTTCAGTGATTGGACAATACTGCTGTTTTGAGAAGAAGCCAGTGATGAAGAGGAGGAGGTTATATATTATTATATATACTAGAAGAGGAGGTATATTAGAAGAGCTGCTATACTCCCTAGGAAGTAAAGCTGAACGGATAGTTAAAACTTTCGTGTATGCTATTCACAAACTTTACAATGTCATGGGCCTTATCCAAAGGATAGAAACAATATCTTGGTCACACCGTGACCTAATTGGGTTGTTGAAAAAAAAAAACTCCAGTAAAGATAAAGCAAAAGGACGCAGCAGTACCATATTCTGTCAGTACGGCCAGATGAGTCTCTGTTCCACTACTTCCTAAAGTGAGGGCAGAGCTTTATAGGATGATCCAATGCGGAGACATTGAAGAGATTACAGAGCCAACAGATCGGTGCACCCCAATGGTGCCCGTGCCACGAAAGAACGGTCAAGTGAGAATATATGTTGGATTTAACCATCTCAATCAGGCAGTACAACGTGAGAAGTACAATTTGCCTTTCCTTGATGACATTCTGCTCAACTTGGTGGGTTCAAGCGTGTCAGTCTGGTAGCTGTCCCCGACCTCCCCTCCTTCCTCATACAAACACTTATTAGGTTGGAGGGGGGTGTGCTTGCGGAAAACTTCGAGGGGCCGAGCCACTTGGCAGTGGTCCCCCCTCTCCGCACAGTTTCGCCCCCTTCTCTTGGTTTTAAATGCACCTTAGACACGTAGGACCCTTGGTGGGGGGGTGCTGGGACATCACTGCCAGCAAGCAGGAGATGTCCTCCTTGGCGAGAGGGTGATTGGACATCCTGTAAGCAATCAGGAGATGTCCCCAGTGCCCTGCTCGCCAATTTTAACTGCACCCTTTATGACACACACCCTTCAACCACAAGAAACACACCTCAACATACACACACAAATACATTACACAAGGAAGATGGGAATACTGATCTTCTGTCCCCTACCCCATCCCCGGTGGGGGGAACAGGGCCTTCAGCGGTGGCGGCCTTGTCTCTTGGGTGTCGGCCTCCTGGGCCCGGCGGCCCCCTCCCCACGCAGGGAGAGGGATCCCTCAGTCCTCTGGCAAGTCCATGAGCGGGGGATCATATTCCATCTGAGCCGGGGGGGTGTCTGTGTCCTTGTGGTGCGGGTTCTGGTCCTTACCCTCGGTGACGGGCCCCTTCTAAGTCACAACATAGGAGAGCCTGGTCAGGCTATGTACTCCTTCGGGGACCCCCACTTCTATTGGTCATCCCTCCTCTAGGTGGGGTAGCCGACCCCTGCTGTGCTCTCTTCTGGATCTCCGCAACTGCCTGGAGCTTCGGAGCGGGTCTCCCTTGGGGGGTCCTGGCTCGTACCTGGGGCTGGGGTGGGGGGATGCTCAGAACTCCTGGTGGTGGTGGGCGGCTTGTCTGGGGTGGTGGGGCTCTCGGGGGTGGGGCCCCGCGCTGGACCGCCCGGCGCGGTGGGGGGGCTGCTCTCCTGACTGGGCTGGGCCCTGCGCTCTGCGCTTCCGTACCTCACTGCGCTCGGGTGTTGGGGGCCCATGTGGTGGTCCTGCGGGCCCTGGTCTGGGTGCTTGGCCGGACTACCTGGCGGGCGGATCACCTCCATTGACCCCACAGTATGGGTGCGGGGCGGGCCCTGGTCGGCGCTGCTGCCTCGGCGGGGGTCTTGGTGTGGGGATGTCTGGGAGCTCTCCCTCCTTTTTTTTTTTCTTTCCATTCCTTCATCCACTTCAGCTTAACATAACATTCACCTGAGCACAGGCGTCAGCTCACATTTGCACCTTCAAACAGTGTGCGTGTCAGAATGTAATGCTTTACATGTGTGGGTTGGTATGCACAAGTGTGCGTGTAAACTGGTTGTGGACAAGTTTGTGAACACTCTTGGAGCCGGCAGGTATGTTTGTAACAGCTGAGTGTGTGGACAGGCCCCGCCCATTTTAGACCAACACTCACTATTGTAATGGGTATAAGCTTCAGCATTTTGTTGCCTGTAGACTTGCAATTCTACTTTCTCCTTCCATTGGTCATCCTCTGGAATCTATACCACCCCCCCCCCCCTCTCTTTTCCCCCTTTCTTTTTCCGTCCGGTCCAACAAAAAGAACACAAACAAAATTAATATTAATAAAGTTTCGTTGAAATTACAAAAGGGGCTTATACCAACATACATTTTGTGTTCCCAATGATTTATAACCCCCGATTGTGAGAGTAAAATCTGTCTAATGCAAGAGGCTCTCAGCTCATATCTGTTTGCTCAGCTGTTGGACAGGACAAGTTTAAAAAAAAAAAAAAAAAAAAAAAAAAAAAAAATAATAAGAGTGATGACATAATTGAAATGATGTCATTCAGCTGCCAGGTGAGGTGTTCATTTATGATGTCATAACTACTAATGACTAGATGAAAAGTGATCACACTCACTCACATATGGCATCATATGACATAATCAACAGTTTCAATTGTGGCCCATGTTAGTTTACATATACCAGAACATTTAGAACTGGTAATTCATTCTTCACAGATAGAGAGAGAGAGAGAGAGAGAGAAAGGACTTCTATTTACAACCCAAGTAAAGCTTCCAAGACTTCAGAGTTTGTTCAGAAACATTCATTAACAAGCTAGAATGCCTTTTTTTGAAATTGGATTTCTTGCTGGTTACATAGTAACTAAAACTGTCAGAACAATTTTCAATGCATTTACGGGAGAAAATGACCAGGAAACTTCAAATGAGGAAATAATGTCCACATCTACTCATACAAAGTATGAGAAACATCTCAAAACACACACAGAGGTTATTTGCAATGAAACTGGCAGTGAGCCACACAAGAACCCAACAACCGACAGAGTGACTGGACATCCTCAAAAGAAACTTTTGATCAGGTCAAAAGTCCATCCACAAAAGGAGATTTAGATGAAAGAAAGATCAGCAGAACAACAGAGAAAGTCCCTGAGTCAAATGTTGATGAAAGAAAGATCAGCGAAACAACAGAGAAAGTCCCTGAGTCAAATGTTGATGAAAAAAAGATCAGCAAAACAACAGAGAAAAGCCCAGAGGCAAAAAAACACAGTAATGTAGAACTAATTAATAAAATTGGAAACAAACCCAAAAAACTAAATAAACTGACTGAGTCGTTAACAGAAGAAACTTTGGATCCGATTAGTGATACATCCTCAGAGAGTAGCCAACCTGGACACATTAATTATACATCCACAAAGAAAAACTCTAAGTCAGATGAAAACGTAAAAAAAATGGTAAACGATAACCTAAGAAAGAGAAATGTTGAAAGGGTAAGACAGTTTCTTAAAATGCTCCCTAAATTAAAAAAAAGGTTTAAACGAGAAGTGCATGATCCTTTGGGACCACACTTTCCTGTTTTAAAAACCTTAGGGCCATTTTTAAGAACTATTTGTCGGTTACAATTAGCCAACGTGAATCATTTCAAGCGTTTACTTTCTATGTTTCTGGCCCATAAAAACATTACATTCAGATTGACTGGGAAAATATTTACCACATGTGTGAACTGTGGGGCTAAAACAAAAACAAACATAGACAACGATACGCTGTGTGAATTACCAAATCCTGATGAAAATGACACAACAGAAACTCTTATGGGAAAAGCTGTCGTTTCTTACCACGTGAAAAAAAAATGTATTAAATCAATGCACGTTAGATGCAAAAACATTGTTTTTAACTGCCCAGATGTGATCGTTCTTTACCCGCATCGACACAATTTAAAAGAGAGACAGCGTTGGAATGTAAGTAAAAAAATAGTTTTATGTGGGGATACTGGAAAGGTTCAATATAAGCTCGCTATGGTCACATCTCAATGTGTACTTGAAGAGGTGAGATACCTTCGTACATATCTAATAAATGGAGATGACATCATCAATGGAGACTTATTTACTGTTTCAAGAGTACCTGAAAAAAAGAAAGCAGATCTCCGTAAAAATGGAATAATGTACCTGTACGAAAAGTGTTTATGAGAACAGAGCATTTAAGGAAAAATGTTTTTACAGGGTAAGAATAAACTTGTAAAAAAAAACACAACGGTTTAGGTCATATTAGTAATTTTAGTAGTTTAGTACTAATAGTAGTAGTTTAGTACTAATAAAAGTAGTTTAGTACTAATCGTAGGGGTTTAGTACTAACAGTAGTAGTTTAGTACTAATAAGAGTAGGTTAGTACTATCAGTTGTAGTTTAGTACTATCAGTTGTAGTTTAGTACTAACAGTAGTAGTTTAGTACTAATAAGAGTAGTTTAGTACTAATAGTGTTAATTCAGTACTAATAAGAGTAGTTTAGTACTGAAATAGTAGTTTAGTTCTATCAGTTGTAGTTAAGTACTAAAAGTAGTAGTTTAGTACTATCAGTAGTAGTTTAGTACTAATAAGAGTAGGTTTGTACTATCAGTCGTAGTTTAGTACTAACAGTAGTAGTTTAGTACTAATAAGAGTTTAGTATTAATAAGAATTTAGTACTAAAAGTAGTAGTTTAGTACTAATAGGAGTAGTTTAGTACCAAAAGTAGTAGTTTAGTACTAATAGGAGTAGTTTAGTACCAATAGTAGTAGTTTAGTACTAATAAGAGTAGTTTATTAGTAATAGTAGTTTTATTTTATGTTTAGTTTTATTTTAATGACTTTAATGTGTTGAAAAGTTATAAGGAACTAGTTTATACTGCGGAGCAACACACCATGTGTAATGTGTTGCGGAGGTTAGCAGAAGAAGCAGTCCAGCGGCAACAAATAAAAACACAGTGACTCATGCCTACAAGTGCGTCTGGTCTTTTGACAATACATGGCGTCAGAAGTTAACCATGGCAAAGTTATGGCCACCAAGGAGGGTTTTGTAATTGTATTTTTTTGTTATTATTATATTTTTATTATTATTTTTATCTTATTATATTTTTATTGTATTTATTTTTATGTAAAGCGCCATGGGTTTTCACAAGAAGGAAAGGCGCTGTACAAATAAATAAAGTTTGAAGTTTGACGTTACCCGTCCGGAGCTCTGGCCTGATTAGAAGAGGAGGTATATTAGAAGAGCTGCTATACTCCCTAGGAAGTAAAGCTGAATGGATAGTTAAAACTTTCGTGTATGCTATTCACAAACTTTACAATGTCATGGGCCTTATCCAAAGGATAGAAACAATATCTTGGTCACACCGTGACCTAATTGGGTTGTTGAAAAAAAAAAAACTCCAGTAAAGATAAAGCAAAAGGACGCAGCAGTGCCATATTCTGTCAGTACGGCCAGATGAGTCTCTGTTCCACTACTTCCTAAAGTGAGGGCAGAGCTTTATAGGATGATCCAATGCGGAGACATTGAAGAGATTACAGAGCCAACAGATCGGTGCACCCCAATGGTGCCCGTGCCACGAAAGAACGGTCAAGTGAGAATATATGTTGGATTTAACCATCTCAATCAGGCAGTACAACGTGAGAAGTACAATTTGCCTTTCCTTGATGACATTCTGCTCAACTTGGTGGGTTCAAGCGTGTTTTCATTACTTGATACAGTCACAGGGTTTTGGCAAATTCTATTATTTAAGGGACAGTGCCAAGCTAACCCAGCATGTAACTGTTAAAGAAACCAAAATGAAGTCCATGAGGACAGTGGGTAATCCCTGCAAATTCTCCAGTGGAATGTCCCAATCTCCTCTGCTGATTGCTTTAGATGAAAGCACCTGATTTGGAAACTCAAAGACAAACAAAAAATGAATCAACTCTCTTTTCACTTAAAACAAATTAATCAAATGTGTGCACCCATTGTTCATTTACTTTAATAAACCAAGTCATAATAGAGAAAAAAAAAGAAATACTAACACCTACGTGGTGGTGGAGGTTCAACCACCACACACTCTGTTGGGTTTAAAACACAGTCTTTGAACTAATAAAAATCCATAAGAACCAGGGTTCACACAAATGAAGAGAGTAAGTTTCTTTTTCCAGCTATAGCAGGGAGAGATACGAACAAAGTGCTGTTCTTAGCGATCTCCGCAGAACTCTCTGTCTGCCGCTGCCTTTATTCAACACAAGGTCAAGGTAGTTCACACAATTCACAACTGTCTGTTGGCATGAGAAGATAAAAGAGGAACAAAAGGAGTGAAAAGGAATTCGAAGGGGTGACCGCTCAGCGCTGGGAAAACACAGTAAACACAAAGAGTCTTCTGTTTTTAAAAAACACACAAACACACACACACACCGCATTTCTTGATTAATATACTACAAGACTTAAGCTTATCTTACACACTCCCCGTCCTCTGGACTTTCACGATGGCAGCGGGAAAGGTAGTCAGCAATGATGTTTTCTTTGCCAGAGATGTGGATAACTTTAAAGTCTTGCCAGGTACCAGCGGGTGATTCTGCTGTTGGTGTCCTTCATGCTGTCCAACCATTTCAGTGCTTTATGGTCTGTCTCTATGGTGAAAGATCTTCCAAGAATATAATATTTAAAGGAGTCTAAGGCCCATTTCACCGCCAGACACTCCTCCTCGATGGTAGAATAACGAGTTTCTCTAGGGTGAAGTTTGCGACTAATGAAAACAACAGGGTGGCGATCTTCAGGAGGTCCTTGGAGCAAAACCGCACCAAGCCCGCGGTCTGAAGCATCTGTTTGCAATGTAAAAGGTTGTTGAAAATCAGGCCACCCACTCAAGGCTTGTTGAATGTCTCTGAAAGCCATTTCTGATCTTCCTGTCCATCTCAGCTGGCTGGGGCCCTTTTTGCTTGTCATGTCCGTAAGTAAAGCTGCTCTCGTTGAAAAGTTGGAAATGAATTTATGATACCAGCCAGACATGCCAAGGAACGATCTTAATTGTTTCTTAGTCTGAGGCAACGGGCAGGACTGAATGGCCTGCACCTTCTCCACTTGTGGCTTTACCTCTCCGTTCCCAATGACGTAGCCCAGGTACTGGATCTCCTTCCTTGCCAGGTCACACTTTTCTGGAGTAATGGTCAGATTTGCAGTGCGGAGACACTCCAAAACAATTTTCAGGTGTTCCAAATGTTCTTCCCAGCTATTGCTGTACGCCACAATATCATCAAGGTATGCAGATGTAAACTGTGACAAACCACCAAATACCTTGTCCATGAATCTTTGAAATGTGGCTGGAGCTCCATGTAATCCAAATGGCATGACTGATACAGGCCCCAAGGGGTTGTGAAGGCTCTCTGGTCCTAGGCGTTAATGGACCTGCCAATATCCTTTGCAACCCATGACCCCAAACACAATGAGGAGGCTACTAAAAAAATAATATCTGAAAGAAACTTAAGGCTTGGCTATGCTGTGAAATGGTATTTAGCAATGTATTCATTCTAGAAGCAGCTCAGTCACAGGAACGCTGCCACAGTGCCCATCCAGACCGGGACAGCAACGAAGTCCACTCCACAGCTGTGAGGCTGCAATGTAGAACTCCAGCCTCCCCAGCAAGGAGGCGAAACATATTAAAATTAAATACTTCAAATGAATTTAAAAACATAATATAGAAAAAAGGATTAAAAGCAATCAATAAAATACAGAAAATGACATTAAATACATCAAATAATATATATTTAAAAAGCAGATAAGATCAACTAAAAGCTACATTAAAAAGGTGGGTCTTGAGCCTCTTCTTAAAAACCTCTACAGTATATTACAAGTTTTGTCTACTTTTCGGCAGTATTGATCTTTGCCCTCAGCAATCTTCTTTCAAAGAATGTGGAATTACCTTCTCCATGCTGAACTAAATGATGAAAGAAATGCATTTTTGGGCAGTCTTTAGCAGTTTATTTTTCTTAGGAACTAAGGACTAGACTAGGGGTTAGACAGCTGAGTTCATTGCTCAAGCCTGTAAACTTGATTGGCAGAGCGACTTTGATGGCAAAACTTGTTCAAAATGAGAACAATTGGCCAAAGTTTCAGTGATTGGACAATACTGCTGTTTTGAGAAGAAGCCAGTGATGAAGAGTGATGACATAATTGAAATGATGTCATTAGCTGCCAGGTGAGGTGTTCATTTATGATGTCATAACTACTAATGACTAGATGAAAAGTGATCACACTCACTCACATATGGCATCATATGACATAATCAACAGTTTCAATTGTGGCCCATGTTAGTTTACATATACCAGAACATTTAGAACTGGTAATTCATTCTTCACAGATAGAGAGAGAGAGAGAGAGAGAGAGCGAGAGAGAGAAAGGACTTCTATTTACAACCCAAGTAAAGCTTCCAAGACTTCAGAGTTTGTTCAGAAACATTCATTAACAAGCTAGAATGCCTTTTTTTGAAATTGGATTTCTTGCTGGTTACATAGTAACTAAAACTGTCAGAACAATTTTCAATGCATTTACGGGAGAAAATGACCAGGAAACTTCAAATGAGGAAATAATGTCCACATCTACTCATACAAAGTATGAGAAACATCTCAAAACACACACAGAGGTTATTTGCAATGAAACTGGCAGTGAGCCCACACAAGAACCCAACAACCGACAGAGTGACTGGACATCCTCAAAAGAAACTTTTGATCAGGTCAAAAGTCCATCCACAAAAGGAGATTTAGATGAAAGAAAGATCAGCAGAACAACAGAGAAAGTCCCTGAGTCAAATGTTGATGAAAGAAAGATCAGCGAAACAACAGAGAAAGTCCCTGAGTCAAATGTTGATGAAAAAAAGATCAGCAAAACAACAGAGAAAAGCCCAGAGGCAAAAAAACACAGTAATGTAGAACTAATTAATAAAATTGGAAACAAACCCAAAAAACTAAATAAACTGACTGAGTCGTTAACAGAAGAAACTTTGGATCCGATTAGTGATACATCCTCAGAGAGTAGCCAACCTGGACACATTAATTATACATCCACAAAGAAAAACTCTAAGTCAGATGAAAACGTAAAAAAAATGGTAAACGATAACCTAAGAAAGAGAAATGTTGAAAGGGTAAGACAGTTTCTTAAAATGCTCCCTAAATTAAAAAAAAGGTTTAAACGAGAAGTGCATGATCCTTTGGGACCACACTTTCCTGTTTTAAAAACCTTAGGGCCATTTTTAAGAACTATTTGTCGGTTACAATTAGCCAACGTGAATCATTTCAAGCGTTTACTTTCTATGTTTCTGGCCCATAAAAACATTACATTCAGATTGACTGGGAAAATATTTACCACATGTGTGAACTGCGGGGCTAAAACAAAAAACAAACATAGACAACGATACGCTGTGTGAATTACCAAATCCTGATGAAAATGACACAACAGAAACTCTTATGGGAAAAGCTGTCGTTTCTTACCACGTGAAAAAAAAATGTATTAAATCAATGCACGTTAGATGCAAAAACATTGTTTTTAACTGCCCAGATGTGATCGTTCTTTACCCGCATCGACACAATTTAAAAAGAGAGACAGCGTTGGAATGTAAGTAAAAAAATAGTTTTATGTGGGGATACTGGAAAGGTTCAATATAAGCTCGCTATGGTCACATCTCAATGTGTACTTGAAGAGGTGAGATACCTTCGTACATATCTAATAAATGGAGATGACATCATCAATGGAGACTTATTTACTGTTTCAAGAGTACCTGAAAAAAGAAAGCAGATCTCCGTAAAAATGGAATAATGTACCTGTACGAAAAGTGTTTATGAGAACAGAGCATTTAAGGAAAAATGTTTTTACAGGGTAAGAATAAACTTGTAAAAAAAAACACAACGGTTTAGGTCATATTAGTAATTTTTAGTAGTTTAGTACTAATAAAAGTAGTTTAGTACTAATCGTAGGGGTTTAGTACTATCAGTAGTAGTTTAGTACTAACAGTAGTAGTTTAGTACTAATAAGAGTAGGTTAGTACTATCAGTTGTAGTTTAGTACTAACAGTAGTAGTTTAGTACTATCAGTTGTAGTTTAGTACTAACAGTAGTAGTTTAGTACTAATAAGAGTAGTTTAGTACTAATAGTGGTAATTCAGTACTAATAAGAGTAGTTTAGTACTGAAATAGTAGTTTAGTTCTATCAGTTGTAGTTTAGTACTAAAAGTAGTAGATTAGTACTATCAGTAGTAGTTTAGTACTAATAAGAGTAGGTTAGTACTATCAGTCGTAGTTTAGTACTAACAATAGTAGTTTAGTACTAATAAGAGTTTAGTATTAATAAGAATTTAGTACTAATAGTGGTAGTATAGTACTAATACGAGTAGTTTAGTACTAAAAGTAGTAGTTTAGTACTAATAGGAGTAGTTTAGTACCAATAGTAGTAGTTTAGTACTAATAAGAGTAGTTTATTAGTAATAGTAGTTTTATTTTACGTTTAGTTTTATTTTAATGACTTTAATGTGTTGAAAAGTTATAAGGAACTAGTTTATACTGCGGAGCAACACACCATGTGTAATGTGTTGCGGAGGTTAGCAGAAGAAGCAGTCCAGCGGCAACAAATAAAAACACAGTGACTCTCATGCCTACAAGTGCGTCTGGTCTTTTGACAATACATGGCGTCAGAAGTTAACCATGGCAAAGTTATGGCCACCAAGGAGGGTTTTGTAATTGTATTTTTTTTGTTATTATTATATTTTTATTATTATTTTTATCTTATTATATTTTTATTGTATTTATTTTTATGTAAAGCGCCATGGGTTTTCACAAGAAGGAAAGGCGCTGTACAAATAAATAAAGTTTGAAGTTTGACGTTACCCGTCCGGAGCTCTGGCCTGATTAGAAGAGGAGGTATATTAGAAGAGCTGCTATACTCCCTAGGAAGTAAAGCTGAACGGATAGTTAAAACTTTCGTGTATGCTATTCACAAACTTTACAATGTCATGGGCCTTATCCAAAGGATAGAAACAATATCTTGGTCACACCGTGACCTAATTGGGTTGTTGAAAAAAAAAAACTCCAGTAAAGATAAAGCAAAAGGACGCAGCAGTACCATATTCTGTCAGTACGGCCAGATGAGTCTCTGTTCCACTACTTCCTAAAGTGAGGGCAGAGCTTTATAGGATGATCCAATGCGGAGACATTGAAGAGATTACAGAGCCAACAGATCGGTGCACCCCAATGGTGCCCGTGCCACGAAAGAACGGTCAAGTGAGAATATATGTTGGATTTAACCATCTCAATCAGGCAGTACAACGTGAGAAGTACAATTTGCCTTTCCTTGATGACATTCTGCTCAACTTGGTGGGTTCAAGCGTGTTTTCATTACTTGATACAGCCACAGGGTTTTGGCAAATTCTATTATTTAAGGGACAGTGTCAAGCTAACCCAGCATGTAACTGTTAAAGAAACCAAAATGAAGTCCATGAGGACAGTGGGTAATCCCTGCAAATTCTCCAGTGGAATGTCCCAATCTCCTCTGCTGATTGCTTTAGATGAAAGCACCTGATTTGGAAACTCAAAGACAAACAAAAAATGAATCAACTCTCTTTTCACTTAAAACAAATTAATCAAATGTGTGCACCCATTGTTCATTTACTTTAATAAACCAAGTCATAATAGAGAAAAAAAAAAAGAAATACTAACACCTACGTGGTGGTGGAGGTTCAACCACCACACACTCTGTTGGGTTTAAAACACAGTCTTTGAACTAATAAAAATCCATAAGAACCAGGGTTCACACAAATGAGAGAGTAAGTTTTCTTTTTCCAGCTATAGCAGGGAGAGATACGAACAAAGTGCTGTTCTTAGCGATCTCCGCACGAACTCTCTGTCTGCCGCTGCCTTTTTTCAACACAAGTCAAGGTAGTTCACACAATTCACAACTGTCTGTTGGCATGAGAAGATAAAGAGGAACAAAAGGAGTGAAAAGGAATTCGAAGGGGTGACCGCTCAGCGCTGGGAAAACACAGTAAACACAAAGAGTCTTCTGTTTTTAAAAAACACACAACACACACACACACACCGCATTTCTTGATTAATATACTACAAGACTTAAGCTTATCTTACACACTCCCCGTCCTCTGGACTTTCACGATGGCAGCGGGAAAGGTAGTCAGCAATGATGTTTTCTTTGCCAGAGATGTGGATAACTTTAAAGTCTTGCCAGGTACCAGCGGGTGATTCTGCTGTTGGTGTCCTTCATTGCTGTCCAACCATTTCAGTGCTTTATGGTCTGTCTCTATGGTGAAAGATCTTCCAAGAATTAATATTTAAAGGAGTCTAAGGCCCATTTCACCGCCAGACACTCCTCCTCGATGGTAGAATAACGAGTTTCTCTAGGGTGAAGTTTGCGACTAATGAAAACAACAGGGTGGCGATCTTCAGGAGGTCCTTGGAGCAAAACCGCACCAAGCCCGCGGTCTGAAGCATCTGTTTGCAATGTAAAAGGTTGTTGAAAATCAGGCCACCCACTCAAGGCTTGTTGAATGTCTCTGAAAGCCATTTCTGATCTTCCTGTCCATCTCAGCTGGCTGGGGCCCTTTTTGCTTGTCATGTCCGTAAGTAAAGCTGCTCTCGTTGAAAAGTTGGAAATGAATTTATGATACCAGCCAGACATGCCAAGGAACGATCTTAATTGTTTCTTAGTCTGAGGCAACGGGCAGGACTGAATGGCCTGCACCTTCTCCACTTGTGGCTTTACCTCTCCGTTCCCAATGACGTAGCCCAGGTACTGGATCTCCTTCCTTGCCAGGTCACACTTTTCTGGAGTAATGGTCAGATTTGCAGTGCGGAGACACTCCAAAACAATTTTCAGGTGTTCCAAATGTTCTTCCCAGCTATTGCTGTACGCCACAATATCATCAAGGTATGCAGATGTAACTGTGACAAACCACCAAATACCTTGTCCATGAATCTTTGAAATGTGGCTGGAGCTCCATGTAATCCAAATGGCATGACTGATACAGGCCCCAAGGGGTTGTGAAGGCTCTCTGGTCCTAGGCGTTAATGGGACCTGCCAATATCCTTTGCAACCCATGACCCCAAACACAATGAGGAGGCTACTAAAAAAATAATATCTGAAAGAAACTTAAGGCTTGGCTATGCTGTGAAATGGTATTTAGCAATGTATTCATTCTAGAAGCAGCTCAGTCACAGGAACGCTGCCACAGTGCCCATCCAGGACCGGGACAGCAACGAAGTCCACTCCACAGCTGTGAGGCTGCAATGTAGAACTCCAGCCTCCCCAGCAAGGAGGCGAAACATATTAAAATTAAATACTTCAAATGAATTTAAAAACATAATATAGAAAAAAGGATTAAAAGCAATCAATAAAATACAGAAAATGACATTAAATACATCAATAATATATATTTAAAAAGCAGATAAGATCAACTAAAAGCTACATTAAAAAGGTGGGTCTTGAGCCTCTTCTTAAAAACCTCTACAGTATATACAAGTTTTGTCTACTTTTCGGCAGTATTGATCTTTGCCCTCAGCAATCTTCTTTCAAAGAATGTGGAATTACCTTCTCCATGCTGAACTAAATGATGAAAGAAATGCATTTTTGGGCAGTCTTTAGCAGTTTATTTTTCTTAGGAACTAAGGGACTAGACTAGGGGTTAGACAGCTGAGTTCATTGCTCAAGCCTGTAAACTTGATTGGCAGAGCGACTTTGATGGCAAAACTTGTTCAAAATGAGAACAATTGGCCAAAGTTTCAGTGATTGGACAATACTGCTGTTTTGAGAAGAAGCCAGTGATGAAGAGTGATGACATAATTGAAATGATGTCATTTAGCTGCAGGTGAGGTGTTCATTTATGATGTCATAACTACTAATGACTAGATGAAAAGTGATCACACTCACTCACATATGGCATCATATGACATAATCAACAGTTTCAATTGTGGCCATGTTAGTTTACATATACCAGAACATTTAGAACTGGTAATTCATTCTTCACAGATAGAGAGAAGAGAGAGAGAGAGAGAGAGCGAGAGAGAGAAAGGACTTCTATTTACAACCCAAGTAAAGCTTCCAAGACTTCAGAGTTTGTTCAGAAAATTCATTAACAAGCTAGAATGCCTTTTTTTGAAATTGGATTTCTTGCTGGTTACATAGTAACTAAAACTGTCAGAACAATTTTCAATGCATTTACGGGAGAAAATGACCAGGAAACTTCAAATGAGGAAATAATGTCCACATCTACTCATACAAAGTATGAGAAACATCTCAAAACACACACAGAGGTTATTTGCAATGAAACTGGCAGTGAGCCCACACAAGAACCCAACAACAGACAGAGTGACTGGACATCCTCAAAAGAAACTTTGATCAGGTCAAAAGTCCATCCACAAAAGGAGATTTAGATGAAAGAAAGATCAGCAGAACAACAGAGAAAGTCCCTGAGTCAAATGTTGATGAAAGAAAGATCAGCGAAACAACAGAGAAAGTCCCTGAGTCAAATGTTGATGAAAGAAAGATCAGCGCGAACACAGAGAAAGTCCCGAGTCAAATGTTGATGAAAAAAAGATCAGCAAAAACAACAGATAAAGTCCCTGAGTCAAATGGATGAAAAAAAGATCAGCAACACAGAGAGAAAGCCAGAGGCAAAAAAACACAGTAATGTAGAACTAATTAATAAAATTGGAAACAAACCCAAAAAACTAAATAAACTGACTGAGTCGTTAACAGAAGAAACTTTGGATCCGATTAGTGATACATCCTCAGAGAGTAGCCAACCTGGACACATTAATTATACATCCACAAAGAAAAACTCTAAGTCAGATGAAAAACGTAAAAAAAAATGGTAAACGATAACCTAAGAAAGAGAAATGTTGAAAGGGTAAGACAGTTTCTTAAAATGCTCCCTAAATTAGAAAAAAGGTTTGAACGAGAAGTGCATGATCCTTTGGGACCACACTTTCCTGTTTTAAAAACCTTAGGGCCATTTTTAAGAACTATTTGTCGGTTAAAATTAGCCAACGTGAATCATTTCAAGTGTTTACTTTCTATGTTTCTGGCCCATAAAAACATTACATTCAGATTGACTGGGAAAATATTTACCACATGTGTGAACTGCGGGGCTAAAACAAAAACAAACATAGACAACGATACGCTGTGTGAATTACCAAATCCTGATGAAAATGACACAACAGAAACTCTTATGGAAAAGCTGTCGTTTCTTACCACGTGAAAAAAAAAATGTATTAAATCAATGCACGTTAGATGCAAAAACATTGTTTTTAACTGCCCAGATGTGATCGTTCTTTACCCGCATCGACACAATTTTAAAAGAGAGACAGCGTTGGAATGTAAGTAAAAAAATAGTTTTATGTGGGGATACTGGAAAGGTTCAATATAAGCTCGCTATGGTCACATCTCAACGTGTACTTGAAAGGGTGAGATACCTTCGTACATATCTAATAAATGGAGATGACATCATCAATGGAGACTTATTTACTGTTTCAAGAGTACCTGAAAAAAAGAAAGCAGATCTCCGTAAAAATGGAATAATGTACCTGTACGAAAAGTGTTTATGAGAACAGAGCATTAAGGAAAAATGTTTTTACAGGGTAAGAATAAACTTGTAAAAAAAAACACAACGGTTTAGGTCATATTAGTAATTTTAGTAGTTTAGTACTAATAAAAGTAGTTTAGTACTAATCGTAGGGGTTTAGTACTATCAGTAGTAGTTTAGTACTAACAGTAGTAGTTTAGTACTAATAAGAGTAGGTTAGTACTATCAGTTGTAGTTTAGTACTAACAGTAGTAGTTTAGTACTATCAGTTGTAGTTTAGTACTAACAGTAGTAGTTTAGTACTAATAAGAGTAGTTTAGTACTAATAGTGGTAATTCAGTACTAATAAGAGTAGTTTAGTACTGAAATAGTAGTTTAGTTCTATCAGTTGTAGTTTAGTACTAAAAGTAGTAGATTAGTACTATCAGTAGTAGTTTAGTACTAATAAGAGTAGGTTAGTACTATCAGTCGTAGTTTAGTACTAACAATAGTAGTTTAGTACTAATAAGAGTTTAGTATTAATAAGAATTTAGTACTAATAGTGGTAGTATAGTACTAATACGAGTAGTTTAGTACTAAAAGTAGTAGTTTAGTACTAATAGGAGTAGTTTAGTACCAATAGTAGTAGTTTAGTACTAATAAGAGTAGTTTATTAGTAATAGTAGTTTTATTTTACGTTTAGTTTTATTTTAATGACTTTAATGTGTTGAAAAGTTATAAGGAACTAGTTTATACTGCGGAGCAACACACCATGTGTAATGTGTTGCGGAGGTTAGCAGAAGAAGCAGTCCAGCGGCAACAAATAAAAACACAGTGACTCTCATGCCTACAAGTGCGTCTGGTCTTTTGACAATACATGGCGTCAGAAGTTAACCATGGCAAAGTTATGGCCACCAAGGAGGGTTTTGTAATTGTATTTTTTGTTATTATTATATTTTTATTATTATTTTTATCTTATTATATTTTTATTGTATTTATTTTTATGTAAAGCGCCATGGGTTTTCACAAGAAGGAAAGGCGCTGTACAAATAAATAAAGTTTGAAGTTTGACGTTACCCGTCCGGAGCTCTGGCCTGATTAGAAGAGGAGGTATATTAGAAGAGCTGCTATACTCCCTAGGAAGTAAAGCTGAACGGATAGTTAAAACTTTCGTGTATGCTATTCACAAACTTTACAATGTCATGGGCCTTATCCAAAGGATAGAAACAATATCTTGGTCACACCGTGACCTAATTGGGTTGTTGAAAAAAAAAAACTCCAGTAAAGATAAAGCAAAAGGACGCAGCAGTACCATATTCTGTCAGTACGGCCAGATGAGTCTCTGTTCCACTACTTCCTAAAGTGAGGGCAGAGCTTTATAGGATGATCCAATGCGGAGACATTGAAGAGATTACAGAGCCAACAGATCGGTGCACCCCAATGGTGCCCGTGCCACGAAAGAACGGTCAAGTGAGAATATATGTTGGATTTAACCATCTCAATCAGGCAGTACAACGTGAGAAGTACAATTTGCCTTTCCTTGATGACATTCTGCTCAACTTGGTGGGTTCAAGCGTGTTTTCATTACTTGATACAGCACAGGGTTTTGGCAAATTCTATTATTTAAGGGACAGTGTCAAGCTAACCCAGCATGTAACTGTTAAAGAAACCAAAATGAAGTCCATGAGGACAGTGGGTAATCCCTGCAAATTCTCCAGTGGAATGTCCCAATCTCCTCTGCTGATTGCTTTAGATGAAAGCACCTGATTTGGAAACTCAAAGACAAACAAAAAATGAATCAACTCTCTTTTCACTTAAAACAAATTAATCAAATGTGTGCACCCATTGTTCATTTACTTTAATAAACCAAGTCATAATAGAGAAAAAAAAAGAAATACTAACACCTACGTGGTGGTGGAGGTTCAACCACCACACACTCTGTTGGGTTTAAAACACAGTCTTTGAACTAATAAAAATCCATAAGAACCAGGGTTCACACAAATGAAGAGAGTAAGTTTCTTTTTCCAGCTATAGCAGGGAGAGATACGAACAAAGTGCTGTTCTTAGCGATCTCCGCACGAACTCTCTGTCTGCCGCTGCCTTTTTCAACACAAGGTCAAGGTAGTTCACACAATTCACAACTGTCTGTTGGCATGAGAAGATAAAAGAGGAACAAAAGGAGTGAAAAGGAATTCGAAGGGGTGACCGCTCAGCGCTGGGAAAACACAGTAAACACAAAGAGTCTTCTGTTTTTAAAAAACACACAACACACACACACACCGCATTTCTTGATTAATATACTACAAGACTTAAGCTTATCTTACACACTCCCCGTCCTCTGGACTTTCACGATGGCAGCGGGAAAGGTAGTCAGCAATGATGTTTTTTTGCCAGAGATGTGGATAACTTTAAAGTCTTGCCAGGTACCAGCGGGTGATTCTGCTGTTGGTGTCCTTCATGCTGTCCAACCATTTCAGTGCTTTATGGTCTGTCTCTATGGTGAAAGATCTTCCAAGAATATAATATTTAAAGGAGTCTAAGGCCCATTTCACCGCCAGACACTCCTCCTCGATGGTAGAATAACGAGTTTCTCTAGGGTGAAGTTTGCGACTAATGAAAACAACAGGGTGGCGATCTTCAGGAGGTCCTTGGAGCAAAACCGCACCAAGCCCGCGGTCTGAAGCATCTGTTTGCAATGTAAAAGGTTGTTGAAAATCAGGCCACCCACTCAAGGCTTGTTGAATGTCTCTGAAAGCCATTTCTGATCTTCCTGTCCATCTCAGCTGGCTGGGGCCCTTTTTGCTTGTCATGTCCGTAAGTAAAGCTGCTCTCGTTGAAAAGTTGGAAATGAATTTATGATACCAGCCAGACATGCCAAGGAACGATCTTAATTGTTTCTTAGTCTGAGGCAACGGGCAGGACTGAATGGCCTGCACCTTCTCCACTTGTGGCTTTACCTCTCCGTTCCCAATGACGTAGCCCAGGTACTGGATCTCCTTCCTTGCCAGGTCACACTTTTCTGGAGTAATGGTCAGATTTGCAGTGCGGAGACACTCCAAACAATTTTCAGGTGTTCCAAATGTTCTTCCCAGCTATTGCTGTACGCCACAATATCATCAAGGTATGCAGATGTAAACTGTGACAAACACCAAATACTTGTCCATGAATCTTTGAAATGTGGCTGGAGCTCCATTGTAATCCAAATGGCATGACTGATACAGGCCCCAAGGGGTTGTGAAGGCTCTCTGGGTCCTAGGCGTTAATGGGACCTGCCAATATCCTTTGCAACCCATGACCCCAAACACAATGAGGAGCTACTAAAAAAATAATATCTGAAAGAAACTTAAGGCTTTGGCTATGCTGTGAAATGGTATTTAGCAATGTATTCATTCTAGAAGCAGCTCAGTCACAGGAACGCTGCCACAGTGCCCATCCCAGACCGGGACAGCAACGAAGTCCACTCCACAGCTGTGAGGCTGCAATGTAGAACTCCAGCCTCCCCAGCAAGGAGGCGAAACATATTAAAATTAAATACTTCAAATGAATTTAAAAACATAATATAGAAAAAGGATTAAAAGCAATCAATAAATACAGAAAATGACATTAAATACATCAAATAATATATATTAAAGAGCAGATAAGATCAACTAAAAGCTACATTAAAAGGTGGGTCTTGAGCCTCTTCTTAAAAACCTCTTACAGTATATACAAGTTTTGTCTACTTTTCTCGGCAGTATTGATTCTTTGCCCTCAGCAATCTTTCTTTCAAAGAATGTGGATTACCTTCTCCATGCTGAACTAAATGATGAAAGAAATGCATTTTTGGGCAGTCTTTAGCAGTTTATTTTTCTTAGGAACTAAGGACTAGACTAGGGGTTAGACAGCTGAGTTCATTGCTCAAGCCTGTAAACTTGATTGGCAGAGCGACTTTGATGGCAAAACTTGTTCAAAATGAGAACAATTGGCCAACGTTTCAGTGATTGGACAATACTGCTGTTTTGAGAAGAAGCCAGTGATGAAGAGTGATGACATATTGAAATGATGTCATTTAGCTGCCAGGTGAGGTGTTCATTTATGATGTCATAACTACTAATGACTAGATGAAAAGTGATCACACTCACTCACATATGGCATCATATGACATAATCAACAGTTTCAATTGTGGCCCATGTTAGTTTACATATACCAGAACATTTAGAACTGGTAATTCATTCTTCACAGATAGAGAGAGAGAGAGAGAGAGAGAGAGAGCGAGAGAGAGAAAGGGACTTCTATTTACAACCCAAGTAAAGCTTCCAAGACTTCAGAGTTTGTTCAGAAACATTCATTAACAAGCTAGAATGCCTTTTTTTGAAATTGGATTTCTTGCTGGTTACATAGTAACTAAAACTGTCAGAACAATTTTCAATGCATTTACGGGAGAAAATGACCAGGAAACTTCAAATGAGGAAATAATGTCCACATCTACTCATACAAAGTATGAGAAACATCTCAACACACACAGAGGTTATTTGCAATGAAACTGGCAGTGAGCCCACAAAAGAACCCAACAACAGACAGAGTGACTGGACATCCTCAAAAGAAACTTTTGATCAGGTCAAAAGTCCATCCACAAAAGGAGATTTAGATGAAAGAAAGATCAGCAGAACAACAGAGAAAGTCCCTGAGTCAAATGTTGATGAAAGAAAGATCAGCGAAACAACAGAGAAAGTCCTGAGTCAAATGTTGATGAAAAAAAGATCAGCAAAACAACAGAGAAAAGCCCAGAGGCAAAAAAACACAGTAATGTAGAACTAATTAATAAAATTGGAAACAAACCCAAAAACTAAATAAACTGACTGAGTCGTTAACAGAAGAAAACTTTGGATCCGATTAGTGATACATCCTCAGAGAGTAGCCAACCTGGACACATTAATTATACATCCACAAAGAAAAACTCTAAGTCAGATGAAAACGTAAAAAAATGGTAAACGATAACCTAAGAAAGAGAAATGTTGAAAGGGTAAGACAGTTTCTTAAAATGCTCCCTAAATTAAAAAAAGGTTTAAACGAGAAGTGCATGATCCTTTGGACCACACTTTCCTGTTTTTAAAAACCTTAGGGCCATTTTTTAAGAACTATTTGTCGGTTACAATTAGCCAACGTGAATCATTTCAAGCGTTTACTTTCTATGTTTCTGGCCCATAAAAAACATTACATTCAGATTGACTGGGAAAATATTTACCACATGTGTGAACTGCGGGGCTAAACAAAAACAAACATAGACAACGATACGCTGTGTGAATTACCAAATCCTGATGAAAATGACAACAACAGAAACTTTTATGGGAAAAGCTGTCGTTTCTTACCACGTGAAAAAAAAATGTATTAAATCAATGCACGTTAAGATGCAAAAACATTGTTTTTAACTGCCCAGATGTGATCGTTCTTTACCCGCATCGACACAATTTAAAAGAGAGAGACAGCGTTGGAATGTAAGTAAAAAAATAGTTTTATGTGGGGATACTGGAAAGGGTTCAATATTAAGCTCGCTATGGTCACATCTCAATGTGTACTTGAAGAGGTGAGATACCTTCGTACATATCTAATAAATGGAGATGACATCATCAATGGAGACTTATTTACTGTTTTCAAGAGTACCTGAAAAAAAGAAAGCAGATCTCCGTAAAATGGAATAATGTACCTGTACGAAAAGTGTTTATGAGAACAGAGCATTTAAGGAAAAAATGTTTTTTACAGGGTAAGAATAAACTTGTAAAAAAAAACACAACGGTTTAGGTCATATTAGTAATTTTAAGTAGTTTAGTACTAATAAGTAGTAGTTTAGTACTAATAAAAGTAGTTTAGTACTAATCGTAGGGGTTTAGTACTAACAGTAGTAGTTTAGTACTAATAAGAGTAGGTTAGTACTATCAGTTGTAGTTTAGTACTAACAGTAGTAGTTTAGTACTATCAGTTGTAGTTTAGTACTAACAGTAGTAGTTTAGTACTAATAAGAGTAGTTTAGTACTAATAGTGGTAATTCAGTACTAATAAGAGTAGTTTAGTACTGAAATAGTAGTTTAGTTCTATCAGTTGTAGTTAAGTACTAAAAGTAGTAGTTTAGTACTATCAGTAGTAGTTTAGTACTAATAAGAGTAGGTTAGTACTATCAGTCGTAGTTTAGTACTAACAGTAGTAGTTTAGTACTAATAAGAGTTTAGTATTAATAAGAATTTAGTACTAAAGTAGTAGTTTAGTACTAATACGAGTAGTTTAGTACTAAAAGTAGTAGTTTAGTACTAATAGGAGTAGTTTAGTACCAATAGTAGTAGTTTAGTACTAATAAGAGTAGTTTATTAGTAATAGTAGTTTTATTTTACGTTTAGTTTTATTTTAATGACTTTAATGTGTTGAAAAGTTATAAGGAACTAGTTTATACTGCGGAGCAACACACCATGTGTAATGTGTTGCGGAGGTTAGCAGAAGAAGCAGTCCAGCGGCAACAAATAAAAACACAGTGACTCATGCCTACAAGTGCGTCTGGTCTTTTGACAATACATGGCGTCAGAAGTTAACCATGGCAAAGTTATGGCCACCAAGGAGGGTTTTGTAATTGTATTTTTTTGTTATTATTATATTTTTATTATTATTTTTATCTTATTATATTTTTATTGTATTTATTTTTATGTAAAGCGCCATGGGTTTTCACAAGAAGGAAAGGCGCTGTACAAATAAATAAAGTTTGAAGTTTGACGTTACCCGTCCGGAGCTCTGGCCTGATTAGAAGAGGAGGTATATTAGAAGAGCTGCTATACTCCCTAGGAAGTAAAGCTGAACGGATAGTTAAAACTTTCGTGTATGCTATTCACAAACTTTACAATGTCATGGGCCTTATCCAAAGGATAGAAACAATATCTTGGTCACACCGTGACCTAATTGGGTTGTTGAAAAAAAAAAATCCAGTAAAGATAAAGCAAAAGGACGCAGCAGTGCCATATTCTGTCAGTACGGCCAGATGAGTCTCTGTTCCACTACTTCCTAAAGTGAGGGCAGAGCTTTATAGGATGATCCAATGCGGAGACATTGAAGAGATTACAGAGCCAACAGATCGGTGCACCCCAATGGTGCCCGTGCCACGAAAGAACGGTCAAGTGAGAATATATGTTGGATTTAACCATCTCAATCAGGCAGTACAACGTGAGAAGTACAATTTGCCTTTCCTTGATGACATTCTGCTCAACTTGGTGGGTTCAAGCGTGTTTTCATTACTTGATACAGTCACAGGGTTTTGGCAAATTCTATTATTTAAGGGACAGTGCCAAGCTAACCCAGCATGTAACTGTTAAAGAAACCAAAATGAAGTCCATGAGGACAGTGGGTAATCCCTGCAAATTCTCCAGTGGAATGTCCCAATCTCCTCTGCTGATTGCTTTAGATGAAAGCACCTGATTTGGAAACTCAAAGACAAACAAAAAATGAATCAACTCTCTTTTCACTTAAAACAAATTAATCAAATGTGTGCACCCATTGTTCATTTACTTTAATAAACCAAGTCATAATAGAGAAAAAAAAAGAAATACTAAACCTACGTGGTGGTGGAGGTTCAACCACCACACACTCTGTTGGGTTTAAAACACAGTCTTTGAACTAATAAAAATCCATAAGAACCAGGGTTCACACAAATGAAGAGAGTAAGTTTCTTTTTCCAGCTATAGCAGGGAGAGATACGAACAAAGTGCTGTTCTTAGCGATCTCCGCACGAACTCTCTGTCTGCCGCTGCCTTTATTCAACACAAGGTCAAGGTAGTTCACACAATTCACAACTGTCTGTTGGCATGAGAAGATAAAAGAGGAACAAAAGGAGTGAAAAGGAATTCGAAGGGGTGACCGCTCAGCGCTGGGAAAACACAGTAAACACAAAGAGTCTTCTGTTTTTAAAAAACACACAAACACACACACACACCGCATTTCTTGATTAATATACTACAAGACTTAAGCTTATCTTACACACTCCCCGTCCTCTGGACTTTCACGATGGCAGCGGGAAAGGTAGTCAGCAATGATGTTTTCTTTGCCAGAGATGTGGATAACTTTAAAGTCTTGCCAGGTACCAGCGGGTGATTCTGCTGTTTGTCCTTCATGCTGTCCAACCATTTCAGTGCTTTATGGTCTGTCTCTATGGTGAAAGATCTTCCAAGAATATAATATTTAAAGGAGTCTAAGGCCCATTTCACCGCCAGACACTCCTCCTCGATGGTAGAATAACGAGTTTCCTAGGGTGAAGTTTGCGACTAATGAAAACAACAGGGTGGCGATCTTCAGGAGGTCCTTGGAGCAAAACCGCACCAAGCCCGCGGTCTGAAGCATCTGTTTGCAATGTAAAAGGTTGTTGAAAATCAGGCCACCCACTCAAGGCTTGTTGAATGTCTCTGAAAGCCATTTCTGATCTTCCTGTCCATCTCAGCTGGCTGGGGCCCTTTTTGCTTGTCATGTCCGTAAGTAAAGCTGCTCTCGTTGAAAAGTTGGAAATGAATTTATGATACCAGCCAGACATGCCAAGGAACGATCTTAATTGTTTCTTAGTCTGAGGCAACGGGCAGGACTGAATGGCCTGCACCTTCTCCACTTGTGGCTTTACCTCTCCGTTCCCAATGACGTAGCCCAGGTACTGGATCTCCTTCCTTGCCAGGTCACACTTTTCTGGAGTAATGGTCAGATTTGCAGTGCGGAGACACTCCAAAACAATTTTCAGGTGTTCCAAATGTTCTTCCCAGCTATTGCTGTACGCCACAATATCATCAAGGTATGCAGATGTAAACTGTGACAAACCACCAAATACCTTGTCCATGAATCTTTGAAATGTGGCTGGAGCTCCATGTAATCCAAATGGCATGACTGATACAGGCCCCAAGGGGTTGTGAAGGCTCTCTGGTCCTAGGCGTTAATGGGACCTGCCAATATCCTTTGCAACCCATGACCCCAAACACAATGAGGAGGCTACTAAAAAAATAATATCTGAAAGAAACTTAAGGCTTGGCTATGCTGTGAAATGGTATTTAGCAATGTATTCATTCTAGAAGCAGCTCAGTCACAGGAACGCTGCCACAGTGCCCATCCAGACCGGGCAGCAACGAAGTCCACTCCACAGCTGTGAGGCTGCAATGTAGAACTCCAGCCTCCCCAGCAAGGAGGCGAAACATATTAAAATTAAATACTTCAAATGAATTTAAAAACATAATATAGAAAAAAGGATTAAAAGCAATCAATAAAATACAGAAAATGACATTAAATACATCAAATAATATATATTTAAAAAGCAGATAAGATCAACTAAAAGCTACATTAAAAAGGTGGGTCTTGAGCCTCTTCTTAAAAACCTCTACAGTATATACAAGTTTTGTCTACTTTTCGGCAGTATTGATCTTTGCCCTCAGCAATCTTCTTTCAAAGAATGTGGAATTACCTTCTCCATGCTGAACTAAATGATGAAAGAAATGCATTTTTGGGCAGTCTTTAGCAGTTTATTTTTCTTAGGAACTAAGGGACTAGACTAGGGTTAGACAGCTGAGTTCATTGCTCAAGCCTGTAAACTTGATTGGCAGAGCGACTTTGATGGCAAAACTTGTTCAAAATGAGAACAATTGGCCAAAGTTTCAGTGATTGGACAATACTGCTGTTTTGAGAAGAAGCCAGTGATGAAGAGTGATGACATAATTGAAATGATGTCATTTAGCTGCCAGGTGAGGTGTTCATTTATGATGTCATAACTACTAATGACTAGATGAAAAGTGATCACACTCACTCACATATGGCATCATATGACATAATCAACAGTTTCAATTGTGGCCCATGTTAGTTTACATATACCAGAACATTTAGAACTGGTAATTCATTCTTCACAGATAGAGAGAGAGAGAGAGAGAGAGAGAGAGAGAAAGGACTTCTATTTACAACCCAAGTAAAGCTTCCAAGACTTCAGAGTTTGTTCAGAAACATTCATTAACAAGCTAGAATGCCTTTTTTTGAAATTGGATTTCTTGCTGGTTACATAGTAACTAAAACTGTCAGAACAATTTTCAATGCATTTACGGGAGAAAATGACCAGGAAACTTCAAATGAGGAAATAATGTCCACATCTACTCATACAAAGTATGAGAAACATCTCAAAACACACAGAGGTTATTTGCAATGAAACTGGCAGTGAGCCCACAAGAACCCAACAACCGACAGAGTGACTGGACATCCTCAAAAGAAACTTTTGATCAGGTCAAAAGTCCATCCACAAAAGGAGATTTAGATGAAAGAAAGATCAGCAGAACAACAGAGAAAGTCCCTGAGTCAAATGTTGATGAAAGAAAGATCAGCGAAACAACAGAGAAAGTCCCTGAGTCAAATGTTGATGAAAAAAAGATCAGCAAAACAACAGAGAAAAGCCCAGAGGCAAAAAAACACAGTAATGTAGAACTAATTAATAAAATTGGAAACAAACCCAAAAACTAAATACTGACTGAGTCGTTAACAGAAGAAACTTTGGATCCGATTAGTGATACATCCTCAGAGAGTAGCCAACCTGGACACATTAATTATACATCCACAAAGAAAAACTCTAAGTCAGATGAAAACGTAAAAAAAATGGTAAACGATAACCTAAGAAAGAGAAATGTTGAAAGGGTAAGACAGTTTCTTAAAATGCTCCCTAAATTAAAAAAAAGGTTTAAACGAGAAGTGCATGATCCTTTGGGACCACACTTTCCTGTTTTAAAAACCTTAGGGCCATTTTTAAGAACTATTTGTCGGTTACAATTAGCCAACGTGAATCATTTCAAGCGTTTACTTTCTATGTTTCTGGCCCATAAAAACATTACATTCAGATTGACTGGGAAAATATTTACCACATGTGTGAACTGCGGGGCTAAAACAAAAACAAACATAGACAACGATACGCTGTGTGAATTACCAAATCCTGATGAAAATGACACAACAGAAACTCTTATGGGAAAAGCTGTCGTTTCTTACCACGTGAAAAAAAAATGTATTAAATCAATGCACGTTAGATGCAAAAACATTGTTTTTAACTGCCCAGATGTGATCGTTCTTTACCCGCATCGACACAATTTAAAAGAGACAGCGTTGGAATGTAAGTAAAAAAATAGTTTTATGTGGGATACTGGAAAGGTTCAATATAAGCTCGCTATGGTCACATCTCAATGTGTACTTGAAGAGGTGAGATACCTTCGTACATATCTAATAAATGGAGATGACATCATCAATGGAGACTTATTTACTGTTTCAAGAGTACCTGAAAAAAAGAAAGCAGATCTCCGTAAAAATGGAATAATGTACCTGTACGAAAAGTGTTTATGAGAACAGAGCATTTAAGGAAAAATGTTTTTACAGGGTAAGAATAAACTTGTAAAAAAAACACAACGGTTTAGGTCATATTAGTAATTTTAGTAGTTTAGTACTAATAAAAGTAGTTTAGTACTAATCGTAGTTTAGTACTATCAGTAGTAGTTTAGTACTAACAGTAGTAGTTTAGTACTAATAAGAGTAGGTTAGTACTATCAGTTGTAGTTTAGTACTAACAGTAGTAGTTTAGTACTATCAGTTGTAGTTTAGTACTAACAGTAGTAGTTTAGTACTAATAAGAGTAGTTTAGTACTAATAGTGGTAATTCAGTACTAATAAGAGTAGTTTAGTACTGAAATAGTAGTTTAGTTCTATCAGTTGTAGTTAGTACTAAAAGTAGTAGTTAGTACTATCAGTAGTAGTTTAGTACTAATAAGAGTAGGTTAGTACTATCAGTCGTAGTTTAGTACTAACAAGTAGTTTAGTACTAATAAGAGTTTAGTATTAATAAGAATTTAGTACTAATAGTGGTAGTAGTACTAATACGAGTAGTTTAGTACTAAAAGTAGTAGTTTAGTACTAATAGGAGTAGTTTAGTACCAATAGTAGTAGTTTAGTACTAATAAGAGTAGTTTATTAGTAATAGTAGTTTTATTTTACGTTTAGTTTTATTTTAATGACTTTAATGTGTTGAAAAGTTATAAGGAACTAGTTTATACTGCGGAGCAACACACCATGTGTAATGTGTTGCGGAGGTTAGCAGAAGAAGCAGTCCAGCGGCAACAAATAAAAACACAGTGACTCATGCCTACAAGTGCGTCTGGTCTTTTGACAATACATGGCGTCAGAAGTTAACCATGGCAAAGTTATGGCCACCAAGGAGGGTTTTGTAATTGTATTTTTTTGTTATTATTATATTTTTATTATTATTTTTATCTTATTATATTTTATTGTATTTATTTTTATGTAAAGCGCCATGGGTTTTCACAAGAAGGAAAGGCGCTGTACAAATAAATAAAGTTTGAAGTTTGACGTTACCGTCCGGAGCTCTGGCCTGATTAGAAGAGGAGGTATATTAGAAGAGCTGCTATACTCCCTAGGAAGTAAAGCTGAACGGATAGTTAAAACTTTCGTGTATGCTATTCACAAACTTTACAATGTCATGGCCTTATCCAAAGGATAGAAACAATATCTTGGTCACACCGTGACCTAATTGGGTTGTTGAAAAAAAAAAACTCCAGTAAAGATAAAGCAAAAGGACGCAGCAGTACCATATTCTGTCAGTACGGCCAGATGAGTCTCTGTTCCACTACTTCCTAAAGTGAGGGCAGAGCTTTATAGGATGATCCAATGCGGAGACATTGAAGAGATTACAGAGCCAACAGATCGGTGCACCCCAATGGTGCCCGTGCCACGAAAGAACGGTCAAGTGAGAATATATGTTGGATTTAACCATCTCAATCAGGCAGTACAACGTGAGAAGTACAATTTGCCTTTCCTTGATGACATTCTGCTCAACTTGGTGGGTTCAAGCGTGTTTTCATTACTTGATACAGTCACAGGGTTTTGGCAAATTCTATTATTTAAGGGACAGTGCCAAGCTAACCCAGCATGTAACTGTTAAAGAAACCAAAATGAAGTCCATGAGGACAGTGGGTAATCCCTGCAAATTCTCCAGTGGAATGTCCCAATCTCCTCTGCTGATTGCTTTAGATGAAAGCACCTGATTTGGAAACTCAAAGACAAACAAAAAATGAATCAACTCTCTTTTCACTTAAAACAAATTAATCAAATGTGTGCACCCATTGTTCATTTACTTTAATAAACCAAGTCATAATAGAGAAAAAAAAGAAATACTAACACCTACGTGGTGGTGGAGGTTCAACCACCACACACTCTGTTGGGTTTAAAACACAGTCTTTGAACTAATAAAAATCCATAAGAACCAGGGTTCACACAAATGAAGAGAGTAAGTTTCTTTTCCAGCTATAGCAGGGAGAGATACGAACAAAGTGCTGTTCTTAGCGATCTCCGCACGAACTCTCTGTCTGCCGCTGCCTTTATTCAACACAAGGTCAAGGTAGTTCACACAATTCACAACTGTCTGTTGGCATGAGAAGATAAAAGGGAACAAAAGGAGTGAAAAGGAATTCGAAGGGGTGACCGCTCAGCGCTGGGAAAACACAGTAAACACAAAGAGTCTTCTGTTTTTAAAAAACACACAAACACACACACACACACCGCATTTCTTGATTAATATACTACAAGACTTAAGCTTATCTTACACACTCCCCGTCCTCTGGACTTTCACGATGGCAGCGGGAAAGGTAGTCAGCAATGATGTTTTCTTTGCCAGAGATGTGGATAACTTTAAAGTCTTGCCAGGTACCAGCGGGTGATTCTGCTGTTGGTGTCCTTCATGCTGTCCAACCATTTCAGTGCTTTATGGTCTGTCTCTATGGTGAAAGATCTTCCAAGAATATAATATTTAAAGGAGTCTAAGGCCCATTTCACCGCCAGACACTCCTCCTCGATGGTAGAATAACGAGTTTCTCTAGGGTGAAGTTTGCGACTAATGAAAACAACAGGGTGGCGATCTTCAGGAGGTCCTTGGAGCAAAACCGCACCAAGCCCGCGGTCTGAAGCATCTGTTTGCAATGTAAAAGGTTGTTGAAAATCAGGCCACCCACTCAAGGCTTGTTGAATGTCTCTGAAAGCCATTTCTGATCTTCCTGTCCATCTCAGCTGGCTGGGGCCCTTTTTGCTTGTCATGTCCGTAAGTAAAGCTGCTCTCGTTGAAAAGTTGGAAATGAATTTATGATACCAGCCAGACATGCCAAGGAACGATCTTAATTGTTTCTTAGTCTGAGGCAACGGGCAGGACTGAATGGCCTGCACCTTCTCCACTTGTGGCTTTACCTCTCCGTTCCCAATGACGTAGCCCAGGTACTGGATCTCCTTCCTTGCCAGGTCACACTTTTCTGGAGTAATGGTCAGATTTGCAGTGCGGAGACACTCCAAAACAATTTTCAGGTGTTCCAAATGTTCTTCCCAGCTATTGCTGTACGCCACAATATCATCAAGGTATGCAGATGTAAACTGTGACAAACCACCAAATACCTTGTCCATGAATCTTTGAAATGTGGCTGGAGCTCCATGTAATCCAAATGGCATGACTGATACAGGCCCCAAGGGTTGTGAAGGCTCTCTGGTCCTAGGCGTTAATGGGACCTGCCAATATCCTTTGCAACCCATGACCCCAAACACAATGAGGAGGCTACTAAAAAAATAATATCTGAAAGAAACTTAAGGCTTGGCTATGCTGTGAAATGGTATTTAGCAATGTATTCATTCTAGAAGCAGCTCAGTCACAGGAACGCTGCCACAGTGCCCATCCAGACCGGGACAGCAACGAAGTCCACTCCACAGCTGTGAGGCTGCAATGTAGAACTCCAGCCTCCCCAGCAAGGAGGCGAAACATATTAAAATTAAATACTTCAAATGAATTTAAAAAATAATAGAAAAAAGGATTAAAAGCAATCAATAAATACAGAAAATGACATTAAATACATCAAATAATATATTTAAAAAGCAGATAAGATCAACTAAAAGCTACATTAAAAAGGTGGGTCTTGAGCCTCTTTAAAAACCTCTACAGTATATACAAGTTTTGTCTACTTTTCGGCAGTATTGATCTTTGCCCTCAGCAATCTTCTTTCAAAGAATGTGGAATTACCTTCTCCATGCTGAACTAAATGATGAAAGAAATGCATTTTTGGGCAGTCTTTAGCAGTTTATTTTTCTTAGGAACTAAGGGACTAGACTAGGGTTAGACAGCTGAGTTCATTGCTCAAGCCTGTAAACTTGATTGGCAGAGCGACTTTGATGGCAAAACTTGTTCAAAATGAGAACAATTGGCCAAAGTTTCAGTGATTGGACAATACTGCTGTTTTGAGAAGAAGCCAGTGATGAAGAGTGATGACATAATTGAAATGATGTCATTTAGCTGCCAGGTGAGTGTTCATTTATGATGTCATAACTACTAATGACTAGATGAAAAGTGATCACACTCACTCACATATGGCATCATATGACATAATCAACAGTTTCAATTGTGGCCCATGTTAGTTTACATATACCAGAACATTTAGAACTGGTAATTCATTCTTCACAGATAGAGAGAGAGAGAGAGAGAGAGAGAGAGAGAGAGAGAAAGGACTTCTATTTACAACCCAAGTAAAGCTTCCAAGACTTCAGAGTTTGTTCAGAAACATTCATTAACAAGCTAGAATGCCTTTTTTTGAAATTGGATTTCTTGCTGGTTACATAGTAACTAAAACTGTCAGAACAATTTTCAATGCATTTACGGGAGAAAATGACCAGGAAACTTCAAATGAGGAAATAATGTCCACATCTACTCATACAAAGTATGAGAAACATCTCAAACACACACAGAGGTTATTTGCAATGAAACTGGCAGTGAGCCCACACAAGAACCCAACAACAGACAGAGTGACTGGACATCCTCAAAAGAAACTTTTGATCAGGTCAAAAGTCCATCCACAAAAGGAGATTTAGATGAAAGAAAGATCAGCAGAACAACAGAGAAAGTCCCTGAGTCAAATGTTGATGAAAGAAAGATCAGCGAAACACAGAGAAAGTCCCTGAGTCAAATGTTGATGAAAGAAAGATCAGCGAAACAACAGAGAAAGTCCCTGAGTCAAATGTTGATGAAAAAAGATCAGCAAAACAACAGATAAAGTCCCTGAGTCAAATGTTGATGAAAAAGATCAGCAAACAGGAGAGAAAGCCAGAGGCAAAAAACACAGTAATGTAGAACTAATTAATAAATTGGAAACAAACCCAAAAAACTAAATAAACTGACTGAGTCGTTAACAGAAGAAACTTTGGATCCGATTAGTGATACATCCTCAGAGAGTAGCCAACCTGGACACATTAATATACATCCACAAAGAAAAACTCTAAGTCAGATGAAAACGTAAAAAAAATGGTAAACGATAACCTAAGAAAGAGAAATGTGAAAGGGTAAGACAGTTTCTTAAAATGCTCCCTAAATTAGAAAAAAGGTTTGAACGAGAAGTGCATGATCCTTTGGGACCACACTTTCCTGTTTTAAAAACCTTAGGGCCATTTTAAGAACTATTTGTCGGTTAAATTAGCCAACGTGAATCATTTCAAGTGTTTACTTTCTATGTTTCTGGCCCATAAAAACATTACATTCAGATTGACTGGGAAAATATTTACCACATGTGTGAACTGCGGGGCTAAAACAAAAAAAACATAGACAACGATACGCTGTGTGAATTACCAAATCCTGATGAAAATGACACAACAGAAACTCTTATGGGAAAAGCTGTCGTTTCTTACCACGTGAAAAAAAAATGTATTAAATCAATGCACGTTAGATGC